>CM062804.1:710641030-711978530 GCA_031772625.1 Pinus tabuliformis
TACTTTGGCACTTGTCCAGTGGCTGGCTGCCAAAGACATCAAGAGATTGTTACAAAATTGTCATTTATGTCAAATGTATCCAAAACAAATGGTTCTAAGATTTCAGAGGCACCTTCATCTTCCTGCAACATCCTTACCTATTGATAGTAGAAATTGGCAAGCAGAAGAGTAAAATGACAGACGGCTGTGAGATTGATTCAATCTTGTTTCAACCTTTATCAAAACACAAAACAAAGAGCAGTCTTGCCAGCCGTACAAGTTAGTACATTGACTAAAGGTGATAATTTGATTATATAAAGTTGTGGCTACCAATTAACAATTGTATTTTCAAGATCAAACATCAAATGAATGGCTATGCAAATATTAACAAGGTTTTTATTGCATAAAATCATGTTTTTAGATCAGCTTAAGTTCTTTGTTTCTCATGGTGAAATGGAAAACAAGAATATTCGGTGAAACGCCATGTGCAATATGCCATGCAAGGTTTCATAGTTAAGAGAACATCTCAAATACTGTGTAGAAATAATGGGGAATTATTGATAATATTTGACAAAAGTAACAATATGAACTCGTAAAATTATGAATTAATAATTATGAGAACTATCAATGTTCCAATGATTTAGCTTGGGAACAATGTTGCACGAAGCGGGGACCTTTTTTGGAAGTGGATCCATGGAAGCATCATTTCCCAAAAATCTAGGAAGTGAAGCATCTCGGAAGTGTCTAACATATATTTGCATTTAAATTTTTAAAAAACATCCAAAATACCAAAAGTTGTAGAAGATAGGGAAAGATGCATATTTGTACGTAAATCAAGATAGATATGGCATCCATTGTACATTAATGCTCAATTATTCGAGCATCAACCATCTAGAATCTAGATTCTTCTCCTCTTGTCTAGCCTTTGCCTCTACCTCGATTGTCTAGGGATATTAGTCAACATTGCCCAATTTTGATCAAGCTACCTAATCCAAGCCTTAAATTATGGTAGAAAAAGCTTAACATGCCTAATCAATGATTTTGACTTGATTGAAAAGTATTTTTTGGCTCAGAGCATGACAAGGGAGTTCAACAATTAACACCACCAACACTAGGGTACATATAGGGCTTGGTGCTCTTGATTAAATGATAATCACATACTCTGATACATGATATAATCTAATGAAATGCCACAATCCCATTGATCCTGAATTCCTGAAAACTGTTAAGTCTGCTGAATTTCGAATAGGATATGAAATTCTATTTTCTCTATATGAAGTCCGATGAGGCTGGAACCACTCTCAAACATCCTAAGTCATTTCATGGTAATTTAAAAAAATTTAAGTAAAAGGATGAAAATGAGAAATTTCATTTTATCTTTCATCTTTATAATTTTACTTTAAGAATTTAACATTACCATGAGGGAGCATCTAGGAAGCATCGAAGGAGCATCAAGGGAGCACCTTGGGAATGTACGAGAAGACCCAACCCAACTTAACTCAAACAAAAAATTAAAAAAAAAAATTAGAACCCTGTGGAAACTCATGTGTCCCTTTGGGTCTGCTCAGGATCTGTACAGATCCATGCCCAATCCATTGCGGATCCACCATCTGATCTGCGGTTCAGAAATCCGGAACCGCAGATCAGGCTGGCACGGTTCCGAATTTCCAGGAACCTTTTTTGCAGGCCCAATTTGCAGTTCCGGATTTCCGAACTGCTGATCTGACAGCGGATCGAATCCACCATCTGATCTGCGTTCGGAAATCCGGAACCACAGATCGGCCTGGCACGGTTCCGAATTTCCAGGAACCCTCTTTGCAGGCCCGATCTGCAGTTCCGGATTTTCGAACCGCTGATCCGATGGCTATCCCCCACGGATCTGTACAAGACGTGATTCCCAATTTGGATCTTTGGGGAGGCAGGGGGGACATTTCGTGCAACATTGCTTGGGAAATCTGTCCCTCCTATTTGAGGAAAAACACCCCGATATTAATTTTCTACGAGTTTCATGCCGACTTCTAGACCATTTCATAAACAGGAACAGCTGGCAGAAGAGGCATTTTCAGTTATAATGCAACAGATTTGCATTTTCAGTATATACCTTGTTCTTTCACAATGGCAAGTTACGTTTCCAAAATTGTTTCTATATAATATAAGACACAAAAGCAAAGAAATAGTTTAACGATGTAAAGTCAGGATCCCATCTAACTCTACATTCCCTTGTCTTTTATATATGTGCATGACACATTGCACTCTCTTTCTTTGGGAATTGGGCCGGCAATTATTTGTTCAAGCAAAATGTCAAGATAGCTTAGAAATGGCTATTGGATGGATGCTTTTAAATACAACACTTCAGACAACAGAATGCTGAGCACATTGCATGATTGCAGAACTAGAAAAATGCAAGTAATTCATAATAGAATTTAAAGTTAAACTACATGAAATGGTGGGAAAAAATACAAAGAAATGGAAACAGGAGAAAAAGGTGATATTTCTATTCTAAACATAGCTAATGGAGTGCTCACTGAAATGCCTTGTTAACACGGCTTCACCTAAGGTCAACCCTTTGACTACACCAGAGACAACACTTCAGTTGAAATTGGATTACAGAAAGGTATTAATAAGCATGCTACATAAGATACACAACAGTCGAGAGAGCATTAAGAAACTGCATTCTGTGCAAAAAGGCTAGACATCTTCAATCAAGAACTCATCAACAAGCTATGAAAATGTCCAGACCGTGATTATCTGCTGTTGTCTATGCCACATCCACCAAGAAAGTGACGTTCCACATGGGCTAATGCAATTACATTAGCTAGGCAGGTATGAACATGAGAGAAATAAAAGAAGCTTTAACTGAGCATGGTCGACTAACCAAAAAACTAAACATACAAAATATAAGCCATGAAAGAATATAAGAAGTTAAGAACTGAAACAATATGTTGAGAAGTTAATCATGTTCAGAGAGGAAGAGGCAAAGGCCAAGACGAAATGATGAACAAAGTACCTTAAAAGATCCAAATCCAACGACATTTACTCTGTCTTTCCTATTTGCTACACCTATTACTGCAGTGAGAATGAATACAGAAATCTATTTAGCATTTTGTAGCTTGTGAGTTATGGTTCGTAACTGTTATACAGCAGTCTATAGCAGCAAACAACATCTTGTAGACATGATTACAAGATACGGGAAGAGGCAGTGACATACACATGTTAAGGTCAAGAAGAACCACCCCCGTATTCATATTTTATATCCACAAGTATATTTCAAGGCAAGACAAACATTTTGTCATGGAACGATGTAACTTATACATAAGATAGACCAATCATCTCTTTATCATCACCTTGAAAACATGGAACTATAGAATTGCTAACAAGGGCTATAGTTTTTTCTACATTGGATCCTTCTTATAGGTAAAATATCATCCAACCTACCTAAAGAGATCAAATTGGGAGATTGTTGGAAGATAAAGCAGTCCAGGCAGAGATGCTAGATGTCAGGTAGTATCTCTTAGATATTGAATGATATATTTATGTTTAAGAGTGAGTGGTTTGAAAAGTATCCCAGTTTGTTTAACAGGCAATGAGGCTTTCATGAATGGCAGTTGATATGCTTAGTCTATGTTGAATGGCTCTATATCTCCTATCCTTCATATGGCCTTGTCCAATTCAAAAGGAGAAAACTTACAACAGCCAACAAGCAATTGCTGCAATCTAGTGCCATGAAAAAGAATTAGTCTACTACAGAGATCTATCTCCGGAAGTTGATATGCTTGGTCTGTGACTCTATGTTCATTGCGTTGGGCCCTTTAGACGTCATTGCACATTAAGCTTCCTGATTATTATCTCGTAATCATGTTTTTTAATATGATTTTATTTTTAAATTGGATTTATTTTGATAAATACTAACAGCCATGATTGCTACATGATCATCAACTAAGTTAATAACATAACAGTGTACCGATTTGTTTCTAGGGACATTTAGAAATGACCTAGTAGTTCAAACTTCAAGTATCCATCAAAGATAAAGATTCTAAGGAGAAAAAGAATCAACCATCTCAAAGTGCGTTTGTAGTGAATAAGATCCAAGATTTCATATGGCACTCCATAACTGAATTTTGTAATAATTCTCAAGTGAACCCTTTAATAAGTTCAATTCGCGACACTTAAAACCACTTTATGAATCCTCATCATTCATATGAAACGAAAGAAGCTTTAATCCAATGTTTCATTATTGTGTCAACCTGTAATAAAGCAGCCTTTCACATGGTTGATCTCAATTGCATTGCAAACTCGTCTGTGCATTTCCATGTTGTAAGTACTGAATTGAGAATTCAAAACTACATGAAATATAGTATATTCTTTTCTGCATTGCCTATAAGCTGCTTTTACACTTCCACATTGTATTCACACAGGATGTATCTTTTAATCCCATTGACCTCTTTAGTGGTCATTTGTCAGACATTAATAAAATGATTTTATATTATTTTATCTGAAATGTTGGAACAACTGAATTCAGATTTCAAAACTAAAAATCGCATGAAATGATAATATCCCATTATATTGAATGTCCTCTGCAATTCAGTATCATCTGCCTTGTTCAATATTAGGCAATATCATATTCAACAAAAACACAAATTTTGACACTTTTAACATACGATGTTAAATTTCACTAAAAGAGGAAGAAGATAGTCGTATGAAATATTCAATTAGCTGTGTTAGTTGTAACCCATATGCAACACTGTACAACCCACAAAAAAATAGGCGTAAAATGCCTGCAAAAGCAAATAGAAATTGAGGCAAGACATACCATTGCTTTCATCTTCAAAGCAAATGTCTTGGCATCATATGGATTGGCCCTCATATCGGCCATAAGATCACTGAATGACTCTGGGACTGTTAATCCTTCTGGAAGTGCTTCATTGTTTGCTTGCATGAGGAACTGGTATATTTCTTCTGTCGCTCTCTGCATCATGGCCAATGTTCTAAGCTTTAGATTTAAGGAATACAAAACTCCCAAAGTAAGAATAAATAAATAAGCTAACACATTATCACTTTCAAGCATGCATACAGAACAAGTAATCAAACTACCAGATTACAATCAATGGTATACTTGCATCCATAGAAAAATACTTCAATATGCACATTTAATTTTACATGCGGGTACTGTTCATACAAACAATATATTGCTCAGGCAGGCATATTAAAAAACGTAGAACTAGCATGGTTGAATGCTGCACATTCTGCATTTTAGTTCTAGCTAGTGCATGAGATGCATACAACATACTACATATACAAACACACAATTAGGGTTGCACTTTTTCCTTTCTTCATCCATTCCGATCAGATAGGTCTATTTGACATCACAAAACATACGCAAGCATACAAGCCACAGTGAGAACGTGGATCCCGAATGAGAAAAGGGTTATGCTTAAGCCCTAAACTTCGCCAGCTCAAAAAAAATAAAAAAATCAAGCATACAAATAGGGTTGGATCAGTCTTCACTTTTCACTCATTTAGTATACATAGTTCTCGCAAAACCATGAGCCTTACTGGTTATTATGCTTGAATACTGACTGCCCGGTCAACATTCAGTACTTATGCAAATCGGGTTTCGAGATGAGGGTCTATGAATAGGCATTTTGACAATTCAGAAACACCTGCCCACAGCCACTGACACCGAAGTAGTTGCCTTCAAATATAGAATGATCACAAAATTAGGTTAAAGAGGTAGAGAACAGAGAATCTGTGACTTACAAGTGAAGCATCTCTGTTCCCCAAAAGCCTCGGTCCCAATCTTCTGCCTAGGCAATCTGGAAAAGGCAAGCCAAAGAAGGGTAACTCCACGCCCATAGTATTTAGTGTACAAATTTGAAGTGCCCACATTGAATTTAAATCAAAGAGGAGAAAAACAGAGAGAGAGAGAAGCATAGCTCACCAAGGGAGGAACAGATGTTGACGCCCTCGAGAGTAACAACTGCAGTTAAAATGAAGAGAAATGGGAACAAGCAGGCTAGAATTAATATAGTAGAGAATATACGTCTATAGGACAGATGGCGTGCAGCGCCCTTAACCTTTGTAAAATCCAGGAAGCCATTGGTAGTTGAAATGGTGATGCGTCTCATGCTAGGAGAAATGTGGACCTGCATTGTAGGTGAGAACCGCCTCAAAGTATATATGTATATATTACTATTTGAAGCCACGCCAGTAATCAATTCTACGAACAAATCACTCACAGAATCAGGATACCGATGTCAGAGGCCAAGTACCCTCCCATTAATTATTGCAGATCGGAGAAAGGAAAATCCCATTTGTTTCATAAATGTAGCTATTTTCACTGTTTATGAAACCTATATTTAAGTCCTTGCAACGTGTTTGTATTGGAACCAAAGGATAATCCATTGTGTTGCTGCATGGAATGCCTCTTCAGTCCCTGGAGATTGACTGAACATGTGGTCACAATGCACAAGTATTGGATCTCAGTTCGATCCTATGTTTTCTCTTCTCTTCTAATTTTAGCAGTGCCCATCGCCAGCTGTGTTCTTTTTTACCTCGAAGGGACCTTAGAATCCGGTTTCGTCGCCCCACCTGTTGATAACGCGTTCTCTCAATCCCCACAATATTAAAATCCAGTATGATGAACACCCACTGTGAAAGACGGTGATACTCAGTTTCCGCAGCTCATGCGAAGCTTCGAGCCTAAAACTATGATGTGCCCGAGGTCATCAAATCCCAACAGGAGCAAGCAACAAAAGGAAAAGTGAAGAATACTATCATTGCAACAGTACAGATCATAATTCAACCATTAATCTGTACTTCATCCTGATTAATTTCAGTCTTTAATGTAAGTGATGCCCTCAACACAGCTGTACTGTTAATGGCGATTTTTCAAACTTGTTGCAATCATCATTTCCAACTGAATCCTTGAGATTATTTTCACTGTAGAGTTCCGAAATGCAAAATGCATGGAGAATAAATCTGGAAATGGATCTATATTCCCACTGGGTGACGAGATCTGGTTGAAATAGCTAAAAATTTGAACAAAATCTCACAACACTCCAACCCAATGCCTTCGACCAGTCCCCTCTGCTTCTCTGCTGATCTTTGTACTTCACATGACCCAATTCAATTATATGAACAGAACACAAATTGAATTAGTTCAATTACAGCTTTGTGGCTTCATTTATGATTTATTGCAGCTTTGGCACCCAATTATTATTATTCAATTATTAACTTAGTAGCGCAGTTTTTTCCCTTTCCGGAATGCAAAATCCCAATTTTTTTTAAATGGTATTTTTTATTATTTTGACTACAATTGAACGCGGGGAGAACGCGGATTTCGCACGTGCAAGTCATTAGTGCAATTTAATTGTTTATTATAGGCTGTAAAATTGGAATTCTATTTTAATTAATTATTCGGTGGTGCGATTTGTAGGAAGGGAGAAGATGAAAACACCGCATCAAACACGTAACATAAGGTATCGTTATTTGCAGGGAGGCAAAATTGAAAACACCCACCGAAAACGTAAAATACGATATTGTTTATGTGAAATAAAGTACTTGTAAATAAAGGGAGAGAGTGGCGTTTAATCTTTACATGAATTTAAGTACATGAAAGTAAAGAGGAAGAGAGTGGCTTTTCAATGTTTTACATGATTTTATTTTATTTTATTTTATTTTATTTTATTTTATATATTATAGGTAGTAGATAAAAACACATCCGAGAGAATTGGTTTGGTTTTTCTTAATAAATTAATGGAGTTTCTAAATAATGTAAATTAACGGGAAAAGAAATTAATATTTTTTGTTTTAAATATAGTAAAAATTATTTGGGGTTTAGAAAAATAAGTTATCATTATTAAATATTAATATTGCACAAATTTGTTAGAGCGATATTTTAGAATTTTAATTTTTTTAGAGAAATAATAATTTTATTTATTTAAAATTACATTTTTAATAGAAAGTGTATTGTTATTTTCTAGAATGAATAATCAAAAAAATTAAATAAATATTAAATAATTTAAAATATTTATTTTTATTTCAATTTATAATCTTATACAAATGTGAAATATATATATTTTTTAATTTCCAAAAAAAATGTTAAAAGAATTCGTTTTTTCAAAATATTAAGATGGATTACAACTCAATACTCACAATTTAATTAATAGACGAAATGTCTTTCTTGATTGGAATATGAAAGATTGTGGTTTCTTGTTGTTTAAAATACACTTTTGAATGCATAAATGGATTCAACAACTTTTAAATGCCTTTGTTTTAAGTGTGACTTTTTGAAAAGTTTTCTGGTTTATGTTCCCATCTAATTTGTCTAGAGTACAGCATGGATTCATTGAAATCACAACTTTGACAGGTTAATTTTGCACAATTTTCAGGGTGTTGAATCCATTTATGCAGTTAAACAACAAATCAACATCTGATCACAATTCTTTCGTCTAATTCCAAAACTTGTGGGAAAACTCCAAAATGTTTCACTTAAAGACAACTCCCCTTTTAAATCTCCTAAGTTACTAAAACTTTGCAAATTAAACTACTTAAACTCATAATTCTTAAAAATCTTTATCAGATTCTTAAATATTTCTACTAATAATAATAATAAATGCCCAAAGGGTGTTGCATAGACAGTGGTTGGGTGCTTTGTTAAGGCACTCCTTGATGTGATGTTACCCGTTCCACCAAGCTTACAAAAATAATAATAATAAAAAAATATATATATTGGACATTATGAAGTTGTAGTTCCACCAAGCTTACAAAAAATAATAATAATAATAATAATAAATAAAAATCTATTATTAAAATTATATATAAAAATCATATTTTAGATAAATAATAATATTTTTCATTAAAAATTTACTCCTAGTCTGATGAGGCATCGTTGTTGCCAGAAAAGCAATGAAAATTCTAGCAAGATTTTGATAAGATCTAGCAAAAATCTTTGGAAATCACGGTTACAGTTTTTAATCTTCATGATTTTAGCGCCCAAGGAGTCTTTGATGGGCGTTGAATCCATTTCCACCATCAAAAACATGATTCAAACACTCTTGGTGTCAATTTTTTGAAAAAAAGTAATAATTTTCATTAAAAATTTAGTCATATTATAATGAGGCATCGTTGTTGCGAACACAATGGAAATTCTAGCGAGATTTTGATCAAATCCGGCAAAAATCTTTGGAAATCTCAGTTATAGTTGTCAATCTTCAAGATTTTGGTGCCCAAGGGGTTTTCGATGGGTGTTGAATCTATTTCCACCATCAAAAACATGATTCAAACACTCCTGGGTCAATTAAAAAAAAAAAAAAATTGACACAATTCTATATTTTCTTTCTCATACAAAATTCACACCTCGATAAACAATACCGAAAATTAATATCTTAATTTAAATTTTTATTTTTATTTATTACAATTAAAATAAATATATTATAATTTAATTTAACTATATATTTAGGCGCCTCAACCAATGCCAAATTATCTTTTAAGTACAACTTTTCGGAAAAAAAAAAAAATTATAAAAAAAAAATTATATTTTTCGATCTAATTTGTCCATAATCCATGGAGATCGAGATTGATAGATATTAATACATAGTCCATGGAGATCGAGATTGATAGATATTAATGTATTAATGTAGATGATACCTTATTACAGCTGGTGGCAAAGTAAAGTATGTTGGATGCTTGAAATTCCTTTTTTTATATCAACTTGAGTTTAGTGTTTTCTTGGCATATTAACTGTCTATGTTTCACGCTGTTAAATTCAAGTTGTTTAATTATTTAATTTAATAATAATAACACAACACCATATCTTTTCAGAGGGAGACCGTCTAAACTATGACAAACTCTCGAAGTCTTGGATTGTTAGAATATATATATATATATATATATATAAAAAGGAGAAAGAAAAGAAAATGAAGTTGTTGTTTAACTTTTTATTTTATTATATGAGAGGACCGTACCGTCTTAGTGGGAGACTCGAACTTCAATTCCCACTCTTAGCATTACAAAATCTTGACCTCTTAGAATATATAAACTCAAAGAATGGCACGATGGTTTGACTTGAGACAGAAGCATGAGTAGTGATGCCATGCCATGCCATCTTTTGTTTTTATAACACCATGTTGTTTACTGCTTTATCAGAACCTCTTTAGAATAGGGAAACTTTATACAGGACGGTGGGAATAAAACTTGTCCCCATCGTAAGTATCTTCAACTTATCGTTTAAACAATAAAAATATATGGTTTATAATATTTGTTTTATTTATTTAAATAAGGTATAAATTCAAATTTTTATTATTATAGAAAATTTATACTTTTAGTTATAAAATTTATTATTTTATAAAATCATATTTTTAATTTTTAAATTTTATAATAAATTAATATTTTTATAAAATCTTACTTTCAATTTTAAACTTTTACGATATATTAGTACTTTTATAAAAATGATATGATAAAATACATTATAAATTGTTTTCCATACATTTGGAATATCTTTTCTCTGGTAAGGGCTGATTTTTATTCAACAATTTCTTTCTCATCTATTCAATTATTAAGTTATAAGATTTCCTTCTCATTCAATAGCATAAATTAAATAGAGTGAAATATGTATTATTGAAAGATATATATGGGTGCCCATGGGATTTTGGATTGATGGTGAATGGGTGCACTGTTAAGGCACTCCTTGTAATAGGTCACTCGTTCAAATCCCACCTTGTAAGTGATTACCTACAAAAAAAAAAAGATAAATATGAGTAAATAAAAAATGTCATATTTTTTATAATGTTTTAGATTTGTTTGATATATTTTTTTATTCATTTTGTTTAAAATGTGGTAAAAATATGTTAAAATTTGTTTGGTATATTTTTTTATTCATTTTGTTTAAAATGTGGTAAAAATATGTTAAAATCAAGTTTAAATTGTCAAACCTGTACAATTTAAATATTTTATGGATTTTTCAGCACACTAAAAAATATATTTTAAATAATAAAAAATAAACATCTCACTAAAAAATGTATCCCGGAATAAACCATACCAATAAAATTTAATAAAAGAAATAAAACACAAAGTAACATTGTTATATAAAGTATAATCAAAATAGTTATTCATTTAAATTATATAACTTAAAATTAAACCCATTTTTGTAAACAGGAAAGAACAATCCAGTTTACATTTCAGGCTAATATTTTAGTTTTTAATAAGGCTTATAAAAAATAAAATTATTATAAAATTATTATTAATTTCTTTTATAATGATAATGTGGTGTATTTTTTTAAAATAATAAGATTTATTAAATAAGTAAATTAAATAAGTTTTATATCTTAATATTATAAAATAAAATTGATTATAAGTAATTAAGTAATTAAGTTAAGAAATTAAGTGAAAATATGTTTTTGTGCCAAGGCACTCTCCAGTTAAGTATGGTAGAGGTGTTGTAATTTAATATAATGTGTTGTAAACATTTTGACTACTTCAAAATAAAATAAAATAAAATAGATAATAATTATAATTATCAATAAAACATTTTGACTAGATCAAATTACATTAAAATAAAAATAAAATAAAATAGATGTTGTAATGTAATATAATGTGTTGTAAACATTTTGACTACTTTAAAATAAAATAGATAATAATTATAATTATCAATAAAATATTTTTGACTAGATCAAATTATTGAATTGAGGCTTCTGTGATCCATATCAAATTTACGATAGATAGTATCAAAAGGAAAATATTCTTGAAATTAATCTATGTTAATATACTATTTTTAACCCTTAAATAAACTATTAATTATTTTAAATATTAAAATTTTCCTTCCAACCCTTATATTACTCTAATAATTATATGTTTAATATCTTTTATAAATAACTATTAATTTATTTTTATTTATAAATATATAAAAATTTAACTAACTATTTATAGACTAATCTAATTTTTACATATTTAATCATTTTTACAACTAACTATTAATTACTCTAATATTTATATTGAATAGCTTGGATAACTAACTATTAATTTTAAATTATTTTGTTTATTTTAATATATATTTATAATTATAAGTTTATAAAATTGGTCCATTTACTTTGATTTTAATAAGAATATAACTAGTAGATTTAACTTATTTAATTAAATTTTACCGCTAATCCTGTCCAAACTAACCATTTACCAGTTAAATCTAGCCATTGTCAATTTAGCCGTTACCTGGTCATGAGATTTACCCATTGGATGTTCTGCTTTATCTATTTAATACACAAAGCGAGATCTGTTCATTCAACTTGTTCTGACGATGAACCACAGTGGTTGGTTCGAAACATTGACAAATGAAATGCCATGTGATTTACACGGAAAAATCTATCGTAAACTAGATCAAATTACATTAAAATAAAAATAAAATAAAATAGCCTTATGTTAAAATAAAAATAACTTCAACCTATGGTATTGAGAACCTATCATATTGACTCATGGGATTCATGTGGAATATATCCAATTTAAACGAAGAAATTAAACCAACCTAGATCCATTTTAATCTGGATCTACAAATTAAACCAACCTAGATCCATTTTACCTCTGGATCTACCAAGCACCGAGAGAGATCAAATCTCTTGAGCTGCAAACCTCTTTTAGAGTGAAAAGAGATTTGATCCATCTCAACACATAGTAGATCCAACATTAAGATGGATCTATGTTGGTATATTATTATGACTATGGTGCGTTAAAAGGATATTTTATGATATAAACTTTACAAATTTGTTCATCTCAAGGTAATATTGAGTTAGTCTAATAACACATTCAAGGTCATGAACATTGGTCCTAATTTTAATGACATTCATTTTAGTTTTTACAATCATAAATCCAAATACTAATAAGAGAACGTCATAGTCATATTAGGACAAGAGGCTTCTTGCAATGTCTTGGTTATTAACTATAAGTATCCAAGGTGATGATCAACATTGTGAATTGTTTCATTATTTTCAGTTTCACTACTTGACCCTTGTTAGCAACATCAAATAAAATAAGAGTTGAGGGGACTATTCAAACTAACAAGAACTTGAGCATTAGCTAATGATGCTCATAAAATATGGGTCATAAGTGAATGGCTTGAGTATTAAATACTCCAAGTAGTTAATTTTGAAAAATGATATTTCATAATATTTGATAGTTAAATCTTGCAACATGTGAAATGAAGAAAAATGAGCTTTGAATGAATGACTCATAATGCACAATACCATTAAGGACTTGTAAATGGGGTAGCAAACTAAGTGGGCTTTACTATACATAAAAACTTTGTGATTAAGCACACTCTAGCCAAAGTCAAACTAAAAAGGGTAACTTTTAATTGGAGGTGACCATTGATGTTATGCAATTCATTTCAAGTAAGCAACACGTGATGTGGTGAGTGTTGTGTGAACTTTTCAAACTACATTAATTAAAGAGGAAAAAGGTGGAATGTTTAAAATATTATGAAATATAAAACTTATAATATGGTAAAATTTAGTGAACATGTGTAATGGCATATTAGTCTCGTGGTTGTGGTTTAATGGTTGCATGTGGTGGTTAGGTCCCCACAAGTCCCACGGGCCATTCTCGAGCATGACTATGTATGCATTTCGGAGCATCTCCAGGCATGATATTTACAAGCCAGTCAAAGTATCTTCCGGCATTGAAAAATAAAGTGTAAATGGCATATCAATCCCTAGTTTTTAGGTTGCAAGGACTATATGAATTCATTTGTCATAATTTGATACACATTTTAATATTTCATCCTAAGTTTTCATTGAAAGAATAACTTCTTTTTTTTTCTACCAATCTAATATAAGAAATGGTTTTGTCCACCAATCAACAAACTCTACCTCTTATTTGGACTCTCACATTTCTTTTATTCCTTGAATCTACGATTGTATAAATTATATGCATGACCTAAGTTTAATGATATTCTACATTAAATTTGGTGTAATGACCTAAGTTTAATGATATTCTACATTAAATTTCTTCTTCACACTTGCTACATCTCATATTCCACTTTGCAATTTTCATCACATTGATGGGAATTTGCATCTTGTTCCATAGTGTTGTTGGACCAACTTGAGAGAATTCATCTTTATGGAGCTCTCTATATTCATCCCACTATATCATTTGAGGGATATCTTTGGTTGGAGGAGTCTCACTTCTTCTTGGTTGGTTGATGGTGTTCGTTGCTTGGTGGTTTTCTGATGTGTTTTACTTGTTGATTGCCCCTTGATTGCATAGTTGATATATGTGGAGCATCCTATCTTATTATGGTGATTTGGTATATATGTCTATCTTGGATATGGATGATGTTTCCAACTCCCAAAGGGGTTAGATGATAATGGCTTGAAGATATACATTTCATGATTGTTGATGTTTCCTAATGACTTTTGCAATGATGTGGTATTACATGGTGTCACTTGGAAGTGGTGTTTTCTATGGTCCTCATATGTGGGTATGTGATGGGCAAGATACTTGATGATTGGATGAGGTTAGTATTCCTTTATGTCATTTTCTCTTATGATGTTTCCATGGTGGGGTGATTCATGTTTCCTTTGTGGCATTTTCCTAAGTGACCCCACTGTATAATGTCACATTTGTTAGACATCGCCTAGGAGGTAATGTGTTTCATGATGTAAGTACCCTCATTGATTTATTATTTACTAAGTTTGAGTTAGAAAAGGGGTATAACATTATGATTTGATGGTGATATAATCCATTTTCCTAAGGTTAGGTGGTGATTTTGATGTAATGATCCTTTGGTAGTGGTGCACTTATTGTTCGATTTTATGTTTTGTTGTTATCATGGAGTAGATTGCTAAGAAGAAATTTTTTTATTACATGCTACAACATTATACAAAATTGCACCCCTCATTGGCACACGTGTTCATGATAATTTAATTTATCAATGACTAATTGGGAGAAGGGCTATGGTTATAGTTGAGCATTAATCTATGTGCACACATGCTAAGGTGGATTTTAATTGTCCAATGGTTAAATTAATTTAATTTATTCAAATAAAGGTTAATAGCTATGATATCGCATTGTATAATTCCTTTTCATACTTGGAGTTGTTATTTGGACTCTATTAAAGCTTTCTAATGGTGCACCCCCCTTCTTGGGCATAAGTTTAAAAGCATGAAATATATTATTTGTTTCGTAGAGAGGTTTAGACACTTTCTTGGTTTGATTGGACACTTTTATGACATGACATATAGAGGAATATTTGTGTCGGGCGGATAAATCGTTCTTGCGAACAAGACCGATCTCCCTAGTATCTATGGATATCTAGCGACAAGCAAACCAAACAAATTCTATCTTTCTCTAAATATGCCATTATAAATAAAAGCCAAGAGATGTTTTAGGCCTACCTCGAGTCCAATGCTAGTTTGTGGAAGCCACGCTCCGTTTGTCCAAATGAGCTCCCTTTTAAAGAATTTACAAACACAAACAGGCACACATCAAATAACACCTGCATAGCCAATATAATAAACCATATTTATCATGATGATCAAGGAATTCATGAAATAAACCATAGAAGACAATTTATTGAGAAAAATGAATCTGATTGTATTAACTTTAAACAAAGAAGAACTTTACAACCTTGGTGCCTTGATGTTGTACAAGCTCCTCCCAGGGTCCAGCAAGAATCTCCTCTACTTTGACAAGTTTCACTCTCTTCCCAAAGAAGCCAAAAGGTATGTAATCTCTCCTCTCAAGCTCAAATAGGAAGTCTAAACTCCAACAGCATTTACCCTAAAAAAGGTTCAGCTTTTCAACCTCCCTAGCAACTAGCCCAATGCCTCAATTTACAGTGCATAGGAGGGAAGTTACCAGGTCCACCTTCAAAGGGATAGAGTCCTCCTTCAAAGGGATAAGCTCCTCTCATCAAGGGGTTAGCTCCTTTAGTTATGGGATGCATGAACCACCTAGGAGCGAACTTGCCACCTCAAGATTCCTTCTAGAAGCATCCAGAATTAATCCAAAGTGAGTTTTTAATAATAAACTTGCGCCTTTTTTACTTTTACAGGGGTCCGCACCCACTCCTTTAGAGACAGAGCGGGCAGGTCCGCAGGTAACATGACCAAGGGGTGCGAGACCGTAGGTAATGCTAAGAGAAAGTGCGGAACCAGAGTTTTAGAGATTTTCAAAGACTTTCTCTCATTTTTAAGGCTTGACATGAAGATCTGAGGTTTGAGACTTGCAAAGGAGGACAGTATGAGTGGTGATAGACTCACACTGACTGCAAAAATTCATGGTGACAATATTTTGTGCAACAGATTGCCCCCTAAAGTGTGAAGTCTGTAGTAAATTAGGATTTCATTTATCATCTAAGAAGAGTGAAGTACTTTATCATTTCGAGGATCATCTTGTGGAGAGCCTAGTTGGAACCTGTAAAAACATTCAATACAAAATATATATATGAGATCATATCATCGCTGAGGTAGGCATTCCCATGCTCAGATCAAAACTGACTAGAAAACTAATTAAACTGCTCTGATATAGGAATGATCTTGTAATACATCACAAGTATAGACACATGTAGACACAGTATGGGCGCATCCATCTGTTTATGAATAGTCCACTGTATAATGAATACGAAATTCCTCGCAGCCTGGATGGTGGAAACTAGATCCAGGGTCTTGATTTCTACTTCCCGAAATAGTACGATTCTATCCATGTGAATGAATGTGTCGAAGTCGAACATGGTAGAAACCACTTGATTACCAGTCAATGATGTAAACTGTTAACAAATGTGAGAGAAACCACCATTAATGTCAATGGCTCTCAAAGTACTCAGTACAATCCATGAAATGTGAATAGATGTGTTGATGTTGAACATGTCACGGAATCCTTTGATCGAAGGTCAATGATGCAACCTGTCGTCGAAGGCGAGAAGCCTGCCATTGAGGCATACAGATCCCAAGGTACTGACGATTTCTAGATCATCTTTCTAGATAATGAGCTGAAGTCGATAGAAAGCGATCCGTCGTAGGCAAGCCCACAACACGAAATCATAGATCAAGTTTGAAGAAATATAGTTGCAAGGACTGACTCAGGGATGGTCAAGATGGATGACAGATATTTTGCAGATGAATGGTTTGTTTGCACTGACCTCTTGAACACATAACGACACTGCAGATGGTTTGGTGACAATTCACCCAAAGCTAATACCCAGAAATTGGCTGAAGACTTTCAATATGGTTCGATTAACTATTAGGCAAAGGATTTCCCAACCCAAGTGAACAAAAAGTGTCATGTTCAAGAGTGGTTAAATGTTTTTCTGAGACACAAAGTATGACGAACAGGTTCATTTTCCTCTCTTTTCCCCCACCATTTCTGGCAAGTACCTCTTTATTTTTGACAAGCTTGAGGAGGATAACATTTGCTTGGTTATAAGCTCATCCTTCGGATGAGTCCAACTTAGTTTAAATTCGAACCCTAAGAAGGAGTGGTCCGTTCCTGTTTGTAATTGAACAGGTCCTTGACTGTTAAATTTTAACGAGTCCAGTATAGGAGAAACTCAGCGTTTTTCAATTTTAGGGAGTCTGAAAAAAACTTAAGAAAACTCCATGGTTGTCCTTTTTCATAAATTTGTGTCTTCCAAGCCTGAAAAAGTATAAAATAATACTTGAGAGAACCGCTTGACCATTACGATCAAGGAATAATTTTCATAATTAGTGTCTCTGATCTAAAAAAGTAAAAAAGTGACCAAAGACACGTCGTTTTATAACCAATATCGAATTTGAAATGACAAAAATCCGGCAATCTTTTCATGTTTATACGGTCAGAAAAGAGCTGTAAGTGGACCGTCCTTTTAATTCCGTTTTAACGAGCTTAAAAAGAAAAACTCGGCAATCTTTTCATATTTTAGGAGTCAGAAAAGAGCTTAAAGATGACTCTAATGTTTTTTGTCGAAAATGATCAATTTTGCCTGAAAAATCCGATATCCTGCACAAAAACTCAAACATTACTCATACCTGTTTAAAATAAATAAAAATTCTTCAAAAGTTACCTCTTTAAAGAGAAAAATAAACAAATTAAAAATTCATTTATTCAAAAAAGCTTATAAAAAGGGCTTTTGTAAATTCATTTTTACCGTTTGACTTCAAAGTGAGAAAGAGAGCTTTTGGGTAAGAAACTTCCCATGAAGATTGCGGAAAATCCGTCCGTTGGAATCGAACACCGTCACCTCCAGGTAATCCACATCTCTTTACTCTTGCATTTCAAATGTTTGAAACTTGTTTTTAGGTTTTTTATTTTGATTTTTTGGAAAAATTTTGTTTAAAAGTTCACTCGCGGGGGTTCGCAGGCGCAGCATGCGAAACCTGCGGACCCTGACTTTTTCGTATGCAGGAAAAAGCTAGGGGCCCGCACCCGCTGTATAGGCAGAGTGCGGACCTACGCACTGTCTCTAACTTAGAGGGTGCAGTCCTCGCGGCATATGTTCTAAAATTCCAAATTTTTCAAATTTTGCCCAAAAACTTCGATTTAAAATGTTCTAATCCGCCTTTTCTTTCAATGTAGGGTATACATCATGCTTAGCTGGCGGGAACGGGAGCACGAGGATGTGGACCTCGCCGCAATCAATCATCAACCTTCAATTGATGCATTAAAGGCATGCAGGTTATTTAAATTCTGGGCCATACCTGGCATGAGGGCCCAAGTAGACTTTTTGTAGTGGCTGGTGGACAGGTGGAATGTGCAGGACCAGTGTTTCATTATTGGTGGCCACCAGCTCAAAATGGAGCCAGAGGACATTTACTTTTTGACTGGTTTGCCCAAGAGAGGTGAACAATTGACTCTATTCGGGACTAGGCCAGGTGGCCAGTCTGTCGATAGCCTCCGGCTAGAGTTTTGTAACGACCAAACCAAGGACAAAGGGATTGATATCAAAACCATCTCCCGTCCTGAACTCAAAGTGATTGCATTTACTGTCACCAGACTCTGCAAAAGCGCAACACTACATATGGCCACTGGATCCCAAATGCGGATGGCAGTAGACTGTTTTCGAGGCACTGTCTTCAACTGGTGCGAAGCTGTGTTGGCTAATGTAAAAGGCCAACTGACTAGAGCAAAGAACGGACAACTGAAAAAATTTGGATATGGTTTCTTAGTTGTGAGCTTTGGTCTAGAGAGGGTCCCAATGTTGGTCCCACAACATCTTTCTGTTGAAGCTGGACTTCCCCGAGAGCCCAAGCTGATGTGTTGGGTTGCAGTTATGGCCCATCATCCTGAGGAGGGTTCAGAGGTTGTTCGATTTCCTCCTGAGTATTTTCATTGGTTGGAGAACCAAGTTTTTGCGATTCAGGATTTTCCTTATGCTGGGATGGATTATCGTGGTGACCCAGACATGGCTCTTCCACCAAGAGAGCAATGGGATGACTCAGGTAAGATCATTTTCAACATTTTCTAGTTTAATTTTTTTTTTTTTAAATCGTCCCAAAACTGATAGTAAAAAGTTTCAAATGAAGATGTAGGTCCACGACGACCAGCCACTCTCCGACCCTATGAGAGGAAACAGCCAGCTGCAGCAGCACCGGCCCCACGGGACGAATCTACAGAGACCCTGACCGAATTGGAAAACCATCTAGAGCGTTTGACAGCAGACATTCCAGAGACTAGCATAGATGACATTCCTCTTAGGCTACAACACTATGTGATTGGGGTCCCAGGACCTTTCAGGAGGTTCCTTTGTAGGGTGGCCCGTACAGTGGTTTCTTATCGTGATCATCACCAGTGATAGGATGATCGCCTGTTGTAGACTCATATGACATTTTTTGCTTTTTGTACTATCATTTTTGTCGATCATAAGGTGTTTTTCAACCTATGATCGAAGACGATGTATATATGACACACTTCTATGCTATGCTATATCACTATTACTGGCTATCTTGTAAAACATGTTATGGAATGTTTTTTATTATTGCAAATGTCTACTTAACATTCGAGAAGCAATTGCATCTGCTAATGTATTTAACTATCTTGGAATATGATGATATTCAATATAGTCAAATTCACGTTCCAAGAGACAAACTCTCAAAAATAATCTCAATAACACTGGATTTCTAATGGCATAAACTCTATTAAGTTGTAACACAACGAGTTCAGAATCTAACCTCACAATCAAACTTCGAATCCCAAACGAGATGGATTCAGATAATAACTCAATCACTGCACTATACTCTGCAATGTTGTTCGTTGTTTGACCGAGGCTTACGCATGCATAGATACCAACTCATCAGAGGGTGAATAGATAACCCAAGCTGCGGAAGAAGTGTTCCGTGTATTACGACAAGCACCATCAGCAAAACCAATGTATGTTTGTAGAGACGTCGACATCTGCAATATCAAGAGTAAAATCAAGATAAGCAGGAAAAATGACAAAAACACTCTCTAAACTAAGCACACTTTTCTAATCTAAAGCACACCAGCTAGAAAGAAAACTAACCTAACTAAAATCTCCACACCCAGATTTAAGCATAATATCTCTTCAGGTAAAGACCATTTCTGGGTTTACCTAAAGAGACTCCGTCAAAGTCTACCAATTCATAGGCCTCTTTTGCCAGCTTTCGCTTAACAACATAAGGACCATGCCACATGGGTACGAATTTTCCAGCGCCCAACTTATCATTTGCTTGATCATACAGTAAGACTAGGTCTCCTTCCGAAAAATTACGAGGTGTAACATTTCGATCGTACTGAGCTTTAATACGTTTGGCATGAGTTTCGATTGCTAGTGCAACATCACATCGATTCTCATCTAGCTAAGCCAAGTACAACAAACTTTTCTCCTCTTCGGAAGTGGCTGGAAGTAATTCTATGGCCATTTGCAATGACGAGATTTCACATTCAATGGGTAACACAACTTCCAAACCGTAAACTAGTTGGAAAGGAGTGAAACCAGTTGATGTTTTTACTGAGGTTCGATATGCCCAAAGCGCTGAAAATAACATGTTATGCCAATTCGAGCTATGAATCCCAATGATTTGTCGGATCATAATGACTAGAACTTTGTTAATGGCTTCAACCAGACCATTAGCCTGTGGGTCACATGGAGTAGAACTATCGTGACGCAGGCCAATTTGATCTGTTAGTTCAGTCATCATAATGTTTCGAAAATGACGCCCATGATCAATGATAATCGCTTGTGGAACACTGAACCTAGCAATTATATGATTGAAAACGAAAATTGCAGCAGTTTTGCCGTCTGCCGAAAATGTAGGCATCGCCTCGGCCCACTTGGTAAAATAATCTACCGCAAGGATGATATACGCATGCCCCCTGACCGAGTGAGGGTTACATGTAATAAAATCGATACCCCATTTTGCAAAAGGACCGACGGCAATTATAGGGTGGAGAGGAGCAGGTGGAGCGCGCATCTTTCGATCAAAAATTTGGTTGTGGCATTTTCGGACCGCATTAATACAATCTTTAAACAAAGACAGCCAGAAATAGCTAGCGTGCAATATCTTTTGGGTTGTGGCAAACCCAGACATATGACCGCCACACGCTCTAGAGTGACAGTCATTTAGAACCCTTTCAGCTTCCTCATGAGTTAAACAACGTCGGAAAACAGAGTCCGCCCCACGACGATAAAGTGTTTCTCCAATAATTTCGTATTGTTGGGATTGGAATCGTATTTTCCGACGCTGAGATCTTGAAATTTCAGGACGAAAGGATTGGGTTTGGAGATAAACTATGATATCTCCATACCATGGATCAAGAGTGTTGATAAGAAACAAGGATTCGTCCGTAATGGGCTCTTCCACCACAGTTTCAGTATCAGCACGCAGGAAGTCACACATCAACTCCGCAAAAACTAAAGATTTCTTTGACTTAGATTTTTCAAACTCCAAGTCAAATTACTGCAGGATTACAATCCATTTGGAATACTTGCCCTCTAGCAATTCTTTTGTCAAAATATAGATCATAGGGTTACAGTCGAAAATTACAGTAGTTTTGCGTAGTAAAATGTAATGACGAAATCGTTGGACAACTTGAACAGCTGCCAAGGCCAATTTCTCCACATGTGAATATTTTAGCTCAGTTGGATTCAAAGTTCGACTAAGGTAATAAATCACATGTTCAGTACCGAATTCATCTTCCTGAAGTAATACCATTCCGGTGGTGGAATGAGAGGCGGCGAGATATAAGAAGTAGTCCTGGTTGTAGTTGGGAGGATGCAATAACGGTGCATGGGTCAACGCGTGTTTTAGTGCATCAAAAGATTTTTCAGCTATCTCATCCCAAAAGAATGGAGTATTCTGTTTCAACAACCTGGTAAAACCATTTGTGATCTCGGCGTAGTTAGGAATGAATCGACGTAAAAAGTTTGCTTTCCCTTGCAAACTTTGGAGTTGGCGAAGAGTCGAAGGAGGAGGAAATTTGACAATAGCTTCAACCTTCGAGGGATAGACAAGAATGCCAGCTTTCGAAACAACAAATCCCAGTAACCGACCCGTTTCTATACAAAAACACATTTGTGTGGATTCAACCTAATTCGATAATGCCTACATCTCATAAAGATTGCTCATAAATGAATGAGATGATCGGCTCTACGTAATGAATGAGTAGGTAAATCATCAATATAGGGTTGCACAATGTGCTTGATGTCATGAAACGTGTAAGACATGGCTCTTTGAAAAGTTGCACCGGCGTTCTTTAGCCCAAAAGGTAATTTGCAATAAGTAAATGTCCCCCATGGACAAATGAAAGCCATTTTTGGTTGATCAGCAGGTAGAATATTGATTTGATTATAACCGGAAAATCCATCCATAAAGGAGAATATTTCACTGCCGCCACAATCATCAATGATTTGATCGATATAGGGAGTCGGATAATTGTCTTTTGGACAGGCTCAATTAATATCCCTATAATCAATACATATTCTTATTGTTCCTTACTTTTTATTAACAGGAACGATATTCGATACCCAATCCGTTAAGGGAATTGGATAAATGAAACCTGCTTTAAGCAATTTTTCAACTTCTGCTTTGATAGCAACAGCTTTTTGTGGGTGGATCTGACGCAAACGTTGCTGGACGGGATTAGCATCCAGGTAAGTTTTGATTTCATGAACAACAATTGTTGGGTCAATTCCTGGCATTTCCTCATATGACCAGGCAAACATGTCGCAGAATTCTTGAAATAGGGCCTTATATGTTTGAAATTCATCGTCCGTACAAGAGGCACCTATATGAATGTTTTCAACAATTCCAGGCTTAACCGAAATGTCGATAGGAACTGTTCGAGAAATATTGCCCAAATTGAACTCAGAATCAGGGTTTTGCATTGGATTCTGAGGTTCCTTGACATAATCAGTCGTAAAAATAGATGAAAAATCATTTTCAAAATGATCAATCTCAGGTAAGAACGAAGATCTATGATGAAGATCTTCCCATGGTAAATCATCAACAGACAAGATTTCACGAATCTGCTCATCAGTATGAACAAGTTCGGAAAAAGTTGTTGAATCTGAGTTTGATGTTGAAAGTGATTCTTCATGGACCACATTCATTAAGTCAATTTCGGTTGAAGAAGGGTCGGAAAACGACTGTACGGCCTGATACACAATTTCATAGGGACTCAAAGGCATAGCATCACCAAATGAATCCATCTCAGATTCGGAAGGTACGATCCAAGGATCATCATAAACAATAGTGTCTGATGAAATCATATGAATGGTTGCAATAGAAGGCGATACGTTAGGAGGAGGAAAGGAAAAAGTTCCTAGTAAACCAAAATCTTTAACTAGTCCTACTCCAACATCCTTATAAGGGATAGTTGTTTTGCCGACATGCTGGATACTTTCAGAAGAGGCTGGGTCGGATGAAAAGTAAGTTAGCTGGTCTATAGTTACGATCTTTCCATTATAAGGAAACTTTATAAGCCGAAAAATCGATGAAACAACAGCGAACATAGCGTAAGACCAACTACGACCCAAGAGAAGGTTGTAATCTAGAGGGGCATCAACCACCTCCACATCTAGATTAACAGTTTTGCCTTCAAACCCTATAGGTAAATCCTGTAGAATGCCAAAAGGATGGAACCTATGGCCATCAAAAGCCTTCAGAATCGTCGGGGATTGATTAAGTGTAGAAGAACCAAGCGATCTCCAACACTGGATCGACATAATACACGTTGAAGCTCCCTCATCAATTACAGTCCTATAGCAAGGTCTGTTTTTGACTAACATTGGAATCTGGAAAGCCATTTGATGAGGTAAGCGAGGTGTACTATTTTCTAAATCGAAAATTATAAGGTTCGAGTCCTGAATATCAACAACTCCTATAACGGACAATAGCAATTTTTGTTGTGTTGGACATGATTGCAGCACCTCCAAAGCCGGCATTGATGAAGGTGAAATAGCTAGATCTTCAACAATGTTATAGTTCTGAGCAGCTCTCGCATGTGGATTGAAAGCTGACTTTCGAAGTATACCCTTGGCGGGCGGTTTGATTACTAAGTCTGGGTTAGGTTTCTCGATCTGTAGTGGATCGGAACCAAGAGTTGAAGTTGATGGGTTCGAATTAGAAGATTCTGCTTCCTTACCACCAACAGGACCTTTACTTCCATAATCTTGCGATCGTGTCACAATCCTAACATGGGACATCATCATTATGGGTTCTTCTGAGGCATTTGAGGAAGAACCTATCATCTTACTGTCTTGACTAGGAAAAGGATCCTTCAAGACAGCAGGCGTTTGAGAACCTTTGACGATTTTCGCAACCTCAGCACGATGAGGGCAGTCTCTTGTAAAATGCTCTTCGTCACAAATGAGACAAGGATAACGAGGTTTATGTTTCTCATCGGTAGATTCTATTTTCTCTGGTTTCTCTTTTGAATTTTTATCTATTTTATTTTTCTTCTTCCCTTTCTTTTTACCGTTGGATTTTGATTTGGCTGTAGATGACTCTACGACATGAATATCGGCAGAAATTTCCGCGGAAGAGTCTCCTGTCGGGGAATTTGGTAAAGTTATGATAGGAGAAGAATTCTTGGAAGATTTCTTCTTACTTTTGGTGTTAACTGTACCAATCATACCATCAGCGGCATGAGACCCTGAAGGAGCTGCAGTTATTTGATTTTGTTTAGGAAGGTCGGGGATTTTCTCGTGTAACGTACCCGACTGCGTATAAACGAGGTCAAGGTACTGAGCTTGAGCAATTACTTGCTCTTCAGTAATGACTCCTGCCTTAGCTACATCCTTAGTGATTTTTGGTAGTAATGATTTAACAAACCATTCTGCTAAGATCTAATCCGGAATAAAAACTTTCACTAAACGCCGTCGACGTCTCCATTCATGAATGTGATCTGAAATGTAAGTGGACGTTGACTGTTTTAATGAAGTTAATAATTCCGTGCCATTGTCATATCTGACAGGCAACTGAAAATGAGTTAAAAATGAAGTAGCTAACTGACTAAAGTTATAAAAAGTGGCTCGCGGTAACTCAATGTACCACTTGGCCGCAAGACCAATTAGAGTGCGTTGAAAAAGATGTAAACGAATTGAATCATCTGAAATGGAGTTAGATGCACACCAGAGGTGATAAGTCATCACATGGTTCGATGGATCCTCTCCTGATTTACCTTCAAACTTTGGGATGTCACTGGGCAACTTATTCGGCATTAGTGGCCAAAACGGAAGATAATTAATCGGATTGTTCGTAAGGCGTGACAAATCAGGCAAGTCCAAAGTTGCAATGAACGGTAATTGACAATTAGGGTCCCAAAAACCCTGGGTCATGAGACCAGCCCCAGGAGGAGGATATCCAGGATAACTAGGAATTGGAATTGCATTTGGGATATTATATCCTCCCGGAAAACCAGGATTAACCAGACCGTACTGGGGTTGTTGAGGTTGCTGATACTGATAAACTGGGTTCTGCACAGCAGGACCGAATTGGTACTGTCCTTGGTACAATTGATAAGTAAATTTAGGTTGACTTGTGACAATCGTACTTGGACCAGGTTGTCCTACAGGCATTTGAATCGAAGTCTGAATTGTAGGTCCAAACTGAGGTAAAGATGCTTGAGGAATTGATGCAGGAACAATAGAAACTGGAGCTGTCGATACTCCAGAAGTAGGTGGGGTAGATGGAACAGATGTTGCAGCAGTTGCCGCAACCGTTTGAGGCAGAGTTTGAGGCGAACTAGGCCCAGGCTAAGAAACTACAGAAGGTGCAGAAGTTTGAATAGTAGGCTGGACAGGTTGCTGGGTTGAACCAGAAACCAAGGGTTGTCCAGATTGAGATGACAACTGCACGTTCGGTTGCAAGGTCTGTTGGGATTGAGATGGATCCCACACTATGTTCATTCTGGGGTATGGATCCATAGAAGGTTGAGCATATTGAGGACCATAACTGGGTTGAGGGTAGGGTTGATAATTCAAAGGTACATTTCCAGCTCCTTGGACAAATGGTTGACCTGAAGGTGGTTGGAAACCTTGGGTTGGGTATTGACCTTGAGGTTGATAACCTTGAGGCACGTACTGATACTGGGGTTGACATTGAGGTACATATTGATACTGGGGTTGACCTTGAGGTACATACTGAGTCTGGGGTTGACCTTGAGGAATGTACTGTCCTGAAGGTATGTACTGTCCTTGAGGTTGCCCCCCAGGCGGTAATTGGGACCTTGAGGCACGTACTGATACTGGGGTTGACATTGAGGTACATATTGATACTGGGGTTGACCTTGAGGTACATACTGAGTCTGGGGTTGACCTTGAGGTACATACTGAGTCTGGGGTTGACCTTGAGGAATGTACTGTCCCGAAGGTATGTACTGTCCTTGAGGTTGCCCCCCAGGCGGTAATTGGGTACCTTGAGGTTGCCCCCCAGGCGATAATTGAGGACCTTGAGGTTGCCCCCCAGGCAGTAACTGACTACCTTGAGGTTGCAGATTTGGAATGGTACCTGACATCATAAGAATATCTTCTACACTCAACGGCTTAGTTCCATTATTGCCAGTTAATAACCTTGTTCAACAGGTTGAGGAGATGCTCCCGAAAAAGTACCAGTAAGTGACTGATACCTAGAGGGAACAGAAGGACCACCATATAAAAATGTTTCTCGAGATTGAGAAAACATGGATGACTGTCTTGATATATTCAAAGGAGGATAATAACCTCTAGGTGTTGGATGAAAAGGAATGCGAGGTGGTGAAAAACTTAGTCCCGAGTTTTCCAAAAAATTGGTCAATGAAAGATA
This sequence comes from Pinus tabuliformis, assembly GCA_031772625.1. NCBI lineage: Eukaryota > Viridiplantae > Streptophyta > Pinopsida > Pinales > Pinaceae > Pinus > Pinus tabuliformis. The sequence continues at coordinate 710,668,234 of CM062804.1, forward strand.
CCAAGCGTCCCTCCTAGGTGGACTGTAAAAGATCGATTCACGCTCCCTAAGTTCTATAGCTGGTTGATTTTCAGGCATGGATATACCTTCTTCCAGAGTAACAAGTTCTTCAATAGCAGTAAGTCCAGAAGGAAGATTTTGGGTAATGACTCTTTCGACCCTGAGTGAACCAGGACCACTGGAAGTTGGAGAGGCAAATCCTGATGATGGAGTAGCAGCAGGTTCAGTTTTAGGTTCAAAAATTTCAGGTTCCTCGGCTAATTCACTAGTAGAAGAAAAAATACCAGTAATTTCGGAAAATGAAATAGGTTCAATAATATACTCTGGTGCTTGAACTTGATAATCAGGGTGTACAACTAAAGAAGACTCTCCTTCTTCATGTGACCCAACTCTACTGTCACTAGGAGTTACAAGAGCTCGTAGCCCTTCAAGCTGGCTTGGTGAAAACTCAGGAGGTTGGCCCCGAAGTCTACGGGGCTGCCTCGATAATTCAACCATGATTAAATATTTTAATTACTTCACACGCAAACAAAGAAAAATATCAATGAAAACCACCTAAAGTCTCTAAAGAACCAAACAATTTGAAGCACACGCCTAAAGAATCTAGGAGTTCAAACCACACACAAACAGTAACTTTCCGTACCGAAAACACTAGTTGGTGATGAAATCCAATGTCGCAGAATTAAATACAGAAATGGTGGTTGGAATAGTTACCCCGACAACCTGCTTAATGAATAGACTGGCACAAGTTTCTCCACTAAACTGTCTCGAGTGAAGAGAACCCCCCAGAAAATCCAAGTGAGTCTAGTCGACGTCTGCTCCAGGTACAGTGGGATCTTCCCTCCACCATCACCTTAGGAAAGAATCCTATAGATTATGGTCACTATGGTTACCAACGGAAACAAATATACCCGGGGGAACAGTCTGTGATCCGATACACACGCAAGGGCAGAGTAGCAAAGCTCAATCCCATTGAAGGCTCCTTGACATAATCCAAGGTTTACCAACAAGTGACCCTAGGCTCGTCGACAATGGTTAATCCGAGGTTTACCATTTTTAATACGTGTATATCTGTTATCGTTCCCAATGAGGAAGGATTGATTACCCCACTGGTTCGGATATGACCTCGTGCTTGACTCCTATAAGAGGAGCTTCCCAGAGCATAGATGTAACAATTGGAATTTATCTCCTACTGCAATATACAGCTACTTGTTTGTTTTTACTATCTTGGAGAGTTAATTACTCCCTACTCCAAGATACTAGCCTAAGCTATGTTGGTGATAAAGAGCCCTAGAAATAAAAAGATTGCTAGATATATTTTACTTTAAGCGTTATTTTTATTGGCTTTTTCTTAAGTCAAAAGGTGCGGAGATGAAACTTTATGGTGTGAAGACTCGACTCCAAAACACTAAAAATGCACCTAAGATGATAAACAATCCTTTTTCTTCAATGAATTTCTAGCTAAAGAAAGAGTTGAGAATGCAATTGCTTGAAAAACAAATCTTTCCTTAACAAACAAATGAAAAGAAAAACTTTTTTGTCCTTTTCAATAAACTAAAAAACAAGACTACTAATTATGCTCACGAAAAATATCCCTGTCTTTTCAATCACTCAAATACTACAAAAACAAACCTTTTCAAAAGAGATTTTTTTTTAAATTTTTATAAAACACTCAAAACTATTAAAAAATCTAATCTTGAGATCTATAAATTCTAAAAATCTAATTGAAGTAAAAGCTTACAAAATTTCTTTTCAAGGATGTTTTACTTAGTTATCAGCAAACTAAGGACTAACTTGTTCAGAATAACAAATTAATCAAAGACAACCAGCTTTTGTTTTCTTTTTTTTTTAAATGAAATCCAAAACTTTCAAAACAAGTTCTTTCGAAGCTTCGCAAAGAGAAAAACGAGATGTATTCCTCACCAAAGGCAGATTTTACAAATCGGTCAGACTCATAAAGAAGGCCAACAAAAACCAGGGTGATCTGAGGTTTCTAAGGCTTCTAAGCTCTGAGTTACTACAAAGACCAAACGAAAATAAAGGCAGGCACACAAAACTTCTAGAAATTCACCTAAAACCTAAATGCCAATGGAATTAACCTACGAAAAGTTTCTGACAAGACAGGTGCAGATCTGGGCAGAGGCTAAAACACATAAACAAATCCTAAGCTTAACTGAATGAAAATATTAAGTTTTTCAAAATTTTGACAGGGTCCGCAGGCTCCCAATACAACCAGGTGTGGTACCGCTCTGTGTGTAAAGCAAAAGTGCGGGGATGTCTGCACTGTGTTACAACCAGAGCGTGCGGTCCTCTTCCAAATGAAAAACAAAAAATAATTCAAAATCTAAGGAAACTACCCAATCCCACATACATCAAGAAAAAACCAGAAATAGAGAAAAAGTTTCTCAAGTCAAGGTAAAAGCAAAGGCAAAAACCAAAATTCAAATCCCTAGTGGAGTCGCCATTTTTTCGGGCTGATAAATCGTTCTTGCGGACAAGACCGATCTCCCTAGTATATATGGATATCTAGCACAAGCAAACCAAACAAATTCTATCTTTCTCTAAATATGCGATTTATAAATAAAAGCCAAGAGATGTTTTAGGCCTACCTCGAGTCCAGTGCTAGTTTGTGGAAGCCACGCTCCATTTGTCCAAATGAGCTCCCTTTTAAAGAATTTGCAAACACAAATAGATACACATCAAATAACACCTGCATAGCCAATATAATAAACCATATTTATCATGATGATCAAGGAATTCATGAAATAAACCATAGAAGACAATTTATTGAGAAAAATGAATCTGATTGTATTAACTTTAAACAAAGAAGAACTTTACAACCTTGGTGCCTTGTTGTTGTACAAGCTCCTCCCAGGTTCCAGTAAGAATCTCCTCTACTTTGACAAGTTTCACTCTCTTCCCAAAGAAGCCAAAAGGTATGTAATCTCTCCTCTCAAGCTCAAATAGGAAGTCTAAATTCCAACAGCATTTACCCTAAAAAATGTTTAGCTTTTCAACCTCCCTAGCAACCAGCCCAATGCCTCAATTTATAGTGCAGAGGAGGGAAGTTACCAGGTCCACCTTCAAAGGGATAGAGTCCTCCTTCAAAGGGATAAGCTCCTCTCATCAAGGGGTTAGCTCCTTTAGTTATGGGATGCATGAACCACCTGGGAGCGAACTTGCCACCTCAAGATTCCTTCTAGAAGCGTCCAGAATTAATCCAAAGTGAGTTTTTAATAATAAACTTGCACTTTTTTTACTTTTACAGGGGTCCGCACCCACTCCTTTAGAGACAGAGCGGGCAAGTCTGCAGGTAACATGACCAAGGGGTGTGGGACCGCAGGTAATGCTAAGAGAAAGTGCGGAACCAGAGTTTTAGAGATTTTCAAAGACTTTCTCTCATTTTTAAGGCTTGACATGAAGAGCTAAGGTTTGAGACTTGCAAAGGAAGACAATATGAGTGGTGATAGACTCACACTGACTGCAAAATGTCATGGTGACAATATTTTGTGCAACAATTTGTTTTCCTTTGTCACATAGTTCAGCTCCAGAAAATTATCACAAAAATATGGAGGTATACTTTATTCATGAGTTATAACCTCCTTGGCACATGCTCCCAGTGTAAATTTTTAAATATTTAAAGTGAAACAATGCATACATATCCATGAGAAAAATAGAAAGAACCTCATTGTAGTACACATAGAACGCAAAGATTTACCTTCGAAACCTTTAACCAAGAAAACTAACAAAAATGATAGCTACACCATTATCTTCTTTCATTGTATTAACTTGAATATATATAATATAATAATTTGGTATCTTATAGCATCCAAAAACCTAATATGTTAACTTGAATTAGATTACAACCCTAATCACTTAACCAAGATTACATTACAATGCGAAAAAAGAAGTAATTGGCTGAAAAGTACAAAACAAGCAAAAAATCAACCAAAACAACATAGTTTTTCTTTTTGGTGGTGGGTGGTGGGGGGGGGGGGGATTTGACCTTGAACACCCCTCATGCACCCATCACATATAAACAACATATGATGATAACCATGCAAAGAATATAACACATTCCCAACACCTAGGAATCACTTCACATGGAGAATATTTTATGATTTGTTAAGTGGATGAGGTAGTTACATGGCACATTTTTTTGGGGCACGCCTCTCCTAGGTGGTCTCTCATCTTTATTACATGGATATTTTAACTACATTGGCATCTTTTGACCTTCATTAGAGAGTGCCATCACCTCTTTAACTTAGCATATATACTATTTTATTTGAGGTGGTTATGGAGGTTGTTATTAGGATGTGTGTAATACAAGAGGAGGGGCACATGTGTGACTTAACTTGCTCATGTACTTGGACTCCTTTATATTTTTTGAGATTATTCTTGGAGGGTGAATGTGAAAGGTTTCTTCTTGTTATTTTTGGAATGTCTTGGAGGATGCACTTGTGAAGAGATGATTTACTTGCTATTTTGGGGCTTTTACCACATCTTTTCTTATTTGGTACTTCATGCACTTGGAATCTTGTACATTTATCCATGGAGTTGGTTACCTAGGAATTCACATATGTAGAGTGGTTACATGCATGTGCATCCTTGGAGGGTGCATTATATGTGGACACTTGGCATTTGACTTGGTTTGATACTTATTTTTGGTGTCATGTCCCCTTCGTGAGCATTATTTGGTGCAAACTACTACTATTTTTTTATGAGTGTGGATTATCTTGGAGAGGCTAATTTCTACATGTTATATCACGGTCAACCATGGTTTTAGGAGAGATATAACTCCTCCATCAATGTAATATATGTTCGAATTATCATGGAGGTAGTTAGCAAATAATAATATTTTATTGTATGAGAGAAGAGACCCACTCTAGAAAAGAGTAGCTCTCTCTCCATTGTAAGAGTTGATAATTTGGGGATTGAGGAGCTATTCCATTGGGCAAAATTATACATCATTTTTTGGAAGATTAATGGAAGATTGGAAGTATTACATCTATCTATTATGAGGTATTGTATGTATGCATTTTTTCTTAGATGTTGTATATTTACTATAGAAGATCCTTGTAGCATTTTTATGAAGACCTTGTAATGAACTACGTGTCATTTGGATAATATAAAGTGAGGACATGATCCCTCTTATATTCATTATTTTTATTATTACACTTGCATCTAACAAACCAGGTTGTTGCTTCAAATAATATAATGTCACCTTCATAACATTGTTTTAGAGTAACAATAATAGCTCTCCAAGGTCAATTTTCTATGTAATTTTTAGCAAGTTAAGGTTGATTTGTGGCATGCATAAAATCCCTTATTAACCTTACATATTCAAGCACTCCCCCTCTTTGATTCATACCACTTTGGCTCCATTTATCCCATATATGGATCGACACTTGGTGCTAGGGATTATAATTTCAATCCCTTATCTTACACCACTCATTTATTCCATTTTTATTACAATCATTCATTTAGCTTAGGCTCACTCTTCACAAAATCACCTTGAGCCTCCACTTTATAGCTTTATTAATCCTATTTTTGGGGAATCCCCCTTTGATTTGGAGAAGAACCAACCAACAATGTGAGGGAGACCTATTGTGGTGACGATGGGCAGCCTTCATGAGTGCACAAAACTAGCACCTTGATGCGTAAGACTTGACATCATTTGGGGGTGCTAGATTTTGTTGTAGAAATTTCCTCTATACAAACTTCACTACTCTTGCCACAACCTCAAATTTTATCCACTTGGTATGGCCTTGTTCTTTGAGCTTCATTGCACTTGGCGTATCATTTTTCTCTATATCAATTTACTTACTCCCACCATCGCAAACTAGAAACTATCCTTACAAACATATAGATGCAATGGAATCTATATTTAGGCCAAAAAATGAGGCGTTGTGTAATAATATGTTTCATCCCCATCTTCCTTAAGCTTAAATCCTTCTTCCATCATCAAATGTACAATGATGCCATTTTTTTTTTACATAACTCCATGAGCCTTCCTATAGAACAAGAAATAATCACATTTTGATTTAAATAAAGATTAAATACATGGTAGTTGAACCCAACAACAATGCTAAGGAGAATGAGGGATGGAAATAACCATGAAATTTTTGTAGAATCTATATCAATTCAAGGTGTTTGGAAAAAAAATGGTACTTGTTTTCACCTTTTCAAACAATTTGGAATCTTGAAATTCTCATTTGGGCTACCTTTTCGGGACGCTTTACTATAATCTTATTTTTACAAAACACAAATGTTTCTTGTTGTACCTTTTTGTTCAGTGAACAAAGTACCCCAAAATTTTGAAATTTTGGGCGCCACTTTTTTGTTTATTTGACAACTAATTTTGAACATGTTTTTACTTGACTAATTTTTTGCATTATAGTAGTCATCTTTAGCCTTGAGAAAACCAAAAAAAATATAAGTCCCAAATCCTATTTTTGAACTAAAATTATTTGTGTTGGCAAAGTCAAATCACTCTTCATTACTAGAAAATAAATTGTTTAAGGCATTGATATGAAAGTGATTAGTGTTATGTAACCAGATCAAGATAGCACAAAAACTTAAGAAAAAATAGATCAACAACTAGATAATAAGCCAATTCGAAGGGGAAACCTCCCTTTAAATCACATAAATGAACAATTCTTGGATGATTCAAATGACAAGACCTCCTTGGTATGTATAGGAGTCTAAAGGGTCAAAATATAATTAGGGCCTACATAAAAATAATAATGTAAGGGATCAACAATGACAATAATGGATTTATATGGGGCACAACAATAACAATATGGGGGCTACATTAGTATTATAGGGACATAACATGGCCCTCTCCTTCAAAAAAGTTTTGTCCCCAATGCTTAAGTAGTTCTAGATGCTTCTGTACAAAAGACTAATCCTCCCATGTGGAATCTTCGATAGGTAAGTTCTTTCACTTGATGAGATACTGTGAGATCGATTGATTTCGTAGCTATCATATTCTTGTTTATGTAATTACTTTAGGCTCTAATATGATTTTTCCTTCCTCGTCAAGTTTTGGCAATATAGTTTGAACTAGGAGCTTGTCACCTATAACCTTCTTTAAGCATGAAACATGGAAAACTGGGTGTACTCACCAAGATGCAGGAGACTCCAATTTGTATGCCATAGTACCAATATTTTGCAACACCTTGTAAGGGTGATAATATGTGGGTGACAATTTATTATCCTTCTTAGCTTGCTTGAGGGGCATTTGTGTGTATGGTTGTAGTCGTAAAAATACCTAATTTCCTACATCAAAACTTCTTTCACTATGATGCTGATATGCTTGTTGTTTCATTTGATTTTGTGCCAAAGTCGGGTTATCCTTTAAGAGTTGGAGAACTTGTTGTTGATGCTCGAAGTGATCATCCACAACTTAAACCTTATAATTGTATCTTAAATACAATGTGATAGGTGGTGAATGGTATCCATAAAGTGCCATAAATGGGGTTATTTTGGCGACAATATGGAAGGAAGTGTTATACCACCATTTTGTTAGAGATAACCACTTGACCCATTATGTTTGTTTCTCAAATACAAAGCAATGAATATATCCTTCCAAACAGTTGTTCACCATATCAGTTTTACCATTAGATTGAGGATGGCAAGATGAGATATGAGCTAATTAAGTACCAAGACAAGAAAATAATTATGTCCCAAAATTTCCAGTGAAAATAGGATCTTTATAACTTACAATGATCATTAGGTTTCCATGTAGTTTTTGAATTGTTCCAAAAATGCAGTAGTAACTGTACTGGATTTCAAAGGATGAGATAATGCAAAAAAGTGTGCATACTTGATAAGTCAATCAATAACCACCATGATGACACTCTTTCCTTCGGACTTGGGTAAACTTGTGATAAAATCCATTGATATCTCTTCCCAACACTAACTTGGAATGGTAGACTTGAGGTCTTAATTGTCTCAAATTTATTTTGTTGGAAAACCAAACAATCTTTCACAAACTTCTGAACACCATATTTAAGGCCATCCCAAAATAATTCCTTCTTAACCCTTTGGTAAGCTTTTAAAAATCTTGAGTGCCCTCTTATAGGAGAGGTGTGCTATTCCAAAATAACCTTTTGTTTGAGTTGGGAGTTCTTACATAGCTATAAGCGGTCTTTGTACCATAGTGAATCATTTTTCCAAATAAATGTATCAGATGCACTGGGATCTTGCTGGAAATTTTGAATGTGTGTCCACACTTCTTCATCATTCTTCCATTCATCACTTGCTTCATTTATCTAATCAGGTTGGATAACAGAAAATGGCATAGATAAATGCTTCCACATCCTCATCCCTTCTTGAGACCATCTACAACAACATTTTGCTTCCCTTTTTTATAGATGATTTCAAAGTCATAAACCAACTTGTTTGTGACCCATTTTTGTTGCTCTTTTGAAGATAATATTTGTTCCAAGAAGCATTTAAGGCTATCATGATTTTATTTTACCTTGAAGTGTCTTCCCATTAGGTAAGGGTGTCATTTCTTTAGAGCATGTAGTATTTCCAACATTTCCTTCTCATAAATAGGTTTGTGTAAATACTTTCCCTTGATTGAACAACTTTTAGAAGCAAATGTGTCTTCCTTTTTGCATTAAAAAAACACCAATTGCATTTCCTGGGGCATCATGTTCCACAATAAAATGTTTTTGTAAAGTTTGGTGTAGATAATACCAAAACTTGGCACATTGCCTCTTTAAGATGTTCAAAGGCCTTAGTTGCTTATGGAGTCCAAAAAAATGCATCTTTCTTCAGTAATGTTGTTGGTGGTGTTGTTATTTTCCCATAATTCTTAAAAAACTTGTGATAATACCCTGTCAACCTAAGAAATCCTTGAGTATGCCTTAAACTTGTGGGGATTTTCCATTCCTGTATGGCTTTAATTTTGTTAGGGACTACCTTAACACCCTCATAAGATACAATATGACCCAAATATTCCACTTATTGTACCCCAAAGAAACATTTGTGGGGTTTTGCATACAATTGTTTCTCCTCCAATATTTTGAGCAACCTCTCAACATATTGAACATGATCTTTCCAAGACTTGTTGTAGATTAGTATACCATCAAAAAATACTAACACAAATTTTCTAAGGTTGGGTTTGAAAATGGAATTCATCAAACCTTAAAATGTGAAAGGTGCATTAGTAAGGCCAAAAGGCATGACCAAAAATTCGTAATGACCTTCATGAGTTCTGAATGTTGTTTTCAGAATGTCTTTTGTCTTCATTCTAATTTGATGATATCCTGATCAAAGATCCAACTCGGTGAAGTAAATTTCTCTATGTAGTTCATCCAACAATTCATCAATGACAAGAATGAGAAATTTATCTTTAATACTGATCTTATTAAGTTGTCTATAATCCAGAAACGTACACCATGATCAATCCTGCTTGTGCACCAATACTATTAGAGAAGAGAAAGAGCTTTTACTAGGTTGAATTATACCTGCCTCTAGCATTTTTACAACCATACATTCAATTTCACTCTTTTGGGCATATGGATATCTGTAAGGTCTGATGATTGGAGGAACACTTCCTGGAATTAAGTGAATAACATGATCATGATCGTGAATAGGTGGGAGATCTTTGGGAGTCTCAAATACCTTAGAATGTGTTGGAAATAATACTGAGAGGGGGGGGTGAATCAGTATTATCACATTAATAAAACTTTTTCAATTCCATAATCAGATTCATATATGCTACTTCCACAACTTCTTAAGATTAAGTTAATCGATCTTCAATGAGTGCATTAGGACATTATCAACCATATTATCAGTTAACAGATGCAGTAACATAAAGTAGATCATCACACATAAGGCACACATATGAACACAATGAAATAAGGTGGAAACCCAATGCGGGAGAAAACCACCTGCTGCAAGTCATCTCAATCTTCTTCTTAATAAGAAAATTCTTTTACAATATTTGTACTGGTGCAGCCTTATACCAGTACGGGAGCTACAACCCCCTTTGCTCTTGTACTAGCCGATCCATTTACTAGTACGCAGGCTACTACCTGCTACAATGCTCCAAAGATTTCTTTTAGCTCTTGTACTAGCTTAGATACTAGTACGTAGGCGCCGGCCTACAATCTTCTCCCTCTAAGTACCACGTTTCATCAATTTTCATACTGGACCCAACAACAACATTGAAGCTCAAACAACCTTCTGAAACACCCAATCAACTGTAGTAACTAGATCAACAATAATAGGACCAAACCCAGGATGCAACAATGATAAACAAAGATTTTAAGAGAAGGAAGCACCCTGCTCAACTGCTAGCCTGAGTCCGGACTCACCCTGCTCAACTGCTAGCCTGAGTCCCGGACTCACCCTGCTCAACTGCTGGCCTGAGTCCCTGGACGCACCCTGTTCAACTGCTAGCCCGCGTCCCGGACGCACTCTGCTCAACTGCTAGCCTGCGTCCCTCGCTCTGAGTCTTTTGAACTGCCTGTGTCTCGGCGCACCTGAACCCTTCTGCGCCTGCGTCCGGCGCACCTGAACCGGTTCGCTCCTGCGTCCCGGACGCACCTGAACCCTTACTGCACCTGCGTCTCTTTAGATATGAAAGATATAAAGACTTCAAGACTAACCCAAACAGTCAGATCTACAGATCTGATCGTGCGCCATAGCGATCATAGTCCATTAGAAGATTCGCCTTCATAGATCTGGACTAGATCTCACCAAAAGATATTCAACAAAGATGGTACATAATCCAAATGAACTCCTTTGCTTTATATAGGCAAGCTTCTCCCCAAAACATGGAACAATACCACGAGCCGACACCATAGAAACACAAAACCGTCGGCTAGATACCACACAAGAAACCCCCACGTGCTTTTCTCTGCCTTGAAATGTGTGCACTGGGTGGACTCACCTCCTGAACGGCTGGCCTGCGTCCCTGGACGCGGGTTCTACATGGTTTACCTGCGGGGACGCACTTTCTGTAAGGTGTACCTGCGTCCTTCATAATTTCAACAATATTTGAACCTCTGCTTACAAGGAGCTTGCCATTTGATTCCTTTGAGCTATCCTGCATCTATGTATTATGTTACATCTGATATCTCTTCTGAATGTATATAAGTGAGATGGTCTTTTATGAGAGTTTTGCCATCAAGTACAACATATGCATCATAATGCCAACAGAATGATTGTTAAGGACTCTTTGGAGACATGGAGAAATGGATGACTTAGATGTTTAACCATTTAGTGAGCATAATTATGCAATTACCTCGCATTGTTCCTTCTTCAAAAGCTTTGTCATGCCATTAGAGTTGATTATCTGCCTAGGCTTCCCTGTGATACCCCTTAATTCAATTTTCTTTCCTTCCCAAAAAAAATGAAGAAAAATTATTTAAAATTAGAAGATATCATCCCCAAATATTGTAACCATTGGACTCTTAATACAACATCAACACCACCCATTGGAATGGAAATCATTGGACTATTCAATACGTATTCCCCCATGGTTAGATTGATATTATGGCACTTTCCTAAGTAATTTATAGTTCCTCCATTTGCAACCATCACTTAACACTCTAGTGTTGGATATAAAAGGCAAATCAAATCCTTGGCTATCTTACAATGAATAAAATTATGAGTACTACCTGAATCAATCAACACTATTACCTTTTTCTTCTTGATATATCCTTATATCTTGAGAGTTTGAGGAGTGGTAATTCCCGCCAATGCATTACAAGATATGGTTGGATTCATTTCTTATTTTTCAACCCATGGGGTTGGTTCCTAGTGCATATCTTCTGCTTTTGATGTTTCTTGTTCCCTTTCTTCCCTCTTCACAATCTATGTAAAATAATTTCTTCTCAACACACTTATGACCCTTAGTATATTTTCTATTTTTTTTAGGCTGTGGTTCACGGACACCCTGGTCAATGGGTGGTGCTACGTCCACGGAAAAATCTGGGTTGATCGACCCCGAAGGGAATCTAGCCTCGCGGACCACCAGCAATGCCTGACCCCAAGGGCTTCAGGGAGATTGGACCCTGTGACCTCCCGATGGTGAGGCACTGATTTTGACCAATTGAGCTAACCCTTGGGGCTATTTAGTGTATTTTCTATTATAACTATAAAAAAAACCATTTTTCTCTTTTTTCTTTCGCCAGTTGTTGTGGTGTCAACCTTGTATGTTGTGGGATGGGAGTGGCAACACTTCCATCTTTATAGTTGTGAGTGGCAGAACTCCTTGTTGCCATAATTTTGCTTTCAACTTTTATTGCCACCCTGAATGCATTTTCCAATGACTTAGGTTCCCAAAGGCGAACCTCGTGTTGGATGTTATCCTTTAAAGTCCCTAGGAAGACATCAATCAGATTCTCCTCTAGAATATTAATTACCTTGATATTCACTCTTTGGAAGTCCTCAATGTGTTCTGCAACTGAATCCTTTGGTTTGATATTTATCAATTTGCTAAAGAAGGTATTTCTCTTTGTACCCTCATAATGTGCAATCAATTCCTCTGTAAAATTTTTCCAAGTGACAAGTGATTTATGAGAAAAGAACCCATCTATACCACACAAATTAATTGGGTTCTAAATATAAAGATGCAATGTGTACATTTTTTGTGTGTCGCACATTGTGTAGATTAAAGAATTACTACATCTTTAGTATCCATGTTACCAGATCCTTGCCATCAAACTTCCTCATATCAATCTTTAAAATATCGCTGGTCTTCAACCCAAAGTTAGAGTCTCTAAAATCATGATTCACATTCCTTTTGTTCTCATCATGAGTTTCATGGAATACCTTGTCACCACTAGGACACGTTTCTTGTGGCAACTTTGTCAAACCTTCCATTTCTACTTTTAAGCCATCCATCAAACCTTCCATGTCCCTTTTTATTTTTTCTTATAAACCTTCCATGTCCCCTTTTATATTTGATTTAAAACCACTCATGACCACTTTCAGTTCATCTTTGGTTGCTCTTTGTTGCACTTGGTCTCGTAATTTTGATATATCATGTTGCATTTCTTCTTCTTCTTCATGCATCATAGTAGAGATTTCTTAGGGCTTAATGGGTGTAGAATTTTTTGTTTAGGAGGAGTTTTGGAACCAATTAATGATATTTATGATTCATTATTCCCTTTGAATCACTTCAAATTGATTTTTCAAACAAAAGTTATGAACAATTAAAAATACACACCTTTTAAGAGCTTGATTTTGATCTTGTCGAACTAGATGACATTGAAAATGTTGGATCTCTGTGATTTTGGTGTTCCAAGCTTTGAAATTGAGTCTTTATGTAGCTTTCTATGTCTTCTTTCCAATGCCACAAGTTAGAATGAGATTGACTTTTCAAGCTAAGGTTATGCCCAATCTCCCACGATGACTTGATTATGGACTGGTTCAGTAGAGCGAAGTTGTACAAGACGCCACATGTCATTGTTTCAACCTTCGGCCCTGAAAATTGTACCCAGAAGGTTACAGTCCATGTAATTTCAGTAAAATTTTACAAAATTCAAATCTGATGCTCAAGGAGAATGTTATTACGATTTTTCCCGGGATATTTGTGTGAGATTGAATTTTAGAGTATACAAAAACCCTAACTTCCTTGGACCATATCTGCAAAAACATGCAAACAAAGGTATGAAATTGTAACCATATGTTCATCAAGATTTCATCTCCACTTGGTAGCAATTTCATGCTTTGAAGCTTCATAGAAAAATAAATAAATTAATATATATAGCAAAAAATCTACATTGACTCGTTTGAAGCAACAAAACCCTAGAACCAAGAGCTCTGATACCAAATTTTATGTTACCAGATCAAGATAGCACATGAACATAAGAAAAAATAGATCAATGACTAGATAATAAGCCACTTCGAGGGGGAAACCTCCCTTTACATCACATAAATGAACAATTCTTTGATGATTCAAATGACAAAACCTCCTTAGTATATATAAGAGTCTAAGAGTATTAGAAACATGCATCGACGGGAAAGGCAAGGATCTTCAAAACCCTAACAATGGCTCTAGGATTTGATTTGATGCAGGGGAATGATAACAGAGGTGAGGCCGTATGCTATGTTGATCGCGACGCCTGGAGGTAGCTGTCAGAACATGGAGGGCAGCTGGCTGGTAGTTGTCACCAAGTCTGGCCGCATTGGGAACGATGATGATGGTAAATGGGGGTATAGGGAGCAAGGAAGATGGACGCTAGTTTTATTTTGCTATTTTTTTGCTCTGTGTTGTCGACAATAAGTGACTGCATGTGCCTGTAGAAGGAGAAAACACTTACCGTTTTCTAGGGAGAATCCAAAAAACAAACAGGGGGAGAAACCATGGTCAACCAACGAGACTCTATTGATCTGGATCCCAAACCTGGTGACATTATGTCGATGTGGGGATTAGAAGTCACTGAGAAAAATATAGAGAAATACATTCGTCTAGCTGGACTACTAAGCGAGAAGAGGCGAGGCTTGAGAGTGGGATAGAGACGGTGAAGAGCTTTAGGGCTTCTGGAGGAAAGCTTATGCATGAAAAAACATGAGAGCTAGGGAAAAGTGAGGGATCCAGAGGGGAGATAGGAAGATTTATGTTCTTGGACAAGCTGCACAGTGGTAGAAGTGAGCAGGAACCAAGTAAGTAATATGTCATCTGGTTTTCTGTAAGTATAAGTTTTCTTTTCGAGTGGGTGGGCTAGAAGATATAGTCACTAGTTGTGGGATCAAGGAACAAGAGGGGTTGAAATCCTTTCTGGTGGAATATTTGGGACCGTCGAAAGCCATGAGGGGGAAGTAGATCGACAGTACCACTGCATGCATGAGTCCTCTACATTTGTGAAGCAGGGAGGTTTTCTGCCAAGAAGGAATTCATTTCTCGGAGTTTCTAGGGGAAAACGGATGGTTGGAGGGTTTGAGTAGCTTTCGGAAGCTCTTAGAGGCTAGGGTGGGGGAAAAATTTGAGCAGTAGGGAGGAGATATCGTTTCTCCCCATTCGGTGGAGCGGGAAGGGTTTACACAGGCATAATTATATCCAGAAGCTGGGGAGATACCTCACCCTGTGGGAGAGGAGGGTCAGACGGGGGAAGGACTGTTATCTGAGCACAAAAAAAACTGGGTGGAGGGGCATTTATAGTCGCTCCCGATAGTAGATACCAATGTGGAGAAGAACTTACCAGGGACTAGGGAAGGGGGCAGGCATATGAATACAGGGGAGAAGTGAAAGAAAAATAAGTTGATAAATAAGAAAGAGATTACTCCAAATCTTGTTCTAGTAGTTGATCTACACATCAATGAAGCAATGGAGGTGGCAGAAGTTACGTTGGTTAGGAGGGCCAAAGGTAAAAAATATTCAGCAAATTACATTAAGGAATGGACTACTAAGACTTGGAAGGAGGCACCTGACCAATATTTTGAGGTATCAACTCTAGCCAAGGGATGGTTCGTGATTAAATTCACCAGGGGTGAAACCCTTGAATGGGTATTGGAAAGGAATTGGAGCTTTGGAAAAAGCCCAATATTATTTAAAAGATGGAATCCTTTATTTGATGCTCAAAGAGAGAAGGTGGATGAGATTTCGGTATGGGTAAGGCTTATGGGTTTACCTCCACACTTCTGGACAAAGTCAATCTTTAGAGCAATTGGGAATACGTTGGGACAGTTCTTGGAAGCTTACATGTCTTTCTTTCATACCAGGGATAAAGGATTACCAAGAATATTGGTAAGTTTAAACCCAAGGGAAGGGTTGGCAGAGGAAATCCACCTCAAATATAAGTATTTCACCTATACTCAGATGATCGATTACATCTTGCCACAAATATGGTCATCTTGCCAGAGAATGCCCTCTGGGTTTAAGAAGAAGAAGAAGGCAGAGAAGCAAGGTGGGAATGACATAAAGACATTTGGAGGAGAAGAAGGGGAAGGAACATCCAGAGGAGAAGGGGGATAGGAAAGAAGAGGACAAGATGCAGATGGAATTTAATGAATCAAAAGATATGCAGATAGAGGAGAGACTTTTTCATGAGCAAGAGCTTTAGGAGGAGACGATTCGGGTAGAGACAATGGAAGGTGAAGAAGTGGTTTATGTGAATCAGCTGGAGAGTACGGATCTAGAACCTATCCCTTCTTTTAATTCATCCTTGTTGTATATTATCAATTCATTATCAAGGCCTGATCCTTCCAGGCTGTTGAACTCAGAAAATATTCATGTTGATTTTGTAAATGAAGCACTTGATAACATTATCACTTATATCCCTGCGATTCAACTGAACCATACTCCAATGTCGAGCCTTGAGACTCCTAGTTTTTCATGTGTTCCTATAGAGAAGTCTTGCTATAACCTTAGGCCTCGAGAAAAGAAAATTCTTCCAGGGGAAGTTGTGGGGGGATTGGGGGTCCATCCAATTTCAGTTGGCCCTCGAAAATCCAAAGGAAGGAAGTCAAACATATCAAAGGCTTAGTTAAGAGAAAAAATCAATATTGCTGATGGGAAACAATTATCTCTTTGAGGGGTGCTTAGAGCAACGCAGAACCCCTCCCTTGGTATTAAATTATTATAATGTCCTTTGATTGTAGAGGGTTTGCTAGTGCCACCAAAAAACTAGCCTTAAAGGCATTAATAAAAACCTATGATCCTGATGTGTTAGTGTTGCAAGAAACCCTAGGATCTAGAAAGGAGATTAGTGGGGCTTTAAACAAAATGTTACCAAGTTGGACCTTTCAACCTTTGGATGCAAAAGGAAGATCTAAGGGGTTGGCGACGGGAGTTAAAGAAGGAAGACTGAAGGTCCTAAATAATTTGGGATTGGATCAAGCTTTTGGAGTAGAAGTTTACTCATTGGAGCTATGCACAAAATTATTAATTCTAAATATATGTGGGCCCTGTTAGGATAGGGCCCTTTTCTAGAATAAACTTTTTTCTAAATTATTTATGGAGAACACGAACCCGGTGTTAGGCGGGGACCTAAATTTCTCTTTGGGTCTCTCAGAAACCTGGGGACCTTCAACTCATGTCGACCCTCTGACAGACTTCTTCATGAACAAGATCAACTCCAGGAAGCTTATAGACATCAATCTAGTTAAGTCCAGGCCAACTTGGAGAAATAGGAGAATAGGGGAAGCTAGGGTGGCAAAGAGGCTGGATTGCTTCCTTCTAAGAGAAGAAGTGGTGTCTAGACTTTCAGTGTTTAGGAGGAGACTCATACCATCTCCCCATATTGCTAAAGATGAAATGCCCAAATAAAAATCTTGATACCCCATTCAAGTTCAATCCGTCATGGCTCAAGGATGAATATTTCAATAATCTGTTCAAAACCATTTGGAGGACAAGGGTTGATGATCAAGGTAGGGACAAAGCTTATTTGTTCATGGAGAATATGAAACATATGAAAAAGGAAACCATTGAATGGGCTAAAATCAAGAAAGACAAAGAAGAAGCTGATCTAAAAAAGATAGGAGAGGATTTAGACTTGTTGGAGAGCCTGGAAGTGGATGGATATGAGTCAGCAAAGAAGAGGGATAGGATCAAGTAGTTGGAAATTAATCGAAGGAAAATTTTCATAGATGGGGAAGAGCAGTGGAGACTTAAAATCATAGGTATTTGGTTGTCAGTCGGGGATGAAAACTAAAAATTCTTCCAAAATTTTGCTAAAGGCCAGAAACATATAAACTTTATCTGGGGTCTAAAATCGGAGGAAGGCATTTTGGCTAAGTCTTTTGAGGATCTGTCCCTCCTTGGGAGGAACCATTTCAAAATCCTCTTTAAAGCCCCAACTAAGGTGTCAATCATTGAGGTGATTAGGATTGATCAAAACTTCCCAAGGTATATAGAGGAGGAAGAGAACGGTGTTATCATGGGGGTAGTGACTAAAGGGGAGGTCGAAGGGATCTTAACGTCAATGCGAAAGGATGAGAGCCCAGGCCTGGATGGATGGACTGTGGAGTTCTTTCAACATTTCTTTGAGTCCATTTGGGATGAACTTATAGGGGTGTTCGAGGAATCACGAGTAAAAGGAACGATATATGAACCTTTCAACGCTACCTTTTTGGCCTTAATTCCTAAGATGTAGGATCATTCGTCTTTTGAGGACTTCATACTTATATCCCTATGTAATTGTATTTATAAAATTATTGCAAAAGTAATAGCATTCATATTGAAACCTATTCTCTCAAGGAACATATCAAAATAGAAATTTGGGTTTCTGGATGGTAGATGGATCCATGAAGCAGTGGGGATAGCACAAGAGACCTTACATAGCATCAAAAGGAGTTGGATAAAAGGAGCAATTGTTAAAATCGATCTCTCCAAAGCATACGATTGAATTAGATGGCTTTACATTATAATTCTACTGACTCACCTAGGGTTTAACATTGGATTCATAAATTGGGTGATGGGATGTATGATAAACATCAGCTTCAAAGTCCTAATAAATTGGGTAGCCACATCTTTTTTTCATAGCCAGAGGGGCCTTCATCAGGGATGCCCCCTCTCTCCCCTACTCTTTCTCCTAGCAGCAGAGGGACTTAGTCAAATTATATTAGAAGCAAGGAGAAGAGGCAATATAAAAGGCATTGAAGCGGTTGTCAACCTTCATATATCTCACTTGTTGTTTGTTCATGACATACTTCTCTTCAGTGATGGAAGTAGGAATGAAACCCGTCAGTTAAAAACAATCCTTGATCTGTTTCTAAAAGCCACATTAATATACAAAAATCCTCTTTGATACTTGAAGGTTTCTCAAGGGCCGAGATTAGAAGGATATCAAAGGACCTTCCCTTTGACGCAAAGAGGATGATGAACAACTTCAAATATCTGGGATTCCATTTAAAGCTGGATAGTTATAGGATACATGATTGATATTAGTTAGTGGCGAAAATTGAAAACAGGGTAAAACACTGGGTCTACAAATGGTTGTCGAGAGCGGGAAGGTTGGTATTGACTAAGTTAGTGCTTATGGTGATCCTAATATATTGGACTACCTTAACATGGGTTCCCAAAGGAATTCTTGCAAGGGAAAAGGAAAGTCTGTAGCAGATTCTTGTGGGTTGGTTCAAAAGAGGACTCATTTCTCCCATGGGTGGTTTGGGAGAAAGTGGCAGGACCGAAGGAATTGGGGGGGGGGGGGGGGTATAAAAGACCTTTTAGCTTTCACTCCATCTTTAGCAGCAAAATGGGGATGGAGGCTTATATTGATGGAAAATATATGGATGTCGGTGGTCAAAAGGAAATATATTGATTTGATCCTAATGAATGAGTGGCTTAGAAAGTTGGATAAGAGATACCCCCAAGCCTCTGTTGTGTGGAAAGCAACACTGGATTCAATCAAGATCATTGAACAAGGGCTCTCTTGAAACGTTGGGAACAGAGAGAAAATAAGGGTGGGACAAGATCCATGGGTGGGATGCAATGAAGGATATGCCCTATCTGGGGAGATCATTGGCCATTTAAAATCAAGAGGGGTTAATAAATTGTGCCAAATAGAGAAGGTAGGATAGTCAACAATCTCGCACCAAGCCTGACTTACAAGGGGGGTTCTACGTCTAGAGTCCCAATGGTTTGAGGAATGGTAGAATTTTATCAAGGAACTTTAGATATCGAATGTACACCTCGGAAATCATCCAAACACGCTGAGATGGGTTCATGCACCCACAGGAAAATACTCACCAAAGTATGGGTCGAGCTGGAGTGGTGGTGTAAATCCATCTGGAAATTAAAATGGCCAGCTAAATCAAGATTGTTCTTTTGGTGTGTTTTAAGGAATAAAGTACCAACATGGGATAATCTTCAGAAAATAAATAAGATGGGACCAGGCTGGTGCTCATTGTGTAAGAAAGAAGAGGAGTCGGTGCAACATTTGTTCCTAAAGTTTCATTTCAACAAAAGAGTATGGGACGAGACTTTGAGGTTGACAGATAAATCCCAAAGGTGGGGTGGAGAAATTATTAGAGAAGTGTGGAAAAAATGGTGGAATGACACTCAAGAGGAAAATTTGAAAAATTTACCTTTAATTATATCATGGGGCACATGGCTGGCCTAGAACATGGAGTATATTCAAGGACCTAGAACCATCACATGAGCACATTGCGATTGAATAAGCTTCAATTTATGAGAGCATCCCATTACCAAATCCAAAATTAAAAGAGAGGGGGATTAGGAAGGACTGAATCAAGGGAGATATACCTTGGGCATATTTTGATGGTGTCTCTGATCATTGGAATATACGTGGGGTGGGAATAGTTATCCATACAAATGCACAAAAAAACTTAAAAGCCTCGGTGGGCCTTAGAGCAGGAACCAACAATTATGCTGAACTCCAAACCTTAAAACTTTTACTATGCTGACTTATACACCTAGGTTTGAGATCAGTTCAGATTTTTGGGGACTCTCATAATGTTATCAAATGTTTTAATGGAGAATTCAAATTTCAAAACTATATGTTGAGTCCCTTGTTAGAAGAAGTGTTAAATTTGAAACAACATTTTAATTCTATTACTATGTGCCATATTTACAGGGAATGAAACACTGTTGCAGACCTCCTATCTAAGGAGGGTTTACAACAAGTTGTGGATGTCTGGAGCATAAAAGAAACAAACCTAGATATGATCTGTGTGTCGAATCAGCCACAATTTATGCTTTGAAGTTCTATTTCCAGTTTCTTTTTGTTTTTTTTGTTTTTGTTTTTGTTTTTTTGTTTTGTTTTGTTTTTGTTTTTTTGTTTTGTTTTGTTTTTGTATTTTTGTTTTGTTTTTGTTTTTTTTTTTCTATGGTCCTCAGTATGAAACTATACTCAGATTTTGATCGAGATGTAAATAGGAATTTTTAAAGAAACAATTAAAATCCCAGTGCTTTACTATGTTTTTAAAATTTTTGCAACATGACAGTAACTGGTTCGGTTCCTGTTTGGGTTGTTTTTCTCACATATGAGGAGGCCTAGGAACTTGAATCAACACCTTTTTTGCATACATTGGGGTGGGAGAAGTATTGTTTTTTTTTCTTACCAACCCAAATTTACACTCTATGTTTTGTGATGAACATACAGTATATCGAATGCTTCAGTGCATATACTATGTAACTTTTTATTGCCTTAATAGAAAGTTCGATTTTTTCTCTGGGAAAAAATATATAGGAGTCTAAATGGTCAAAATATAATTAGGGCCTATATAACAATAATAATGTAAGGGCTCAACAATAACAATAGTGGGTTTCTATGGGGCACAACAATAACAATATGGGGACTACACTAGTATTATAGGGATATAACACGTAGAGTTAACCAATGGAAACAAAATTTGAAAGCAATGATAGAAAATATTTTCAAAAGAAATGATAGCAAAGAACACTTAGGAAATGTAAAATATGAATTTTTATCCCTTGAGTTTGGTGAAAATAGTGACCATAGATGCTTCCACCATGTGGAGGGAAGAAGCTTGACATCTACCTCTTGCCCTTGTACCTCTCCTTGAGGGATGTAATTATGGTAGTTCATGGAATGATGATGGTTGTTATGCAAGTGAACAATGACGTGGAAATGAGTATAAGAGCTTTAATGGAATGAACTTATGATGACTTTAGTATTAAGAGCTCAAGAGATAAGATTAATTTTAGTTTATTGTGGGAGTGGGAGATAATGGATGTGGGCGGTGTGGGTGTTTTTAAACCATAGGCGTTGTAGTTGGTTAATTGTGCACACCACTTTTATAAGGCCCAACCCTCCTATGACTTGATTTTGGCTTATAAGAATGGGTTATCTCCTTCTCTACTTCTCTAGTTTTGTATGACATTTACTTGACTTTTGCTTGCTTTCATTTTGGCTTGATTTGGCTAGTGGTCTATGTAGTATTTAATTCTTTAGTGCACTCTCTGTCATTTGTTGCAGGGCAATTTTTTTAGGTTCTCTACTTTTTATAGGTTTTCTATTATCCTAAAGTTTTGGTTTTGGGTTTCTAGGGTGCAATGGTTTATCTTATATTTTTATCTATTTCTCTTGCTTCATGACTGAGTGCTAACTATTTAGTATTTATCCCCTTTTGTAGTTTGGTAATGGATTCCTAATACCATGTCTCGATTTTGCAGGTGATGGGATACTTAAAAATTTGGGTGGTTAGATTTCTATTTTCATGTCCTCAATTGCGGCCTTTAGGCATTGTATATAAGGGGACAATCGAGATCCCAAAATGTAGTCATCATGTGCAATGCACAAATAGAAAGCTAAGGCTTCACCTAAAAAGAAACCCATGCCTCATTCTTAATGCATAAGTACCTATGGAAAGGGTTACAAGGCAGACCCAACAACATTTCAACCAAGATATACAACAACACATCCAACAAGAAGTTAAAGGTTTGGTAGGTTTGGTTAGGAAAAGTACCTCCAAACCTCCAAACAACAAATTGGAGCTGAATTTAAGGATTTAATATTAGACACAAAAGTGCTTATACCTATGGAATTTTATTAGTTTCCAAAGATTATTGTTACGACCACATTTGAGAGAAAGGGTTGTTGAATTTTCCTTGGCACTTCAGAATCAGGCCTATTTCTAAAACATGATCATAAACACACTAAAATGCCACAACACAAGCACTTTGCACAATGGAAAATGTGTAGCAATGAATCAATGTAGTACACAAGACAAATTTTCAACCCAAAAGTTGTTATATTACAAACATTAATACAACAAACATAGGGCTCTCGTACCAAGGATCATGGCCCTTATAATTAGCCCTGATACAAGAACAACTAGCGCTTGAGATAAACAATGTATGATAACCAATATACCATTGAACAAGATACACTTGAATTACTTGTTGAAGGAGACATCGACTCAAGCCTTTCAGTCCACGTACCTTGAACACCTAGTAGGTCCTTTAACACCTCTTATGTTGCTCACAAGTAGCTTTGTTGCTCCAGAATTTCTTGCATCTTCAACTGAACAATTTGCCTCTATCAACCATCTAGTTTCTCCTAAAATGATTGATCATAGGCCTCCAAACAAAACTTCCCTTTAGAAAATACAAGGTTTCTCCAATATCACTACTCTTAGAGTCTTCAACTTCTACCCACTAATTGTCTCCTTGATGCTTCTAGGATGACAGAACTTAGTGCTTCATAAACTCTCTTATAATTTATTTACTGCACATAAAATCTATGTACTAGGGCACGAACAACCATCCCTCACATAATGGTAAGACTACTTCTCTATCACTGAACTTAGGGCTCACTTGGCAACCTACACACAACCTCTTAACTCCTCATAAGATGAATAAACTAGGGAAACCAATTCACAACCTCCTAACAATGATTTTATACCTCCAACATCATTGTTCTTGGGAACCAAATGAATTGGTGTTCAACACCTATGAACAAATCTTCCAACCAACACTTTTCTCTAATAAATCTGCTCTGCGCTAATCCCTTCTTCCTTCACTATATTAGCCCCACACTCTGCTCATTATCTCACACTTATGTACATATTTAGAGGTTGGTTATGACCCACTTCAAGACAAATATATGTAAAAATTCCTCAACCGGAATCCCTACTGCAGCAACTGATGATATTACTCCTATTTGTTAAATTCCTTTAAACAAATTACTTGCAGTTTCCTATGTAAATATCATAATACATACACAACAACCTTCACTTAATTAAATTATATGCGGAAACAAGAGACTGAGCAAGAAAGAAAATAAAACACAATAGACACCATTATTTTTGGACAAATGTCCCCGGAAAACCCAATGCAGGAAAACCAGTGTAACAGATCTAAGGGTTTATTATTATTAAGCAGTAGAAAATTTTGACTACATCACTAGATACCTAGCACCATTATTCAGTTACAGAGAGAAATATTGGCAGAAGCTTTGTGAGTTTACCTCACAAAATCACTGAGAAAAAGTCCCAGTTGTTTCGGATGTTGGATGAAGTGCCCCTGGTAGGCTCTGCGTTATCACTGTGCCGCCTCTACATTGTTGCAGTGTCAACCCTCTCAGGCACTGCGTCACCCAGTTGGGGAATCGATCAGTAGCCCATATTCACTGCTCTTAGCCTCCTAGTCTCACACCCTGGCTTCCGGTTGCTGAAACTGACCCTTTGCTCTGACTTTCGACTTTCTCTCTCTCCCTCTGTGTCACTTCTACATGGCCCTTTTGGCCCTGCATCAAGGCTTCTGGATCACTTATTGCATCTCTCTGCTGATGTATCTCCGACTGAGAATCTCTCTCGCCGAAAGTTTTATCCCTGCCCCTCAACTGTAAGAGATATCCTCAATCAATTTTTCCTCCTGAGAACTTCTCACTTCAGAAAATCCATTGTCTCAATCTTTCTATGTGTTTTCCAAATTGCCCTCAGGCCCCTTCTTATATCTTCCTGTTGGACAACCAATGGCCTAGATTAAATCATAATCAAAGGCTCAGATATTTTTAGCTTGATCTGTGGATTTTTCTATAAGATTTACCCCTGATTAGTTTAATACCCATTAATATTTTAATTTTCCTAAGTTTAGACTTAGGAACCTCATTAAAAATGTTAATTATTTTAATAAAATCACTTCTGGGTGGAAGTTCCCAAAACGCTTTCTAGGTTCTTTGGAATGCATGTGCCCAAGCCTCCCTGCAAAATTTGACGACTAGAGCACATCCGATGCTACCCCAAATAAACAACATATGCATATAAACTCTACACAATACATTTAGAATTTGTGGCCCAAATCACATTTCATATGTCTCCTTCTTAGGGTCTCGACCCTCTCTCCGATGCACAGAAAATTAGAGTGAAACTTTCAAGACTTATGAATATAATTTTAAGTGAAACATATCATAGAGGAAATCCATAACTAGGGCATGAATCAAACACATAAGGTAACCTCCAACATGTTAGAACTGACCTCCAACTAGGGACAAAATTCAGAGGGATAAACTTCCACGAACCTGAGCTAACTCGACCTTCATTTCAGACTATACTAGACCATTCATGCTCCAATCTTGTCCATCTTTTGGATTTGTGGCTTATTGAGGTATTCAACCTTCTCTTAGGAATATTTATCTTGAGGAAAGACGCTCACTTGGATATATCCTCAATGAGCTTACCTTTACTCCTTTTTATAGTGTTTTATGATGGTCTCTCACTTCACCAAGAGTCACAACCACTCAATCAAATCCGACCTAAGTAATATTGCTTAAACACAATTTATTTAAGGAAAAAAAATTATTTTCATTGATATTTCGCCACTCCATCGAAGCTTTAGGTGCCCCTTATCCATTCAAGGGTGCCCCTCATGCATCCAATGAATACACTATTAATTTTCTCCTTGGTCTTGCAGCCACAACTTTGGGTACAAAACCCACTGCTTGGGTACATTTCCCACAAACAACTTTTATGGGTCAAGTCCTCTTAATCCCATTACCTTAGGGGTTGTGGGAATACCTCCCAAGCTACAAATTTCAACAAGGGCATCATGATCTAGAAACTTTGGACAAACTAATAAGACTGGAAACGAAGTTTACAACAATGTGTAGAGTTGTCTTGGGACTCAGTTTCAATGTCTTTGACTAGGAGCCATGTGAAGAGGAATAAATAATGGATGTCATGGGCACTCTTCATTTGTATGGAACTGGATCCAATCTGATCATCATTGAGGATGAACCGAGTGTTGAAAAAGCAACAAGAAAATCCTAATTTAATTTTGTCCTTGAATTAAATTAGGAACCAAATTGTAATTCCACATCTCATGACAACTTGTAATAGTTAACTAAGTTAATTCGAATTAGTTAGCTCATCTAATTAGAGTTGAGGGTCTAGCTAGAGTCATGTAGAGCATCTCCTATTTTTTAGGAGCCCTGATTGAGTTTATTTTGAGTTGTAATTATTTAATTCAATCTAACTGAGTTAAAGTTAGTTAAACTAGTTCCAACTAATGGAGGCATTAGTGGGAGATCTAGTATTGGGTTGTAACTTGCAGTAGTGGGGTGTAACCAACAGCGATAAACCAGTAAAATGAAGATTCACTCTTAATTAACTCATGCATGTCAGATTAGAGAAAGACCCATTCGAGATTGGAGTTCAGGAAAGTGTACTATTATTTGTATAATCGTCTGAAGTGTACAGGTGGTGCATGCAATAAGAGGAAGTCCTATGAGGATTGCGCAATTCATATTTTTGGAATTTCCCAATTAAATATGGGCTAATTCCCAAGGAAACTGTGCAAGGAAATATGAGCTTGGAAGGTAGCGAAATTGGCTAAGTATTGGCTTGAGATTGTCTGGAAAGCAATGAGATAGGTAGAGATAGTGTAGAGGTTGCTCGGGCTTGAGAAAAGCATTGTAATGTTCTCAATTTTTTTGATTAATGCAATATACAAATAGCAAGGGTTTTTAGATTTGGCTTTTCCCAGAAAATTATTGTGTTAGGTGTGATTGAATTCTTTCTCTTGTATGCTTCGTGATTTCATCGATCGTTTATTGTTTCCGTTGATGAGTATAGTAGATTCAAGTCAATTATTTTAGAATATTAAAATATGTAGTTTGAATCTACAAGGAATTTTTACATGGTATCATAGTTGAAATCACTATAGAAGAGGAGAATACAAGTTTTTCTTTTGCAGGAGAAATCGAATTTGCAGTATCATACTTCAGAGCTAACAAGATGTTGTTCTATGGATTGAGACGCGAATATGCCCTTGAGGGTAGTACGAACTATACTTCTTGGAAGTACAAGATGGAGGTAGTGTTGGAAGACAACGAGCTTAACGAATTCATAGACAAAGATATTACAAAGCCAACTAATGCTCAAGATCTAGTAGAGTGGAGAAAATGTGTGGCAAAGGCGAGAAGGATTATCGTAGAAGGAGTTCGAGATCATATTGTCTCAAACCTCCACGGTAAGGGAACTCCATTTGCAATGTGGAAGGCATTTACAAACCTGTTTCAAAGCGAAAGTGACCACATGAAGTTGGCACTGAAGGACAAGCTCAGAATAATCAAGATGGAGAAGGGTGACACAATAGTGAAGTACTTGACTAAGTTCACCCAATGTTGGGATGAGCTTGGAAGTGTCAATGTTATAGTTGCTGAAGACGATCTGGTCAAACTAGCATGTCTAAACCTTCCCAAGAGCTGGCACAACTACCAAGACTCAGTTAATGGAAGGGGAAGCTATGAGAGTGGGAGTGATTGTGGTCCGAATTGGTACAAGAAGGGATTCAATGGAACACTAGAGACGGATCCTCAACCAAGCATGATGATGAGGAGAATTGTGCCTTAGCTAGAAAGGCGAAGAAAGGGAAGGGGAAGTCATCCCATTCCAAATCAAATTCCAGTTAGGGCGGAAAGAAGAAGGACATGTCAAATATTAAATGCTTTCACTGTCACGATCTAGGACATTATGCCACCAATTGTCTGCACAAGAAGGTCGGTAAGAATCCCTCAGGAGGAGCGACAAATGAAGCTCTTGCTTCAAAATTCGAATTGGATTTCACCCTCATTGCTGGCATGGTTACATCGGTAATGGGTAGTGTGTGGTACCTGGATAGTGGAGCCTCATTTCATATGACTAGAAACAAATATTTCTTCAGTGACTTGGAGGAGAAGGACCTCGAGATGGGAGATGATGGGAGGTATAGCGCGACCAACATTGGTACTGTTACCTTTCAGAGGGAGTTTGGTTCTCCTCTCACATTAAAAGATGTCATGTATGTTCTAGGTTTGAAGAAGAATTTGGTTTCAGTTGCCATGTTGGAGGACCGTGGCTACGATGTGATATTTAGCAAGGGAAAGGATTTCCTTCATCACATATCCTCAAGATAGGTCAAGTGGATCAGGGTTTGGGTGAAGAACCTCTACAAATTAGATGTAAAAGACTGCACTTCTTTGGGAAAAAAAGCAAAAAAGGTGCAAAGCTGAGACATTGGTGAGTTGTGGCATAAAATATTGGGTCACTTGCACCATGGAGCTTTGAAGATCATGTAGCAAATTTCCATAGGACTTCCCAAGGGCACACTAGAGCAAAGAGACACATGCAAAGGGTGTACATTGGGGAAGTACACCAAAGCTTCCTTTCATGATAAAGATAGGTGAGCGCAAGTGATCCTTGATAGAGTTCACTCATATGTGTGTGGACCGTTCTCGATGGAATCCATGACCAATCACAGGTATTATGTAATATTTGTTGATGATTTTTCTCGTAAGTGCTATATTTTCTTCATGCAAAAGAAAGATTAGACCTTCGCTAAATTTTGTGAAGTTAAAGCACTTGTCGAGAAAGATACTAGCGAGAGAGTTAAAGCTCT
This sequence comes from Pinus tabuliformis, assembly GCA_031772625.1. Lineage (NCBI taxonomy): Eukaryota > Viridiplantae > Streptophyta > Pinopsida > Pinales > Pinaceae > Pinus > Pinus tabuliformis. The sequence goes on from CM062804.1 coordinate 710,696,504, forward strand.
TAGAAGTGGTAATGGTGGAGAATATGTGTCGAATGAATTCAAGAAATTTTGTGCATCAGAAGGCATTCGACGAGAATTAATAGCACCTCATAACCCACAGTATAATGGGGTGGCTAAAAGGAAGAGCAAAAGTATTGTGGGAGTTTCACGGGTGATGTTACATGATCAGGGCCTACCTTTGCACTTGTGGGTTGAAGCATGCAACACAATTGTTTATTTGCATAATGGAAGCCCTCATTGAATTCTCGGGATGAGTACACTAGAAGAATCTTTTTCAAGTAAGAAAATAGATGTGGCACACTTCAGGATATTTGATTCATCGGTCTATTGTCATGTTACCAAGGATCCACAGAAAAAGCTAGAGCCAACAACTGAGTTGGGAATATTTGTCGAGTACACTGATACACCTCATAACTATCGAGTGTACCTACCATCCAATAGGATAACAATGGTTCGTAGAGATGTGAATTTCAATTAAGAGAAGGCCATGAGATGTTCCCTTGAGAGGGAGCTTTAGTTACATGCATATGAGGATCTTTTATCTCCAAAGGAGGAACCTCAGGATGATGTGGAGCAGCCACATGCAGAGGAGCAAAGAGTGAAAGCACACACTCATGTAGAGACTCCATAGTTGGAAGGAAGCACACCAGAGAGACTGACAGATTGATGCATGATGTTAGAGATAATGTGGGAGCACCCACATCGTAGCGTAGGCAGAGGAGGTCACCAGATTTTTGCACTTGCTACATGGATCTGATGAGCAAGAGTGTAGAATTTGATCCATCCTCATTCTAGGAAGTAGTGCAACAATTAGAATGGGTTGATGCCATGGTTGATGAGTATGACTCCATTATCAGAAACATTTTTTGGGAAGTGGTCCCAAGACCAACAGATAAGTCAGTGGTGAGTTTTATATGGATTTACAAGGTAAAGCAAGCATCATATGGGAGTGTGTAGAAACATAAGGCTAGATTTATGGCCAGAAGGTTATGTCAAGTGGGGGGAAATGATTATGATGAGACCTTTGCTCCAGTAGCAAGGTACTCTTCAATAAGATCTATTCAAGCACTTTCAGCACAGATGGGATGGAATATACATCAGATGGATGTGAAGACAACATTCCTCAAATGGTATGATTGAGGAAGAGGTGTATATTGAGAAACCAGAAGGATTTGAGACCTTCAAAAGAGATTCGCATGTGTGCAGATTCAAGTGAGCGTTGTATGGAATAAAACAAGCACACCGTGCTTGGTACACTAGAATTGAAAGCTATTTCACTAGGTTGGGCTTCACCAAAAGTGAAGCAGATGCGAACCTTTACCATATGTGGTTGAAGGTAAATTGTTGATTATAATATTATATGTCGATGATTTTATTCTAACGGGTGATGAGAAGCTCATAAAATATTGCAAATAGGATCTTGCAAGAGAATTCAAGATGAAGGACCTAAGGCTCATGCATTACTTTCTTGGTATGGAAGTTTGGCAAGGATATGAGGAATTGTTTGTCTCTTAGGGAAAGTATTCCAATGAGATACTGAAGAAGTTCCACATGGAGAGCAACAAACCCATGGAGTCTCCTCTAGCAGGTAATTGGAGGACGGAAGATGCTACTTCAAGTGAAGTAGTGGAGGCTACTATTTATAGATAACTTGTGGGTTCACTTATGTATTTGGTGAACGCATGACCGGACATGTGTTTTGCAGTTAACCAGCTTAGTCAAGTCATGGTTAAGCCAACCAAACTTTATTGGAAGGAAGCTAAACATGTGTTTTGCAGTTAACCAGCTTAGTCAAGTCATGGTTAAGCCAACCAAACTTTATTGGAAGGAAGCTAAACATGTGTTGAGATATGTCAAAGGCACCACTCAGTTTGGTCTTTAGTATAGATGGATAGAGGGAGTGAAGCTTCAAGGCTTCACAGATGTAGATTGGGTAGGGATTCGATCCGACAGAAAGAGCACATAAGGGGGAAATCTTCAGTATTGGGCCAACAATAGTTTCTCGATACAACAGGAAGCAGAGATCAGTTGTACTGAGTTCGATAGAAGCAGAGTACATGGCTGCTAGTCAAGCAACTTGTGAGGCTATCTGGATGAGGAAGATCCTTTTTGGGTTATTTTGTTAGCATATAGATCGTACAGTGATTTACTATGACAATCAAAGTTGTATCCAACTCTCTAAGAATCCAGTTTTTCATGATCGGTCCAAGAATATCAACATATGGTATCACCATCTACGAGATTGTGTGCAAAGGAGAATCATGTTGCTGGAGTACATTCCTATAGAGGAGAAGGATGTAGATATTTTGACAAAGGCATTGTCAAGATGCAAATTTGAGTTTTACAGAGGCAGGACCTGAGTAGCAGATAATCCATTTCTTGTTGATAGGGAGTGTTTAAAATGAAACAAGAAAATTCTAATTTAATTTTGTCCTTGAATTATATTCGGAATTAAATTGTAATTCAACATCTCATGACAACTTGTAATAGTTACCTAAGTTAATTTGACTTAGTTAACTTAGTTAATTCGAGTAGAGGGTCTAACTAGATTCATTTATAGTGTCTCCTATTTTTTAGGAGCCCTAGTTGAGTTTATTTTGAGTTGTAATTATTTAATTCAGTCTAATTGAGTTAAAGTCAGTTAAACTAGTTCCAATTGATGGGGGAATTAGTGGGAGATCTAGTAGTGGGGTGTAACCAACAGTGATCAACTAGTAAACTGAAGATTCACTCATAATTAACTCATGCATGTCAGATCAGAGAAAGACCCAATTGAGATTAGAGTTCAAGGACAATGTACTATCGGTTGTATAATCATATGAATTGTATAGGTGGTACATGCAATCAGAGGAAGGCATATGAGGATTGCACAGTTCGTATTTGTGGAATTTCCCAATTAAATATGGGCTAATTCCCAAGGCAACTGTGCAAGGAAATAGGAGCTTGGAAAGTGACAAAATTGGCTAAGTATTGGCTTGAGTTTGTCTGAGAAGTAGTGAGATAGATAGAGATAGTGCAGAGGTTGCTTGGGCTTGAGCAAAGCATTGTAATCTTCTCATGTTTTTTGGTTAATGCAATATATAAATAGCAGGGGTTTTTAGCTGTGGCTTTCCCTGGAAAATTATTGTGTTATTTTTGATTGAATTCTTTCTCTTGTATGCTTCGTGATTTCTTCAATCGTATATTGTTTCCGCTGATGAGTAGAGTAGATTCAAGTCAATTGTTTTAGCATATTACAATCTGCAGTTTGAATCTACAAGGAATTTCTACACCAAGATAGTAGGTGTCAAGCAAAGTTGAAGGCCCAAATAGTTTTAGTCATCCAAGCCCTTATAAACCTAATGCATCTTAATCTTCTTGTCTATCAATATTTCTATGTTTTTAGGTATTTTTCTATTATGTATTCTATTTTAGCATGATGCACATGAGGTGATAAACTATTATAGCTATGAAGGATTTTTATATGACTATTTTAGACAATTTGGGAATGCTTTTGAAGAACAATCTAAGGTCAAGTTTCCGTTTTAGCATACCTCAAATAACCATGCTTGTGACCCTTTTTGTCTCACATTAATACATGAGTAGACCAACTTAAGAATAAATAAATAAATAAATAAAGGACACATGTTGATATAAAAAAACATTTCACATGTTGATATAAAAGTTTTTTTGCGTGTTGATAAGAAATAAGTTTTGATGTTTTGATGGAAAGACTTTGTGAGAGTTTGCCAATGGAAAATAAGTAAGATTTCACATGATTATAATTTATAGGTAGTATTGTTTATGTGAAATAAATTATGTGTACATAAAGAGGAAGAGAGACGTTTTTAATGTTTACATGATTATATTTCATAGTACTTAAAACATCGTACTCTACATATTATATGTTTTGGAGTTTTTTAATTATATTTTCCAAGAAGTTTGCTTAGAATTTGATAGGGATTTGTTGGAATCACAAGTTTGAGCTGTGAACTCTCCATAATCCTAGTGCTCCAAGGGTTTTTTAGGGTACTAAATCCAAATATAGAGTCAAAAACACATTTTAAACACCAAATAATCATTATTTGACTAAAAATTGTTTGGCAGGCCAAAAACTTCAAAATGTATAATAGTTAGACAACACCCTTAAAATACATCAAAGAATTGGTTTTTTTCCTATAACCTAATAGAGTCATTCCAAATAATATAATAATTTAAATTAATGAGATTTTTTTAGATATAATAAAAATTATTTAAGATTAATGGAAGTGTGTTGTAAATATTAAATGTTAATATTATAGTCCCAGGGGCATCTCAATTGGTGATCGAAGTAATATGAGTTCTGTGAAAACTAAGAGATCTGAGGTTCAAATCCCCCCATTTGTGACCCGATTTAAAAAGAGGAAGACATGTCGTAGCCCAGATTTACTAGTAGTTACGTGTCACACACACACATTATATATATATATGAAAGTTAAAAAAACAGTTTCATATATATATATATATATATATATGAAAGTTAAAAAAACTAAGAGATCTGAGGTTCAAATCCCCTCAGTTGTGACCCGATTTAAAAAGAGGAAGACCCGATTTAAAAAGAGGAAGACATGTCGTAGCCCAGATTATATATATATATATATATATATGAAAGTTAAAAAAACAGTTTCGGGTGAAAGTTAAAAAAACAGTCAAATCCCCTCAGTTGTGACCCGATTTAAAAAGAGGAAGACCCGATTTAAAAAGAGGAAGACATGTCGTAGCCCAGATTATATATATATATATATATATATGAAAGTTAAAAAAACAGTTTCGGGTGAAAGTTAAAAAAACAGTTTCGGGGGGTCACACACACACAGATTATATATGTATATATATATATATATGAAAGTGAAATATGAAAGTTAAAAAAACACACATTATATATATATATGAAAGTTAAAAAAACACGATATATATATATATATATATATATATATATATATATATGAAAGTTAAAAAAACAGTTTCGGGTGAAAGTTAAAAAAACAGTTTCGGGGGGTCACACACACAGATTATATATATATATATATATATATATATATGAAAGTGAAATATGAAAGTTAAAAAAACAGTTTCGAGGGGTCACACACACACAGATTATATATATATATATATATATATATATATATATATATATATATATATATATATATATATATATATATATATATATATATATATATATATATGAAAGTGAAAACTAAGAGATCTGAGGTTCAAATCCCCTCAGTTGTGACCCGATTTAAAAAGAGGAAGACATGTCGTAGCCCAGATTTACTAGTAGTTACGTGTCACACACACAGATTATATATATACAGTTTCGGGGGAGGGGGCACACAGATATATATATATATATATATATATATATATATATATATATATGAAAGTTAAAGAAACAGTTTCGGGGGAGGGGGTTTACTAGTAGTTACGTGTCTCACACACACAGATATATATTTCGGGGGAGGGGGGTGGGAAACTCAACTGATGATCGAAGTGATGTGAAATATGTGAAAACTAAGAGATCCAAGGTTCAAACCCTATATATATGAAAGTTTAAAGTTATGTGAAATATGTGAAAACTAAGAGATCCAAGGTTCAAATCCTATATATATGAAAGTTAAAAGTTACGTGTCACACACACAGATATATATATATATATATATATATATATATATATATATATATATATATATGAAAGTTAAAAAAATAGTTTCGGGGGAGGGGGCACACAGATATATATATATATATACAGATTATATATATATATATATATATATGAAAGTTAAAAAAACAGTTTCGGGGGAGGGGACACACACACACACACACACACACACACATATATATATATATGAAAGATAAAAAAACAGTTTCGGGGGAGGGGGGTTTACTAGTAGTTACGTGTCTCACACACACACAGATATATATTTCGGGGGAGGGGGTGGGAAACTCAACTGGTGATCGAAGTGATGTGAAATATGTGAAAACTTGGATCTATATGTGAAAACTAAGAGATCCAAGGTTCAAATCCTATATATATGAAAGTTAAAAGTTACGTGTCACACACACACGGGAGGGGGGTGGGAAACTCCACTGGTGATCGAAGTGATGTGAAATATGTGAAAACTAAGAGATCCAAGGTTCAAATCCTATATATATGAAAGTTAAAAGTTACGTGTCTCATACACACGCACTGTGAAATATGTGAAAACTAAGAGATCCAAGGTTCAAATCCTATATATATGAAAGTTAAAAGTTACGTGTCACACACACACACACATTTCCGGGGAGGGGGGTGGGAAACTCAAAAGAGATCCAAGGTTCAAATCCTATATATATGAAAGTTAAAAGTTACGTGTCACACACACACACATTTCGGGGGAGGGGGGTGGGAAACTCAACTGGTGATCGAAGTGATGTGAAATATGTGAAAACTAAGAGATCCAAGGTTCAAATCCTATATATATGAAAGTTAAAAGTTACGTGTCACACACACACACGGGAGGGGGGTGGGAAACTCAACTGGTGATCCAAGTGATGTGAAATATGTGAAAACTAAGAGATCCAAGGTTCAAATCCTATATATATGAAAGTTAAAAACATTTCCGGGGAGGGGGGTGGGAAACTCAAAAGAGATCCAAGGTTCAAATCCTATATATATGAAAGTTAAAAGTTACGTGTCACACACACACACATTTCGGGGGAGGGGGGTGGGAAACTCAACTGGTGATCCAAGTGATGTGAAATATGTGAAAACTAAGAGATCCAAGGTTCAAATCCTATATATATGAAAGTTAAAAGTTACGTGTCTCACACACACGCACTGTGAAATATGTGAAAACTAAGAGATCCAAGGTTCAAATCCTATATATATGAAACACACACACACGGGAGGGGGGTGGGAAACTCAACTGGTGATCGAAGTGATGTGAAATATGTGAAAACTAAGAGATCCAAGGTTCAAATCCTATATATATGAAAGTTAAAAGTTATGTGTCTCACACACACATATATTAAGTTAAAAAAATAGTCTCAAGGGAAGAGGATCGAAGTGATGTGAAATATGTGAAAACTGAGAGATCCAAGGTTCAAATCCTATATATATGAAAGTTAAAAGTTACGTGTCTCACACACATGCACAGATATATGTATATATATATATATATATATATATATATATATATATGAAAGTTAAAAAAATAGTCTCAAGGGGAGAGGGTGGGCAACTCACCAGATCCAAGGTTCAAATCCTCCTGTATGTGAAATATGTGAAAATTGAGAGATCCAAGGTTCAAATCCTATATATATGAAAGTTATAGGACATAGACCCCAGAGCTTTTACTGATAGTTACGTGTCAGGCTCAAATCCTCTGGGGGAGGGGGTGGGAAACTCACTAGATCCAAGGTTCAAATCCTCCTGTATGTGAAATATGTGAAAATTGAGAGATCCAAGGTTCAAATCCTATATATATGAAAGTTATAGGACATAGACCCCCAGAGGTTTACTGATAGTGTCAGGCTCAAATCCTCCTGTTTGTGAAATATGTGAAAACTGAGAGATCCAAGGTTCAAAACCTATATATATGAAAGTTATAGGACATAGACCCCCAGAGGTTTTACTGATAGTTACGTGTCAGGCGGGATGTTGGGTTCCTCTCGGACACACAAAAATATGTTAATATTATATAAATTTGTTATATGATATTCTAAAAAATTAAATTTTTTTTTTTCCCAAAAAAATAACAATTTTGTTAATTCAAAATTACAATTTTAATTATCCAAAATTTCAATTTTAGTATAGAGTTTGTTGGGTATAAATTTTGGCATTTTAATCACATTATTTTACCCCTCTTTATCCTCAAATTTGAGCTAAAATTATACCATTTTACCAATTTATGTGAGGATAATGGCGTAAAATAGTTATAATAAAGGTAAGCATTATTTATAAGTAAATTATTTTCTTTTTAATTCATGAATATTAATTAGAAGCGTTTATTTAGTTACTAATTTGTGAAACAACAATCTACAAGAATTCTTGTAATTATAAGATATCAGCAAAAGCAGAGTTCCTGTAATATGTCCAATCTTTATGGCTCTTACGTCAACCAATATAATTCTAACACCTGGAGTATGTTCAAAATATTCATCTAATGGATAATCAACTATTTATCTCCCTCATATTTGATCGCAACCCCCTAGTCAACGACTGGTCAACGCAACCTATCTACTTAACAATTCCTGCAATTAATTCAAGAAATTACCACAATTTTCTCCATCAATTGGAATTTGAGCAGCTAGACCAGGAAATTCGTTTTTGAGTTAGGAAAGATCAAGGAAAATTATATCTTATTGTTATTTTTCTTTTGCAGATATTATATTTTTGCTTATAACTCTTAGCTAACCCTATGTTTCAGTAAAGTTAGTTTTAGTTTGATAATTTTTGTATAAAAATAGATGAACGAGGAAGAAATAGGTTAGGCATATATTTTTAGTTGTTGTCTTTGAACAAGATTACTATTTTGTACTAAGATTATGCACTCTGTTAATATAAATAAGACTTTTTATGATAGGGTGCACAATTTCCTTTAGTTTTTGAGTATTTTTCTTGACAATGTATTTCGGGAGGCCCCCCTCGTATGTGTTGTAATGCTTCCTGTCATGTATTTTATCACTTTTGTTTTGCTTTGAGTTGGTTTTGTTGATTATTTATGCTATATATATATGTAAAAATGTGCATGCTTTGTTTGTGAATTTCCTATAGGGATCTTGTAATTAAGCGAATTCCTATAATTTTCTTGTAGTTTTTTGAATTTCCTGCAATTAATATTACGTTTTTCCTATAATGATACAATTTTGGTGACAAAATATGGACAAAGGACAAGATTTAGCAGAAATTGATTACTGTTGTGTTTTAAAGATATTTATTAAAATTAGTTAGAGTTAATAATGTTTAAAGCAATGATTGAAGTCATGATTGAAGGATTTGACTTTTGAATTTAAGAGTAATTGTCATTAGATTGGTGTAAATTTGCTTATTAGCCTCATAACACTTGTTTTCCTACAAGCTTCTATTCTCTCTCATTTTATAGGCCACTTTGACTAAATAAGCATATTTTCAAAAAGAGCATTTAGTGTGGCTGTGTAATGTGTGTCTTTGAATCTACAATCTTACTTCAACTAAGTCAACACTTGGATTTAAAATCATCGAAATAATTTTTTAGTGTGAATTAACTTTGAGATTTACCTGTACTTGGTTTGTGCTTTATTTTTGGGTAGGAAAACACCTAAGTAGCCAATTTACACATATTGTTTTTCACCTCATAGTTTACTTACCTTGGTTTGACAAACAAATGTTAAATCATTACCCCACTTTATGACTTGAAATTTTGGCGCCATTGTTGGGGAGGTGTGGACGAATTGGTGCCTTGGAATTTAGCTTGTTTTGTTAAACTTAAAAAAAATTAGTAGTTCTCTTTATTTTGCCTTACAATATGAAATTTTACAATATGGGGGAGTTGGAATTTAAGAAGGGAGTTAAGGACCCGCACCACTTTCATAGTGTGTCTTACAAAGCCAAATGTGTTAGTAATGAATGCATAGATTAAGAGATAGTAGAGGAATATTTATTAGAGCATCATTAGGTAGAGGTGGAATTCTAAGAAATTTGGATAAAGTTCCTACATATAGTAACTTTACTGCAGGAGAAGGAAGGGAATATGACAGTTGAGTGGAAGAAAAAAGGATCAAGTACATTAAGTGATACATCAGGGGTCCAATTAGAACTACATCATGAGTTTGCTCTTGAAAGGTGGACTACATAATTTATTGTATTTTGGAACAAAGATATGGTAGATGAGGAAAGAGGATCTAATATAGGAGATGAAGGTGAAATACATTGTAAATACTCCTCCCACATTTACCCACTTTGACAATATCTTCAGGGTAAACATGTGCTGAGTGTCACTATGATATGGCCTAACCTCTAAGTTCCAGTTATGGAAGTGGGGCATACGAACCAAAAGTAAACTGACATCCCTTAGAGACTACAAATCACTCAGGATCCTACAAACCACCTTGGGTGATCAATCCCTTAGTTGGAACTCATCTTCATTGATTTACTCCCCAACCGCACCCTTGACACACTGTGCATGCGATTATGAGGCCCCAACCGCACCCATAAGCCTGCCTGCATGCGGTTATGATCCAAAATCCCCCATTCTGTGCATGTGGTTGTGAGATATTTGTCACTTTTTCAGGCTAGCCTCCATACCACTTCCTAAAACTGCCTGTAACTTTCCAGAATCATGACAATGAGGATAAAAATGATAAACAATAAAAGGTTGAACAAGATCTTTATCAATACATACCTAATACAAGGTATACCTTTAACCAAATAGATATTAAAAATATAAGCTTCTGACCTTCATACAAGGTATACAAGGTATACATTTCAGATCATGAATGCATATATGATCATAAGCTTCTGACCTTCATCTAAAAATCATAAAAAAGGCTCTATTCCCTCTTAAAATAGTTGCAACAACACTTGTTAGTCCATTAATTCACCAACCATCCAATAACTTATCAAATCATGAACAAGAGACATAACTAGGGAACATCATAAAACCATGCATATAACCAAAATAGAAACTATGAAAAATCAGTGATAAGATCACCATAATAACCAATATAAGTGTTCATAGATCACAATAGGAAAATAACTCATATTAACATATGAAAATTCCAACCAAGTCAGGGACTTCTATGTACCACCCGACCATAGATTAGGTTGAACCAAATCTCTCTTTCAACCAATCACCCCTACGCCATATTCCAAGCATGAATGTGGGATAATAAGGGTTAAACCAAAATAAAATTGATCAGGGCTTCCAGAGGCCAAACCACCTCAAACCTCAAGCACAATGATCTCACCTATATGGTCCAGAAATCACTAACATCAACCAGATTGGTCTATTTCCAAGTTATCCAGGTCTTTAGGAACTAGTAACTCAACCCACAACCTTCGGGGAACTTGAGTTGTTTCAGGGCTCCAAAGAATTTGTCGCAACACATAGGCTCCAAGGAATAGTAACTCAACCCACAACTTCTAGAGAACTCAAGTTGTTTAAGGGCTCTAGAGAATTTGTTCCAACCCACATCCATAGGGAACCTGAGAACCAATTAGAAAAATAAATGGGGAACCCTCTAAACGATGGCTATCTAGGAAATGTCAAGGCAAGGGTAAAACCACTGTCGATCCAGGAAAATATCCAGGCCAATGAAAACACATAACCATAAAACGAAATGTATGTACCATGCATCCAAAAAATAGAAAGGAGATCACACATGCAACTTGTTACCTGCAAAGTATCCCAGTTGTAGCTGCTAATCCAAATGTCTCCTTGCACTTCCTTGCTTTCCTTTTCTTGCTTATCCAAGTCCAAGTGAATGCTAGAATTCTCCAAGGATGCTGTAAGTGTGCAAGAGTGTAAGTGAGAATGAATAAGAGCTCAACTCGAAACTGTAAAAAACTAGAACTGACCAAAGCCATCAACTGTTTCTCTGATGCCTTTTTATTATTGATGTCTCATTTTTCTTCATTTTTCCTCTAATTTACCTTGCATGCAATTTGTGTCTCTTCACCTTCCTTTTCTCCTATTTTCCTTTATTTTCTTGATTAAATGCCTCTTTTCCTTTTCCAATGCCTTTGCCAATTTCCATATCCATTATTAAACCACAAGTGATACCCACTATAATGTTTTCCCACCATTCAACTTGAAATACATGTCTCGTGACCTTGGTCTTATTTTATTTACATGGAAAATCAACCAGGGGTTGTTACAAACATAGAAATGGACCAGAAGGTGGAGGAGGATAAATAAATGGACAACCACTACGATATGAAGAAAATGTCAGGGAAGAAACATCTAGATTTCCTCTTGTGGACATTCCATGGGCCAAAGTCAGAATAAAAAACATCCCACCATCTGTTCTACCAACATTTTATGGTAGGGTAACAAAAGACCCTAATTCTTTTCTATTTGAAATTAATATTCTATGTCACATCTATGCTTATAATACATATATACAAAAATTACCTTTAGTTCTTGCAACTTTGAAAGGAATTGCATTATGTTAGTTCATGGGATTAGGTGAAGGTACCATTGCATTTTGGGATGATATGAAGAAATATTTTCGTAAGAAATACCAACCCTATTGCAAGCCTAGAGATTCTCATGAGGATATGTTTTTAATGATGCAACAAGAATACAAGAGCCTAGAAGATTACCTAGAAATACTTTTTTATAATTTGCAGAAATCAAAACAACATGATTTGAGTCTCGATACAGTTTGCACAATATTCTTAAAGGGCATTCGTGATGAATATATAGATATACTCAATTTAATGGGTGTTAGTGATATTTATCATCTAACATTTGACCCAATTAGTGATATGTGCATTAAGTACTCAAGAGGGAAATCTAAAACTGGTGTAGGGATAATAAATCCTCTTACAAAAAATACTAAATCAGCTATTGGAGGTGTCAATAGAGAAATTTTAGGAAATTTGCTAGAGGGTTTCAAAATTGATCTTTTAAACACTCTTTTTTCTCAAATAGATGATTTGAAAATTAGGAAAAAGAAAGAAGAGAAAGAATCAAATTTGTTTATTTTATGTACTAAATGTCTAAAGAAACACTCATTAAGAGAGTTCCCTCTAGATAACATTCAAGTTTGTTTGATTTTTGCAAAACCACATAAAACTGAGGAATTTCTAACATTACCTGAACTAAAAGAAAATTACTAAGGAGAATAAGTAAATGTAGAATCAATCTACAATATTGCACCCCAGAGACCTTAGCAACCACAATGAGTAGGTATGTATCAAGATGAAAGTCAACAAAATCTTTATTATAATGTTCCCCAATATACATGGAATGCTACAATGCCATGGTAGATATGGCCTCCACAACAAGAACAAAATCAACCCTATCAACAGGGTTGGAGAGGATTTGCTTATGGAAATGTTCCTGCACATCCTTATCCACCACAACAACAATTTCAACCCCCATACCAACAACAACCATATCAACAACCTCAACCTCCATATCAACAACAACCATATCAACAATACCCACAAATCAACAATACCCACAAATGAAACAACCATATCCACCCCTTCCTCAACAATCACATCCTCCTCAACAACCGCAATTAACTCAACCTCAATAATTGCAACTTCAATCTAATCAACCACCTCCACAACCTACTCAACTTCCTTCCCAACCAATTGCAAATCCAAATATAAAACGGAAAAATATGTTTATAATGCATAATCTAAATCATTTCCTACATATTTTATTGCTCCTATAAAATTACAAGAATTTTCAGTGCAATTACAAGACAATCCTATAGGATTACAGGTATTTTTTGTGCAATTATAGGAAAATCCTATAAAATTACAAGAATTTCTATAAAAGTAACAGACAATCCTATAGAGTTACAGAAATTAATTTGAGACCTAGGAAAGTTGTGAATCCAAAATCTCTAGTAATAATAGAAGAGGAAAAAGAAAAAATTGTAGATAAAACCAAAAAATGAAAAACACAAGTAAAACAAATTGTCCCTTTACAAGAACAACCTCAAACTTCTAGGATAGCTCCTTTTCCTAAGAGATTGGTTCCTAAAAAACCAGAAATACCAAAAAGCATACTTGAATTTGATATTATTGATGAATTGAAGAATATTTCTATAAAAATTCCCTTGCTTAGAGCAATAAAAGGAATACCAATTTATAATAAAACAATAAAGGTATTACACACCAAGAAAATGGGAAAGAGGAAACACGATGCATCAACAATACAAGTTAAAGGTAGATTGGCTAGCCTGATGACTACCAAAATCATTGCAGAAAAACATGTTGATCCGAGGATACGCATTGTAACAATAACAATCAACAAATTTTCCATTCCCAACATACTTATTGATTTAGGTGCTGCTATAAACGTGATGACAAAACAAACCATGCAAAGCCTACAAATTGACAATAGTAGGCCAACTCCTACAATATTAAAATTGGTTGATAGATAAAAATTTAAACCAGAGGGAATTATAGAAGACATTATTATATATATTGATGCTTGGGCATATCTAGTAGACTTTATGGTCCTTCAATCCAAATGTACGCTAGGGGTGTCAGAAATAATGAGAGGGTGGTGAATCAATATTTCTTAATAATTAGTAACTTAATATTTGGTTTTAATAAATTAATTTAAATATTATTTTTCAAAAACTAGCCGTTTAATATAGCCATTACCTATTAATATTTTTAATAAATTAATGAAATAATATCATTATTTAAATATTTTTTTCAAAAACTAGCCGTTTAATATAGCCATTACATATTAATATTTTAATAAATTAATAAACTAATATCATTATTTAAATATTTTTTATGAACTAGTAATACTTGGTTTTAATAAATTAATATAAATATTATTTTTCAAAAACTAGCCGTTTAATATAGCCGTTACCTATTAATATTTTTAATAAATTAATGAAATAATATCATTATTTAAATATTTTTTCAAAAAATAGCCATTTAATATAGCCGTTACTTAATAAATATTATTAAATTATTAATAATAAATTAATATTATAATTTAAACATTATTGTTCAAATATAGCCGTTACTTAAAATTATGTCTCTACATTGCTCTCTATTTAAGCCTTTGCCATGGTCTGCCTCTTCTTCTGGTCCTGATGATGAACCACACTTGTTGGTTCGAAATGCATCGGCCAAAAAATTCTCTCATGTGATTTCTACTGAAAGACTTTGTTTAATTCATTATGGATCACAAAAGCTTGAATATAGAAATTAGTAACTTATTAATATTTTCAGAGCATTAATTATTATTCAACATTAATTCAAAGAATAAACAAGCAACAAACAATAGACACCAAATTTTTTATGTGGAAACCCCCTCCCGGACAAAAACCACCGAAAACTTTTCTAATAATTTTATGAGTACATCAAATGCTTCAGCTCCAACTTAAAATGGAAGCCCCAACTCCCTATTACTCTAGAAAAGCATTCAAATTTCTAGCTCCAACTAGAAGGATGCTGCAATGCCTTGGTTTTATCAGCAACAACTAAAAGGATGCCATAATGCCCTTGCAAGATCAAGCTTGCCCTAACACCACCCTACCACCCTGAAGTGTGTTTTTCAGGCTCTAACTTGAAGGTGACTTCAATCACCTACCTAGCACCACCCAACCACCATGAAAATGATAATGAATTTGACTCATGAATGTGGGCTCTTGTACTGGGGACAATGACCCACTTACAATGTGAAAAATTCTTCTAAATATTGTGGGATCACTTACCAGGGACAATGGCCCACTTACAATGAATGTTGATATGAAAATAGATTTCAATGATGAAAAAACCTTACAAATACCCTTACACTTTGAAAAACCCTTGCTTCAACTTAATAGAACAAGTGTTACAACATGATACGGTGATGACATATACTCTTACTCGTGATAGCATTGTTGAAGATGAGAGAACTATTGTAGACACTTATGGCTATTAGAATGATGGGAACTTGCTGGTGAACACTTCACTGCCTCCATTTCTACTTCACTTCTACAATATGCTAAATCTTGGTTGACTGTAGTAGATTTCTAATTGAAATCTCACTAATGATACTGGAATATTTGAACCAACTGTGAAATGGTGAAAAATAAGTCTGGAATGTAGATGATAATATCATTAAGATATACAACACAATATTATATATATTTTTTCTTTTCTTCTGGTGATGATGCCACTTTATACCGAGCCTTCGCCTTTTTGTGTAATCATCAAGATTAGGTCATGGGGACACTTTTGAATTTCAAGGCAATTTTTTCAAGCGTATAACCCTACTAGCACAAATGAGCCTTTGATCCTCAACAGAAACAATGCAACCATGTCTTATTTACAGGAGAGTAATATATCAATAGTGATAGTGATTGTAGGAATCAATAATTATTAGTAGTAAGGCATACCTTTATTGACTTGTGACCATGGATGAAACACACTCTAATTGTGCTTTAAATTGCAACCGGTTCTTAAGTTTATAGATCGAAATCTTGAACTAAAGAAATCAACACCATAATTTCATTTCAGTCTTTCTCTGGTGTAGTAGTGATGTTGTTGGCTTAATCCTTCTATCTTAGGCATATGTACCTTTGCAAGTAGCAAATATTCCTAAAACTCCTTCCCTAGTCCCGATCACATTCATTCTGCTTCTTAAGAAATTAAATTGTGCACAAATCAATACCTAATGGAGGGACAAAAGGAATATTAGTCTTGTATTAGTTCAAAAACCTCCTTTATTGTTATGAGATGACACACCTTCATTCATATCTTAATGCCCAAAATTCGAGGTTCTAGGAAGGTCGAGTCATTATTTCATGGCCATAGACCTTTAAGGAGTTTGACACCCTTCAAATTTGCTCAAAAAGGAAGGTCGAATGTGACGAGCCACAATACCAAACATGTCCTTAACACAAAAATATTGATCATATATCCCTTGGTCTTCTTTAGAATGTAGGACGAATGGCCTTGTGGTAGAATTAGGTTTTTTTCAAGTATGATAATCCTATAGTGTAGCAAAAAAACTCCAACAAATAGTCACAGGAAAATCCTTAGGTTCATAATTGATGTCCTAGTGAGGGTCGAGACTTGCAAGACTCATCAAACATCCAAGAGCCAAAACCCAAGCCAAACGAGAACACAAATTTTCCATCAATCCTTTTGCCTCTTGTCAAATCTTGCATGTCACCACAGGGTCAGAGATATTTTAGAGCTAGATTAGTCAAATCATAATCATTAAGTGCATAACTTAGGAGGGAGGAATTTGAGCCTTTTTATAGTTTTTCGAGGGTTTATAAGAAGGCCACCAAATTACTCTTAGGAGGGAAAACCTTGAATTTTAAATATAAATTGTAGAGGGAAAACCCCTTCGAGGGTTTTTTTTAATTTTGAATTTCAAAATATCTTTTGGAGTACAAATTTATAACCAACCCTTTTTCATAAGTGACATTATTTAAATATTTTATGAGGATCCTTATGACATGATATGGCAAAAGAAGAGCCACCACATCACCACCCCTTGGGGTTTTTACCCATAAATTGGGTCCTACATCTTCAAACAAGCATAACTCACAAACGGTGAATACTCTCATGGCGTGCCACATACTACCGATATTAGCTCGATAAGGAGAATCCAACAAGGATGATCCCGACTCAAAAAACCATGAATTTCCATGTCAATTTGGCTAACAAAGGCGGGGCATCTCCTAGTGCTACTTGGGTTGACATCAATGACAACCACATATCAACAATACCCCCTTTGGCATTGATGACAACACATGTACTCCCCCTGTGATCACTACCCCCCTTGAATAAATGCCTTTGATCCTTCTATCCTATCTCCCCCCCCCCTTTGACATCAAGGGAAAATGATGACTCCCGTTGAGAAGCTACTTGCTATCTTGTACCTATAACCTGCCTCTGATCCCCCTGTCTGCTTGGCTGGAGAAAAGGAATGTCAATGTGAACTTGGGAGAATCCCAAGTTTTTTTCAAAGATACTCAAATGTCTCACACGGTAAAGGTTTGGTGTAGATGTTAACTATTTTATCCTTTGTCCGAGTATATTCCACTTTTATATTTCTTTCTACAACTTGCTCTTGGAGAAATTGATATTTAATAGGAATGTGGTTTGTTTTTTAATGCATGACAAGATTCTTAGATATGCTTATGGCATTGGTGTTGTCGCAGAACATCATAATGGGCTCATCAAACTTCACTTGAATATCCCACAAAATTTGTTTCATCCAAATAACCTGAGTACACTGATGCTTCTGCTGCAATGTATTCTTCTTCCAATGTAGATAAGGAAACTGAAGACTAATTCTTGCTCAACCATGAAACAAGACAACCACCTATATAGAAATTTTCTGCACTGGTGCTTTAAGGATCATCAATTTCACCTACCTGATATACATATGGATAAGTTGTGATAGTTAAATCATTCCTTTTTAGATATTAGAGGCCAAAATCTGATGTTCCTTGAGATATCAAAAGATTCTCTTCGTTGCAACAACATGGGACTATTTTGGTGTTGATTGGAAAAGTGCTACCTGTCCAACTGCAAGAATTCCATCTGACCTGGAAGCTATCACATATAGGAGACTACAAATCATCGATATTATACATCCTATGGTATGCATCTTTGGATATATCATCCATGCTCAACTTGCAACCAGTCACCATTAGGTTGCTAACTGGTTTGCAATCTTCCATCTGAATTATCTTCAACATTTGTCTGATATACTTGGTTTGAAAAATGAATATTCTCTTATCTTCCTAAGATATATGAATTCCCAAGAAGAAGGTCAACGCACCAAGCAATGAAATCTCAAACTCACTTTGCATATCTGATGCAAACTTCTTGCTTAACCTATCATCATCACTGCCAAAAATGATGTCATCCAAATATACTTCAATGATGGCAAAATTGTTGTGTTCAACCTTTACATAAAGGTTTCTATCAACATCTCCTCTCTTTAAACCTTGTTTCTGCAAGTACTTGTCAAGACGGGCATATGAAGCTCTAGGAGCTTGTTTGACACCATATAGTGCCATCTTCAATTTGTAAACATAATATTTCTTGTTAGTAAGAAAAAATCCATTAGGTTTTTCTATATATAACTCTTCTTCCAATTCTGCATTCAAAAAGGTTGTTTTTACATCCATTTGATACAATTTGATCTTCCTGGAAAATTCATAGGCCAAGAAAATCCCGATGGCTTCCGGTCTTGCAATGGGAGCATTTTTTTCTTCGAAATCTATTCCTTCAACCTGTGCATATCCTTTTCAAACCAATCTTGCCTTGTTCCTGGTAACCTATCCACCCTCATTCAGCTTGTTCTTGAAAACCCACTTTGTGCTACTGCCATTTTTGTCATTTGGTCATGGAACTAGTTCCCAAGCATCATTCTTTTCAATCTGATCCAATTCTTCATGCATAATTGCTACCCAATGTTCATCGTGACTAGCTTCCTAAAATATGTTAGGCTAAAATGTGGCCACGAATGCAAGATGTGCTTTATCTGGTGTGCGTAGATACCAATTTCTTCTGGTTCCTATGTATTTATTGATGTTCCCAATGATTTGGTCTGGAGGATGGTCCTTTCGATATCATTTCTTGGGAGTCTTAGAAGGTGCTTGTTGTTCATTTCTCATCTCTTCCTGGTTGGAAATTGTTTCCTCATTTGATTTCACTTATTTCAGGGCTTCCTCTTTTACTTTTAGTTGTGTCTCTTGTGTCTCTAGTTTGCTTGAATATGAGCTTCCTTGTTCAATCTATGGTCCACGAACTTCATTAAAAGTTACATTGATTATTTCAACTATCTAGTTGAGTCTTTTATTATAACATATGTATGCTTTAATTTTGCACGAGTAGCCAAAAAAGATGCCTTCATCTACCCGAGAATCAAATTTTCTTATATTTTGGTCTTCCCTTTAAATGTAGCATTTGCTTCCAAATACTAGAAAATGGTTGACATTTGCCAGTCTTCCCTTCCATAGTTCATACAAAGTCTTATCAAAATTGCTTCTAAGAAAAAAATTGTTCAAAATGTACATTGTTGTATCAACTACCTGAACCCAAAATTTGTTGTCAAATTTTGAATCATTCAACATTGTTTTGGCCATCTCTTCTATTGTTCTATTTTTCCTTTTTATGACTCCATTTTGTTGTGGCATCCCAACTGCTTAGAACTATCTTTTTATTACATGTCCCTCACAAAAGTGTTGAAATGATTTTGATGTGAATTCTCCATCGTTGTCCGATCTCAAAATTTTTATCTTCAAATCAATTTCATTTTCAACTATTTCTTTGTAGATTCTGAAACATTCAAATGCTTCAGAATTTTTCTTCAAAATGCTCACTACCATCAACCTGGGATAATCGCCAATCATTAGCATGAAGTACTATTCTCCATCTAGTCCTTTAGTAGTCATCGATCCACATAGATCAATGTGTACTAGTTCTAATGGATTTAATGTTGAATGTCCTTGGTCTTGAATTCAACTCTTATTTGTTTTCCATGCCTACAATTTTTACATGTAGTGTTGGTTGGTTTCGAGATCTGCGACGTTTCTCTCACAATCTCATTTTTACTGATTCTGACAAGGTTTTCAAAGTTTATATGCCCCATTTTTCTATACCAAATCCAACGTTCATCTTCTTTTTCCAAGAAAAACCCTTTTTCAACAGTCTCGTCCAAATTTTATATGTCATTCTAAGTCCTAGTTATAGTTTCCACCAACTTGCCATATTTCTCTCTCCTTATTTCACATTTCTTTGAGTCAAATAGAAACGTGTGTCCCTAATCACACATTTGACTTATGCTTATTAGACTATGATTCATATTTTCAATGAGAAACACATCCTTTATTGTAGCATCCTTGCCTCCAAGCTTGATTGTGCTTGTTCCTATAACATTTGTAGATATGTTATGTCCAAAATATATTATTCCATCCTTTCCTTCTTTTAGAGATATGAAATTGTTTCTACCTCCGGTCAGATGTGTTGAGAAATCACTATCAACATACCACACATTCTTCTTACTTTGAGGTTTTAGGGAAAGTGCACATCTCTTAGTTTTCTTCCTCCAGACTTGAGCATTTTGATTCTGCTATGATTCCCTTAGCGGTGCGGTTAACCTATAATCTTTAGCCAAATTTCCAAATTTGTTGAATTTATGACATTCTACTTCATTTCTTAAATATCCAAACCTTTTATAGTTTTTCCTATAATCTTATAAAAAATTTATGGGATAATGATTTATAAATGACCTTCCAAAATTGCCTCTATTCTTATCATAGGCATGCCAGTTTACAACTTTATGCCCAAAATTTCTGCAAGAATAACAGATACCAAGAAATATGGTTTTATACTTGAGAGAGGGATACCTTCTTCATGGAACTATTCTCCTATAACCTTCTTGCTGATATTGAACCTTATGTTCTACTGGGAAACCTCTTTCCTTCTTGATAAATCCTCTCATAATTTATGCATAAGATTTCTGTCCATCTCCATTTTTTGTCATGGAGGAGGTCAAGCCTTTTAGAATGTTTCCCTGTATCCCAATCTTGTCTTATTATTATGCGATCTTTGACTGCTGATGAGCCCATCCAGTGCTTTGGAGCTATTTGCAAAGTTATGTTGAATGTTTCTTCTTTGTGTTTCCTTTCATAGAGAGATTATCTCTGCTTCTAGGTCTTCCCTTGCCTTTTTTCCTTTTTCCAATTCTCTCATGTGTGATTCTTTATTTTTTCTAACTTATTCCAACTATAATTTAAGGATAATAATGGTTTCATTTGATTCCTCATTCTTCCTGTTGATGCTGCTAGTTCTAGCATGTTCTTTTGCTTCTTTTAATCTGACTTCCAGAGATTTGATGTTTCCTCTTTCAACCTTAAGATCGTTTATAACTCTAACCATATCATTTTGAAATTCAATCTCATCCATATTGTCTTCATCTCCTTGTTCTTCTTTAGGAGATTCCTTGTTGTTATCCCTAGCCATGAATAACACTCTTCCTATGTAATTTTCTTCGTCAGTGTCACTCTCTTCTTTAGATGAGGAACTGCCTTCTTTAGAGAAACATATTTTCTTAAAGCCTTTCTTCTTACCTTTCTTGTTGAATATTGTTTGACCCTTCTTCCATTTCCTGGGTGCTTCATCTTCATTTCCATAGTTCTTATGAGGACATTTAGTTGCAAAGTGACCAATCTCACCACAATTGAGACATATTAATGGAAGTTTACCTTTGAACTTACATGTTCCTCTTTTCAACTTTCTCACAAAGCTAGAAATTTCTTCATATGAGTATTCTTCTTCTTCGCATCAACTGGAGCTTTGTCTTAATTCCTATTTGTTCTCCCCTCTTTTTGTATGTCGTAAGTATTCTATGCAATTCGTCCATGCTGAGCTTTTCCAAATCATCTCTTTCTTCTAGCACAAATACTTTAGCATCGAATCTCTCTATAAGAGATCCTATAACCTTTTAGACAACTACCTTGCTTTCCATTTGTCCCCCCAATGCTTCTATAACATGCATTATTTCATCAACATAGAGAAAGTAAGTTGTAATGTTTTCCTCTTCGTTCATTTTTAGTTGCCCAAATTGACCTCAGTCGGTTTGGAGCTTGGCCTCCTTTACCTTCTTGTCTTCTTCATATATATTTTGAAGCTTGTCCCAAATTTCTTTTGTTGTTTTGTAGTGAATTATTTTGACATATATAGAATATTACACACCAGTCATGAGGGAATATTTAGCTTTACCATGGATTTTGTAAACCCTTCGGTCGTTATCATCTAAAGGAGGAGTTGTAGATTTTGTGCATTCGGTCAACACAACATTCTAAACATCAAATCCTTGTGCTTGAAGATATGCCTTCATCTTTCCAATCCAAAATGCATAGCTGTTCCCATTAAGTATTGGAATTCTCATCTTATTCTACCCCATGATCTCCTTCCATTTGTTAAACTGCCAGTGAAGTAACTTGCCCTGATACCAATTGTTGGAAATACTAAGAGGGGGGTGAATATATGTTTCTTAGAAATTAGTAACTTATTAATATTTTCAGAGCATTAATTAATCTTCAACATTAATTCAAAGCATAAATAAGCAATAGGAAATAGACACCAAAATTTGTAGGTGGAAACCCCCTCTGGGACAAAAACTGCCAAACACTTTTCTAATAATTTTGTGAGTACGTCAAATTCTTCAGCTCCAACTGAAAAAGGAAGCCCCAACTCCCTAGTTCTCTAGAAAAGTGTTCAATTTTCTAGCTCCAACTAGAAGGATACTTCAATGCCCTGGTTTTATTAGCAACAACTGAAAGTATGCTCCAACACCCTTGCAATATCAAGATTTCCGTAGCACCACCCTACCACCTTGAAGTGTTTTTCAGGCTCCAACCTGAAGGTGACTTCAATCACCTACCTAGCACCCCTAAACCACCCTGAAAATGATAATGAGTTTGAATCACAAATTTGGGCTCCTGTACCAGGACAATGGCCCACTTACAATGAATGCTAATATGACAATAAATTTTAATGATGAAAAAACCTTACAGATACCCTTACACTTCCAAAAAACCTTGCTTCAACTTAATAGAAAAAGTGTTACAATATGATATGGTGATGACAGATACTCTTACTTGTGATAACACTATTAAAGATTAAAGAACTGACGTAGACACATACTACTATTAGAATGATGGCACCTTGTCGCTGAATACTTTACTACTTCCACTTCTACTTCAATTATACAATATGTTGAACTTCGGATGAATGTTGTATATTTCTAACTGAACCCTCACTGATGATACTAGAATATTTGAACCCACTATGAAATGGTGTTAATTAAGTTCATACTGCAGATGATAATATCAGTAAGATATATAACAAAAATTTTATTTTCTTGTGATGATGCCAATTTATACTGAGACTTCATCTTTTTGCATAATCATCAAAATCAGGTCATGGGGACACTTCTGAAGTTCGACAAGGAAAATTTTTCAAGCACATAATCCTACTACCATTAATGAACTTTTGATCCTAAACATAAACAATGCAATTGTGTCTTATTTGCAGTAGATTAATATAACAACAGTGATAATGATTGTAGGAATCAATGATTACAACAGTAAGGCATACCTTTATTGACTTATGACCATGGATGAAACACAATCTAACTGTGCTTGAAATTTCAATTGATCCTTAAGTTTATAGACTGAAACCTTGAACTAAAGAACTCACCACCATAATTTGATTTCAACCTTGCTATGGTCTAGTAGTAATGTTCTCAGCTTAATCCTTCTATCTCATGCATATGTATATGTTGTCTCTGAGGATTTTAACACGGTCAGATCACCTATTTGCTGGATAAAACACTTCCATATCACTTCTTCCCCGATTGCACTCTAATAAGTTATACAAGACAATGTGAAATATGGAGCAATGATACTGAAAGGTATGCCAAGACTAGGTCGATAGTCTTCAGAGTAATGTCCATGTTGATTGGAGTTGAAGATGTGTAGATAATCAATCCAATTCTATGTTAGAAACGTAACATGTGATATCAGCAAGCCTGAATCTAGCCTTCGCAAGTAGCAAATATGCCTAAAATACCTTAGATGGTCCTAATCAAATTTGTTTTGCTTCTTAAGAACTTGAACTGTGCATAGATCAAGCCCTAATGAAGGGACGAAAGGACTGGCAGTTGTGTATTAGTTCAAAAACCTCCTTTGCTTTTATAAGATGATACACATTCATTCACAACTTAATGCCCAAAATTCGAGGTTCTAGGAAGGTTGAGGCATTATTTCATGGCCACATACTTTTAAGGAGCTTGGCATCCTTCAAATTTGCTCAGAAAGAAGGCTGGATTTGATGAGCTATAGGTGTAACTTTAGGAAATTGAGACACAATATGAAACACATCCTTTACAAAAAAATATTGATCATATATCCCTCAGTCTTCTTGAGAAGGTAGGCCGAATGGCTTTGTGGTAGACTTGGGTTCTTTTCAAGTATGACAATCATGTAGCGTAGCAAAAAAAACTCCACTGAACAATCACAAGGATAATCCTTAGGTTCATAATTGATTCCATAGTGAGTATCAAGACTTGCGAGACTCTTCAAACATCCAAGAGAAAAAAACCGAGCCAAAAGAAAACACAAATTTTCCATCAATCCTCTGCCTCTCATCAGATCTTGCATTTTACCACAGGGACAGAGATATTTCAGAGCTAGATTATACAAAGGATTATCATTGAGTGCATATCTAGGAGGGAGGACTTAGAACCTTTTTATAGTTTTTTGAGGGCTCCTAAGAAGGCCAATGGATTCCCTTTAGGAGGGATAACTTTGAATTTTAAATTCAAAATGTAGAGGGAAAACCCCTTGGACAGTATTTTAATTTTGAATTTCAAAATATCTTTTGGAGTCAAAGTCATTACAAATTTATAACCAACCCTTTTTCATAAGTGACATTATTTTAATCTTTGATGATGATCCTTATTACATGAGATGGAAAAAGAAGGGCTGCCACACCACCACCCCTTGGGGATTTTACCCACAAATTGGGTCCTACATCTTCAAACAAGCATAACTCACAAATGATGAAGACTCTCGTGGCGTACCACATACCACCAAAATAAGATAGACGAGGAGAATCCAATAAGGATGATCCAAACTCGAAGAACCATGAATTACCATGCCATTTTGGTTAACAAATGTATGGCATATCTTGGTGCTATTTGGGTTGAAATCAATGACAACCAGTCGACAAGGGCGACATCCTTTAATCTTGGGAAGACCGTGGTTGGCCATCATTGACACATTCATTAGTTCTCATTCCGGAAACACGAGAATAACAAATCATGATGAAATAAAAAACAATAGATTGTATCCCCTTGCTAAAATAATAGATGAATTAAAGAAAGTTCAATCGTTATATAAAAATAAAATAGATGATGAAATAGTTCAACCTTTACTAACCATTGGACAAGCATTCAATCTTAAGGAAAATACTAATGAAATTCAGATTGATCATTTAATCTCTCATCCTAATTTTTCATAGTATTTTAGGGGGCAGTCATCAAGATCTTTAGCTACAACACAAAATTTTAAACAATCTAAAAATTTTGAACAATCTAAAATTCCTGTAATTTCTGAACAATCTGAAAATTTTCCTGTAATTTCTAAACAATCTGAAAATTTTCCTGCAATTTCTGAACAAGCTTTATTGAGTACTCAACATTTTTCTCTGCATTCTCTTTTAGGTCTAGATTTTCAAGAAACATGTAATGTAGATGGTTTAACATATTCCTATTTATCAATATTTCCCATACGTTCTACATCAGATTTTTGCAATAAAATCATTGAATTGTGTCCTAGAAAAACTTTGAATATTGATTATGAATTAGAAAATTTCCATAAAAAATAACTAATTGCATTACTGCATTAATATTCCAAAGCTTTTTCTTGGTATTATACTTATATGCAAGGAATACACCCTAATACATGTACACATCACATATACATCTAAGAATATGTTAGACCTATTAGACAATTGCAAAGAATAATGAACCCTACCTTGAAAGAAATAGTAAAAAAGGAACTCTAGGAATTATTATATGTAAATTTCATCTACCTTATATGTGACAGCCAATGGGCTTCTCCATTCGTTATTGTTTTGAAAAATAATGGTAAATGGAGGATATGTATAGACTACAAGGAACTTAATAATTCTACTCTAAAACACCATTTCCCTTTGCCTTTCATAGATCAAGTCCTGGATAAATTGGCCAGAAAGAAATACTTTTCTTTTCTCGATAGTTTCAGTGGCTATAATCAGATAAGAATAACTTCAAAAAACCAAGACAAAATGATCTTTACTTGCCCATGGGGGACTTATACTAATAAAGTATTACCTTTTGGACTTTGTTATGTGCCTTCCACATTTCAAAGGGTAGTATTGGCTATTTTTGCTGATTTGATCAATGACGGTGTTGAAGTGTACTTGGATGATTTCACTGTCTATGGAAATACTTTCTAGGAAGCCTTAGATAACCCAAAGAAAGTTTTGAAAATATGTCAAGAAT
The DNA here is from genome assembly GCA_031772625.1 of Pinus tabuliformis. Classification (NCBI taxonomy): domain Eukaryota; kingdom Viridiplantae; phylum Streptophyta; class Pinopsida; order Pinales; family Pinaceae; genus Pinus; species Pinus tabuliformis. Next base: position 710,723,257 of record CM062804.1, read on the forward strand.
CAAATCTCTCCTTAAGCATTTTTTTTTTTGTTTAACAAAGGAATTTTCCTTGGACAACATGTATCTTTCTTGGATATTAAGGTGGATCCATATAAGATTAAAGTGAATGTTAAATTGCCAATTCCATACTCCCAAAGGGATGTTAGAATATTTTTAGGACATGCAGGGTATTATAAGTGTTTCATTAAAAAAATAAAAAATTGCCTCACATTTATTTAAAATTCTTGTAAAAGATGTCAAATTTCATTGAGATAATGATTGCTAATTTGCTTTTGATGTACTTAAAGATTTTTTTTCTAAAACTCTTGTGTTAAGAGGACCTGATTGGGCATCACATTTTCACATTTTTGTAGTGTTTTCTTCTCAAGGATGTATGAAAAGAACCCACTTAAGCTTGTGGATGACAAACAATCTCAACAATACAAATGGTTGCTAAACATTGTAGATTTGCGGAAACTGATAGAAACAAAACTTGCCAAAGTCCGGATCTATGCCACAATCATAGTTAAACAACAAAAAGAAATAGTAATAACTCCAATCATCCAATGGAAAGCAAATATACAAAGAATAGTTTTATTATAACACCTGTGAAGGGAACAAATAGATGTTACCGGTCCCCTCTATGGGATGGGTTCTTGGTTATCCTCAAACGTCTTCAGCTTGTGTAGAGTCTCTCTCCTCTATAACATGTAAACCCAACAAAAATATGGTGTACGACAATGAAAATAATCAGAGTTACAATAGTGAGCGCAACAATGAAAATAATCAAAAGTGAATAATGAATGGAAAACCCTTTTATTTATAACAAAATATTGAGTTATCCTCGAATAATGAGCAATAATAAAATATTGTTGATCCCATTCTTGGAATGACTACCTGGAATATTTTATTATATTTGTTTAGGAGGGAAAAAATATTTAAACTTTTATTTAGAAATAATAAATAAATAAATGATTTATTTATCATCTCAAGGAATTAGTTAAGGAATAATAAACAAATAATGATTTATTTAGTTATTCCTAAGGGATTTAGTCAAATTTGTTAAAGAATAATAATTAATTAGTGATTAATTAATTATTCTTAGAGAAAAATAAGATAATTAATGATTTATCTGTTTATTTTTCATGATTGGGTCAAATATGACAAGGGATAATAATTAAACAATAGTTTAATTAATTATTCCTAGAAGAAAATCAAATAAATAATGATTTATTTAATTATTCTTCACGGGTTTAACTATAAATTACTTAACAAATGCGGTTTATTAAGTAATTTCTCACAGTGAAAGCAATTTTACTATGGTAAAATTGGCTTTACATTGTGTACTTCGATCCATATAGTAAATTAGGCTAAATGATCAATTTTTTGGTGATAACACACATATCTACAAATGCCTAAGATTCAACCATAGGAGTTGTTTTAGGACAAAGAGAGAAATAAAGAACATATGTTATTTACTATATCAACAAAAAATGGACTCCAGCTAAACTTAATTATATTGTTACGGAAAAGGAATTTTTGGCATTTGTTTGATTCGAGGTTTAAATACTTCAAGAGTAAGTTTACTACTCATTGGTTGTGTCCCTACGAAATTTAAATTGTATTTGATAATGTCGTTGTAGAAGTAAAGACAATTGATGGATGGGACATCTCATTTATAGTCAATGGTCATAGGTTAAGATTATATCATCAACCAATTTCGAGAGATGATTTTATTTCAAATTATGGATAAAGGGGGTAATTCCTCTCATCCACTTTCATCCAAAATTTACATTTTTGAAAAATAATAGTGAAATTACTCTGTTCCTTATTATGCTCATTAAAATATGAGAAAGACATCCACCAAATATAGGTTTATCCCTTTATCTAGTCTCGTAGATTATTTACAGAAAAGGAACCCCCTATAGTTTTCTCTAAGTTTTTTAGTCTCTCTAAAAAATTAAAATACTGCTGAGCATCAACCATCCTGGGCTCAAGAAAAATCCACAAAATAGTATCTGAGTTTTCTTTAAGTTTGTCAGGTTCATTAAAATTGAAAATATTGGTGAGCATTAAATATATTGGGATTGTTAAAATCCCACAAGATGGTGTCATAAAAGGAAAGTGTAAATAAGGAGGTTTGATGGTATGTATCAGTAGGAAAGTGATCTTTAGTAATGGTCTCTTTCTTTCACAATAGTAGTGTGTGAATCATTTCTTGTGATTTAGAGTTCATAACATAGTTTCCTGGAGTTTCTTGTAATTCCCATAATTGCATGAATTCCTGAACATGCATATTCCCAGTTATTTTCTCAAGCAAGGTTATTTTTAATAAATAATCATTCCTATTAGTGATTATATCAAAAGAAAAATTTGCATCAACTTCAACAAAAGAAACTTCAGTTAGCATTAGCATAAAGGAAACTTTTCAGATTCATGTAATGAAGTTTCCAGATTCTTGTAATGAAGTTTCCAGATTCTTGTAATAAAGAGTTTAGATTTCCTACAATAAAAGCTTCTGAGGAAAAGGTCAGTTCAATATCATTTTCAATAAGGAAATCAGTAATTCATTCCTAAATACTAGAAATGATGACGATGACAAGTCAAAATTCACAACTCTTTCCAAAAAGGTATTCAGGTAAATGTTTCAATTTGTATTTATTTATTAAACTTAGAAGTTTTTCTTTAAATGATTGATTAAACCTAAAAAAACTTGTGTTGTCTTTTCGTAAATTCCTACTTCATCATTACTCTTAAGTATGGAACTCAGACCTATCATTTCACTTGTCCCTCTGAAAAATTAACACTCGTAATGTTATGAAACCAGCTCAAGAAAATATAGAAAAGATAGATCAATGCCTTAGAATTCAGCCTCTTCGAGGGGGCAACCTCCTTTACATTACATAAATGAACAATTATTCGATGATTCAAATGAAAAAACCTCCTTTCTATGTATAGGAGTCTAAGGAGTCACAATATAATCCAGCCGACCTAACAATAATAATATAAAGCCACAAAAATAACAATAGAGGGATTCTATGGGCACATTAATAACAATATGGGGGCAATGGGGGCACAACAATATAAATAAGGGGTATCACTACAATAGTAATGGGGTAATCACTAGTATTATAGGGACCCAACATGCCCCTCTCCTTCAAAAAAGTGTTGTCCTCAACGCTTGAGTAGTTCTGGATACTTCTGCATAAAATTCTCATCCTCCCATGTGGAATCTTCAACGGATAAGTTCTTCCACTTGATAAGGTACTCTGAAATTGATCGATTTCGTAGCTGTCGAGTTCTTGTTTCTATAATTGCTTCCGGTTCCAATATAATTTTTCCTTCCTCGTCAAGTTCTGGCAATATTGTTTGAACTGGGAGCTTGTCGCCTATAACCTTCTTTAAGCATGAAACATGGAAAACTGGGTGCAATCGAGAAGCTGCAGGAAGCTCCAATTTGTATGCCATAGTACCAATCTTTTGCAACACCTTGTACGGACCATAATACTTTGGTGATAATTTATTATCCTTCTTAGCTTGCTTGAGGGACATTTGCTTATATGGTTGTAGCCGTAGGAATACCCAATCACCTACATCAAAACTTCTTTCACGCGATGTTGATCTACCTGTTGTTTCATTCTATTCTGTGCCAACACGAGGTTATCCTTTAAGAGTTGGAGGACTTGTTGTTGATGTTCGATGTGATGTTCCACTGCCTGAACCTTAGAATTTTCTCTTAAATATGATGTGATGGATGGTGGTTGATACCCATAAAGTGCCATAAATGGGGTCATTTTTGTTGCTGTATGAAAGGAAGTGTTATACCACCATTCAGCCAGAGGCAACCATTTGACCCATTGTGTCTGTTTATCAGATACAAAGCAACGAAGATATCCTTCCAAACATTTGTTTACTATCTCAGTTTGCCCATCAGATTGAGGATGATAAGATGAGCTATGAGCTAACTGAGTACCAAGACAAGAAAATAATTCTGTCCAAAAATTTCCAGTGAAAATGGGATCTCTGTCACTTACAATAATCTTTGGGTTTCCATGTAGCTTTTGAATTGTTTCCATAAATGCAGTAGAAACTGTACTGGCTTTAAATGGATGTGATAATGCACAAAAGTGTGCATACTTGGTAAGTCTGTCAACTACCACCATGATGACACTCTTTCCCTCAGACTTGGGTAAACCTGTGATAAAATCCATTGAAACCTCCTCCCAACGTTGGCTTGGAATGGATAAAGGTTGTAATAGACCCGATGTCTTAATTGTTTCAACTTTATTTTGTTGGCAAACCAAACATTCTGCCACAAACTTTTGAATATCTGATTTAAGGCCATCCCAAAAAAATTCCTTCTTAACCCTGTGGTAAGTTTTTAAAAATCCTGAGTGCCCTCCTAAGGAAGAAGTGTGCAATTCCATAAGAATCTTTTGTTTTAGCTGGGAATTCTTACAGAGGTATAAGCGATCTTTGTACCATAACGAATCATTTTGCCAGCTAAATGTATCAGACGTACTGGAATCTTGTTGTAGCTTTCGAATAAGTGCCCACACTTCTTCGTCATTCTTCCATTCCTCCCTTGCTTCATTTATCCAATCTGGTTGGATAATAGAAATAGCGCACAACAATGCTTCCACATCCTCATCCTTTCTTGAGAGTGCATCTGCCACCACATTTTGCTTCCCTTTTTTGTAGATGATTTCAAAGTCATAACCCAACATCTTTGTGACCCACTTTTGTTGCTCTTCAGAGGATAATCTTTGTTCTAAAAAGTATTTAAGGCTATCATGATCCATTTTTACCTTGAAGTGTCTTCCCATTAGGTAGGGTCGCCATTTCTTAAGTGCATGGAGTATTGCCAACATTTCCTTCTCATAAATAGCTTTGCTTAAAAACTTTCCCTTGATTGGACGACTTTCAAAAGCAATGGGTCTTTCATCTTGCATTAGAACAACACCAATTCCATTTCCTGAAGCATCACATTCCACAATAAAGGTTTTTGTGAAGTTCGGTGTAGCTAAGACCGGTGCTTGGCACATTGCCTCTTTAAGATGTTCAAAGGCCTTTGTTGCTTCCGGAGTCCATGAAAATGCATCTTTCTTCAATAATGTTGTTAGAGGTGCTGCTATTCTCCCATAATTCTTAACAAACTTGCGATAATACCCTGTCAACCCAAGAAATCCTCGCAGATGCTTTATGGATGTGGGGATTTTCCATTCCTTAATGGCTTTAATTTTGCTAGGGTCTACCTTAACTCCTTCATGAGATACAATATGACCCAAATATTCCACCTCCTGGACTCCAAAGAAACATTTGGATCTTTTTGCATATAATTGTTTCTCCTCCAATAGTTGTAGCACCCTGTCAACATGTTCAACATGATCCTTCCAAGACTTGATGTAGATTAGTATATCATCAAAAAATACTAACACAAATTTTCTAAGGAATGGTTTGAAAATTGAATTCATCAAACCTTGAAATGTTGAAGGTGCATTGGTAAGGCCAAAAGGCATGACCAAAAATTCATAATGACCCTCATGAGTTCTAAATGTCGTTTTCGGAATGTCTTCAATCTTCATTCTGATTTGATGATATCCTAAACGAAGATCCAACTTGGTGAAGTAAATTGATCCATGCAATTCATCCAGTAATTCATCAATGACAGGAATGGGGAACTTATCTTTAATAGTGAGCTTGTTGAGCTCCCTATAATCCGGACACATGCGCCATGATCCATCCTTCTTGTGCACCAATACTACTGGAGCAGAGAAAGAACTTTGACTCGGTTGAATTATACCAGCCTCTAGCATTTCTGCAACCATACGTTCAATTTCACTTTTTTGGACATAGGGATATCTGTACGGCCTGATGTTTGGAGGAACACTTCCTGGAATCAGATGAATAGCATGATCATGATCACGCATAGGTGGGAGACCTTTGGGAGTCTCAAATACCTTGGAATGATTGTCCATGACTTTTTGGAGATCTGGAGAAATAGATGATTCTAATGTGGAAACATCTAGCGAACATAATTGTGCAATTACACCTCTTTGCTCCTTTTTTAGAAGCTTTGTCATACCATTAGAGCTGATTATCTTTCTTGGTTTCCCTGCAATACCCCTTAATTCAACTTCCTTTCCTTCCATAGAAAATTTGATGAAAAGTTCTTGAAAATTAAAAGCTATTGTACCCAAGGATTGTAGCCATTGGACTCCTAGTACAACATCAGCACCTCCCATTGGAATGGAAAGCATTGGGCTAGTCAATACATATTCTCCCATGGATAGCTTGATATTATGGCACTTTCCAGAGAAATTTATTGTTCCTCCATTTGCAATCATCACTTGACACTCTGGTGCTGGATATAGGAAGCAATTCAATTCTTTTGCTACCCTACAATGAATAAAATTGTGGGTGCTTCCTGAATCAATCAACACTATTACCTTTTTCTTCTTGATTTGTCCTTCTATCTTGATGGTTTGAGGAGTGGTAATTCCAGCCAATGCATTACAAGATATGGTCGGATTTATTTTTTCTTCATCTAGGCTTTGTTCCTGGAGTATATCCTCTTCTTTTGACCTTTCTTGCTCCTTTTTTTCTTCCTCTTCACAATCTATGTAGAATAATTTCTTCTCAGCACACTTATGACCTTTAGTGTATTTTCTATCACAACTGTAACAAAGCCCTTTTGCTCTTTTTTCTTCCAATTGTTGTGGTGTCAACCTTATAGGTTGTGGAAGACTAGGGGCAACTGCACTTCCGTCTTTATAGTTGTGAGTGGTATGCTTCCTGGTTGCCATAATTTTGCTTTCCATTTTTCTTGCTAACCTGAATGCCTTCTCTAATGAATCAGGTTCCCAAAGGCAAACATCATGTTGGATATTATCCTTTAAAGACCCTATGAACACATCAATTCTATGCTCCTCTGGAATATCTTTTACCCTTATGTTCAATTTTTGGAACTCCTCAATGTGCTCCATTATTGAACCCTTTTGTTTGAGACTTATCAATTGGCTAAAAAAAGTGTTGCTTTTTGTATCCTCATAATGTGCTATCAATTCTTCCGTAAAAATTGCCCAAGTGATAAATTTTTTACGAGAGCAAAGCCATTGATACCATACAAACTGATTTGGTTCCAAATATAAAGTTGCCATACGTACCTTTTGTGTGTTTTGCACATTATTGAGATCGAAGAACTGCTCCATCTGTAATATCCATGTGGCGGGATCCTTGCCATCAAACTTCCTCATATCTTGGAATATGGTGGGTCTTCGATCCAACATTAGAGTCTATGGAATCATGATTAACATTTCTTTTGTTCACATCATGAGTTTCCTTTACAACCTTTTCACCATTAGTAAGTATTTCTTGTAGAAAATTTGTCAAATCTGTCTTCAAATCTGCCATGTCTGTCTTCAAATCTGTCCTCAAATCTGTCTTCAAATCATCCATCTTAGCTTCCATGCCCTTTATCTTAGATTCCACGCCATTTATCTTAGATTCCACGCCATTTATCTTAGCTTCTGTTAGCTTTTGTGAGTGTGACATTTGTTGCACTTGTTCTTGTAATTTTGATATATCATGTAGCATTTCTTCCTCTTCTTCATGAGTCATGCTAGAGCTTTCAGGTTCCTTACTAGGTGTTTGCATTTTCTTTCCTCGGGGCATCAGTTACCGATAATAATGCTTTACTATGCCCTTTGAATTCCTTCAAACCAAGCTTATGCAAAAAAAAAAAAAAAACTACACTACCTTTTTTCACTTTGTAGAAGCCTGATATTGAATCTGATGTATCTCTGTAATTTCAGATCATCCAGTTCTGAAATTTTGACCTGTAGTAGCCTTCTGAGTCCTCTTTCCAATGCCACAAGTCTGACCCAAATTGGTTTCTCCAAGGAAGAGTTATGCGAAATCTCCCACAGTGACTTGATTATAGACTAGTTCAGTAGAGCAAACTTGTACGACGTGCCACGAGTCATTGTTTCGACCTATGGATCTGAAAAATTCATACAAGAAAATACAATCCGTCCTCTTTCTGTACCTTCCTACAAAATTTCAATCTGATCCTCAGAGAGAAAGTTATGACGATTTTCCCTCGGTCACCTGTTTTGAATGTAATTCAGGAGTTTGCAAAAAGACCAACTTCCTCAGATCATATCTCTGAAAATATCGCGCAAAAAGCTCTGAAATTTGGACCCAAGGTTCAACACGATTTCTTCTCAAATGGGTTTTTTTGCAACTTCTGAAACGTCATAGAAAAAAATTTATAGCGAAAATGCCACGATGCCTGTTTGGAGCAGCGAAACCCTAGAATCCAAAGCTCTGATACCAAATGTTATGAAACCAGCTCAAGAAAAGATAGAAAAGATAGATCAAAGCCTTAGAATTCAGCCTCTTCGAGGGGGAAACCTCCTTTACATTACATAAATGAACAATTCTTCGATGATTCAAATGACAAAACCTCCTTTCTATATATAGGAGTCTAAGGAGTCACAATATAATCCAGCCGACCTAACAATAATAATATAAAGCCACAAAAATAACAATAGAGGGATTCTATGGGCACATTAATAACAATATGGGGGCAATGGGGGCACAACAATATAAATATGGGGTATAACTACAATAGTAATGGGGTAATCACTAGTATTATAGGGACCCAACACGTAATACCTAGAACTAACACTCCAAGCATTTGATGAAATAATGATCTACCCAACTAGATTTCATTACTCTAAGTTAATAATGCTTAAAGTAATGATTGAAATCATAACGCAAGGATTTGAGTTTTGAATTTAAAAGTAATTTCCATTAGATTGGTGTGAATTTTCTTATCAACCTCAGAACACTGGTTTTCCAAAAAGCTTCTTTTTTCTCACATTTTATAGGCCACTTTGACAAGACAAGCACATTTTAAGAAAGAACATTTAGTGTGACCATGTAATGTGTCTTTTTAAATCTACAATATTACTTCAACTAAGTCAACATTTGGATTTAAAGTCATTGAAATCAGTTTTCAGTTTGAATCAACTATGAGATTTACCTATACTTAGTTTGTGCTTTATTTCTGCGTAGGAAAACAACTAAGTAGATGGTTTACACATATTGTGTTTCACCTCATAGTTTACTTACCTTGGTTTGAAAAACAAAGGTTAGATCATTTACCCCACTTTATGACTTGACATAATGTATAATTATTTTTGATGATAAATAATCCGAAAATAAAAAGGAAAATAAAAGAAAATAATGTTTACTCTTATTTCAATTCATGGAATTTCATTTTTCCAAAAAATGGATTATAAATCTACAATAATAATTCAAAAATATATGTAATTTACATTTACAACTTTATTGTTAAAGTCAATTTGGTTTATTGTTAGGAGGAATAATTATTATTTTGTTTTAATTTCCACAACTGACATGATAAACCTTGTTGTAATGCCTTTCAAACCTTGTTATTGAATATAAGCATTCCTTCATAATTGAAAATATATCTTTTTTCTTTTTCTTTTTTATTTCTTCTTTTTTGTTTTTTGTAAATTACACTTTATTGCCTTTGAATCATTACTTAGCCAATTTTCAAAATTTCCGGCGTCACTTTGCCACATAGAAAAATTGAGTTTTTGGTCAATATTAGGCACACAAAAAGTCTACATAACAAGCTAAGGGGAACCACAATAGAGAAAACCAGATGACATAACAAAGCATGTAGTAACATAAACAGAAATATATTAACCAAATTAGGTGTCCGATGATGACAACAAAGCACGATTATTCACACTCAACCAAGATAGAATTGAAGGATGAAACCCACATTGGATATGCTTCTCAATTTTAGCTATACAAGCATCTAATCTCTCCAAACAATCTTGTTGCTAACATTGATTACGTTGAATATCATTGAGAAAGGAGATAATGTCATTCTTATATTCATGCTTTTCCTTTAAGAACTAACTAAGTAGAGTCTTTAACTGCTAATGTAGAGTGTTATGCTCTTAACCTGCAAGACGATACAAGAATACCAAATATGCGCAGAAATATACCCATAACATAGAATAGTGAGAAATAACAGCAGGTATTTTATTATTCAGAAAGTAATGTTCACTTGCCTCTTCGAGGGGGCAACCTCCAATAGAGCAGAGCTCGATTACAAAATAAGACACCATGCTCCTCGCAAGGAGTCTCTATCCTTTATATATGACTCATACATGCAATACCATGGAGAAATACCATTGGTCCCATCATTAAATGCGGGTTAGCCACTTACAATTATTAATATGGGATTTATTGACTCTTTACTTAACTATAACTATAACTCGATCCTACTACATAAATAAGGGGGTTAGGGTGGGACCCTAACATGCCCTCCCCCTTAAGAATAGCCTTGTCCTGAAGGCTGAAGCTGCAGAAATTGCTGAAGAATAGTGGTTGGTTCCCAGGTTGCATCTTCCGGAGAGGTGTCTTTCCACTTGACGAGGACTTCCTTGATCATGCGGCCACGCAGGTGCTGTTCTTGTGTGTCGAGGACCTATTCAGGTTGGAGCCAGATTGACCCTTCTTCATCCAATTCAGGTAGAATGGTTTGAATTCTACAATTGTTCCCAATCAATTTCTTGAGGCATGAGACATGGAAAACTGGATGGATTTTTGCAGTGGGTGGCAAAGCTAGCTTGTAGGCCACTTCTCCAATGCATTGAAGTACTCGATACGGTCCGTAGAATTTTAGAGATAGTTTCTGACAACCCTTGTCTTTGAGTGATGTTTGCTTATATGGTTGCAGCCTCAAAAATACCTGATCCCCTTCTTGAAATTGGCGTTCTGAGCGATGCTGATCTACCTGTTGCTTCATGAAGTTTTGAGCTTGATGAAGATTCTCTCTAAGATGGGTGAGCATGGTTGTGCGGTTCTATAGGAGTTGATCCACTTCTTGTACCTTTGAGCACCCCTTGATATAAGAAGTAGGGGAAGGAGGGAGTTGACCATAAACTACTTCATAGGGAGTCACTTTGGTGGTGGCATGATAGTTGGTGTTATGCCACCATTCAGCTAGAGGTAACCACTGTACCCAAAGATGTTGCTTTTTTGAAGTGAAACACTTAAGATAGGTTTCTAGAAATTTGTTGACTGCTTCAGTTTGACCATCCATTTGTGGATGATAGGAAGTATTGAGTTTTAGTTGGGTACCTTGTAGCCTGAAGAGTTGCTGCCAATTATTACTGGTGAAGATCGGGTCACGATCAGACACAATAGAAGTGGGCATGCCATGCAATTTGAAGATATGGTCCATGAAAGATTGAGCGACCAAAGTCAGTGTAAAAGGGTGGGGTAGGGCGCAAAAATGAGCATACTTAGAAAGTCGGTCCACAACTACCATGATGACTGACTTGTTTCCTGACTTTGGAAGACCTGTAATGAAATCCATAGAAACCTCTGTCCATATTGATGCCGGGATGGGCAATGGTTGTAGTGTGCCTGGTGCTTTGACTGTCTCCCCTTTGTGGTGCTGACAGACATCGCATTTTGCTACAAAAGTAAGAATGTCCTTTTTCATGCCTGTCCAAAAAAATGATCTTCTAGTGTGAGCATACGTCTTCTGAAAGCCTGAATGTCCTGCAATCGGGGATGAGTGCAACTCCGCCAAAATGTGGCTTTTGAGGGTGGATGTTGGTGATATTACGACTCTGTCCTTGTAGCGAAGAATCTCATCCTGCCACGAGTAGACCTTGGTGGAATTTGGATCCACCTGCAATTGAGTAATGAGTTGGGAGAGCCAGGGATGTGAAAACCATTCCCTGCGAGCCTCTTCAATCCATTCTGGAATGGGAAAGGAAATTGCGAGCAGGGTACTTTCCTCCTCAAATTGGCGAGATAATGCATCTGCTACAATATTTTCACGCCCTTTCTTGTAAATGATCTCATAATCATATCCCATCATTTTGGCGAGCCATTTATTTTGTTGTGGTGAGGATAGGCATTGCTCCAAAAAATAATTAAGACTGTGATGGTCTGTGTAGATTTGAAAACGTCGCCCCAATAAGTAAGGTCGCCAGGTATCTACTACATGTAAGATGGCCATCATTTCCTTCTCATAGGTATATTGTCCTAGATTCTTCCCACTTAGTTGTTGGCTTGTGAAGGCCAAGGGTCGACCTTCCTGCATTAAGACCGCCCCAATACCCATACCTGAAGCATCACATTCAATGACAAAATATTTGGTGAAGTCAGGTAGTGCTAAGACTGGAGTGGAACACATGACATTTTTGAGAGCTGTAAAGGCCTGTTGTGCTTCATCATTCCAGAGGAATTAATTTTTCATGAGGAGTTGAGTGAGGGGTTTCGTAATGTGACCATAATTGCGGACAAATTTGCGATAGTAGCCTGTGAGACCCAAAAATCCTCTCAGGCTCTTCAAGGTCTTAGGTTGAGGCCAATCCTGCATTGCCTGGATCTTTTTGGGGTCCACCCTGACACCTTCATGCCCCACAATGTGGCCCAAATAATCAACTTCTTCCATGCCAAAAGAACACTTGGACATCTTAACAAATAATTTATGCTTGCGGAGTAGTTGCAAGAGCAGATCTACATATTGAAGATGTGTAGCCCAAGTACAACTGTAGATGAGAATTTCATCGAAGAAAACAAGGACAATTTTTCTGAGATATGGTTTGAGGAGGTGGTTCATAAGGCTATGAAAAGTAGATGGGGCATTACAAAGACCAAATGGCATGACCAGGAACTCATAATGGCCTTCATGAGTTCTGAAAGCAATCTTTGGAATGTTGCCTTCTTTCATGTGAATTTGGTGGTAGCCTGAGCAAAGATCCAGCTTAGTGAAGAATTGAGCCCCATTTAGTTCATCCAACAAATCATCAACAACCGGGATATGAAATTTATCTTTAACTGTCAACTTACTGAGGGCCCTAAAGTCTGGACACATACGCCATCCCCCATCTTTCTTGAGCACCATAACCACCGGTGATGAATAAGGACTAATGCTGGGACGAATGACTTCTGCTTCCAAAAGTTCCTTGATTATTTTTTCTATTTCATTCTTTTGGGCGAACGGATATCTATATGGGCGCACATTAGGTGGTTGGGCCCCTGGGACCAAAGTGATGCTATGATCATGTTCCCCTCTTGAGGGTGGAAGCTCATGAGGCTTGTCAAAGACTGGCAGATGGTTATTTAAAATTTGTTGCATCTCAGGATGAATCGGAAGAGAATTGGGTTCGACAGCCTGGATGGCATTAAATTGAGCTATAACTCCATGATGGCAATTTTTTAACAATTTTTCCATCCTATGTGAGCTGATGATAGAGGGAGCTCCCACCTGGAGTCCACGGAGGGTATGTGGGAGTTGTTCTGCTTAAATCTCATGTATAACTCCTGGAAATCCATTGTGATTGGCCCAAGTGTGCAAAGCCATTCAACACCGAGGACAATGTTGCATCCTCCCATGTGTATGGCAAATATGTGGGTCTTCAATTGATAATACCCCATTTGAAGTTTGACATTTTCACAGCGACCTTCACATTTCATTGTTCCCCCATCCGCAATTTGGACTTGGAAGTTAGAAATTTCTCGTACAAAACAATGCACTGCTTCCGCAACTCTTTGATGGATAAAATTATGTGTACTTCCACTATCAATCAAGACTACTACTAAGCGGTGGTTAATAAATCCTCTGATTTTGAGAGTTTGAGGTGAAGAAATCCCTGCCAAAGCATGCAACGAAATAACTGGTTCATCAGGGACATTCCCCTTCTAGTTGTCCTCTTCGTCCTCCTCAGGTTCCTCAAGTGGTGGGGCTTCCTCCGATGAGCTTTAATCAGTAGCATCAATTTGAAAGAATTTGGGCTCCTTGCATTTATGACCTGGGGAGTATTTTTCATCACAGTAGTAACATAATCCCTGCTTTCTTCTTTCTGCCATTTCTGCAGGTGACACCTTTTGAACCTTAAGTGTTTGAGTAGTGTTGTGAGCCTGTGGGGGGCGACCCTTGGCAGTGAAATTTGGGCGATTGGACTGGGCCGCTAACGCACGTTCAACTTTACGAGCTACCTTGCAAGCCTCCGACAATGTGGGAGGGTGGTGTAGTTAGACATGAGCTTATATGGCCTCTTTAATACCACTGATAAAACATTCCATGTAGAACGCATCTTGGAGACCCATAGTGCGGAAAGCTAAGGCTTCAAAGGCTGTAATATATTCATCCACTGTGCCAGTCTGTCGAAGCTTAGTGAGACGACCCAAAAAAGCAGAGTCATGGTCAAAGCGCTCTATAAGACATTTTTTGAAGGTGTCCCAAGTCAAGGGCCTTCCATTGCAACGTTGATGCCATTCCCACCATTTCCATCTTTCATTGTCCAAGTACATGCTCCCCACCATAAGTTGAGTCTCATTATCTAAGACGTAATTCAAATTGAAATACTACTCCATTTGTGCTACCCATGCTGCCGGGTGAGAAACATCAAATTTATGCATATCCAGCTTGGGTGGTCGCAGACGAGATTGTTGGTGGGTGCCCCAGAGGTGAAGAGAGTGGCTAGACTCACCCTCACTGTGTTCATTGCCAATATACGCCTCCTCGCGGGCTTCTGCCTTGACCTTAGACAATGCATTAGTTATTGTCGTCAGCTGATCTTGGAGGTCTTTCAAGGATTGTTTAAGTTTGTCGATCTTCTCATTGGCCATAGCTTGAGCTCTAGTTTCTACCATGCACCGATCCGATGTACTGGAAATTTGGGACTGCCCAAATTTTTTTGGAACTAACAATTGAATGGTACCACCTTGCTTAGCTCGTCGTCCTAATTCTTATGGGCTAGATCACCAATAAGTGCCCTGGGGGGCTAGTTTTACTCCTTGCTCAGGAATACTGCAGTAGCCGAATCCCCAAAATGTCAATGCTGCCAAAAGTCCTGTGAAAATCACGCCCCAGTATAGGAACCCACACAACTACTCAGATCTGGATGGTGGCGCTGGTGGATCTGAGAGATCTGAATGGCTGATCGGATAGATATGAGTGGTGGAACAGATTTCTGCTGCGGATCTAGTGGATCTAATAGATTTGAATGACTGTTCTGTTAAATCTGAGCTATGATCCAGAGATAGAAAAGGGAACTATGGTCTCGAGGAGTGTCAGGTGCTACAGATCACAATATACATAAGGGTCTGACAGTAGTACTCAGCCCAATTTTTCATGGCACTAACCAAGGAGGATCAACCGTACCCTTAGCCGTACAACCCGACTACCCTATCATACAGGTGAGTAATCTCTACGAGTGTTGTTCTCGGTGTACTGTAGCAGCAAGACGGCCGACGTTTTATCTATGGCGAGGTTTCAAGGGAGCTAGGGGGCTTCTGATATACCAGAGGGTACTTGGAAGACAGTCCATGCGCGATTCTGTCTAATGCACTACTACTCGAAGGGGTACCCACAAGGGTTACAAGGGAGTCCAACAAGCGTGACCACCTCTTGTATTTCCTGCGTGCATGCCTCCCCAAATCCGCAGGTTTATGCGCTTAACGATAGATCCCGGGGTTTAAAGACGCTGGAACACGTCTCTAGCCAAAAATTTTTTCGCTAAAAAATGGAGATCCCACCGGCCCTGGAAAGCACTCTGATACCACTTGTTATGCTCTTAACCTGCAAGACGACACAAGAATACCAAATATGCGCAAAAATATGCCCAGAACATAGAACAGCGAGAAATAACAGCAGGTATTTTATTATTCAGAAAGTAATGTTCACTTGCCTCTTCGAGGGGGCAACCTCCAATAGAGCAGAGCTCGATTACAAAATAATACACCATGCTCCTCGCAGGCAGTCTCTATCCTTTATATATGACTCATACGTGCAATACCATTGGTCCCGTCATTAAATGCGGGTTAACCACTTACAATTATTAATATGGGCTTTATTGACTCTTTACTTAACTATAACTATAACTCGATCCTACTACATAAATAAGGGGTTTAGGGTGGGACCCTAACATGCCCTCCCCCTTAAGAATAGCCTTGTCCTCAAGGCTGAAGCTGCAGAAACTACTGAAGAATAGTGGCTGGTTCCCAGGTTGCATCTTTCGGAGAGGTGTCTTTCCACTTGACGAGGACTTCCTTGATCATGCGGCCACGCAGGTGCCGTTCTCGTGTGTCGAGGACCTGTTCAGGTTGGATCCAGATTGACCCTTCTTCATCCAATTCAGGTAGAATGGTTTGAATTCTACAATTGTTCCCAATCAATTTCTTGAGGCATGAGACATGGAAAACTATAACTATGACTTGATCCTACTACATAAATAAGGGGGTTAGGGTGGGACCCTAACACAGAGCAACCAAATGCATATACTAGATCCTTCTTTCCCTCGTATGACCAGGGTAAGGAAGCCAGTGGGACACTTACTCTAAGAGTTTTGAATCAAAATACACTTGTTGGTCTTGCACAACCCAGGTTTCAAGTCTCTTAATATTTTCTTAGGTGCTATAAGAAGTAGTTGACCGATAAGTAGTAGCCACCTCCGATGTCTAAGACTGAGCACATGACGGGGTAGGTTTTCCATGTCCACTAGGCCCATGTTGCCCACACACATTCTGGAAAGGCGTAAATACCACCATATGTACAAGCCAAACATTGCGACAAAGAAACACACCCTAGTAGTCCCAGAATTCCCACTTCGTCGACCACCCATCGGGGCCAAAAATAGAGATCAAAAGCTCAGGGAGACCTACCCTCCTCACTATAAAAGCTATCCAAGAATGGTCTAACCTACTACAAGTACCTCTACACAGACCAAACAATAGATAATATTAAAAAATTCATATCCAACCCCGCCTTCCAAACCTTTCACCAATAGAAAAATTCCAAAATCCCATTAGGGACAAAAGAAACAAAGATAAAATCCCTCTCCAAAAACAAAAAAAATACTCCCAGTATAGGTAAAACCAAATAGAAATAGAGCCCTAAATAGACTCTTTCGAGAACGCTACTCCATACCCAAGACAAATAGAAGCAATGAAAGTAGCAATATTAGGCAAGATAAGAAAAATTTCCCACTGGAATCCATGAATGAATGCTGGGATAAATTAGTTCAACTCTTGAACCTGAGTTGAACCCAAAACGACTCCATGAACCATACACAACACCATCTAGAACAATCATCGTGAAGCTTAACCCTACTAGTTAATCAATAATTCCAACACTAGCATAGCACACACCTCCCAAACCAGTGCAAAAAAGAAAGGAAATTCAACCACTAAAAGCCTCTATCGACACACTATCATCAACATGTCAATTCAGAATAATTTCTCCCCATCTCCAACTCCAGAGTGTTGAAAAATGAAACAAGAAATTCTCAATTTTATTTTTCCTTGATTAAATTGAGAAAAATTGAATTTCCACATCAGCAAACAACTTGGATGTAGTTAATTTGTGTGACATGGATTGTGTCACCCAGTTTACTAGTTAAATTCGAGTTATAGGGCTTGGATTTCAGTTAAGCATGTGTGATTTCTAATTTGTAGCAATTAAGGTCAGTTATTTCAAGTTGTTTTCAGTTAAACTAGTTCCAACTATTGGAGGAACTAGTGGAAGGTCAGTTGTGCAGTGAGACTTCAGTCTAACTCAGTGGTCATCATGTTAACTGATCAATCAACCCAAAATAACTAGTGCATGTAGATAATTCGAGTTCCCCAATTGTGGTGGAGATTCCAAGGCAGTGTAACATCAGTTGTAGACTAGTCCTGAGCGTACAAGTGTTGTATGCAATCAAATGATCAACCTTGGGAATTGTGCAATCAATTTGTTGAATTTCCTAAATAATAGAGGCCTAATTTTTGAAGGAATTCTTGGCAAGGAAATAGGGGCTCAAGCAGAGGAAAAAATTGACTAAGTCTAGGTTAGAGTTGCTCAGTGAGCAGAGAGATAGGTTATTCACTTGCAGGTTGTGCTCAATTGAGAAAAGAAATTGTAATACATCTATATTCATCAGATTAATGCAAGCAGGCAAAGGGTTTTTTAGTAGATTGCTTTCCCTTGGAAAAATAATGTGTGCATGTGTGTTATTTCTCATTGCATGTTTGTGATCGATGTTCTAAATTGTGAATTGAATTTCGCAGAGAAGTAGGGTAGGTTTGTGTCTTGTGATTTTGATTAAAAATTTATGACAAATTGCAAATATACATCATAATTTCTACATGGAATTAGAGCAGGATTCACATTAGAGTAGGAATTTCAAATTTGTTTCTCAGGAGAATCAATTTTGCGGTTCAGTGTAGCAGGATCTCTGAAGAGTTGGGAATATGACCTTCAATGAGCTGCGACTAGAGTATGCCTTGGAAGGCATCTCTAATTTCATTGCATGGAAGGATTGAATGGATTTCTAGAATACATCAAGACAAATGTTGCAAAACCACAAGCATCTGATGGCAAAAAATTTAATCAATGGAAGAAACACGCAGTCAAGGTGAGGAGAATAATCTTGGAGGGAATGCGAGACCACATTTTCATAAATATCCATGAGAAAGAAACTTCTTGCGCAATGTGGCAGACACTAACATATATGTTCCAAAGTAACAATATCCATAGGAAATTGCTGCTCAAGGATAAACTTCGAAATATCAAGATGCATAAGAATGACACTATTCAGCAGTATGCAAGTTCACACAAGTTCATGATGAGCTTGTAGGAGTTGGTGTTACTATTTCAGACGATGACTTGGTAAGCCTAACCCTTGTAGGCCTTCCCAAGAGTTGGCATAACTACCAAGAT
Source organism: Pinus tabuliformis (assembly GCA_031772625.1). NCBI lineage: Eukaryota > Viridiplantae > Streptophyta > Pinopsida > Pinales > Pinaceae > Pinus > Pinus tabuliformis. The sequence continues at coordinate 710,742,008 of CM062804.1, forward strand.
TCAATGAACGAGAGGGAGAAACTATCGAATTGGGAACACTTATAGTCTGATTTGGTACAAGAGGAAATAAGGTGGAATACTAGAGATGGAACTACATCCAAGGGTGAGTATGAAGAAAAAATTGCATTGGTTGGAAAGGGAAAGAATGGAAAAGGGAAGAAATCTCAAACCAAAACATGATCCAGCCAAGGGGGAGAGAAGAAAGATTTTTCTAAAATTAAATGCTTCATTTGTCATGAATTCAGGCACTATGCCATGAAGTTTCCACAAAAAAAGTCAAGCAAGAAGACCTCAAGAGGAGCAGCAGGTGAAGCTTTAGCTTCACAGTTTGAGCTTGACTTCACCCTTGTTGCATACATGGCCAGCACAATGATGGGGAGCGTGTGGTACTTGGAATCTAGTGCTGTGTTCCACATGACAGGGTGTAGAGAGTTTTTCAGTGACCTAGAGGAGAAATATCTATAGATGCACATCGAGATGTGGGATGACGGAAGGTACAACGTGACCAGGATTGGTACAATCACCTTTCAGAGGGAGTCAGGCTCCCCTCTCAGACTCAAGGATGTCATGTTTGTTCCAGGCTTAAAGAAAAATCTCATCTCTGTTGCAGTTTTGGAATACCATGGTTATGATGTGTTCTTCAACAAAGGGAAAGCATTCCTGAGACACAGAAACATGGGACGGGTGAAGCAGATCAAGGTCCATTGGAAGAACCTGTACAAGCTATATGTGGAAGATTATGCTGCATTAAACACTAAGTAGGAGAAAGTGCAGAGCTACGATGTCGATGAACTTTGGCATAGAAGACTTGGCCATTTTCATCATCGTTCCTTGAAGATTATGCAGCAAATAACCACTATCCTCCCTAAAGGAGCAGTTGAGTAGCAGGATGTATGCAAAGGATGTACCTTGGGGAAGTGCGCAAAATCCACCTTCCATGATCAAGACAACAAAACACATGCAATCTTGGAAATGATCCACTCTAATGTCTGTGGACCTTTCTCAACAGCCTCCACTGCCAAACACAAATATTTTGTTAGTTTTATTGATGAATTCTCAAGAAAGTGTTGGATCTTCTTCATGTGGAAGAAAGATGAGACATTGTAATAGCCCTAGGTTAAAATTTCATGTAATAAATCTAATAAAGGAAAAAATAAGACCAGGGTTATGGGAAACGTATTCCAAGGTCAATGTTGGGAAAAACATCTTAGTGGGTGTTCATTTGGTTTATTATGGCTAAGGGGAAAATGACAAAGGTAATGACAAAGGAATTGAAAAGGAAAAAAGGCATTAATTGGCATTTATATATGAAAATAATGGAAGATAGGAGAAAAGGAAGGTGAAAGGTCATAGGTTGCATTTGAGAAGGAAAATGAAGGAAAAATAATGGAAATTGAAGAAAATGGAGGCCTCAATCATAAAAAGGCTTCTAAGGATGAGTTCACAACTTTTGTCAGTTGAAACCTTTTGTCGGTTCAGTTTTGGAGCTCTCTCTTTATTCTATCATACTCTTGCACACGTAGAACATTCCTAGAGCACTCTAGAATTGGAGAAATAAAGGAAAAGGAAGGAAAAGAAAGCAAATGGAAGCAAAGATCAAGAAAGAAAGAGTTGGATCAAATGGCTACAGCGTGATTACTTGCAGGTATAGAGTTTCATGCATGATTTCCTTGCTAGTTTTGGCATGCATGATCTATGCATGTGTGTATTTGGTTCTCTTGCTGTTATTAGGATGGGATTTTCCAGGTGTGACAATGGTTTCAACTTCCTTTCCATTTTCAGATAGCCACGGTGTGATGGGGTTCTTTCATTTGGTTGAACTATCTTGGTGAATGGTTTTGGAACAGGGTGAGGTGGTCTCAGGAAAATTCCCAAGGGCCTAGGAATTCCTTAACTAGTAATGGTGGGATACACGATAAAGCTTGAGGGTGGATAAGGGAAAATTCCTCAAGGCATTGGTTAGTATATCTGGATGCATCCATGCTTGTGTATGCCCTAGTGATCCCTTGCCTGTTTTTGGCAGGAAAGCAGTAAAGTCTGGTAATGTGTGTTTTTTGTTTGCCCTAGGAATCCTTGAACGGTAATGGCGGGATTGCGATAAATCCTGGCTGTATAGATGAGGGTTTCAATCCTAAAAATACCTTGACCAGTAATGGTGGTATATGTGGTAAATCCTGAGGAAGCCCTAGTTGTTTTTTTGTGAGTCTCACATACATGCTTGGAATATGGCATGGGGGTGATTGACTAAAAGAAAGATTTGGTTCAGCCCAATCTATGGTCAGGTGGTACGTGGAAGTCCTTCACTCGGTTGAATTTTGCATATGTTAATAAGAACTATTTTCCTCTTATACTTCATAAATATTTATACTTGTTATTATGTGGCTTTGATGGTTGTTCTATCATTGTTATTATTCTGGTTATATATTGGTTACAAGCATTGTTTTATGACAAACATTAGCTATGGATATTATCATATTTTGATTAGTAAATGAATTCTTAATGAATGTATGACCTAATAGATGAAAATCCACCTATTGAGAGAAGGCATCAGACCTTCCTGTCAATTCTCAGATAAGTATGAGACCCCTATGTTCAGATTTACATTTATAACCTGTAGATTACATGTTCTCTCATGGTTGGGCTTAGTTAAGTCAATTTCTTAACTAAGTTTTGTATATCTATCTTTGTCTTGATGAATCTTATCATTCTGGAAATTTATATCAAGTTTTGGGCAAAGGTCTAGATCCTAGCCCCGAAAAAGTGGCTCAGATCTTGGGGTCGCATGCACAAAAATGAGTAAATTAGACTACAGTTGTTGGGAGGAAGGGTCATCCATGTGACTGAAGGGTTATAGTTGAATTTAGGAAGTGTTATTCCTACGTCTGGGAGTCCAGGTGAGTGAAATAGTAGTCTAGCTCAGGGTGTGGGCAACTGGAGTGATTGTTTCGCCTCTAGGGGTTCTGTAGTTCATGAGGAAGGTTAGTAAAGTTTTTTTTGGGTGATTCCACTTCCTTAGTTGATTCATATCATAGTAACTCTTCATCACATATTTACCTCAGTTGATTGGTGAACTTGGGTAAGTGTAGGAAGAGGGTGTAATAGAGTGGTATCAGAGTAGGTTGTGCCCTCATTGGGTAATATCTAATACCATAGAGTGGTATCAAAGCATGATTCAACAATTGGACTAGATGGGCGGAATTTTCTTGTCATGCATGCATGAAGGTTGTATATGTGCTTATGTATGCATGGTGGTGTTCATTGTTACAGTTGTGTTGACATGTAGAATTTGTTGGTATTGTTGTTGGGATGTATTGTCATGAATGGATGTCAGTTGTATATGTATTTTTTACACATGTCAGTGTCTAAATGTTTGTCATGCATGCATTGTTATGGTCATGGTTGTCGTGTAGAAAATCTGTGATAGGTTAACTTGATAATGCAATATAAATCAAAGAAGAATACTATAATCTACTTCTACTATGAATTTGCGAAAGCTTAAAGATCAAGTTGAACAATATATCAAGAAGAAGAAGAATAAATGGCACAATACACATGAAAATACTTTTGGGGAAATCCTCAGATAAAAACCCCACACTATTGTCTTATCATACATGGTGGAAATACATAGGAATTATACAAAGCCTTAGCTCTCACAGCTAGCCAGCTCTCAGTACAATCCTCACAGATGCTCACAGGATATCTTGGCTTCTCTCTAGCCTTCCTCTCTACCCTCTAAGCTCCTATTTTCTTGCGTCATTCCTTGTGGATGATTAGCCTTCAAAACTGCGCAATCCTCAAGGATGAATCCTTGAATACATGTATGAGATTTCTCCATGAGAAAACACATGCAAATGATAGTAAACTGTCCTTGAACATTAATCTCAATTGGGTCTTTCTCAGAATAGACATGCATGAGTTTCTAATGAGGGAATCTTTAGTTAACTCGAGTAGCACTAGTTGAGTGCATTAATGCATCAACTGACTATTAACTCACTATTAGTTCCTCAAACAATTTGGAACTAATTTAAATGGACTTAACTCAGTAAACTAAGTTAACTAATTACAACTCAAATATAACTCAATCTTATCTCCTTAATTTAAGGGATAACTCTTGCATGACTTCATAAAGACTTCTAACTTGAATTTCTCCAACTAATTAATTCAAATTAAATTAATTAATTATTTCCAAGTAGTTTTTAAGACTAAATTTGATTTTAATTCACAATTTAATTCAAGGACAAATTAAATTGGAATATTCTTGTTGCCATATTTCAACACTCCCTCTCAATAAGAAAGGGATTATCTACCACCCCGATCCTGTCTCTATGGAACTCGAATTTACACTTTGACAATGCCTTTGTCAAAATGTCAGCATCTTGCTCCTCTGTCGAAATATATTGGAGCAACAGGATCCTATTGACCTGTGAAAAGCCACGGGCAACAAATCTTTCCTTATGCTTCTCCACACTACCATCAATAGTTTGCTTTACCTTGTAAATCCAACGGTAACTCACAACTGACTTGTTCTTCGGTCTTGGAACCATGTCCCAAACACTGTTACGAACTATGGAGTCATACTCCTCCACCATAGCATCAACCCAAATCGGCTGCTGAACTACTTCATCAAAGGAAGATGGCTTGGTCTCAACACATTCCCCAGCAAGGGCCATGTTTCTAGTGACCTCCTTTGTTTGTGCTAAGAAGATGGTGCTCCCACATTCTCTCTCGCATCCTCCAACAATCTTTCAGCTTCGCTTGTGTGCTTCCGTCCATCTCTGGAAGACTCTACTTGAGTGGATGTCTCCACTCCTGGAACCTCTACATGCGGCTGCTCCGCATCAGTCTGAGGCTCCTCCTCCTTAAGAACCAACAGTTCCTCCACAACCTGTAGTTGGAGCTCCCTCTCAAGGGAAACTCACATGGCCTTTTGCTCATCAAACTTGAGATCTCTACGAACTACTATCCTCCGACTGGTAGGCAAGTACACTCGATAGTTGTGAGGTGTATCATTGTACCCCACAAATATCCCCAACTCTTCTGTTCGCTCAAGCTTCTTCTGTGCATCCTTTGTCACATGGCAATATACCGATGAGCCAAAGATCCTGAAGTGACCCACATCTGGTCTCTTACGGAGAAAGCTTCCTCTGGTGTCTTCATCCCAAGTATGCGATGCAAGCTTCTATTATGCAAATAGACCGCTGTGTTGCATGCCTCAACCCACAAGTGAAGTGGTAGGCCTTGGTCATGCAGCATTACCCGTGCTGCCCCTACAATAGTTATGTTCTTCCTCTTGGCCACCCCATTCTGCTGTGGGTTATGAGGTGCCATCAACTCTCGTTTAATTCATTCCGCTGCATAGAAGTCCTTAAACTATTTAGAGGCATATTCTCCACCGTTGTCGCTTCTCAAGGCCTTGATCTTCTCCCCTGACTCTTTCTTGACCAAAGCTTTGAACTCACAAAACTTTGTGAAAGTTTGGTCCTTCTTCTGCATGAAATAAGTCCAGCATTTATGAGAATAGTCATCAATGAAAATCACATAATACCTTTGCTTTGTTGTGGATTATGTCAAGAATGGTCCACACAAATCAGTATGAACTCACTCTAAGATAGCATGTGCTCGACTGTCTTGATCATGAAAGGAAGACTTGGTGTACTTTCCTAAGATATAACCTTTGCATGTGTCAACTTGCTCAAGTTTACCTTTGGGAAGTCCTGTAGATATCTGCTGCATTATCTTCAAAGCCCCATGATGCAAATGGCCCAACTGCCTATGCCACAACTCGCCAATGTCTTGGCTTTGCACCAATTATGCTTTCTTATTCAATGCTGCATAATCATCTACCTCTAGTTTATAGAGATTCTTCACCCGAATCCCTATCCTCTTGGTCTGACCCATGGCTATGTGTCTTAGGAACGCCTTTCCTTTACTGAAGACAACATCGTAGCCTTTTTCCTCCAACATCGCGACCGATACCAAGTTCTTCTTCAGTCCAGGCACAAACATCACAACTATCAAGGTGAGATGAGCTCCATGCTCCCTTTGAAAAGCAACTGTTCCCACTCCTGAAACACTATACCTTCTGTCGTCACCCATCTCTATTCGCATCTTGAGGTCTTTCTCCTCCAAGGCACTAAATAAATTTTTATCACCGGTCATGTGGAATGAGGCTCCACTGTCAAGATACTAGACACAAACCATCATCGATGACGCCATGCATGTGATGAGGGTAAAGTCCATTTCAAACTGAGAGGCTAATGCCTCACCTTCTGATCCTTTCGAGGATCCCTTCTTGGACTTCTTCGATGGGCAGTTAGTCACATAATGTCCCATCTTGTGACAATTAAAGCATCTTATTTTAGACATGTCACCCTTCTTCCCTCCATGAGAAGAAATTGATTTTAAATGGGAAGCCTTCCCCTTCCCTTTCCTTGCCTTACTTTCTAAGGCCAGATTTTCTTCATCATCATTCTTGGATGAATAACCATCTTGTGTGCTCCTAATCTCCTCCTGCATAAGATTCGACCACAGTCGTTCCCAATCCGGTAGTTTCTCCCTTCCATTCACAGAGTCCTTGTAGCTATTCCAACTCTTTGGAAGGCCAAGGAGAGCGAGGCTCACCATATCATCTTCGGTAGTAGTTATTCCACACTGCCAAGCTCATCTCTGTAGGTGGTGAGTTTGTTCAGATATATGGAAATAGTATCGTCCTTCTCCATCTTGATTCTTTGAAGCTTATCCTTGAGCGTCAATTTCTTCTGGTCGCTACTGTTCTGGTAGAGGTCCTTCAATGTCTTCCACATTGAAAATGGAGTATCCTTCCCATGGAGACTGTTATAGACATTTTTGTGCCTTACAGCATGAAGCATGAAATGTCGATAATCTGAGGGATCCAAAGTCCCTAAACATGTTGTTCCTACCCCTAGAGGAACAAGGTCAGCAAACCACAGCACTGAAAATCAGTTCTCCACCTGAAAACACTCAAAAACAAGCTGTTTCTGGATCATGTCAGCTGCTCCACTGAGCATCTGCGCTGAATGTCAACTGCTCCACTCTGTACCTGCGCTGAATGTCAAATCTAATGAAGGCTACCTGCACTGGGCGAGATTGGCCAAGTGGCACAGTCATTCTGCAAGGTGTCAAATGCCTAGGAAGCTTCCAAACTGACACTTGGATCAGGGAATTCGCCTTGTGATGAGTAAGAGGATCTAGATCTCCAAGTGGAAGCAAGAAACTCCAAGTGGACTCAAGAACTGAAGTATAACTAAAGTGGGAGAGGACACTAGTCAGCTTCATGCCAGCCTCAAGCTGACTCATCCTTTCTCCAAATCTCCTATATATAGAGCTCTCTCATGAGGTCTAGGGAGGCTGGAATTTTGTGCAAGTAAGGAAGTGTTGTTGGTTTGTGTATAGAACTATTGGGTGATTGCTTTGAAGGAGGTGAAGAGGAGATTTCTTTCTGCTGGGAGGTGTTGCTGGATTGGGCCTATTATGGTTGTAACACTCTCAGAACTTTACTTCTTCCATTAATAAAGTATTTGAGGTTCTTCTATATGCATGTGTCTCTATGGTGAATTGATGCTTGTATATTTGATTTATTCTAATCCTTGAATCAGTTATGGATGTATGCTTCTTGTAGTTTCCTTTCTTTGTGATTTTACAGGATCTTTGTGTAGCTGGGCCGGTGAAAGAGCAAGGAGCTAGGAGCAAGCAGCAAGAGGGAAGATTGGATCAACCATTAGCGGAAGATAACGGTTAGTGGATCCCTTTTCTCTTCTCTCTCTCATCTCATAAATAAGTAATCTTGAATAGCTTTGTATTCAGTTGTTGCTGAGGTACTATCACCCTTAGAGTGGGATAGGGTCATTCCATATTGGATACTTTTCCCAACAACAAATTGGCAACTCCACTGGGGATCGTATCTTGTTGGTTGTTTGTGTTTTTGCTATTCATTTCATAAACAAAGGGAGTACCGAATCGAACTGTGTTTGAATCATTCAAATACAAAGTAGAGGGCAGCTACTCTAGCTCAGTTTCTGGGCAAGTTTATGATTTGAAGAGCTGATCCACAAGGACTCTAATAAGCTCTTAGTGATAGCTTTTCATCCTCCTTGTCACCCCTTAGTGTGTCCTTGACTGATAGCTTCTGATTTGAGCAAAAACTGTGAATTTTTGAGCAATCTGTGACCCGGAAACCACCAGAAACGAAAGTTTCGTTCTTCAGTGCAGGCTGTACAAAGGCTGTTTGCATTTCAGCGCAGTTCTCGAGTGGGCTACCTGCGCTGAAGGTCAAACAGGCAGTGTTCCACCTGCGCTGGACCAGTCCTGCCTTGTGCTGATGGGGTTTCCTGCTGTTTCTTGCCTTGTTTTCACTCTTGTTTTTGCTGTTTGTTACCAGTCAGTGGGCCTATCTGAAACCAACTTTCCTTGTCACTATTCCGCCTCAGTTGTATAAAGAAACTGTGTTTGTTCTTTGTGTATTTCTTGTACATTTACAGTTTCCCATAACGAAAGTGAACTAGTCTTGCTGTGACCTCTTAGATCTAGACCTGTGATAAAGTGTCGTTTTGATCTTAAGAGTTAGTTTGTTTGCTGTTCATAGCTGATTGGGCTTTTGCTTTCATCATTTGGTTTGAATTTATATATTTCTAGTGTCGAAACAAGTAAATCTTAAGGTGTCTTTTGATTTTGGACAAGCTTGTTTGCTTTCACTTGAAATTGAATTCAAAATTATACAACAACTTTCTTTTTGCATTTCACCAACATTAAGAAAGAGAAAAGAAATACTTGCATTGTGCAGGTGCATTATGACAACTTGCATGTTGATTTAGGAAAAAATGCATTAGTGTGTGCTCTATGATCTGTGTGAAAAGGTGTTATCTTTCTTTTCCCTCAGTAGTTAAGGTTTTCAAAGTTGAAAGATTGAAAAGCTTGCTTATCATCTTAGACTGCATTTAGGAGTGTTATCATACATCTCGTGGTGATCCATAAAGGCAAACTGCTAAACAAGATCAACCTTAAAATAAATTGAATTTACATAACAACGCATTGAAACATAACGCAAACATCTAGAGGTCTAAGCTAGAGACGTGTTCCGGCGTCGTTAAACGTGATAGCTTAGCGTTGAGTGGTTGGGTGATTCCTCCACGGTGAAGCGATAAGTATCAATACGGACTTGTGCTCCCACGTACCATCGCGTATATATTGGGAGACCCCTATAGGAATAAAGCCTTTATCCAATAGGAAACCGTGTCGGCCGCCCTACTGATCGCAATGCAGTGAACACAGCATTCACGAAGATCGACCACTCGTACCGTAAAACGTATTCTGTGGTTTTGCAAAAAGTTTGGCACACCCTCTGCCTAGAACTCCAGAGCAGTTTCTTTTGGCCTTTTTCAAACTCTATAACTGAAAAAGTCCATCCGAGCATTTGTCACTTCAGGCTCGTTAAAACATCGAAGGAGACTAGAGTCATCTTTAGCTTTTTCTCGACTCTTAAAAAGTGAAAAGGCAAGTTGTGTCTAAGCGTCGTTATAAAATTTATTTTAAACGGAACATAATCACCTCCTATTCCCGCGTTGATCTTAAAGTTGAGAACATGGAACGCCCCAACCAAGGAACTCCACATGATGGAAATCCTAGTCCATTCTCCTCTTGGGGAGAAGTTGGTGCGCCCCACATGGCCACATTGTCGCTTCCAGGACTGACAATTGGCCTGCCTATTTGGCTTTTCTCAACTAATGTAGTTCAGACCACCATGGTTCCTGAACAGTCGAGTCAACAGTTAGATCAGTCTAGAGCTGCCCACCAGCCTTCAACTTCCTATAACTCTTCCTCCAATCCTTCATCTTCGAAAGGTAGAGCCGGCAAAATCCAAGCTCCCATGGAGAAGAAGGAGAAGAAGAAGAAAGAGAAGAAGAAGAAGGAGCCTAAGGCGACTGGGGGCAAGCAAAAGACATCTGACAAAAACCCACACACAGCACAGACCGGGCCTAAATCGCCATGTGTCATATGTAGGGGAGACCACTTCCATAGAGATTGTCCCTGTATTCCCTGGATACTAAGGGACTGGTCACCTCGTTTGCACAATTCGGGAGCATCAACCTCTGATAGCCATGTGGATTGCTTACCGTCAACCAGCGAAAGTGAAGGTTCAAGACAAAGAGGGGGAGTAAGATCCCCCTGCAGACTGTGTGAAGGCGATCACGCCATCCACCGTTGTCCCTTCTTAGACGAGGCGAAGAGAGTTTTGGAAGATCGCCCGGTTTCACTGGTAATACTTCCTCCTGGATACAAAAAACTCGTGCCAAGTCCTCCGTTGGTTGAAAATGCAGCTGGCCCGCTCAAGTGGTCAGCTGAAGCGTCAGTCATTGAAAATGAACCTACTGAATCCAGACCAGACGAAAGTCTAAAGGTCGATACGGCAGTTGACCCGGTTCTTCCTTCAGAGGTTTCATCCTCAAATGACACCGTCACTGAAGATTCATCTTCAAATGACACCCTCACTGAAGAGAATAAGGATGACGCCATCCAGATTCTTTTCATCAACACAGATTCTGATGAGCATCAGGGCAATGCGCCCATTCCTTTATCGCAGGAAGGAACATCGTCAGGATCGTATCCGGCTGTGTATTCGGTTCCACCACCAAGCAACCTGGTTGTGTCCTTTGATTGGAACCAACTAGGCAGACCCCGGTTACCAGCCAGTATACCATTCAGAATCATAGTCCAAATTTATAGAATGGTGATGGCTGGAACTATCATTGATGAAGGGGCATCTGTGAGTATCCTTTCCTCTATTTCTTGGAAAGCACTGGGTTCCCCAGAGCTTTTGCCTGAGATAAGAAATCTCTCGGGTTTTGATAAAGGAACCAGTCGACCGTTAGGGATCCTCCCCAATGTACCTGTTACATTGAAAGGGAAGACCGTTCAAATGAACGTGATGGTCGTTCAAGGACCCTTGGATTATAACCTACTCCTTGGACGAGACTATATATATTGCATGGGAGCTGTAGTCTCCTCACTCTTTAGAGTAATGTGTTTTCCACACGAAGGAAGAATGGTCAAGCTCGTAGACCAACTTTCATTTCCAGGATCACGCATCGCAAATAGTCAAATACCAACCCTCAATGGTCTATTCACCCAAGAAATGTCTCCACCCCCAGTCCTCCTTCCCGATGAATGCGAGTGATTCGGAAAGATGGGACTGGAACCCAGGGGGCATGCATCCTGGTCTGCTTCGGGCAGAGGAAACCCTGGGTATAAGGTAGAATTTCCGCGAAGGAATATGACTAGTCCGTACCCCGTCCGTGGAAGGAAAAGGGGTTGTTCTAGAACAGGATTCTTTTGTCAAAGTTATGTGTTTGATGATTTCTAGTCATTCACCTTTGTCTAAATAGGTAGGCAATACCAAAGAAAGAGATTCCTTTGCGGCAGCAAATTGTAACCATCTTTGGGTAAAAGGCAAGCCTCACCCATCAAAACAAATGTTTTGAAGGATAAGTAGGGGCAGCCTCCAAAGAAAGAGATTCCTTTGCTGCAACAAATTGTAACCATCTTTGAGTAACCTAATGATAGACATCGCCGAAGAAAGAGTTTCATTTGCGGCAGCAAATAAAACCATTTTTTGGATAACCTGAAAGAGGCAAGCCTCACCCATCAAAACAAATGTTTTGAAGGATAAGTAGGGGCAGCCTTGAAATTGTACTTTATACCTGGGGGCATGCGAACCTTTTGGAGTGCGAGCAAAGAGCGGTTATTTATCTGTTTTTTGGATTAGTCGTTTCCGAACTTGCATAAAGAAAGGATGTGGGGCAAAGGTCAAAATTTGCCAAATGAGGAGCATAGCTTCGTGAGATAATGCTCCATAAAAAATAGCTATCTCACAGGAGACATTTTTTATCTTATGACTGGTATATCGAGCAGTTTTACCGCGGAATTTATGCTCGTTAAAAAATAGAAAAGCGAGATCCGAGCAGTTTTAGCGTCATAGTTCATGCTCGTTAAAAAATAAACATAAGCTTTCGAGCAGTGTTTTGGCGCGTTCAAGCTCATTAAAAAATGAACCTATCTCAGTAAATAACCATTGTGATCGTAAATTTATTAGCCATAAAAGCCTTGGTCGTGTTTTGCACCTGCCACCTCCATTTCATTTGGCCAATCGTTCACCTCCATATGATTGTTTACCCATTTTGAGGAACAGCTGCGAAGAGTGATTTCACTTAGCCATCCTTGTGACACTGTCGTGATTGGAAAATTCCAACCTGTACCTGGAATCCGCTGCTATCCCTGTTTATCACTCGTTCCTCAAAAGACGAGTCTTCTTTGAGCTCTTTTCTCCTGACTCGTAAAATATGAAAAGTTTGTCGAGTTTTGGCCTTCCTGCTCGTTAAAGTGACCGGAAGAGCTATCCCTCCTCTAGATTTTTATCTTTTTGGACTTGAGGGATTATTGCACAAAAAGGTCGAGCGCTTGTTTTATTCGGCTCGTTAAAATTATCGAAAACTCATCCCTTCTGTATTGTTTTATACTTTTTCGGACTTAAGGGATTAGATGACGAAAAAGGAATTTTGGAGTTAACTTTCTGTACCTTTTCAGACTCTCTAAAATTGAAAAGGACCGAGTTTTCCTTGTCGTTAGACTCGTTAAAATGATTAAATAGCGACAAACTTGTCTTTAGACGAGAACGAGTTTCCCTATCGCTAAGCTCGTTAAAACATAGCGATGGGCTTGCCCGAAGGGCAGGTTATAGAACAAGCATATGTTATCCTCCTCAAGCTTGACAAAAATAAAGAGGTACTGGTCAGAAATGACTGGGGAAAAATTGGGAGAACCTCAAAGCTTTAATGGTAGCAAGTCGCTCTTGAACATGACACTTTGTCCTCCGTATCACATCGGGTTGGGTTGTTTCATTCACCGGTCTCATCACCATGGTCCTCGCCAAACCATCCACATTTGGGGTAATGCTACCGATCCATCACATCAGTGTCGTTATATGTTCAAGAGATGTGTTCAGAAAGAGTCAACCGTGTCCCATCCACTGCCATACATTATCCTTCATCCACCCATGATCGCCACCCTGAATCATATTTCACAGATTGTTTTCACCTCCACTAAAATCATTAGCTCCGTTCCGTGTCACTGATGTGGGATTCATTAAGGCCCTCCTTTGACGGATCGCTTCTTGTCGACTTCAACTCATTATCCAAGAAGTTGATCTAGGAACAAACCCCCCAGTACTTTGAAGCTTGCATGCCTCAATGGCAAGTTTCTCACTTCCGGCGACAGGTATACATCAATGACCTTCGACCAGAAGATTTTGCGTGGTGTTCGACGCCAAGTCCTTTATTCACACCACGTGAGTTGTACTGCAGTACCTTGAGGGTCATTGTCATTATTGGTGATTCCTCTCGCACTTGTTAACGGTTTACATTATTGACCGGTAATCAAGCGATGTCTTTCCATGTTCGACTTCAGTGCAATTCTCACATGGATCGACTTGTACTTAGAGTGAAGATCGAACGAGTTTGAAGACCCCGGATCTAGTTTCATCCATCCGGGATGCGATATATATTCAGGATATAAAGACATTTGTTATGTACATCATTGCAGCAGACGATCATCCTACTCAAAGGATGATAATTTCAGCAGAGAATTATCAGTCTACCATCAGACGATCGTCTGTTCTATGTACCAAAATGAATTTATAAAGCTGAGCATGGGAATGCCCGCCTCAGCTAGATCATGAAAGCAGAATGAAAAAATAATGTATTGTATTGTATTTTATTACAGGGCACCTCTCAGCGATTGAATGAACTTCGGATCCTCCTGATAAAGCATTTCACCCGATAAACGACCTCATACTTTAGGGGGCAACTGTTATAGACATTTTTGTGCCTTACAGCATGAAGCATGAAATGTCGATAATCTGAGGGATCCAAAGTCCCTAAACATGTTGTTCCTACCCCTAGAGGAACAAGGTCAGCAAACCACAGCACTGAAAATCAGTTCTCCACCTGAAAACACTCAAAAACAAGCTGTTTCTGGATCATGTCAGCTGCTCCACTGAGCATCTGCGCTGAATGTCAACTGCTCCACTCTGTACCTGCGCTGAATGTCAAATCTAATGAAGGCTACATGCGCTGGGCGAGATTGGCCAAGTGGCACAGTCATTCTGCAAGGTGTCAAATGCCTAGGAAGCTTCCAAACTGACACTTGGATCAGGGAATTCGCCTTGTGATGAGTAAGAGGATCTAGATCTCCAAGTGGAAGCAAGAAACTCCAAGTGGACTCAAGAACTGAAGTATAACTAAAGTGGGAGAGGACACTAGTCAGCTTCATGACAGCCTCAAGCTGACTCATCCTTTCTCCAAATCTCCTATATATAGAGCTCTCTCATGAGGTCTAGGGAGGCTGGAATTTTGTGCAAGTAAGGAAGTGCTGTTGGTTTGTGTATAGAACTATTGGGTGATTGCTTTGAAGGAGGTGAAGAGGAGATTTCTTTCTGCTGGGAGGTGTTGCTGGATTGGGCCTATTATGGTTGTAACACTCTCAGAACTTTACTTCTTCCATTAATAAAGTATTTGAGGTTCTTCTATATGCATGTGTCTCTATGGTGAATTGATGCTTGTATATTTGATTTATTCTAATCCTTGAATCAGTTATGGATGTATGCTTCTTGTAGTTTCCTTTCTTTGTGCTTTTACAGGATCTTTGTGTAGCTGGGCCGGTGAAAGAGCAAGGAGCTAGGAGCAAGCAGCAAGAGGGAAGATTGGATCAACCATTAGCGGAAGATAACGGTTAGTGGATCCCTTTTCTCTTCTCTCTCTCATCTCATAAAGAAGTAATCTTGAATAGCTTTGTATTCAGTTGTTGCTGAGGTACTATCACCCTTAGAGTGGGATAGGGTCATTCCGTATTGGATACTTTTCCCAACAACAGAGACTCGAGACAATATGGTATTGAACTCCCTCAAGGATGATCCATCTCGCCTTCACCACACACTTCTTCCACTCAGCCAATTCTTTTGCATTAGTTGAAGCTGGCTTTGGGATTTCTTGATCAATGAATTCCTTCAAGCCATTGTCTTCGAATACAACCTCCATTCTATCTTTCCATGCTATGTAATTCGAGCTACCTTCCAAGGCATACTCGAGTCTCAAGCCATAGAACGCCATTGTCCAACCTTGAAGTATGATATGAATTCGATTTGTACCTGCAACCCCGAACTTCAAACTTCGAATTCTCTTCTCAGTGTACTGTTCACAACTCTGATACCATGTAGAAAATATGTGATAGGTTAACCCAATAATGCAATATAAATCAAAGCAGAATATTATAATCTACTTCTACTATCAATTTACGAAAGCTTAAAGATCGAGCTGAACAATATATCCAGAAGAAAAAGAATTAATGGCACAATACACATGAAAATACTTTTGGGGAAATCCTCAGATTAAAACCCCACACTATTGTATTATCATACATGGTGGAAATACATAGGAATTATACAAATCCTTAGCTATCACAGCTAGCCAGCTCTCAGTACAATCCTCACAGATGCTCACAGGAAATCTTGGCTTCTCTCCAGCCTTCCTCGCTGCCCTCCAAGCTCCTATTTCCTTACATTGTTCCTTGTGGATGATTAGCCTTCAAAACTGCACAATCCTCAAGGATGAATACTTGATTGCATGCATGAGTTTTCTCCATGAGAAAACACATGCAACTGATAGTACACTATCCTTGAACACTAATCTCAACTGGGTCTTTCTCACAATAGACATGCATGAGTTTCTAATGAGGGAATCTTTAGTTAATTGGAGTAGCACTAGTTGAGTGCATTGATGCATGAACTGGTCGTTAACTCACTATTAGTTCCTCAAACTGTTTGGAACAAATTTAATTGGACTTAACTCAGTAAAATGAGTTAACTAATTACAACTCAAATATAACTCAATCTTATCTCCTTAATTTAAGGGATAACTTGTTGGAAATAATACTGAGAGGGCGGGTGAATCAATATTATTAAGTCAAATATTTTTTATTTCACACCCAGATCATATACGCTACTTCAGTTCGAGAAAACTGCGTATATACGCAACTTCAAATAAGAAAACCAACATATACCATGCATACTTATAATTTAATGTGTTCTACAAATTAATGATCAATTCGTCTCTATCTTCTTTTAATTAGAAACTTCTTTTTACAATGATTCTGTATTGGTGCAGACTTATACCAGTACGCAGGCTGCAACCTGCAGAGAACTACAACCCTCTCTCGTTTTCCATCTTCTCCTAGAAGGGAGCTACAACCGCCTTAGCTCTTGTACTAGCTGAGATACTAGTACGTACGTGCTGACCTACAGAAGGCTAAAACCTTCTCTTTTCTTCCAGGGACCACGTTTCATCAATTTTCAGACTGGATCCATGAATATCAAACAAACATCAAGTATATGCGCATCAACCAATCTCCTTTCCACAAACAACAACTGAATCAACCAATAAATTCTCAGAATGCTGTAACCAAAAAACAATACTAGTAACCAGACACCAGTGCTGAACCAAGAATACTGCAGTAATCCACAGAAGCAGCTAAAATATATTTCAAGAGATGTATGCTACTTCACTATGTATAAACCTACATACATACGCAGCTGAATCAAGGTCAACCCGCGTATACGCTTTCTTCTCTTGCTTAACCTGTGTGTATACGCGTCTTTGCAGAGCGGAACCTGCGTATAGATCTACAAAAGACAATTCACCATTTACACTTAAACAGACTTCAGTTATACTCAGATTTATAGATCTAATTATGCGCCGATTATAACATGTCAAATCACAAAAAAATTACTATTCAAGCCTTGAGATCTCGACCCATCAATAGAACTTATCTATCTTGTAATGCTCAGGTTCCTCCTTGATTCAGATCCAGCCACACAAACCAATCACTTGCACGTCTTCAGATATTCAATATATCAGATGATCCTTGCCTAATGATCTCCTTCCTCTTTTATAGTCTTAGGCTTTTCACAATACCATGGTCCAAAACCATAACAAACCAATACCATGGACCCAATACTTGGAATCAACACATCTGACGAGATACTATGGTCCAAAACCATAGGTTCAAATACCAAGGACTAAATACCACAGAAAAAAATAAGTGCTCCAATATGTACGCGCTTTTCCTTGCGTGAAAGTGCGTGTATACACATACGTGTCTTTGGAACGTCTAACCCGCGTGTATACGTGGCTTGGTCACGATGAACCCGCGTATATATATTTTTCCTTCATTCTGAGAGCCTGAACTGAGATCTTTCACCAGAGTGAGTTTCCATCAAGGACAACACTTGTTCCATAGCGCCAAACCTGTGTCATAATGCCAACAATCTCCCCCTTTGGACTTGATGGCAACCCCAAGATCCTCAAAGTCATTCTCCCCCTTTGTCATCAAGGTCAATGGGTTATGCTCCCCCTGAGTACATGATGAAATCTCTGCTCTGCTGTGCTGGCCATGCTCCCCCTGGCTGTAGGCAAGATCTGCAAAAAGATGTTCTTCAAGAAGAACAATGACTTATACATCATAAAAGACCTTCCTATCACCAAAAGACTCTATACAAACATCCTTCGCCCAACCAAGTGGGGATACATCAAAAGTTTACATATGACAGCCAAGTACATTACATCATTCATCCCAGGCATAGTGGGGAAACCAAAAATAGGCCATTACATGACCTTGATAATAAAATATATACATGGCATAGAGACAAAAAATTTAGAGCAAGACTATGAAGGTCACCAATAACTAATATCAGCAGCACTATTCAGATCAACAACCATGTTCTCCTTCTGTTCTCCTTCTGCAGCTGATCCACCTGAACCCAAAACAGCTTGTGTACTTGAACCAAGAGCTTCTAATGTAATGCCAACAATGCATTATTAGAAGATTATCTGCTCCCCCTGAACCTGTGCCAGATGGTCTCTCGCCAGACCCATATCAAACTCTCTTCAACCAGAGTCTATCCCCACTGATTTCCTTTAAACCACCATATACGCCATTGTACCTGCATAAATCGGCGTATGTACGCGGATCCTCCTCATGCAACTCACGTACAACCACATTTCTCTGAAACAGACAGGTTTCAGTAGCAAGATGATGCATCAACTACCCCCAGCTTCTGTCTGAGGTATTCAAATGTCTCCCTGGGCAGTGGTTTGGTGAGAATATCAGCAACTTGTTCCTTAGAGGGAACATACTCCAACTTGACTTTTTGTTCAAGCACTTGTTCCCGAAGAAAATGGTATTTGATAGGTATGTGCTTGGTCTTTGAATGCATGACAAGATTCTTTGAAATGCTGATTGCACTTGTATTATCACAAAAAATGGAAATAGTTGGAGTACAAGTGATTTGAAGATCTTGCAATGTTTGCATCATCCAAAGGAGTTGTGTGTAGCAAGATGCAGCAACTACATACTCTGCTTCAGCTGTAGATAAGGCAATGGAACTTTGTTTCTTGCGGAACCATGATACTAATCTAGGACCCATGAAGAATGCACCACCACTAGTGCTTTTCCTTTCATCCACGATACCTGCCTAATCTGCACCTGTATATGCATGAAGTGTGATATCTGTATCTCTAGGATACCATAAACCATAGTTTTGAGTCCCTTGAAGGTATTTGAAAATCCTCTTGACTGCCTGAAGATGAGTTTCCTTTGGATTTGCCTGAAACCTTCCAACTATCCCTACTGCATGCATAATGTCTGGTCGGGTACCTGTTAGATAGAGTAGACTACCAACCATGGATCTATAGGTAGGTTGATGTACAGCTGCTGATTCATCATTTGTGTTGAGACTGCATCCTGTAATCATAGGAGTACATACTGGTTTCGAATCCTCCATCCCATATTTCTTCAAGATTTGCTTGAGATACTTGGTTTGTGATAGAAAAATTCCGTCTTTGTTTTGTTGGACTTGTAAACCAAGAAAATATGTGAGCTCACCAAGCATGGACATTTCAAACTCCTTTTGCATTACCAAGGCAAAATTTTGACTCATGTCTTCTTCATTGCTGCCAAAGATGATATCATCAACATACACAACAAGTATTAGCAACTTTTCATTGTCAACCTTTATATATAGATTGTTGTCTGTTGATCCTTTTGCAAAACCTTGTTGATGAAGGTACTCATCCAACTGAAAATACCAAGCCCTTGGAGCTTGTTTCAGACCATAGAGAGCCTTTTTGAGTCTGCATACAAGATTTGGATAATTTCCAAGGATGAACCCATCTGGTTGTTCAATGTACACTTCTTCATTCAAGTCTCCATTCATAAAGGCAGATTTTACGTCCATCTGAAATACTTTGAACTTTTGAAAGCTAGAGAGATCAAGGAACATTCTTATAGCCTCAAGTCTAGCCACTGGTGCAAAGGTTTCTTCAAAGTCTATGACTTCCTATTGCACATATCCTTTACAAACAAGTCTTGCCTTATTTCTAACCACATCTCCATTTTCATTTAGCTTATTTTTGAAAATCCACTTTGTCCCTATGACATTCTTATCTTTTGGTCTAGGAACCAACTCCCAAGTGTTATTCCTTTCAATCTTCTCAATTTCTTCATTCATTGCCTTGACCCAGCATTCATCTTTGCATGCTTCTCGTACATTTTGTGGTTCGGTGGAGGAGAGAAATGCTAGATAGCTTGAAGCTTCTGAAATGGTTCTCCTTGTTTGTACACCTACCTCTTTCTGCCCCAAAATTTGAGATTCTGGATGATTCTTCTGAACGTATCTGGATGGAGTCTTTTCTTCTATTCTTATTTGTTCTTCTGGAGCCTCATGGGTTTCTTCATCATGAATCTGATTTGACGTTGAGGGATAGTCCTCATCATCTTTGAAAACTTCAGATCTTTCCTGCCTAGAGGTATTTCCTTCTTCATCAATCACTACATCAATACTTTCAATAATTTTTCCAAGTCTTTTATTGTAACACTTATATGCTTTGCTATGGGGAGAGTAACCAAGGAGAATGCCTTCATCTGCTCTAGGTTCAAACTTGCCAAGATTTTCATCAGTCCTTTTAATGTAGCACTTGCTTCCAAAAATTTTGAAATATTTCACCGTGGGAGTCTTACCATACCAAAGTTCATGAGGAGTCTGAGTGTCGTTTACCCAGACATTTGTCTTGTTAAGAATAGTTACTGCAGCAAATGCGGCTTCACCCCAGAAGGTTGCGAGAGTTCCAGATTCATCGAGCATAGCACGAGCCATTTGTTGAACCGTTCTGTTCATCCTTTCCACTACTCCATTTTGTTGAGGTGTCCTTGCAGCAGAAAATTCCCTTCTTATGCCATGTTCTTCACAAAAATAAAAAAATTCATCTGCGGTAAATTCTCCTCGATCAGATCTGAGACATTTGATTTGTCGATCTGATTTGTTTTCAACCAAATATTTGAATGATTTGAACTTTTCAAAAGCTTCATCTTTATACTTCATGAGTCCTAACCAACACATCCTCGAAAAGTCATCAATAAACAATATGAAGTACTCTTCTCCTCAAGTGTTATAGACATTTTTGTGCCTTACAGCATTGAGCATGAAATGTCCATAATCTAAGGGATCCAAAGTCCCTAAACATGTTGTTCCTACCCCTAGAGGAACAAGGCTAACAAACCACAACAATTCACAGAAGTTCTCCACCAGAAACTGCTCAAAAACAAGTCAATTCAGGATCAATTCAGTGGCTCCACTAGCTGTCTGCGCTGAATGTCAAAGCCAACACTGGCTACCTGCGCTGAATGTCAAAGCCAACACTGGCTACCTGCGTTGAGCGAGAATTGCCAAATGGCAAGTTCATTCCAAGAGGTGTCAAGACCCAGGAAGCTTCCAGAATCTTCCTCAATGACACTTGCCTCAGTGAATTCGACTGGTGATGAGTAAGAGGTTCCTAATCTCCAAGTGGAAGCAAGAACCTCCAAGTGGAATCAAGAACTGACAGAGGGAGAGGACACTAGTCAGATCTCAAGCTGACTCATCCTCTCTCCAAACATCTATATATGGATCTCTCCTCCATGAGATCTAGAGGCTGGAATTTTGTTATTGCAAAGAATTGCTGTTGGTTTGAGATTGGAATCATTGAGTGCTTAATGCTTTGAAGGGGGTGAAGATAGGAATTCCATTTGCTGGGAAGGAGATGCTGGATTGGAGCCCTCTGGGTTGTATCTCTTCTTGAACTTTGTTATTCATCAATAAATCTATCTTGGTTTCTCCTATATGCTGATGTGTCTTTGATGTTTGATTGCATTAGTGTATTTAGTTTATTTCTAATCCTGAACTAGTTATGAATATGAATCCATGTCTTGTGTAGTGTTCTCTTCTTGTGATCTTGCAGAAACCTCTTGAAGCTGGGCGAGCGAGAAGGCAAGTAGCTGGGAACTCTCCAAGAGAAGAGAAACCGGATCGAGGGACGAACGGAAGACACCGGTTAGTCCATCCATCTCTCTTCATTCTTAATTCATAAAGGAAGAATACTAGAATAGCTGTCTCTGTTTGTTGCTAAGGAACTGTCACACCTTAGGTGGATAGGATCGTCCTGCATAGGCATTTTTCCCCACAACAAATTGGCGACTCCACTGGGGAGATCTGTTTAGTCATTTTATTTGTGTTTCCATCATTGTTTGTTTCATAGACTTGACAACAACAATCGAACTGCATCTGCTACTCCCAAGTGCAAAGTAGACAGTTGCTGCCTTGATACAATCACTGGACTTGTCTATGATCTGAACAATGGACTCACAAATGATTTGATGATCCTTTGTGATAGATCTTAGTACCCCCTCAAAGCATCCCTTTGATTGTACCTTGTTTGTTTCTTTGATTTGGCCTAAAACAATAGATTAAATAGCAATCTGTGACCCAGAACCCAGTGAGAAACGAGAGTTTCTCCTTCAGCGCAAACCCTGTGAAGGGATTTTGCATTTCAACGCAGGTCCCGTGAAGGCTACCTGCGCTGAATGTCAAAACCCCTGTGTTGAGGTTGCGCTGAACCAGTTTGACCTTGTGCAGCTGGGGTTCTCTGCTTTGTTTTGCCTTGTTTTGATCTCTGATTTTTGCAGCCTGTAACCAGCATAGGTACCAATCTGATAACTCCTTTTCTCTGCTTAAATTCCGCCTCCTTTTGTACAAAAAGACTGTGAGTGTTTTTATGTGTTTGTGGCATCATTTACAGTTTTCCTTTGCATGAGTGAAATAGTCATCCTGTAGCCCTTGATTCAGATTTGTTGATTGTGATCTTAGAAGAGAGTTCATTGGCTGTTTGCAGTTGATTACACATTCACTCTTGCTTATTGGTTTGAGTTTGTCTCTTTTAAGTGTCGAAACAAGTATTCATTTCGAAAATCGTTAAGTGTTGTAATCTCTTCTACCCTCTCTGATTTCGAAAAAGTAAATTTGTTTGTATTTGTCATTTAAAAGCAAATTCAAAGTTGTACAAAAAGCTTTCTTTGTAGGCATCAATACTAAGAAAGCAGAAAACAAACACCTGCATTGTGCATTTGCATTTGATAGTTTGCATGCTTGATTTAGGAAAAGTGCATTAGAGTGTGCTGATTGCTCTTTGAGAAAAGATGGTGTCTTTCTTTTCCCTTAGTAGCTAGGATTTTCAAAGTTGAAAAGATATAAAGCTTGCTTGTCATCTTTAGACTGCATTTAGGAATTGTATCATACATCTCGTGGTGAACCTCAAAAGGCAAACTTCTAAAAAGATCAACCTAAAATAAATTGAATGAACTTAACAACGCTTTGCAACATAACACACAACATAGAGGTCTAGGCTAGAGACGTGTTCTGGCGTCGTAAAGCCTGGTGACTGTCGATCTCGTGGATGGTGGGTGATTCCTCCTGAGGGACGATAGCGCCAGTATGGATTGTGCTCCCACGTACCATCGCGTATATATTGGGAGACCCCTATAGGCATAAAACCTTTATCCTTAGGAAGCCGTGTTGGCCGCCCTACTGATTGCAATGCACTGAACACAGCATTCAGGAAGATCGACCGCCCGTACCCTAAAAAGTATTCTGCTGTTTTGTGAAAAGTTTGGCACACCCTCTGCCTAGAACTCCAGAGCAGTTCCTTTTGGCCTTTTTCAGACTCTATAACGGAAAAAGTCCATCCGAGCATTTGTCACTTCGGGCTCGTTAAAACATCGAAGGAGACTAGAGTCATCTTTAGCTTTTTCTCGACTCTTTAAAATTGAAAAAGCAAGTTGTGTCTAAAGCGTCGTTAAAATTTATTTTAAACGGAACAATCACCCCTATTCCTGCGTTGATCTTTAGGTTGAAAAATGGAGCACGCCAACCAAGGAATTCCCCTTGGTGGAAATCCTAGTCCCTTCTCCTCTTGGGGAGATGTTGGTGCGCCCCATATGGCCACATTGTCGCTTCCAGGACTTAAATTGGCCTGCCGGTCTGGCTCTTTTCAACCAATGTCGTTCCGAACACCACTATTCCTGAACAGTCGAGTCAACAGTTAGACCAGACCAGAGTTGCACACCAGCCTTCTACTTCATCTAATTCTTCCTCTCCTCCTTCCTCTTCGCTTGACGGAACTGGTAAAACAAAAAACCGAGTTCCTAAGGAGAAGAAGGAGAAGAAGAAGAAAGAGAAGAAGAAGAAGGAGCCAAAAGCGACTGGGGGCAAACAAGTTTCGTCTGACAAAAATTCACACACAGCATTGACCAGGCCTAAATCGCCATGTGTCATATGCAAGGGAGACCACTTCCACAGAGATTGTCCCTGCATCCGTCGGATACTAAGGGACTGGTCTCCCCGTTTGCACAATTCGGTGACGTCAACCTCCGGTAGCCATGTTGACAGCTCACCGTCAACTAGTGAAAGTGAAGTCCCAGGACAGAGAGGGAAAGCTAGATTTCCCTGCAAACTGTGTGAAGGCGACCATGCTATCCACCGTTGTCCCTTCTTAGACGAGGCTAAAAGAGTTTTGGAAGATTGCCCGATTTTACAAGCGCAACTTCCTCCTGGATATCAAAAACTCCTGCCAAGTCCTTCACTAGTTGAGAACCCGGTTGGCCCGCCCAGGTGGTCATCCGAAGCACCTATCATTGAAGATGAACCGTCTGAATCCATACCTGACGAAAGTCAAAAGGTTGAGGCGGCAGTTGACCCGGTTTTGCCTTCAGAGGCTCTATCTTCTAATGATACCATCACAGAGGAGAATAAAGACGACACCGTCCACATTCTCTTCATCAACACAGACTCTGACGAACAAGGGGGCAATTTGCCCATTCCTTTATTGCAGGAAGGAACTTCGTCAGAGTCATACCCAGCCGTCTATTCGGTCCCACCACCAAGCAACCTGGTTGTGTCCTTCGACTGGAACCAACTAGGCAGACCCCGGTTGCCAGCAAGTATACCATTCAGAATTATCGTTCAAATATACAGAATGGTAATGGCTGGCACTATCATTGATGAGGGGGCATCTGCGAGTATCCTTTCCTCTATTGCTTGGAAAGTGCTTGGTTCGCCAGCGCTTTTGCCTGAAATGAGAAATCTATCAGGATTTGATAAAGGAACCAGTCGACCTTTAGGGATCCTCCCCAATGTGCCCATAAGATTGAAAGGGAAGACCGTTCAAATGAACGTGATGGTCGTTCAAGGACCCTTGGATTATAACCTACTCCTTGGACGAGACTATATATATTGCATGGGAGCCATCGTCTCCTCACTCTTTAGAGTAATGTGTTTTCCGCACGAAGGAAGAGTGGTCAAGCTCGTGGACCAACTTTCATTTCTTGGATCACGCATCGCAAATAGTCATGTACCATCCCTAAATGGTCTATTCATGCAAGAAGTGTCTCAACCCATGGTCCGTCCCCCCGATGAGCGTGAGTAATCCGGGAGGATATGACTGGAACCCAGGGGGCATGCGTCCTGGTCTGCTTCGGCAGGAAAACTTTGGGTATAGAGTAGGTTTCCGCGAGAGAATATGACTAGTCTGTACCCCGTCCGTCTAGGAAGAGGGGTTATTCTAGAATAAGATTCTTTTGTCAAAGTTATGTGAGTTGGCGGGCTTCGTCGCTCACCTTTGTCTATTTCGGTAGACATTGCCGAGGAAGTGTTTTTTTTGAAAGATTAACGAGACAATCTTTGGGTAACCTGAAAGAGGTAGGCCTCTCTCGGTGAAACAAATGTTTTGACGGAAATGAAGTAGAGGTAACTTTGAAATCGTACTTTATACCTTGGGGCATGCAAACCTTTTTGAGTGCAAGCAAAGAGCGGTTATTTATCTGTTTTTTGGGTTAGCCGTTTCCTAACTTGCATAAAGAAAGGATGCGGGGCATAGCTTTGTAAGATGAAGCTCCATAAAAAATAGAATCTTAATGAGACATTCTTATCATATGACTGGGTAATCGAGCAATTTTAGCACACAATTCATGCTCGTTAAAAAATAAACGCAAGATCCGAGCAGTTTTAGCACATAGTTCATGCTTGTTAAAAAATAAACATAAGACCGAGCAAATGTTTCCACCCGCATTTAAGCTCATTAAAAAATGAACTATCCCGGTAAATAACCACTGTGAATGTAATATCATCAGCCATTAAAGCCTTGGTCGTGTTTGCACCGTCACCTCCACTTTTCCATTGGCCGATCGTTCACCTCCATATGATTGTTTACCCATTTTGAGGAACATCTGCGAAGAGTGATTTCACTAGCCATCCTTGTGACACTGCCATGATTGGAAAATTCCAACCTGTACCTGGAATCAGCTGCTAACCCATTTCATCACTCGTTCCTCAAAAGACGAGTCTTCTTTAAGCTCTTTTCATCTGACTCGTAAAATATGAAAAGATTGCCGAGTCCTTGGCCTTCCAGCTCGTTAAAGGGACAGGAAGTGCTATCCCTCCTCTAGATTTTAATCTTTTTGGACCTGAGGGATTATTGCACAAAAATATCGAGCACTTGTTTTATTCGGCTCGTTAAAACTATCGAAAACTCATCCCTTCTGTATTGTTTTATACTTTTTCGGACTTAAGGGATTAGATGACAAAAAAGGACCTTTGGAGTTAACTTTATGTACCTTTTTAGACTCTCTAAAAATGAAAAGGACTGAGTTATCCTTGTCGTTAGACTCGTTAAAATCATTAAATAGCGACAAACTTGTCTTTAGACGAGAACGAGTTTCACTATCGCTAGGCTCGTTAAAACATAGCGATGGGCTTGCCCGAAGGGCAGGTTATAGAACAAGCATATGTTATCCTCCTCAAGCTTGACAAAAATAAAGAGGTACTGGTCAGCAATGACTTGGGAAAAATTGGGAGAAACTAAAGAAAACTTTGATGGTAGCAAGTTGCTCTTGAACATGACACTTTTCCTCCGTACCACAATCGGGTTGGGTTGTTTCATTCACCGGTCACATCCATTGTCTCGCCATACCATCCATATTTTGGGGTAATGCTACCGATCCATCGCATCAGTGTCGCCATATGTTCAAGAGAAGTTGTTCAAAAAAGTCAACCATGTCCCATCCACTGCCGTACATTATCCTTCATCCTTTCATGACCGCCACCCTGAATCATATGGCACAGATCATTTTCACCTCCATCAAAATCATTAGCTCTGTTCCGTGTCATTGATGTGGGATTCATTAAGGCCCTCCTTTGATGGATCGCTTCTTGTCGACATCAGCTCATTATCCAAGAAGTTGATCTAGGAACAACCCCTTCAGTACTTTGAAGCTTGCATGCCTCAATGGCAAGTTTCTCACTTTCGGCGACAGGTATACATCAATGACCTTCGACCGAAAGATTTTGCGTGGTGTTCGACGCCAAGTCCTCTATTCACACCAAGTGAATTGTACTGCAGTACCTTGAGGGTCATTATCATTATCGGTGATTCCTCTCGCGCTTGTTAACGGTTTACCTCATTGACCGGTAATCAAGCGATGTCTTTCCATGTTCGACTTCAGAACATTTCTCACATGGATCGACTTGTACTTAGAGTGAAGATCGAACGAGTTTGAAGACCCCGGATCTAGTTTCATCCATTCGGGCTGCGATATATATTCAGGAAAGATAAAGACATTGACATGTACATCATTGCAGCAGATAATCATCCTACTCAAAGGATGATAATTTCATCAAAATTATCAGTCTACCACCAGACGATTGTCTGTTCTATGTACAGAAAAATGAATTTATAAAGCTGAGCATGGGAATGCCCGCCTCAGCTAGATCATGAAAGCAATATGAAAAATAATGTATTGTATTGTATCTTATTACAGGTCTTCTCCCAGCATTGGATGAACTTCGGATCCCCCTGATAAAGCATTTCACCCGATAAACGGCCTCATACTTTAGGGGGCATCTGTTATAGACATTTTTGTGCCTTACAGCATTGAGCATGAAATGTCCATAATCTAAGGGATCCAAAGTCCCTAAACATGTTGTTCCTACCCCTAGAGGAACAAGGCTAACAAACCACAGCAATTCACATAAGTTCTCCACCAGAAACTGCTCAAAAACAAGTCAATTCAGGATCAATTCAGTGGCTCCACTAGCTGTCTGCGCTGAATGTCAAAGCCAACACTGGCTACCTGCACTGAATGTCAAAGCCAACACTGGCTACCTGCGTTGAGTGAGAATTGCCAAATGGCAAGTTCATTCCAAGAGGTGTCAAGACCCAGGAAGCTTCCAGAATCTTCCTCAATGACACTTGCCTCAGTGAATTCGACTGGTGATGAGTAAGAGGTTCCTAATCTCCATGTGGAAGCAAGAACCTCCAAGTGGAATCAAGAACTGACAGAGGGAGAGGACACTAGTCAGATCTCAAGCTGACTCATCCTTTCTCCAAACATCTATATATGGATCTCTCCTCCATGAGATCTAGAGGCTGGAATTTTGTTATTGCAAAGAATTGCTGTTGGTTTGAGATTGGAATCATTGGGTGCTTAATGCTTTGAAGGGGGTGAAGATAGGAATTCCATTTGCTGGGAAGTAGATGCTGGATTGGAGCCCTCTGGGTTGTATCTCTTCCTGAACTTTGTTATTCATCAATAAAGCTATCTTGGTTTCTCCTATATGTTGATGTGCCTTTGATGTTTGATTGCATTAGTGTATTTAGTTTATTTCTAATCCTGAACTAGTTATGAATATGAATCCATGTCTTGTGTAGTGTTCTCTTCTAGTGATCTTGCAGAAACCTCTTGAAGCTGGGCGAGCGAGAAGGCAAGTAGCTGGGAACTCTCCAAGAGAAGAGAAACCGGATCGAGGGACGAACGGAAGACACCGGTTAGTCCATCCATCTCTCTTCATTCTTAATTCATAAAGGAAGAATACTAGAATAGCTGTCTCTGTTTGTTGCTAAGGCACTGTCACACCTTAGGTGGATAGGATCGTCCTGCATAGGCATTTTTCCCCACAACATCGAGGTGACTTCTTCCTAGTTGGACCACATATATCAGTATGGACAAGTTCAAGTGGTCTGCTAGCTGATCCTTCCTTCTCAGGGAACTTAGTTTTGGTTTGCTTGCCAAACTGACATGATTTTCATATTGTATTGTCTAGAATTCTGATGTCAAGAAGATCACGAACCGCCTGATATTTGCATGCTTTCCTTATCTGAGAGAAGCTAAGATGCCCCAATCTTCTGTGCCATAGCCAGTGTTCATCATTCTTGATTAGATAGCATTGATGTTGTCCTTCTTTGAATATGTATAAATTATTTGGAGTTCTTATGCCTTTGATCACTGTTTTTCCTGTATCAAAATCACGAACACTACATCCATTTGATTGAAATATTACCTCAGTTCCTTGATCGCAGATCTGACTGACACTCAATAGATTATGCTTTAAGCCATCAACATACATAACATTTCCAGCTTTGACCTTTTCCTTCGACTGAACAGAACCTTTACCTTTTATGAACGCAAGGGTTTCATTTCCAAATGAGGCCTTCTTTGCCTTTTCTAAGGCACTATATGATTGAAGTTTTTCTTTATCACCGGTCATATGTTTCGAACATCCACTGTCGATATACCATTGATTTTCCTGTCCTTCTGCATATAAGGCTATCCCACATCTTTCTGGTTTTGGTTCTTTTATTCTCCATGTTTTGGCACTTGAGACTTGTTCCTTCTAACTTGTCTCCCGAAACCTGCTCTTGCATTCATAATCCTCATGACCGAAGTTGTTACAAATAGAACATTCTATTTCATTTTCAAGAGCAGAAAAGTTGTTGTAGGTCCTTTTCATGATCCCAGTCATACTTCTTTGTTTTTTAGCTTCTCTAGTCATGATTGTCTTATAGGCAACACATTGAGCTGCTTTGTGACCAAAGTTATGACAAGAGAAACACTGGCCATTGAAGAAACTCCTGCGATTCTCAAATCTACCAACCGATTGATTGTAGTTTCTATTGACATCCATTCTTGAGGCAAATTGAGAATGTTTTACCTGTGGTTGGTTGTAGCTTCTGTTCATCCTTAAGGTAGATTGCCCCCGATTTACCTGGTAGTCTCTGTTCATTCTTGAGGTAAATTGTCCCTGATTTACCTGGTGATCTCCATTGTGCCTTTGCTGTCAATTGTCAATTTGTTCACTCCTCCTTGCTGCATCAAGATAACTTTTGGAGGTGGATGGCTCCTGTGCTTGAGACGCTTCTTCATTATATCCCAGACATGTCTTGGTTAGTGGATAATGCTGCACTTTGATAATCTCATCTAAAGTTTCAGATCCTTTAGCAAATATGAGATTAAGGGCTTTTGTTTTCTCAATTTCTTTTCTAAGTCCCACAATTTCACATTCTAACTTTTCATTGTATTTATCTTTTTCGGCAATTTGGAATGTTAGAGTATCTATAATCATATTCTTTTCCTCTAAACAAACTTTAAGTCTAGAAATTTCTTCATAAAGACCTTCTTCATTTATAGCATCCAAGAAATAATCATCTCCAAAAGCCATCAAAAGTCTATCATCATTACCTCGTTCATCTTCATCACTATTTGACAGTCCATCACTGTCTTCATGCGTGTAATAGCTCTTCTTATTCTGCTTCCTGTTCCATCTGACTGGTTCCTTACCTTTGTCTAGTTTATCTTTATGAGGACATTTTGCAGCATAATGACCGACTCTTCCACAAGCAAAGCATTTGAAAGGCAGCTTACCTCTAAATCTTCCAGTTCCCCGTTGGAGGTTCTTGACAAAATTTGATTCTTCCTCTTCTTCTGACATATGTCCCGACTCATAGTAATCTCCTTTGCCTGAAGCCTTGAATGAAACTTCTCTCCTGTCTGATGGTCCTCCTTTTCTCATTTCGTAAGCAGTTAGAATTTCGTGCAGCTGTGACATGGTAAGGCTCTGTATATTCTACTTTTCTTCTATGGCAGAAACTTTTGATTCAAACTTAGAAGACAAAGATCTTAGAACCTTCTCAACCAAAACAACCTCTTTTATTTCTTCACCCAAGTTTTTCATACAATTAACAATCTCATCTATATGAAGGAAATAGTTAGCCACAATTTCATCATTGTGCATTCTGAGATTTTCATACTGAATTCTGAGGGTTTGAATTTTTGCTCGTTTTACCTGTTCATCTCCTTCATAGCTCAGAATGATCTTGTCCCATATTTCTTTTGTGGTTTTGAGCTGCATAACCTTGACGAATTCTGTTTGAGATAGACTCCCTAATAGAGTATTGACAACCTTTGCATTTGTTTCATACTGCTTCTTCCCAGCCGGATCTGTAGGAGTAGCTGATGGAAATGTGTACCCTGTATCTATGATATCCCAGACTTCTATACCAAGAGATTGAAGATAGGCTGTAATTCTTACCTTCCAATAGACGAAGTTGGTCCCATCAAAAATTGGTGGCCTGATCGAGGCTTCTCTCTCGTAGTTGCTCATGATGATAGATCTTCCTTCAAGCGATCAAGCTTCTTCTGAAGGACCTGCTCTGATACCAATTGTTGGAAATAATACTGAGAGGGGGGGTGAATCAGTATTATTAAGTCAAATATTTTTTATTTCACACCCAGATCATATACGCTACTTCAGTTCGAGAAAACCGCGTATATACGCAACTTCAGATAAGAAAACCAACGTATACCATGCAAACTTATAATTTAATGTGTTCTACAAATGTTGATCATTAATCTGTGCATCAGAGTCATATAAATAGTAACCAGGAACAGTAAAAACAGAGCAGAAGACAATCACACACAAGAACACAAGATATAAGGTGGAAACCCAATGTGGGTGAAAACCACCAGCTACAATTCGTCTTTATCTTCTTTTAATTAGAAACTTCTTTTTACAATGATTCTGTACTGGTGCAGACTTATACCAGTACGCAGGCTGTAACCTGCAGAGAGCTACAACCCTCTCTCGTTCTCCAGCTTCTCCTGGAAGGGAGCTACAACCCCCTTAGCTCTTGTACTAGCTGAGATACTAGTACGTAGGTGCTGACCTACAAAAGGCTACAACCTTCTCTTTTCTTCCAGGGACCATGTTTCATCGATTTTCAGACTGGATCCATGAATATTATACAAACATCAAGTATATGCGCATCAACCAATCTCCTTTCCACAAACAACAACTGAATCAACCAATAACTTCTCAGAATGCTGTAACCAGAAAACAATACTAGTAACCAGACACCAATGCTGAACCTAGAATATTGCAGTAATCCACAGAAGCAGCTAAAACATATTTCAAGAGATTTACGCTACTTCACTATGTATAAACCTGCGTACATACGCAGCTGAATCAAGATCAACTCGCGTATACACTTTCTTCTCTTGCTTAACCTGCGTGTATACGCGTCTTTGCAGAGCGGAACCTGCGTATAGATCTATAAAAGACAATTCACCCTTTACACTTAAACAGACTTCAGTTATACTCAGATTTATAGATCTAATTATGCGCCGATTATAACAGATCAAATCACAAAAAGATATTACTATTCAAGCCTTGAGATCTCGACCCATCAATAGAACTTATCTATCTTGTAATGCTCAGGTTCCTCCTTGATTTAGATCCAGCCACACAAACCAATCACTTGCACGTCTTGGTTGGTTCGAAACGCGTCGACAAAAGATTGGTTATGTGATTTTGCCGAAGATTATCTAAACGATATTCAATATATCAGATGATCCTTGCCTAATGATCTCCTTCCTCTTTTATAGTCTTAGGCCTTTCACAATACCACGGTCCAAAGACATAACAAACCAATACCATGGACCCAATACTTGGAATCAACACATCTGACGAGATACTATGGTCCAAAACCATAGGTTCAAATACCAAGGACTAAATACCACGGAACAAAAATAAGTGCTCCCATATTTACGCACTTTTCCTTGCATGAAAGTGCGTGTATACACATACGCATCTTTGGAACATCTAACCCACGTGTATATGCGGCTTGGTCACGATGAACCCGCGTATATATATTTTTCCTTCATTCTGAGAGCCTAAACTGAGATATGTCACCAGAGTGAGTTGCCATCAAGGACAACACCTTTGCCATAGTGCCAAACCTGTGTCATAATGCCAACATAACTCTTGCATGACTTCAGAAAGACTTCTAACTTGAATTTATCCAACTAATTAATTTAAAATAAATAAATAAATTATTTCCAAGTAGCTGTTAAGACTAAATTCGATTTTAATTCACAATTTAGTTCAATGACAAATTAAATTGGAATATTCTTGTTGCCATATTTCAACATGTCGTGCATGAGGTCATGGTATGTAGTTGGTATTATCATGCATGATGTCGATATATGATATGATTATGATTATACATGTATTGCGCTTATCTGGTTGATCTTGCAGACATGATATCCTCCCCTAAACTATAGTGATGTTTATTATGTTTATATTTTGGATTAGATGACCTGGTATACTTGTAGGAAGTAAAATATAAAAAAATACTAGCAAAATGGTGGATTATAGTTCACAATATTCCCATTATAGACCAGATAAGCAACATGGTGATTGGTACTCTTCTGACATAGCAGACACCTTGAGAAATTTGAAGGCATAGATAAGAAGTTTCAAATCAGATAATGACAGGATCATTTAATCATAAGAGAGACTTGCCAAGGAATAGGAGAAAAAAGCAGAGGTCAATGCAGTCATCCTGTAGAGCTTTTCAAATTTGTGGAGATATGGACATCCATAGATATGTTATGGGCCAAAGGAAAATACTAATGAGGCATATGGAAGTATATCTCATGGTGGGCACAAGTCGGATAGAGATGACATGGTCAGAGAAGGAAAGTGCTTGGATACACCTAAAATGAGAGGTGATGGACATGGGTTCTATTCTAGTTTTGGTTCAGATAGGTATCATGGTCATCATCACTATCATCCTTACAAGAGGAATGGTAGGGGATATTTTCCAGATGAGTTCAAGAAAGCCAAGCCACCTACATTTGATGGAGAATTGAAGAATCCATAGGATGTAGAGGCATGGTTTCTTGGGATGAATAAGTTCTTTGAGTTGTGTGATTACACCGAGAACATGAAGGCCAAGATAGCTATTTGCAACCTCAAAGGGAAATCAAATATCTGGTGGGAAGATGTGAAGTAGGTTAGAGACATTGGGACAAAGGAGTTAAGTTGGCATGAATTCAAGAGACTTTTCAAGAAGAAGTACTTGTTAGGCAAGTACTATTATAGTAAATCCAAGAAGTTCTATGTGTTAAATATGGGAACAATCACTGACGAGGAGTACATGACTAAGTTCTTGGAGTTTTTGAGGTATGTACCGTATCTTAAGGATGAGAAAGCCAAAGTTTACATATTTGTTAGTGGATTACCATTTATATTTAAGGATCGAATTGAGTATGATGAGCCTCGGTCACTCGAAGAAGTCATTGGGAAGTTGAAACATTGTTATGAGCAATTGAAGCGTAAGATAGAGTCTCAACAGGGTTGGTGTTATGCAACCAACTCAAAAAATAGAGAAAAGATAGATGAGTGACTTGAGAAATAGCCTCTTCAAGGGGGAAACCTCCTTTACATTACATAAATGAACAATTTTTTTTTGATCAAGTACGAGTGGGACCTTCCATTAATCTAGAAAAATACATAATGTACAAAGAGCAGCACCAGCTCTAAGAAAATTTAACAGGCAGCTGGGCTGGCAAAACCCAAACCAAACTCCAAAAATTGTGAAAAGCCCGAACAAGACTACAAAGGAGCTATAAACAAAACATCTGCCTGTGGGTTATGGCCCACAAAACCTATTGGAAGCAATCAAAAGAGGCTTTAAGCCTTAAAACCTGACCACAACACTTTATCGGGTTTCCTTTTAAAAACCGGGACCAATCAAGATATCAGAAGACAAAGGAAAACACGGGAATTCCCGCTCAACACCCAAAAGGCCGGACTTCAAAAATTTTATACTTGCGATAATAAATAATGGCGAGTCCGCACTCCCGAACCATCGACGTTCTACAGTGCTCTCCAATCCCCGAACTTTGATCGGCTCAATCTCCGCCGTCGGTTCCAGTTTCTAATCCAACAACTATCGGCGCGTCGCTAAATCGCCCATCGGCGTAATGCAAATATAACTCCACCGTCCCTTGACCTCACTCTAATGCGATTTGCGATTATATCTTGGCCATTGATCTGGCGTTCGATCCAATGATTGTTGCCGGCTGGATCAACCAAATTGCATGACAAACCACAACCGTTGATTTGCTCGTGCAAGGTCCAACGACTGTGAGGGATTTTGGATGAACCAGTAGCCCGAGGATTAACGGCCCAAAAAGTGGTTTCCTCTCTCCTCCTCGTTGCTATGTGTTTCTCAACGAGTGGCAACGGGTGCTCACCCTTCAATACCGCTTAAGGGTTTGAGGGTGCCCGAAATACCATATCTGTTGTTGCAAAACCATTTCCCTGTGAATTAACTCCACGCTCTTTCACCAATACTATTCATTGATCTGAAAGATCTGGCGGTTCCGGGTCCTTTCTGTCTACGTTGTTGATCTTCTGCATATCGATGGTAATTCACTTAAATCCTAGTTTCTTTTCCATACTCTGTCTTTTCTATATTTTTCAGGTCTGTCTGAATAATTAACCTACATGTAGTATCCAGCCCAAAATCCATAGGATGATGGAGTTCAGGGCAAACTTTAATCAGGTGCCTATTCTCCTGCCTGCTATTTACCACTTGCTTCTTCCATGTGATTGGTCCACTTTCTTCAGTTTCCATTAGTCGTCTCTCTGCTTATTTCTCATGATTTGACAATCTTCCCGCAATCTCCCTAGGGGAGTCGATATACAGTCATATCTTCTATTACTTTTTGAACAGAGTACTCCTTCATTCACCAAACGATCTGCTAACTTGTTGGTTGTTTTGCGCACATGAACAAAATTGAGGGTTCTTAGGGCTCTTAGGTGGGATTGTATACGTTGATAGGCCTGCAATAACCTCCAGTGTTGCGAGACTTTTTCAGGTGCTGTGCCATTGCATATTTTCTTGACCGAATTAATTATCAATTCAGAGTCAGCATCAATGATAATATTATATAAATTGGATTCAATCAAGATTTCTAGGCATTGCTCTAGGGCCATGAGTTAAGCCATATTATTAGTGGCCTTCCCCAAATGACTATGAAAGATGAATTTTATGTATCCCTGCTCATCTCTTATGACTCCGCCATACCCAACCACCCTAGGGTTTCCTTTAGAGGCTCCATCTATATTGAATTTCAAAAAACCATGAGGAGGAGGTTGCCAGAAGTCCCTATCTGCAATTATATGACTAACAACCTTGCTTATGCCTTGGGGGAAAGGCCCCTATAGACCCAAATGTAATAGTATTTGTACATCCTGGTTTTGAGGTGGGTTCTCGGGGGGTTTCTTTAGAAGGGTTCCTACAGTATCTTTGAGCTGTCTAATGATCTGAGCTATGATGCTCTGGGTTGAGCCAATGCTATTCTTGAAAATCCTATTGTTGCATTCTTTCTAGACATCCCATATTAGAAAGCCTGGAACCAGAGTCCAAGCTTTGTTGATTACTTCATTTTTAGAGAAGTTTCTCCTCTAATTCTTCAAAGTGCCAGTAATGCTGAAATTGTCCCTATCCGTTTGTATGAAGATTGAAGCCACCCAATTCCACAAGGTAGAGGTGAAAGGGCAGAGGCTGAGTAGATGTTCCATTGTTTTGTCCTGGAGTTTATTAGTGTCTAGCTCCCAAACTGCCTTGTTCAAAGGTTTGTTCATTAGAGGTATTCACATATATTTGGCAAGTAGTTGTTCTATTTGAAAGCCGAGAATTCTAGTGAGGTTTCTCTAAATAGCAATGTCAGTATTAAAAAAGAAAATCTTTGATTTGGTAAGGCTTACCTTTGTATCAGCAGCCATAGCAAAGTTGTTCAGGATTTGCTTGAAAGCTTTAGCTTCCTTGACCGTGGGTGTACCCTGCAACATGGTGTCATCCACAAATTGTTGATGAGTCAAGGCATCCCCATTCAGGGTGAGTTTGAGACCCTGGATTTTTCCTTCTTCTTTGGATGATTGATCGCTTTGCCTACACCTTCCATCATGAGAATAAAGAGGAAGGGGGAGAGCAGATCTCCTTGTCTGAGGCCTCTTGAAGGCCTAAAGGTTCTGGATGGAAAGCCATTAAGCAAGATTGAAAAACTAGTTGTGGTAACAAGGGCCATTACCCATCTTATCCAGTTCTGGTTGAAGCCATATGCTTTTAGTACTTCCCTGATGTAAGCTCAACTTAGCTTATCGTAAGCTTTTTCTAGGTCAAGTTGTATGAGCATACTTGCTTATTTATTTCTCTTGATATAATGAACCACCTCATGAGCTTGAATGATGTTATTTAGAATTTGCCTTCCTTCCACATATCTAGTTTGTTCCTCAGACACCAAAGTTGGAAGAAGGGGCTTGAGCCTGTTTGCAATTACTTTGGATATAATTTTGTACACCACATTGCATAAAGATATGGGTCTAAATCTATCTGGTGTCATAGCTTTTTCCTGCTTTGGAATCAAAGTTATGAAAGAGGCATTAAGCGCCCTCAAAACAATTTTGTTTTTCCTTGAGTCCTCCACCACATCAAGGATATCTTGTTTGAATATTTCCCAACATGCTTTGAAGAAGTCTACATTGAACCCATCCGGGCCTGGAGCTTTCCCATTTTGCATCTCTTTGATGACTTCGCTGACCTCCTCTTCAATCACTAGCCTGTTAAGATTGTAATTGTCCTCTCTTGTTACAAGCTTAGGAATGTACTTTGTGAAGTTGTTGATATATTGTGATCTGTCTATGAGAGGCTCCTCTGCTATGCTTTGGAAATGTTGTACCAGAGAAAATTCTATTTCTTTGTGGGTGCTGAGCTGTTTTCCTTGAGTATCTCTGAGTTTTGAAATCCTGTTATGAGACCTATGATATATGGTTGACTTGTGAAAAAACTTTGTGTTTCTTTCTCCTTTTATCCATTGCACTCTCGATTTCTGTCTCCAGAATATCTCCTCTTGCTTGCATTTGTCTTCCCATTCCTGTTGAAGAGAGTCAGCTTGTATTTTCCTTTCCTCGGTAAAGCCATCTGTGATGAGGACCTGGTTAATTCCCTGTAGTTTCTGTTCAACTTCTTTTTTGGCTTTGAAGATATTGCCAAATTCATTTTTGTTCCACTCTTTAAGCTTGAGTTTGATGTGTTTCAGTCTTTATTGCATAAGGAACATATTATTCCCCTGAACGTCCATATCTTCTGCCCACCATTTTCCAATATTACTGATGAAGTCAGGGTGGGTGAGCCAAATATTTTCAAACCTAAAAGGTCTATTTCTCGGAGTGCCTATAAAAGAAGCTTCAAGTTGGACAGGCCAGTGATCTGAGCCTCCAAAAGGGAGGATTAAAGCAGACAAGTCAAGGCCTGTGAGAATGAGGTCCTAAGAGATTATGAATCTGTCTAGTTTAGAAGCAACTTGAGAAGTCCCTCCCTGCTTATTATTCCAGGTGAAGGTACCATTTTTTTTTCTTCGTATCCACTATCCTCATGTCATTTAGGAAGTTATAAAAGGCTATGGAGTCTCTACCTAGTGTTCTGGTCCCAAATTTTTTATTTATTTATTTTTATTTTTATTTTTATTTTTATTTATTTATTTTTTTTTTATGAAAGAGATCTGATCATATTAAAGTCCCCTCCCAGAATCCAGGGCATAACATGATATCTTTCTCTTAGCTCCTCCAGTGAGCTAAGAAGCCTGAGTTTGACTTCAAGTTTCTGAGGACCATAGACATTTGTGATCAAATAGACTTCCTTATCACCCAAAGGTTGGATCACCATCGATAGGTAGCTCTTGGATGCTTCGCCATCTAGTATTCCAAGTTTCTGGGGGTTCCAAAGTGTGAGAATCCGTCCAGCTGTGTTTTCTGATTTACTTCTAGATATTCATACTTGATGAGTCATTTTCTATGTATCTCTCTTATTTTATCTATTGAACATTTTGTTTCCTGGATAAACACCATATTTGGTTTTTCTTCCTTTATTCTATTACTAAGATTTGTCTGTTTCCTTTTGCTTCCTAGACCCATAATATTCTAGGTTGTAAGCTTCATTAAGAAAGGTTTGTAAATGAGTAACTAGTAAGGTATTTCATCTTACCTGAGTTGATCATGAGTTTCCCACACTCTATCAACAACTCATTCTGTCTTTTTCTTCCTCTTTTCCTACCTGGGTTCTTGAGAGCGTGTCCCAATGTTGCCTCCATCGTTTTTACCCCTGTGTTTTCCTGGCTATCATGGTTTCTTTTGTATCCAGAACCCTTTGTTTGAGATCTCAAAAGGAAGAGCTATCGTACTCTATCAAACTCCTCTTATGGTAGAGAATCAACCCCTTTGGTGGTTCCTTGCTCCAGGAACTTTTCTAGATCGAGGTTCTCCCTTTCAAGAATTTCCTACAGACCATGGTCCTCCATTCCAACCTCATTAGGGGTCATCTCACGTTCCCTGTCAAGTTCCATAGTGCTTGGCAGATCCTCCTTTAGTTTAATGTTTTCAAGTATATCCTCCATGCTATCATCTTTTTCCTTCTCCGCAGGACTGTCCTCCAGTATCTGGTTCGTTCCATTGTTCCCATCTTCTTCTTCTAATATCTTGAATATGTTATGACTTGGTTGCTTCTCCTCATTGGTTTTCTTCTGGTTCTTTTTCCCTCCTTTCCCTCTGCCTCCCACCTTAGAAAATCCTTTAGTATCTTTGCCTGTGTTGGTTTTAATATTTCTCTCCATTTTGTTAAATGGGAAGTCTCTGAAGAGGTGCCCGTGTTCATGACATTTGCGACATCTAAATGGGACATGTTCATACTCCACCGCCTGCACCCATTCTTCATCATATACTTCTAGAATATTTTCGTCCGGAAGTGCTCCAGATAGGTCCATTTCTACGCATATGCGGGCAAAGGAGGTGTATTTTCCTCACAGAGTCGCATCTGATATTTTTAAAAAATGACCTAGTTTATTGCCTATGGCTTTTAAGGATTCTGGAAGCCAATAATCTAGAGGTAGGGATCAGAGTCTAATCCATACCAGCACTGATGTGAATGTCTCTC
The DNA here is from genome assembly GCA_031772625.1 of Pinus tabuliformis. Lineage (NCBI taxonomy): Eukaryota > Viridiplantae > Streptophyta > Pinopsida > Pinales > Pinaceae > Pinus > Pinus tabuliformis. The sequence continues at coordinate 710,781,607 of CM062804.1, forward strand.
ATTCTGGGACAAAATTCATCACCCATGGTCACATGTAGAGTCCTGTAGCAACATAAAAATATGGTCCTCCTTCGAACACTCTGTCTTTGTCCTCTAAGTTTGTAAACACTACTGTGAAGAAACCCTTCGACCCCAGGTGAAGATTTATTTCTCCCTTAGGTTTCCAGTGGTTCTTTATCCATGCATGCAAAGCCTTCTTCGTTGGCCATATCCCCATAAATTTGCATATTATTGCATACGCCACCATGTGATCCCTGTGCACCTGTAGTGCTGGATCACTTAAAACAACCTGGGGTGTGATGGCTGACCTAGGTTTACAGATTCCTGTCATATTCTTGTGCTCAGCTCTCTGACTGCCTCCTCGTGTTCTCTTCTCTCTTCTGACTTCCTCTTGATTCTCTTCCTGTTCCTGTGCTCTGATGTTTTTCTATTTTTCTATGTTGATACTCCTAGTTTCTGCCTCCATAGGTTTCTTGAATCTGTTCGAAATTGCATGACTGTAGGAGGGAGTGGAACTCCCCCCTCCTCACCCCTCCATGGTAACCAACACTGATTCCTGTTGCAAACCCTAGTTCAGCTCGCTTCACCCACCGTCTGGAGCAAGAAATCGTATCTCTTTCACCTTGACTCTACATAAATGAATAATTATTAGATGATACAAATGATAATACCTCTTTTGTATATATAGGGGTCTAAGGGGTCACAATATGATCAGATCCTACATAACAATAATAATGTAAGGAAAAAACAATAACAATAGTGGGCTTCAATGGGGCACAACAATAAAAATATGGGGGATACATGGGTAAAACAATAACAATAGGGGGCTACAGTAACAATAACAATAATGGGAATACACTAGTATTATAGGGACCTAACATACCCCTCTCCTTCAAAAAAGTGTTGTCCTCAACACTTGAGTAGTTCCAGATGCTTTTGTATAAAATTATCATTCTCACATATGGAATCTTCAGCAGGTAAGTTCTTCCACTTAATGAGATACTCTGAAATGAATTGATTCTGTAGCTGTTGGGTTCTTTTTTCTATGACTGCTTCAGACTAAAATATGATTTTTCCTTCTTCGTCAAGTTTTGGAAACATTGTTTGAAATGGGAGCTTATTACCGATAACCTTATTTAAGCATGAAACATGGAAAATTGGGTTTACTTGGGAAGATGTAGGAAACTCCAATTTGTATGCCATAGTACCAATCTTTTGCAACACCTTGTAAGGACCATAATACTTGGGTGATAATTTATTATCATTCTTAGCTTGCTTGAGGGAAATTTGTTTGTATGGTTGTAGCTATAAAAATACCTAGTCGCCTAAATCAAAACATATTTTACTGCGATGCTGATCTTCCTATTGTTTCATTTGATTCTGCGCTAGAGTGAGGTTATCCTTTAAGACTTGGAGAACTTGTTGTTGATGTTCGATGTGATCTTCCACTGCTTGAACCTTATATTTTTCTCTTAAATATGATGTGATGGATGGTGGATGATGTCCATAAACTGCCATAAGTGGGTTCATTTTTGCTACAGGATTGAAGGAAGTGTTATGCCACCATTCAGCTAGAGGCAATCGCTTGACCCATTGTGTTTGTTTATCATATACAAAGCAACAAAGATATTATTCCAAACATTTGTTCACTATCTAACTCTACCTGTTAGATTGAGGATGATAAGATGAGCTATGAGCTAATTGAGTACCAAGAGAAGAAAATAATTCCATCCAAAAATTTCCAGTGACAATGGAATCTCTATCACTTAGAAAAATATTTGGGTTTCCATGTAGCTTTTGAATTGTTTCCATAAATGCAGTAGCAACTATACTGGATTTAAAAGGATAAGATTATGCACAAAAGTGTGCATACTTGGTAAATATGTCAACTACCACCATGATGGCACTCTTTCCTTCAAACTTGGGTAAACCTATGATAAAATCCATTGATACCTCCTCCCAACGCTGACTTGGAATGGCTAAAGGTTGCACTGAGACTTGGGGTCTTAATATTCTTAGCTTTATTTTGTTGGTAAACCAAACATTCTGCCATAAACTTCTGAATACAATATTTAAGGCCATCCCAACAAAATTCCTTCTTGACCCTGTGGTAAGTTTTTGAAAATCCCGAGTGCCCTCCTAAGGGGGAGGCGTGCAATTCCAAAAGAATATTTTTCTTGAGTTGGGAATTCTTACAAAGATATAAGTGATCTTTTTACCATAATGAATCATTTTTCTAGAAAAATGTATAAGATGTACTGGGATCTTGCTACAACTTTTGAATGAGTGTCCACACCTCTTCATCATTCTTCCATTCATCCCTTGCTTTAGTTATCCAATCAGGTTGGATAATAGAAATGACATAAAGAAATGCTTCCAAATCCGCATCCTTTCTTGAGAGTGCATCTGCAACAACATTTTGCTTCCCTTTTTTGTAGATTATTTCAAAGTCATAACCCAACGTCTTTGTGACCCATTTTTGCTACTCTTTTGAAGATAATCTTTGTTCCAAAAAGTATTTAATACTATCACGATATGTTTTCACCTTGAAGTATCTTCCCATTAGGTAAGGTCTCCATTGCTTTAGTGCATGTAATATTTCCAACATTTCCTTTTCATAAATAAGTTTGTGTAAATACTTTCCTTTGATTGGATGAATTTCAAAAGAAATGGGTCTTCCTCCTTGCATTAAAACAACACCAATTCCATTTCCTGAGGCATCACATTCCGCAATAAAGGTTTTTGTTAACTCTGGAGTAACTAAGACTGGTGCTTTGCGCATTGCCTCTTTAAGATGTTCAAAGGCCTTAGTTGCTTCTGGAGTCCAAGAAAATGCATCTTTCTTTAGTAATGTTGTTAGAGGTGTTGTTATTCTCCCATGATTCTTAACAAACTTGCAATAGTGCCTTGTCAACCTGATAAATCCTCGAAGATGCTTTATGGTTGTGGGGATTTTCCATTCCTTAATGGATTTAATTTTTTAGGATATACCTTAACACCCTCATGAGATACAATATGATCCAAATATTCCACCTCCTGTACTCCAAAGAAACATTTGGAGGTTTTTGCATACAGTTGTTTCTCCTCCAATAATTTGAGCACCCTGTCAACATGTTGAACATGATCCTTCCAAGAATTGCTATATATTAGTATATGATAAAAAAATACTAACACAAATTTTCTAAGGAAGGGTTTGAAAATGGAATTCATCAAACCTTGAAATGCGGAAGGTGCATTAGTAAGGCCAAATGGAAGACCAAAAAATCATAATGACCCTCATGAGTTTTGAATGTTTTTTTTGAAATGTATTTAGTATTCATTTTAATTTTATGACATCCTAAATGAAGAGCCGACATGGTGAAGTAAATTGGTACATGTAATTCATCCAACAATTCATCAATGACAGGAATGGGAAATCTATATTTAATACTGAGCTTGTTGAGCTCCCTATAATTAGGACACATGCACCATGATCCATCCTTCTTGTGCACCAATACTACTGGAGCAGAGAAATAAATTTGACTAGGTTGAATTATATCAGCCTCTAGCATTTCTGGAACCATACGTTCAATTTCACTCTTTTGGGAATATGGATATCTGCAAGGTATCATGTTTGGAGGAACACTTCTTGGAATAAAATGAATAGAATGATCATGATCACAAATAGGTGGGAGGCCTCTGGGAGTCTCAAATACCTTGGAATGATTGTCCAAGACTTTTTGGAGATATAGAGAAATAGATGATTTCGATGTTTGAACCTCTAGTGAGAATAATTTTGCAATGACGAACTGTTGTTCTTTCTTCAGAAGCTTTTTCATGCCATTAGAGCTAATTATATTTCCTGTTTTCCCTACAACACCCCTTAATTAAACTTCCTTTCCTTTCCAAAAATATTCAAGAAAAGTTCTTGAAAATTAAAAGTTATCGTCCCCAAAGATTGTAACCATTGGACTCCTAGTACAACATCAATGTCACCCATTGGAATGGAAATAATTGGACTAATCAATACATATTCCGCCATGGTTAGCTTGATATTATGGAACTTTCAAAATAATTTATAGTTCCTCCATTTTCAACCATCACTTGACACCCTGGTGTGGGATATAGGAAGCAATTCAATTCCCTGGCTATCGTACAATGAATAAAATTATGGATACTACCCGAATCAATCAACACTATTACCTTTTTATTCTTGATCTATCCTTCAATATTAAGAGTTTGAGGAGTGGCAATTCCTGCGAATGCATTACAATATATGGTCGAATTCATTTCTTCTTTCTCCAGGGTTGGTTCCTAGTGTATATCCTGCTCTTTTGACGTTTCTTGTTCCTTTTCTTCCTCCTTTTCACAATCTATGTAGAATATTTTATTCTCATCACACTTGTGACATTTAGTGTATTTTCTATCACAAGTGTAACAAAGCCCTTTTTCTCTTTTTTATTCCAATTTTTTTGGCATGAAACTTATAGTTTGTGGAAGGCTAGGAGAAGAAACACTTCCATATTTATAGTTGTGAGTGGCAGACTTCCTTGTTTCCATAATTTTGCTTTCAACTTTTCTTGCCACCCTAAATGCCTTCTCCAATGAATCAGGTTCCCAAGGCAAACCTCATGTTGGATGTTATCCTTCAAAGTCCCTAGGAATACATCAATCATATGCTCCTCTGGAATATCAGTTATCCTAATATTAAATTTTTGGAATTCTTCAATGTGCTCCACCATTGAACCCTTTTGTTTGAGATTGATCAATTGTCTAAAGAATGCGTTTCTCTTTGTATCCTCATAATGTGCTATAATTTCCTTTGTAAAAATTGACCAAGTGACAAATGGTTTACGAGAACAAAGCCATCAATACCATACAAATTAATTGAGCTCTAAATATAAAGATGCAATGCGTATCTTTTGTCTGTGTTGCACATCATGTAGATCAAAATATTGCTCCATATGTAGTATCCATGTTATTAGATCATTGCCATAAAAATTCCTCATATCTATATTTGGAATGTGGTGATTCTTAAACCCCATATTGAAATCTCTAAAATCATTATTCATATTCCTTTTTTCCTCATCATGATTTTCATGGATTACCTTGTCACCATCGGGAAGCCTTTCTTGCAATAGCTTTGTCAAACCTTCCATGTCTGCTTTCAAACCATCCATCTTAGATTCCATGCTGCCTTGCAAACCTTCCATGTTTGCTTTCAAACCATCCATGTCATATTTGGTTGCTCTTTGCGAGAGCGAAATTTGTTGCACTTGGTCCTGTAATTTTGATATATCATGTTGCAGTTCTTCCTCTTCATGCGTCATAGTAGAGCTTTTTGAGGGATTAATGGGTCTAGAATTAATTCGTTTGGAGGAATTTTAGAACCAAATACTAATAGCTATGCTTAGATATGCCCTTTTAATTAGTTCAAGTTGATTTTTCAAATAAAAGTTATGCAAAATTTAAAAAATACACACCTTTTTTATTTCTTTTTTGGAGCGTGATATTGAAATTGTTGTATCTTTGTAATTTTAGATTTCCAAGGTCTAAAATTTGGTCCCATGGTAACCCTATGAATATTCTTTCCAATGAAACAAGTCAGACCAATATTGTCAATATAGATTTATGTAAAATATCCCATGATGGCCTGATTATGGACTTGTTCACTAGAGTGAAGTTGTGTGGGATGCCACATGTGACTGTTTCAAAATTCGACCTTGAAATTGCTACCAGAAAAACTACAGTACGTACAATTTCAACCACTTTTTACAAAATTCAATCAAATGCCTGAAATGAATGTTATGATGATTTTCCCTAGGTCACCTGTTTGAGATGGAATTTTGGAGCCTACAAAAACCCTAACTTCCCCATATCATATCTCAGAAAATATAGTGAACCAAGATCTGAAATTTGTACACAAAGGTCATCAAAATTTATGCTCCACATGGTAAAAATTTAAGCTTCTGAAGTTGCGTTGAAACAAAGTTATAGAAAAAATTCCAAGATGGCTTGTTTGAAGAAGAAAAACCCTGGAATCCAAAGCTCTAATACTAAATGTTATGAAACCATCTCAAAAAATAGAGAACAGATAGATCAATGACTTGATAAATAGCCTCTTCAATTGTGAAACCTGATTTAAATTACATAAATTAACAATTCTTGGATGATACAAATGATAAGACCTCCTTGGTATATACAGGGGTTTAATGGGTCATAATATGATTAGAGCCTACATAACAATAATAATGTAAGGACGCAACAATAACAATAGTGGACTTCAATGGGGCACATAAATAACAACATGGGGGATACATGGGAAAAACAATAACAATAGGGGGCTACACTAACAAAAAAAATAAAGGGAATACACTAGTATTATATGGACCTAATAGTTGGAAAGAGAAAGACAAGACTAAAGGTAAATGACCACCAAAGCGAACAAGATGTGGGGATGCAGGTGAGAAAGAAAATGTTGTTCCCTACAAGAAGTTTAATGCAGTTGAGAAAGGACATGGGTTGTAGCCTGGAGAGTAGCTAAATAGAGGCGGTGGTAGGGGACAGTTGGCAAGGAGCATCTTAAGAAGGATTGTCTTTCGTATCAGGGTGGTAGGCCTCAGATCTACACTGCTTAGGAGGCACACATAATTGGGGATGTTGGGTAGAGAATTCCTCGGATATATGCAGCATTGGATAGCAGGCAGGTAGAACACCAGGAATCTATTATCGATATGGATGGTAAGCTTTGTTATCAAGTTGTTCCTATTTTGATTGACCCTAGATATAATTATAGTTATGTTGATCTTGACCTAGTGGATAACTGTGGTTTGAGAAAATAAGTGCATGTAGAGTCTTGGTTGGTGTAGCTGGATACAGGTACTAACAAAATAGTTCATCATTGGGTAAGATCTTGTGCATTTGAATTGAATGGTATGCCTACATCAACACATATAAATGTACTTCCATTGGGATCATACAATATGCTTTTGGGTATGGATTGGTTGTATCTTCACAAGATTAAGGTGGATTGTTATGAAAAGGCTATTGAGTGCTTGGATGAAAAAGGAGACCAAATAATCTTACAGGATAAGAAGAAAGTAACATCATTTAGAATAGTTACATATATGCAAGCAAACCATAGTCACTGGAAAAGGTGTGTATTATTTGCATTGCATATTATTTATAGTGATAAAGGTAAGGACTTTGAGGATGCAAAAGTATTGAAGATGTATCCGATTTTACAACAATTTCAGGATGTATTCCTGACAAAGATTCCATATTTTCTGCCTCATAGGGTAGTGGACTTTTATATTGAGTTGGTACCAGGGGAACCACCAACATCAAATGCATCGTACAAGATGAGCACTCCAAAGTTAGTGGAACTGAAGTTGAAGTTGAAGGAAATGGTTGACAAGGGATACATTAGGCCAAGTGTGTCACCTTGGGGTGCACTAATGTTGTTTGTGAAGAAGAAGGACGATACTCTTAGTTTATGTATTGACAGGGAGTTGAACAAGGTAACCATCAAGAACAGGTATCCGTTGCTGAGGATCAATGACTTGTTTGATCAGTTGAAGGGAGAAATAATGTTCTCGAAGATTGATTTGAGATTAGGTGTTATAGACAATTTTGTGCCTTACAGCAACAAGCATGAATTGTCAATAATCCAAGGGATCCAAAGTTCCCTAAACATGATGTTCCTACCCCTAGAGGAACAAGGTCAACAAACCAACAGCTCTCAGATCAGTTCTCCACCTGAAAACACTCAAAAACAAGCAATCCTGAAATCAAAGCAGGTGCTCCACTAGGTTTCTGCGCTGAAACTCAGTTGCTCCATGGTGTACCTGCGTTGCAAAGCAAGTGGGACAAAGGCCACCTGCGCTGAGCGAGAAGGGACAAGTGGCACAGTGAGTCATTGCTTTGGAATCTTCCAAAAATGACACTTGGATCAGGTATTTCGCCTTGTGATGAGTCAGAGGCTCTGTTTCTCCAAGTGGAAGCAAAGTTCTCCAAGTGGACTCAAGAACTGAAGATCAACTAAAGATTAACTGAAGAGAGAGAGGACACAAGGCAGCTACACATCAGTTGCAAGCTGACTCATCCTTTCTCAATTCATCTATATATTGAGCTCTCTCCTATGAGCTCAGGGGGCTGGAATTTTGTGCAAAGTAATGATATGCTGTTGGTTTCACTATTGAGTTATTGGGTGATTGTTTGAGAGAGGTGAAGAAGAGCAATTCTTTCTGCTGGGAGGTGTTGCTGGGTTGGAGCCTTCAATGGTTGTAATACTCTCAGAACCTTTATTTCTTCATTAATAAAAGCTATTGAGGTTCTTCTATGTGCTCTTGTTTCAATTATATATTGTGATGATTGCATGTTTGGTTTACACTAATCCATGAACCAGTTATGATTGCATGCCTCTTGTAGTTTCCTTCTTTGTTATTTTGCAGGATCTCATCGTAGCTGGGCGAGCAGAAGAACAAAGAGCTAGGAGCAAGCGGCCAAAGAGAAGAGTTTGGATTCGACATTAAGCGCAAGGCAACGATTAGTGCTTTCTCCATTCTCTTTTGCTTTCATAAAGAAGTAAACCTTAAGTAGCTTGTTTTACAGTTGTTGCTAAGGAACTGTCACCCTTAGAGTGGGATAGGGTCATCCGAGTCGGATACTTTTCCCTACAACAAACTGGCGACTCCGCTGGGGATCGTATCCGTTTGATTGTGTTTGTAGTATTTTGCTATTCATTTCCTGAACAAAAGAGTACCAAATCGAAAAGCTTTTGACTATATCAAAAGCGAAGTAGAGGGCAGCTACTCTTGCTCATTTTCTGAGCAAATTCATGATTTGAAGAGCTGATCTACAAGGATCCTTGTAAGCTCTTAGTGATAGCTTTGCACCTTCCTAATCATCCCTTTGAGTGTGCTTGACTGATTGCTTCTGATTTGAGCAAAAACCGTGCATTTTTGAGAAAATTATGACCCGGAAACTGTGAAAACGCAATTCTCGTTTTCCAAAGCAGGTAGTACACAGGCTACTTGCTTTGCAACGCAGGTCCCAAAGGGGCTACCTGCGCTGAGAGCCAGTTTGGCTGTGCAGAACCTGCGTTGGCCCAAATTTGCTTAGTGCATTTGGGGTTTCCTCCTTTCTCTTGCCTGTTTTCACTTAGTTTTGCTGCTAGGTGTCAGTCTTGTGCCTGTTTTGAAACCAATATTACTTGCCATCATTCTGCCTCTGTTATATAACGAAATTGTACTTGTTCTTTTGTATTTCTTACATCATTTACAATTTCCCATAACGAAAGTGAACTAGTCTTGCTTTGGCCTCTTAGACCTGAACCTGTGTTAGGCATTTTGCTGGTCTAAAGAGTTAGCTTGTTTGCTGTCCATAGCTGATTAGTCTTTTTACTTTCATCATTATGGTTTGATTTCATGTATTTCCAGTGATTAAACAAGTAAATCTTAAGGTGTCTTTTGATTTTGGACAAGCTTGTTTGTTTTCGCTTTAAATCGAAATCAAAGTTAAATAACAACTTTCTTTTTGTAATACATTAACATTAAGAAAGGGAAAAGAAAATACATGCATTGTGCATTTGAAAAAGTTTGCATGATGATTTAGGAGAAAGTGCATTAGTTTGTGTTGTATGAACTGTGTGAAAAGATATGCCTTTCTTCTCCCTCAGTAGTTAAGATTTTCATCAGTAAAAAAGATTTGAAAAAGCTTACTTCTCATCTTAGACTGCATTTAGGAATTTGTATCAAACATCTCGTGGTGAACCTTGAAAGGCAAACTTTAAAAAAGATCAACTTAAAATATATTGAATGAACCTAACAACGCTTTGAAACATAACGCAAACACATAGAGGTCTAAGTTAGAGACGTGTTCCGGCGTCGTTAAACATAGTGACTGTCGATCTCGACGAAGGTGGGTGATTCCTCCTGAGAGTCGGTGGCACTAATACGGACTTGTGCTCCCGCGTACCGTCGCGTATATATTGGGAGACCCCTATAGGCATATATCTTTTATCCATAAGAAGCCGTGTCGGCCACCCTACTGATCGCAATGCAGTGAACACAGCATTCACGAAGATCGACCACCCGTACCGTAAAACGTATTCTGTGGTTTTGCGAAAGGTTTGGCACACCCTCTGCCTAGATCTCCAGAGCAGTTTCTTTTGGCCTTTTTCAAACTCTATAACTGAAAAAGTCCATCCGAGCATTTGTCACTTCGGGCTCGTTAAAACATCGAAGGAGACTAGAGTCATCTTTAGCTTTTTCTCGACTCTTTAAAACTGAAAAAGCAAGTTGTGTCTAAAGCGTCGTTATAAAATATTTTAAGCGGAATAATCATCACCCTTCCCTAGTTGATCTTCGAAGTTAGTCCACCACAAGTGGAAGTTCCTGTAGAATCGCTAAGAAATATTTTGGATCGACTAGATATGTCTGAACAACCGTCGACATCTAGGACTATGTCGTCCGACACAGCAGCAGCAGAGCCTCCTGCTGCTACTCCAACGATGTTCGCTGGTATACCATCTGTCCCGGCAAATTGTCAACAACAAGCCGGAGTCCCATCAGGGATGATGACATGGTTAGTTCCTATTTCTTCGTCCGGATTATCATCTGGTATTTCTTATGTTGAAACTCAACAAATCAATCCAACGTGTCTTCAAAGGCCAATCTACCCTTTAAGTACTGGATTGCCACCATATGGAGGACAGTATGCCTTTTCATTGTTCCCCCCTGGAGAACAACCATATGGGAGTTTACAACAAAATTCAGGTCAAACTGGAATTACATCCAGCGGTTGGGTACCAATACTGCCTCAGCAACCAAGAGTTGCATATTCAAGGCAACCAGTCCACCCTGTGTCGAATGTTGCCACTATACCTGGTATGGTGATTGCGTCGCAAGTACAAGCGCTGCCTACTGTATGTCAACCCCAAGTTTCTCAGGTTGCCATACAACAGCCTCTTGTCTCGACATCTCAATCGCAACCTCAGGTCAGTGCCTCCTTATCCGGAGCGACTCAGGATCAAACAAGTACTGTGACTCCTCATCTTGGTCAATCATCTAGTATTGGGCATCAGCAAATGGTCCAACAACCAGAGCTGGTTCAAACTCAACAACCGCCATTCCAGCAATCATGTCAAGGACCTGAGCAACAAGTCTTTGTAAGTAATGGGCAACCATACTGTAATGGTTATGCCCATCAACCTTGTCAAAGTTGCCAGCATTATGCTGGTCTGCAAAGACCCATTGCTCAGGCGATACCATCTTATCCTGGATATGCTTCGCCTAACCTGAATCAACAGTTGCCCTTTGTAGCAACTCTAGAACTACCAGATCTAAACCGGCTGACGAATGATCCAATTGCTTATGCCCCTTGGTGGCCAGCGATTCCACATAAACTTCCGTCAGATATTCCTAAATTTAATGGAAATCCGGGTGAAGACCCGTCGAATCATGTGATGACATTCCATCTATGGTGTTCATCAAACACCTTGAATGATGATTCGATAAGACTTCGCCTCTTTCAGAGGACGTTAACGGGTCCAGCGGCAAAATGGTACATTGAATTGCCTAGAGCTTCGTTCGACAACTTCAGTACCTTAGCCACAACCTTTTTAACCCATTTTCAATTACCGATAAGGTATGAAACGGGAACAGAACTCCTTACCAACTTCAAACAGACGACGGCCACCCATATATCTGATCATATACATGAGTGGCGTCATCGTCGTAGGATGGTGAAAACATACGTTCTCGATCAGCTGTTAGCTGAATGGTTTATTAAGTCATTACTTCCCGCTATAACGGAAGATGTGGCCAAAGGGGGAGTCGTAACAGAGGAGCAAGTTATCGCTCGTGCACAGTATCTAGACTTGGTCTATACTCAGTCCGGCACGCTCTACGACAAAATACCTGACGCCCCTAGACCGGAATTCTCAATTCCTCCTCCTCCTAAATCAAACAATGACTCTCACGCCGGCGATGGCGTGATTGGCAAGCGCAAAATTATAGTCAAAATGAAAATGAAGAACTTCTTGCCTCAGAAGTAAATGCCATGTCGACCGACAAGGGCAAACAACTGAAGCAACCAGGGGGCAAGAAGAAAAAGTCAGGGAGAAAAAGGAAACCCCCGACAGGGTGTCATATATGCGATGAGGATCATTGGACGAAATATTGTCCACATATAGCTGAAGTTAAGAAACTCTTCAAGAGTTCAGAAACCCCAGCAGTATTGACTGATCCGTTTCCTAATCCAAGTCAAAATCTGGTTGCTAATCAAAATGCTTCCGAATCCCAAGTGCTTATGTTGTCTACCTCAAAGCGACAGAATAATGCTTTGACAAGGAATAAAGATTACGGGAATCCAAAGCTGTCGAACAACAAGGTTAATGAACGACCTAGTAGTTCAACAACAACTTTGACCAAAGTCGTGCCACCCATTGTTCCTGAGCCAATGATAAAGTCGCCAAAGGGAGTAGTACACAAATCGACATTTAATCCTCGTGCCAAAGGAGCACAGAATTATAATACAGTAAAGGACCTGGCCCAATCGCCATCCACTATGTCGACACTTGAGGTACCACAAAATTGCCCCTCCCAAGAGCAAGCTTTATTATCAGCAATAGGTGGGATTGGCCCAATGGATTCCAATCTTGTGGCCTTTGATCATAAAGGATATGACCCTCAGTTACCAGCTCAACTAGCTTTCCTTATTCAAGTGAAAGCCCTCAACAAAACTGTTCATCGAACAATTATTGATGAGGGGGCATCTACATGTCTTATGTCGATGAGTTGCTGGAAAGATTTAGGCTCACCACTCTTGTCGAAATCGTCAACGACGTTAAAAGCATTTGATGGACGATCATACACTCCATACGGGATTTTAAGTAACTTGCAAGTTGAACTGGGGGGCAAAACAGTAGGAATTGATGTTGAAGTAATTGATGGAAACCTCGATTACAACATCCTACTTGGAAGACCATGGATCTATGCCATGGCCGCAGTTGTGTCGACCTACTTCAGGAAGATTGCATTTCCCTTCCAAGGAGGAATTACAATCGTCGACCAACAAACTTTTCTCCACAACAGTTCACAAGTTACAGGAAGCATTCCAATGATCCATGGAAGGAATCATTTGCTCCAAAATATCGGAGTAGGTCTCCTAAAAGACCCTGCCTTAATGGGTACTTTCGCCCTACCACCTCCAAGTAATTTGGCGGGAGTGGCCACGGTGGAAACCTACAAAATGAAATCTAATCCAATCTTCTGGTTGGATTCAGAAGATTCCTAAATATTTTGTCGGCATGGATCATCGCCCTAATGGAAATACTGTAAATACGGTGGGCTCCGAGGACGGTTCTTATCTTGTGTCAACCTCGTTAAAAAATGAAACAAGGAGTCGAGGATAGTTCCTATCTTGTGTCAACCTCATTAAAAAATGAAACAAATCCCCGAGGTAAACCTTCATTCCAACCACCGAGTTGGATACAATGAAGCTTGGGGGGCATGCACCTCGATTTGCATTATTATACTGGGGGCATGCAAACTTATCTTCGAGCAGTTTTAGCAATGTTCATGCTCGTTAAAAAATAAACGCAAGAATCGAGCAGTTTTGTACAGAGTTCATGCTCGTTAAAAAATAAACACAAGTTGTGAGCAATCTTTCCCTACAGTTCAAGCTCATCCAGAAAAAATGAACCGGTAAACAACCTCGAGAAATGTAACCTTTGAAAGCCATATTAAAAGCCCTTGGTCGTGTTTATATGCCAATCGTTCACCTCCATATGTTTGTTTACCCATTTTGAGGAACAGCTGCGAAGAGTGATTTCACTTAGCCATCCTTGTGACACTGCCGTGATTGGAGAATTCCAACCTGTACCTGGAATCTGCTGCTATCCCTGTTCATCACTCGTTCCTCCAAAGACGAGTCTTCTTTGAGCTCTTTTCACTGACTCGTAAAATATGAAAAGTTTGCCGAGTTTTGGCCTTCCAGCTCGTTAAAGGACAAGAAGAGCTATCCCTCCTCTAGATTTTAATCTTTTTGGACCTGAGGGATTATTACACAAAAAGATCGAGCGCTTGTTTTGTTCGGCTCGTTAAAGAAATCGAAAATTCATCCCTTCTGTATTGTTTTATACTTTTTCGGACTTAAGGGATTAGAAGACGAAAAAGGAATTTTGGAGTTAACTTTTCGTACCTTTTCAGACTCTCTAAAAATGAAAAGGACCGAGTTTTCTTTGTCGTTAGACTCGTTAAAATGATTAAATAGCGACAAACTTGTCTTTAGACGAGAACGAGTTTCCCTATCGCTAGGCTCGTTAAAACATAGCGATGGGCTTGCCCGAAGGGCAGGTTATAGAACAAGCATATGTTATCCTCCTCAAGCTTGACAAAAATAAAGAGGTACTGGTCAGCAATGACTGGGGAAAAATTGGGAGAACCTCACAGCATTAATGGTAGCAAGTCGCTCTTGAACATGACACTTTGTCCTCCGTATCACATCGGGTTGGGTTGTTTCATTCACCGGTCTCATAACCATGGTCTTCGCCACACCATCCACAATTGGGGTAATGCTACCAATCCATCACATCAGTGTCGTTATATGTTCAAGAGATGTGGTTCTGTAAAGAGTCAACCGTGTTCCACCCACTGCCATACATTATCCTTCATCCACTTCATGACCGCCACCCTGAATCATACATCACAGTTTGTTTTCACCTCATCACAATCACTAGCTCCGTTCCGTGTCACTGATGTGGGATTCATTAAGGCCCTCCTTTGACGGATCGCTCCTTGTCGACATCAGCTCATTATCCAAGGAGTTGATCTAGGAACACCCCCCTCAGTACTTTGAAGCTTGCATGCCTCAATGGCAAGTTTCTCACTTCCGGCGACAGGTATACATCAATGATCTTCGACCAGAAGATTTTGCATGGTGGTCGACGCCAAGTCCTTTATTCCCACCATGTGGATTGTACTGCCGTACCTTGAGGGTCATCATCCTTATCGGTGACTCCTCTCGCGCTTGTTAACAGTTTACATCATTGACCGGTAATCAAGCGATGTCTTTCCATGTTCGACTTCAAGAAATTCTCACATGGATCGACTTGTACATCGAGTGAAGATCGGAAGAGATTGAAGACCCCGGATCTAGTTTCATCCATCCGGGCTGCGATATATATTCAGGACATAAAGACATTTGATATGTACACCATTACAGCAGATGATCATCCTTCTCAAAGGATGATAATTTCAGCAGAGAATTATCAGTCTACAATCAGACGATCGTCTGTTCTATGTACCAAAATGTATTTATAAAGCTGAGCATGGGAATGCCTGCCTCAGCTAGATCATGAAAAATGTATGAAAAATAATGTATTGTATTGTATCTTATTACAGGACACTTCTCAGCAGATTGAATGAACTTCGGATCCTCTCAATAAAGCATTTCACTCGATAAACGACCTCATACTTTAGGGGGCATCTGTTATAGACAATTTTGTGCCTTACAGCAACAAGCATGAATTGTCAATAATCCAAGGGATCCAAAGTTCCCTAAACATGATGTTCCTACCCCTAGAGGAACAAGGTCAGCAAACCAACAGCTCTCAGATCAGTTCTCCACCTGAAAACACTCAAAAACAAGCAATCCTGAAATCAAAGCAGGTGCTCCACTAGGTTTCTGCGCTGAAACTCAGTTGCTCCATGGTGTACCTGCGTTGCAAAGCAAGTGGGACAAAGGCCACCTGCGCTGAGCGAGAAGGGACAAGTGGCACAGTGAGTCATTGCTTTGGAATCTTCCAAAAATGACACTTGGATCAGGTATTTCGCCTTGTGATGAGTCAGAGGCTCTGTTTCTCCAAGTGGAAGCAAAGTTCTCCAAGTGGACTCAAGAACTGAAGATCAACTAAAGATTAACTGAAGAGAGAGAGGACACAAGGCAGCTACACATCAGTTGCAAGCTGACTCATCCTTTCTCAATTCATCTATATATTGAGCTCTCTCCTATGAGCTCAGGGGGCTGGAATTTTGTGCAAAGTAATGATATGCTGTTGGTTTCACTATTGAGTTATTGGGTGATTGTTTGAGAGAGGTGAAGAAGAGCAATTCTTTCTGCTGGGAGGTGTTGCTGGGTTGGAGCCTTCAATGGTTGTAATACTCTCAGAACCTTTATTTCTTCATTAATAAAAGCTATTGAGGTTCTTCTATGTGCTCTTGTTTCAATTATATATTGTGATGATTGCATGTTTGGTTTACACTAATCCATGAACTAGTTATGATTGCATGCCTCTTGTAGTTTCCTTCTTTGTTATTTTGCAGGATCTCATCGTAGCTGGGCGAGCAGAAGAACAAAGAGCTAGGAGCAAGCGGCCAAAGAGAAGAGTTTGGATTCGACATTAAGCGCAAGGCAACGGTTAGTGCTTTCTCCATTCTCTTTTGCTTTCATAAAGAAGTAAACCTTAAGTAGCTTGTTTTACAGTTGTTGCTAAGGAACTGTCACCCTTAGAGTGGGATAGGGTCATCCGAGTCGGATACTTTTCCCTACAACATTAGGATATCATCAAGTACACATTAAAGAATAAGGCATCTACAAGACTGTTTTCTAGACCATGTATGGGAATTATGAGTTTGTTGTAGTTCCTTTCAGTTTGACTAATGCTCTAGCTACTTTCATGTGTTTGATGAATAGTGTGTTGCATCCTTATATGGACAAGATTTTGTTGTATTCATTGATGATATATTTATTTATTCTAAGAATGAGGAAGAGCATGCTAAACACTTAATAGCAATATTAAGATTGCTAAGAGAGCATCAACTATATGCCAAACTTAAAAAATGCAATTTCTTTCAGACAAAGGTACATTATTTGGGGACTTTTGTTTCCAAAGAAGGCATCATAGTGGATTCAAAAAAGATCATGGAATGGGTAGCTCCTAGGAATGTGGATGAGGTCAAATCATTCATGGGACTAGCAGGTTATTATAGGAGGTTCATTAGAAAATTATCATAGATTTCCTATCCTATTACGTCATTGCAGAGGAAAGGAAATAAATTTGAATGGATAGAGTGTTACACAACATTTTGTCACTGTCCCTGTACTCCCTGTTCCTTGATCCTGGAGGACCTCTACAGTGAACCCTGCATGCTTTGCCTTCATGGAGAATCTCCCATCATGTCCCTCTTCATGAGAAAATCATTTCCCTTTTGCACCATTTCCCTTGAAACTTCTGTTTTGCCCAGTTTACAAGGTCATCGCTAATGACCTTTGTCTCCCCTGCGTTGATGTAAAGATATTATCACTATTTCCTGTGCCGATCGGTGCGACTGAGTTGTGTTCCTGTCGCGTTGGTCCTGTCATGAAAAGTTTTTTAAATTTGGAGCCGAAGCTTCCAACTCTAGAAGCTTTGTAATGGAAGTCTGGTAAATGGTTTGGCTGGATGGGGTCGAGGATGAGAATTTGGGCTCCTTCCCACCTATAATGATGGAACTACCTCAAGAGATAAGTCCTTCTCTCATGAGAAGAGGATCCATATCCCATCCATATTTCCTATATAAACCTCCCTTCTTCCCAAGCACAAACTAGTCACAATTAGAGTGTTGGCTGAGTGTGAGTATACTATTTTGATTAGACAAGCAAGCTATTACTAGTTGTAGCCATCTAGTTGTGTGAGGGAGAAGTGCGTTTGGTTTGGAGTGAAGCCTAAAGGGAAGAGCCTTTAAACTATTGTTGTTTGAAGCTATCATGGAGTGCTAGCAGAAGTGTGTGGGAACTCGGTCTTGTTAGAGGAAGACTGTGACGTCAAGACGAATGGTTGTAATCTCTCTTTGATATTAATATATGCAAATATCGATTGATTTCCTACATGTTTTGTAATATTACATATTCGTGTCTTGATGCTTCTTGACTCATTAAGTAGGTTGAATTGCAATTTGTCTATTATTATGTTTGTGTGCTGTTGTTGTGTACTTGTTTCAGGAACTTGAGGAAGGAAGCGGGAGATTGTTGGAGCGAGCAAGCGAGGACACCATCAAGCAGGATAAGCGACCAAGAGGTAGGCCCTCTTGATTGATTCTAACCTAAGGAAATATTCCATATAATGTATCTGTTGTGGCTAGACCCATTATCAGGCTAGAGGAATTCGTTCGTGTCTGCACTTATAATTTTACTTCACCACAAATTGGTGACTCCACTGGGGAGATCCCATCTTTTGTTTGTTTTCGATTTCATGATTTCATGGGAACTTTACTAGTTTCACATTTTTCCTTTGGTTCGGTTTCTTTTCTCTTTATTATTGGCCTAAGTCTAAAATTCATAGTAGCAGATCTAGTCCCTGTTTTTTTTTTTTTCCTTAGTTAGCTCGGCCAACGTGCTTAATCCGCTGACAGTCACGCCGACTAGCGTGAATTGCTAAGGAACAATCACGCCAACCAGCCTCTGGCGCTCGTTATCAGTTAGGAAGTCACGTTGATGCCTGTAAGTGAAGATTAGGGCTTAACCCTGATCTTGGCCAGTGTGTTCTTCTCTTGTGATTTTTACCCCGTAAGCCTTTTGGACCATTTTCTATCTGACTAGAAAGCTTCATTTAGCTTGCTTGGTTTAACCCACCCTCTAATGTGTTAAGTCTAGCCATGTGTGAAGTTATTTTTTATTTTTCTTTGAATCCCTCGATCGACGCTAGTTGTAGTACTGGTCAGTTGTGTTGATCGACGCTACTTTTGGCCCAAAAGTCGCTCCAGTATCAGGGGTAAGAAAAAAATCAGAATTTCTACCATTCCAATGCCAGTGTGTTTTGACCCTCAGACTCTCTTCTTCCGCCCAAAAGTGACTAGGATGCTTTGTTTTCAATTGAATGAGTAAAATAGTCTCTTTTCTCTTTCAAAGCATAGATTACATTGCTTGGTTTGTCGATTGAAGCATTTATGTATTTGGTTTGTTCGATTTGGGGAAGAAGTTGCTTTTAGTTTCATTTATAATGCTTTATATTTGATTGATGCTTGTTTTTTCGGAATTGTGAAAATTTTCATTTAAAGTGCTTTATGTGAAAGATTCGTTTTGCATTTTATGAAAAGGAGAACATCATTCTAGTTTACTTAAGCAAAATATTGCATTAGTAGCATTATTGAGAAGCTGGAATTGCACCATCATAAGCGTAGGAAATGAAATGAAACTTCTTTTGTTGTTATAGGAATGTTAAGTGCATTTAGGAGATTTATTAGTGAAAGATTTCATTCTTTGATTGTTGCATTAATTTTGTGTTCTCTATCTCTCAATTAGTGATAACTTTCATCGCAGACCAAGATCTCTTTTCTCATATAGATGCATGTAGGAGATTTTTTCAGATGACAACAATAGGGTCTTGTAATTGAAGCCCAATTCAAGATCAACCTTTAAAATTTATTGAATTAATCTAAGGAAGCATTGAAACTTAATTCTCATATTTAGAGGTCTCGGCTAAAGACGTGTTCCAATGTCTTAAAATCTAGTAGTTGTCATTCGCTTCGGCACTATATAATGCTAGTACGGATTTGTGCTCCCATACCGTCGAGTATATAATGGGAGACCCCACTATGCTGCAATCCTTTATCCGTTGGAAGTCGAGTCTGCCGCCTTGTAAATGTGATACACTGAACAAAGAATTTCGGGAGATTTCCTGTCCGTACTTCTCGGTTCGCCGGGAGGTATTCTGCAGTTCACGGTTACCTGGTAATCGTTTATGCCTAGAGTACCTTGAGTAGTCATTTTTTATCTTTACTGAATCTTTAAATTTGAAAAGATCATCGAGAACTTGTCCTTTTGAGCTCGTTCAAATAGAAAGAGACTAGAGTCACCTTTTGCCCTTTTATCGACTCTTAAAACATGAAAATGCAAAGTTTTGTTTCAGTGCTTTAAAATTAACTTCCCACGAAATATTCCTGGTTAAAGTTATCTTCCTTAGTGATTCTTTAGGTTCGATTCCAATGGAAACATATGCAGAGTCTACCAGTCAAGGATTCCCCTTGGATGGGAATCCTGGTCCTTTTCCTTCTTTTGGAAACACTGTTTCTCCTTATATGGCAACTTTGTCCCTTCCTTGGTTAATCATTGGTTTACATGTTTGGTTATTTTCGACCTCAGTGATCTCGAGTGTCCCAATTCCTGCCCCTCCATCTCCTTCATTTGAATCACATCTCGATGATTCTCAGGTTGACCCCTCACCTTCTTCCCCTATTTTTTCACCCTCCTCTTCTACTTCACCTGGTGAAAGTTTGAAATCCAGTAACTAGGAGGCTAAGAAGAAGAAGAAGAAGACGAAGAAGAGGAAGTCAGATAAGCAAGAGGCCAACCATGCAGTTGTTGCTCCAAATGCACTTCCCGAAAAAAAATATTTTGATCCTCTGTGGGAGGTCAAATTCCCTTACAAGCTGTGTAAGGGTGACCATCTCCTTCGAGACTCTCCTGGCATTCCCAGAGTCTTAGAGGTATGGTCTCAAAATATGGATTGACCATCCGCATCGACCTCTAGAGATCATGTCGATGCTGCATCCTCGGTTAGCGATGGTAAGAAGAAAGGGAATATTAGATTCCCCTGTAGGTTATGTGAAGGAGAGCATATTCTTCACCTTTTTCCTCTTATGGATAAAGCTTCCAAAGTTTTGGAAAACCTTGCAGCTCCTCAATCCCAACTTCGTGTTGGTTATCAAAGGCTTTCCTCCAACCCTCACTTAGTTGGTAAAGAGATTTACTTGGATTCATCTCTTGCCCATCCTACTCTTCTTGAGCATGACTCTCTTTTGTCTGTTCCCAACCAACCTTTGGTCGACAAAAGTGTCGACTTGGCTCCGCCTTCAGTTGTTCACTCTATTCCCAAAGAGAGTGGTGATCATGCTACTCATGTTCTTCTCATCTCCTCAGATTCTCATGAATCGAAGAGTGACCCTCCCATCCCGATGGTTCAAGAGCATCCCTCTCCTTTTCCTGTACATCATGAGGGCAATCATATGATACCCCCACCAAGTAGTTTTGTTGTCTCTTTTGATTGGTGTCCATTGATTACTTTCCTCCTCCCAACTTATGTGCCTTTCCAGATCACAGTACAAGCCTATAATATGGTAGTGCGTGTCACTATATTTGATGAAGGCTCGTTTGTTAGCATCATGTCTTCTAATACTTTGCAAGCTTTGGGTTCCCCACAGCTTGTATATGTTCCCCAGAATCTATTGGATTTCAACAGAGGAACTAGTCAACCCTTAGGGGTCCTTCCAAAGTTCCCTATTACTTTGGGAGGAAAGACTGTCTATATAGACGTGATTGTAGTCCAAGCTCCCTTAGATTTCAATCTTCTCCTTGGATGCGACTATGTTTATGTCATGGGAGCTCTTGTTTCTTCACTTTTCCATGTGGTTTGTTTTCCGCACGAAGGAAGAGTTGTGACTATTGGTCAACTGTCGTTCATTGGTCACCAGGCACCTCCTTTGCAACCATCATCCCCTATTGGCTCTTGTTTGCAAACAATACCTTCCCCGCCAAAAGTCAATTATGTGGCTACCTGTTCCATCTCCGCATTTGTTGATGATCACGCAGATGGTATTATACATTATGTACTGGGGGCATTGGAACCTGATCTGTATTTGCTACCAAATGACATGTATTCCTCCTTGTGCATGGTTCTTCCATCTAGTGAAGACCTCTTGGGAGCCACGTTTTTGTATGGTTCATGAATAAACATGAGGATAGTTCCTGGTCTTGTGTCAACCTCATTAAAAAATGAAACAAGGAGTTATGAGGATAGTTCCTGGTCTTATGTCAACCTCGTTAAAAAATGAATCAAGATGTCTGAGGATAGTTATTTTCTATGTCAACCTCACTAAAAAATGAAACCGATTATGAGCATAGTCCTTGTCTTGTGTCAAGCTCGTTAAAAAATGAAACAAGGGTCCCGAGGATAGTTCTTTTACTATGTCAACCTCGTTAAAAAATGAAACAACTCCCTTTTCCAAATCGAGTCTTTGATTAAGATCTCGTAAAATCCCAGTTGAGTCTTTCCAATATCTCGAAAGTGAACCTTCATTCCATCTACCTAGTTGACTGAAATGAAGCTTGGGAGGCATGTACCTCGATTGAGTTCATTATGCTGGGGGCATGCAAAATTATAACAAGCATAGTTTTTCATTTTAAGCTTGTCTAAACATGAAAACGAATCCAAGTGGAGTTATCCATGGTTCAAGCTTGTAATAAAACTGAACCCATGCCAAATTTACATCTCGTGATTGTCATTTTTATTAGCTAATTTATGCTAGATGAGCCTTGGTTGTTTCATTCCATCGCCACCATCTCTTTGGCCGATCATATGCTTTCACTTGCCTGTTTTTCCTTTCCTGAGGGACCATAGTGATGAGTGGTTTTTATTAGCCAACCTCTTGACCACTACATGTTTTGAGCAGTTCCACCATTGTCAGAACCAGTTTCTACCCTTTATACCACTCATTCCTCCAGGACGAGTCACCTTGAAGCTCTTTTCTGACTCGTAAAAGATGAAAAGATTGCTGAGTATTTTTTTCCCTTTTTGACTCGTTAAATAGAATAAAAACAAGGTTCCGCTTTCAACTCTTTTTCGACCCTTTTGAAGCAAAAAGATGGCCAAGCCCTTGTCATTTCGAACTCGTTAATGGATGCAAAACGTCATGTGCCTAGTATAATTTTACCCCTTTTTGAGCTGGGAGGCACTATTTCAAAAAAAGGTACTCCTTGACTAAAATGGTCAAGCGATTCTCTCAAGTATTGTTTTCTACCTTTTTGGGCTCGAGAGACACAAATGTACGAAAAGGGACCATGTGGAGTTTTCTTTTACGTGTATTTTTCAAACTCTCTAAACATGAAAAAGATACCGAGTTACACCTTTGTTGGACTCGTTAAACTATTAAACGACATCGGATTCGTCACCATGACGAGCATGAGCTTCTCCTTCCCAGGGCTTGTTAAACTTACTAGGTCGGATTCGTCCTAAGGATGAACTTACAGTGCAAGCATATGCTATCCCCTTCAAGTTTGCGATTAAAAAATAATTGGGGCACTCACTAGAAATGATGGGGGAAAATTTGGAAATCTATTAGTCGTGTCGATAGCTCACTCTTGAACATGACACGCTTTGCTTCGTGTCGGGTTGGGACATCCCCCTTTGCATCATTGACCTTCCTGGGTTTGGGCCGTTCATTTTTTCCTTTCATTTGATCTCTACCATGTCGTCATGACCACCGATCCTATGGATCCAAAAGCCGCCAAATGTCTTACACTTACCTCTGGTTCTCTGTATCATCCAAAATAATTTTTCATCCTCTCATCTCGCATTGATGATGTGGGATTCATTATGGCTCTCCTTCGACACGGTCGCTTTTCGTCGACTTCGTCTCATTATCCAGGAATTTGACCGAGAGACTCCCTTCCAGTACCTTAGAGCTTGCATGCCCTAATGGCAAGTTCTTCGCACTCGACGAAAATTTCACATCATTGGATTTCGATCGAGTGATTTCGCAGATGTTCAACTTCAGTTCCTGTATTCACATTCCATGGATTGTGTTGATAGTACCTTGAGAGCCATTGTCATTATTGGTGGTATCTCTTGCGCTTGTTAACGGTTTACATCATTGACTAGTAATCAAGCGAATTTCTAGCATGTTCGAAATCAACACATCTATTCACATGCGAGGATCTGTACTTTGATCGGGTCGTGTTGGAGCGCAATACCCTGGACTCAGATCACAAAAGTCTAGGTTGTGAAGTGGTGTGACATGGTTTATCATGATATGCATGTCTGTTTTAGATGGCTGGCTGCGACCAGACCATGAGTTATCATATGGGATCCTCCTCATTATTGGATGGCTACAACCATACCTTGGTTCCATTATGATCCTCTTTGACGGATGGCTACGCCTATACCTAGATCCATTTACATTCTCTGGATGGCTGCGTCCATGACATGATTCATGTATCATTTGAAAAAGATCTCAATTTATGTATATGTATTTGTACTTGCTTGCAGGTTTTCCGACGGCAAACCAGTTCCCCACACTAATTTATAAAGCATTTCATCCCTCACCATAGCTTGACCTTCACACTTTAGGGGGCATCTGTTACACAACATTTTGTCACTGTCCCTGTACTCCCCATTCCTTGATCCTGGAGGACCTCTACAGTGAACCCTGTATGCTTTACCTTCATGGAGAAACTCCCATCATGTCCCCCTTCATGAGCAGATCATTTCCCTTTTGCACCCTTTCCCCTGAAACTTCTGTTTTGCCCAGTTTACAAGGCCGACGCTAATGCCCTTTGTCTCCCATGCACCGATGTGTAGAGATTAACACTATTTCCCATGCCGATCAGTGCGACTGAGATGTGTTACAGTCACGTCAGTCTTGTTATGGAAAGTTTTTTAAATTTGGAGTCGAAGCTTCCAGCTCTAGAAGCTTTGTAACAGAAGTCTAGTAAATGGTTTGGCCGGATGGGGTCGAGGATGAAAGTTTGGGCTCCTTTCCCCTATAATTATGGAACTACCTCGAGAGATAAGTCCTTCTCCCATGAGAAGAGGATCCATCTCCCATCCATATTTCCTATATAAACCTCCCTTCTTCCCAAGCACAAACTAGTCATAGTTAGAGTGTTGGCTGAGTGTGAGTATACTATTTTGATTAGAGAAGCAAGCTATTACTAGTTGTAGTCATCTAGTTGTGTGAGGGAGAAGTGTGTTTGGTTTGGAGTGAAGCCTAAATGGAATAGCCTTTAAACTATTGTTGTTTGAAGCTATCATGGACTGCTAGCAGAAGTGTGTGGGTACCCGGTCTTGTCAGAGGAAGACTGTGACGTCAAGACGAATGGTTGTAATCTCCCTTTGATATTAATATATGAAACTATCAATTGATTTCCTACATGTTTTGTAATATTACATATTGGTGTCTTGATGCTTCTTGACTCATTAGGTAGGTTGAATTGCAATTTGTCTATTATTATGTTTGTGTGTTGTTGTTGTTTACTTGTTTTAGGAACTTGAAGAAGGAAGCGAGAGATTACTGGAGCGAGCAAGCGAGGACACCATAAAGTAGGATAAGCTACCAAGAGGTGGGCCATCTTGATTGATTCTAACCTAAGGAAATCTTACATAGAATGTATCTTTTGTGGCTAGACCCATTATCGGGCTAGAGGAATTCGTTCATGTCTGCACTTATAATTTTACTTTAGTCCAGGTTGCGAAGCTGTGTGACATGGTTTATGATGATATGCATGTCTCTTTCAGATGGTTGGCTGTGACCAGACCATGAGTTATCATATGTGATCCTCGTCATTATTGGATGGCTGCGACCATACCTTGGTTTGATTATGATCCTCTTTGACAGATGGCTGCGCCCATACCTGGATCCATTTACATTCTTTGGATGGCTGTGTTAATGCCACGATTCATGTATCATTTGACAGAGATCTCAATTTATGTATATGTATTTCTAATTTCTTGCAGGTTTTCCAACGGCAGACTGGTTCCCTGCACTGATTTATAAAGCATTTCATCCCTCACTCCAGCTCGGCCTTCATGCTTTAGGGGGCATATGTTACACAACATTTCGTCACTGTCCCTGTACTCCCCATTCCTTGATCCTAGAGGACCTCTACAGTGAACCCTGCATGCTTTGCATTCATGGAGAAACTCCCATCATGTCCCTCTTCATGAGAAGATCATTTCCCTTTTGCACCATTTCCCCTAAAACTTCTGTTTTACCCAGTTTACAAGGCTGGCACTAATGACCTTTGTCTCCCCAGTGCTAATGTATAGAGATTAGCACTATTTCCCGCGTCGATCGGTACGTCTGAGCTGTGTTCCAGTCACACCGGTCTTGTTATGGATTTTTTTTTAAATTTGGAGCCGAAGCTTCCAGCTCTAGAAGCTCTGTAACGGAAGTCTAGTAAATGGTTTGGCCGGATGGGGTCGAGGATGAAAGTTTGGGCTCCTTTCCCCTATAATGATGGAACTACCTCAAGAGATAAGTCCTTCTCTCATGAGAAGAGGATCCATCTCTCATCCATATTTCCTATATAAACCTCCCTTCTTCCCAAGCACAAACTAGTCACAGTTAGAGTGTTGGCTAAGTGTGAGTATACTATTTTGGTTAGACAAGCAAGCTATGACTAGTTGTAGTCATCTAGTTGTGTGAGGGAGAAGTGTGTTTGGTTTGGAGTGGAGCCTAAAGGGAAGAGCCTTTAAACTATTGTTGTTTGAAGCTATCATGGAGTGCTAGTAGAAGTGTGTGGGAACCCGGTCTTGTTAGAGGAAGACTACAATGTCAGTACGAATGGTTGTAATCTTCCTTTGATATTAATATATGAAACTATCGATTGATTTCCTACATGTTTTGTAATATTACATATTCGTGTCTTGATGCTTCTTGACTCATTAAGTAGGTTGAATTGCAATTTTTCTATTATTATGTCTGTGTGTTGTTGTTGTTTACTTGTTTCAGGAACTTGAAGAAGGAAGCGAGAGGTTGCTGGAGCGAGCAAGCGAGGACACCATCAAGAAGGATAAGCGACCAAGAGGTAGGCCCTATTGATTGATTCTAACCTAAGGAAATCTTCCATAGAATGTATCTGTTGTAGCTAGCCCATCATCGAGCTAGAGGAATTCGTTCGTGTCCACACTTATAATTTTACTTCACCACATAGAGGAATGCGCAACAAGTTTTGAGTAGTTGAAGTAGTTGTTGACAAATGCTCCAGTTCTTAATATTGCAGATCTGGATAAAGAGTTTGTGGTGTGTATAGATGCTTGCAAGAGAGGACTTGGTGGAGTCTTAATGTAGGAGGGATAACTGGTATTCTACGAGTCAAGGAAACTAAATGAGCATGAGCAGAACTATGTCAAACATGATCTTGAGTTGGCAGCGATCGTTCATACATTGAAGATGTGGAGGCATTATCTTCTTGGTAGGAGGTTTGTATTGATGAGTGATCACAGTGGGTTGAGATATTTATTTGACCAACTTAATCTAAATTTCAAGCAAGTTAGATGTTTATCCATGATTAGTGAGTTTGACTTCGAGATCAGGTACATCAAGGGTAAGGAAAACAAGGTTGCATATGTCCTTAGCAGAAGAGTATAAGTGAATCATATAGAAACTATTGGCTCATATGGGACAAATTTACAAGATCAGATCTTGCATGTAGAACAGTAGGATGACAAGTACAAGAAGCTTAGCCATAGGTTAAATCAATAGGGTACAGGTGAAAAATATGTAGATTTCCATCTTACGACATATGGTTTGGTGAGATTTAGGGACAAGATCTATGTGTCGGACAACAATGAGATCAAGAATCTTATCTTGCGGGAATGTCATGTTAAGCCATATTCAGGTCACCTGAGATATCAGAAGACATTGACAATGGTGAATAAATTCTACTATTGGGTGAATCTTAAGAAATAGGTGGAAACGTTTGTGGATAAATATTTGGATTGTCAACATGTAAAGGCAGAGTGCAAGTATCCAGGTGGGGTACTACAACCGATTTTGATTTCAGAGTGGAAATGGGAGGTCGTTTCCATGGACTTCCTTACAGGTTTGTCAAGGGCATCTAGACAACATGATTACAACATGGTTGTCGTTGACAGGGTGACTAAGGTAGCTCATTTTATTCTAGTTAATTATACTTATTCATCTAGTTAGGTAGCACAAGTGTTCATTAGGGATATAGTGATATTGCATGGTATTCCTAAGAAGACTGTGTCAGACAGAGATGCCAAGTTCACTTCCAAGATTTGGAGGGAGTTATTTGTAGGTTTGAGTACAAAGTTGGCCTTCATTATAAATTATCATCCGTAGACACATGGAAAAATATAGAGAGTCAACATGATTTTGGAGGACATGTTGAGAATTTATGTTATGCACCAACAACGAAAGTGGGAAGAGTATCTTCCACTGCTAGAGTTTTCTTACAGCAACCCTGTATCAAGAGTCACTGAGGATGAGTCTGTTTGAGGCACTTTATGGGTGGAGTTGTAATAGTCCAATCAGCTGGAGTGATCCAGTGAACAAGGTATTGATTGGATTGGACATGTTGGAAAAAATGGAATAGAAAAGTGCAGGTTATTAAGAAGAATCTAAAGGAAACACAATACAAACAAAAGATCTATGCATATTAGCACATGTTGTTTAAGGAATTTCAGGTTGGAGAACAAGTGTACTTGCGCATCAAACCCAAGGAGAGCTCCTAGAGGATTGGGTCGTGTGCGAAGTTGGAACCTAGTTATTGCGGGCCTTTCGAGATCCTTGAGAGGATTGGACCAGTGGCCTACAGACTTGCACTACCTTCAGCAATGAAAGTCTATGATGTTTTCCATATTTATGTGCTTAAAATATATATAAATGATGTTGATCATGTGATTGATTGGTATATATTGCACGTGGATCCAAAAGGAAAATTCTAGCCGGAACCTCAATGAATTTTGTAGTGGAAACAACTCATGCTCCGAAACCGAGAAATTGAGTAAGTTAAAGTGTAGTGGAAGCACTTTCGGCCCGATGAAGCTACATGGGAAATGATTGATCAGATGTGGGCTATGTATCCTTCATTGTTTACCCGTTGAGGCAAAGGAGTTTTGGTATATCTATATATATATATATATATATATATATATATATATATATATATATATATATATATATAGATATATATAGATATATGTATGTATGTATGTATTCATGTATGGTTTTGATTGTAAATACCGCAATGAGTTGTGTTATAAAGCTCCAATAAGAAGTATGATTGTCATGTTGTCATGTTTGTCATGTGGGCTTTTAGTTTCTGTAGGTTGTTATAAAGATCCATGGGTATTATGTCTTGATTTTCAGTGATCTTATTGGTTTTACGTGTCATTGAACACCGAGGATGGTTGTTGGGCGCGGGATCCCTCAAGGGCAGTTTTGGGGTTAAAAGCCCATATTTTGGTCAAATTTTGTAATCCAAATGTAAATACTCCGGATTTTGTGGTCACGGAGCGCGTAGGTGTTAAAGAGTCATAGGGTTGTCCGCCCTTATTTGGAAATGTAATGTCGACTATAAAAGATCTACCCATGGTCTGCGGACCATGGGATTATATAAATAGAGCTAAGCTCTAAGTAGTTAGAAGGAATGAAGAGAGAATCAATGAAGGATTGAGTCATAGATATAGAACAAAAGTCTAAGTTTAGGTTGTAGCGTAGGTAGAGGATCTGCAGCTGAGTGCGCAGAGGCCTAGAAGTCTGAAACTGAGTGCACAGACCCCTGCAGCTGAGTGCGCAGTGCTGGTCGAGTCTGTAATTGTCTGGAATTATCAATAAAGAGAAGGATTCTATAATTTCCGCGTCTTTATTTCCTGTTCATGCATCTTGTTATGTGGGTATGAATTTCACTTATAATGCTTATATAATGGGCGAATATATGTAAATGTATTGGTTAAATAAACGCAAGTAAGAACATCTGTTTATGTGAAGCTAACTAAGATCAGTTAATAAGATAAGTGAAACACTTAGCCTAGTTTGGGAGATATCGCAATTCACTGCGCTAACAACGTGAAAGTCCCTAAGCCACAGGTTAGGGTTGCGCGAAAGCCAATTGTACCCTTTTGCGAAGGTACTAAAGAGTGGAACAGAGGGCTAAGCAACTTGCGTGAAGGTAGGTATAGCCAGAAAAAACCAACATCACACCCATCTCAAGGGTGCAGAAACTTGGTTCCAGCATCCCCCCATACTGCTTCGGGTGAGACTTCAGTCCGCGCTCCGTGCGTTGATGCTGAAAGGGCCAGTAGTGTAGGGATTTGTTTGGCTAACTAATAATAAACCTGGGTCAGGCCCCTTCAAGCCAACAAATGGTTATGTTGCCGGGACTAGAATCTGCATAAGAGATGTGTGGTGTCGTATCACTGGAATCCGACTAAGAAATAAATTGAAGGTTGGTTGGATAGAAGGATCCATGAGTTCACGACATAGGAAAACAGAAACCCGCGACTGTCAAAAGAACAGTGGTTGGAAAGATACCTGTATATAGAAATCCACAAAATCTTTTTCGCCTCCTTTCCTGCTGAGCTATACGAGTGGATCGTGAAGCTAGCAGATAGCCAAGGAAGGTTGAAACTTGACGGTCCTATTGTGTGGACCCCAGAGCTAGTGCAAAGGTTGGAGGCATTGAAGGATAAGGTTTCCCACGCTGTCGATCATTGGATCGATCACGTAATAGGAGGATTTGTGACTGAATTCGCGGTCGACACATCAATCAACTATAGCAAGGTAGAGCGACGCTTTTTCAAAGGATCATGAGGTAAGTATGTAAAATCTTTGAATACTTTGATTAAAATGTTGTTGTGTGAAAAATGAGTTATGCAACTAGCTTGATGTTTGGAACTACGTGAAGTGGAAAAATTTACAGAAACGAAGGAGATAAGGGTCCAGAGCATAGCCGTTTGATTTCACCTCCGCGAAGAGATGAAGAAGGAATAACAAAGATCTCTCCATGAAGCGCTATTTAGTTAATAAGGCAAGGATTCCTACAAAAACCACCTCCACCCACACCACCACCGGCTTCACCACCATCGCCTCCAACTTCACCCGTACCACCTCCACCTCCACCGTGATTTAGTATGGCAAACACTGTGAAGTTGCCTTTGTTCAAAGGCTTGGGAAATGAGGACCTAGACCAATTTTGGTTCGTTGTGAGGGCTGTATGGGAAGCTCAAGGTGTTATAAATGATCATATAATGAAAGCAACATTGGTTAGTTCCCTACAAGATCACACGCTAACTTGGTATATTAAGTACTCCAACGATAACTCGAATGCTAGAGTAGCGGAAATCCAAGCAACACTAAATAGGGAATTTAACAGGCCTAAATCTGAAGCGCAGTCGATTGTGGGATTCAAACAGATCACGATGCAATAAGGCGAGACGCCTTGGGAGATGGATCAGAGGTTGAAATGTACAATTCGCGAAGCCAACATGAATTTGATAGATGGACAACATCGCGAGTGGTTTGTGGATTTGCTACCACCGCACTTAAGGAGTGCGTTGTCGTAGCAGAAGATAACAACTTAGGCAGATGTTAGAAAATTATATATTACGGAGCAATGGAACACATAAAATATTGCAGAAATATAAACACAGAAAACGCACAAAACAAGAGAGACACAGATATACGTGGTTCACCCAATTTGGGCTACGTCCACCCCGAATAGCCAGTCCTTCCTTTTTATTATCCAGCAAAATGAAGAGACACAATCTACAGCAAATCCGCTGTAATATCCTCTGTTTTCTCTCACAGTCTCACCTCTCTGTTTCTCGCTCACAGAATACACATCTATCTCACAGCCTCAAATACAATACCCTCATACAAAGAGAGGGGTTGCCTTCTAGGGCAAAAAACCCTAAACTAAACATAAGTTCTACCGTCAGATCATCCGCCTAATGAACGGCCCAGATTGACTAGAAATTACTATACTTTTACAAGGCAAATTTACAGCTGTTTTTAGCTTCGGGGGCGCTGCCCCCGAAACCCCCCGCCAGGGGGGGCTCCCAAAGGTCGTAGCCGCCCCCCCTGGACCCCCCCTGCAGCAAATATTTTAAGGGCGGCGTTGCTGCCCCCATTTCGAACTGGGGTCCTATGTGGCGATACCTTTGAATATAGAAGATAATCAGGCTCCACACCCAACAACAGAGGCCTTGGAGATTGCCATGAGACTACATGAGACCCTGATGCAGGATCCTAATCCAGGAGTCCAGCAGATACATCCGTAGCTGAAAAGTCAATGCCTTGAGATGCAAAGTCTGAAGCAGGATATGATGGTTCGACTAGAGGTACGCGAGGAGGTATGTTGCTTGAAATGCAAGAGTCAGGGTCATGACAAAGACCATTTCCCAGTCTTTAAAAATTACCTTGCAGGAGGAGGACCAATGCCTTTAAGACCAGAAGCTCAAGCAAGACCTATCGCGGAACTTGCTTTATGGTGAGCTATCTGGCAGGTAGCCGAAAAAAATGCCATATATAACTGCCACTTGTTACAACAGTATGTACAGGCACCGCAACATTGTTCTGCAACTTTTGTAGGTCGGTAGGACATGATGAGCGTACTTGCAGGAGCTATGAATTGATGATGGATAGAACTCTCACCTACAGGGTTCAGGCTAAAACTCGACCCCTTGAGCAGAATGCAGGGATGGCACGGACAGGATTTCAGGGGCGCGGATGAGGTGTAATGTCCCTTAATAATAAATAATAAATAATAATAATAATAATAATAAAAATAATAAATAATATAATATAATATTAAAATAAAAGAAAATAAATAATAAACAATAAATAAAAAATAGTAATAGTAAATAAATAATAAATAATAATAAAATAATAAATAACAATACTAAAGCTCTAAATAAATATAAATAGAAATAAAACAAGAAAGCAGTAAAAATCAGTAAAGCTATCAAAAAGTAAAAACAAAAGAATAAAACAAGAAAGCAATAAAATTGCATGTTGACACATGGAGTGTGTGCATGTGGTTCCCTTCCAATGTTTTCTCTATTTAATAGATGGTGAGGAAGACGAGAGGATTCCGTCATCCCTTCTCTTGGGAGAATAGTGTTGTGAGACAAAGGATTCCCTGGCAGTAGTACGTTGATTGAGGGCTCAGGGGTGGCCAATTGTAACAAGATTTTGTGCAATTGAGCCTACGGTTGGGTGGAGAGTCGTCCCCAAGACTTTGTTGTAGTTAGCAAAATTCAACTAGCGTTCAACCTTGAAATCACAAGTGAGAAACATCATTGCCACATGTAAGTTGTCTCTACTCATACTTTTGAAATTTGATGTTAATTGGTTGATAAATTTCCTGTTGATTATAAATCGCATGATTAATCTAATTAATTACATGTTTTTATTTCAAGGCTATTACATATGGTATCAGAGCCTAGGTTCAACTCTTATGGCCTATAGACATTTTAATGTACAAAGCTTTGATCTAAATGATTTAACGAAAGAAAAAAAATTACATTCACATCCTAATCATTCTATCCACTTAAAAGGGAATGTTACAGTCACAATATATATACCCAGAAGAGAGTTTGAATGCTACAACCTGTTGCAAGGAAAGCGAAGACTGCCACTTTCATTGAATTCTAGCACATTCAACCAAGTAAGTCGTCAGAATTCAGGGAATAATTGTCTTCTTTTTAATATCTATGAAATTGTTCGGTTGAGAATCTTCATAATATCTAAATAATATTCAACTCGTTTCATTTTTTTTTTTGTGAATCTAGCTGGTTTTTTTGGGTTGGTTTTTGAGAGGAAGGGTTTTAAAGAAAAATTGGATCATTGTAAACTTACTAAAGGATAAAATGGAACTCTAATTTTCGATATGATTTCTATAATTCTAACTGGATTTAGACAAAGCGGAACTCTAATTTTCAATATAATTTCTATAATTCTTTCTAGATTTAGAGTTGTTTTTACCTGGAAAATTGGCCTAGATTCAACGTAAACTAGCATTTGTCCAACTTTTTGAATTCGTTGACGTTTTGGTTTTTGATATACTGCAATAATCCGTCTGATAAATTTAGGTTTATTTTTAAAGTAAAAAATCTAGCATTGTCCCTGGAATTTTCCTTCCCATAAAATCCACTGATGGATATCGGTTTAAATTTAGGGCGTTTCTCTGCCGTTCATTTTACTTATTTGACCCATGTGTGCATATTTTGTTGCATTTGAATGGCTTTGTCAATTATTTTCCGTTTGAATTGATGCCTCAAATCGTTCAACTCTTATTAAAGAACCCTCGACTTCTGTAAGCGAGTAGGTCAGAGTTTGATATTATCCACGCACAATGAAGTGAACCAGGTCCAAAGAGGCATCAATTCCTCCTTCTAAATTCCAAATGATTATTTTTTTTGTCTCTAGGTTGGGCACAAAATTTCATCATTTTAACATGAATGTCCTCATTTGACATATCTAAATTCTGGTCACAGTTTACGGCCTTTGAAATGTCTGTCTTAGAAATGAAAGGATGCCTATATAATTTATTTTATAAGGAGTTATTTGTTATTTTATGCAGTGCTTAAATTTTTGATTCATGTCATATTTCATAGATATATGTGGAGTAGTTATGAACTCAAATTTGTATTATTGTATGTGGTAAATCCACTTTAATTGAGGATTGTCAATGTTGGCCAATTCATACACATAATTAGGAATCTATGCTGGCGGAGGTTTGAATTTGAGATCCAGTTTTGGGGTTAAGTTCTTTTATTGTTGGGCTGAAATTGGGTTTATTGAGTGTTAGGTTATTCAGTTGTGTGGGCATATTCTCGGTTTTGTTAAGTGAGTGATGCGAGTCCTATCTAATTTCTGTAGAAATTATAATTTTTTCTGGTGGTTCATGCCGTCTAGCACATTGCCTGTGAATTTTCAAGGTTTGTGCAAATTTTATTATTATTTAAATTCAGGGTTTTGCTGTAATTGGGGTTCAATTTTGGCCGTAATTGATCTGGTGTTTATTTAAAATTGCAAGAGAGTAGGGTACAGGTCTAATCACTGCTCTTGGAGGTGATAATAGTTTCTTCTATCCCAATTTCAGGTACATTCATTCTTATTGTTAGTACCTTGTGTGCGTATTCTATTCACAATTGCATTGAGTAGAGGTTATTGAGTTATTGGACATGAATTCCTGCACTTAATTGTACGACGACTGTGTTCTTTTTTGTTTAAATTATATTTATTTATTGCATATGCACTGGGAGGTATGAGTATAACAAGATCCAGTAGGTACCGGTAGGTGTGATTGCATTAGTTTTTAGTAGCAAGAACAAGAATCTAGCTGTATCTTAGCCTGGACAAT
The DNA here is from genome assembly GCA_031772625.1 of Pinus tabuliformis. Taxonomy (NCBI): domain Eukaryota; kingdom Viridiplantae; phylum Streptophyta; class Pinopsida; order Pinales; family Pinaceae; genus Pinus; species Pinus tabuliformis. The sequence continues at coordinate 710,816,458 of CM062804.1, forward strand.
CACGGTCGCCCTCCGAGCACAAGATCCAAACTGTAGCCGCATGGGTTAATGGCTATCGTATGAGTGTAGTATTGTTTGTTGCATGACCCTTTTGTGGTATTTGGTGTTAATTACCTCCATTATTGCCCCCTGAATTTTGTAATCCTATTTTATCGTTGTTTAAAATGATTTGCTTCATGACCCGACCTAGACTCGTTCACATCAATTTTCGTCATTTTATGAATTTTCTGGCTGTTGATTAGCTAATACTGAACTTTTAGTGTTTCTGACTAGCCCATAGAGTAATGCTACCTCGAGGCTTGTACCCGTTGAAAGTTGTCTCGTTCCTTGTATTGAATCTCCAAACCCTCTGGAATGGGAAGCTCTACTTCTTAACCCGCACATTAAAATTGCTACTGCTGTTAACAAGGTAGAACTTCTTGTAGCCTTTGGGAAGGCCATATACTCTTGCCTGTTACACGAACCTTTCATACTCTTTGGTGTCAATTATCTTTGATTTTGCCCCAAGATATTCATCATCCATTTATAAATTGTTTGAAGTGATTAGCCCCACTAGTCGGGGAAACTTATTTACAACAATATTCACCATTTTATTTATTTTGTGAGTACTGATTAGTTAGCCTTGATTGTTAGTTTTTCTAGCTATCTGGAAGAGTAACACCACCTTCTCCCTCATGAAAGGTCCCTGTTTCTGGTATTGAATTTCCAATGGCTGTATTGGGTAGTGCTACTTGTTAGCCTGCAGATTAATAATTAATGCTTCTGCTGTTGCTGACATGGCAGTGATTGCTGCTGCTATGATTTGTCTTATGTGAAGAAACATCCTTTAGTTCCTTAGGTTCTGAAAATTCCCTTTCTCCGGTACTAAAATCACTTAGAAGTGTTTGTGTGCTTTGTGGTTTCCCTTGTAATTGTTGTATTTGCCATATTTTCTTAGTTGCAATCTTTCAAAAAAACATGTTTTCTTAGCTGCAATCTTACGTAAAAAAACAAAGTAGTGTCATATCCGTTGTCAAGGATTTTGTTTCATGTTATTATGACTATTTTGAGATGAAGAATTAAATGTTTTATGTTATGGTCTGCTTGATCAATAAAAATGTGTGGTGAACTAATTAGGAGTGCTTATTTAGCTAAGACAGAGACTTTTATGGAGCATCTAAATCATGTTTTACTGTTTAAACTTTATGATACATCTAAATCGTACACTATGATTTCAATTTAGTTTAGTTAACTGTTATGATGTTGAGTATAATGTTACATGAGGTTTCATGATATAATGGTAGGAAGATAATGATGCACATGTGGTTCTTATAGTGATGAGGTATCCTTATGATGATGATGATATGCATAGGCATTATGATGTTATGTTGAAGTATATTTACATATTCATTTACTATGTGATGATAGGTATTTAATGTTGAATACTCATGATGGATATGATATGCATAACGTAGCATAGGAACTATGATGCTATAATATGAGGTTTATTGACACATGGTTCATTTATTATGTGAAGTCATGCTATGGCTTTGATGCAAATATGTTGATGTTATAACTTATGATGGTATTTCATGAGGTGAAGCATGTCATAGTTGCGTACAAATTTATGACATGCATGAGCATGCAGTTCGTTATTATTCATAATGTTGCGATTAACAATGATGAATGTTCTCATGATGACATAAAAGACTTGGCATGTGGATTATTTTCTATGATACTATGATGGTATAGCTAATGCATTGGTTGCATGTTGAGGTGTGATGATTGACAGGACTCCACAAATGGGCGGAGACGGCTGGTTTATTTGATGATCTCGTGCGAGCCCATACACACGAGGGAGAATAAGTAACACCATATGGGCTGGGGACAAACTCAATCAACACTACATATGCCAGTGGTTCCTTTGTCTTGTATAGCTCTTGATGGGCTATGGGACCATCTTGAGGAGGCCAAGTGCTTGATATTGTAGGCTAGGTGCCTAGTATTGGATTGGGATGCCGAAGTCTGGTGGGGGTGTAAGGACTTTGATGCCTGGGGTTGTGAACCTTAGTAGTTGTGGAGGGAGTGGGCCAACCTTGCGAGATAACCAGAGTCATTGAGTACCGTACCAGATGCCTGTCTTGGGGTAGATGAGGTCTGAGTCGGGCGCAAGCCTTAGACTAGGATACATACCGGGAGACTTATGCCTGGTTCTGAGAATGGGAAAAAGGACAGAGATTCCTTGGGATTTCCCGGACGTTGTGAAACTTTCAATGCTTGCTGGTTATACTAGTTCAACAGAGGGTGTCAGCGAACATGAAGTAATAAATAACAAAATAAAATGATAAATAATTCAACTTAACTTCAGGACAAAGTTCCTTAAAGTGGGGGAGTATGTAATGTCCCTTAATAATAAATAATAAATAATAATAATAATAATAATAAAAATAATAAATAATATAATATAATATTAAAATATATGAAAATAAATAATAAACAATAAATAAAAAATAGTAATAGTAAATAAATAATAAATAATAAATAATAATAAAATAATAAATAACAATACTAAAGCTCTAAATAAATATAAATAGAAATAAAACAAGAAAGCAGTAAAAATCAGTAAAGCTATCAAAAAGTAAAAACAAAAGAATAACACAAGAAAGCAGTAAAGTTGCATGTTGACACATGGAGTGTGTCCATGTGGTTCCCTTCCAATGTTTCCTCTATTTAATAGATGGTGAGGAATATGAGAGGATTCCATCATTCCATGACTCCATCATCCATTCTCTTGGGAGAATAGTGTTGTGAGACAAAGGATTCCCTGGCAGTAGTATGTTGATTGAGGGCTCGGGGGTGGCCAGTTGTAACAAGAATATGTGCAATTGAGCTTACGGTTGGGTGGAGAGTCGTCCCCAAGACTTTGTTGTAGTTAGCAAAATTCAACTAGTGTTCAACCCTGAAATCACAAGTGAAACATCATTGCCACAGGTAAAAAGTCTCTACTAATAATTTTGAAATTTGATGTTAATTAGTTGATAAATTGGGTGTTGATTATAAATCACATGATTAATCTAATTAATTACATGTTTTTATTTCAGGGCTGTTACATGAGGTGGAGGCGGAGGAGGACCTGGTAGAGGTCGAGGACAGTTGATTTGCTACAATTGCGGAGGACCAGGGCACTATGCCCACGATTTCACTAATCCAACGCATTCGTCGTGCAAGTATTGCACGCTGTTTGATCATGAAACAGAAGATTGTCCTACACTGATAGCTAGGATACGTGACAAAGGGGTGCTACCACCTCCCTCGACTTAGAACCTGTAGATGATGAGGTTTGAGCCACGCGAGGAAGATCCGAACGTAAATATAGTTCTTTGGAGTGGAATTGCGACGGGAGATGACAAGGGGAAACAACCAGAAGATAGTACATGGGTTCGCAAGGCCCCGTCGAAAGAGGCTGAGTTTGATTTGGAGCGTGCTAGGGAAGCCTTCATGGAAGCTATGAAGAGCTTCATTAAGGCCTCCACTTCAAGAAGCAAAGATAAGCCTGAGTCGGAGATGGACCCCTCTATGCTCACAACTTTCTTGGAAACTTGTATGAAGTTACTGTGCGATAGTAAGGCTATAAAGGGGCTACAAGAACTAATCAATAGATGCACTGGAACTGTGCCAGGTGAATTGTGAGTATTGTGAAATATTGGCAACCATAAGACAAGGATGGGGCGTGAAATGAGACTCACCGGGAAGATCGGGGAATGCGAAATGGATCAGGTCATTTTGGACTTGGGGTTAAATGCGATTGTTCTACCGAAGGAGACTTGGGAGTGAATGGGGAGACTTGCATTGCAATGGTCTCCATTTCAACTAAGGATGGCGAATCAGTAGAAAATCATACCCATGGGGTGGCTGGAGGGGGTAACCGTGGAAATTGAGGGAGCGAGCGTGCTAGAAAATTTTGAAGTAATAGAGATAGTAGATGACAACAATCCCTACCCCGCACTCCTGGGAATTGACTGGGCTATTGATATGAACGGGGTAATCAATCTAAAGAAGCGAAAGATCATCTTTGAGAAGAAATCATTGTGCGTAATAATACCCTTGGATCCTGCTGAAGGATTGCACTATACAAAACCAGTCTGCGATTATGAGAGTGATGATGATCTGGATTGCATCTATAAGATAACAACATGAGACCAAGATTGGGTGAATCCCACCAAGAATGGATGGATTACATGGGAACGTGAGAGTTCCTGCACTTCGGATTCCGACGAATAAATAGAACACTGGCAGAAACAGTTACATGAAGTAATTACGCTGAATTGCAACATGATGATTGGATCGCTATGTTGCGTGTTGTTAGAAGTAAGAAATATGCCTACTTATGATGGTCTAAATGAGGTAGATATCTTTTTGGATGCATTTGAAAGGGAGGTGTCAGAAAAGCAACGTTTCCAGGCCTTGGACTAGGCATTGCGCGATATGCCTGCAAGATGGTGGGGTATGCACAAGGGAAGCTTTGATGATTAGTGCAAATGTAGGAGGATGATGAGAGCACCATTTGGGAAGCCTAAGATGTGACTGATAGACAAGTACAATGGATAGGATGATCTGCACATGCATCTGACCAAATGGACGCAGGCCTATGGAGAAAATCCACAACCTGAGTGGGTGCACTTGTTCTATCATACCCTGGATATTATCCCAATGAATTGGCATATAGAAACAGAACTCCGCCATGGGACAGGTGAATGGGATATCCTGCGCGAAGGATTCATGATGACATTCAGTTTTAAGGATGGGTTTGACAGTATTGATGAAGTGCTACAAGAGGTGAAAGCAACCATCTTTAGGATACCGCAGGATCCTCTAGGCCTGATTCAGCCTGAATGGGCTCCTCAGTTGAGTTGCGCGCTGGAATGTTATAATGTAACTGTTAAAAAGGAGGATGAAGATCCGCGGAAGATTAACATTCTAGAAACAGAAGGCCACCGCGAAGTTCAAGGACCACAAATTGAGAACCCTGATATAACCGTATCGATGAAAACTAAACAAGTGAACATTGGTACGGAGGAAGAACCCAAATTCGCGAAGATCGGAGATTACTGGGACAACACAACAGTGGATAAGGTCACTGAATTGCTTCGTGAGTACCAGGACTTATTCCCTACCAAGTTTACGGATTTGAAAGGAATAATCAGAGATCTAGGAGTGATGAAGATCACGTTGAAGCCTCACGTGAAGCCAATTAAGCAGAGGCCTTACCGCTTAAATCTGAAATACAAGGAGAAGGTCCTCTTAGAGTTAGACAAAATGCTAAGAATAGGCATCATTGAGCCTGTGGAAGAATCCGATTGGGTAAGCCCGATGGTGGTGCAAGAGAAGAAGCAGAAGGATGAGATAAGGATATGCGTGGATCTCAGAAAACTGAATGAAGCTTGTGTGCATGATCCTTTTCCAACTCCGTTCACGGATGAGGTGTTGGAAAATGTAGGTGGCCAAGAAACATACTTCTTCACTAATGGGTTCTCTAGGTACCACCAAAACAAAATTGCGTCGGAAGATAGGAGCAAGACAACCTTCACGACTGAGTGGGGTTGCTTCCAATATACTGTAATGCCGTTTGGATTGAAGAATGCGTCTGCTATCTTTTCACGCGTGGTTGTCGCGACATTCAAGGAATTTATTCATAAGTTCCTAGAGATCTATTTTGATGACTGGACTGTATTTGGGTTGGTTAAGTGCCATGTAGTGAGCTTGTGCTTGATGCTGGATACCTGTCGAATATACCAGATTGCGCTCAACCTCAAGAAGTGTTTGTTTTGTGTTCCTTTTGGGAACCTATTGGGGCATGTGGTTTGCAGACAAGGGCTGATGGTAGATCCCATGAAGATCGCGGTGATTCTGAGCTTGGAATCTCCGAGGAGTGTGAAACAATTGCGCACTACTCTGGGACATACGAGATGTTACATAAAGTTTATCGAAGGCTATGCCTAGATCACCGCATCGATGGAAAAATTGTTGATGAAGGATGTCATGTTCTGCGAGAACGATGACTATAAGAAAATCCTAGATATATTGAAAGAAAAGATGGTTATCGTGCCAATTCTAGTCTTCCTGAACTGGAAGAAAGAGTTTCATGTACATGTTGACACATCATGTATAGCGCTGTGGGCAGTACTAACACATGAAGGCGGAGAAGGCTTGGACCAACCTATCGCGTTCGCAAGCCGTAGATTATCCAAAGCAGAGAGGAACTATTCAACCACTGAACACGAAGGGAGATATGGTGTGTGCGCTCTAGAAGTATCAACACTACTTGCTAGGAGGCCACCTTAAGATGTATATGAACCACTCTGCGCTGAAGTACCTGGTTAATAAGCCTGTGTTGGGGGGGCGAATCTACAGATTGCTCTTATTGTTCCAAGAGTACGATTTTGAAGTTGCTGTGAAGCCTGGACGATTGAACGCGGGACCAGAGCATCTGTCGCGCATTGAAATAGGGGAGGAACCTACTAACTTGGAAGAAGGATTGCTTGATGCACAACTATTTGTAGTGTGTTTCGCGGATGGTCATTTTGAGGATATAATACACTTCCTAACAACAGGAACTGCACCGGAAGGATACTCTATCCAGCAAAAGAAGGAATTAGTGCTGCACGTTGTAGATTTCTTTGTCATTGCTGGGAATCTATACAAAATGGGGACTGATGAGATATTGCATCGGTATGTAGCTGAGTTTGAACAAAGCAACATCCTTGCGGATGCTCATGGGGGCGCCGCGGGAGGACATTATGCAAGGAGAGTAATCGCATAGAAGATTCTACGCACCAGGTTATAGTGGCTAACCCTTCATCAGGATTCAAAAGCATATTGCAAGGCGTGTGATGTATGTCAAAGAACAAGAAGCCCATCGTCGAGGGATGAAATTCCTTTGAATCCACAAATGATGTTTCAACCCTTCGAAAAGTGGGCAATAGATTTTGTAGGACCCATTTAGCCATAAGGGAAGATAGTAGCGAGGTACATTATCACTGCGACGGAGTACTTGACTTGTTGGGCAGAAGTGCAGCTAATGAAGGGTTGCACGGGTGCAACTGCCGCGAAGTTTCTATTTGAACATGTACTGACGCAATTTGGATGTCCAAGGATCTTGATGAGTGATTGTGGTACACACTTCCTAAATGAGACTATCAACGCACTAACAAAGTATTTTTAGGTGTATCACTAGAAGAGCACACCTTATCACCCACAGGATAACGATACAATGGAGGCATTCAATAAAGTGCTTGAAAACATGCTGACCAAGGTTTGCAATGCTCAACGAAGTGATTGGGACCTATGCATACCTGTAGTATTATGGGCTTATCGAATGACTTGCAAGAAGTTGATGGGACAAACTCCTTTTAGGCTTGTTTATGGTGTGGAAGCCGTAATGCCTATGGAATACATTATGCCTAGTCTGCGCATAGCAGCACTCATAGGTATGACAGACCGTGGAGCCTTGGAAGAGAGGCTCGCACAGTTGGATGACCTCGAAGAAGAACGATTTTTGGCTGGATTTCACTAGCAGGTTCAAAAGCAGCGTGAAAAGGCATGGCACGATCAAAACATCAAGCTTTGCACATTCAAGGTAAATGATCTAGTTTTGTTGTATGATAGTAAGTTTGATAAATTCCCCGAAAAATTCAGGATGCACTGGTTAGGGTCGTATGTTATTAAGGAGATTACCGACGGAGACGCGGTACAACTGGTCAAGTTAAATGGAGAACCCTTTCTAGGAATGGTGAATGGCAGTCACTTGAAGCCATACATCGATGATCCGACCATGTGACTAAATGAAAGTAGCACAGTCTTAGCGCTCCAGGCAGCTGAAAGGAGGCACAGGATTATAACTACATTGCCCGGGTTGGGGAGTTGCATGATTTCAGGACTGCACAAAGCAGCGAAGTGTCACAGGGTCCTCGACAGCGTGAAGACAGCTGCACTAGTGTGCAGGTCCGCCGGAAAGTGACTGTTAAAGTCACTGTTCATGATTTGATGGTTGGATTATGGCCAAATGGAGTAGGCGACAGGAATTTAAGGAAAAATTTATGGGTTAGATTCTTGAAAATATGTCACCAATCTAGCATTAATGGGCCGAATGTGGGGGGAATGGTCAGATTTGAATTCAAAAATCCCTATAAATCACAGGTGGTTGTCCAACGAAAAACACTTGGCATTTTGAAATTCCAGTTGTTGCGCTATCAGGTGTGTATGGACCTTACAAATTTTGAGGCTTTGAAAGCAAGCTCAGTGTTTGAGAGATTGTCGAAGGAGATGCAGGACCTTCTGACCAGAATGATGTCGACACCCGAGGAAGACGCGCATGAAATTGTGGTAGTAGAAGCCCCGATAGTGCTGGAGTGATAGTTGAAGTCCCTAAATCACCCAGAACACCGAGACCAAAGAAGGATAAGCAGGCTATGATCCCGGTGCGCGTCTCACCAAGAAACCCACAGAGGACCAAGCTCACTTTGCAGGAAAAGGGGAAGGCCATTAATCTGGAGGCCGACGAGGAAGAATCTGAAGAAATATTGGTGGATGAGGAGGACGTGGAAATGGAAGTTGAAACCCAGGGTGTGGACCCTATTACCAGGTTACCTGAATATGTTCCTATGCACAAGGGTAAAGCCAAGGTAGGAAAGGACATAGACGAGAGCTAGAGCTCCCTGCAAACTCTACTTCTCCCAATTGACATTGTTTTTGAGGGGCCACACTTAGAACGGATTCTAGTGCTAAAGTTCGAAGATTGGAACCTCGCAGATCACGAGAAATTCCCGCATTTAGCAACTGAGCAGCTAATGCACTGATGGATTGACGCGACTGCTGGAATGATTGAATTAGATCAGCAGACATGGCTCAAGGGTGTAGAGAATGCCAAGTTGCTTAACCTACTCTGGGTATCGCATTACCACTGCACCCCAGTGACCGTCTTCGTCATCAGGCAGCTGCTCTGCTTGGTGCATGATGGGTGTTTGTGGCTGGAGGAGCCCATTCCCATCACAAACCACTTGATTCATCGGATCACATGGCTGCCTTACTTAGGGGAGGATCCGACCAATATATCAGAAGGAAAAGGTGGTGAGGTGGCCATCGCAGAAGCTATGAAGAAGAAATTCAATTTGGAAAAGAAGAAGCGGGGATATGCCATCTCCAACATTAAAAACCCTGCAGTCAAGGTCATAACACAAATATTAGCAGGGAAGGTGATGCGAAAGTGGCGCGTAGATGAGGTGGCCGCACCCATGATTGCACTAGCAACCCAATGCGCTGAAGGAGTCTAGTTCAACTGGAAAAATTATCTATGCAGAGAGTGCCTTGCGAACTGTTGCGAGGCACATGAGTAGGGCAGGGCGTTTCACTACGCTTGGCTCCTACTCTCGATTGTGCTGGTGGCATGGGAGCTGCCAAAAGATATCCAATTCCCTTCGGTTGCGCTGGACCTCCCAGAGGTAGCAAAGTATGCTTCGTTGTGGGCGACCAAGGACATGCAATGTATAAAAAAAAGAAAGATATTTTGGGTCTTGATGGAGATGAGTAGTTGGATGGGGATCAATCGCAAGTTGCGATTGTCGCCCACAACATACGCCAGTTTGTAGAGCTTTGTAGAGTTCAAAGCGAATTTCCATCATGTCTTTATCAGGGCACGAAAGGAACCCATGAAGACATGGCATAACTTACCATATCTAGTGACTGATGACATTATCTTTGCAGTCCTCCAGTCTTGGCCGCTGGAGTGGCACGCTCCCGTAGGCTCCGCGGTGGAAACAGACAAGTCCGCCACGTAGCGTAAGAAGGAAGAAACAAAACTCCGAATGGCGCAGCTGGCTGGGAATCAAAGAAAGGAGGAAGCAGAGACTAAGACCCAGGCAGCGCATGACGCTGTGAAATTGGCGGAACAATAGAAGACAGGAGGAGAAGCGCGTGAAGGACAGAAGTCACCTTCGCTTGGGACTGAAGCAAAAATAGAGGAGCTAACAGAACAAGGTGGTGCAAACCAACAGACGATGTCCACTCAATTCAAGTGTCAGCGCTTGCAAGAGAAGGCAGAGCCGCGAACGAAAACCAAGGCGTTAAAGACATCCTTCGACCCAACCACCCTCATTGAGGGGGATTTGCACGACATCGGAGAAACGGTGAAGGATGTCATCGCAGAGGCCCTCCAATAGTTCGAAGAACAACAACAGTTGGTCTTGGATGCTCTCTAAACATAGTTGCAGGAGTTGCAGGTTCGAACTCCATAGGCTGGCACATTGTCCACCAGCCTCACGATCGACACTTCAACTGCGGAGGAGATGTTGCACACAAGGGTGACCAACACGGTACTGCTACCAGATGGGGCACTCACTACAAAAAATGAGGCTTATATGCCCATGGTTAGCAGTTTGAAAGGGGTGGGAATAAATATGGCCATGCTCCCTTGAGAGACGCTCTACCTCTTACAGGATGGAGTCACCGCAGAACTTAGGGCCCGGGAGAGTCATGCTCTGTAGGTGATGAGTGAGCAGTGCATCAACATCGAGTAGTTGGGCCTACAACGCAACAAGGCCGTAGAACAAAACAAGTAGATCATGCAGGTAGTGGAGGAAGCCGGCCGAATGGTCCCTGAGTTGGACATTCAGGCAGAAGAACTTGTTGAGGCACGCGTCCACAAGTTCACCATAGGGGTGCACGATGCTCGAGCAAAGATGGCCAGGGTTCAGCTGGAGATGAACCTGCAGACCGTAGAATTGTAGTTGAGGGCTCAACCTTCAACTCCACTGGGAGTCAGGGAACACCATACCACCACTGTTGCAATAGCAATAGTGGTGGTCGACAGTGCATTAGCAGATTGCACACGACTTTTTGAACAATCATTCGAGGTCCTGACCACCCTGCAGGAGGACCCAATTGTAGAGCGCATGGAGATAGAGGCGCGCGAGCTACAACAGAGGTATGACGAGGTCAAAGGGACCGCGCAGACGGTTTCCCTTACACAGAGCCTTACACGGATGCAAGAGGCAAAGGCACTCAAGGAACAGGTGGATGCCACTCGGCACAAAGAAGCGGTCCTAAAAGTGCGCCTACAACCATGGATAGACGAGGCTTATACGATCACAACTTCCATTGAAGGAAAGCTCATGACACTATAGGCAACTCAGCAGAAGATTTAGGGTAGCAACTCAATGACAGTCACCCAATAGAGAGTGGAAGAAGTCCAGTAGGTGGCCGCTCAGTGCGCTGACGAAGTTGCGGTGATCCAAACAGAGATAGTAGGTCTTCATGCTAAGATCTCCGAACTTGTAGAGTGACTCGAGGGTGAGTCATTGTTAAGAAATTTACAGCACAACATAAATAATTACGAAGAATTACTGAGAGAAATAAATATAAAAATAACCAGCAACAACCATAAACACATAAACACACATGTTTATCCGTTTCCCAAATTCAGGGAAAAACCCAACCTAATAAGATCTCATTAGCATTGGCCAAAACCCTGGCCAATCTGACCAAGTGACTTCACCGCTCACCTCTAGGTCTTGCATTACAATGAAGTCCTTCCAGCCTTTTATAAGCTCCATTACATATAATACCACCGGCAGAATACCATGGGTGCACAATACCATGTGCCCCAAAACCATCACTGTTTAACCTAGTCAACTTTGACTCTATCCTGAGTCAATTTTACCTAACAATTCCCCCCTTAAACTTGACTTGGGGTTCCTTGACTAACTCCAGCCAAACCTGCTAAGTGAGACAATCCCGCTCACTCTAGCTCTTACCCCCCTCAAAGTTTTTACCCGGGGTATTGTTAACCCGACATCCCCTATCACCTAGGTCTAACTCAGACTTTACCGGTGATTACCCAGAGGTACACATGCCTTACCAGGTCTTACAGTGGTATGCCCATTTACATGCAATAATTTTGACTTCATTAATTTTTTTTGTTTGTTTATGCTACTGCAATTCTGACCCATCCTCTCTCAATTGCGGGCACCCTTGTTTCGTTTCTTTGCTGCCTTCTTGCCAAGTTTAACTGCCTTTAATTCAGGTGACACGTGTACATGGTCCGGAATAGTATACTGCACTTAAACTGCCAACGCCTTTCCTGGAGGAAAAACCACTTCGCTGACGAGGAATACGCAGATCTCTTTCACTTGGCTGTTTTCTTGACCTACAAAGACGGACATGTCCAGAACCCAACGAGTGGTATCAATCTGAACGCAATTGGAAGCGTCCATGGCTTGGCTTAAGGAACTCGTAGTCACCGGTGAAAAGGGACTCCAAACATCGTTTAACAGGGAATTGAGATCCGTGTGGCGAGACGGTGGCTCTCGGCGCCGCCTCTCATCAATTTCCGGCACATTTCTCTCTTTTTCCGTGTGCATTAACATTGAATACATCCCCGGGGAGTCGAACCCTGCTATTACATTTCAACTCCTCTGATTCTCCTTCACCCCTGATCACCAGCACACCGTCCTCGATGTGTATTTTGACATCTTCTTTACCCAATCCCGGCATTCAGATATTCACCAAGATTGTCATCTGGATCACTTCTCCATTTTGAACTTGGATATTTTCCTTCTAGCAGCGAGCGATCCTAGATCCACTCATCCAATTTGCTGCTGGATGAGCATCACGACTACTCTTCAACATTTTTTCTCAGCATCATTGTCAAACCCTCCTTTGGCGTGCTTCACGTGCAGAGGTCTACGAGGAGTCGACCAAGCATATCAAGGCCTCCGCTAGATCTAATCCACAGATCCACATTAGATCTGACCAGATCCGACTTCTTTTCATACGCATAACAGATCCGTTCTCTTCTCACGCAAATTTATCTATCCACCAGGTCTTCGACCAACATCGCTGATCCAGATCTATGCCAAATCTGAATTTAATTCTCTTTAACTATTTTCAACAGTGATCTCACGAGCAATAACAACAAACTTCTGTGCTGATCCTTTTATCCATTGGGCTAAAAATAAATCCTTCACTGAAAGCGTACTTTAGAAGCCCAAACCCTGAACCATGGCTCTGATACCAATTGTTAAGAAATTTACAGCATAACATAAATAATTACGGAGAATTACTGAGAGAAATAAATATAAAAATAACCAGCAACAACCATAAACATAGAAACACACATGTTTATCCGTTTCCCAAATTCGGGGAAAAACCCAACCTAATAAGATCTCATTAGCATTGGCCAAAACCCTAGCCAATCCGACCAAGTGACTTCACTGCTCACCTCCAGGTCTTGCATTACAATGAAGTCCTTCCAGCCTTTTATAAGGTCCATTACATATAATACCACGGGCAGAATACCATGGGTGCACAATACCATGTGCCCTAAAACCATCACTGTTTAACCTAGTCAACTTTGACTCTATCCTGAGTCAAGTTTACCTAACAGTCACGGTGTTTGTGTTGGGGGCTTGTTGGGTGCGGGATCCCCCAAGGGCAATTTTGGGGCTAAAAGAACATATTTTGGTCAAATTTTGTAATACAAATGTAATGACTCCGCATTTTGTGGTCGAGGAGCGCGTAGGTGTTAAAGAGTCATAGGGTTGTCCGCCCTTATTTTGGAAATGTAATGTCGGCTGTAAAAGATCTACCCATGGTCCACGGACCATGGGATTGTATAAATAGAGCTAAGCTCTAAGTAGTGAGAAGGAATGAATAGAGAATCAATGAAGGATTGAGTCATAGCTTTAGAGAAAAAGTATAAGTTTGGGTTGTAGCATGGGTGGAGGCTCTGCAGCTGAGTGCATAGAGGCTTAGAAGTCCACAGCTGAGTGCGCGGACGAGTTTGTAATTGTCCGGAATTATCAATAAAGAGAAGGATTCTATAATTAATGCATTTTTATTTCCTGTTTATGCATCTTGTTATGTGGGTATTAATTTCACTTATAATGCTTATATGATGTGCGAATATATGCAAATGTATTGGTTAAGTAAATACAAGTAAGAACATATGTTTACGCGAAGCTAACTAATATCCGTTAATAAGATAAGTAAGACAGTTAGCCTAGTTTCGGAGATATCGCAGCTCACTGCCATAACAACGTGAAAGTCCCTAAGCCATAGGTTAGGGTTGTGTGAAAGCCAATTGTACCCTTTCGCGAAGGTACTGAAGAGTGAAACAGAGGGCTAAGCAACTTGCAGGAAGGCAGGTATAGCCGAAATAAACCGACATCACATCCATCTGAAGGGTGTGCAAAACTTGGTTCCAACATCCCCCCATACTGCTTCGGGTGAGACTTCAGTCCTCACTCTGCGGGTTGATGCCGAAAGGGATGATAGTGTAGGGATTTGTTTGGCTAACTAATGCTGAACCTGGGTCAGGTCCCCTCAAGCCAACAATGATGTTCCCCTAAGGGGGAGGGGTTTGTAACAACCCTAGGTTAAAAGTTCATGTAATAAAGTTAATAAAAAAAACTAAGACCAAGTTCATGGGACACATATTCCAAGCTGAATGTTGGACAAGACATCCTAGTGGGTGTTCATTTGGTTTATTATGGCTAAGAGGAAATTGGCAAAGACAATGAAAAAGGCATTGAAAAGGAAAAGAGGCATTAATTGGCATTTATTTATGCAAATAATAGAAATTAGGAGAAAAGGAAGGTGAAAGGTCACATGTTGCATGTGAGGAGGAAAATGAAGGAAAAATAGTGGAAATTGAAGAAAATAGAGGCCCCAGTGATAAAAGGGTTACTGAGGATCAATTCAAAACTCTTGTCAGTTGAAACCTTTTGTCAGTTCAGTTTTGGAGCTCTCTCTTTGTTCTCTCATACACTTGCACACTTAGGGAATTCTTGGATCACTCTAGCATTGGAGAAAGGAAGGCAAAGGAATGACAAGAAAGAAAAGGGAAGTAAAGATCAGGCAAGGAAGAGTTGGATCAAGCAGCTACAATGAGATTACTTGGAGGTATCAAGTTTCATGCATGGTTTACTTGATAGTTTTGGCATGCATGGTATATGCATGTGTATATTTGGTTCTCTTGCTATCAATGGCATGGGATTTTCCAGGTGTGACAATCGTTTCAACTTTGCCTTTCCATTTACGCATAGCCATGGTGTGATGGGGTTCTTTCATTTGGTTGAGCCAGATTGCCGGACGGTTTTGGAACTGGGTGAGGTGGCCTTAGGAAAATTCCCTAGGGCTTAGGAATCCCTTGATCGGTTGGTGAGATACACGATAAATCCTGAGGGTGGAGACAAGAAAATTCCTCAAGGTATTGGTGAATAAATCCAAAGGCATCCATGCTTGTTTAGGGCCTAGTGATCCGTTGATCGGTTTTGATGGGATTGTGGTAAAGCCTAGTAGTGTATGTTTATTGTTTGGCCTAGGAATCCCTTTACTGGTAATGGCAGGATATGCAGTAATGCCTGAGGAATCCTTGGTTTTTTTTGTTGTGAGTCCCACATTCATGCTTGGAATATGGCACAAGGGTGATTGGTTGAAAGAAAGATTTGGTTCAGCCCAATCTATGGTCAGGTGGTATGTGGAAGTATCTGACTTGGTTGGATTTTGCATGTGTTAATAAGAACTATTTTCCTCTTGGACTTCATGAATATTTATGCTTGTTATTATGTGGCTTTGATGGTTTTTCTATCATTGTTATTATTTTGGTTATATGCTGGTTATAAGCATGGTTTTATGACAGACGTTAGCTATGAATCTCATCATGTTTTGATTAGTAAATGAATCGTTAATGAATATATGACCTAATAGATGATAATGCAACAATTGAGAGAAGGCATCAAACCTTCTTGCTGATTCTCAGATAAGTATGAGACCTTATATTCAGATTTGCATTTATGACCTGTAGATTACATGTTCTCCATGTGTTTGATGAAATGTCTATCATTGTTGGGCCTGGTTAGGTCAAGTGCTTGACTATATATATATATATATATATATATATATATATATATATATATATATATATATATATAATCTTTTTCTCGATGCATATTATCATTCTAGAAAGTTCTAACAAGTTTTGGGTAGAGGTCTAGATCCTAGCCTTGAAAAAGTGGCTCAGATCTCGGAGTCACATGCACACAAATGAGTAAATTAGACTACAATTGCTGGGAGGAAGGGTCATCCATGCGAATGGAGGGCTACAGTTGAATTTAGGCAGTGTTATGCCTGGGTCTGGGAGTCCAGGTCAGTAAAAAAGTAGTCTACATCAGGGTTTGGGCATCTAGAGTGATTGTTTAGCCTCTGGGGGTCATGTAGTTCCTGAGGAAGGTCAGACAAGTTTTGGTTGGGTGATTCCACTTCCTTAATTGTACCAAGGAGGTTGAGTCATATCATAGTAACTCTTCATCACATATTTACCAGGGTGGAACGATGAAATTGGGTAAGTGTGGGAGGAGGCTGTTATAAACATTCTTCAAGTTCATAGAATTCAAGGCACGGGTTGAGAAAGAAACCGACAAGTAGTTGAAGGCTCTCAGGAGCAATAATGGAGGTGAGCATGTTTTGAATGAATTCAAATATTTCTATGCGAAATAAGGCATTCAAAGAGAGTGACAACACCCCACAACCCACAAAAAATGGGGTAGTAGAGAGAAATCACTGTAGCATTTTGGGAGATGCAAGAGCTACGTTACATGACCAAGGCCTACCTTTGCATTTGTGGGCTGAAGCATGCAACACAAAAATATATTTACAGAACCAGAGTCCTCATCGAATTTTTTGTTTGATTACACGAGAGGATTGTTTCTCGGGGAGGAAGCCAGATGTGTCACACTTCAGGATTTTTGGAGCCTCCGTTACTGCCATGTCTCGAAAGAATCAATGAAGAAGCTTGAGTCGACAATAGAGTTGGGGGTATTTGTGGGTTACATAAAAACTCCTCAATGTAAGTTTTAAACCTGTATTTGTGGGTTACACAAAAACTCCTCGATGTAAGTTTTAAACCTGTACACAAATTACCTGCAAACGAATTATTAAAAAATAGAAAATATACAATGGCGAGAAACACAAAACAAATACAGAAAGATTTTTCCTTGGATCCCGAAACCGAGATTAGTAGATTGATTTTTCATTATATTCCTTGCAATGTTACAAAACACACACACACACACACACACACACACACACACACACACACACACACACACACACATATACATGCTGAAGCATTCATAAACCCCAATCCATTAACCTTGGATTTGAACATAACCATAGTTTCCTTGACCGGATCTACAAGATACCATGGGCAGAAAACCATCATGCCCAAAACCATGTGCAAAACCCATGCACAGAACCATAGGTAAGTCCACCCACTTAATATAGGGTCCATTTTTTTTTTCCCGAGGCACTGTCCTAGACCCTATAGAGGGGGGGGGCGCAAACCCCCAAATAGTAGCCCCCCATCTAACCCCCCACTTCCCACATGCAGCTAGTCATGGAAAGAAATAAGACACACCCAACACTCAAAACTACCATGTGTGCTTACCTTCCCTCAGAATGACATTCATGAAAAGGGATGTAAATTTTGATGAGGAGAAAGTGATGTGGTGCTCTCTTGAGAGGGAGCTTCAGATCCCACCAGAAGAGGAGAATTTAGCTCTGAAGAAGGAGCCTCAGGAAGTTGTGGAGCAACCAAAAATTGAGGAGTGGAGAGTGGGTACATCCACTCAAGAAGAACCATCCAGAGAAGGCAAAAAAAGAACCAATGAAGTTGATAGACTTGTGCAGGATGCAAGGGAGAATGTGGGAGTTCCTTCAAATGTGCGTAGGTAAAGGAGGTCACTTGAACGATACACTAGCTACATGGCTCTAGACTGAGCTTGTAGAGACTGAGCCATTCTATTTCGAGGAAGCAGTAGAGAAATCTGTATGGGTTAATGAAATGGTGGAGGAATACGAATCCATTGTAAAGAACAATGTTTGGAAGTGGTCCCAATACCAACAGATAAATAAATTGTGGGTTTGAGATGGATCTTCAAGGTTAATATTGCAACAGACAGAAGCATAAAGAAGTATAGGGCCATGTTTGTGGCCAAGGGATACTCTCAAGTTGAGGGAATTGACTACGAGGAAACCTTTTCTCTTGTAGCAAGGTACTCATCCATCAAATCAATTCTTGCACTGGCTGAGCAGATGGGGTGGAAGATCCAACAGATGGATGTAAAAACAAAATTTCTCAATTGGGTTATTGAGGAGGAGTTGTACCTCGAAAAACCAGAAGGTTTTGAGACATTTGATCGGGAGTATCATGTTTGTAGACTCAGGTGAGCATTGTAGGATCTCAAACAAACACCTCGTGCTTGGTACACTAAGATCGACATGTATCTCACTGGTTTGGGCTTCACCAAAAGTGAAGCAGATGAAAACCTATATCACATCTTGGTAGAAGGTAAATTACTTATTATTGTCGTATATGTTGGTGATTTGATTTTGACTGGTGATGAGCAGTTGATCAGATTTTGCAAGGAGGACCTTGCAAGGGAATTTGAAATGAAGGACATGGGTCTCATGCACTGCTTCCTCGGGTTGGAAGTATGGAAAGTTGATGGGGAAATATTTGTGTCTCAAGGAAAGTACGCAAATGAGATACTACATAGATTGTGCATGGAGAGTTGTAAACCCATGGAGACACCTCTAACGACCAACTAGAGTAAGGAGGATGCCACTCTAGGTGAAGAAGTGGATGCTACCATTTATTGACAGTTAGTGGGTTCACTGATGTATCTTGTGAACACATGACCAAATATGTGCTATGCAGTCAACCAGTTGAGCCAAGCTATGGTTAGGCCAACCAAATTATTTTGGAAGGAAACTAAGCATGTTTTATGGTACCTCAGAGGATATATCCAGTTTGGACTATGGTACAGATGGACAAAGGGAGTGAAGTTGTGTGGCTTCACAAATGTTGATTGGGTAGGGAGTCCATCCAACCAAAAGAGTACATCAGGTGGAATTTTTAATGTTGGGTCCGCAGCCATTTCCCGGTACAACAGGAAGCAAATATCTATGACGCTCAACTCAATAGAAGCAAAATAAATGGCTGCAAGTCAAGCAACTTGTTGGGCGATATGGATGAGAAAGATACTTGTAGGAATGTTTGGTCAGATGATGGATCAAATTATGATGTATTGTGATAATCAGATTTGCATCAAGCTCTCCGAGAATCTGATATTTCACGATCAATCCAAGCATATAGATATTCAGTATCACCATTTGAGGGACTGTGTGCAGAGGCAGATAATGTTGCTACAATACATTCCGACAGAGGAACAAGATGCTGACATTTTTAAAAAAGCTTTGTCAAGAGGGAAGTTCGAGTTACATAGGTACATGATAGTGGTAGTTGATAATCCCTTTCTTGCTAAGAGGGAGTGTTGAAAAATGCAACAAGAAATTCTCAATTTGATTTGCCTTTGATTAAATTGAGAAAATTTGAATTTCCACATCAACATACAACTTGGATGCAGTAAAATTGTGTGACATGACTTGTGTCACCCAGTTTACACAGAAATTAAAGTTAGAGGGTTTGGAGTTCAGTTAAGCATGCGTGACTCCTAATTTGTAGCAATCAAGGTCAGTTATTTCAAGTTGTTTTCATTTAAACTAGTTCCAACTGTTGGAGGAACTAGTGGAAGGTCAGTTGTGCAGTGAGACTTCAGTCTAACTCAGTGATCATCCAGTTAACTGATTAATCAACCCAAAATAACTAGTGCATGTAGAGAATTTGAGTTCCCCAGCTGTGGTGGAGATTCCAAGGTAGTGTAACATCAATTTTAGACTAGTCTTGAGTGTACATGTGTTGCATGCATTCAGATGATCAACCTTGGGAATTGTGCAATCAATTTGAGGAATTTCCTAAATATAAGGGCCTAATTTCTCAAGGAATTACGCAAGGAAATAGGTGCTCAAGAAGAGGCAGAAATTAACTGTTTGGGTCAGAGCTTCTCAGTGAGCAGAGAGATATGTTATTCACTTGTAGGTTGTGCTCAATTGAGAAAAGCAATTGTAATACATCTCTATTCATCAGATTAATGCAAGCAGGCAAAGGGGTTTTTAGCAGATTGCTTTCCCTTGGAAAAATATTGTGTGCATGTGTGTTATTTCTCATTGCATGTTTGTGATTGGTGTTCTAAATTGTGAATTGAATTTCGCAGAGCAGTGGAGTAGGTTTGTGTGTTGTGATATTGATTAAAACTTCATAAGCATTTGCAAATCTACACCATAATTTCTACACAGGGTCCTAGTTAATAAGTATAGCCATAAGCCCTTTCCCGACTCTGGAGAGGAATGAAAAATCCCACCTACACTAGAGCAATTACACAAACATGGTACATACTCCATCCCTTCACCCCAAACAAAATATAATGAAACTCAAGAACACAACATTCCATGAAACAACACAATTTACTTAACATACCTCATGGCGGGGAGGGCAAACCATGCTACCCTTATTAATAACATACAAAGTTGGTGGATGCTCCAAATCCATTTGTTCCCTAACCACGATCTCAAAAAAAATACAAACATATATCTTCATAAAAATATTTTTCTAATTATATATATATATATATATATAATCATTAAAAAAAATTATAACTATTTTTTAATATTAAAATAAATATAATAATAAAAAAAAATTATATATATAATTTAATTCAACCAGATATTTAGATGCCACAACCAATGTAAAACCGTTCTAAAGAAGCTCAACTCTAAGGATTGTTGGATATTAGTATAGAAGATAACTTATTATAGTTATGATGGATACTTGAAATCCCTTGTTTTTTTTAATCGGGGGTGAGTCTATGTTGCGTCATGTTAAATTCAAGTGGTTTAATCGTTTAATTTAAAATATTAGTCAAATTGAAATTGAATTAAGGTTAACATTAAATTAATAATAATTAAAAAATAAAAAAAATATTTTCTGAGGAAGAAGATCTTCTGAATTTTATGTTTTATTATTGATATTGAAAAGTCTTGATATTTTGGATTGTTAGAATATATTAGAATAGATTTATTTTAATTATATGTTTAATATGAATTAATAGAGATGAAATTTATTTAAAGGGCAAAAAACAATGTGTAATTTTTGAATGTTTAAATTGTATTTTTGAATGTTATAGAGATTACATAACATGGGCGTTAATTTTTTTTTTTTTTTTAAATATACATCAATATTAATTCATATTAAAATATTTTATTTATAACCCACATTGGATATTTTATTCTATACAACATTAAAATATTATATTTTAAATTTTTATTTATATATTGATATATATGAAGTTGATATGAGATGTTATAATATTTTTGAAAAATATAAGGTTTAAACATCTTACTCACATATATTTTTTTACTTCTAATTATTTTACATGAAATTATATTACGTCATATGAACAACTAATTAAATATGCATACTTTTTTCTTTTTTAGTTTTTATTATCACTGACATTGCTTTTCTATTTAGAAAATATTGTATTATTATTTAAAGAGGGACAGACATACTTACACATCATATTCACAGGAGGCTCTAGAATGAGTCTCTTAGCTCAATAAACTCAAGAAAATGAATATACTACTACAACTACATTAAAAATATTAATGTGGTTGAAATAGCCAAAGGCTTTATAAATATAACAAAAAAACCTATTGCAACAAAAAAACCTATTGCAACAAAAAAACATTGTTTTTCTATTTAGAGAATATTTTATTATTATTTTAAGAGGGACATACATACTTACACATCACATTCACACGAGCTCTAGAATGAGTCTCTCAGCTCAATGAACTCAAGAAAATGAATATAATAGTACAACCACATTAAAAATATTAATGTGGCTGATATAGCGTAAGGTTGTATAAATATAACAAAATAAATTATTGCAACAAAAACATATTTACTTGATCAATCATGTATAAAAAGGTTATGGGTCAACTTTAACTTGAGGAAAAAAATTACACATCTTATTGTAAAATGGACCATTTTGCTAAATAAAATTTGCTTACATATTAATTCCCCTATCTAATTAGAATATGAACTTATTAGAATTGAAATAATCTCAAATCCCTAGGAAATTTATGGGCAGTAAGCCATGTCGCACGAATCTAATTTAATTTGAGAAAAAAAAGGAATTACACATCTTATTGTAAAATTGACCATTTTGCTAAATAAAATTTACTTATATATTAATTCCCCCATCTAATTACCTAACAAACTCTGCAACACACTATATAGTAGTTGATAAACTTTAAGACTAAGCATATTCCCTTGAAAATCAATTTAGATCGTAAATTAAAAAATAAAAAAGATCAACAAATTCTCATGCACCTTAAGTTGAAATAAAACATTTTCAACAATTAAAAAAAATATACCCATGATAAACCCATTAAACTTCAGTTCCCACTACTAGTATCACCAAAAAAAAAATTTGACAGCTTCGAAACCCATTAAACTTCAGTTCCCACTACTAGTATCACAAAAAAGAATTTGACATCTTCGACCGTTAGAATACATAAATTCAAAAAAATGATGAAATAATTACAGCGTGTCACGATAATTTGACTTGCAATAAAACCACTTGCAGTGACTTGAAATAATTTGTCTTTCTTATAACCCAGTTTTGTTGTTTACTGCTTTATAAATTAGAAACTTGTCCTCATCGCAAGAATTTCACCTTAACGTTCAACCAATATTTGTCTTTCTTATAACCCAGTTTTGTTGTTTACTGCTTTATCAATTAGAAACTTGTCCTCATCACAAGAATTTCACCTTAACGTTCAACCAATAAAAATATATGGTTTATAACAATTCTTTTATTTGAATATGTTATAGTTTTGACTTTTTATTATTATTATATGAAATTTTATACTTCCATTCTAAAATTTTATTATTTCATAAGATTATACTCTTATTTCTAAATTTTCATAAGAAATGGTTTTTTTTAAACTATTGTCATCAGTGATACGATGAAATGCATTATAAATTGCTTTCCGTACATCTGGACTCTCCCTTCTCTTACAATAACTTCCTTCTCATCGACTCAATTATTCCATAATGAAATCTCCTTGTTTAATAATAATTTTTCATTTTATTTATTATATTAAATAAAATGAAAATTAGATGAAACATATATATTAAAATGTTATTTTTAACATTTTGGTATTTTAGATATATATAGAATTGGAGTGTCTAACTAATTTTCTAGGGTGTTGAATCCATTTATGCATTCAAAAAATGGATTTTAAACAATACAAATTCATGATCTTGCTTGAAATTGTATCGTTGGACTTCAGTGAAAAATTTATTTCGTCTATAAGTTAGACTACACCTATTTTTTTGTCAATTTTGTTTGAAATGTGGCAGATATTGGTTAAAATCAAAAGTTTGAGTTGTGAAAACTATACAATCTAAGTGTTTCAAAACTTTTTAGGGTACTAAATCCATTTATGTGTACAAAAATGCATTTTAAATAGTAAAAAAACACGATTTCACCAAAAATTATAGGTGCAATCTAACTTATAGACGAAATGCCATTTTTAGGGTACTAAATCCGTTGATACGTACAAAAATGCATTTTAAAAAGTAAAAAATCACGATTTCACCAAAAACTGTAGGTGCAGTCTAACTTATAGACGTAATGCCATTTTTCTATGGAATTCGACGATACAATTTCAAGCAAGATTTGTGAATTTTTGTTGTTTAAAATACATTTTTGAATGCATAACTGGATTCAAGACCATAAAAAATGTAACAACCCCTGATTGATTTCCTATGTAAATAAAAATAACACCAAGGTCATGGGACACATTCCGAGATGAATGTTGGGCAAAACATAGTGACGTGTATCATTGGTGATTAATTAATGGCTATGGAAATTGACAAAGGCAAAGAGGCAATAATTGACATTTTATTTATGAAAATAAAAGAAAATAAGAGAAAAGGGAGATGAAAGGTCACAAATTTGCATGAGGGGGAAATTGAAGGAAAATGAAGAAAATATAGGCTTCAATGATAAAAAGGATTTTGAAGATCAGTTCATAGCTTTTGGTAGTTTAACATTTTGTCAATTCAGTTTTGGAGCTCTCTTCTATTCTCTCATTTTCTCATACTCTTGCACACTTAGAGCATTCTTGGAGCATGCTTGGAGCACTCGAGTATTCACTTGGATTTGGAGAAAGAAGACAAAGGAAAGCAGGAAAGTGCAAGGGAACAATTGGATCAACTGCTGCAACTAGATTACTTTGCAGGTCGCAGGTTGCATGTGTGTTTTCCTTGTTGATTTGTGGATGCATGGTGTATGCATGTGATTATTTTCTTATGTGTTGTCATTGGCATGGAGGGTTGCCTGGATTAACAATGGTTTTATCCTTGCCTTGCCATTTCTTGTATAGCCATGGAGTTGTGGGTTTTCTCATTTGATTGTTTTGTAGTTGGTGCTCATAATTCCTTATGGTTGTGAGTTGGAACAAACACTTTGGAAGCCCTGGAACAACTTGGGTTGAGTTACTAGTCCTGGAGCCTAGGTTGGGACAAACACTCTGGAGCCCTTGGTGGGTTGAGTTACTAGTCCCTAGAGCCGGGTTGGAAAAACACTCTAGAGCCCTAGAAGGTTGTGGGTTGAGTTACTAGTTCCTGGAGCCCTGAACAACTTGGGTAGAGATTGATCTGGTTGGTGTTAGTGATTCCGACCGTGAGGTGGAATCACTAGTTGAGGGTTGAGGTGGTTTGGCCTTTGGAAGCCTTGACCTAGTTTTGTTTGGTTTATTATGTGAGATCCCACATTCATGCATGGAATATGGTGCGGGGGTGATTCGCTAAAAGAGAGATTTGTTTCACCTCAATCTATGGTTGGGTGGTACGTGGAAGTCTCCGACTTGGTTGATATTTTCATATATTAATAAGAATTATTCTTCTATTGCAATTCATGAATATTTGTAGCGATTATGTTGGTGATATTATGGATGAATTATTACTGAAAATGAAACAAGAAAATCTTAATTTAATTTTGTCCTTGAATTAAATTGGGAATAAAATTGTAATTCCACATCTCATGACAACTTGTATTAGTTAACTAAGTTAAATTGACTTAGTTGACTCAGTTAATTCAAGTTGAGGGTCTAACTAGAGTCATGTAGAGTGTCTCCTACATTATAAGAGCCCTCGTTGAGTTTATTTTGAGTTGTAATTAATTAATTCAGTCTAATTGAGTTAAAGTCAGTTAAACTAGTTCCAAATGTTGGAGGAACTAGTGGGAGATTTAGTAGTGTGATGTTTTCTGCAGTGATCAACTAGTAAACTGAAGATTCACTCATAATGAACTCATGCATGTCATATCAGAGAAATACCTAGTTGAGATTGGAGTTCAGGGACAATGTACTATTAGTTTATGATCATCCGAATTGTACAAGTGGTGGATGCAGTTAGAGGAAGGCCTATGAGGATTGCGTAATTCATATTGACGAATTTCCCTAATTAATAGGGGGATAATTCCTTGAGGAACAATGCAAGGAAATAATGACTTGGGAAAGCATAAAATTGGTTAAGTATTGGCCTGGGATTGTCTAGGAAGCAATGAGACAAATAGAGATAGTGCAGAGGTTACTTGGGCTTGAGCAAAGCATTATAATCTTCTCATATTTTACGACTAATGCAATATACAAATATTAGGGGTTTTTAACTGTGGATTTCCCCAGTAAATCATTGTGTAATGTGTTGATTGAATTCTTTCTCTTGTATGCTTCCTGATTTCATGATTGTTTAAATCGTTTCTGCTAATGAGTAGAGTAGATTCAAGTTTATTGTTTTAGCATATTACAATTAGCAGTTTGAATCTACAAGGAATTTCTACATGGTATTAGAGTTGAAATCACTATAGAACAAGAGAATACAAGTTTGTATTTTGCAGGTGAAATCGAATTTGTAGTATCATACTTCAGAGGTAGCAGAATATTGTTCTATAGATTGAGACTTGAATATGCCCTTGAGGGTAGTTCAAACTATATTGCTTGGAAGGACAAGATGGAGTTAGTGTTGGAGGACAATGGTATGAAGGAATCTATAGACAAATATATTCCTAATCCAACTAATGCTCAAGATCTAGCAGAGTGGAGAAAATGTGTTGTAAAGGCGAGAAGGATTATCCTATAAGGAGTTCAAGATCATATTGTCTCAAACCTTCATGGTAAGGAGATTCCATATGCGATGTGGAAGGCCTTGACAAGCCTTTTACAAAACAATAGTGATCACAAGAAGCTAGAGTTGAAGGACAAGCTGAGAAAAATCAAGATGGAGAATGGAGACATAATACCAAAGTACTTGACCAATTTCACCCAATGTCACGATGAGCTTAAAAGTGTTAGTGTTACAGTTGCTGAAGATGATTTGGTCAACCTAGCACTTCTAGGCCTTCCCAAGAGTTGGCACAACTACCAACACTCAGTTAATGGGAGGGAGAAGCTACAAGAGTGGGAGCGTTTGTGGTCTGACTTGGTGCAAGAAGAGATTCGACAGAACACCAGATATGGATCCTCATCCAAGCATGATGATGAGGAGAAATGTGCTTTAGCTGGAAAGACAAAGAAAGGGAAAGGGAAGTCATCCCATTACAAATCAGATTCCAGTCAGGGCATCAAGAAGAAGGACATGTCGAAGACTAAATGTTTTCATTGTCACGAGTTGGGACACTATGCCATGAAGTGTTCGCACAAGAAGGCCGATATGAAGCCCCTAGGAGGAGCGGTAGGTGAAGCTCTTTCTTCATAATTTGAGCTGGATTTCACCCTCATCTATTGCACGGTGACATCAATGATGGGTAGTTTGTGGTATCTGTATAGTGGAGCCTCATTCCATATGACCAGAAACAAAGAGTTCTTCAGTGACTTGGAGGAGAAGGACCTACAAATGTGCATCAAAATGGGAGATGATGGGAGGTATAAAGCGACTGACATCGTTACTGTTACCTTTTAGAGGGAGTTTGGTTCTTCTCTCACATAAAAAGATGTCATGTATGTTCCAGGTTTGAAGAAGAATTTGGTTTCATTTTCCATGTTGGAAGATCGTGGCTACAATGTGATATTTAAAAAGGGAAAGGCTTTCCTTCATCACATAGGCCCAGGACAAGTGAAGCGGATTGGGGTTCAAGTGAAGAACCTCTACAAATTTGAAGTAGAAGAATGTGCTACTTTGAGCACAAAAGCATAGTAGGTGTAGAGTCGAGACATCGGTGAGTTGTGGCATAGAAGATTGGGTCACTTGCACCACAGAGCTTTGAAGATCATGCAACAAATTTCTACAGGAATTCCGAAGGGCGCACTAGATCGGAGAGACACATGCAAAGAGTGTACATTAGGGAAGTACAACAAAGCTAATTTTCATGATAAGGATAGTCGAGCGTAAGCAATTCTTGAAAGTGTTCACTCAGACGTGTGTGGACCATTCTCGATAGCCTCCACGACCAAGCACATGTATTATGTAATATTTGTAGATGATTTTTCTCGTAATTTCTGGATTTTCTTCATGTAAAATAAAGATCAGACGTTCGCTAAATTTTGTGAATTTAAAACACTTCTGGAGAAAGATAATGGCAAGAAAGTTCAAGCTCTCAAGAGCGATAACTGTGGAGAATATGTGTCAAATGAATTCAAGAACTTATGTGCATCAGAATGCATTCGAAGGGAATTAATAGCACCCCATAACCCATAGCACAATGGGGTGGATTAAAGGAAGAACGAAAGTATTGTGGGAGCTGCTCGGGCGACGTTACATGATTAGGGCCTATCGTTGCACTTGTGGGCTAAGGCATGCAACACAACTGTATATTTGTAGAACAAAAGTCCTCATCAAATTCTCAGTATGAGTACACTAGAAGAAGCGTTTTAGGTAAGAAACCAGATGTGGCACACTTTAGGATCTTTGGTTCATTAGTTTACTGTCACGTTACCAAGGATGCAAGGTAAAATCTAGAACCAACAGTTGAGTTGGGCATATTTGTGGGGTACACTGATACACCTCACAACTATTGGGTGTACCTTCCAGCTCACAGGATGACAATGGTTCGTAGAGATGTGAATTTCGATGAAGAGAAGGCCATGAAATGTCCCCTTGAGAGGGAGCTTCAGTTGCATGGAGAAGAGGAGATTTTAGCTCTAAAAGAAGAACCTCAGGATGATGTGAAGAAACCACATGCAAAGGATCAGAGAGTGGAAGCACCCACTCATGCAAAGACTTCCAAAGATGGAAGGAAGCATACCAGAGAGACTGACAGATTGATCCATGATGCTAGGGAGAATGTGGGAGCACCCACATCACAACATAGGCAGAGGAAGTAACCACATCGATACACTAGCTACATGGATTTGATGAGCGAGAATGTAGAGATTGAGCCATCCTCATTCGAGGAAGTAGTGCAAACACCAGTATGGGTTGATGCCATGGTTGAGGAGTATGACTCGATTATAAAAAACAATGTTTGGGAAGTGGTCCTAAGACTAGTAAACAAGTTAGTGGTGAGTTCTAGATGGATTTACAAGGTAAAGCAAGAAACATATGGGAGTGTGGAGAAACACAAGGCTAGATTTGTGGCCATATGGTTCTCTCAAGTGGAGGGAGTTAATTACGAGGTGACCTTTGTTCCAGTAGCAAGGTACTCTTCAATCATATCTATTCTAGCACTTTCAGTGCAGATGGGATGGAAGATACATCAAATGGATGTGAAGAAAGAATTACTCAACAATGTGATTGAGGAAGAGGTGTATATTGAGCAACCAAAAGGATTTGAGACCTTCAAAAAAGAGTCGCATTTGTGCAAACTCAAGTGAGCATTCTATGGATTGAAATAATCACCCCACGTTTGGTACACCATGATAGACAACTATTTCACTAGGTTGGGATTCACAAAAAGTGAAGAAGATGTGAAACTTTAACATATTGTGGTTGAAGGTAAATTTTTGATTATAATATTATATGTCGATGATTTAATTCTAACAGGTGAAGAGAAGCTAGTAAAATATTGCAAAGAGGATCTTGCAAGAGATTTTGAGATGAAGGACCTGGGGCTCATGCATTATTTCCTTGGTATGGGAGTATGGCAAGGAGATGAGGAATTACTTGTCTGTCAGGGAAAGTATGCCAACGAGATACTTAAGAAGTTCCACATGGAGAGAAGAAAACCCATGGAGACTCTTGCAAGAAATTAGATGAAGGAAGATGCTACTTCAGGTGAAGTAGTGGAGGCTACTATTTACATGCAACTTATTGGTTCACTTATGTATTTGGTGAACACATGACCGAACGTACGTTTTGTACTTAACATATTAGTTAAGCAATGGTTAAGCCAACCAAACTCTATTGGAAGGCAACTAAACATGTGTTGATATTCCTCAGAGGCACCACTCAGTTTGATCTTTGGTACAGACAGACAGAGGGAGTGAATATTCAATGCTTCACATATGCATATTGGGTAGGGAGTCCATTCAACAGAAAGAGCACATTAGGGGGAATCTTCAGTATTGGGTCAACAACAGTTTCTTGGTACAACAGGAAGCAGAGACCAATTGCACTCAGTTCGACAGAATCATAGTACATGGCTGCTAGTCAAGCATCTTGTGAGGTTATCTGGATGAGGAATATTATTGTTGGTTTATTTGGTCAGTAGGTGGATCCTACAATGATTTACTATGACAACTAGTGTTGTATCAAACTCTTTGAGAATCTAGTTTTTCATGATTGATACAAGAATATTGACATCTGGTATCACCATCTATGATATTGTGTGCAAAGGAGAATCATGTTGATGGAGTACATTCCTATAGAAGAACATGATGTAGATATTTTGACAAAGGAATTTCCAGGATGAAAATTTGAGTTTCACAGAGGCAGGATCGGGGTAGCAGATAATCCCTTTCTTGGAGATAGGGAGTGTTGAAAATGAAACAAGAAAATCCTAATTTAATTTTTTACTTGAATTAAATTGGGAATAAAATTGTAATTCCACATCTCATGACAACATGTATTAGTTAACTAAGTTAATTTGACTTAGTTGGCTTATTTAATTTGAGTTGAGGGTCTAACTAGAGTAATGTAGAATGTCTCCTACATTATAAGAGCCCTGGTTGAGTTTATTTTGAGTTGTAATTAATTAATTCTGTCTAACTGAGCTAAAGTCAATTAAAGTAGTTCCAACTATTGGAGGAAATATTGGGAGATCTAGTAGTGTGGTGTTTCCTACAGTGATCAACCAGTAAACTAAAGATTCACTCATAATTAACTCACGCATGATAGATAAGATAACACCCAGTTGAGATTGGAGTTCAACAACAATGTACTATGAGTTGTATGATCATCTGAATTGTACAGGTGGCGCATGAAGTCATAGGAAGGCCTATGAGGATTGCACAATTCATATTGAGGAATTTTCCTTATTAATAGGGGGCTAATTCCTTGAGGAACAACATAAGGAAATAGGGACTTGGGAAAGTAGAAAATTGGTTAAGTATTGGCCTAGACTTGTCTAGGAAGCAGTGAGACAGATAGAGATAATGCAGAGGTTGCTCGAGCTTGAGAAAAGAATTATAATATTCTCATATTTTCTGAAAAATGCAATATACATATAGCAAGGGTTTTTAGCCGTGGCTCTCCCCAAGAAATCATTGTGTAATGTGTCGATTGAATTTTTTCTCTTGTATGCTTTGTGATTTCACGATTATTTAAATTGTTTCTGCAGATCAATATAGTAGATTCAAGTCTATTGTTTTAGCATATTACAATTAGCAGTTTGAATCTACAAGGAATTTCTACGTGGTATCACAGTTGAAATCACTATAGAAGAGTAGAATACGAGTTTGTCTTTTGCAAGTGAAATCAAATTTGCAGTATCATACTTCAGAGCTAGCAGGATGTCGTTCTACATATTGAGACTTGAATATGGCCTTGAGGGTAATTCGAACTATATTTCTTGGAAGGATAGGATGGAGGTAGTCTTGGAGGAGAATGGTCCAAATGAATTCATAGACAAATATATTCCTAAGCCAACTAATGCTCAAGATATGGAAGAGTGGGAAAATGTGTTGCAAGGAAGAGAAGGATTATCCTAGAAGGAGTTCGATATCATATTGTCTTTAACCTTCACGATAAGGAGACTCCATATGCAATGTGGAAGGTCTTCATAGACCTGTTTCAAAACAACAGGGGCCACAGGAAGCTGGCACTGAAGGAGAAGCTCAAAAAAATCAAGATGGAGAAAGGAGACATAATACCAAAGTACTGACCAAGTTCACCTAATGTCAAGATGAACTCAAAAGTGTTAGTGTTATAGTTGCTGAAGATGATCTGGTCAACCTAACACTTCTAGGCCTCCCCAAGAGATGGCACAACTACCAGGACTTAATTAATGGGAGGGAGAAGCTACAAGAGTGGGAGCTTTTGTGGTTTGACTTTGTGTAAGAAGAGATTCAGCAGAATACCAGAGATGGATCCTCCTCTAAGGATGATAATGAGGAGAATTGTGTCTTAGCTGGAAAGGAGAAGAAAGGGAAAGGGAATTCATACCATTCTAAATCAGATTCTAGTTAGGGTGGAAAGAAGAAGGACGTGTCAAAGATTAAATGTCTTCACTGTCACAAGTTGGGACACTATGCCACAGTGTCTGCACAAGAAGGTTGACAATAAGCCCTCAAGAGGAGTAGTAAGTGAAGCTCTTGCTTCAAAATTTGAGCTAGATTTCACCCTCATCGCTTTCATGGTGACATCAACGATGTGTAATGTGTGGTATCTGGATAATGGAGCCTCATTCCATATGACCGATAACAAATATTTCTTCATTGACTTGGAGGAGAGGGACCTCCAGATGCACATCAAAATGGTAGATGATGGGAGGTATAGTGTGAACGACATCGGTATTGTTACCTTCAGAGGGAGTCTGGTTCTCCCCTTATATTAAAATATGACATGTATGCTCCAGGTTTGAAGAAGAATTTGGTTTCAGTTTCCATGTTGGAGGATCGTGGCTACGATGTGATATTTAGTAAGGGAAAGGATTTCCTTCGTCACATAGCCTTAGGAAAAGTGAAGAGAATCATGGTTCGGGTGAATAACCTCTACAAGTTGCATGTATAAGATTGTGTTGCTTTGACTGCAAAAGCAGAGAAGGTGCAGACCCGAGACATTGGTGAGTTGTGGCATAGGATATTGGGTCACTTGCACCATGGAGCTTTGAAGACCATGCAACAAATTTATATAGGACTTCCCAAGGGTGCATGTTGGCTTGAGGGGGCCTGACCCAGGTTCAACGTTAGTTATCTAAACAAATACCTACACTACTGGCCTTTTCAGCATCATCTCGCAGAGCACGAACTAAAGTCTCACCCGAAGCATTATGGGGGGATGTTGGAACCAAGTTTCTACACCCTTGAGATGGTTGTGATGTCGGTTTATTCCAACTATACCTGCCTTCACGCAGTTTTTTTCGTTCTCTGTTTCACCCTTCAGTACCTTTGCGAAGTGTTACAATTGGCTTTCCCATAGCCCTAACCAGGGGCTGAAGTCCTTTCGCGTTGCTAGGGTAGCAATCTGTGATATCTCCCAAACTAGGCTAAGTATATTAGTTATCTTATTAACAGACCTTATTTAGCTTCGCGTAAATAGATGTTCTTACTCGCGTTCACTTAACCAATACATTTATACATATTCGCACATCCTACAACATTTGTGCATCCTATAAGCATTAGAAGTGAAATTCATACCCAATATAACAGAGGCATAAACAGGAAATAAATGCGCAAGAATTATAGAAAACTTCTCTTTATTAATACTTCTAGATGATTACAGACTCGACTCGCCCTGCGCACTCAGCTGCAGGGGCCCGTGCACTCAGCTGCAGACTTCTAGGCCTCTGCACACTCAGCTGCAGACTTCTAGGCCTCTGCACACTCAGCTACAGACTTCTAGGCCTCTGCACACTCAGCTGCAGAGCCTCTACCTACGCTACGACCCAAAACTAGACTTCTACTTCAAAGCTATCTCTCATACATGTTCGATCTTAATCCATGCTTGATTATTCTTCTAACTACTTAGAGCTTAGCTCTATTTATACAATCCCATGGTCCATGAACCATGGGTAGATCTTCTACAGCTGATATTACATTATCAAAATAAGGGCGGACAACCCTATGACTCTTTAACAACTACCCGCTCCACGCCCACAAAATGCGGAGTCTTTACATTGGAATTACAAAATTGGACCAAGACATGGGCTCTTAGCCCCAAAATTGCCCTTAGGGGATCCTATGCCCAACAGGCCCCCAAAAATAACATTGTGACTCACCCTTGAGTCACACTGCACGTGCGGAGATCTTAGCGCGAAGACCTCCCAGCTCTGTTTGGATCCCTGCAACTTCGGCAGCGCACTGAGCGACCGCCTGCTGGACTTCTTCCACGCGCTAGTCGGTGACTGCTACTGCTGAATTGCTGCCCTGAATTCTCTATTGAGTTGCTTGCAGTTGTGCAATATTTGCTTCACTAGAGGCTGTAATTGTATAAGACTCATCGATCAATGGCTGTAGGCACACTTTCAAGACCGCTTCTTTGTGCCGAGTGACATCCACCTGTTCCTTGAGTGCCTTTGCTTGCTGCATCCATACAAGCCTTTGTGTAAGGGAAATCATCTGCGCGGTTCCTTTTACCTTGTCATACCTCTACTGTAGCTCGTGCGTCTCTGTTTCTAGGTGCTCTACATTTGGGTCTCCTGCAGGGTGGTTAGGACCTCGAATGATTTTTCGAAGAGCTGTATGCAATCTGCCACTGCACTGTCAATCACTGCGATCACTATCGTAACCGCGATGGTGCACTATTCTATGACCTCCGGCAGAGTTGAAGGGCTAGGCCTCAACTGCAATTCTACTATCTGAAGGTTCAACTCTAGCTAAACCCTGGCCATCTATACTCTTGCGTCACACACCCGAGTGGCTAACTTATGGACGCGCGCATCCATAGTTCTTCTGCCTGAATGTCCAACTCCGGGACCATTCGGCAGAATTCCTCCACAACCTGCATTATCTGTTTGTTCTGCTCCACTGCCTCGTTGCACTGTAGGCGCAATTTCTCAATGTTGATGCGCTGCTCGCTCATTACCTATAGAGCGCAACTCTCCCTGGCCCTGAGTTCTGCGGTGACTCGATCCTATAAGAGGTAGAGTGTCTCCCGAGGGAGCACATTCATGTTCAACCCTACCCCTTTCAAACTGCTCACCATAGGTCTGTCAGCTTCCTTCTCTGTAGTATGTGTCCCATCTAGTAGCACTATCGTATTGGTCACCAATGTGCGCAACATTTCCTCAGCAGCTGAAGTGTTGACTGCAAGGCTGGTGGACACTGCACCAACCTGTGGAGTGCGAACCTGCAACTCTTGCAACTCTATCTGAAGAGCCCCCAACACCAACTATTTTTGTTCCTCAAACTGTTGGAGGGCCTTCGTGGTGACATGCCTCATTATTTCGCCGATATCATGCAAATCTCCCTCAGTGAGGGTGATTGGATCGAAAGACGTATTTGATGCATTTGTTTTATTTTCCGGCACTGTCTGCTCTCATGGTCGCAGGAAATTGAGTTGGGTGGATGTTGTCTGCAGGTCCACGCCACCTTTTTTTGTGTTTGTCTCTAGTTCAGGCGAAGGTGACTTTGTTCCTTCACGCTCTTCTTCCCCTGTTTTCTGCTATTGTTTGGCCAACTTCACAGTGTCATGCGCTGCCTGGGCCTTAGCCACTGCTTCTTCTTTCTTGCACTTTTCTGCCAGCTGCGCCATTCGAAGCTTTGTCTCCTCCTTCTTATGCTGCATGGTGGACTTGTCTATTTCCACCACGGAGCCAGCTGGAGCTCACCACTCTGGCAGCCAAGACTCAAGGACTGCGGATATTACATCATCAGTCGCCAAGTATGGTAAATCATGCCATGTCTTCGTAGGGTCCTTCCGCACCCTGATGAAGACATGGTGGAAGTCTACTTTGAACTCTGCAAAAATCTGAAAACTATTGTAGACTGTGGGCGATAACTGTGGCTTGCGATTGATCCTGTTAGTTCCAGTCTTCGTAGCCTGTCACCGGGGAACAACATGAGCTCTTACTATGTCTAGTTTTGTTAGATGTTTTGCACATGATGTTCAATACAAAACATGTCAGAAGTGTGTCCATCATAAGAATCTTGGAAAAATATTTCCAACGGTATATCACATTCCCGTAACCAGCTCCCTGACTAGAAGATATGATCGAAATAAATGAGTGATTCTTGGTTATGCATGTTTTGAGGTCAGTTGCTGCACAGAATGACAAGTTTAGTACAAAATCAGTTTCTGAAATAATGGTAAGGAATTTTTCAAAAGTGATAGAAATTTTTCTTCATCACATACCAAATAACAAAAACCTCCTTCAATTTATGCACAGGTGCTACTAGGTGGGAGATATATAGTGATATTTGGAACCTACATTAAAACAAAGCAAATTTTTCATATTTTTTATTGTTTTAGTCATTTTAGTGCGGTGCCATTTTACAACAGATGAAAAGTAATTTTGAAAAACCCAAGGAGGTTTTTGTTAATAACGAGCCATATAACAAAAAACTCTTTCATTTTATTCACAGGTGTCATGAATTGGGATATGTGACTAGATCTTTACAGCTCATTTTCACAGATTTAATTTTTTAATGATTTTCTGTTTTAGATATGATTTTGTGGCACATATTACGAGCAACTGGAAATGAATTTCCAAAATTTGAGATAGGTTTTTCTCCAAAATGACCTTATCTACAAAAACCTCTTTCATTTTTTTAACAGGTGCTATGGTTTATGAGATGCGAGTTCATCTTCAACACCTATTTTTAGAAATTCGGTCCAAGTTTAATACAACTGATTCTATTTTGAAGAAAATGGTTGAGCTCAATTCCATTAGTAAAAGGATGAGAAAATGTATATATTTTATGAATTTAATAATGTGGGGGTTGGAATTTGGCATAAGGTTTGACTCTTGTGAATGCTTTGAGCATTATTGTACATTCATTTTCAACAGTTTGGCAAAGGAATTGACCAGGGTTTGCAACACTTTATGGGATTCTTGTGGCATCTTGATTTGGTATTGTGTTTCCTTCTGTAATTGTCAGTTTACATGTGTTTTATGTATGCTATCTTCTCTCTTTGCTTCATCTTAACTAAATTAAACAAGGATAAAGGTAGAATACATTGAAATTGCAGTGCTCTACCTAGGGTTTTGTTTAGTTATCTATGTTTTCAGCTGTTGAAGAGGATCCCTAAGTCTTTCATGCCCTCTTCAACTCCTCACCAGTCTAAAATCTCTCCATATCACTCAATTTTAAGTTCTAAACCATTTGCCTACCTCGCCCCATAGAGATCTTTGAAAAACTGTGTCCATTCCCCGGACCCAAATCTGCCTTTCACAATTGAGCCAACAAACCCATCTTGACTTCAATCAAACACCTCTGTACAAATACCTAGCCTAAAATCAGTCATTACATCAGTCATCTCAAGCTTCAATGGAAATCTTTTCTGAGATTGACAAGGAGAGAGCCCCCTATCGACCTGGTTGGGCTAGCTACTAGGTTAAGCATGGTTTGATGTTACCCTAGATCCTGCCTTTCTCAGCCTGAGGTAGATTTAGGCCCTAAAAGATCCCCATCTGGATATTCATCTCCATTAGCACCTAAAATATCTTGCTTTCTCTGATCTGTTGTGTGTCCTTGGTCACCCACAATGAAACATACTTTGCTGCCTCTGGAAGGTCTGGCGCGAATGAAGCGAACTGGCTATCTTCGAGCAACTCCCATGCCACCAGTAGAATAAAAAATAAGACCCATGCATAGTGAAACGTTTTTCCCTACTCATGTGCCTCACGGCAGTTCGCAAGGAACTCGCCGCATAGATAGTTCGGCCAGTTGAACTAGACTCCTTTTGCGCATTGGGCCGCTAGTGCAACCACTGGCATGGGCACCTCATCCGCGTGGCACTTCTGCATCACCTTCCCTGCCAATATCTGTGTCACGACCTTGATTGCAGGGTTGTTAATGCTGGAGATGGCATACCCTTACTTCTTCTTCTCCAGTTTGAACTTCTTTTTCATCGCTTCCGTGAGGGCCAATTCGCCACCTTTTCCCTCTGAAATGTTTGTTGGTCCCTCTCCTAAGTAAGGTAGTCGGTGAATCAGATGGTGTATGATGGGGATAGGTTCCTCCAGCCACAAGCATCCATCATGCACTAAGCAGAGCAACTGCTTTATGATGAAGACGATCACTGGGGCACGGTGGTAATGTTGTACCCAGAGAAGGTTTAGCAACCCTTCTTTCTTGACACCTCTTAGAAATTTGCGCAGCTCCAATTCAATCATTCTAGCCATCACATCGATCTTCTGGCACATTAGCTTATCAATCACTAAATGCGGGAACTTCTCGTGGTCTACAAGGTCCCAATCTTCAAATTTCAACACAAGAACCCTCCCCAAGTGTGG
The DNA here is from genome assembly GCA_031772625.1 of Pinus tabuliformis. Taxonomy (NCBI): domain Eukaryota; kingdom Viridiplantae; phylum Streptophyta; class Pinopsida; order Pinales; family Pinaceae; genus Pinus; species Pinus tabuliformis. The sequence continues at coordinate 710,853,948 of CM062804.1, forward strand.
TCCCTCAAAGATAATATCGTCTGGGAGGAGTGGAGTTTGCATAGAGATCTTGCTCTCATCTATATCCTTCAGCACCTTGGCTTCACCCTTGCATGGAGGCACATATTCAGGTAATCGGGTAATAGGGTTCGCACCCTGGGTTTCAACTTCCATCTCTACATCCTCCTCTTCCACCGGGATTTCTTCAAATTACTCCTCTTCCTCTGCCTCCAGGTTAATGGCCTTCCCCTTTTCCTGCAAGGTGAGCTTGGTCCTCTGTATATTTCTGGGTGAGACGCACACCGGGATCATGGCCTACTTATCCTTCTTAGGTCTCGATGTGCGAGGTGATTTAGGAACCTCAACTATCACTCCGACGCTCTCTGGAGCTTCTACTTCCGCAATTTCCTACGTGGCTTTCGTGGGTGTTGACATCAATCTAGTTAGAAGGTCCTGCGTCTCCTTTGGAAATGTTTCAAACACTGAACTTGCTCTCAAAGCATCAAAGTTCGAAAGGTACATAAACACTTGATAGCGCAACAACTCAGTTATCAGAATGCCAAGTGTTTTTTGCTGGACAACCACTTGTAATTTATAGGGCCTTTTGTATTTGAATTCGACCGTTCTCCCCATATTCGGCCCATTAATGCTAGATTGGCGACAAATTTCCCAGAATATAACCCATAAAGTTCGCCTTAAATTCCTACTGCTCGCTCCATTTTGCCTCAAACCAACCATCAAATCATGTATAGTGAATTTAACGGTCACTTTCTGGCAGACCTGCACACTAGCGTAGCTGTCTTTGCGCTATCGTGGACCCTGTGACACTTCACTACTGCGTGTAGTCTTGACATCACGCAGCTCCCGGGCAGTGTAGTTTATAGTCCTCCGCCTCCTTTCAGCTGCCTGAAGCGATAATATTGTGCCACTTTCATACAGTCACATCGCCGGATTGCTGGTGTATGGCTTCAAGCGACTGCCATTCACCTTTCCTGGGAAGGGTTCTCCATTTAACTTGACCAGCTATACTGAGCCTCCATCAGTAATATCCTTAATAATATACGGCCCTAATCAGTGCATCCTGTACTTTCTGTGGAATTTATCAAACTTACTATCATACAAAAAAACTAGATCGTTTACCTTGAATGTGTGCAACTTGATGTATTCGTCATGCCATGCCTTTTCATGTTGCTTTTGGACCTGCTAGTGAAATCCAACTAGAAATATCTCTTCTTCCAGTTCCTCCTACTACGCAAGCCTCTCTTCCAAGGCTCTGCGATCTGTCATACCTGTCAGCGCTACTATGCACAAACTAGGCACAATGTATTCCATAGGCATTACAACTTCCACTCCATAGACAAGCCTAAAAGGTGTATGTCCCATCAATTTCTTGCATGTTGTCCAATAAGCCCATAACACTACAGGTATGCGTAGATCCCAATCACTTCGCTACACATTGCATACCTCGGTCAGCCCATTTTCAAGCGCTTTGTTGAACGCCTCCACTGTCCCGTTAGCCTTTGGGTGATAAGGTGTGCTCTTCTGGTGATACACCTGAAATTCCTCCGTTAGTGCCATGATAGTCTCATTCAGGAAATGTGTACTACGATCGCTCATCAAGATCTTCGGACATCAAAATCACGTCAGTACATGTTCAAATAGAAACTCCGCGACAGTCATGACCATGCAATCCTTCACCAGCTACGCTTCTACCCAACGAGTCAAATACTCCGTCGCAGTGATAATATACCTCACGTATGTCTTTCGTTGAGGTTCAATGGGTCCTACAAAATCTATTGCCCACTTTTTGAAAGGTTGCAATGCCATTTGTGGATTCAAAGGCATTTCATTCGTCCGCGATGGCCTACCTATTCTTTGACATACATCACATGCCTTGCAATATGATTTTGAATCTTGATGAAGGGTTGGCCACCACAACCCTGCGCGTAGAATCTTCTGCGCGGTTTCTCTTCCTGCATAATGTCCTCCCACGATGCCCCCATGAGCATTTGGAATGATGATACTTTGTTCAAATTCAGGCACATACCTTCATAGTATTTCATCATTCCCCATCTTGTATAGATGCCCAGCAATGACAAAGAAGTATGCCGCGCGCACCACTAATTCCTTCTTCTGCTCGACAGAGTATCCTTCTGGTTCATATCCAGTTGTTAGAAAGTGTATTATATCCTCAAAATTTCCATCCGCGATGCACACAGCAAAGCGCTGCGCGTCAGGTAATCCTTTCTCTAAACTAGTAAGTTCCTCCCTTGTCTCGATGCACGACATGTGATCTGTTCCCATGTTCAATCGTCTAGGCTTCACAACAACTTCAAAATCATATTCTTGGAACAATAGGAGCCATCTATAAATTCGACCCCCCAACACAGGCTTATTGACCAAGTACTTTAGCGTGGAGTACATGTGCTTCTGCTTAGGTTGGGGCTTTTCGTCATAGGCCTGCATCCATGTGTGCAGATCATTCTGCCATCATACTTATCTGTCAGTTCTGTCTTAGGCTTCCCAAATCGTATTCGCATCATTCTCCTGCATTTGTGCCAATCATCAAAGCTTCCTTTGTGCGTACCCCACCATCTTGCGGGCGTAGCGCGCAGCACCCAGTCCAAGGCCTGGAAGTGTTGCTTTTACGGCACCTCCCTTTCAAATGCATCCAAGAAGCTATCTACCTCATTTAGACCATCATAAGTAGGCAGATTTCTTTCTTCTGACCATACACAGTGCAACGACTGGGTCATCATATTGCAATTCAGTGTAGCTATCTCGTGTAACTGATTCTGCCAGTGTTCTACTTCTTTGTTGGAATTCAAAGTGCAAGAACTCTTGTGCTCCCACGTAATCTGCCCATCCATGGTGGGATTCACGCAGTCTTGGTCTCGTGTTGTTATCTTTTAGATGCAGTCCAAATCATCATCACTCTGATAGTTGCGGACTGGTTTTGTATAGCGCAATCCTTCAGTAGGATCTAGGGGTATTATTATTAGGTTCCAATGTTTGGAGGAACTAGTAAAGGGTATAGTAGTGGGGTGTGTTCACTTGTGATGAAATAGTTAATTAATAAATCAACCTAAGTTAGCTAGTGCATGCAAATAAATTAATTTACCCTATTGATATTGAAGTTCAAGGGCATTGTACTATTAGTTTTAGACAATTCCATATTGTATAGGTGGTGCATGCAGTCAGAGAAGGGACCTACAGGGATTGGACAGTTCTGGATGGTGATTTCCTTAATTAATAGGGGTCTAATTCCTTGAGGAACAACGAAAGCAAATAGGGACTTGGGCATGCTTGTATTTGGTTAAGTATTGACCGAAGCTTGTCTAGGTAGCAGTGAGATAGATTATACTAGTGCATAGGTTTCTTGGGCTTGAGAAAGCATTGTATTTCTTCTCTATTTTCTGATCAATGCAATACAAATAGGAAGGGGTTTTGAGCAGCTTTCCCCTTAGATAGATCTATGAGCATATCTGATTGAATATGGTCTCATTTTTATGTTGTGATTTCTTGATCATTAAATTGTTTCTGCTGATGAGTAGAGTAGATTCAAGTCTTTTGTTTTAGCATATTACGTAAGCAATTTGAATCTACAAGGAATTTCTACATGCACTTTTTCAGTCTCTCCGTTTTCCTTGAAAATCTCGTTTAGGCCCTCAAAATGGCCTAGGAAGTTTGGAACACTAGAAAACTGTCAAAACTAGAAAGTTATGTTAAATTTAAGAAATGAAACTGAAACAAAATAATGTTGGGTAAATTTGGGCTCATAACAATGTGATCATGTCACTGGGTGGTTGTAGTCAGTTCTAGACATATGTACCCAATTTTCCATAAGCACGTCTTCGAAATTGAGTCTCGCATAGTAACTCTCATCTTCATGTTTACCATAGTGAGCAGGTTAAAGTGGGTAAATATGGGGTGAGGTGGTTATAGATTGGTATCAGAGCTCTCACGTTTAACATTTGGACTCGATGGGTGAAATGTGTTTGTCATGCATGCATGTCAATTGTATATGTGTTCATTATGCATGCATTGTGATACTCATTGTTGAAGTAGTGTCATCATGTAGATGTTGATGGTGTTGATGTTGGTATGATTGGCACATTGATTTTATTATATATATACACATATTTTGTATTAATCTAAATTGATTTTGTATATGAGATAGCCTCCCTTGAACTTCACTAAGGTATGTTGATTATGTTTATATTTGGTTATCTTGTTGGGTTGTGTTATATTCTTTCCACGACTAGCCCACATAGTTAATCGAGGGGTTAGAGGGGGGGCAAAGCCCCCCTTTGTTGCGCAGATTGTGTCGCGCGGGGGGGGGGTGGGTTAGGGTGTTACAGGGGGTTTGAGGCATACCCATAACCCCACTTTATGGGGTCCGAGGCAGCGCCCCAGAAAATTTTGGTTTTGGACCCTATGTTAGGTTGGGCGGACCCACCTATGGTTTTGTGCATGATTTTTGCACATGTTTTTTTGGACGCGATGGTTTTCGGTCCATGGTATTGGATGCTTCGGGATGTAAAAATATGTATTATAACATTGAAAGGAACATAATGAAAAATCAAGCTGGTAGTCCTGGTTTGGGATCCAGGGGAAATCTCTATGTATATGTGTTTTATGTGTTATGCTCTCGCATTGTTTATTTTTTGTGTTTTAGAATTCATATGTAGGTAATTTCTGTACGGGGTTAAAACCTACATATCTGACATAGTATGCTTGTAGGAATTAGAAGATCTAAGATAAGCAGCAAAATGGTGGACTACAGTTCATGTGATTCTCCCTACAAATAAGATGAGTAGCATGGTGATGAGTACTCCCGTGACATAGAAACTACATTGAGAAGTTTAAAGGCTAAGATAAGGAGTTGTAAGGTAGATAATGACAGGATCATTCAGTCATAGGAAAGACTTGCTATGGTATAGGAAAAACAAGCATAATTTAATGTAGTCATCCTTCAGAATATATAATATTTGCAAATACATGGACCACTTAGGATCAGTCATGGACATGAGGAAAGGACCAATGGGGCATATGGAAGTAGGTCTCAATCATGATAAAATTTTGATAGGGATGATACATTCAGAGATGGTATGTTCTTGGATACACCTGACAGGAGGGTTAATGACCATGGGTTTTATTCTAGTTCTTGTTCAAAGAGACAACATCATCATCATTGTCACTATCCGTATAGGAGGAGTGAGAAGTAGTGCTTCCCAAATGAGTTCAAAAATGCAAATCCTCCTACATTTGATGGAGAACTGAAGAAGTCACAAGATGCAAAAGCTTGGTTGCTTAGGATGAATAAGGGTTTTAGATTACACAATTATTCAAAGAATATGAAATCTAGGATATCTACTTTTAGTCTTAAAGGGAAAGAAGAATTTTCATGGGAAGTTTTAAAGAATGTATAGGAATTTGAGAAGAGGAGCTAACTTGGAGTGAGTTCGAGAGACTTTTTTGGAAGAAGTATCTATCTCAAAGATACTATGATGATAGGGAAAAGGAATTTTATGAGTTGAAGATGGGATCTATGACCAATGAGGAGTATACTAGCAGATTCCTGGAGTTAATGAGATATGTGCATTATCTTAAGGAGGAGAAAGTAAAGATTCATAAATTCATTAGTGGGTTGCCTGTGTCATTCAAAGACATGATTGAGTTTGATGATCCTAGATTGTTGGAGGAATCCATCAAAAAGTTGAAGCATTGTTATGAGCACTTGAAGGGCAAGACTGAATATAAGCTGGATTGGAAGAGTAATGATAAGAATAAGGGAAAGTGGGTCAAGAAGAGAGGAAAAACCCAGGATATAAATGACAAGGGAAATGCAGCACCGCACAAGAAGTTCAATGCATCTGACATAGGATAGAGATTTAAGTCTTAGGATCAGAACAAGGGTGATGGAAAGAATCCTTTACAGCGTTGGATTCGTGGCAAGGATCACTGTAAGAGATATTTTCCACAACATCAGGGTGGAAGACTGCATATTTATAGTGCTTAGAAGGCACATAAAGTTGGGGATGTTGGACAGATTATTCCTTGGATTTATGCAACATTGGATAGTAGACAGGTTGATCATCAGACATCTATTATTGATATGGAAGGTAACCTTTGTGATCAAGTTGTTTCTATTTTGATTGAACCTAGATCTAATTATAGTTACGTTAGTCCTGACCTAGTGGATAAGTGTGACTTGAATAAAAAAGTGGATGCAAAATCTCAGTTGGTGCAATTGACTCTAGGGACCAAGAAGATATTTCACCATTGGCTAATATCTTATGCATTTGAGTTGAAGGGTATGCCTATGTCAACACATCTGAATGTGATTCCATTGGGATCATACAACTTGATTTTGGGCCATGATTGGTTGTACCTTCACAAGACTAAGATAGATTGTTATGATAAGTCTATTGAGTGCTTGGATGATGATGGGGAGACGAGAATCTTATAGTGTAAGAATAAGCCTACATCAGTGAGAAAGGTTACAACTATGCAGGAAAAGCACAATAGTAGTAAAGGATGTGTATTGTTTGCAGTTCATATTTCTAGTGACAAAGGGAAGGATGTTGAGGATGCTGAAGTCTTGAAAAGATATCCAATTTTGTAGTAGTTTCAGGATGTGTTTTTCAGCAAAGAATTCAGAGTTATCGCCTAATAGGGAAGTGGACTTTTCTATTGAGTTGATGCCGGGAGCAACACCAACATCTAAGGCACTATACAAGATGAGCACCCTGGAATTAGTTGAACTGAAGTTGAAACTTATAGAAATGCTTGGGAAGGGTCACATCAGGCCAAGTGTATCACCTTGGGGTGCACCAATTTTTTTTTTTTGAAGAAGGATGGTACTCTCAGGTTATGTATTTGTTATAGGATATTTTGTCTCATTTGATCAATAAAACTACTAATGGGATCATTCACATCCTATTCCCCGTTTACATCATCATTGTACAAATCCTTATGCATGAATCTCTCATTCCTCACAATTTCTTCCCTAAACTACATCATCTGAGCCAGTTTTAGGACCAAGACACCCTGGCCTCTTGCTGGACAATGTTCACCTACATGTTTCTCTTGAAGCCTCCATTTCCAGTAGCCTCTAGGATCTATTATAACCATTTACCTCAGATAAAAATTTTGAATTCTATACTATCCTACCTTTTAGTTTCCACCCTTTTCCTTAGAACTCATCCTCCCATCAAGAGTGGATCTCAATTCCAAGATTGGTAAAAGGACAAGAACTCCCAACTTACCCCACTCCTCTATATATGTGCAAGCTTCCATACAAAAAGGGTTGGATATTGTAGAGTGATTCTACCCTTATTTTTTTGTTGTGAGAGTTATCCTTTCATGCATTTAGTGTGATTGGAGGTACACTTTGTGAAAAAGGTAGGACAAGTCAACAATTTGGTGGATCTCTTCTAGAAGATCGACACCTATTTATGGTTGTAACTCACTCCATTTATATCAATACAAAGAGTTCTTTTGTTTTCGTATATGTGATGTCGTTATTTCATGTATTTCAATACCATGTTGATATTTCAAATAAAGTGGATAGATGATGCTACATAGATCTCATAGTTTCTTGGCTTGTGTTGTATGGTTGTGCAGGTTCAAATTTTGGCAATTGGAGCTAGGATTGGAGAACTCAAGCCAAAGAAGGAGTGAAACATACGACATATTCCAATTATGCTTCTTTCCCTCATCTACTTACTTTAAGGAAAACATTAGGTCTTTTGTCATTCTGTTGTTCTTGGTTAGCCACCAAACCTAGGGGAGACATTTCTATCTGGAGTCATAAATCATGCATAACAAATTGGCGATCATACTGGGGATCGATGTATTACCTTGGTGGTTTCTTTGTCCATTGCATTTGATTTAGATCTATCATTGATCTTTACTTCTTTAACCAGGCAAGAACAAACCTTGGAAGTGATTGCATTGAGTCTTGTGTGCAATTTTTGTGTTGCAATCCTCTTTCCTAGGATCAATGCACCCTATGGTCTATTGAAAGATAATTTCAACTCACCTGGGACTTCCCTATGCCTGCGTTTCATCCCACCTAGGCTCTCTATGTTCTTGGGTTGCAAAGCACTGATGCCTCTTTTGCACCTATGTTGATCCTTGTTTTTGTGAAAAATTTGCCTTGTTTGCTCAGTGTTGATTTGATTAGCCTACTTCTAGCTGACCTTCCCTAAGTCTTGAGTGTCTTGTGGTCTATTTGAAGCCTCCATTTGGTTTGCATTTGTGTTTGATTGCCTTTGGTAATAATTGATTTCAATTTTTCTTTGTTCTTATCATTAGGTCGCTTGCAAACTTGTTTCATTTGATCATTGATCGCTTGGATGAATTGTTGTTCTAGTCCTCATTCTGAAAAGTGCATTTGAATGAGTGATTAGACTTTACATATTATTTTTCCCCATTTTCGAAAATTAAGTGTGGTGAAAATAAAAAATATTGCATTGCCATTTAAGGTTTTGCATTCATATTGATTTAGGAAAAATTGCATGAAAAGGGATTTGAATTGAGCATCTTGTTTGTTGCATTTTCTATGCCGCATATTATTTGTCTCTTCCCATCCTTAGCTAGATTTTCATTGAAGAGAAAGATTCCATTTCCTCATGCTAGATTTGCATTTTATGGAATTCAGGTGAATTTGTGGTGAGCCATAAAACTAAAAGTTAATTCAAAATGAACTTAGAATTGACTAAATCAACCTAAGGAGTTTTTGTAACATTAACACAAACACAAAGAGGTATAGGCTAGAGGTGTGTTCAAATGTCGTTAAACGTAGGAGCCGTCATTGTTTTCCAGCATTGCATCCTGGGGGTGAAATCTCGTTCCACGTATGTGAGTGTATAAGATTGTACTCAATGTACCTTCGGGTATATTGGTGAAACTCCACTCACGTAAAGTATATGGGAATGCTATTATCAAACGGTTACACATTAGATAACATTACTACAGACTGCACTCCCACGTACCGTTGTGTATATTTTTGGGGTCACCAATAGGTTTCTATCCATCCATAGGTAACCAAGTCTACTTCCTTGTAAACTGTGATACACCGAACACAACATTTGGGGAGATTGGCTTCCGTATGTTAAGTCATAGGTTCGCCAAGGTGTATATTGCAGTTCACAGTTGCTTGGTAATCCTTTATGCCTAGATTATCCTCTCTTTGATTTATTTCTTTTTGTGTTGATAAAATTTACTATCCAACGTGGAACAACAATATCACCCAATCTGTCATTCATGTAGAATGCAAAATAAGCCTCCACTCCCTCCAGAGGCTACTCCTGGCCATCATCAGAAGCATAAGAACATGCAGACTACCAAATCAGGAACTTCGGGAGCCACTTTTGGTCCTCCTCCTAAATCTGATCGAACATAATGATCTATCCCCTTAAGTACCGAACCCAAGGTTACATCTACTCTTGTCAATGAAACTGACACAACTGATACTGAATTACCGAGAATTTGTTCCCTGAGGTTATACAATCTGACCTTCCTGAGTCAGAAACTTTATTTCCTAAGGCCATTGAACTTAAGGAGCCTCAATCATCTTTACCTGTTGCTTTAGGTATTCCATCCTCTCTTTCGTTGTCTCAGACAGATCCGCTTGCTATATATCTTGGCCCCGATAGTGATTCACTTCCCTCTAGATTTGTGAGTATCGAGGATATCCCATAATTAGAGCCTCGTCCTTATACCCATTTGGAGGGACTTTTTCTTTATCCAACCCATCCTCTTCACCCTCCTCCACATTCTGAACAAACTCCTTTACTTGGTTCTTTTGACTTACCCTTGAATTTCACGTGACAATCTACATGGGAATTATTGCCCATGAATGGAATTGATACAATGATATCGCTTGCCAGCCTATGTCCACCACTATGGTTGAGACACAAAATTTTGAGCATGATTTATGATAAGATACCAAACGCTTTGATACCTTCAAATATTGTTCCTCCTCTTATGCATGGTAAATAATCCCATGCTATTGATGGAATTATTGGTTCTACCAGCATGCAGACGGGGTGAGTAAACCATCTAGTATTGCTCCACCCGGACATGCTCAAAAATCTCAATCCCACCCTCCTGCATTTACTGCTTCTAAGATAAATCTCGTTTCATCTGATAAAGGAAAGTATCAATAGAAACCTAGAAGAAAGAAGAAAGGAAAAGGTAAGAAGAAGAAATATCCCTCTTTGCAGGATAAACAAACAAATTAGTCTTCTGATGAGAATCAAAAGCCTCGATATCCTTGATTGATTTGCAACGAGGAACACTTTACACGTGATTTTCCTTACCACACTGAAGTGAATCAATTTATTAATTCCTCCACTTCTCCTGCAGTGTTGACTAACCCGTTTCCTAATCAAGAGACTCATATGGTTGCTTGGGACCCATCTTTCTCTAACACGGTTTTGATACTTTCCTCTTCAAAGCCGAGATTTGATGTTTTGGTAGCTACTCGGAAAAAGGATTACAGTAACATGAATCTACCGAATGGTTAGGCTACTTATCAACCTACCATTCTGGAAAAATCCTCGTTAGATCCCACTCTACTATTGATCCCTGCTAAAGTGACTATTAAACCTCCAAAGGGTGTTATTCACAAGTAAACTTTCAACCCTCATGTAAGAGCTGCTCAAAATTATAACGTAGTTGAAGACTTAGCTCAGTCCCCATCAACTATTTCGACTCTTGAGGTGTTTCAAAACTTCCTCGCCCAAAAGAGGGCTTTACTTCTGGCTATCGGATGTGTGGATCCATCGGATTCCAGTCTTGTTGTTTTATCTCATGAAAACTATACCCCTCGGCTTAAAGCTCAGTTAGATTTTATAATCCAAGTCATCATCCATGGTAAAAATATTCATCATTCCATCATGGATGTGGAAGACTTGACTTGCATTATGTCCATGTCTTGTTGGAGGGTGATTGGTTCTCCTCAACTATGTCAGTCACCTACTACATTAAAATCCTTGGACGAGAGAACATACAAACGTTGTGGGATTTTGAACTCCATGCAAGTTGGATTAAGGAGAAAAAATGTGTCCACAGAAGTCAAATTTATTGACAAATTAGGACGTACGTGGGTTTATGACATGGCTGCTTTCGTCTCGACTTACTTCTGTATGATCACCTTTCCTCATAAAAGTGAGATTGTGGCCATATACCAGCTTACCTTTTCCGCCTCCAATTCACATTTACCAAATGTGTCCCTCTTGTGGGGGAATCCATATAGTCATATCAACATGTCAAAGTTGGATTGTTGAAGGATTTTTCGCTTATGGGGACATTTTCACTCCCTTATCCTCTCCTTCCTGACAACTCATCTTTAGTAGCCTATACCAACACGATATCATCTTCTACTATCCTGGTCAATCAATGGATTCTACCAGACAAAACTGACATGCAATGTTTTGGCGACTAAATGCCGCTAAGCCCCATTGAGCTATATTAGGAAGCCATTTATTCGGATTGTGCGACTTCTTCTTTTAATTCACTTAATTGGGTAGACAGATCGCTGGACTATGGTACATCTTCTGATCCTTTCTCGCATATATTCCATACAAACAAAATCATCATGGAAGTAATAATGTCAGACGATTTGCCATGCGATGAACATCACCATCGTTCCTCCTTACCTGATTCCATTGAGGATAGTCTCAATGACATATACTCGCCCAATTCTGTCGAACTTTTTATGAATTCTATGTCTATTCATGAGGTCATTTCGAAAAAGAATCTTTCGAATATTGAAGAAATAATACCTCTTGGAATTTCCATCAAGCTAGGTGTTGTTGAAAATCTACAAATTGGAGAATCTTATTCTCCATCTGAGATCGAGACTTATTGAGCCCTTTTTCGTGAGTTCCAAGATTTCTTTGCCCAGAACCCACGAGGACATGCCAGGTATTGAACCAAAGATAGTTGTACATAAATTAAGACATATCTAGATGCCAAAAAAGTCCGACAATGCTTCCATCCGGTCCATATTAAGTAGGCTACTAGTATTAAGGATGAAATTGAAAAGCTTCTTTGAGTTGGTTTCATATAATCCATTCCTTTAACTGATTGGGTGTTGAATGTAGTCCCTGTCATGAAGAAACAGGGCACCATTCGAGTGTGTGTCGATTATCGGGTTGTGAATCGTGCATGTTCGAAGGAAAATTATCCCACCCCATTTATTGACTAGATTGTTGATGACCGTGCTGACTGCGAAATTTATTTATTCATGGATGGATTTTCGGGCTATAATCAAATCAATATTTTCTCGGTGGACCAACCTAAAACTGATTTTATTTGTCCCCTAGGAACTTTCACCTATAGGAAACTCCCGTTCAGTTTAAAGAATGATGGGGCCACGTTTCAACCTGCCATGAATTATGATTTTCATGATATTAAACACATCATTTAACCATATTTGGATGACCTCCCTCCTCACTCAAAACATCGGACTGATCACTCAATGCATCTTCGGGCTATTTTCCTTCGTTGTAGACATCATAAGATTCGAATTAACCCATAAAAATGTGCGTTTTGTGTCAGTTCTAGCTGCATCTTATGTTTCATTATATCAAAACAAGGAATTTATATCGATCCATTGAAAGTACAGGAAATTGTCGATTTTCCTGCACCTTCTTCACTAGTTTAGATTCAACAAATTCAAGGGAAAGCTAACTTCCTACGAAGATTCATCCCTAACTATGCTGAATTGACCAAAGGATTCACTCTCTTGCTAAAAAAATGGGTTCCCTTCCATTGGGATGACGTAGCTCAGAAAGCATTTGGGGCCCTGAAATATGTGCTAGTTAGGGCATCTCTTCTATACCCTCGTGACTATCGCGTGTTTAATTCTTGCATCTTGCTACTGCCATTTCTATTATAGCAATGGTATTGGTCCAAGAAGATGATTAATGGATTAAAAAACACTCCATTTACTATCTAAGTCGAAATATTAATGACATCGGAATTCAATATTCCCACGTAGAAAAGTTGGCTTTGGCGTTCGTTCAAGCCATCCAAAAATTTCACCATTACATATTGCTTCAAAAAACTATGGTAGTTTTAGATTGCAACCCTATGACATACATTTTGTCATGTCAATTACTAGGGGGAAATTACTCGAAATGGATTGTCATCTTACAAGAATTCAATCTGGAGTTCATCAAATCGAAGTCGAAGAAATCTTGAGTTTTCATGGAACTATTGTGCGATCTCCCTTCCCCTGATTCAGAATATACATATGAATATTTTATTCCCAATGAGTCATTGTTTCTGTTCTCATCATATGACTTGTGGTATGGAGATTTCCTGATTTATCTCTAGACCTAGACTTTCTGGTCTAATACCTCTCGCTTAGAGCAACGATGTATTCATTACCAAGCCCGAAATTACATTATTATTGGCGACACCCTTTATCGTCGTGGTATTGATATGATCTTATGAAGGTGCCTCACACTTGAGGAGGTCGAGAAAGTATTAAATGAATGCCACTTGGGGGCATGTGGTGGACATTTATCTGGTTATTGTACCACCCATAAAATTTTATGTGTTGGTTACTTCTACCTACCATCTTTTGAGTCTGCATCCTCGCTGTCTAGAAGTGTCATGGCGTGCTAGATATATGATCGTAAGGCCTGTGCTCCACTCGCTCTGTTGCATCCCGTTATCATTGTTGGTCCCTTTGTGAAATGGGGTATTGACTTCATGACATGTAACCCTCACTCAAGCAAGGGGCATGTTTATATTATTGTCGTTGTTGACTACTTTATAAGTGGGATGAGGCGATGCCTACATTTAACAACACCGACGAAACAAATGCATAATTATTTTTCAACCACATCATCGCGTGATTTGGTGTTTCACAAAAAATAGTTACAGATCATGAAAAACATTTCCGGAACCATATGATGACTGAACTAACTACTACGATGGGAATTTCCCATGAAAATTTCACTCCCTACTATCCTCGGGCTAATTCACAAGTTGAGGCCATCAATGAATTTCTTAAAATTATGCTTCAATGCATGGTAGGGGTAAACAAATCAGACTAGAATTTTCTTATTTATGTTGCTTTGTGGGCATACCGAACCTTACTCAGGATGACTACCGGATTCATACCCTTTCAGTTGGTGTATGGTTTGGAAGCTATCCTCTCAATTGAATGTGAAATTCCATAATTGAAACTAGCTATTGAACTTATTCCTGCCACTTTCGTAGAGGAGGAGCTTTTACATTTGACTTGTTTAGATGAAACCCGATGCGATGTTGCTCTAACTAATGATGCTCATAAAAGATGCATAAAGGCGTAGTATGACAAGAGTGTCAAGCCTCATGTCTTCTTGGAAGGAGACTTTGTCTTGTTATAGGACTAGGAGTCTGATAAGTTAGCTGCAAGAAAGTTTTAACCCATGTGGTTAGGTCCATACATTGTCAAGTGAATCCTTGCAAAAGGGGCCTACGAGTTAGTAGATCTTGATGGAGTTCCCTTGGTGCAACCTAGAAATGTGAAGTACCTAAGAAAATACTATGCTTGATCTCAAGTGTAGTTTTCACTGTATACATACTATCTATAGGTGTGCTGAGTGCATTTGTAGTGTGCCTTTTCATATTTTAACACAATTTCTATTTATTCCCTTTTACGTTTGCTTTGTAGATGTCGGTATCTATTGGAACTTTTATCAATTATGGTGATGCTACTAGTCGTAGTACTCGGAATTTATCTTCCGCAACATGGGCTAACTTTGCTCCAAGTGGCGAGTTAGTGAGTCTGCAATGGATTTGTATTGGTCACTCCACCAAAAACATCACTGAGTATAGCAGAGTGGTCGAGCTGCTGTCGGATGCTAGTGCACATGGTATCCGCCATTTAGTCGTTAGACTTGACTCACAACTCGTAGTACTACAACATGCCGATATCTATTTAGTTAGGAGTCCCACCATATTATGCATGGTTTTAAGAGTACACCTTCTAGAAAGACATTTTGACTTCATACAATATGAACACATTTTTAGAAATCTAAACACATTGATATAAATCCTAGCTAATAATGTTTTAGATTTACATTTGCAACGAGTGTAATTAGTTTTCAGTTCACATCACATCATATTGAAAATACAATAAAAACCCCAAAACCCTGATATATATATATATATATATATATATATATATATATATATATATATATATATATATATATATATATATATATAAGTTTGGTTTTGGAAAATTTGTGCTTGAGACACATATGGCATACATTGCCCGTATGAAAGACTACATGCAAGATCTAAGTATACATAATCAAAGGTGCTCATGGTAGAATGACACTGCATGAGCTATCTTGTGTAGTAGTCAACCAATACGACTAGGCACTCCTATGGTGTATCATATAAGTTTGATTTTACAAAATTTTGTGCTCAAGAAACATATGGCATACATCGTGTTATCACTGAAAATTCTATTGCCAAAAATTTTTAGCCTAACTTAAGGACAGGGTGTTTTTGCAGCGCATGAATCCTCTTTTAACAGTTTCGCAGCGCAGCATGCTTCAAGTGATTTCGTAGCGCGCTACGAAATTGGGGATTTGCTCGGGTTTTCAGTAGAAGGTTCATATACTAAATTTAGATGATGAGCAGAGTGATGCAAAGGCCCAAAAGGGAATGCAGTGGCAATGTATAAAGTTGGTGTATTCTACTACTTTGGTTTGAAGGGGGTTCCCCGTGACCATGCGAAAGCATTATCATGGTTTCTTAAAGCGGTTGAGAAAGGAGAATATATTGCTAATGTACATGTGCTGAGTGTTAATCAACTATTAGAATCGGCTCTGGACACAGCACGGCATGTGGCAAGTAGTATATTCACCTCGACTACTCCTGTACCTTACACCCAAATGACAAGCCAGCGTGAAGCTTTTGTAATTGGCAAACTGACTCTTCACTGCGGTTTGAACCTGGGTTGGGATTGAATATTCCGAGGAGAACATGACATGCAAACTGGTACCTACAGGTTGCCATTGACAAGGTGAAGGCGCAGGTCAATATCGGGCAGCAGTTGTTGGCAGTCTTCCAGATTCTTATCAACAGTTCCAATGTCAACTCTCTGCAAAGCTAGCAAAGGGGCATCCGGAGCTGAGTGAACTCCTGTTGAGAAGCAGCTCCTTTTCCAGACCTGCTGACTTACGAAACTATGGCCGCCAGCAACGAGCGAGCCCATTGAATTCAGGACTTTGGATTTCAATTGAACTTACCATAACAGTTAGTCAGATAGTGGCTTCCATTATTGTTTTATCACTCTCAAGAAATGAGAATCCTCGGGCCCCATTATTTGTTTGGGTCATGGGTTATGCTACAGGGTGTCGTGCCACACTTCCTCTTTTGTATTGGCGATACACACACCGATATATTCATGTGCCGGAGCAAGATCCTGTATCTTCATCCATTGCTTCCCATTCTAGTCCTCCTCCTCCTCAAACTACCTCTTACACTACAATGTCAGTTCCTCAAGATTCACGAGAGGAAGAAGGCCCAAGTACATCTCAGGCTTCAAGGAGCCGTCAGCATATGGCAAGAAGGAATCCCAGGTTTAATGTATATGTAGAACGGTTCAAATTGGCTTTAGACTGCTTCTTTGCTGTTTGGTTTGTTGCTGGGAACGTGTGGATATTTGGTGGTCACTCATCCTCAAGTGATGCTCCAAATCTTTACAGGTTGTGTATTGTGTTTCTCACATTCAGTTGTATAGGTTATGCCATGCCATTCATTTTGTGTGCGACAGTATGTTGCTGCCTACCCTGTATAATACATATTCTTGGATTTCGAGAGGACCAGAGTCAGACAAGAGGAGCTTCACCTGAAGTGATTAATACTTTGCCAACTTACAAGTTCAAAGCAAAAAGAAAAACCGAAAGTAATGGAAATAAAGACGACAGTGAAGTTGACTCAGAAAGCGCAGGTGAGGGTGGCTTTATAGCAGCTGGAACTGATAAAGAGAGACTTATTTCAGGCGAAAATGCGATTTGTTCCATTTGCTTGGGCAAATACCAGGACAATGATGAGCTAAGGGAGTTATCATGCACACACTGCTTCCATGTAGAATGTGTTGATAAATGGTTGAAAATAAATGCATCTTGTCCTCTTTGCAAACATGAAATTGGGCAATCCAGTGAAGTAGCACCAGAATCTTCTGCACAAGCAGGACAACGAAGAGATGGACAATTGGTGTGATGAGCCAGTATGAGTCAGGCATGAGTTGGTGCTGCACTGCATAGATGAACCATAGTGAGGAAAGGAGCAGCATAACCCTCAATATTGCTGTTTCCTAGTTGTAGACAATGCATCTTTTGCCATAAAAGAGAGCAACCTGATGGTGCATGATCGTTACAGCTAGGGAAGACTTTAAAAGTTTGTAAAACTAAGCATAGCTCTTAAACAGTGAAGTTAAAAGACATGATTGGAATGTGCAAGTGGTTCAGTATCCAAATATTGAAGGTTGCAGAATATGGAGCTACTGTGCAAACGAGTAACTTTATCTATATTTTCACAAGATCATACAATGGGAAATGTTGAGATAACAACTGCATCGGTGAACCAGAATAGTTACAAAAGTTCTTGCAACTAAAGGGATGAATAATTGCATGGTGTGAATTAAGAATGACCATGTAGAGCTGCTATACAGACTTCTCCAAGGTTTTATATTTGAGGAGTGCGTGCTATTGATGTTGTGCAAAAATTTCAGAAATTAAGTTTTGCGGCATTTATCAAGGTTGTTTGAGCCATTTAAATAGCAAGTTTTTGTTTCTCTTGGGTCACAAGTACTTTCAGGAAAGCAGATAGCTCTAGTTATAATGCTGCAGTGACAAACACATCTAGTTGGGGCAGAGTGAAGACCAGAAGTGTGAACGTAAGGTCAATATGAATAATTTAGTGCTTCGTTCAGGTGTCAAGATTATCACATATCCTTTTAATAATGCTGTGGACAAGACAGGACATGAAAATGGAAAAGCGTTAGCATGTTGAGATATTTTGCTATGCTTTGAGCCAGAATGATGGCACTGAATGGAGGCAGCCATTGAAGCTCCAAGGATTCTGAATCTCTCAAACAGTGAACACTTTAGTGAACCTTATGGGAAGGATTTTGTCTTCATTACCAATAATTGGCATACATCTCTTCTTCCTTGTTAATTGAAGACAGTCAAATTTATTGATGAAGACTGTGTTTTTGAAATTGTTTAAAACAATTTCGCAGTTTCGTAGCGCGATACGAAACTGCGAAACTGCTGTAGATGTGTTTTTGAAACGCATATAACAGTTTGATGGCAGAATCAAAATTTTGTGAAGGGAACACCTCAGTGACTTGAAATAGATCGAAGGAAGCTGCTACAGCCAATCAACATATGCCAGGTGTACCTTTAACAAAAGGTGAAATCTTTTAACTCAAGTTTGGAGTTTTCGGTCATAAAGCCACTTTATTTTTGGTGATTAGGGTTTTGGAGGGAGCTACATATGAAAAGTTTCGGATTGGCACACCTGTCCATCAGAGAAACTCCCAGCATGTCAATAAGCATATCAGTAGCATGGTAATACCCTATATTCTTGGGTTATTAAAGGTTTAAGGTGTCAACTGCTGCATATTCGGTGATGGGGAACCAGAACCGAAAATTTAGGGTTACTCTCAGCCAAAACAGAACAGATCAAAGCTTTCGGTGCTCAACGCCAGCATGGGACATTAATTGCCCATCTCATGCCCTCTCACGCCATCTCAGCTGAACGAAGAAAAAGCCAGATGTCAAAGCTGCAAGGAGGAATCATGCATACAAGGAGATAGAGTTAGAATTTCAATGTGATTAGGACTCTATGTATTTACAACGCAATACCTTTTGTATTTAATAAGTTTGTTTAAAAATAGATAAGGTTAGTTAATGATAGACCATCGAGCTCTCCCCTCATGCTTGAGGAGGAGACTCGAAGTAGTTAAGTTTGTTTTCCTATATATAGTGAAAACTCTGATGTAATGAGGGTTGGAGATTTATGAAAAAACAGAGTTTTTATCAGCTTATGTAAAAAGACTTTTTGACAGTAATATAAGGATTACTTTTTCTTCCCAAGATTCATCATGTGTTCAATGCTCAGAATATGTGTGGTTTTGTCATTATCCTTTATATATTTTATAGCTCACTAAATATGCAATCACTCTGAATTCACCTAGTGCTCAGACTTCCTGTGTATATTTATGAGTTGAGGTTCTTTTTGAGAGATGTTTTGAGTGTTAAACATTATATGCCTTGGCTTCTATGATTGAGTGGTTTATAGTTTACTGCAGAAGTGTTTGACTCCATGAGCCCAATGGAAGAGATGTTATTTTGTTGTTCCAACCTGCTTGTTCTCATAAAATGTTTGAAGAGTTAGCCATCTTTTCTTGTTAATAATTCCTATCACAAATCTGTGAGAGAGCCCTCTCTGACTAAGGAGGCTAACCTTAGTCTAAAGCCTGGTCTGAAGTAGTTACATAAAGTCTAACTGGTAGCAGCCATCAGTACACGATTTTGTGATAACATTTTGGTGCGTCTGCCGGGAGACTGAAGATTACTCACTCCCATAATTTTAAGATTGAATTTCTGAAGGTAGCAGGAGTTCAAAGAAGTTTTTCAAGGCTGCAAATCTACCTTGGCGACTCCATTGTTGAAGAATTCAAAGTTCATACATTCATGGTGATTCCACTGGAGTTATGAAGGACCCAGAAGCCGCCATTCTTAGTTCAAGGTATGCATGCATAGATTTCTCAGGAATTCATGGTTTCCCAAATCATTTTCCCAAGGATGCATATTTTCTAAGGAATGGTCCCAAATTTAATTGAGAGGATTTGAGTTTAACTCTGAAGCATATCACAGATTTCTGTCATTTTGCTGGGCTTCTTAGAGTTAAACATGAGGATGTTTGTATAAGGTTATTCTATGATTCACTTCAAGGGAAATGCAAACAGTGGGTTGAATGCTTTCCTGCCAAATCCATTAAGTCATTTCAAGACCTTTGGCTCATGTTTTTGGAGGAATGGATAGATAGGTCAGAGTTGGTGGCAGACTCTCCCTCGGTTGAAGATTTTAAGAAATGGAATAATGATTATAGCAAAGAAGAAACAAATGAATATTTTTCTTTGTCCTTGTCCTCATATCTAAAATCCTTTGACTGCAAGGCAGAGGATAAGATGAAATTTTTTGATGAATTTGCCAAAGACATTGAGAAAGACATTGAAGGTTTAGAAGGTCAAATTCAGGCATATAATTTTCATGATCATGATCATTATTTTCAGAAGCTTTCTGTGACAGAACACAAGGAAAGAATGCTGGTTCCTTTTTCTTTTACGCTAGAGGAGATGCACACTGGTGTTGAAGGTTAGTTTGCACAGCTGGAAAGTTACAAGAAAAATCAAGCTGATCATATATTCTGGGATCCTATAGCTGGTTACATGGAAGAGTTTTACTCTTCAGTGTTTTAGTTTTCCTATAAAGATCAGAGACAATTTCAGTGGCAACGGTCATCACAATATCATATTGGCTCTGAACTCTGATGCAGTCAAAGAAGTCAAATGTCAGATAAAACAGAGGATTGGTTACATTGGAAATTTCATATTGATTGAACAGAAAGAAGTTGAAATGGTTAGGGTAGGTAGGTAGAGGTAAATGCAAATAAGCTCAAGGTTAACTGAGCATTTCTTTTTTCAGTAGATGTAGCTTTCTTTCTCCTACAGTCATGCTGGTCAAGCAAATTTCTGTTTGTCAAATAAGTTTTATAAGGCACTGGAACTGCAGGTTCTTAGTGTACCACAAGGGCACACTATCCCAAGTGGAGCCACTGTTATCACTGAAAATTCTATTGCCAAAATTTTTTAGCCTAACTTAAGGACAGGGTGTTTTTGCAGCGCATGAATCCTCTTTTAACAGTTTCGCAGCGCAGCATGCTTCAAGTGATTTCGTAGCGCGCTATGAAATTGGGGATTTGCTCGGGTTTTCAGTAGAAGGTTCATATACTAAATTTAGATGATGAGCAGAGTGATGCAAAGGCCCAAAAGGGAATGCAGTGGCAATGTATAAAGTTGGTGTATTCTACTACTTTGGTTTGAAGGGGGTTCCCCGTGACCATGCGAAAGCATTATCATGGTTTCTTAAAGCGGTTGAGAAAGGAGAATATATTGCTAATGTACATGTGCTGAGTGTTAATCAACTATTAGAATCGGCTCTGGACACAGCACGACATGTGGCAAGTAGTATATTCACCTCGACTACTCCTGTACCTTACACCCAAATGACAAGCCAGCGTGAAGCTTTTGTAATTGGCAAACTGACTCTTCACTGCGGTCTGAACCTGGGTTGGGATTGAATATTCCGAGGAGAACATGACATGCAAACTGGTACCTACAGGTTGCCATTGACAAGGTGAAGGCGCAGGTCGATATCGGGCAGCAGTTGTTGGCAGTCTTCCAGATTCTTATCAACAGTTCCAATGTCAACTCTCTGCAAAGCTAGCAAAGGGGCATCCGGAGCTGAGTGAACTCCTGTTGAGAAGCAGCTCCTTTTCCAGACCTGCTGACTTACGAAACTATGGCCGCCAGCAACGAGCGAGCCCATTGAATTCAGGACTTTGGATTTCAATTGAACTTACCATAACAGTTAGTCAGATAGTGGCTTCCATTATTGTTTTATCACTCTCAAGAAATGAGAATCCTCGGGCCCCATTATTTGTTGGGGTCATGGGTTATGCTACAGGGTGTCGTGCCACACTTCCTCTTTTGTATTGGCGATACACACACAAATATATTCATGTGCCGGAGCAAGATCCTGTATCTTCATCCATTGCTTCCCATTCTAGTCCTCCTCCTCCTCAAACTACCTCTTACACTACAATGTCAGTTCCTCAAGATTCACGAGAGGAAGAAGGCCCAAGTACATCTCAGGCTTCAAGGAGCCGTCAGCATATGGCAGGAAGGAATCCCAGGTTTAATGTATATGTAGAACGGTTCAAATTGGCTTTAGACTGCTTCTTTGCTGTTTGGTTTGTTGCTGGGAACGTGTGGATATTTGGTGGTCACTCATCCTCAAGTGATGCTCCAAATCTTTACAGGTTGTATAGGTTATGCCATGCCATTCATTTTGTGTGCGACAGTATGTTGCTGCCTACCCTGTATAATACATATTCTTGGATTTCGAGAGGACCAGAGTCAGACAAGAGGAGCTTCACCTGAAGTGATTAATACTTTGCCAACTTACAAGTTCAAAGCAAAAAGAACAACCGAAAGTAATGGAAATAAAGACGACAGTGAAGTTGACTCAGAAAGCGCAGGTGAGGGTGGCTTTATAGCAGCTGGAACTGATAAAGAGAGACTTATTTCAGGCGAAAATGCGATTTGTTCCATTTGCTTGGGCAAATACCAGGACAATGATGAGCTAAGGGAGTTATCATGCACACACTGCTTCCATGTAGAATGTGTTGATAAATGGTTGAAAATAAATGCATCTTGTCCTCTTTGCAAACATGAAATTGGGCAATCCAGTGAAGTAGCACCAGAATCTTCTGCACAAGCAGGACAGCGAAGAGATGGACAATTGGTGTGATGAGCCAGTATCAGTCAGGCATGAGTTGGTGCTGCACTGCATAGATGAACCATAGTGAGGAAAGGAGCAGCATAACCCTCAATATTGCTGTTTCCTAGTTGTAGACAATGCATCTTTTGCCATAAAAGAGAGCAACCTGATGGTGCATGATCATTACAGCTAGGGAAGACTTTAAAAGTTTGTAAAACTAAGCATAGCTCTTAAACACTGAAGTTAAAAGACATGATTGGAATGTGCAAGTGGTTCAGTATCCAAATATTGAAGGTTGCAGAATATGGAGCTACTGTGCAAACGAGTAACTTTATCTATATTTTCACAAGATCATACAATGGGAAATGTTGAGATAACAACTGCATCGGTGAACCAGAATAGTTACAAAAGTTCTTGCAACTAAAGGGATGAATAATTGCATGGTGTGAATTAAGAATGACCATGTAGAGCTGCTATACAGACTTCTCCAAGGTTTTATATTTAAGGAGTGCGTGCTATTGATGTTGTGCAAAAATTTCAGAAATTAAGTTTTGCGGCATTTATCAAGGTTGTTTGAGCCATTTAAATAGCAAGTTTTCGTTTCTCTTGGGTCACAAGTACTTTCAGGAAAGCAGATAGCTCTAGTTATAATGCTGCAGTGACAAACACATCTAGTTGGGGCAGAGTGAAGACCAGAAGTGTGAACGTAAGGTCAATATGAATAATTTAGTGCTTCGTTCAGGTGTCAAGATTATCACATATCCTTTTAATAATGCTGTGGACAAGACAGGACATGAAAATGGAAAAGCGTTAGCATGTTGAGATATTTTGCTATGCTTTGAGCCAGAATGATGGCACTGAATGGAGGCAGCCATTGAAGCTCCAAGGATTCTGAATCTCTCAAACAGTGAACACTTTAGTGAACCTTATGGGGAGGATTTTGTCTTCATTACCAATAATTGGCATACATCTCTTCTTCCTTGTTAATTGAAGACAGTCAAATTTATTGATGAAGACTGTGTTTTTGAAATTGTTTAAAACAGTTTCGCAGTTTCGTAGCGCGCTACGAAACTGCGAAACTGCTGTAGATGTGTTTTTGAAACGCATATAACAGTTTGATGGCAGAATCAAAATTTTGTGAAGGGAACACCTCAGTGACTTGAAAGAGATCGAAGGAAGCTGCTACAGCCAATCAACATATGCCAGGTGTACCTTTAACAAAAGGTGAAATCTTTTAACTCAAGTTTGGAGTTTTCGGTCATAAAGCCACTTTATTTTTGGTGATTAGGGTTTTGGAGGGAGCTACATATGAAAAGTTTCGGATTGGCACACCTGTCCATCAGAGAAACTCCCAGCATGTCAATAAGCATATCAGTAGCATGGTAATACCCTATATTCTTGGGTTATTAAAGGTTTAAGGTGTCAACTGCTGCATATTCGGTGATGGGGAACCAGAACCGAAAATTTAGGGTTACTCTCAGCCAAAACAGAACAGATAAAAGCTTTCGGTGCTCAACGCCAGCATGGGACATTAATTGCCCATCTCATGCCCTCTCACGCCATCTCAGCTGAACGAAGAAAAAGCCAGATGTCAAAGCTGCAAGGAGGAATCATGCATACAAGGAGATAGAGTTAGAATTTCAATGTGATTAGGACTCTATGTATTTACAGCGCAATACCTTTTGTATTTAATAAGTTTGTTTAAAAATAGATAAGGTTAGTTAATGATAGACCATCGAGCTCTCCCCTCATGCTTGAGGAGGAGACTCGAAGTAGTTAAGTTTGTTTTCCTATATATAGTGAAAACTCTGATGTAATGAGGGTTGGAGATTTATGAAAAAACAGAGTTTTTATCAGCTTATGTAAAAAGACTTTTTTACAGTAATATAAGGATTACTTTTTCTTCCCAAGATTCATCATGTGTTCAATGCTCAGAATATGTGTGGTTTTGTCATTATCCTTTATATATTTTATAGCTCACTAAATATGCAATCACTCTGAATTCACCTAGTGCTCAGACTTCCTGTGTATATTTATGAGTTGAGGTTCTTTTTGAGAGATGTTTTGAGTGTTAAACATTATATGCCTTGGCTTCTATGATTGAGTGGTTTATAGTTTACTGCAGAAGTGTTTGACTCCATGAGCCCAATGGAAGAGATGTTATTTTGTTGTTCCAACCAGCTTGTTTTCATAAAATGTTTGAAGAGTTAGCCATCTTTTCTTGTTAATAATTCCTATCACAAATCTGTGAGAGAGCCCTCTCTGACTAAGGAGGCTAACCTTAGTCTAAAGCCTGGTCTGAAGTAGTTACATAAAGTCTAACTGGTAGCAGCCATCAGTACACGATTTTGTGATAACATTTTGGTGCGTCTGCCGGGAGACTGAAGATTACTCACTCCCGTAATTTTAAGATTGAATTTCTGAAGGTAGCAGGAGTTCAAAGAAGTTTTTCAAGGCTGCAAATCTACCTTGGCGACTCCATTGTTGAAGAATTCAAAGTTCATACATTCATGGTGATTCCACTGGAGTTATGAAGGACCCAGAAGCCGCCATTCTTAGTTCAAGGTATGCATGCATAGATTTCTCAGGAATTCATGGTTTCCCAAATCATTTTCCCAAGGATGCATATTTTCTAAGGAATGGTCCCAAATTTAATGGAGAGGATTTGAGTTTAACTCTGAAGCATATCACAGATTTCTGTCATTTTGCTGGGCTTCTTAGAGTTAAACATGAGGATGTTTGTATAAGGTTATTCTATGATTCACTTCAAGGGAAATGCAAACAGTGGGTTGAATGCTTTCCTGCCAAATCCATTAAGTCATTTCAAGACCTTTGGCTCATGTTTTTGGAGGAATGGATAGATAGGTAAGAGTTGGTGGCAGACTCTCCCTCAGTTGAATATTTTAAGCAATGGAATAATGATTATAGCAAAGAAGAAACAAATGAATATTTTTCTTTGTCCTTGTCCTCATATCTAAAATCCTTTGACTGCAAGGCAGAGGATAAGATGAAATTTTTTGATGAATTTGCCAAAGACATTGAGAAAGACATTGAAGGTTTAGAAGGTCAAATTCAGGCATATAATTTTCATGATCATGATCATTATTTTCAGAAGCTTTCTGTGACAGAACACAAGGAAAGAATGCTGGTTCCTTTTTCTTTTACGCTAGAGGAGATGCACACTGCTGTTGAAGGTTAGTTTGCACAGCCGGAAAGTTACAAGAAAAATCAAGCTGATCATATATTCTGGGATCCTATAGCTGGTTACATGGAAGAGTTTTACTCTTCAGTGTTTTAGTTTTCCTATAAAGATCAGAGACAATTTCAGTGGCAACGGTCATCACAATATCATATTGGCTCTGAACTTTGATGCAGTCAAAGAAGTCAAATGTCAGATAAAACAGAGGATTGGTTACATTGGAAATTTCATATTGATTGAACAGAAAGAAGTTGAAATGGTTAGGGTAGGTAGGTAGAGGTAAATGCAAATAAGCTCAAGGTTAACTGAGCATTTCTTTTTTCAGTAGATGTAGCTTTCTTTCTCCTACAGTCATGCTGGTCAAGCAAATTTCTGTTTGTCAAATAAGTTTTATAAGGCACTGGAACTGCAGGTTCTTAGTGTACCACAAGGGCACACTATCCCAAGTGGAGCCACTGTTATCACTGAAAATTCTGTTGCCAAAATTTTTTAGCCTAGCTTAAGGACAGGGTGTTTTTGCAGCGCATGAATCCTCTTTTAACAGTTTCGCAGCGCAGCATGCTTCAAGTGATTTCGTAGCGCGCTACGAAATTGGGGATTTGCTCGGGTTTTCAGTAGAAGGTTCATATACTAAATTTAGATGATGAGCAGAGTGATGCAAAGGCCCAAAAGGGAATGCAGTGGCAATGTATAAAGTTGGTGTATTCTACTACTTTGGTTTGAAGGGGGTTCCCCGTGACCATGCGAAAGCATTATCATGGTTTCTTAAAGCGGTTGAGAAAGGAGAATATATTGCTAATGTACATGTGCTGAGTGTTAATCAACTATTAGAATCGGCTCTGGACACAGCACGACATGTGGCAAGTAGTATATTCACCTCGACTACTCCTGTACCTTACACCCAAATGACAAGCCAGCGTGAAGCTTTTGTAATTGGCAAACTGACTCTTCACTGCGGTCTGAACCTGGGTTGGGATTGAATATTCCGAGGAGAACATGACATGCAAACTGGTACCTACAGGTTGCCATTGACAAGGTGAAGGCGCAGGTCGATATCGGGCAGCAGTTGTTGGCAGTCTTCCAGATTCTTATCAACAGTTCCAATGTCAACTCTCTGCAAAGCTAGCAAAGGGGCATCCAGAGCTGAGTGAACTCCTGTTGAGAAGCAACTCCTTTTCCAGACCTGCTGACTTACGAAACTATGGCCGCCAGCAACGAGCGAGCCCATTGAATTCAGGACTTTGGATTTCAATTGAACTTACCATAACAGTTAGTCAGATAGTGGCTTCCATTATTGTTTTATCACTCTCAAGAAATGAGAATCCTCGGGCCCCATTATTTGTTTGGGTCATGGGTTATGCTACAGGGTGTCGTGCCACACTTCCTCTTTTGTATTGGCGATACACACACCGATATATTCATGTGCCGGAGCAAGATCCTGTATCTTCATCCATTGCTTCCCATTCTAGTCCTCCTCCTCCTCAAACTACCTCTTACACTACAATGTCAGTTCCTCAAGATTCACGAGAGGAAGAAGGCCCAAGTACATCTCAGGCTTCAAGGAGCCGTCAGCATATGGCAGGAAGGAATCCCAGGTTTAATGTATATGTAGAACGGTTCAAATTGGCTTTAGACTGCTTCTTTACTGTTTGGTTTGTTGCTGGGAACGTGTGGATATTTGGTGGTCACTCATCCTCAAGTGATGCTCCAAATCTTTACAGGTTGTGTATTGTGTTTCTCACATTCAGTTGTATAGGTTATGCCATGCCATTCATTTTGTGTGCGACAGTATGTTGCTGCCTACCCTGTATAATACATATTCTTGGATTTCGAGAGGACCAGAGTCAGACAAGAGGAGCTTCACCTGAAGTGATTAATACTTTGCCAACTTACAAGTTCAAAGCAAAAAGAACAACCGAAAGTAATGGAAATAAAGACGACAGTGAAATTGACTCAGAAAGCGCAGGTGAGGGTGGCTTTATAACAGCTGGAACTGATAAAGAGAGACTTATTTCAGGCGAAAATGCGATTTGTTCCATTTGCTTGGGCAAATACCAGGACAATGATGAGCTAAGGGAGTTATCATGCACACACTGCTTCCATGTAGAATGTGTTGATAAATGGTTGAAAATAAATGCATCTTGTCCTCTTTGCAAACATGAAATTGGGCAATCCAGTGAAGTAGCACCAGAATCTTCTGCACAAGCAGGACAGCGAAGAGATGGACAATTGGTGTGATGAGCCAGTATGAGTCAGGCATGAGTTGGTGCTGCACTGCATAGATGAACCATAGTGAGGAAAGGAGCAGCATAACCCTCAATATTGCTGTTTCCTAGTTGTAGACAATGCATCTTTTGCCATAAAAGAGAGCAACCTGATGGTGCATGATCGTTACAGCTAGGGAAGACTTTAAAAGTTTGTAAAACTAAGCATAGCTCTTAAACAGTGAAGTTAAAAGACATGATTGGAATGTGCAAGTGGTTCAGTATCCAAATATTGAAGGTTGCAGAATATGGAGCTACTGTGCAAACGAGTAACTTTATCTATATTTTCACAAGATCATACAATGGGAAATGTTGAGATAACAACTGCATCGGTGAACCAGAATAGTTACAAAAGTTCTTGCAACTAAAGGGATGAATAATTGCATGGTGTGAATTAAGAATGACCATGTAGAGCTGCTATACAGACTTCTCCAAGGTTTTATATTTGAGGAGTGCGTGCTATTGATGTTGTGCAAAAATTTCAGAAATTAAGTTTTGCGGCATTTATCAAGGTTGTTTGAGCCATTTAAATAGCAAGTTTTCGTTTCTCTTGGGTCACAAGTACTTTCAGGAAAGCAGATAGCTCTAGTTATAATGCTGCAGTGACAAACACATCTAGTTGGGGCAGAGTGAAGACCAGAAGTGTGAACGTAAGGTCAATATGAATAATTTAGTGCTTCGTTCAGGTGTCAAGATTATCACATATCCTTTTAATAATGCTGTGGACAAGACAGGGCATGAAAATGGAAAAGCGTTAGCATGTTGAGATATTTTGCTATGCTTTGAGCCAGAATGATGGCACTGAATGGAGGCAACCATTGAAGCTCCAAGGATTCTGAATCTCTCAAACAGTGAACACTTTAGTGAACCTTATGGGAAGGATTTTGTCTTCATTACCAATAATTGGCATACATCTCTTCTTCCTTGTTAATTGAAGACAGTCAAATTTATTGATGAAGACTGTGTTTTTGAAATTGTTTAAAACAATTTCGCAGTTTCGTAGCGCGCTACGAAACTGCGAAACTGCTGTAGATGTGTTTTTGAAACGCATATAACAGTTTGATGGCAGAATCAAAATTTTGTGAAGGGAACACCTCAGTGACTTGAAAGAGATCGAAGGAAGCTGCTACAGCCAATCAACATATGCCAGGTGTACCTTTAACAAAAGGTGAAATCTTTTAACTCAAGTTTGGAGTTTTCGGTCATAAAGCCACTTTATTTTTGGTGATTAGGGTTTTGGAGGGAGCTACATATGAAAAGTTTCGGATTGGCACACCTGTCCATCAGAGAAACTCCCAGCATGTCAATAAGCATATCAGTAGCATGGTAATACCCTATATTCTTGGGTTATTAAAGGTTTAAGGTGTCAACTGCTGCATATTCGGTGATGGGGAACCAGAACCGAAAATTTAGGGTTACTCTCAGCCAAAACAGAACAGATCAAAGCTTTCGGTGCTCAACGCCAGCATGGGACATTAATTTCCCATCTCATGCCCTCTCACGCCATCTCAGCTGAACGAAGAAAAAGCCAGATGTCAAAGCTGCAAGGAGGAATCATGCATACAAGGAGATAGAGTTAGAATTTCAATGTGATTAGGACTCTATGTATTTACAGCGCAATACCTTTTGTATTTAATAAGTTTGTTTAAAAATAGATAAGGTTAGTTAATGATAGACCATCGAGCTCTCCCCTCATGCTTGAGGAGGAGACTCGAAGTAGTTAAGTTTGTTTTCCTATATATAGTGAAAACTCTGATGTAATGAGGGTTGGAGATTTATGAAAAAACAGAGTTTTTATCAGCTTATGTAAAAAGACTTTTTGACAGTAATATAAGGATTACTTTTTCTTCCCAAGATTCATCATGTGTTCAATGCTCAGAATATGTGTGGTTTTGTCATTATCCTTTATATATTTTATAGCTCACTAAATATGCAATCACTCTGAATTCACCTAGTGCTCAGACTTCCTGTGTATATTTATGAGTTGAGGTTCTTTTTGAGAGATGTTTTGAGTGTTAAACATTATATGCCTTGGCTTCTATGATTGAGTGGTTTATAGTTTACTGCAGAAGTGTTTGACTCCATGAGCCCAATGGAAGAGATGTTATTTTGTTGTTCCAACCTGCTTGTTCTCATAAAATGTTTGAAGAGTTAGCCATCTTTTCTTGTTAATAATTCCTATCACAAATCTGTGAGAGAGCCCTCTCTGACTAAGGAGGCTAACCTTAGTCTAAAGCCTGGTCTGAAGTAGTTACATAAAGTCTAACTGGTAGCAGCCATCAGTACACGATTTTGTGATAACATTTTGGTGCGTCTGCTGGGAGACTGAAGATTACTCACTCCCATAATTTTAAGATTGAATTTCTGAAGGTAGCAGGAGTTCAAAGAAGTTTTTCAAGGCTGCAAATCTACCTTGGCGACTCCATTGTTGAAGAATTCAAAGTTCATACATTCATGGTGATTCCACTGGAGTTATGAAGGACCCAGAAGCCGCCATTCTTAGTTCAAGGTATGCATGCATAGATTTCTCAGGAATTCATGGTTTCCCAAATCATTTTCCCAAGGATGCATATTTTCTAAGGAATGGTCCCAAATTTAATTGAGAGGATTTGAGTTTAACTCTGAAGCATATCACAGATTTCTGTCATTTTGCTGGGCTTCTTAGAGTTAAACATGAGGATGTTTGTATAAGGTTATTCTATGATTCACTTCAAGGGAAATGCAAACAGTGGGTTGAATGCTTTCCTGCCAAATCCATTAAGTCATTTCAAGACCTTTGGCTCATGTTTTTGGAGGAATGGATAGATAGGTCAGAGTTGGTGGCAGACTCTCCCTCAGTTGAAGATTTTAAGCAATGGAATAATGATTATAGCAAAGAAGAAACAAATGAATATTTTTCTTTGTCCTTGTCCTCATATCTAAAATCCTTTGACTGCAAGGCAGAGGATAAGATGAAATTTTTTGATGAATTTGCCAAAGACATTGAGAAAGACATTGAAGGTTTAGAAGGTCAAATTCAGCCATATAATTTTCATGATCATGATCATTATTTTCAGAAGCTTTCTGTGACAGAACACAAGGAAAGAATGCTGGTTCCTTTTTCTTTTACGCTAGAGGAGATGCACACTGTTGTTGAAGGTTAGTTTGCACAGCTGGAAAGTTACAAGAAAAATCAAGCTGATCATATATTCTGGGATCCTATAGCTGGTTACATGGAAGAGTTTTACTCTTCAGTGTTTTAGTTTTCCTATAAAGATCAGAGACAATTTCAGTGGCAACGGTCATCACAATATCATATTGGCTCTGAACTCTGATGCAGTCAAAGAAGTCAAATGTCAGATAAAACAGAGGATTGGTTACATTGGAAATTTCATATTGATTGAACAGAAAGAAGTTGAAATGGTTAGGGTAGGTAGGTAGAGGTAAATGCAAATAAGCTCAAGGTTAACTGAGCATTTCTTTTTTCAGTAGATGTAGCTTTCTTTCTCCTACAGTCATGCTGGTCAAGCAAATTTCTGTTTGTCAAATAAGTTTTATAAGGCACTGGAACTGCAGGTTCTTAGTGTACCACAAGGGCACACTATCCCAAGTGGAGCCACTGTTATCACTGAAAATTCTATTGCCAAAATTTTTTAGCCTAACTTAAGGACAGGGTGTTTTTGCAGAGCATGAATCCTCTTTTAACAGTTTCGCAGCGCAGCATGCTTCAAGTGATTTCGTAGCGCGCTACGAAATTGGGGATTTGCTCGGGTTTTTAGTAGAAGGTTCATATACTAAATTTAGATGATGAGCAGAGTGATGCAAAGGCCCAAAAGGGAATGCAGTGGCAATGTATAAAGTTGGTGTATTCTACTACTTTGGTTTGAAGGGGGTTCCCCGTGACCATGCGAAAGCATTATCATGGTTTCTTAAAGCGGTTGAGAAAGGAGAATATATTGCTAATGTACATGTGCTGAGTGTTAATCAACTATTAGAATCGGCTCTGGACACAGCACGACATGTGGCAAGTAGTATATTCACCTCGACTACTCCTGTACCTTACACCCAAATGACAAGCCAGCGTGAAGCTTTTGTAATTGGCAAACTGACTCTTCACTGCGGTCTGAACCTGGGTTGGGATTGAATATTCCGAGGAGAACATGACATGCAAACTGGTACCTACAGGTTGCCATTGACAAGGTGAAGGCGCAGGTCGATATCGGGCAGCAGTTGTTGGCAGTCTTCCAGATTCTTATCAACAGTTCCAATGTCAACTCTCTGCAAAGCTAGCAAAGGGGCATCCGGAGCTGAGTGAACTCCTGTTGAGAAGCAGCTCCTTTTCCAGACCTGCTGACTTACGAAACTATGGCCGCCAGCAACGAGCGAGCCCATTGAATTCAGGACTTTGGATTTCAATTGAACTTACCATAACAGTTAGTCAGATAGTGGCTTCCATTATTGTTTTATCACTCTCAAGAAATGAGAATCCTCGGGCCCCATTATTTGTTGGGGTCATGGGTTATGCTACAGGGTGTCGTGCCACACTTCCTCTTTTGTATTGGCGATACACACACAGATATATTCATGTGCCGGAGCAAGATCCTGTATCTTCATCCATTGCTTCCCATTCTAGTCCTCCTCCTCCTCAAACTACCTCTTACACTACAATGTCAGTTCCTCAAGATTCATGAGAGGAAGAAGGCCCAAGTACATCTCAGGCTTCAAGGAGCCGTCAGCATATGCCAGGAAGGAATCCCAGGTTTAATGTATATGTAGAACGGTTCAAATTGGCTTTAGACTGCTTCTTTGCTGTTTGGTTTGTTGCTGGGAACGTGTGGATATTTGGTGGTCACTCATCCTCAAGTGATGCTCCAAATCTTTACAGGTTGTGTATTGTGTTTCTCACATTCAGTTGTATAGGTTATGCCATGCCATTCATTTTGTGTGCGACAGTATGTTGCTGCCTACCCTGTATAATACATATTCTTGGATTTCGAGAGGACCAGAGTCAGACAAGAGGAGCTTCACCTGAAGTGATTAATACTTTGCCAACTTACAAGTTCAAAGCAAAAAGAACAACCGAAAGTAATGGAAATAAAGATGACAGTGAAGTTGACTCAGAAAGCGCAGGTGAGGGTGGCTTTATAGCAGCTGGAACTGATAAAGAGAGACTTATTTCAGGCGAAAATGCGATTTGTTCCATTTGCTTGGGCAAATACCAGGACAATGATGAGCTAAGGGAGTTATCATGCACACACTGCTTCCATGTAGAATGTGTTGATAAATGGTTGAAAATAAATGCATCTTGTCCTCTTTGCAAACATGAAATTGGGCAATCCAGTGAAGTAGCACCAGAATCTTCTGCACAAGCAGGACAGCGAAGAGATGGACAATTGGTGTGATGAGCCAGTATGAGTCAGGCATGAGTTGGTGCTGCACTGCATAGATGAACCATAGTGAGGAAAGGAGCAGCATAACCCTCAATATTGCTGTTTCCTAGTTGTAGACAATGCATCTTTTGCCATAAAAGAGAGCAACCTGATGGTGCATGATCGTTACAGCTAGGGAAGACTTTAAAAGTTTGTAAAACTAAGCATAGCTCTTAAACAGTGAAGTTAAAAGACATGATTGGAATGTGCAAGTGGTTCAGTATCCAAATATTGAAGGTTGCAGAATATGGAGCTACTGTGCAAACGAGTAACTTTATCTATATTTTCACAAGATCATACAATGGGAAATGTTGAGATAACAACTGCATCGGTGAACCAGAATAGTTACAAAAGTTCTTGCAACTAAAGGGATGAATAATTGCATGGTGTGAATTAAGAATGACCATGTAGAGCTGCTATACAGACTTCTCCAAGGTTTTATATTTGAGGAGTGCGTGCTATTGATGTTGTGCAAAAATTTCAGAAATTAAGTTTTGCGGCATTTATCAAGGTTGTTTGAGCCATTTAAATAGCAAGTTTTCGTTTCTCTTGGGTCACAAGTACTTTCAGGAAAGCAGATAGCTCTAGTTATAATGCTGCAGTGACAAACACATCTAGTTGGGGCAGAGTGAAGACCAGAAGTGTGAACGTAAGGTCAATATGAATAATTTAGTGCTTCGTTCAGGTGTCAAGATTATCACATATCCTTTTAATAATGCTGTGGACAAGACAGGACATGAAAATGGAAAAGCGTTAGCATGTTGAGATATTTTGCTATGCTTTGAGCCAGAATGATGGCACTGAATGGAGGCAGCCATTGAAGCTCCAAGGATTCTGAATCTCTCAAACAGTGAACACTTTAGTGAACCTTATGGGAAGGATTTTGTCTTCATTACCAATAATTGGCATACATCTCTTCTTCCTTGTTAATTGAAGACAGTCAAATTTATTGATGAAGACTGTGTTTTTGAAATTGTTTAAAACAATTTCGCAGTTTCGTAGCGCGCTACGAAACTGCGAAACTGCTATAGATGTGTTTTTGAAACGCATATAACAGTTTGATGGCAGAATCAAAATTTTGTGAAGGGAACACCTCAGTGACTTGAAAGAGATCGAAGGAAGCTGCTACAGCCAATCAACATATGCCAGGTGTACCTTTAACAAAAGGTGAAATCTTTTAACTCAAGTTTGGAGTTTTCGGTCATAAAGCCACTTTATTTTTGGTGATTAGGGTTTTGGAGGGAGCTACATATGAAAAGTTTCGGATTGGCACACCTGTCCATCAGAGAAACTCCCAGCATGTCAATAAGCATATCAGTAGCATGGTAATACCCTATATTCTTGGGTTATTAAAGGTTTAAGGTGTCAACTGCTGCATATTCGGTGATGGGGAACCAGAACCGAAAATTTAGGGTTACTCTCAGCCAAAACAGAACAGATCAAAGCTTTCGGTGCTCAACGCCAGCATGGGACATTAATTGCCCATCTCATGCCCTCTCATGCCATCTCAGCTGAACGAAGAAAAAGCCAGATGTCAAAGCTGCAAGGAGGAATCATGCATACAAGGAGATAGAGTTAGAATTTCAATGTGATTAGGACTCTATGTATTTACAGCGCAATACCTTTTGTATTTAATAAGTTTGTTTAAAAATAGATAAGGTTAGTTAATGATAGACCATCGAGCTCTCCCCTCATGCTTGAGGAGGAGACTCGAAGTAGTTAAGTTTGTTTTCCTATATATAGTGAAAACTCTGATGTAATGAGGGTTGGAGATTTATGAAAAAACAGAGTTTTTATCAGCTTATGTAAAAAGACTTTTTGACAGTAATATAAGGATTACTTTTTCTTCCCAAGATTCATCATGTGTTCAATGCTCAGAATATGTGTGGTTTTGTCATTATCCTTTATATATTTTACAGCTCACTAAATATGCAATCACTCTGAATTCACCTAGTGCTCAGACTTCCTGTGTATATTTATGAGTTGAGGTTCTTTTTGAGAGATGTTTTGAGTGTTAAACATTATATGCCTTGGCTTCTATGATTGAGTGGTTTATAGTTTACTGCAGAAGTTTTTGACTCCATGAGCCCAATGGAAGAGATGTTATTTTGTTGTTCCAACCAGCTTGTTTTCATAAAATGTTTGAAGAGTTAGCCATCTTTTCTTGTTAATAATTCCTATCACAAATCTTTGAGAGAGCCCTCTCTGACTAAGGAGGCTAACCTTAGTCTAAAGCCTGGTCTGAAGTAGTTACATAAAGTCTAGCTGGTAGCAGCCATCAGTACACGATTTTGTGATAACACATCGCCCATATGAAAAACTACATGCAAGATCTAAGTATAAATAATCAAAGGTGCTCATGATAGAATGACACTACATGAGCCATCTCGTGCAGTAGTCAACTGATAAGACTAGGCAGTCCTATGGTGTATCAATGAAGTCATAGCGGAAGTTGGTTGACCATGGAATCATCAATTCCATGAGTCAACCCTTCTGTGTGGCACTCTACCTCTAATAGGACCTCTGCTACGTCCAGATCCCATAGTATGTCTTGTCCCATCATAATGACCTGTGCTAGTTCTACTACCTCCTGTTGTTGTCATTCCCAATAGGTCAAATTGGTTCCACATCTACATGAAACATCAATATTTTATTCTCGGAAACATCAAAAAACACAAAAAAAATTGTAAAACTTTCAAAACTTAAAAGTTCGAAATTCCTTACCTTAAGCACCCCATTCCTAACCCTTAGGAGGCACGAGTTTAAGGTCATCACAGAAATCCATGCCTACATAAGGATAATCATTGATCATGATAAACTATCTGCACAACCATCTGAAGAAGGTTGGTGAAAATTTGATCACCGACAACCTTGCATGTCGGGACATGTGATCTATCCACCTCCTTATCTACGGCACCCTCAGATCGATAGGATCGAGTATGATATGTTGAGGCTGAAGTAATGGAATCCGTTCTAGTGTAAAAGAAACTAAGATCACACCATATCCAAAGTTCTTTAGTTTTCCTTCTTTTTCTTTAGTTAGCTAGTCTTTCATATTGAGCAGATTTCCCTCGCTCTAGTTGAAGAGTGTTTGCTGCAAACACTGCACTCCATATTGCATAAATGATCTTCTTGCCACATGAAATGTGGAGCTACCTTCCAATGCTGCGATAATGAATATGATCGTTCTCAACTGTAACCAGGTCACATATTTTATACTGATCTTTCCATCCTTTGTTGGCTGGTCTCGAGGTCTACAATAGGTGGTGATATAATCTTTCACTGTCTCCCCACCACTTCTCCCACCTAGGAGATATATGGGGGAACCCCTCACGAACAGTCCTATCAAGAAGTAGATATCTTATATCTTTATCTCGAGTAGATTTTCCCAAAACCTAGATGCTTGTGCCTGATCATCCAATGAAAAAAAAAGGTATTTCAACAACTCCATCTATTGCCTCATACCAGGAAGCAAAAATAATTTTAGTAATCCACATTTATTTAACGCCTGGATGGTAGTAGGATCATTTGCTGCATCTAAAACTTGTTCCTATATCCTCTTTCTCTCCATACGAAAGCCATTTTGTGCTGATGAACCCTTGAAATATCAACAAGAGATTCATTAGGATACTTTTCATGCAAAAAACTTGTCAAATTTTGAGGTAAAAATGATAAACAAGCATTATATTTGTGCCCAACGCACCCCAATAGAGAAAACCATAGCGTTTCACCTCTACATGGAGTGCATGACTACCTAAGTGCAACACACTTTTTGACCCTCTGGGCCTACGTTGGTCCTAGGGCAAAATTTTGGAAACCCGAGGCCCTCAAAAACTTAGAAATATACAAAATAGAACCCCTAAAAGAAAGAGAAGGTTTTTAGCTCCTACCTGGAAGCGACGATACTTGAAAATGTCCATTGGATTGGACATAATTAGCTGCAGAAGATCGAGGGCAAAAGTTCTTAGAACTCTCACTGTTAGAGGTAAATGTGAAATGGTAAAAATGGACAATCATTTCTAATATATTGTTGGGCACGGGATCCCCCAAGGGAAGTTTTGGGGCTAAAAGCCTAGATTTTGGCTAAAAAGTGTAAATCTGATGTAAAGACTCTGCATTTTGTGGGTGTGGAGTGCGAAGTTGTAAATGAGTCATAGGGTTGTTCACCCTCAGTTTTGTAATGTAATGTCGGCTTTAGATATCTACCCATGGTCCGCGGACCATGGGATTGTATAAATAGAGTGAGGCTCTAAGTTGTAAATCAGTAAGAAGAGAATAGAATGAGAATGATGATGGAATAGAAGGATAGCGGAAGATCTAAGTGTAGAGTCAAGTATTTGGGTCTTAGAGTAGGAGAAGGCTCTGCAGCTGAGTGCATAGAGGCATAGTAGTTCGCAGCTGAGTGCGCGGACCCCTGCAACTGATTGCGCAGGGGAGGTTGAGTCTGTAACTGTTGAAGCATTAATAAAGAGAAGTTTTATACCATTCCTGTGTATTTATTTACTGTTTCCTGCATTGAATGTATTAGGTATAAATTAAATTTCTGCTATTTATATGATGCGTGAACATATATGATTGTGTTGATTAAGTAAATGTGAGATAAGGTATCTATTTACGTGAAGATAACTAATAATTGTAAGAAGATAAGTAAGATACGCCCTGCAAATCGGGGAAATAGTGCAGATCGTTGCCCTAGCAACACGAAAGAATCTCAGCCCCTGGTTAGGGCTGCGCGAAAGGCAATCCTAACAGATTGCAAAGGTCTTGCAGGTCAGACAATGCATGAAGTGACCTACGTGAAGGTATTCATAGTTGGACTAAATCGACCCCTTAGGCATTTCAATCGCGCATTCTGTTTGTCACTGGCTTGATCGGATTATAGGAGGATTCATTACTAAGTTCACGGTAGACAATTCAGTTAGCTAAAGTGAGGTAGAGTGACGCTTTCTCAAAGGATTGCGAGATAAGTACGTAAAGTCTCTGAATACTTGGATTAAAATGCTATTGTGTGAAAAGAGGGTTATGCAATTACCTTGATGTTCGGAGCTACGCAAAGTGGAAAAACCTACAGAAACAAAGAAAGTAAGGGACCAGAGAATAGCCATTTGATTTCACCTCCGCAAGGGGACAAGGAAGAGCACATGAAGATCTTGCCGCGAAGTGCGATCCATATGATAAGGCAAAGAATTCCACGAATACCACCCCCACTCACACCACCACTAGCTTCACCGCCTTCACCTCCATCTTCACCCGTACCACCTCTGCCACCACCATGAGTCAATATGGAAAGCACGATAAAGTCGCTTGTGTTCAAGGGAGTGGGAAATGAGGATCTAGACCAATTTTGGTTCGTCATAAAAGCTGTATGGGAAGTGTAGGGAGTTACAGATGACAATATAAAGAAAGAAACACTGGTTGGTGCCCTGCAGGACCGCACGTTGACTTGGTATATTAAGCACTCCAATGATAATCCAAATGCAGGAATAACAAATATCCAAGAAGCGCTAAACAGAGAATTTAGTAGGCTGAAGTCTGAAGCACAGTCAATCATTGGGTTCAAAGAAATCACGATGCTACCAGGTGAAACTCCTTGGGATTTGGATTAGACGTTGAAGTGTATGATTCGCGAAGCTAATATGGATTTGATGGATGAACAACATCGTGAATGGCTTGTAGCATCGCTAACACCCCATTTAAGGAGTGTGATATCACAACAGAAGTTAATGACTTAGGCAGAGGCCTTAGAGATCGTGATGAGACTGCATGAGACCTCGATGTAGGATCCTAACTTGAGAGTTCAACAGATCCATGCGCAGTTGAAAAACTTATGCCTTGAGATGCAGAGTCTGAAACATGACATGATAACCCAACTAGAAGTGCATGAAGAGGTGTGGTGCGTGAAATGTAAGGGTCAGGGTCATGATAAGGACCATTGCCCAACGTTCATAAATTACCTCGCGGGAGGAGGACCGATGTTATTAAGATCGGAGGCATAAACAGGACCTAGCGCGACGCCTGCTTTGTGGTGCATGATTTATCAAATAGGAGGGAAACACGCTACAGAAAATTGCCATTTGTTATAGAAGTATACAAAAAATTCACAGCAATTGTTCTATAACTTTTGTAGATCAGTGGGACATGATGAGCGCACTTGTAGAAGCTATGAGTTAATGATGGATATAACTTCCAACTACAGAGTTCAGGTTGAAACGTGACCCCTAGACTAGAATGCAGGAGTGGTGCGAACATGATTTCAAGGGTCCAGACGAGGCCGAGGTGGAAGAGGATGTTATGAAACCAGCTCAAGAAAAGATAGAAAAGATAAATCCACGCCTTAGAATTCAGCCTCTTCAAGGGGGCAACCTCCTTTACATTACATAAATGAACAATTCTTGGATGATACAAATGACAAAACCTCCTTTCTATATATAGGAGTCTAAGGAGTCACAATATAATCCAGCCGACCTAACAATAATAATATAAAGCCACAAAAATAATAATAGAGGGATTCTATGGGGCACATAAATAACAATATGGGGGTAATAGGGGCACAATAATATAAATAAGGGGTATAACTACAATAGTAATGGGGTAATCACTAGTATTATAGGGACCCAACATGCCCCTCTCCTTCAAAAAAGTGTTGTCCTCAACGCTTTCATAGTTCTGGATACTTCTGCATAAAATTCTCATCCTCCCATGTGGAATCTTCAGCGGATAAGTTCTTCCACTTGATAAGATACTCTGAAATTGATCGATTTTGTAGCTATCGAGTTCTTGTTTCTATGACTGCTTCCGGTTCCAATATAATTTTTCCTTCCTCGTCAAGTTCTGGCAATATTGTTTGAACTGGGAGCTTGTCGCCTATAACCTTCTTTAAACATGAAACATGGAAAACTGGGTGCAATCGAGAAGCTGCAGGAAGCTCCAATTTGTATGCCATAGTACCAATCTTTTGCAACACCTTGTACGGACCATAATACTTTGGTGATAATTTATTATCCTTCTTAGCTTGCTTTAGGGACATTTGCTTATATGGTTGTACCCGAAGGAATACCCAATCACCTACATCAAAACTTCTTTCACTGCGATGTTGATCTGCCTGTTGTTTCATTCTATTTTGTGCCAACACGAGGTTATCCTTTAAGAGTTGGATGACTTGTTGTTGATGTTCAATGTGATGTTCCACTGCCTGAACCTTAGAATTTTCTCTTAAATATGATGTGATGGATGGTGGTTGATACCCATAAAGTGCCATAAATGGGGTCATTTTTGTTGCTGTATGGAAGGAAGTGTTATACCACCATTCAGCCAGAGGCAACCATTTGACCCATTGTGTCTGTTTATCAGATACAAAGCAATGAAGATATCCTTCCAAACATTTGTTTACTATCTCAGTTTGCCCATCAGATTGAGGATGATAAGATGAGCTATGAGCTAACTGAGTACCAAGACAAGAAAATAATTCTGTCGAAAAAATTTCCAGTGAAAATAGGACCTCTGTCACTTACAATAATCTTTGGGTTTCCATGTAGCTTTTGAATTGTTTCCATAAATGTAGTAGAAACTGTACTGGCTTTAAATGGATGTGATAATGCACAAAAGTGTGCATACTTGGTAAGTCTGTCAACTACCACCATGATGACACTCTTTCCCTCAGACTTGGGTAAACCTGTGATAAAATCCATGGAAACCTCCTCCCAACGTTGGCTTGGAATGGATAAAGGTTGTAATAGACCCGGTGTCTTAATTGTTTCAACTTTATTTTGTTGGCAAACCAAACATTCTGCAACAAACTTTTGAATATCTGATTTAAGGCCATCCCAAAAAAAATTCCTTCTTAACCCTGTGGTAAGTTTTTAAAAATCCTGAGTGCCCTCCTAAGGGAGAAATGTGCAATTCCATAAGAATCTTTTGTTTTAGCTGGGAATTCTTACAGAGGTATAAGCGATCTTTGTACCACAACAAATCATTTTGCCATCTAAATGTATCAGACGTATTGGAATCTTGTTGTAGCTTTCGAATAAGTGCCCACACTTCTTCGTCATTCTTCCATTCCTCCCTTGCTTCATTTATCCAATCTAGTTGGATAATAGAAATGGCGCACAACAATGCTTCCACATCCTCATCCTTTCTTGAGAGTGCATCTGCCAACACATTTTGCTTCCCTTTTTTGTAGATGATTTCAAAGTCATAACCCAACAACTTTGTGACCCACTTTTATTGCTCTTCAGAGGATAATCTTTGTTCTAAAAAGTATTTAAGGCTATCATGATCCGTTTTTACCTTGAAGTGTCTTCCCATTAGGTAGGGTCGCCATTTCTTAAGTGCATGGAGTATTGCCAACATTTCCTTCTCATAAATAGCTTTGCTTAAAAACTTTCCCTTGATTGGACGACTTTCAAAAGCAATGGGTCTTTCATCTTGCATTAGAACAACACCAATTCCATTTCCTGAAGCATCACATTCCACAATAAAGGTTTTTGTGAAGTCCGATGTAGCTAAGACCGGTGCTTGGCACATTGCCTCTTAAGATGTTCAAAGGCCTTTGTTGCTTCCGGAGTCCATGAAAATGCATCTTTCTTTAATAATGTTGTTAGAGGTGCTGCTATTCTCCCATAATTCTTAACAAACTTGCGATAATACCCTGTCAACCTAAGAAATCCTCGCAGATGCTTTATGGATGTGGGTATTTTCCATTCCTTAATGGCTTTAATTTTGCTAGGGTCTACCTTAACTCCTTCATGAGATACAATATGACCCAAATATTCCACCTCCTAGACTCCAAAGAAACATTTGGATCTTTTTGCATATAATTGTTTCTCCTCCAATAGTTGTAGCACCCTGTCAAAATGTTCAACATGATCCTTCCAAGACTTGCTGTAGATTAGTATATCATCAAAAAATACTAACACAAATTTTCTAAGGAATGGTTTGAAAATTGAATTCATCAAACCTTGAAATGTTGAAGGTGCATTGGTAAGGCCAAAAGGCATGACCAAAAATTCATAATGACCCTCATGAGTTCTAAATGCCATTTTCGGAATGTCTTCAATCTTCATTCTGATTTGATGATATCCCGAACGAAGATCCAACTTGGTGAAGTAAATTGATCCATGCAATTCATCCAGTAATTCATCAATGACAGGAATGGGGAACTTATCTTTAATAGTGAGCTTGTTGAGCTCCCTATAATCCGGACATGATCCGAATTTAAACAGGAACGCAACAAATTACAGAGATAACCATATACACAAAGATGCAGCAGAAATAATACTTCATTTCATTAATGGAAAATACTGAAATATGCTTACAACCAGAAATGGAAATAAACCAGCTAGGGCGATGGTAGCTTATCTCTGAGAAGAGATGTGATGGCTACATGCCTCTGAACTGTGTTACAATGAGGCTCGAAGGCCTATTTATTGTTGAGAAACAATGGAAAAACCCTTAACATTCCAAAACCTAACCCTAGGAGATGAAACGCCAAACTGTGGGCCCCGTTTGGGGTAAATTGGTACATCAACTTCCTGGGGTCGTAACTTTGGCATATGATCTCTGTTTGATGCATACAATAGCTCATTAGAAATATCTATCTGAGAACTATCATTGTTGGAACGGGCAACCATTCCATGGACCCATGTTGCCCCCAGATTCCCCAGAAAACGTCGTTTAGGGCCTCAAAACGGCTCCGAAAGTTCAGGACCTGAAAAACTGCTAAAAATAGTAAGTTGTGCTACAATTAAGGAAACTGAAAATGCTGAGAAAGACAATGATGGGGGTCCAGGTGGACTTGGCAGGTGGCCACCAATATCCACCTAGATCATTCCTCCCCCCTTAGGAAGCAATGGTCCCCATTGCGTTGAGCTCCTCCATGAGATGAGGAAACTTCTGCTGAACTTGTTCCCTGGTGAGCCACTTGCCCTGCTGAAGGAGTTGGCCTGCTTTGACAACTTGATACAGTTGGATATTCTGTTGGCGAGTGTTCTTGATCTGTGTGTCCATGATTTGATCAGTTGTAGCTTGTTCCATGCAATCTGGATTTAATTCTGTGGGTTTGAGCTGTTCTGCAATGTCGGATGTGTCTAGCAATGGTGGAAAGTATGGCCGAAGGCGGTCCACATTGAACACTGGGTGCAGGCCAAGGAATGGGGGAATGCTGAGCTCAAATGCATTGTCTCCCATAGCCTTAGTAATGGTGTAGGGACCATATCGGAGTGGTCTCAATTTCCGATAGGCTCCAGTAAGGCGTTCCTTTTGCAAATGCAACCAGACTTTGTCGCCCACCTGAAACTTGTGTGGCACCCGATGTTGATCATGTCGCTGCTTGTACTTGGCATTTGATTTCTCAAGAATGTCATGGACCTGCTGGCGAATATGTTGGATGCGCTCAAT
The DNA here is from genome assembly GCA_031772625.1 of Pinus tabuliformis. Classification (NCBI taxonomy): domain Eukaryota; kingdom Viridiplantae; phylum Streptophyta; class Pinopsida; order Pinales; family Pinaceae; genus Pinus; species Pinus tabuliformis. The sequence goes on from CM062804.1 coordinate 710,897,797, forward strand.
GAAGCTGGTGGCCTTATCTGTTTCGGACTGGACATGAGATGAATTCATGTGAGTAGCTGCAAGTGGCATGGCCACATCAATGGGGCATAGTGGATGGAATCCCAAACCCACCTGAAAAGGGCTATGGCCAGTGGAGCTGTGAAGAGCTCGGTTGTAGCTGTGCTGAACATAGGGGAGGCTCTCGTCCCATGTGCGTGGATGCTTTGAGTTATACATGCGCAGAATGTGCACAATCATCCTATTGACAACCTCTGTCTGGCCATCAGTTTGAGGATGGAAGGCTGTGGACTTCGTGAGTTTGGTGTCCAGCATTGACCAGAGACTGGACCAAAATTTGCTGAGAAACCGACTGTCCCGATCTGAGATGATAGACTGTGGGATCCCAAAGTGCACCCACACTCGTTCAAAGAAGAGTTAGCAGTGGCTTCTGCTGTGATATTCTTCTTGCAGGCCATCATAATGGCCATCTTCGAGAACCTGTCGACGACCACAAAAACACAGTCATTTCCATGCTTAGTGGAAGGAAGGCCTGACATGTAATCCATGGAGATGGATTCCCAAGGTCGACTAGGGTAGGCAACGGGGCATAGAGGCCGTGCTTCTTAATGGTCGGTTTGGCAATGGCACAGGCAGTACATGATCAGATGTACTTCCCAACATCCTGTTGAAGATTCGGCCAATAGAAATAATTTTGCAGTCCTACCACTGTTTTCTCGACCCCGAAGTGCCCAGTAGCCCGACTGTAGTGTGCTTCCCAAATCATCTTGGCACGCTCGCTTGAAGGAACACAAAGGTGATCGAGGTGGCATAATAGGGCATCCTGGAGGTGAAAATCTACAACATGCCGACCCTCCAAGAGTGTCTGGTATGTGTGGCCGAATTCTGGGTCGCTTTTGTAGAGAAGTGGCCATTCAGAAGTCTCGTGCCCACAAGAGTTGAGCACGGTGGTCAGCGCCATGATCGGTGGTCAACTGAGGCAATCTGCAACATTATTGGTGCTGCCCTTTTTATACTTGATATTCAAGTGAAACTGTTGCAGGTATGTAGACCACTTCTGATGGCGATCATTCTGCAATTTCCCTTGGGTCTGTATGAACTGCAGGGGTCGGTGGTCTGTGTGGATGACCGTTTCCTTCCCCAAAATGTAATGCTTCCATTGTCAGCAGGCCTGTACAATGGAATACATCTCTTTATCATAAGTGGGGTACTTCCGGACTGTGTTTGAAAGCGTTTCACTGTGATATGCCACTGGATGTCCATGTTGAGTAAGGACTGCCCCAATAGCATAGTCAGAGGCATCTGTCTCGACCTCAAATGGTTGTTGTAAATCTGGTAACGCGAGCACTGGTGCCGTGCAGAGGCGATCCTTCAACTCCCTGAATGCCTTCTGTTGAGATTCAGACCAAAAGAATTTTTCTTTCGCCCCTCCCTTTGTGACTTGACTCAAGGGCCAAGAAATATGAGAAAACCCCAGCACAAACCTGCGGTAGAAGTTGGCAATACCTAGAAAGATGCGGAGCTCTGTTAGAGTGGTTGGAGAGGGCCAATCCCGAATGACTTGGACCTTGGCTAGATCGACATGCACCCCCTTGTTCATCAATGATGTATCCCAGATACTGAACCTGGGTCATGCCAAAAGTGCATTTCTCCAAATTGGCACATAGCTTGTGTTGCCGTAGTGTTTGGAGAACCTGTCGGATGTGGTGGAGGTGCTCTTCCCAACTCTGGCTGAAGATTAGAATGTCATCCAAGTATACTACTACAAAGGAGTTGGTGAATGGCCGCAAGATGTCATCCATTAGCCTCATAAAGGTTGCAGGAGCATTCGTCAATCCGAAAGGCATGACCAACCATTCGAAGAGGCCCTCGTTGGATTTGAAGGCAGTCTTCCACACATCCGAGGGTTCGATTGGTACCTGGTGATATCCTGACTTCAGATCGATCTTGCTAAAATATTTCACCCCCTTTAGTTGGTCTAGGAGGTCATCAATCCGCGGGATCGGGTACCTATTACGGACAGTGATCTTGTTCAGCGCCCGTTAGTCAATACAGAGTCTCCACGTCCCATCCTTCTTCTGTACCAACACGATCGGGCTCCCACAGGGCGATGAACTCGGACGGATGTGACCTTTCTGCAGGAGCTCCTGAATCTGCCTCTTGATTTCATTGTTCTCCAGAACGAAACGCCGATAAATTGGTCCATTGGGTAGCAGCGCACCTGGGGTCAGATCGATGGAGTGCTTGACTTGACAGTGTAGAGGAACCCCTGCCGGGGAGGTGAAGATGTCTTCGTACTCCTCCACAATCTTGTCCATCTGTAGCTGTCATGCAGAGGGACCCCGTTTGGAGGCCGCGACCACTGTCTTCTTCTTCCCTTGAGGGTCTATCATCAGGAAAACAAATTTCCTGGTTTTGGAAATGACCTTACTGCATTGTTTTGCAGTAATCAAAGAGATGGCAGCAGGTGGTGCTACCTCTGGTATCCTGAACAACTTATTTCCCAATGTAATAATAACAGCACGGGGCCTTGATTCATACACAACATGTCGCTTCGACAAGTATGGTTGTCCTAGTAATACATCACAAACTTCAAGGGGAGAAATGTCACACAATACCTAATCTGTGAAGGGCTTGATGTTGTATGGAAGGCGACACTGCTGACTCACGTGAAGATCTCGCCCTTGGTGAAGCCACCCAATGGTGTATGGTTGTGGATGTGCGGTGGTTAGTAAGCCCAACCGCTTCACGACCTCTGCCGAAATGAGTTTCTTTTGACTCCCTCTATCAACAATGAACTGTATCGGGGAGCCCTTTACCCACATCTGGGAGTGGAAGAGACGCTCCTCCTCCTCTGGATCTTCGGGTTCATTTTTCTGGATCTTTGCGGTAGCAACAGTGGCGCTGGGATCCGCATCAATGATCTGCTTCCCTTTTTCATACCCCTTATCGGGTTCTGACTCAGAGTCGGAACATGCATATGATTCTGAAACCTTTTGCTCAGCCACCAGTGACTGCTTGGCCCGACACTCACTTGTGTTGTGAGTGGAGCTCTTATGGAACTCGCACCATTTTCCAGTGTCCTTTCTCGGCTTCGCGGCGTTGTTCTTTGCTTGCAGCTTCGGCTGGTTGTCTTGGGCTGTCCCACCTTGGCTCTGTCCTTTGTTCTGTGGTTTAGGGGCACCTTTCCCATGCTTTGGATTCACAGAACCAAAGTCTCGCTTCTTTTGTTTAAACTTCTGCTCGAACTTGACGGCATATCGGTATGCTGCGCCGAGCGAGGGGATGTTTAGGAATTGTATTTCTTCCTGGATGTACTTGTGCAGGTAGCCACGGTATTTGAGTATCAAATGTTGCTCCGAATCCTTGATACCCAACTTTGTGCGAAGGGTATGGAAAAGATTGGTGAACTCTGGCACGTCTTGGTCCCTTCCCTGCCGCAGCGTGGTCCACTTTATGTATTCATCCTCATAGCTTCCGACAGGGTATTACTGCTCCTTGATGGCATCCCGGAACGAATCCCAGGTGGGTGCGGCTGAAAATAGTGAGCCAGTACTTTCATCCTTCTGCTCGCAGTAGGTTTCCCACCAGTCCTTGACGTGGGGGGCTGCTTTGAGAAGAGCAAAAACAATCTTTTCCCGACTCGAAAATTCATGAACAGAAAAATAACCCTCTAGCAGATTTAACCATTTATCTACGACATCGGCGTCTATCTGACCCTCGAATATGGGGATTTCAAAATTAACTTGTACCTTAAAGGGTGTGGCGTTTCTAGAGGAGCTGCTGGAAGCCGATGCGCCGCTTCTGGGTAGCCGCTGAAGGATTTGGGCAAAGTTGTCCATCATCGCGTTCCGTTGTCGCTCGAGGGCTTCTTCGAGCAAGATTTTGATGGGATCTCCTGCCCCCTCGTATTTCTTCTCGTCCGCCATGGGAGGCCGTCGGGATTTGCGAGGCTGGTCTTGCAAAGGTTCAACCAGTTCAAGCCCTAACTTCTTATATCCCGACCTTGTTGGGGACATGCAAAGAAAAACAGAGAAAAAGCAGACCGCTCTGATACCACTGATCCGGATTTAAACAGGAACGCAACAAATTACAGAGATAACCATATACACAAAGATGCAGCGGAAATAATACTTCATTTCATTAATGGAAAATACTGAAATATGCTTACAACCAGAAATGAAATAAACCAGCTAGGGCGATGGTAGCTTATCTCTGAGAAGAGATGTGATGGCTACATGCCTATGAACTGTGTTACAATGAGGCTCGAAGGCCTATTTATTGTTGAGAAACAATGGAAAAACCCTTAACATTCCAAAACCTAACCCTAGGAGATGAAACGCCAAACTGTGGGCCCCGTTTGGGGTAAATTGGTACATCAACTTCCCGGGGTCGTAACTTTGGCATATGATCTCCGTTTGACGCGTACAATAGCTCATTAGAAAGATCTATCCGAGCACTATCATTGTTGGAACGGGAAACCATTCCATGGACCCATGTTGCCCCCAGATTCCCCAAAAAACGTCGTTTAGGGCCTCAAAACGGCTCTAGAAGTTCAGGACCTGAAAAACTGCTAAAAATAGTAAGTTGTGCTACAATTAAGGAAACTGAAAATGCTGAGAAAGACAATGATGGGGGTCCAGGTGGACTTGGCAGGTGGCCACCAATATCCACCTGGATCAGGACACATGCGCCATGATCCATCCTTCTTGTGCACCAATACTACTGGAGCAGAGAAAGAACTTTGACTCGATTGAATTATACTAGCCTCTAGCATTTCTGCAACCATACGTTCAATTTCACTTTTTTGGACATACGGATATCTGTACGGCCTGATGTTTGGAGGAACACTTCCTGGAATCAGATGAATAGCATGATCATGATCACTCATAGGTGGGAGACCTTTGGGAGTCTCAAATACCTTGGAATGATTGTCCAGGACTTTTTGGAGATCTAGAGAAATAGATGATTCCGATGTGGAAACATCTAGCGAACATAATTGTGCAATTACACATCTTTGCTCCTTTTTTAGAAGCTTTGTCATACCATTAAAGCTGATTATCTTTCCTGGTTTCCCTGCGATACCCATTAATTCAACTTCCTTTCCTTCCGTAGAAAATTTGATGAAAAGTTCTTGAAAATTAAAAGCTATTGTACCCAAGGATTGTAGCCATTGGACTCCTAGTACAACATCAACACCTCCCATTGGAATGGAAAGCATTGGGCTAGTCAATACATATTCTCCCATGGATAGTTTGATATTATGGCACTTTCCAGAGCAATTTATTGTTCCTCCATTTGCAATCATCACTTGACACTCTGGTGCTGGATATAGGAAGCAATTCAATTCTTTTGCTACCCTACAATGAATAAAATTGTGGGTGCTTCCTGAATCAATCAACACTATTACCTTTTTCTTCTTGATTTGTCCTTCTATCTTGATGGTTTGAGGAGTGGTAATTCCCGCCAATGCATTACAAGATATGGTCAGATTTATTTGTTCTTCATCTAGGCTTTGTTCCTGGAGTATATCCTCTTCTTTTGACCTTTCTTGCTCCTTTTCTTCTTCCTCTTCACAATCTATGTAGAATAATTTCTTCTCAGCACACTTATGACCTTTAGTGTATTTGCTATCACAACTGTAAGAAAGCCCTTTTGCTCTTTTTTCTTCCAATTGTTGTGGTGTCAACCTTATAGGTTGTGGAAGACTAGGGGCAACAACACTTTCGTCTTTATAGTTGTGAGTGGTATGCTTCCTGGTTGCCATAATTTTGCTTTCCATTTTTCTTGCTAACCTGAATGCCTTCTCTAATGAATCAGGTTCCCAAAGGCAAACATCATGTTGGATATTATCCTTTAAAGACCCTATGAACACATCAATCCTATGCTCCTCTGGAATATCTTTTACCCTTATGTTCAATTTTTGGAACTCCTCAATGTGCTCCATTATTGAACCCTTTTGTTTGAGACTTATCAATTGGCTAAAAAAAGTGTTGCTTTTTGTATCCTCATAATGTGCTATCAATTCTTCCGTAAAAATTGCCCAAGTGATAAATTGTTTACGAGAACAAAGCCATTGATACCATACAAACTAATTTGGTTCCAAATATACAATTGCCATACGTACCTTTTGTGTGTTTTGCACATTATTGAGATCGAAAAACTGCTCCATATGTAATATCCATGTGGCGGGATCCTTGCCATCAAACTTCCTCATATCGAGTTTTGGAATATGGTGGGTCTTCGATCCAACATTAGAGTCTATGGAATCACGATTAACATTTCTTTGGTTCACATCATGAGTTTCCTTTACAACCTTTTCACCATTAGTATGTATTTCTTGTAGAAAATTTGTCAAATCTGTCTTCAAATCTGCCATGTCTATCTTGAAATCTGTCTTCAAATCATCCATCTTAGCTTCCATGCCCTTTATCTTAGATTCCACACCATTTATCTTAGATTCCACGCCATTTATCTTAGATTCCACGCCATTTATCTTAGCTTCTGTTAGCTTTTGTGAGCGTAACATTTGTTGCACTTGTTCTTGTAATTTTGATATATCATGTAGCATTTCTTCCTCTTCTTCATGAGTCATGCTAGAGTTTTTAGGTTCCTTACTAGGTGTTTGCATTTTCTTTCCTCGGGGAATCAGTTACCGATAATAATGCTTTACTATGCCCTTTGAATTCCTTCAAACCAAGCTTACGCAAAAAAAAAAAAAAAAAACTACACACCTTTTTTCACTTTGTAGAAGCCTGATATTGAATCTGATGTATCTCTGTAATTTTGGATCATCCAGTTCTAAAATTGCAACTTGTGGTAGCCTTCTGCGTCCTCTTTCCAATGCCACAAGTCTGACCCAAATTGGTTTCTCCAAGGAAGAGTTATGCCAAATCTCCCACAGTGACTTGATTATAGACTAGTTCAATAGAGCAAACTTGTACGACGTGCCACGAGTCACTGTTTCAATCTATGGATCTGAAAAATGCCTGCAAGAAACTACAGTCCGTCCTCTTTCTGTACCTTCTTATGAAATTTCAATCCGATCCCCAGAGAGAAAGTTATGACGATTTTCCCCAAGTCACCTGTTTTGAATGTAATTCAGGAGTCTGCAAAAAGACCAACTTCCTCAGATCATATCTCCGCAAATATCGCACGAAAAGCTCTGAAATTCAGACCCAAGATTCAGCACGATTTATTTTCACATGGTTTTTTTTTGTGACTTCTGAAACGTCACAGAAAAGAAGTTATAGCGAAAATTCCACGATGACTTGTTCGGAGCAGCGAAACCCTAGAATCCAAAACTCTGATACCAAATGTTATGAAACCAACTCAAGAAAAGATAGAAAAGATAAATCCACGCCTTAGAATTCAGCCTCTTCGAGGGGGCAACCTCCTTTACATTACATAAATGAAAAATTCTTGGATGATACAAATGACAAAACCTCCTTTCTATATATAGGAGTCTAAGGAGTCACAATATAATCCAGCCGACCTAACAATAATAATATAAAACTACAAAAATAACAATAGAGGGATTATATGGGGGACAGAAATAACAATATGGGGGTAATAGGGGCACAACAATATAAATAAGGGGTATAACTACAATAGTAATGGGGTAATCACTAGTATTATAGGGACCCAACAGAGGACCTGGAAGAGGTCGTGGACAACTGATATGATACAATTACGGAGGGCCAGGACATTATACCCGCGATTGTACGAACCCAACGCATCCATCATGTCTGTATTGTACCTTGTTTGATCATGAGACAGAAGATTGTCCTACGCTGATAGCTAGGATACATGACAAAGGAGCGCTACCGCCTCCCCTGACTCAGAACCTGTAGATGATGAGGTTTGAGCCATGCGAGGAAGATCGGAATGTGAACATTGTGCTCCAAAGTGGAAACGCGACGGGAGATGACAAAGGCAAACAACACAAAGATAGTACTTGGTTTCTAAAAGCTCTGGTGAAAGAAGCGGAGTTTGATTTGGAGCGCATTAAGGAAACCTTCATGGAATCTAAGAAGAGCTTCGTTGATGCCTCCACTTTAGGAAGCAAAGATAGACCAGAGCCAAAGATGGACCCACCTATGCTCACGACATTCCTGGAAACATGCATGAAGTTACTCCACGGTAGTAACGCTGTAAAGGGACTATAGGAACTCATTAACATATGTGCTGGGACCGCGCCAGGAGAACCACGTGTAGTTCGGAAGATTGGAAAGCATAAGACGAGGATGGGGAGAGAAATGAGGTTAACCATGTAGATTGGAGAATATGAGATGGACCAAGTAATTTTGGATTTAGGATCAGACGCGAATGTTCTGCCGAAGCAGACATGGGAGCGCATGGGGAGGCCTACACTACAAAAGTCTCCTATTCAGCTGCAAATGGCGAACTAGTAGAAAATAATACCCATGGGGCGATTGCAGGGAATCACTGTGGATATTAAGGGAGTGAGCGCGGTAGCAGACTTTGAAGTAATAGAGATTATTGATGACATCAATCCCTACCCCACTCTCTTAGGAATTGATTGGGCCACTAACATGAACGAGGTGATTAATCTGAAGAAGCACAAGATGATTTTTGAAAAGAAGTCACTACACGTAGTTATACCTCTGGACCCTACTGAAGGATCACACTATAGAGAGCCAGTGCATGACGACGAAAGTGATGATGATTTGGACTAAATCTATAAGATAATAGCACGAAACCAAGACTGGGTGAATCCCATTACGGATGGATGGCTTGCATGGGAGTGCGAGAGCTCTTGCACTTCGGATTTAGATGAGGAAATGGAGCGATGGTAGAATTGGTTACAGAAGGTGACTACATTGAATTGTAATATGATGACAAGGTTATTGCGCTGCATATCGACATAAGTAAGAGAACTGCCTACTTATGATGGGTTAAGTGAGGTAGATACTTTTCGAGATAAGTTTGAAATGGAAGTGTTGGAAAAGCAACGCCTCCAGGCCTTGTATTGGGTACTATGCGCTACGCCCGTGAAGTGGTGGGGTACGCAAAAAGGGAGATTTGAGGACTGGCGCGAATGTAGGAGAATGATGCGCACACAGTTTGGGAAGCCTAGAGTGAGACTGACAGATAAATACAATGGGTAGGATAATCCACGTGCACATCTAGCCAGATGGATGCCGAAATATGGAAACAACCTACGCGGATCTGCATGAACTCCGCGATGAGAGGTATGGTCAATAAGATTGTGTTGGGGGGCGGAAGATGTGGAGATGGCTCTTAAGGTTGGATAAACAACATGTGGGAAGAACAATCCCGTAGAAGGTTATCCATGTGGAAGCATTTGACAAGGTGTGCAACGTGCTGAACAAAGTATGCAACGCACAACGAAGTGGTTGGGACCTGCGCGTACTCGAACATATGCCTTTTCGGTTGGTTGATAGAGTAGAGGTCGTAATACCTATGAAGTCTATCGTGTCTAGTCTGTGCACAATGGCACTTGTAGGGGTAATAGATCGCGGAGCCTGGAAGAAAGGCTCGTGTCATTGGAAGAGCTCGAAGAAAAACGATTGGGACTCAATGAAGAGATCCAGCAGGGTGATCTCATGCTCCAAGAACTCATGAATGAAAGAGTTTGGTTGAGGGAGAAAAGCGCCATCGTGGAAGCGGAAGTCAAGAAGCTTGAGGAAGGAATAAATAAGGACTTTCTTGATAGAAAGACTGTAGTTATAAAGCAAGACAAGCTCGATTACATTGATAGACTTGGGGACCACCATTGAGAGTTTCTCAGTTTGCTGCATGGGATGGGACCGTATGTTATTAAGGAAATCACAGATGGCAGTGCGCTACAGTTGGAGAAGCTAAATAACGGACTCTTCTTGGGGAGAGTAAATGGCAATTGTTTGAAGCTATATACAGGTGGCCCGGCTAGCTGACTAGCTATAGGAAGCACAATCTTAGTGCTCCAGGCAGCTGAAAGGAGGCGTGGGACTATAAATTACTCTGCCTGAGAGTTGCGTGATGTCAATACTGTGCGTAGTAGCGAGGTGTCACAGTTCCCGCGACAACGCAAGGGTAGCTGTGCTGCCACGCGGGTTGGCTGGAAAGTGACCGCTGCAGTTGTTATCACTCAGATTTTCCTTGAAGTTGTCAAAAGAAGGAAAGGGGTCCGAGGTAACCATAGAAAAATCTTTTAAGTACAAAATCTAGCCAATATGTACTCAGAGAGGGCTCTCTCTTTATGATTTAGCTTTGTTTATAGGATATTAGGCTAGTTATGAAAGCTTAGGGGATTTTGATTTTGTTCGGTGGTGGAATTCAGGAGTAGATGGGTTAAACAAGGTATTTCAGGCCATTGGGCTATGGAGTCAATTGAAGATGTCTTAACTGGATCAAAATGATTCAACAAAGGAGGGCTTCACAGGGCAAGATAGCTAAACAAGATACAAATGATAACTTCAAAGGATGAAATGGTCTTGAAAGGGAAGAAGGGCAATTAAGAATCCTTCAACAAAGTCTCAAGATGAGGGAAAGTGGGTGATCACTAACAAAAAGCAATTAAGAAGTTTTTGTTAAATGGCCACAATGATAAACTAAAAAGCAGGGAGCAATTAAGAATTCCCTACCTATGATAGCTTGGAAGAAAAAATTAAGAATATAAACGATTTTAAAGACATAATGCAGTAAAGCACTTCCTGAAATATACTTTTTTGTTTATCATTTAGATATGAAACACATGTGAAATATTTAAATAATAGAACTATAAAAACATAGGATATAGAATACTTATTTGTTTCTCATTTGACACAGGAATCCTGTAAAAGTCCTTTGCTTTATTACTTTGTCCAACCAACCATACAAAAGTTGTTCAACAACACTTTATTCCAAAATAAAGAGTCTACAGAAATGTCTAAGAATCCCCCCAAGTACTTCGAATGAGGAAGAACTTATACAAAACTTGACAACAAAATATCTCATAACTGATAGAGATATAATCTAGGAAGACTAACTATATTTTACATAAAAGTAGAGACATATATTCTCGAAGATAGAAACTAAAAGTGAACTGATGGCTTGTTGTCCCTATTTTTATGAATGAGCTGGAGGCAGGCCCTATGATTGAGCATCTTGCTGTCTTTCTCGTAATTTTGTGCTGGCTGTTTTCTTTTCATCTTCTTATTGATACTCTTTGACCTGTTCTGATACTCTTTACCTGCTTTATCCTTATTCACCTTCTTTTACCAAAATTGACTATGGTAAATACTTCAATTTTACTTTTTACCAAGGTAAATCATAAAATGTCTGTCATATCTGTCCACCAATCATCCCTTGGTATCCTAGTCCTTTGTAGCTTCCTGAAGATTTCATCAGCCTCTATGTATTTTACAAAATTGGGCTATATTGGAAACAAATGTTTTAATTCATGCTCAACATAAAAAAGGTTCTCTAAATTGTCATAGAGAACCCTGCCTGTAGGTAATGCTTTAGGTGCAGATGCACTAGCTGATGAACTAGCTTGGTTATTTGCATACTGACCCAATTTGTCAACATAATCCTCATGCCTCATTAACTTATCATTGATTACTAAAGGACTTGGAAGTCCTTTACTCTGTAAAATGCCAAATTTTTCCATAAATTCATCTATGTCCTCCTGCATGTTCTGACATTTTCTTTCTAGGTTCTGCATTAAAGACCTTTTTGTCAAACTTTTTTGATTTCAAGGATGGTTCCAGTTATATCTTCAATATTTAGTTGTTCTAATTGATTCATGTTTCTGATGTTCAAAAAGTTTATCAGCCTGATAGCTTCCTTAGGCTTCCCTCCTAGATCTTCCTTGGTTTTTTGAATTTCTTGAAGAGCAACTTTCACTAGTTCAATCTGTTCAAAAATGATCTATATTGATGACCAAACATCATTTATTGATTGAGTGATGTTGGTCCATAGAATTTTTCTGATATCTATTAAAGGCTTTTCAAAGGTGAGATCCTTTTCCAATGTTTTTACTTGTTGAGCCAAGCCTTTATTTTTCCTCACTTCTTCAGCAAAATTGATCTTTGACACATCATACTTCTGCTCTAAGGTGACAAATTTCTCCTTTACTTTCTGGAGTTCAGAAACTTGGAGTTTCATTTCCTCCATGGACTTGATTAATTCTTTAGTGCTTTGACCTGAAGTTCCAACCTGTGATGTACTTGTGATAGTTTCTGCTGTGACCAAAGGGACATTTGGTGCAAGAGTTATTGCAAGTGTGGAAGGGATTGCTGTGGAAACCACTGGTACTACATTTTGAGGCTGAGAGGTCGAATCACTTTGCCTGCTTTTTAGTGATTTCTCTAATTCCTACTCAGTCTCCTTTAATTGTTCATTAGCTTGAAGACTAGGTCCATAAGCTCTTCTTCAACCTTCTTTTCAATAACTTCAGCAGTCTGTGGATGCATCAGTGGAGGCAGTTTCAACATCTTTCTCAGGGTAGCTATATCTTCCATTTTCTTCTTTATTAGGGCCTCTGTAGCTTTTACGTCTTTTGGGTTATGACCCAATCCAATAATCAACTCCTCCAGTGATTTGATTCTATTGTCCTTAGCCTGTGAGGAGGCTCTTTCAAACTGTAATTGAGCAACAATATAATTTAGTGAATTCTCTAATCTGTGTGCCATCATGGCCTTGCTTGTCAAGGTGGAATACACCATTTCCTTTGTCTGCTTGTGTAATTCTATTTGATCTATGGGGTGAATGTCCTTAGCCAAGACCTCAAAATTAGTTTTGAGGTAGTCTGCAAGTGATTGGGGCTGTTGTACTTTGGGTTTCAAAAAGCTCATCTACATTTTGCCTTCCTTGATGTCATAAGCTGACATCAACCTAGTCTGATTGGTAGGAGCCATCTTCAAATATTGATTGTAGACTTGGGCCTTTAACGGTTCATTTCTGGCCTTTATTTCTTTGAATTTTTCTTTGATGTCTAAGGACTTGTTAGATGAAGGCCTGAAGGATGATACTTCAGCACTTTGCTGTCTTTCCAGCTCCTGTCTTTGTGAGCTAGAAGGTGTCCCACCTACTGGGAAAGTATGCTGACTGTCTGCACCTTCTTTCCTCAAACTCCCTGTGGTTTCTTCAAAAAATTCTTCTTCTGAATGTGGATTTAGCCTGTGCCTCTTAGCACCGGGCTGGTCTGAAGGACCACTGGCACGGGTAGCTACTTACCTGTCTCTTTTTAAGCTCGTTTTCTCATTTAGAGGAGTCTGCAAAACTGGGGGGTCTCCCATATTAATTTGAGTTGGATGGGACTGTGGTGGGGCTTGTTCTTCTGAGATTTCAGGCTGCTTTGACATGTATGATTGCCCTAATACTGGAGTGCTAGTTTATTTTTCTCTTCCCTGTGTTGTTTCTGCAAAGGGTGCAGTTGTTTCCTGTGAGTGCCTTTGAGAAGTATCTGCTATTGAGGCACTAGTCCTTGTGTTGGCTTTTGAGAAGTCCCAACTGGTACCCGTTCAAAAGAGTCCAGGTCAAGTGTCTTTTCTAGGTATTTCATTACATTTTCTACATTGACCTGATCACTATCCATCTCTACAAGAGTCCCTTCCCTCCATTCATCCATGTTAGCATATTGCTCAATTTCTGGGATTCTGTGATGAAAATAAGGTGATAACCTATTTTTCATTCTCCTATCACAGATGAAACTGTGGGGGTCATATTTCCAACCAAAGATTTTGTTTAATTTCATGTGGTTTTCTAGGATTCCTTCTGCTGCTTTGCCTGCTTCTCTATTGTTGCAGACAAATGGGCCTAGGTGATCCTTGATTCTCAACTGTGCTTTCTTCTTGGCCTTGGTAAAGTGGATCTGATCTGAGTTTATCATTTGTCTGTAATACTCCAATGCAAACAACCTCATTGGAACATATTTTGGTAGTTTGAATGGAGGAAGCTCACAACCATATATCCTGATCTCTGTGTGATTCTGGTACAAGTACCAGTCACCTACCTTGTATTGTTTTGATAGCTGAAGGATCCTTTTGATTTCATCACTAATCCTAGGAGGAGGATTTCCTGTCAGCATGGTGGTCACTGGGTGGACAAATTGGTCAATGAATTCATTATATGAATAGGGGAAAGCAAAATATTGGTGGAAGATAGAAGTCCAAAAAATGGCTGACCTTGGATTACCCTTTGTATCAAGTTTATTGACAGAAAATGGGAACTTGTCAGACTGATAGTAGAGGATGAGGTGATATATGAATGTGGAATACTTGAAAACCTTTTCATTTTCCAGCCTCATGAACTGGTCGTGGATTTTCTAAGAAATAAATGCAGCATAGTTGTACTTGACAGCAGGGGGATGACCAAGGGTAAAAATGGACATCAATACTAGGGTCAATTCATCCACAAACTCACTAGTGTTGAATCCCATGACTGCAGCTATCATATCAACTATAATTTTGCCTGTCTCTGTGAAGAAAGCTGACATAGAAGGAGGGGGATCTTTGGGTTGACAGTTCTTATCCGCAAAAGTTTGACAAAGGCGACTGAGTTCAGATTGGGATAATTTAGATGATTTTTCAAGCAAAGCTCCAAGGGAAATGGGGGTGAGGGCTTGACTAGGATGAAACTGAGGCATCTCATTGATTGAGTTTGTAGTGATTGTGAAGAGGACTGTTTGATTGGGAGACACCACTGCTCTAAGGTTGGGGTCGCACTAATGGATAATGTCAGGGAAAACGTGTACAGAGGGGAGAAAATACATTTGGAGATTTGATTCCCATAGTCCTATGGCATCATATCCATTCAAGTGATTATCTTGGAATTTGGCAAAATACTTTCAGGTGGTCTTTATCAGTATTCAAGTCGTTTATTTGAAAATCTTTATCTGCAAGGGGTAGATAATCTAAATCACTGTGGTGGGTAGTAATAGGTGCAATATTTAGGGCAATGGGGGTTTCCATTCTGGTTCTTATGGATTCAGATAGGAAATTGGGGTTTTCTTTGTAAAATTGGTAGAACAGAGGGTTTGGGGAACTTGAATTTCAAGTGCAGCAACTGAATTATGGTGAAATTTGCGGTTTCTTTTTCAATTAAATGCATAGAAAGAAAGTATTCACAGGTTTTCTTGATGGGAAGCTACTAAATACCTGTTTTTAGTGAGGGCGATGGAATGCAGGTTCACTGGGTGTAATGGAAGACTCTGAGCGGCGTCGACTGCAAGTTTTGAAGGTGGTTGGCGGTTGGGTGCACGAGCAGGTTGATTTTCAACGTTCAGGTTGCTGCATGCATGCGTTTGCAGAATAGGATGACAAATTGATTACTTTTGTTTTTTATACAAAGTCAAAAATTTGGCGGGTTTCAAGATTTGGATAGGTGGCGTCAGTGGGTGAATGATTTGATGTTTTGTCGTTAGCAGGAGGCGGTAAGCGGTTTTTATCGCACTGCTGATGGAGGGGAGGCGGTATTTGGGCTAGACCGAGCGATTCCATACGATGAGCGACGCGTGGCGAGGGCACTGTTCAGAAAACTGCTCGCGATCACGTGCTAACGTTCGGTCATGGAGGGCCTTGCAATATGCATGACAACTGTTGGATCTGTGGGGCTTGATCGGACTATCAGGGAGGTGAGGTGGCGGATGTTTAATGGAGGGCGGGCCCGACATAATTAAAGGTTAATAATTACATCGGGGGCGATGTGATTGGTCAGTGAGTTTATTAATTAATCATGGTGACTAATTAATCCTCTTTTAACATGGTGGAGTCAGGGTTCTTAATTAGTTACAGATTAACTAATTAATCCCAATTATGAGTGTATTACGGTTATATTTTAACCGAGGGGCGGGATATATAAGAACTTAGGGTTTTTTCATATTTATAATAATGCAGGAGTGGGTAATTTTTATAGGGGAAATATATATTAACATAAATTAGTAGTTAATATGACAAAATGGAAAAAGCGCTAAGTCTAAAACATTTTTATGTGTATATTTAAAACTTAGGCCAAGCAAAAAACGAGGGTTTTTATGGAAAATATTTTAATTTCCCTAAGTAAAATAGGATTTTACTTAGGAAAAACTTTATCAAGGGAATGAATGACTTATGAAGGGGTGTGATTATTGATGAATAGGCTTAGGTGCTTAAGGTATTATAGATTATTGGGTTGAGGTTCTGGTCCCTCCAAAAGTCAGAGAAATGCTCTAAGCCCCTATAATTTGATAGATACCTTGGTACTTAGGGGAAAATAGTGAAATTTAGGGGAAATGAGTAGGGAATTTAATTATTTTTGACTTTGCTTGCTTGATGTGCTTTCCACGTGGTACATGCCTTTGCCTTGTGATGAAAGTAAAAGATTTTCACATTTAGACTTATCATTCGCCACATATTATTCTGCAACCATCATCTACCTACCCTACCTACTTAACCTAGCATTTTTACTTGTTTATTAGGGTGCACTTAGACTGGCAAACCCTTATCAAACTTTCTTTTCTTTTACATGGTTATGTCTATCTAAGTCTACACTTATTACATCCAAGGGCTCAGATTAAACTGTTGAGTTCCTTTTCACTCTACCTATCTACTTATCTGCCAAGATTACACTATTTGGTCAGATCTTTATTATCTATTTCTACAACATGAAATTGAGAATATGAACTAGCCAAGTTTAAATTGTTTGACTATTCATGAATTGTGGCATAGGTGATAAGCTACACACAATTGTTTATCATACAAAAGTAAAAAAGTAGTGGCATTTAGACTTTCACACTTTCATGGTCTTTTCTTTTTGCTGGGGTTCATTTTCTTTCATTTTTTGACCTCTTTTTATTATTTTCACCCTTTGAATTTTATTTTAGGGTATACCCTCTTTACATTTTTTAAATTTTTTGATTTTTTACAAATATGGAAAACCTTTGCAACAAGTAAAGGTATGAACATATTACAAAGCTAAACCAAGTCTATCATGATATGTGACACCTATTGGTATAGGGGCATAACAATGGCTCCACTTGGGGATGGCTTTCCCTGGTGGAAAGTCATGAATAGTAGATCAGAGGTCTCTGAATGACTTTGATTGTGCTCTGCAATCTTCTTCTGCTTGCTCCTTTATTGTATGTATGACAATGATACTTCTGAAGCTTAGGGCCTTCTCTTCGGGCTTCAACTCTAAAATCTTACTATTCAATCAACAATATGACATTACAAAGGATATAATATGTACATGAAGAACATGGTAACATTAGTAAGTAGGATCAAAGTAATGCTTTAACATCTGACCATTAACTGGTCCTTCTTCTGTCTCTGTACCATCTAACTCTTTAAGAAAGTATGCATTGTTTCCTTTGAAAGCATAGATGATGTATAGTCCTTTCCATAGGAAGTCAAACTTCCCATGCTTCCCCTTGTCATCTCTTCTCGAATCCCATATTAAAAATTTATCTCCCAGGTAGAAATATTCTGCCTTGGTTCTTCTGTCAAATATCTTCTTAAGATTCTCCTGCAACACTTGGGATCTTTGGTACACCTCCTCCCTGGTCTGCTGTAAATTGATGGTCTGGTTTATCCTTCTTTGAATATCATGAGGTTCCACTTGAGCTTCTTGAAGTATTTTCATGACAGGAACCCTTAGTGATGAATGAAATACAACCTCCATGTCATATACTAACTCATAAGGACTGGTTCCAATGGATTTTTTGGTTGAAGCCTGTCTGCCCATAATGCATTTATCGGTTTTTTGTTCCAAGTTTTCTTGTTTTCTTCCAACAATTTTTTGATGATATTAATGAGATTCTTCTTGGAAGATTTTGCCAGTCCATTCCCATGAGGGTAGTAGACTGTGGAATGGCCCAGTGTAATGTGATACTTGTTATAGAAACTAATCATTTTCTTTGACTTGAAAGCTGCAGCATTATCAGTAATGATTTTAGTGGGGCAACCAAACCTGGACAATATATTGGTCTCTAGGAAACCTATGATCACTGTGTCATTGGCATGTCTGAAAGGAATGGCCTCTATCCATTTAGTAAAATAGTTAGTGGCAGTGGGTATCCATTTGTGTTGGCCTAAAGAGGGTGGATGGATTTCTCCAATGAAGTCAAGACCCCATTGTTGGAAAGGTTTCTTAGTGGAAATGGGTTTCAGGGGTAAAGGTAACAACTTTCTCTTGCCTTCAAAAATTCGACATTTATGGCAAGAAGTTACAAATTTCTTCGCATCAGTGAACAAGGTTGGCCAATAGAATCCAACCCTTAGGATTTTATCTGCAGTTGAATTCCAATAGAGGTGTCCACCACAGTCCCCTGCATGAAATTCTTGGAGACCCTTGTCAGCTTCATCTTTTAATAAATAATTCAATAAAATCCCTTCATGATTTTTCCAAAAAAGAGTGTTATCTAAGATACAAAGCTTTGAAGCTTTCATTTTTAAAAACCTATTCTTGGTTCTCGATAACCCTGGAGGAGCCTGCAAGTTTTGTAAAACATAAATTACATCAGCATACCAAGGTGAGTTTGAAAAGGCTTGGCTGATTTTTGGAGTCGCCATCTCTTGCTCGTTATCCAGTTCATTTATGTCCAGGGCTTGACAATTAGTTTCTTCCATGAGTTTGGTCAATGCCTGACCATTTATTAGTTTTGTAGGTTTTATCTCTATATCATACTCTAAGATGGTAGCCATCCATTTACCTCTTTTACCCTGAATTCCATCCTGAGTTAGGATGTATTTGACAACTGCATTAGGTACATAAGCTATCACATGAGAGTAAAATATGTAGACTCTGAAGTCTTTAATGGATTTTACTAGTGCAAAAGCTTGCTTCTCCATTAATTTGTACTTTACTGATGCATCTCTGAGTGCTTTACTAAAAAAGGATATAGGTTTTTCACATCCTTGATCATATTTTTGTAATAAAACTGCAGCTATGGTGTGTTCTGATGCAAAAGAAAAAAATGATGAAGTCTCTATCAAATTGTGGAATGGTTAGGACTAGTGTTCTAGTTAAGGCCATTTTAATTTCTTCAAATGATTGCTTGGCCTCTACTGTCCATTTGATACTTGAATCCTTTTTTAGCATGTTATTTAGTAATCTAATGAGTTTTTATAAGTTAAAAATGAATCTTCTCAAAAATTTATCTTCCCTAGGAAAGCTTGAAGTTCTTTAATACTTCTTGGATGAGGTATCTGTAGAATAGCTTCGATCCTGGAAGGGTCAATTCGAATGCCATCGTTGGAAATGATGTGACCTAAAATTTTACCTTCCTCTAGACCGAATAATGACTTCTTTGGATTCAAAGAAATGCCATATTTCTGCATTTTAAAAAGACTTTCCTGAGATGGTCCAAGTGCTGTTGATATGATTTAGAAAAACTGTTAGATCATCCATATATATAACAAGAAAATCATGAATTTCTTTGGCAAAGGCAATGTCCATTACCCTTTGAAAGTTTGCTCCTGCATTTTTTATTCCAAATGGCATTTTGATGTACATAAAAGTGCACCATGGTGTTGTAAAAGCAATTTTTTCTTGGTCATCAGGGTGAACCAAGATTTGGTTATATCTTGAAAATCCATCTAAAAGTGAAATTCTAGAAGAACCCACTACCCTTTGTAAAATATGATCCATTTTGGGTAAAGGATAGTTATCTTTAAGAGAGACCTTATTCACATTCCTCAGATCAGCCCATATCCTTATTTCCCTTGTCTTCTTCCTAGTAGGTACCAAGTTAGGCACCCACTCTGAAAACCTAATAGGGGCAATAATCCCTGCTTCATACATGCGTTTAATTTCTTTTTCAATTAATGGTAATAACACAGGGTTAATTATTATGAGTTTTTTCTTAAAGGGTTTTTGATTTTATTTTAGAGGTATAGTATGCTGAATAATAGAGGTGTCATAGGACTTCAAATCTTCGTAACTCTAGGCAAAGACATCCTGGAATTCCCTCATAAGTTCAACATATTTTAGCTTCTGGCCAGGAGGTAAAGATTTTGAAAGTTCTATCATTTTTGGATTGTCATGTGTTCCTAGGTTGTATTCTTCAATATCTTCTTTTAATGGTTCCATTTTAGGTTTCTTGGGAATGTCATTAGAATCAAACAGATCTTCTAGAGGAGTCAATCCTTTGGTAAATGATTGTCCTTTAGGTTGATAACCTCTGTTTCTTCTTCAATTATCTCATCAAGGTCCATTTGTTTCAGGTCTTGAACTTATTTTTGTGTGAATTTTGTGGGATGAAGCATGTCTATTGAACTTTCTTCTAAACTGTTTGTTTCTACCTCATCTATTTGATTAGAACTAATAACTGTATCAACATCTATGTGACTGTTAGAAAACTCTTCATCTAAAGTTAAAAAGTTATTGATCTGCTCATCACTATCAAAAACCTGCCAGTTCTTCAGATTATCAGGGATGGCTGGTCTGTGCCTAATTTCAGCAGTAAACTGGTGATTAGGTTGAAAAGGTAATTTGCAGGTGCTAGCAAACATGGCCAGGCTGTGGGCTTGCAAGTTGTGTTTTCTAGGGATTGTAGCAAGCTGAGTTTCCAAAAAAGTGTTGAGAATTTCTATGACTGTTCCTCTATAATACCCTAATCTAGGATCCCTAGTTAAGTATTTTCCTTTAATCTGTTTGATTATTAATTCTGAATCTCCTATGATAGACACTCTGATTGCTCCTAATCTTTTGACAAGTTTAAGACCTAATAAGAGAGCCTCATACTCTGCCATATTATTGGTGCACTTAAAATTTAATCTGTAGGCATGGCCTTCAGCATGATCATTTTCTAAATTGTACACCCAAACTCCTGCTCCTGCCCCTAGTTTATTGACCAAGCCATCAAATTCTAAGTGCCAAAGGATTTCATGCTCATAATTGGTGTCAGGGGTGGTAGGAATTTGTTTAATAGTGGTTTATAGTTTTTCATTTTCATCTGATTTTTCTTTGTTATCTGATATTCCCTGAATATCAACACTTGATTTTTCTTTTTTAATTTCTTTTGGTTCTACTGCTAAAACTTATAAGGTGTTGGAAGGATTGGTTTCTACACTGTAAAGAATGAATGAGTCCATATCAGAGTGTAATGAGTAGATGGGGAAATTTTGGGGTCTTTCCTAACTACTTACTACATATTTCATCAATGTTTCTCTGTATAGTTTCTTTGGTTGTCCAAAAACAGAGATAGTAGCATATGACATATCCAATTGAAGAGATCCCTGAAGCTTAGCACTCTAGGATCTGGACAGTAACATGCCATATTTGGGTGGTATATCAGCTATTACTATATCCATTAAATTTTTTTTTGAAGGGTATTGAACCAATGAGACACACAAGTCTTTTATCAGTCCTAAACATCTCACCTGATTAGAATCAAAAGAAAACAAATCTTTGTATGGTCTAGTGATGTCTAGGTCTAGCTTTTCCATTACAGACTTGGGCATAAGATTATGAGATACCCAGAGTCAAACATGGCATTGTGAAGAATCTTATCATGTATGTTTAAGCTCACATAGAAGGGAGGAATTCCTCCTTCCAGTGGTTTTCCATTCACTTCTGGGCCAAAGATTAATTCGGGCTGGTCATCAAAAACATTAACTGAGTCTTCAGTTCCAGTAATTTTCAGTGATCTATTGATTTGAGTTCGGTAGGCATCATGTTTGGCTAATTCAGATAATGGGACAACAATTTTCAGCTTACCTACTTCAGTTTCCAGATTAAAGGGTTTTTCTATTTGGGATTTTGGATTTCGAACAACAATATTCTCACTATTTTCTATGTTTTCTGTGTTTTTCTCCTTTTTAGGAGTGGAATCATGATTTGTTGATTCTCCTAAATCAATTTCTGGAGGTTCTTCCACAGTTCCTTTAGAAGGAAGGGAGGTGGAGGGCTATTTATTTTTTGGTTGATTATTAGAGACATCTTAAATTATGGGGTTAGAAGGATTAGTGTTTGATCTAGAAAGAATATGTACAGGTGTGGTTACTGTCTTACCTTTTATGGCTTGTTTTGGAACCTTTTGCTTGTTTGCTTCAGGGACATCAATTCTCCTACTTTTTAGATTGTATTTCTTATGCACCTCAAGGATGGCTGTGTCATATCCTTCCCTAAAGTCGAATGACTCCCCTGATTGAGTTTGAAATTTTTTAGGTATGTGGGACTCTTGATCCTCTTGGGTCAAGAAAACTTCTCCTTCATTACCAAGCCCCATCAGGTTAATTTTAGTATCTTCTTCTGGTTCTTCAGAGTTTGAAGCTTCTGCATAATTCTCCTGGAAAGGAGGTCTAATATTTTGGTCTGGACCAGTCTTCCCAGTGTTCTGGTTTTGATTTTTTCTGAAATTAGGATTTCTCCCTATGTTGGTTGGATGACCATCCCAAGGACCTTTCCTTTCATTTGTTTCCACTCTGTCTCCTAGTCTATCCATCCCTTTAATTATGGCATCTAACTTCTATTCAAAGGGTGAGGCTTCTTCCTTTAATAGTATTCTCCTTTCACTCCTAGCCTTTGCTCTTTTAGATATCAAGTTGGCTTCAACACTGACTGCTATACATTGCATATCTTCCAAAGTATGAGGGGCTCGTTCTCTCAGCTGGAAGGCCATATCAGAATCAAATCCATCTGGGAATTTGATTAAGGCTAAATCAGGTGGGGGTCTAAGATTTTGAGGGATGGCATTATAGACATTGTTGAATCTAGTGCAATAATCTTGCACAGTTTCTTTTGTTCCTCTCTTTAGGTTCTCATATTTAGATAAAATATGGAGAGGGTCTTTCCTTTTCTCCCATCGATTAAGGAATTGTCTATAGAGAGTTGCTAGGCTCTCTATACTATTAGCTGCTAAACCTCTAAACCAAGTTCTAACTTCCCCAGATAAACTCTGAACAAATATTCTCATTTGTACATCATCAGTGTCTATTTCATAAATTTCAAAATAATCAGTCATCTTCTTGGTGTGTTGTTGGGCTATATAGGTACCAGTTCCATCAAAAGTAGTGATCTTACTTTGGTAATCCTGGGGCATAACACCTAAGTTTGCTGGTAGTACCAAGGGGGCATATCTGTTTTCCATAGCTGTAGGTAATGGTGAAACAACAGATGGGGTTGGAATAACAGTGGGTGTTTGAGTTGTGGATGGAGTGCCCAGGGTGATGGTCTGATGTGGAGTGGTTTGAGGTTGAGATGTCTGAGGAAAAGATGATGAACTTGCAGAAATAGTAGTGATTACAGAGGGATTGGGTGTTCCTTCAGTGGTAAGATCAGATTTTGGTGAGTCCTACAAATACCTATCAATTGATAAATTGTCTTCTTGAAGTTCTACTTCTCGGATAAACTCTGGGTCTTGGACTAGGTCAATTAATTCAGAATCAGATGAAGTCCTAAACAAAGAGGTCTCAAAGTATCCGTCAAAGGGTTGGTCTTCGAGGTAAATCCCCATAACAGAACAAGATGCGGATCTGAAGGTGGGTCGAGGACTAATAAAAATTTCTTTCCTCCTAATAATTCTGGGGATCAGATTGGGGTTCTCAAACACTTGTGGTGGATTGGGATTAGGATTAACTCTAGTGTAACGAGTCCTTTCTGAAGACAGGTTTTTAGGTTTTCGTTTTTGATTTTCTTAATTGATATCAACAAACAACTTCTATGATTTCTTTAAGATGCTTTAGATTTGGGGTTTAAACTTTCTTAAATATTTATTATGACTGAGGAATTGTCTTCCCTAGTGGAGTCGCCACTATGTTATCACTCAGGTTTTCCTTGAATTTGTCAAAAGAAGGAAAGGGGTCCGAGGTAACCACAAACCAATCTTTTAAGTACAAAATCTAGCCAATCTGTACTCAGAGAGGGCTCTCTCTTTATGATTTAGCTTTGTTTATAGGATATTAGGCTAGTTATGAAAGCTTAGGGGGTTTTGATTTTGTTTGGTGGTGGAATTTAGGAGCAGATGGGTAAAACAAGGTATTTCAGGCCATTGGGCTATGGAGTCAACTGAAGATGGCTTAACTGGATCAGAATGATTCAACAAAGGAGGGCTTCACAGGGAAAGATAGATAAACAAGATACAAATGATAACTTCAAAGGATGAAATGGTCTTGAAAGGGAAGAAGGGCAATTAAGAATCCTTCAACAAAGTCTCAAGATGAGGGAAAGTGGGTGATCACTAACAAAAATCAATTAAGAATTCTTTGTTAAATGGCCATAATGATAAACTAAAAAGCAAGGAGCAATTAAGAATTCCCTACCTATGATAGCTTGGAAGAAAACATTAAGAATATAAACGATTTTAAAGACAGAATGCAGTAAAGCACTTTCTGAAATATACTTTTTCATTTATCATTCAGATATGAAACACATGTGAAATATTTAAACAAGAGAACTATAAAAACATAAGATATAGAATACTTATTTGTTTCTCATTTGACACAGGAATCCTGTAAAAGTCCTTTGCTTTATTACTTTGTCCAACCAACCATACAAAAGTTGTTCAACAACACTTTATTCCAAAATAAAGAGTCTACAGAAATGTCTAAGAATCCACGCTAAATATTTCGAATGAGGAAGTACTTATACAAAAATTTACAACAAAATATCTCCTAACTGAGAGAGATATAATCTAGGAAGACTGACTATATTTTACATAAAAATAGAGACAGATATTCTCGAAGATAGAAACTAAAGTGAACTGATGGCTTGCTGTCCTTGTTTTTGTGAATGAGCTAGAGGCAGGCCCTATGATTGAGTATCTTGCTATCTTGCTCATAATTTTGTGCTAGTTGTTTTCATCTTCTTATTGATACTCTTTGACCTGTTTTGATACTCTTTACCTGCTTTATCCTTATTCACCTTCTTTTACCAAAATTGACTATGGTAAATACTTCAATTTTACTTTTTTACCAAGGTAAATCATAAAATTTCTGTCATATCTATCCACCAATCATCCCTTGGTATCCTGGTCCTTTGTAGCTTCCTGAAGATTTCATCAGCCTTTGTGTATTTTACAAAATTGGGCTGTATTGGAAACAAATGTTTTAATTCATGCTCAACATAAAAAAGGTTCTCTAGATTGTCATAGAGAACCCTGCCTATAGGTAATGCTTTAGGTGCAGATGCACTAGCTGATGAACTAGCTTGGTTATTGGCATACTAACCCAATTTGTCAACATATTCCTCATGCCTCATTAACTTATCATTGATTACTAAAGGACTTGGAAGTCCTTTACTCTATAAAATGTGAAATTTTTCTATAAATTCATCTATGTACTCCTGCATGTTCTGACATTTTCTTTCTAGGTTCTGCATTAGAGACCTTTTTGTCAAAACTTTTTTGATTTCAAGGATGGTTCCAATTCTATCTTCAATATTCAGTTGTTCTAATTGATGCCTGTTCCTGCTGTTCAAAAATTTTATCAGCCTGATAGCTTCCTCAGGCTTCCCTCCTAGCTCTTCCTTGATTTTTTGAATTTCTTTAAGAGCAACTTTCATCAGTTCAATCTGTTCAAAAATGATTTGTATTGATGACCAAACATCATTTATTGATTGAGTGATGTTGGTCCATAGAATTTTTCTGATATCTATTAAAGGCTTGTCAAAGGTGAGATCCTTTTCCAGTGTTTTTACTTGTTGAGCCAAACCTTTATTTTTCCTCACTTCTTCATCAAAATTGATCATTGACACGTCATACTTCTGCTCTAAGGTGACAAATTTCTCCTTTACTTTCTGGAGTTCAGAAACTTGGATTTTCATTTCGTCCATGGACTTGATTAATTCTTTAGTGCTCTGACCTGAAGTTCCCACCTGTGATGTACCTGTGATAGTTTCTGCTGTGATAAAAGGGACATTTGGTGCAAGAGCTATTGCAAGTGTGGAAGGGACTACTATGGAAACCACTGGTACTACATTTTGAGGCTGAGAGGTCAACTCACTCTACCTACTTTTTAGTGATTTCTCTAATTCCTACTCAGTCTCCTTTAATTGTTCATTTAGCTTGAGGACTAGGTCCATAAGCTCTTCTTCAACCTTCTTTTCAATAACTTCAGCAGTCTGTGGATGCATCAGTAGTTTCAGCTGCTTTCTCAGGGTAGCTATATCTTCATTTTTCTTCTTTATCAGGGCCTCTACAACTTTTACATCTTTTGGGTTATGACCCAATCCAATAATCAACTCCTCCAGTGATTTGATTATGTTGTCCTTAGCCTGTGAGGAGGCTCTTTCTAACTGTAACTGAGCAGTAGTATTATTCAGTGAATTCTCTAATCTGTGTGCCATCATGGCCTTGCTTGTCAAGGTGGAATACACCATTTCCCCTGTCTGCTTGTGCAATTCTATTTGATCTATGGGGTGAATGTCCTTGGCCAAGACCTCAAAATCAGTTTTGAGGTAGTCTGCAAGTGATTGGGGCTGTTGTACTTTGGGCTTCAAAAAGCTCATCTGCATTTTGCCTTCCTTGATGTCATAAGCTGACATCAACCTAGTCTGATTGGTAGGAGCCATCTTCAAATATTGATTGTAGACTTGGGCCTTTAACGGTTCATTTCTGGCCTTTATTTCTTTGAATTTTTCTTTGATGTTTAAGGACTTGTTAGATGAAGGCTTGAAGGATGATACTTTAGCACTTTCCTGTCTTTCCAACTCTTGTCTTTGTGAGCTAGAAGGTGTCCCACCTACTAGGACAATATGTTGACTATCTGCAGCTTCTTTCCTCAAACTCCCTATGGTTTCTTCAAAAAATTCTTCTTCTGAATGTGGATTTAGCCTATGCCTCTTAGCACCGGCTAGTCTGAAGGACCACTGGCAAGGATACCTACTTCCCTGTCTCTTTTTAATCTCTTTTCCTCATTTAGAGGAGTCTACAAAACTGGAGGGTCTCCCATATTAATCTGAATTGGATGGGACTGTGGTGGGGCCTGTTATTCTAAGATATCAGGCTTCTTTGACATTTTTGATTGCCCTGATACTGGAGTGCTGGTTTCTTTTTCTCTTCCCTATGTTGTTTCTGCAAGGGGTGCACTTGTTTCCTGTGAGTGCCTTTGAGAAGTATCTGCTATTGAGGCACTAGTCCTTGGTGTTGGCTTTTGAGAAGTCCCAACTGGTACCTGTTCAAAAGAGTCCAGGTCAAGTGTCTTTTCTAGGTCTTTCATTACATTTTCTACATTGACCTGATCACTATCCATCTCTACAAGAGTCCCTTCCCTCCATTCATCCATGTTAGCATATTGCTCAATTTCTGGGATTCTGTGATGAAAATAAGGTGATAACCTATTTTTCATTCTCCTATCACAGATGAAACTGTGGGGGTCATATTTCCAACCAAAGCTTTTGTTTAATTTCATGTGGTTTTCTAGGATTCTTTCTGCTGCTTTGCCTGCTTCTCTATTGTTGCAGACAAATGGGCCTAGGTGATCCTTGATTCTCAACTGTGCTTTCTTCTTGGCCTTGGTAAAGTGGATTTGATCTGAGGTTATCATTTGTTTGTAATACTCCAATGAAAACAACCTCATTGGAACATATTTTGGTAGTTTGAATGGAGGAAGCTCACAACCATATATCTTGATCTCTATGTGATTTTGGTACAAGTACCAGTCACCTACCTTGTACTGTTTTGATAACTGAAGGATCCTTTTGATTTCATCACTAATCCTAGGAGGAGGATTTCCTGTCAGCATGGTGGTCATTGGGTGGAAAAACTGGTCAATGAATTCATTATATGAATAGGGGAAAGCAAAAGATTGGTGGAAGATAGAAGTCCAAAAAATGACTGACCTTGGATTACCCTTTGTATCAAGTTTATTGATAGAAAATGGGAACTTGTCAGATTGATAGTAGAGGATGAGGTGATATATGAATGTGGAATACTTGAAAACCTTTTCATTTTCCAGCCTCATGAATTGGTCATGGATTTTCTTAGCAATAAATGCAGCATAGTTGTACTTGACAGCAGGGGGCTGACCAAGGGTAAAAATGGACATCAATACTAGGGTCAATTCATCCACAAAATCACTAGTGTTGAATCCCATGACGGCAGCTATCATATCAGCTATAATTTTTTCTGTCTCTGTGAATAAAGCTAACATATAAGGAGGGGGATCTTTGGGTTGATGGTTCTTATCCACAAAAGTTTGACAAAGGCGATTGAGTTCAGATTGGGATAATTTAGATGATTTTTCAAGCAAATATCCAAGGGAAATGGGGGTGAGGGTTTGACTAGGATGAAACTGAAGCATCTCATTGATTGAGTCTGCATTAATTGTGAAGAGGACTATTTGATTAGGAGACATCACTGCTCTAAGGTTGGGGTCATAATTTGCATGGCACTGATGGATAATGTCAGGGAAAATGTGTACAGAGGGGAGAAAATGCATTTGGAGATTTGATTCCCACAGTCCTATGGCATCATAGCCATTCAAGTGATTATCTAGGCATTGGAAAAATACTTTCAAGTGGTCTTTATCAGTATTCAAGTCTTTTGTTTGAAAATCTTTATCTGCGAGGGGTAGATAATCTAAATCACGGTGGGGGGTAATAATAGGTGCAATATTTAGGGCAACAGGGGTTTGCGTTCTGGTTCTTGTGGATTCAGATAGGAAACTAGGGTTTTCTTTGTAAAACTGGTACAACAGAGGGTCTGGGGAACTTGAATTTCAAGTGCAGCAACTGAATTATGGTGAAATTTGGGGTTTCTTTTTCAATTAATTGCAGAGAAAGCAAGTATTCACAGTGTTTCTTGATGGGAAGTTGGTAAATGCTTGTTTTTAGTGAGGGTGATGGAATGCAGGTTCACTAGGTGTAATGGCAGGCTCTGAGCGGTGCCAACTACAAGTTTTGAAGGTGGTTGGCGGTTGGGTGCACGAGCAAGTTGATTTTTAATGTTCAGGTTGCTAAATGCATGCGCTCGCAGAATAGGACGAAGAACTAATTACTTTTGTTTTTTATATAAAGTCAAAAATTTAGCGGGTTTCGGGATTTGGATAGGTGGCGTCAGCGGGCGAACGATTTGATGTTTTGTCATTAGCGGGAGGCGGTAAGCGTTTTTTATCACACCGCTGATGGAGGGAAGGCGGTATTTGGGCTAGACCGAGCTATTCCATACGGTGAGCAACGCGTGGTGAGGGCATTGTTTAGAAAACCGCTCGTGATCGCGTGCTAACGTTCAGTCGCGGAGGGCCGTACGATATGCACAACAACTGTTGGATCTGTGGGGCTTGATCGGATGACGATCAAGGAGGTGAGGTGGTGGAAGTTTAATGGAGGGCGGGCTCGACATAATTAAAGGTTTATAATTACATCGGGGGCGGTGTGATTGGTTAGTGAGTTTATTAATTAATCCGGGCGACTAATTAATCCTCTTTTAGTGTGGCAGAGTTGGGGTTCTTAATTAGTTACATATTAACTAATTAATCCCAATTAAGAGTGTATTATGGTTATATTTTAACCGAGGGGCGGGATATATAAGAATTTAGGGTTTTTTTATATTTATAATAATATGGGAGTGGGTAATTTTTATAGGGGAAATATATATTAACATAAATTAGTAGTTAATATGACCAAATGGAAAAAGTGCTAAGTCTAAAACATTTTTATGTGTATATTTAAAACTTAGGCTAAGTGAAAAATGAGGGTTTTAATGGAAAATATTTTAATTTCCCTAAGTAAAATAGGATTTTACTTAGGAAAAACTTTATCAAGGGAATGAATGACTTATGAAGGGGTGTGATTATTGATGAATAGGCTTAGGTGCTTAAGGTATTATAGATTATTGGGTCGAGGGTCCGGTCCCTCCAAAAGTCAGAGAAATGCTCTGAGCCCCTCTAATTTGATAGATACCTTGGCACTTAGGGGAAATTAGTGAAATTTAGGGGAAATGAGTAGGGAAGTTAATTATTTTTGACTTTGCTTGCTTGATGTGCTTTCCATGTGGTACATGCCTTTGCCTTGTGATGAAAGTAAAAGATTTGCACATTTAGACTTATCATTCACCACATATTATTCTGCAACCATCATCTACCTACCCTACCTACTTAACCTAACATTTTTACTTCTTTATTAGGGTGCACTTAGACTGGCAAACCCTTATCAAACTTTTTTTTCTTTTACATGGTGATGCCTATCTAAGTCTACACTTATTACATCCAAGGGCTCAGATTAAACTGTTGAGCTCCTTTTCACTCTACCTATCTACTTATCTGCCAAGATTACACTGTTTGGTCAGATCTTTATTCTCTATTTCTACAACATGAAATTGAAAATATGAACTAGCCAAGTTTAAACTGTTTGACTATTCATGAATTGTGGCATAGGTGACAAGCTGCACACAATTGTTTATCATACAAAAGTAAAAAAGTAGTGGCATTTAGACTTGCACACTTTCATGGTCTTTTCTTTTTGGTGGGGTTCATTTTCTTTCATTTTTTGACCTCTTTTTATTCCTTTCACACTTTGATTTTTCTTTTAGGGTATACGCTCTTTACATTTTTAAATTTTTTTGATTTTTTACAAATATGGAAAACCTTTGCAACAAGTAAAGGTATGAACATATTGTTGTTGGGAAAAGTATCCAATTCGGAATGCCCCTATCCCACTCTAAGAGGTGATAGTGCCTTAGCAACAAACAGGTAAACTTATTTGAGTATTCTTCTTTATGAGATGTAAGTGAGGAAGAAGGATCTAACTAACCTGTATCTTCCGCTAGTTTTTCGATCCAAATCACTCCTCTCTTCAGTAGCTCCCGGCTTCTCGCTCCTTCACAGGCCCGGCTTCACCGAATTCCTGCAAGATCACAAGAGAGAGAAACTACACAAAGATACAGATATACATTCATAAAAAGCTCAAGATCAGATTAAGCTAAACATATAAGCGTAAAAAACATCATTGGTATGCAACATGTAGGAGAAAATCAAATAGTTTATTGATAAGATAATAAAGTCTGAGAGGAGATACAACCAAGTGAGTCCCGATCCAGCATCTACCTCCCAGCAAATGAATCCCTTCCTCTCCTCCAACAAAGCATAAATCACCCAATGTGCTAATATCAATCTCAAACCAACAACAATTCTTTGCAAAGTACAAAATTCCAGCCTCCTGAACCTCTGGGTGAGAGATCCATATATAGAAGTGAGCAGAGAGGATGAGTCAGCTCATGTTTTGACTTGTGGCTTCTCTCTATCAGTTCTTGCTTCCACTTGGAGGTTGAGAACCTCTTACTCATCACTAGTCGAATTCATTGAGGCAAGTGTCTTTGAGGAAGATTCTGGAAGCTTCCATGGTCTTTCCACCTCGTTGAATGAACTTGCCATTTGTCATTTCCCGCTCAGCGCACCCTGGTAGTGCTTCTACCTGCATTGCAGTGCACCTAGCCAGTGCAATCTCTGCATTTCAGCGCAGACAGCTAGTGGAGCCTCTGAATTGATCCTGAATTGACTGTTTCTGAGTGGTTTTTTGTGGAGAACTTCTTGGAGAAGCTGTCATTGGTTGACCTTGTTCCTCTAGGGGTAGGAACAACTCATTTAGGGACTTTGGATCCCTTGGATTATGGACATTTTATGCTCAATGCTGTAAGGCACAAAAATGTCTATAACAGTTGCCCCCTAAAGTATGAGGCTGTTTATCGGGTGAAATGCTTTATTAGGAGGATCCGAAGTTCTTTCAATGCTGGGAGGAGACCTGTAATAAGATACAATACAATACATTATATTTCATACTGCTTTCATGATCTAACTGAGGCGGGCATTCCCATGCTCAGATTTATAAATTCATTTTTCTGTACATAGAACAGACAATCGTCTGATGGTAGACTCATAATTTTGATGAAATCATCATCCTTTTGGTAGGATGATTATCTGCTGCAATGATGTACATGTCAATGTCTTTATCTTTCCTGAATATATATCGCAGCCCGGATGGATAAAACTAGATCCGGGGTCTTCAAACTCATTCGATCTTCACTCTAAGTACAAGTCGATCCATGTGAGAGATGTTCTGAAGTCGAACATGGAAAGACATCGCTTGATTACCGGTCAATGAGGTAAACCGTTAACAAGTGCGAGAGGAATCACCGATAATGATAATGACCCTCAAGGTATTGCAGTACAATTCACGTGGTGTGAATAAAGGACTTGGCGTCGAACAGCACGCAAAATCTTTCGGTCGAAGGTCATTGATGTATACCTGTCGCCGGAAGTGAGAAACTTGCCATTGAGGCATGCAAGCTTCAAAGTACTGAAGGGGTTGTTCCTAGATCAACTTCTTGGATAATGAGCTGATGTCGACAAGAAGCGATCCGTCAAAGGAGGGCCTTAATGTATCCCACATCAGTGACACGGAACGGAGCAAATGATTTTGATGGAGGTGAAAACGATCTGATGATATATGGTTCAGGGTGGCGGTCATGAAAGGATGAAGGATAATATATGGTAGTGGATGGGACATGGTTGACTTCTCTAGATGACTTCTCTTGAACATATTAGCGACACTTGTGTGATGGATTGGTAGAATTTACCCCAAAGGTGGATTGTATGGCGAGACCACAGTGAGGTGACCGTGAATGAGACAACCCAACCCGACTCAGGCACGGAGTGGAAGTGTCATGTTCAAGAGCAACTTGTTATCAATAAAGTTCTTTGAGTTTCTTCCCAATTTTTCCCCAGTCATTGCTGACCAGTACCTCTTTATTTTTGTCAAGCTTGAGGAGGATAACATATGCTTGTTCTATAATTTTCCCTTCGGGCAAACCCATCGCTATGTTTTAACGAGCCTAGTGATAGTGAAACTCGTTCTCGTCTAAAGACAAGTTTGTTGCTATTTAATGCTTTTAACGAGTCTAACGAAAAAGATAACTCGATCCTTTTCATTTTTAGAGAGTCTGAAAAGGTACGTAAAGTCAACTTCGAAAGTCCTTTTTCGTCATCTAATCCCTTAAGTCTGAAAAAGTATAAAACAATACAGAAGGGACGAGTTTTCGATAGTTTTAACGAGCCGAACAAAACAAGCGCTCGATCTTTTTGTGCAATAATCCCTTCAGGTCCAAAAAGATTAAAATCTAGAGGAGGGATAGCACTTCCGGTCGCTTTAACAAGCTGGAAGGCCAAAACTCGGCAATCTTTTCATATTTTATGAGTCAGATGAAAAGAGCTTAAAGAAGACTCGTCTTTTGAGGAACGAGTGATGAAACGGGTTAGCAGCTGATTCCAGGTAAAGGTTGGAATTTTCCAATCACGGCAGTGTCACAAGGATGGCTAGTGAAATCACTCTTCGCAGCTGTTCCTCAAAAAGGGTAAACAATCATATGGAGGTGAACGACCGGCCAATGAAAAGTGGAGGTGACGGTGCAAACACGACCAAGGCTTTAATGGCTGATAATGTTACATTCACGGTGGTTATTTACCAGAGGATAGTTCATTTTTTAACGAGCTTAAACGCGGAAAAACACTGCTCAGTCTTATGTTTATTTTTTAAAGAGCATGAACTATGTGCTAAAACTACTCAATCTTATGTTTATTTTTTAACGAGCATGAACTATGCGCTAAAACTGCTCGATCTTATGTTTATTTTTTAACGAGCATGAACTATGCACTAAAACTGCTCGATAACATGGTATAATTTTGATTTTTTACCATAACTAGCTTTGCTTTTTTTCAAAGATAGTACTGTACCTTCAATTGCTGCATCAAACTAGTTAGAAATGAATAACATTTGCTTGAAAATGAGATTAAAACCCTAATATTTTGCTTTGAACAATGTAAAAAACAATTAAAAAGTGTTTTTACCTCTCATTTTACCATTTCATTTGAACTTGGTTTGTTGTAGCTTTGGAGGTGCCTCTTCCCCCTTGATTTTCACCAGCTGATTTCGGGAGATTCTGTGGACGATTCTCGGCGCCGTCTGGACCAGGTAGGAGCTAAACCTAAGCTCTTTCATTTCATGGTTTCCTTTCTGCATTCTGTGCTTGTTTTCCTGTTTTTTCTGAGCCCCTGGGGTTTGATGGGGTCGCTCTGCCATCAGCGCACCTAGTTCACTCGAAACCTGTGCTGAATGTCAAGCTGTATGAAGGCAGTTTGACCTTCAACGCAGGTGGAACACTGGGCAGGTGCGCTGGGCGCAGAAAAAGAGTTTTGTTGCACAGTTTTTGATGAAATGTATGCCAGTTTCTCATCAAATCCAGGATCTAACTCCTCTCATGTTTGTTTTTCAAAGATATTGGAGCAAAATGACCCTTACATGGCGAGAAAGAGAACATGAAGAAGAGGACATGATTGCCTTACATGATCCTGTCACGGTGAACGCGCTGCGGAACTGTGGCCTGTTGAAGTTCTTCCGTATCTCTAGCATGAGACAGCAGATCTCCCTACTGCAGTATTTGCTCGACGCTTGGGATCCTATCAACCAAGTATTCCAGATTAGGGGCAAATCTATCCCCTTGACCGCAGTAGACATTTACTTCTTGACTGGCTTGTCGAGGCGGGGTGCCCCCATCTCTTTGTCAGGTTCGGCCCGAGGGAGTGACTCTGTCAGAGACTATGTCCGTCAGTATTGCAGGGAAGGATCTCAGCCGAGTAAAGACGACAAGATCGTTATCCTTGAGGTTGCTGACAGGTCCCTTAGGTCTATATTGTGCACTATTGGTAGGATGGCCGGTAGTGCATCTCTTCACGTAGCCAACAGATCCTATGTGCAGCATGCCTTGGAGTGCCTCCAACCGAAAATATTCAACTGGTGTGATGCAGTACTTCTTCAGATGAAAAGTCAGTTAACCAAGGTAAAGGACGGGAAGTTGAAGAACTTTAGGTTCGGTTCTATTTTGACTGCCTTCGCCTTGGAGAAGATACCACTGATGCATCCACAGTATATTGCACTCAACTTGCCTTCTCCTACTGAACCACGCATGCAGAGATGGGTTGATCACATGTCTAGGCATGCTGGTCAATCTCAGATTTCTTTCTCTGATACCTTCTTTATGTGGTTTGAGCGTCAGGAGATGGTCTATTCCAAATATCCATATGTTGGCATGGACTTCCGGGGTGATCCGGATTTGGTACTGCCAGACGGTGAGCAGTGGGGCGCTATTGCTAAAATCTTCGACCATATCACTGTTTACTGTTTTTATTCATAATGTCCTTGTGCTTTATTCTATCAAGACTTTAATCAAACTCATGTGTGCGCGCAGATGTTGGTCCTGTTCGTCCAGTAGTTCGCCCGAGAGCGCCAGCCGCTGCCCCAGCAGGGGAGACTGCTGGGAGGGTTATTCTTCGTGACCTTGATGTGGCGGAGACCCTTACAGCTGTGCAGGAGTAGGTTGAGAGCCTTACTCTCAACATTCCAGATGTGAGGATCGACGAGTTACCTTTACAGTTGCAGCGGCATACTACTGGTGTGCCTAGACGATGGACTCGTCTCTTACGCATGATCGCACAGGCCGTGACGTGCTATCATGAGCATCACTAGACTAGGGTGCCCCCTAGCATTTTGAGTTTTTGGGTCATGCGACCGATTTTGTCTTGGTTACAGAACATTATATGTAAACCATAAACAGCTTATATATATATATATATATATATATTTTGATTTTCGGGGTTTTATTCTGGTTGAGTTATATGATCCATATGTACAACATTGATGATGTGTTTCTTTTTATAAATGTCGCAAATGTCTATCTAACACATAGTTTGCTAATGAGTCGGTTAATGTGTTTAAGTTTTTGGGAATATGCTGGTATTGAATTAAATCAAACTGTCTTTACAAAATCTTAAACCTTAGAAACATGCGATAAATGGCTGGATTTCGGACGGAATATATACCATTGAGTTGTAGTATTACGAGTTGTGAGTCTAGCCTGACGATTAGTCGGCGTATACCGTGGGTGATGGCATCAGAGAGCAGTTCTATCAACGCGCTATACTCAGCGATGTTATTCGTTGATTGCCCAATACATACACCTCTGAAACTTACTAACTCGCCGCTTGGATAAAAAATGGCCCAGGCTGCGAAGGACAGGTTCCGCGAACTACGACTCGCTCCGTCGGCATATCCAACACATGTATCCAAAAGGTTTGACATCTGCAATAAATGTAAAAAAGGTGGATTACTCGACCAAAACAAACACTTTAGCGAAAACAAAATACAACAAAAGCATACTGGTTACTATTTAAGCATAGTAACGCTTGAGGTACAACCCATTACGGGGTTGCGCCAATGGAATTCCATCATAATCCATTAACTCGTAGGCTCCTTTTGCTAACACTCGTTTAACAATATAGGGGCCCATCCATAAAGAATTAAATTTACCTGCTCCCAATTTATCGGATTCTTGGTCGTAAAGCAAGACCAAGTCACCTTCTGAGAAGACACGGGGTTCGACATTTTTGTCGAACTGCGCCTTGACTCATTTCTTATGGGCTTCGTTAGCCAACGCAGCATCACGACGGGTTTCATCCAATTGGATTAATTCCAAGAAACGGGCCTCTTCTTCTGAAGTTCCGGGGAGGAGATCAATTGCGAGTTTAAGAGACGAGATTTCACACTGGACTGGTAAGACTGCTTCCAGGCCATATACCAGTTGGAAAGGCGTGAACCCGGTCGCATTCCTTACCGACGTTCGGTAGGCCCACAAGGCTGAGTACAGGATTAGGTGCCACCTTCTTTTGTGAACTCCGATCATCCTTTGCAACATGCGCTTCAGGACTTTGTTGATCGCTTCAACTTGTCCGTTGGCTTGCGGATAATACGGGGTAGAGCTGTCGTGAGATAGCCCTAGCTTGGTAGCTAATTCAACCATCATGTGATTATGAAAATGCGATCCATGATCCGTAACTATAGCCTGTGGTACACCGAATCTGGCGACTACATGATTGAAAAAGAAAAGGGCAGCTGTTTCACCAGTGTTATCTAATGTAGGCATCCCCTCGGCCCATTTGGTAAAATAGTCAACTGCGACTATAATATACCCATGCCCCCCGGTCGAGGTGGGGTTACATGTCATGAAATCGATGCCCCATTTGGCAAAAGGCCCAACAGCAACTATTGGCTGTAAAGGTGCGGGTGGTGTTCTGGTTTTGCTATCAAAAATTTGACAAGCATGGCAACTTCTGACTGCGGTTATGCAATCTTTGAACATGGTTGGCCAGAAGTATCCTGCTCGTAAGATTTTTTGTGCTGTAGCATATCCAGATTGATGCCCCCCACACGCGCCTGAATGACACTCATTCAGGGCTTTTTCGGCCTCCTCATGGGTGAGGCACCTTCTTAGAACTGTATTGATACCACGATGGTAAAGCGTATCACCGACGATCATGTAGTCTTTTGCTTGGTATCGTATACATTTCTGTTCTGAGTGAGAGGTGTCAGGCCTAAACTTTTGGGTTTGGAGATAAATTATTATATCTCCATACCACTCATTGCTTGTAGATATCAGAAACAAATTCTCGTCCACGATTGATTCTTCAGATGTTTCATCATTGGACGACGATGGGAGATCGCACAATAATTCTGCGAAAACTAGAGCTTTCTTTGATTTGGATTTTACAAATTCCAGATCAAACTCTTGAAGGATTGCTATCCATTTTGAATATTTGCCCCCCAGCAACTGTCGCGACAATATATAAGTCATGGGGTTGCAATCAGACAAAATGGTAGTTTTTCGAAAGAGGACATAATGTCGAAACCTTTGTATCGCTTGAACAGCTGCAAGCGCTAGTTTTTCCACATAAGAATATTTACTTTCTGTATCATTTAAGTTTCTACTTAAATACTATATCGGGTGTTTGATTCCATCGACTTCTTGAACTAAAACCATTACGATGGTCGTATCTGCTGCAGCCAGATACAAGTTAAAGTCTCTTTGATAATCGGGTGCGTACATTAATGATGCTTTTATTAAGGAATCCTTTAAAGCATCAAAGGAAGCTTGCGCAACCTGATCCCAGACGAAGGGTACCTCTTTTTTCAAAAGACGTGTATAACCTTTAGCAAGTTCGGCATAATTTGGAATGAACCTCCTCAGAAAGTTTTCTTTCCCTTGGAGTTTTTGAATCTGAAGCAGATTTGAAGGTGGAGGCAAATTGATGATTGCCTGGACCTTGCAAGGGTCGAGACGAATCCCATCCTTTGAGACTACAAAGCCAAGTAAACGACCAGAACTGACGCAAAATACACATTTGTGCAGATTGAGTCGTATCTTGTAGTGTCGGCAATGTAGAAATATCGCTCTTAAATGGTGCGGATGATCAGTCCGCTTTCGCGAATGAGCCGGAAGGTCGTCGAGGTATGGTTGAACGATGTTTTTGATGTCATGGAAGGCATAATTCATTGCCCTCTAAAACGTTGCCCCTACATTCTTTAAACCAAAGGGTAATTTTCGATATGCGAATGTGCCACACGGACAAATGAATGCATTCTTTGACTGGTCCTGTGGGCGGATATTTATTTGATTATACTCGGAAAATCCATCCATGAATGAAAATATTTCACATCCGGCGCATTCATCAATTATCTGGTCGATGAAGGGTGTAGGGTAGTTGTCTTTTGGACAAGCTTGGTTTACATCCCTATAATCGACACACACTCTAATTGTCCCTTGTTTCTTCATAACAGGGACAATATTCAATACCCAATCGGTTAGAGGAACCGGGTAGATGAAACCAGCATGGAGAAGTTTTTCAACTTCTGCCTT
This sequence comes from Pinus tabuliformis, assembly GCA_031772625.1. Lineage (NCBI taxonomy): Eukaryota > Viridiplantae > Streptophyta > Pinopsida > Pinales > Pinaceae > Pinus > Pinus tabuliformis. The sequence goes on from CM062804.1 coordinate 710,936,396, forward strand.
AATGGCAGCGGCTTTCTTGGGGTGCACCTGCCTGAGCCATTGTTGTACCGGTTTGACATCTGGATACATCTTAATTTCGTGTTCAACGATACTCGAGTCAATGCCTGGCATTTCATCATATGACCAAGCAAAGACATCTCTGAACTCGCGAAAAAGAGCGTTATATATTTTTAGTTCTGAAGGAGAACAACCTTTGCCGACATAAATATTCTCTACAACATTTGTTTTAGTCGAGATATTTATGGCTATAGTCTCTTCAATATTGGATAAGTTTCGCTCGGAATCCACCGTATTTACAGTATTTGATAGGAATTGAAAAACTGTAGGGTGATAAAGGTCATCTTGAGTATCTTCTTCATAATCTGGAAGAAGGGAACGATGGTGGATATCATTCCATGGTGCCCCTTCAATCAACATTGATTGTACAATTCCTTCGTCGGTTCCATGCACTCGCGACCAAGGATCTAAAGGGGTACCATATTCTCTAGACCTATCTACCCAAACGCTTGATGAGCGTTGATTTGGGTTCGCCTCCCATGCCAGAAACATTGATTGCTACAATATTTCTATTGGGCTTGGGGTTAAAACCATTGCATGATCCATGTCGATATCGTCTTCTGAGGTCTTCGTGGAAGATATCATATTGCAGGTACCTATCGACGCTACTTCTGCCAAGTCGATTGGAGGTGGAAGAGCGAAAGTTCCCATTAGTATAGGATCTTTTAGTAGGTCTACTCCGATATTCTGAAGCGAATAGGAGCTTCCATGGATCATGGGAATGCTTCCTGTAACTTGTGAACCATTAGGGAGGAAGTTTTGTTGGTCGACGATCGTAATCCCCCCTTGAAAGGGGAATGCAATCTTTCTAAAATAGGTTGACACAACAGCTGCCATGGCATAGATCCATGGTCTTCCTAGTAGGATGTTGTAATCAAGATTCCCATCGATGACTTCAACATCTATTTCTACTGTTTTTCCCCCTAGTTCAACCTTCAAGTTATTTAGGATACCATATGGGGTATATGTCCTTCCGTCGAATGCTTTTAATGTTGTCGAGGATCGTGACAAGGTTGGAGATCCTAAAGTTTTCCAGCAACTCATCGACATAATACATGTAGATGCCCCCTCATCAATAATTGTTCGGTGAACAGTTTTGTTGAGGGCTTTCACTTGGATAAGGAAAGCTAGTTGAGCTGGTAATTGAGGATCGTATCCTTTATGGTCAAAGGATACAAGATTGGAATCCTTAGGATCAACCCCACCAATGGCCGATAACAAAGCCTGCCTTTGGGATGGGCAATTTTGTAGTACTTCAAGAGTCGACATAGCGGATGGCGATTGGGCCAAATCTTCCACTATGTTATAATGCTGCGCTGCTCTGGCGCGAAGATTAAATGTCGACTTGTGTACTACTCCCTTTGGCGGTTTTATTGTTAATTCAGGAATGATGGGTGGTACAACTTCTGTTGAAGTTGTTGTCGAACTGCTTGGTTGATCTTTTTCCTTGCCGTTCGACAGCTGTGGATTCCCGTAATCTTTGTTCCTTGTTGAAATCAAAGCATCATTTTGTTGCTTGGAAATTGACAACATAAGAACTTGCGACGGGGAAGTATGTCCACTATCAACCAGATTTTGTCCTGGATTTGGAAACGGATCGGTTAACATAGCTGAGGTTTGCGAACTCTTAAAGAATCTTTTAAGCTCAGCTTTGTATGGACATTCTCTTGTCCAATGATCCTCATCACATATCTGACACCCTGAGGGGGGTGGTTTCCTATTTCCAGGAGGGTTTGAAGAAGTTTTTTCAGGAGATGATTCACCCTGTTTCTTCTTCTTCCCTTTGTTTTGTTTCTTCTTGCTTCCTGGTTGTTTGGTTTCTTTGCCCTTATTTGCTGATACGGAATTTACTTCCGAAGCAAGAATTTCGTCTTTTGCATTTTGATCTGAAATCTTATGGGCCTTCTTGGAGTTGGCCTTTTTTGATTTCGCGTTTGTCGTGCCAATCATGCCATCACCGGCATGAGAGTCATTGTTTGATTTAGGAGGAGGAGGAATTGAGAATTCCGGTCTAGGGGTGTCAGGTATTTTGTCATAGAGCGTGCCGGACTGGGTATAGACTAAGTCTAGATATTGCGCACGAGCGATAACTTGCTCTTCCGTTACGACTCCCCCCTTTGCCACATCTTCCGTTATAGCAGGAAGTAACGACTTGATAAACCATTCAGCTAATAGCTGATCGGGAACGTACATTTTTACCATCCTACGACGACGTCGCCACTCATGTATATGATCAGATATGTGAGTGGTCGTCATCTGTTTGAAGTTGGTTAAGATTTCCGTTCCCGTTTCATACCTTATTGGTAATTGAAAATGGGTTAAGAAGGTCGTGGCTAAGGTGCTGAAATTGTCGAACGAAGCTCTAGGCAATTCAATATACCATTTTTCCGCTGGACCCGTTAACGTCCTCTGAAAAAGGCGAAGCCTTATCGAATCATCGTTTAGGGTGTTTGATGAACACCATAGATGAAATGTCATCACGTGATTCGATGGGTCTTCACCTGGATTTCCATTAAATTTAGGAATGTCTGAAGGAAGTTTGTGAGGAATAGCTGGCCACCAAGGGGCGTAAGCAATTGGATCGTTTGTTAACCGGTGTAAATCGGGTAACTCTAAAGTTGCCACGAATGGTAACTGTTGATTCAGGTTAGGTGAAGCATACCCAGGATATGATGGAATTGCCTGAGCAGTTGGTCTTTGCATACCAGCATAATGTAATTGATGCTGGTATGACTGATACGGTTGGTGGACATGACCACCGTAAAGTGGTTGATTTTGACCGTTCTGAATGTACGGTTGTCCACTGTTCGCAAAGATTTGCTGCTCAGAACCTTGGTATACTTGTTGGAATTGTGGTTGTTGATATTGCACCAGCCATGGTTGCGAAGCCATGTTCTGTTGTGCTATACTAACCGTTGGACCAAGGTGTGGGGTAATTGTACCCGTTTGGACCTGTGTCGCCCCACCAGTTGGCGATTGTGGTTGAGTCACAAGGTCAAGGGGCTGTTGCATTACAACCTGAGAAATCTGAGGTTGACACACAACAGGCAACGTTTGAACTTGTGACACTGTTACAATAGCTGGTGTTGTAGGGATGTTCGACAAAGGTACACATTGTTGCATAGAATACACAACCCTTGGTTGTTGGGGTAGTATAGGTACCCAACCACTTGATGTAACTCCAGTATAACCTGAATACTGTTGTGAACTCCCGTATGGATATCCTCCCGGAGGGGGTAATGAAAGGGCATACTGCCCCCCATACGGGGGCAATCCGGAACTCAAGGAGATTGTCTGCCCTTGGGGACTGGATTGCCCAAATTGACCTCCAAATGGATCGATTTGGTGAGTCTCAACATAAGAGTTGTCGGATATTATTCCGGAGGAACAAACAAGAACGGACCATACTGTCGAAATAGTCCCTGGGTGGACTCCTTCTAGCGGTTGTGAGCTAGTCGGGACAGATGGTATGCCGGCAAACATTGTCGGAGTGACGACAGGGAGTTCTGCTGTCGTTGTGTCATTTGACACAGTCCTAGATGTTGACGGTTGTTCAGACATTTTGAGTCTATCCAAAATATTACCTAGCGATTCTACAGGAACTTCCACTGGTGGTAGACTAACTTCTGATGTCGAAGGAAATAGAGTGACCCCGACTCCAAAATGTGTTGGAGTACTTGCTTGCGGATCTTCTAGAATTTCCTCTATCGCAATCAAACCAGGTGGAAGGGGAAGACCGTTAGGTCCATAAAATATTTCTGGTGCCGAAGAAGGGGTTGAATCAATAGCGACAGATGTTTGAGGAACAAGACTCTCTGAACCGGTTACAGATGGAACTGGTTCAGTAACACAAGTGTTTGCTCTCAGACTAGGATCAGTATCACTGTCCCTCTATGGCTGTCGAACTTCTTCTGTAGAGTCAGGGTTTCCAGAAATGTTTGGAGTAACCGGAATCTCAGATGTTGTTAGAACACTTGTTCTAACTTTGATAGGAGATTTCAAACCGGTTAAACGAGTTCGCTTTGTCCGTACTGTTTTCGATTCCGGAGACAAAGACGGTTGACTCGTAAGCCTCCGTGAACGACAGGGTTTCAATTGATTTTCTTCCACGATTGAGGATTACTCGATCTACCAAAATACAAAAGGGGAAAGTGTGTTTCCGAATTAAATGAATTTTTAGTCGCTTTAGACACAACTTGCTTTTTCACTTTTAAAGAGTCAAGAAAAAGCTAAAGATGACTCTAGTCTCCTTCGATGTTTTAACGAGCCTGAAGTGACAAATGCTCGGATGGACTTTTTCCGTTATAGAGTCTGAAAAAGGCCAAAAGGAACTGCTCTGGAGTTCTAGGTAGAGGGTGTGCCAAACTTTTCGCAAAACCGCAGAATACTTTTTAAGGTACGGGCGGTCAATCTTCCCGAATGCTGTGTTCAGTGCATTGCGATCAGTAGGGCGGCCGACACGGCTTCCTAAGGATAAAGGTTTTATGCCTATAGGGGTCTGCCAATATATACTTGACGGTACGTGGGAGCACAATCCGTACTGGCGCTATCGTCCCTCAGGAGGAATCACCCAACCATCAGCGAGATCGACAGTCACCAGGTTTTACGACGCCGGAACACGTCTCTAGCCTAGACCTCTATGTTGTGCGTTATGTTACAAAGCGTTGTTAAGTTCATTCAATTTATTTTAGGTTGATCTTTCTTAGAAGTTTGCCTTTTTGGATCACCATGAGATGTATGATACAATTCCTAAATGCAGTCTAATGATGATAAGCAAGCTTTTATATCTTTTCAACAATGAAAATCCTAGCTACAAGGGGAAAAGGAAGATACAAACTTTTCTCAAAGAGCATAGAGCACACTGTAATGCACTTTTCCCTAAATCAAAGCATGCAAACTATCAAAATGCAAATGCACAAATGCATGTATTTGTTTTCGCTTTCTTAATATTGATGCCTAAAAAGAAAGCTGTTGTACAAATTTGAATTCGATTTCAAGTGAAAACATAAACAAGTTCCTTTTTCAAAATCAAAAAGACGATTACGACACTTTATGATTTACTTGTTTCGACACTAGAAATGCATAAATTCAAACCAAACGACAAAAGTAAAAGCTAAATCAACTGTGAACAGCAAACAAACTCACTCCTAAGATCAAAACGACACTTATGACAGGTCTAGATCTAAGGGCGACAGTATGACTAGTTTACTTTTGTAATGGGAAACTGCAAATGATGTAACAAATACAAAAAGAACAAATACAGTTTCTTTATACAACTGAGGCAGAATTGAGGCAAAGAAAAGGGGTTTCAGATAGGTACACTGGCTGATAACAGGCTGCAAAAAATAGAGATAAAACTGAGCAAAAGGAAGCAAGGAACCACAACTGCACAAGGCAAAGACTGATCAGCGCACTCCCAACACAGAGGTTTTGACATTCAGCGCAAGTAGCCTTCACAGGACCTGCGTTGAAATGCAGAACCTCTTCACAGAGTCTGCACTGAAGCAGAAACGAGAGTTGTTTCTGGGTTCTGGGTTACGGTTTGCAGTTAAATCAACAGTTTTTGGCCGGATCAAAGCTATCAATTAGGTACAATTAGGAGGATGATCTAAAGGAGGACTAAAAACAGGCCCAGTGATTGGACTAGAGTGGCAGATCTCTACTTTGCACTTGAAAATGGCAAGTGCATTTCGATTCGGCACTCCTGAGTTTATGAGAAGAACAACAATAGAAACACAAATAAACTAACAAGATACTCTCCCCAGTGGAGTCGCCAATTTGTTGTTGGGAAAAGTATCCAATTCGGAATGCCCCTATCCCACTCTAAGAGGTGATAGTGCCTTAGCAACAAACAGGTAAACTTATTTGAGTATTCTTCTTTATGAGATGTAAGTGAGGAAGAAGGATCTAACTAACCTGTATCTTCCGCTAGTTTGTCGATCCAAATCACTCCTCTCTTCAGTAGCTCCCAGCTTCTCGCTCCTTCACAGGCCCGGCTTCACCGAATTCCTGCAAGATCACAAGAGAGAGAAACTACACAAAGATACAGACATACATTCATAAAAAGCTCAAGATCAGATTAAGCTAAACATATAAGCATAAAAAACATCATTGGTATGCAACATGTAGGAGAAACTCAAATAGTTTATTGATAATATAATAAAGTCTGAGAGGAGATACAACCAAGTGAGTTCCGATCCAGCATCTACCTCCCAGCAAATGAATCCCTTCCTCTCCTCCAACAAAGCATAAATCACCCAATGTGCTAATATCAATCTCAAACCAACAACAATTCTCTGCAAAGTACAAAATTCCAGCCTCCTGAACCTCTGGGTGAGAGATCCATATATAGATGTGAGCAGAGAGGATGAGTCAGCTCATGTTTTGACTTGTGGCTTCTCTCTGCCAGTTCTTGCTTCCACTTGGAGGTTGAGAACCTCTTACTCATCACTAGTCGAATTCATTGAGGCAAGTGTCATTGAGGAAGATTCTGGAAGCTTCCATGGTCTTTCCACCTCGTTGAATGAACTTTCCATTTGTCATTTCCCGCTCAGCGCACCCTGGTAGTGCTTCTACCTGCGTTGCAATGCACCTAGCCAGTGCAATCTCTGCATTTCAACGCAGACAGCTAGTGGAGCCTCTGAATTGATCCTGAATTGACTGTTTCTGAGTGGTTTTTGGTGGAGAACTTCTGGGAGAAGCTGTCATTGGTTGACCTTGTTCCTCTAGGGATAGGAACAACTCATTTAGGGACTTTGGATCCCTTGGATTATGGACATTTCATGCTCAATGCTGTAAGGCACAAAAATGTCTATAACACATATTACAAAGCTAAACCAAGTCTATCATGATATATGACACCTATTGGTATAGAGGCATAACAACAGTCACTATTTACAATGTGATGCTTGGTTTGAGACCAAATGGAGCAGGCGGCAGGAATTTAAGGCAAAATCTATGGGCTGGATTTGAGAAAATGTGCTGCGAAGTTAGCATTAATGTACCGAATTTAGGGGGAATGGTCAAATTCGAATTCAAAAGGCACTATAAGTTGCAAAAGGCTACCCGAAAAACAACACTTGCCATTTGAGAATTGAGCTATTGCACGCCTAGAGATTCATGAACCCAGATTTGTTCAATATTTTGAAGTCGAAGGCATTATTTGAGCACTTACCTGAACCATTGAAAGATTTGTGTAATAACAATATGACCATGCCAGAGGAAGCCATGGATATCAAAGAGATTACCGCTGAAGAGGCCGTGTAGGCCATGACAATAAGAGACGCCCCAGAAAGTGCTGGGATAGTTGCAAAAATCCCTAAATCGCCGCACACGACAAGACCCGAGAAAGATAATCAGCCTATGGTACTAGTGTGTGTGTCCCCTAGAAACCCTCTGAGAACTAAATTGACCATGGAATAAAAGGGGAAGGTGATCAATTTCGAAGCCGATGAGTAGGAGGAAGACCTTAAGGAAATCATGGTGGAAGAGGAGGAGGATGAAGAAATGGAGGAAGAAACCTAGGGTGTGGACCCTCTGACCAGTTTTCCCACATATGTTCCTGCATGGAAGGGGAAAACAAGGGTGCCCAAGGACCTCGATGAGAGCAAGATCACTCTGCAGAATCTGCTACTACCTGATGATATCGTTTTTGATGGAGCGCACTTGGGATGGGTGTCGGTTCTAAAATTTGAAGACTAGGATTTTACGGACCACGAGAAATTCCCACATCTGGCAACCGCGCAGCTAATGTGGCCAAAGAAAAATACAGCGACAGGAGTCATAGAGTTGGAGCCGCACAAGCGGTTGCAAGGAGTAGAGAAAGCAGGGTTGTTAAACTTGCTCTAGGTCTCGCATTACCATCGTGCCCCAACGACTATCTTTGTCATCAGGAAACTGCTTTGCCTGGTGCACGATAGGTGTTTGTGGATGGAGGAGCCCATCCCCATCACAGACCACCTAATTCATAGGATTACCTGACTCCCTTGCAAAGGGGAGTATCCAATGAACATATCTAAGGGTAAAAGTGATGATTTGGCTATCGCGGAGGCCATGAAGAAAATGGTCAAGCTGGAGAAGAAAAAGAGAGGGTACACAATCTCCAGTATCAATAACTCTGCGGTCAAAGTTGTGAAGCATATATTGGCCAGGAAAGTGATGCAGAAGTGCTGCATGGATGAGGTGCTTGCGCCAGTGGTTGCACTTGTCGCGCAATGCGCAGAGGGGGTCCAGTTTAACTAGGTGGATTACTTGTGCCAAGAATTCCTGGAAAATTGTCGCGAAGGACATGAACAAGGGAAGGATTTCCACTATGCATGGCTTCTACTGTCCATAGTGATGGTGTTTTGGGAATTTCGTGAGGACAGCTAGTTCCAAACGATTGTGAAGGATATTCTGGAGGCAGCAAAGTATGCTTCGCTGGGGCAACTAAAGAAACACAGAGGATCAGAGACAACAAGATATTCTTGGTGTTCATGGAGATGAACAATAGAATGGGGATTAATCGCAAGCCGTGGTTATCGCCCACTGTCTATAACATTTTTCAGAGCTTCATGGAGTTCAAAGCGGACTTCAATCATGTATATATCAGGGCGCGCAAGGAACCTATGAAGAAATGGAATGAGCTACATTACCTAGCCACGGATGATGTCATATTTACCGTGCTTCAGTCGTGGCCATCGGAGTGGCATGCTCCAGCCGGCTCCATGGTGGAATCAGAGTTGTCCAATGAACAAAGGAAAAAGGAGGAGGCAAAACTATGGATGTCACAGTTGGCAGAGAAGAGAAGGAACAAAGTGGCAACAGCCAAGGCGTAGGAGGCGCGTGACGTCGCGAAGGCAGCAACAGAACAACAACAGGCAACAGAGAAGGACCCCGAGGGCCAAAAGTCACCCTCGCTTGAACAGGAGCCCGAAACAGAGGAAGGTGGCGCGGACCCACAGACAAAGTCCACACAAGTAAAGCGATGGTACCCAAGAGAGCAGGTGGGGCCGTGGAAGAAGTGGAAAGCCTCCAAGACTTCTTTCGAGCTGATCACCCTCACTGAGGGGGATCTACATGATATAGGGGAGATAGTGCGCGACGTCACCATGGAGGCCCTTCAACAATTCGAGGAGGAAAACCAGATGGTGTTGGGGGACCTCCTGACACAGATATAGGAGTTGCAGGTGCACACTCCTTAGGATGGCACTCTATCGACCAACCTCGCAGTAGACACGGCCACGGTTGAGGAAATGTTGCGCGCCCAAATGACCAACACTATAGTGCTACTAGAGGGGGAACTAGTTACAGAAAATGAGGCTGACATGCCTATGGTCAGTGTTCTAAAGGGAGTTGGGATGAACATTGTTGCGCTCTCGTGAGAGACACTCTATGTTCTGTAGGATGGAGTGACTGTTGAACTGTGGGCCAGAGATAATCGTGCGCTCTAGGTGATGAGCGAGCAACAGATTAATATGGAACAACTGAGCCTACAGCATGACAAGGTTGTCACACAAAACAGGCAACTAGTGTAGGTGGTCGAGGAAGCCTGCCAGATGGTCCCCAAGTTGGCCATCCCAGCAGAGGCACTAACAGAGGCGTGTATCCAGAGATTAGCAGTAGGGGTGCACGAGGTGAAAGAAGAGATAGCTAAGGTTCAGCTAGAGCTGAACCTTCAAATAACTGAGCTACAATTGAAGGTGTTATCTCAAAATCATGCCCTGGAAGGCTGCAGACCAGGAAGACTTCAAGTAACTCTTTCAAACCAACTTTTGGCTGAGGCTTAGCCTCCTCAACCTGAGAGGGCTCTCTCAAAGGTTAATGATTTTGATAAAGATTAGATGGCTAACTCTATGAAACAAGTGAAAAATATGAATGGTTGAACATGATCAGTAAACATCCATTGGGCTTATGGAGTCAACAACACCTCAATATAACAATGAACTCAACCTTACATAGAAGTCAGGGCATTCAACATTTAAACATTCAGAACATAAACTCATATGGGACCACACAGTTTATAAATGTATACAGGAAGTTAGAGCACATTCAGTGAATTCTGAGTGATTATACATCCATACCACTGTAAAAATTAAGAAAAGGACAACAACACATATTCTGAACATAAAAAATCCTTCATGAATCCTGAGAAGTAAAGTTCAGCATGTATATTACTGAAAATGAGTTTTACATAAGCCAAATACCAGTTTTTTTATAAAATTTTCCAACCCTGATTACATTGCTGTTTCAGCTATATATAGAGCTCTTATTCTAACTGATCGAGATTCCTCCTCCAGCATGAGGGGAATTCGAAAACTACTTCTATTACTGACACCTATTTAGCTTTTAACTGCCTATTAAATGTAACAAACTTCCACTAGACCTTCTAGATATCTAAATCAAGTAGGACTCTAATTCCATAATAGTCTTGGTCTACAATCTTCCTCGTTCTTTGACATCTGGTCCCCTTCTAGTTTGGCTGTGATGGGTCTTCAAGGCTCCATGTTTGTCTTCAATGTCACATGTTTTCCAATACCATGAATCATAGGAAACTGCCCCTATGTACCGGTCTTTAGTTTGCCTTAACATGTCCGGATCCAATGAAGTATATCCTTTATCTTTTAATTACCCAAAATGGAGTAGATTGCCACGTCCTTTATATGCTGTCCATCGTTTTCATGCGTGAAAGCCAAAATTCTTGCAAACTGTTTCACATATCCTGAAGTGTGGTAAATATGCTCACTTTATGATAAAAATCTAAAGTTGGATTCGAATGCATATTATCTCCACGTGTCTTGACCTGGTTGAATCTTAATAGCTTCAGCTGATGCCTTGCATACCTTGTAGACATTTCCGTTTCAAAATTCCCGCTTATAGTTCAAAACTGTTTGATTTATGTTGAAATCATCACTTTCAGCAGTTTCGTAGTGCGCTACGAAACTGCTGAGTTATTTAAAACAGCTTGTTTTTAACCTGAGACCTTTATTAAGCGAGTGCTTGATTGCCAAAAACTTCTTTAGACTTTCCACAGGCCGAATATGGATTTAGATTTCTTCAGAAAGATAAGATCAAGCAAACTTATCAAAATTTTGAAATGGAATCTTACTTGAAATGAAAACTCATTTAGCAGGTCCTTTAAGCTGGCTTAGCTGTGCCTTCAGATCTTCAATTTGTTTCTTCATAACCTTATTCCCAGCTCTCAGTTGCATATTGATCCTTCTGATGTACTTGGTTTCTTTGATTACTGGTACTGTCTAGGTGTGAAATTGTGAATGGCCATCAACCACTGAATTCAACTGGGCTTCTACAGTTTCATTCCCTTTCCATAGAGCTTTATAATAGTTTGCGTGTATGACTGCATGTCTTCTAGCAACTTTCTTCAATTTGGCGATCTCATGCTTAACTGATTCTAATTGGCTCTTTATGGCTGCTATATTATCTTCTTTAGATGTGATGACTGTTTTGCCTGTGTTTTTCTTTTGCCAACATTGTGACCCTTCCCCTGTTTCCTCTGTTCTTGACAGTGTTTCCTGTACTTGCTGGAATCTCCTTGTCATAGGTCTTCTAGGTTTAAAAACAAACTCTTCAGCTGGCTCATCAAATTTAAGCCTTTTTGAGGCCTTGGCTTTCTTGGTGCTTTCTTGTTTTGACTGTATCAACTCAATTTGGACTGGTAGAGACTGTTCAATGTCAATAGCCTATAATAAGGCATTTAAACTTCCCTTGGACACTGGACTTTCTTCGACTGCTACAGCTTTACCTTTTTCCTTATTCATCTGGCTTCTTGTCCTTATCCTTGAGACTACTTCAGATGTGCTTGTTTCAGGTACAGTCTTTTTACCATGAGCTTTTTCCTTAGTTGATTGCTGAGGTTGATCTTGGATGATGAGTGGCTTCACTTGTTTTCTTACTTGTGAATTTGGAACTCTTTTAGCTCTTGCTTCTGTTTGGAGCTCAGCTATTGAAGAATCTCTAACATGTAGAGGAGTGAGGCCAGTCTAGCTTTTGAAGCCAGCCATAAAAATGAATGAATTCCAATCTCTGTCTATCTTTTGGAGCCCATCTAAAACCAGTAGTTTGATCAAACCATGATGAAACAAAGAGGTTTCACAATCCTCTTTCCTCAGCTGTACCTTATCACACATCTTACTCAAACTACGGAAAAGATAAAAAGGTAAGTCTATGGAGACCTTCCCGGTGAAATGCAAAAGGAGTTTAAAATGGTAAGAGTAAACCTTGTTATATCTTCCTTCACAAGTCAGATATTTCTGTATGCAGGTGAGTAAATGTGCATAATATTCTTTGACATAACTCCTGGGCACTGCCTTACTTAAATCTTCATTTACAAATTCATCCTTCAAAAACTCCTTGCAAGGATTCATGTCAAACTTGAAATTTTTAAACCATTGCTCTTGTCCTCGTGGGATCTCTGTCACAGTAGATATCACTTTTGGCGAAACCTGCAATTCTATCATGGCTACCTTTGAATTCAAGCCTGTGAAGTTAAGTGCAAATTCTTTGGTTACCTGTGCGTGCCCTCCTTGTAACTTTTTGCAAAAATTCCAGCACCCGGCCTTTTTAAATGCTTTCTCCACCTCTTTATTTCTCAGCGTTATATCTAAGCCTTCAGGCTCAGTCCTTAGACATTTGCCGGATCTATGCTCCTTTTTCTCCATTGATTCTTCCAAATCTTCGCAAACAATGACTACCAGCTCCGGTTGGAATTGTGATTCAGCTTCTATTTGAATTCAGCCTCGCTTGATTATCTTTGCAGTTGAATTTTAAAATTTGCCGTTTAAAATCTTTCAAGTTGTAATCTTGCAGATTTTTCATTTCATGCAAGACTTACGACCATCATTAAGTTTTATGCACGGTGGTATTTCTTGGAAATGATGATTCATGCGTATCAACAGATCTAGTGGTGGTGATAGTGGCAATGAGTGGTGAAATGTGATAAGAGGGGTACATGAGCTGACATGAGAGGACACAACCTATGACTCACCTAACGGATTTGACATTTCGGGAAAGGTTCGCTGCGAAATGTACGAATCCATGATTTTGCAGCGGTCAATTTTAAATTTGAATGATGCGCTGCGAAACTGCCTAATCATGATTGCGCTGCGAAACTGCCTAATCATGATTTCGCTGCGAAATTACAAAAAGACACGGTGGCTGACATAAGATAACAGGTGGCTATAAAACAATGGCAGATGGAGGGGAACCAATGGGAGCTGAGAATAACTTGACTCAAAAACTTTTCAAAACTTCAGATTCTAAGGGAAGAAACTTAAAACAAAAATAAACTAGCACTGACCTTGTCATCGGGCTAGGATGAAAAGTTACATATATCAATTTTAGTTCTAAGTGATAACAGAAGGTGCAACCTTCAACTCCGCTAGAGGTGAAAGATCAGCGCACCAGCACCATTACAATAGGAATAATAGAGATCAACAGTGCAGTAAAGGACTGCACCAAATTATTTGAAGAGTCATTCGAGCTCCTCACCACTTTGCAGGAAGACCTGAACATACAGCACCTAGAAAAAGAGGCGCGTGAGCTGCAACAACAGTATGATGACATAAAAGGGACTGTGCAGATGGTGGCTCTTACATAGAGGCTCGTGCGGATGCAACAGACAAAAGTGCTCAAGGAGCAGGTAGACACTGCGTGACATAAGGAAGCTGCCTTGAAGGCGCGTGTACAACCATGGATCAATGAGGCATTCATCATTTGCAGCCTTGAATGAAGCCAGGCGCACGCAGATGCAGGGAATGCATGAATAGGGGTAGGGAAACAGTTCAACTACAACAATCTTTAAACAGTGCGTCCAGGAAGCTGCTCAATGTGCTGCCACTCTTGTAGTAGTCTAGGTAGAGTTGGGAGGTCTCTGCGCAAAGATCTCCACACCGATAGAGTGACTCGAGGGCAAGTCACGATGTTTGTGTTGGGGGCCTGTTGGGCATGGGATCCCCCAAGGGAAGTTTTGGGGCTAAAAGCCCAGATTTTGGCTAAAAAGTGTAAATCCAATGTAAAGACTCTGCATTTTGTGGGCGCAGAGCGCGAAGTTGTAAATGAGTCATAGGGTTGTCCGCCCTCAATTTTGTAATGTAATGTCAACTTTAGAGATCTACCCATGGTCCGCGAACCATGGGATTGTATAAATAGGGCGATGCTCTAAGTTGTAAATTAGTAAGAAAAGAATAGAATGAGAATGATGATGGAATAGAAGGATAGCGGAATATCTAAGTGTAGAGTCGAGTCTTTGGGTCATAGAGTAGGAGAAGGCTCTGTAGCTGAGTGCGCAGAGGCCTAGTAGTCCGCAGCTGAGTGCGCGGACCCCTGCAGCTGAGTGCGTAGGGCAGGTTGAGTTTGTAACGTTGAAGCATTAATAAAGAGAAGTTTTATACCATTCCTATGTATTTATTTACTATTTCCTGCGTTGAATGTATTGGGTATAAATTACGTTTCTACTATTTATATGATGCGTGAACATATATGATTGTGTTGATTAAGTAAATGTGAGATAAGGTATCTGTTTACGTGAAGATAACTAATAATTGTAAGAAGATAAGTAAGATACACAGTGTAAATTGGGGAAATAGCAGAGATCGCTGCCCTAGTAGCGCGAAAGCATCTCAACCCCTGGTTAGGGCTGCGTGAAAGGCGATCCTAACAGAACACAAAGGTATCGTAGGTTAGGAAAGTGTGCAAAGTGACCTACGTGAAGGTATTCACAGTTGGACTAAATCAACCCCTCAGAAATCTCAAGAGTACGGAAACTTTGTTCCAACATCCCCCCATACTACTTCGGGTGAGACTTTAGTCTGCGCTCTGTGGGCTGATGCCGAAAGGGCCAGTAGTTTAGGGATTTGTTTGGCTAAATAACTCCGAACTTGGGTCAGGGCCCCTTAATTCAACATATATAGTGTCATATTATTCACTATTTTATTCATATTTAATGTTTTGACCTAGTGATGATTCATTTTTACTATGCAACATGTATGTTTAATCCTTTTTGTGTTGTTCTGACTAGGTCGACAACTGTTAACGGATTTTGTTGTGCTTTACAATGGTGATTTTGAATGAAGAGTCTAGTTTTATCTCTTTTTCGGTCTCTTTAAACCTACGAAAAGGGAACCCATTGGGGTCCTCTTTCAACTCTTTTCAGACTCCCAAAACATGAAAATATTGTCAAGCACTTTTCTTTTTGAACTCGTAAAAGTAAATGAAAATAAGTCTACTCACTATAAGTTTAACCCTTTTTTGGACTGAGATAGACTAACTAAGAAATATGAACACCTTAGTCAAACATGGCTAAGAGGTTCCCTTGAGTATTTTTTCTACCTTTTCAGACTCTAGAGACTATCTACGCAAAGGGACCTATGGATTTTTCCTTGTCACCTCTTTTTCAGACTCCCTAAACTTGAAAAAGATGTCAAGTTTACCTTCGTTGGACTCGTTAAAACATCAAACAATGATGGACTTGTCGAACATGACAAGACTGAACCACTCCTTCTCAGGGTTCATTAAATATACTCGAAGGTATTCATTTGAAGGATGAACTTACAAATCAAGCATATGTTATTCTCCTCAACCTTGTTAAAAAATAAAGAGGTACTGACCAGTATGGTTCGGGATATTGAGAAAACAGGGTACTCCATTTGTTAATGGCAGCGAGTCGCTCTTGAACACGAAACTCTTCCACTTCATCTCCGTGATTGTTGGGTTGGGTAATCTACTTATATTTTGGTTCATCATACCTTCACAGAGCCTCCATTTCGATTTTGGGTCAATGCTGCCAACTCCATTTAATGTTGTCAATGTGTTCAAGAGAAGTCATTCAATTGATATCCATTATAATAATCTTAAGACTTCATTCCATGTTTCCTTTCCTAATCTAGTTCCATATCAACATCATTATGATCATTCTTTCACAATCATGATGCTCGTTTCATGTTGTTGACGGGGGATGCATCAAGGCCCTCCTGTGATGGGTCACTTCCTATCAACATCAACACCTTATCACGGAAGTTGACTTAGAAACACCCATTAGTACCTTGGTGCTTGCGTACATATATGGAAAGTTTCTTCACTCTCAATGACATGTTTACATCAATGGCCTTAGACCGAAAGATTTATTGTGGTGTTTGACATAAACTCATTTATTTACACCATACAGATTGTAGTGTAGTACCTTGAGAGCCATTAACATCATCGGTGGTTTCTCTCATGTCTGTTAATGGCTTATATCATTGGCCAATAATATGATTGTGCCTACCATGTTCAATGTTAGCTCATTGATTCACATGGTTAGACTCGTACATTGGTTGATCGCATGAACGAGATAGAAGAACCTGGATCTAGTTTCCACCATCTGAGATGTGATTTCAGGATTATACAAATATTACTATGTATGATGGCCATGATCATACTAATAGTCATCCAGTCATGGGTCCACCATCAATCATCAATGAACATTTTTTTTTAGCATTATACATGTAATTTTAGCTTATGTGGTAAGCATGGGTATGCCTCCCTTAGCAAAAGGATGTCATGATGTAAATTTATTGTAACAAAAAAATCTCGCCAATTGTTCTTGATCTCGACTTGTCACAAGGTAAAGAACTTCAGTCATCAGTCATCATCTCTAACTTTTCACTTTAGGGGGCACTTTATTATAGGATATTTTGTCTCATCTGATCAATCAACTTCCTAATGGTATAATTAAAATCCTATGCCCCCTTTACATCATCATTGCACAAAGCTCTATGCATGACTCTCTCATTCTCCACAATTTCTTCCCTAAACTGCATCATCTTATCCAGTTTTAGAACTAACACAACTTGGCCTATTGTTGGACAACGTTCACCTACAGGTTTCTCCATTTTGGCCTACTTTGATCACCTACAGGTTTCTCCATTTTGGCCTACTTTGATCACCTACAGGTTGCTCTCCTTGCACCTGATTTGGTTCTAGAAATTTGGGAAAAAGAGAGAGAATATCGAAGCCTCCATTTCCAGAATATTCCAGGATCTGTTGTAACCATTTACCTCAGATAAAACTTTCAAATCCTATCCTATCATACCTTGGAGTTTCCATCCCTTATCCTTAGATCTCATCCTCCCGTCAAGAGTGGATCTCAATCCCAATATTGGTAAAAAGATAAGAACTCCAAACTTACCCCACTCCTCTATATATTTACAACCTTCCATATGTAAGGGGTTTGATTTTGGAGAGTGATTCTACCCTTATGCTATTGTTTTGAGAGTTATCCTTTCATGCATTTAGGGTGATTGGAGGTACACTTTGTGACAAAGGAAGGACAAGTCAACAGCTTGGATGAGCTCTTGTACAAGATCGATACCAATTTATGGTTGTAACCCACTCCATTTATATCAATACAAATAGTTCTTTTTTTTTTCCCTATATGTGATGTTATTTCATGTATGTCAATACCATGTTGACATTTTGAATAAAGTAGACAGATGCTGCTACATAGATCTTGTAGTTTCTTGGCTTGTGTTGTCTGTTTTTGTAGGTTTTAATTTTGGTATTTGGAGCTAGGATTGGAGCATTCAAGCCAAAGAAGGATCCAAACATATGACATATTCCAAGTAGGTTTCTTCCCCTCATATACTTACTTTAAGGAAAACATTGGGTCCTTTGTCATTTTGTTGTTCTAGGTTAGCCACCAAACCTAGGGGAGATATTTCTATTTGAAGTCATAAATCCCACATAACAGTATTAATTACAGGAAGTTCAACAAGGTGACACTCAAGAAAAATTACCCTTTTCCGTAGATTGATGATTTGTTTGATCCGCTGAAGGGAGAGGCATTGTTCTCTAAGATTGACTTGAGATTAGGATATCATTAGGTACACATCAAAGAACATGACATCTACAAAACCACATTCCGTACTAGGTATGGGTATTATGAGTTTGTAGCATTTCCTTTTGGTCCTACTAATGCTTCAACTACTTTCATGTGTTTGATGAATAGTGTGTTGTGTCCTTATCTAGACAAGTTTGTGATAATATTCATTGATGACATATACTAATATATTCTAAGAATGTGGAAGATCATGCATAACACCTATAAATAATGTTAAAATTTTTGAGAGAGCATCAATTGTATTCCAAGCTTATTAAGTGTAGTTTATTAAAGATAGAAGTTCATTACTTGGGACATGTTGTTTCCAAGGAAGGTATAGCAGTGGACCCGAAAAAGATCGAAGCTATCGTGGAGTCGGCAACTCCTAGAAATGTGGATTTGGTCAGATAAATAATGGGCTTAACAGATTACTACAAGAGATTCATAAGGAACTTCTCACAAATTTTCTATCCTATTACATCTTTGTAGAGGAATGGAAACAAGTTTGAATGGACTGAGGAGTGTGTAGCTAGTTTTGAGCAGTTGAAGTAGTTTCTTACAAATACTCAGATTTTGAGGTTTGCAGATCCTGACAAATAGTTTGTGGTATGTAGATATGCTTGCAAGAAGGGGCTTGTTGGAGTCTTGATGCAAGAGGGATATGTGGTATGCTATGAGTCAAGAAGGTTGAATGAGCACGAGAAGAACTATGTGACTCACGATCTTGAGTTGGCGACTATCATTCATGCCTTGAAGATGTGGAAACATTATCTTCTTGGCAGAAAGTTTCTTCTAATGAGCGATCGCAGTGGACTTAGATACTTGTTTGACCAACCTAATCTGAATTCTAGGAAAGCTAGATGGTTTAATACTCTCAGTAAGTTAGATTTCGAGATCAGGTACATCAAGGGAAAGGAGAACATGGTTACATATGCTCTTAGTAGAAGAGTTTAGGTGAATCAGATTGCAGCAGTGAGTTCTTATGGGAAAAAATTGCAAGAGTGGATCTTACAGACAAGGTAGCATGATTACAGGTATTAGCAGTTGAGGCACATGCTACAAGAGAAGGGTGATGGTAATAGGGATGAGGAGTATGATCTCACGATAGATGGCTTGGTTAGATTTAGGAAAATGATTTATGTACCAGATGGAAGTGAGCTCAAGAATCTTATGACCTTGAGGGATTTTCATGTGAAGTTGTATTCAGGTCACCGTGGATATCAGAAGACTCTGAAAATAGTTAAGAAGTTCTATCATTGGCTGAACTTGATGTAAGAGGTGGCTGAATTTTTTGTGAAATATTTGGATTGTCAGTAGGTAAAGGTAGAGTGTAAGAATCCATGTGGTTTATTGCAGCCGATTCTGATTCCAGAGTGGAAATGGGAGGTCATATCCATGGACTTCATTACAAGTTTTCTGAGGACATCAGGACAACATGATTCCATCATGGTTGTGGTTGACATGTTAAGTAAGGTAGCTCATTTAATTGCAGTTAAGACTACTAATTCAACTAGTGACATAACTCATATTTTCATCAGAGAGATAGTGAGGTTGCATGGTGTTCATAAGAATATTATGTCAGACAAAGATGCCAAGTTCAGTTCCAGTTTCTGGAAGGAGCTATTTGTAGGTTTGGGGATAGAGTTGGCTTTCAGTACAACTTATCATCCATAGACAGATGGACAAATAGAGAGGGTTAACATGTTTCTTGAGGACATGTTGAGGATGTACGTCATGCATCAACAGTGGAAGTGAAAAAGTTTCTTCCAATGGTAGAGTTTGCATAGAATAATAGGTATTAAGAGTCTTTGAGAATGGGTCCGTTTGAGGCACTTTATACTCCCATTAGTTGGATGATCCAATGAACATGGTATTGATTGAACCGAATATGTTGGGAGAGATGGAATAGGAAATGCAGGTTATTAAAAGGAATTTGAAGGCAAAATAGGAGAGGCACAAGAGTTATGCAGATCAACATAGAGAATTTAAGGAGTTTCAGGTTGGGGAGCATGTGTACTTATGTATCAAGCCCATGAGGAACTCCTTGAGGATTGGATCATTTTCCAAGTTGGCACCTCGGTATTGCAGGCCTTTCGAGATCCTTGAGAGGATTGGACCAGTGGCCTACCGAATTGTGCTGCATCTGAAAGTGAAAGTACAGGATATTTTCCATGTTTCATTGCTTAAGAAGTATGCCTAGGATGTTGATCATGTGATTGAATCTGTTAGATGTAGACCCTGATTATCTTCCGGATTCAGAGGTCTTTTTTAGCCTCATTTGGATCCCAATCCGTAACTGGGGGGAGTGTGGGGGGGCTTTGCCCCCACTATTGCTTCCTGGGGGGTATAGGTGTGGGCGACTGCATGTTTGGAGTCCCCCCCGGCGGGGGTTCGAAGGAAGCACCCCCAAAGATAAAAATAGATGAAAATTACTTTGTAAAATATTGTAATTTTGTAGTCAATCAGGTTCGTTGATTAGGAGAATGATATGATGGTAGAAGTTATGTTTAATTTAGGTTTTTTTTTTTCCCTATAAGGAAACCCATCGGTTTATATGAGGGAATTGTATTGCGGTTGGTGATTATTATTATGAGAGAGAAAGAGAGAGGAGACCAACTGAGAGTGAAGAGGAAATTACAACATATATGTTGTAGGTTGTATCTCTTCATTTTGATGGATAATATAAAAGGAAGGACTGGTTGTTTCTCCGTGGATGTAGATAAAATTGGGTGAACCACTATATTTGTGCCTCTCTTGTTTTATGCATTTTTGTATTTGTGTTTCCACAATATTTTGTGTATTTCATTACTCTATTAATTAATTTATAACAACTCGTATCTGAGTCGAAGGTCTATTTCGCTGATACACTCACAAGAGATAAGGGTTCTTAGTTCGAGTGGGAGAAATTGCAGAAGATGGTAGGTTTAGGGTAGGGAAATATAATGACCAAAACTAACAGCTGTGGAAGATTCAGATGGAAGATTATCTATATCAGAAAGATTTGTACCTATCATTGTGAGGAAAATCAAAGAAGCCGACGAGTATGATGGATGTAGAATGGGAGATTCTCAACATAAAGGCACTAGGAACAATACGACTGTGTCTAGTAGCGTCGGTGGCATTCAAAATTTCAAAGGAAACAACAAAAGAAGGTTTAATTATGGTATTGGCCAAACAATATGAAAAAATCTCGGCCTCAAATAAGGTGTTTGTTATGAAGCGTCTATTTAAAATGAAGATGTTAGAAGGTGGATCTGTTGCTGATTATTTAAATGAGTTTAATACAATTACAAGTCAGTTAAGTTCTGAAGGGGTAAATTTTGAAGATGAAGTTATGGATCTATTGTTTCTGTGCCCATTACCAAAAATTTGGAATGGTTTATTTATGGCCATTAGTAACTCTGCCTCTAGATCTAGTACTTTAAAGTTTGATGGCATTGTTGATGCCATCCTAAGCGATGAAATGCGATGGAAAAATTTGGTGAGACATTAGGTAATGCTTTGACTATGGAGACTAGAGAAAGAAAAATAGAAAGAGGAAGGAGCCTAGGAAGTAGTAGTAAGTCAAGAAAAGGAAGATCCAAATCGATATAAGGGATAGTGTGCTGGAAACGTGGAAAGAAAGGACATTTGAAGAAAGACTATAAATATCAGAAGGGAAAGGAAGGAGATGAACAACAAGAGAACAATCATGAAGCGAATGTGATAGGTGATGTGTTTCAAGATGCTTTGATTATTTCATTAGATAATATTATTGATGCCTGGGTGGTAGATTTAGGGGCCTAATTCAATGCCACACCTGGTAAGAAACATTTTCATGACTATGTTCAAGGAGATTTTCGACAGGTTCGTCTGGGTGATGATAAACCCTGTAAAATCTTTCGAATGGGTAAGTTTTTTATAAAGTAACAAAATAGAAACGAATGGCTGTTGAAGGAGGTAAGGCATGTTCCATAACTGAAGAAAAATCTAATTTCAAAAAGGCAGTTGGGAGGTGAAGGTTGTGTAACTACTTTTACAGAAAAAACCTAGAAGGTCACGAAAGGATCTCAGGTAATAACAAAAGGAGAAAAGATTGGTACATTTATTTATGCAATAATATTTCTAATTCTGTTAATGCTTTAAAATCCACAGGAGTAGATACAACACTATGGCATCACAGGCTGGGGCACATGAGTAAGTGAGAAGGGGATGCATATTATTCACTCAAGAAATATTTTCCCACATTTGAAGCATGTTGATTTGGATTTTTGTGAAAATTGTGTTTATGGAAAATAGAAGACAGTCAGATTTATCAGAGTTGGGAAGGAAAAGAAGATAAAATAATTAGAGCTTGTGCATACGTATGTATGGGGACCTGCTCAGGTATCATCTGTTGGTGGCTCTCGCTATTATGTTTCTTTTATTGATGATGCAACTAGGAATACCTGGATTTATTGTATTCAAAATAATATGATGTATTTGGTACTTTAAAAAAATGGAAAGATTCAGTTGAGAATGAGACAGGAAATAAGTTGAAGTGTCTCAGATCAAACAATGGAGGTGAATAATGCAACAAAGAATTTGATAACTACTATTCATAGCATGGAATTAATAGAGAGAAGATAGTTCTAGGAACACCATAGGAAAATGGTGTGTCAAAAAGGATGAACAAGACAATCATGCAATGTGCAATGTGCAATGTGCATGAGATTGCATGCATGATTACTTACAATTTTGGGCAGATGCTATAGATACTATTGTTTATCTAATAAATTGAGGGCCTTCAAGTTACTTGGATGGTGGTATTCCAAAGGAGGCATGGAAAAATAAAAAGGTAAACTACTCATTTTTAAAGACTTTTGGTTGTGAAGCCTTTGTCTACATCAATAAAGAAAATAGAACAAAGTCTGAGGAAAATAAAAAGAATGTACCTTTATTGGATATGGTGTAAATGATTTTGGTTATCGTTGATATGATTATGAAAATCACAAAATCATTAGGAACAGAGATATGATATTCAATGAAAAGGTATTGTATAACGATCAAATGCAGGGAAAGAAACATGAAAAAGAAAACAAAGAATATGAAGTGCTTGATGAGATCACAGAAAAAGTAAAGAAGCCTAAAAAGCAGAATGATCAGCAACCACAACAACAACAACCACAACAACAACATTCAACTCAAACATCTGAAAGTGGTGTTAGAATATCAACTAGGATAAGTAGACCCACTGAATGATACTCTCCTTCATTAATATTATGTATTGTTGACTGATTTTGGTGAACCAGAAAGAAATGAAGAAGCAATGAACGTAAAAAATAGGAAGAAACAGGAGCAAGCCATGGAAGAAGAGATGGAATCCTTGATGCATAACCAGACTTGGTACTTAGTCAAGTTTCTGCAGGTAAAACAACATTTTGGAATAAATGAGTTTACAAGTTGAAGGAAGAAGATGGAGATAAACAGCGGTATAAGGCTAGACTTGTGGTGAAGGGGTTTTCAAAAAAGAAAGGTATAAACTTTAATGAATTTTTTTTCTCATGTTGTTAAAAATGACTTTAATTAGAACTATTTTAAGTTTAGTGGCAACAAAATATTTTCATCTTGAGCAGTTATCTATATATATATATATCTATATATATATATATATATATATATATATATAGATATATATATATATATCTATCTATCTATCTATCTATATATATATCTATATATATATATATATATATATATATATATATTATATATATATATATATATATACATACATATATATACGTATATAGATACATATATATATACGTATATATATACGTATATATATACGTATATATATACGTATATATACGTATATATATACGTATATATATACGTATATATATACGTATATATATACGTATATATATACGTATATATATACGTATATATATACGTATATATATACGTATATATATACGTATATATATACATATATATATATATACATATATACATATATATATATATATATATATATATATATATATATATATATATATATATATATATATA
The DNA here is from genome assembly GCA_031772625.1 of Pinus tabuliformis. Taxonomy (NCBI): domain Eukaryota; kingdom Viridiplantae; phylum Streptophyta; class Pinopsida; order Pinales; family Pinaceae; genus Pinus; species Pinus tabuliformis. Next base: position 710,960,340 of record CM062804.1, read on the forward strand.
TATATATATATATATATATATGAAACAACCACAAGGGTATGAGGTCAAAGGGAAGGAAAAGTTAGTGTGAAAATTGAAGAAGAGCTTGTATGGCTTAAAACAGGATTCAAGGTAGTGGTATATAAAATTTGATAGGTTTATGTATGAACAAGGCTATTCTAGATGTCATTGTGACCATTATGTTTATTTTAAAAAGAAAAATGATGAAAATTATATTATATTGCTATTGTATGTAGATGACATGCTTGTTGCAGGGTCTAACATGCATGGAATAAATGTGCTCGAAGGAAAATTTACAAATCCATTTGCGAAGGATTTGGGTGCTGCAAAACAAATATGTATGAGAATAAATAGAGACAAGAAAAATCACAAATTAACATTGTCTCGGAGTGAGTACATAGAAAAAATGTTGGAAAGATTTAATATATAGAATGCAAAACTAGTTAGTACATGTTTGGATAGCCATTTCAAACTAAGGATATGTGTCCCAAGACTCCAAAAGAGATGGATTATATATGTAAAGTTCCATATGCATAAAAAATTGGAAGCTTATTGTATGCAATGCTCTGCACAAGGCCTGATATTGCACATGTAATGAGAGTTGTAAGTAGGTATATTAATAATCCTGGGAAAGATCATTGGATGGAATTAAAGTTGATTCTCAGGTATTTGAGAGGTACCAAAAATCAAGCATTATGCTTTGGTGGTTAAAACATAGCTCTACAGGGATATGTTGATGTACATATGATAGGTGATAGAGATAACATGAGGAGAACCATAGGGTATGTATTTAATGTAGGTAGAAAAACTTCCAGTTGGGTTTCAAAATTTCAAAAACTTGTTGCAATTTCAACAATGAAATTAGAGCATGTTGCTGCTATAGAGGCTAGTAAAGAAATTATTTGGTTGCAAAGGTTTATGGATGAGTTGGGAAAGAAGCAGGAGATGAGAAGGTTATACAGTGACAACCAGAGTGCCATTCATCTTGCAAAAAACTTAGCATTTCATTCCAAGTCTAAACATATACAACTCAAGTACCATTCCATACGATTAGTGTTGTAAGATGGGAAATTGAAGATGGGAAAGACATACACTAGCCAAAATAATGCAGATATGTTAACAAAAGTTGTAACCAGGGAGAAACTAAGATTTTACTCAGTTTCAATTGGCCTTCAAGTATGATGATGAAAATGAGAAACAACTAGGTCCAAAGTGGAAGCATTTTACAACAAGTAAAGCAATGATGGATTTGATATAATTAGTCTCGAAGTGGGAGATTGTTAGATGTTGAGCCTGATTATCTTCCTGATTCATAGGTCTTATTTTAGGCGTGTTTGAATCCCAATCCATAACAGGGTGTGGGGGGAATTCCCCCCCCCACTATTGCTTCCTGGGGGGTCTAGTGGGGGGCGACTAGGTGTTCGGATCCCCCCCAACAGGGGTTCAGGGGAAGCACCCTTGAAGCTAAAAATAGATGAAAAATTTCCTTGTAAAATATTGTAATTTCATAGTCAATCGGGGTCATTTATTAGGAGGATGGTCCGACGGTAGAATTTATGTTGAATTTAAAGTTTTTTACCCTAGAAGGAAACCCCTCGGTTTATAAGAGAAAATTGTATTACAGTTGGGGATTACTATTCTGAGTGACAAAGAGAGAGGAGTCTGTGTGAGAGATAAGAGGAAATTACATTGGATTTGCTATAGGTTGTATCTCTTCATTTTGCTGGATAATACAAAAGGAAGGATTGGATGTTTCTTCGTGGATGTAGCTCAAATTGGGTGAACCACAAATATTTGTGTCTCTCTTGTTTTATGCATTTCTGTATTTGTGTTTCCACAATATTTTGTGTATTTCATTGCAACGTTAATTAATTTCTAACAAGCTAGTCTATATTACAGGTGGAACCAGAGGGAGAATTCTAGCCAGAACCACAATGCATATTGTAGTGGAAACAACTCATGCTCTGAAATAGAGCAACCGAGCAAGTTAAAGTGTAGTGGAAGCACTTTGGGCCCAATGAAGCTACATGGGAGATGGTTGATCAAATGCAGGCTATGTATCCTTCTTTATTTGTTGGTTGATCATATGTATTTTGATATGTTTTGATGTTGTGTTTTGGTTATGTCTATGTATATGAATATGTATTTAAATACCACATCGAGCTGTGTTATAAAATTCCAATAAGTGGTATGGTGTTCATCATATGATTGGTTACGCCTTTAACAATATGATATGATGTAAATCTTGCATCAAGTTGTGTTATAAAGATCAATGGGAATCTTGTGTTTTTTTGGTTTATAAGTATCATTGAACATTAAAGACAGTGTGCCCCCAAGGGGGGGGGGTTTGTAGCAACCCCTGGTTTAATTTTGATGTAAATAAACATAAAACCAATATCATGGGACACATATTCCAAGCTAAATGTTGGGTAGAACATAGCGATGGGTATCACTGGTGATTAATTAATGGCTATGGAAATTGGGAAAGGCAAAGAGGAAATAATTGACTTTTTATTTATGAAAATAATGGAAAATAGGAGGAAAGGGAGATGAAGGGTCACAAATTTTCATGAGAGGTAAATTGAAGGAAAATGAAGAAAATAGAGGCCTTAATGATAAAAAGGCTTCTGAGGATCAGTTTACAACTTTTGTTAGTTTAACCTTTTTCCAGTTCAATTTTGGAACTCTATTCTATTCTCTCATTCTCTTTCACACTTAGTGCATTCTAGGAGCATGTTTGGAGCACTACAATATTCACTTGCATTTGGAGAAAGAAGGCAAAGAAAAGTAGGAAAGCACAAGGGAAAAATTGGATCAACCGCTACAATTGGATTTCTTTGTAGGTAACAAATTACATGTGTGTTTTCCACTGCTGATTTATGGATGCATGGTCTATGAATATGATTATTTGGTTATGTGTTGTCATTGGAATGGAGGGTTTCCTAGATTGACAGTGGTTTTAGCCTTTCCTTGGCATTTCCTGGATAGCCATGGAGTTGTGGGTTTTATGATTTGATTTTTTTATGGTTGGTGTCCATAATTCCTTATGGTTGTGGGTTGGAAGAAATGCTCTGGAAGCCCTGGAACAACTCGGGTTGAGTTACTATTCCTCAAGCCTAGGTTGGGAAAAACTCTATGGATTCGTTGGTGGGTTGAGATACTAGTCCCTTGAGCTAGATTGGATAAACTTTCTAGATCCTTGGAAGGTTGTGGGTTGATCTACTAGTTCCTCGAGCCCTGGATAACTTGGGTAGAGACCGATCTTGTTGCTGTTGTGATGTCCGACCATGAGGTGGAATCACTGGTTGAAGGTTGAGGTGGTTTGGCCTTTGAATTTTTTTTTTGGTTTATTATGTGAAATCCTATATTCATGCTTGGAATATGCCGTGGGGGTGATTGGATGAAAGAGAGATTTGGTTCAGCCCAATCTATGGTCTAGTGGTATGTGGAAGTCCCTGCCTTGGTTGGTATTTCATATATTACTAAGAGTTATTCTTCTATTGTGATTCATGCATACTTTTAGCGATTTTTTTAGTGATATTATGGCTGAGTTTCCATGGTTCTTATGCTGGTTATTTACTAGTTGTTTTCTGGTTACATGATATATGTTATTTATGGATCCTGTCATGCATTGTTTAACTATTGATTGGTTGATGAATGTATGTACTAATAAGTGTTGTTGCAGTTACATGGAGGGAATAAGGCATTTCTAGTGATTCTCATATGAATCTCAAACTTTTATGATCAGATATGTATTCATGACCTGTAGCTTACATGTATGCCATGTGTTTGACGAAATTCCTAGTATGTTCTGGTCAATTTAGGTCAAGCTCTGAGTTGAGATTGAATGTATAGCTTTGTCATTGTGTAAATTATGATTCTATGGTGAGATTATTGAATTAATGAACACACACACACACACAAAATATGTACATAAAGTGTTTGCATAAATGAGTAATTCATACCTCCAACTTCCCGAGGTCATAACTTTGACATACGATCTCTAGTTGACTATCATAATACCTCATTTTGAAGATCTCCATGAGGAGGCCGAAAAAAAATGGAGAATTAGAGAATTATAGAATACTTGGGAGGAATTAGAGAATGTTTTCACATAGAGATGGGGGTGAAAATAAGGATCACAATTATTTCTTAACTGAATTCAACATAATTAAAAGAAAACCAGAAGAACATGTAAATGAATTTATTAAAAGATTTAATATGTTGTATACTAGTTTGTCAATAGAAATAAAACCACCAACGACAAAAGAAAAGGTAGTGTTTGCAGGGAAATTTGAATTTAACTTTGGTTTTACCTTGAGGGAGAGGAGATCTCCTGGTTTAGACCAAATCCAAGTTGATGCACTAGAAATTGAAGAAAAATTATTTGCTGCTGGGAAGATCAAACCAAAGGAACAAGTTGAAGATAAGAGCAAAGGAAAAGAAGAAGTGAAGGTTGTTAGCCAGCCTAAAGATTCTCATGAACAAAATCTTGATGAAATGACTAAATTCATTAGGAATCTATCCAATAAATTGGTGAAGATGGAATTAGAAGGCAAAAATCCACCAAGATAGATTCAACAGGGTCAAAACAGAAATTTTAATCCTCAATTTAGGAGGAAACCACTAAAAATTATGCAAAGGGATAAAAAGGACCAAGATCAAATACAACCACCTTTGTACATCAAAGATGAACCAAAGGAAGCAGTGGAAGAAACTCTTAAAGAACAAGAAAATCAGATTTCTACATTGTATGATGAAGAGGGAGAAGGAGTCATAAGGGAAGATTCAAATTTGGGTTATTAGGTCTCTCTCGATGATGAAGAAATTGAAGAATACTGTAAGAAGTTTATAGATTTTATGCAAGAAGAGTTGCATAAAAAATATGATCTTAGATCTAGAAAGAGATCAAGACTCCAAGACAATGTAGAGGAGAAAACAGATCAGACAGTTCAACAACAATCTCCAAGACAAGTTGATAAAGGAAAGCAACAGATCAATATAGTCCCAACAATTACAACTCAACAAGGAGAAATTTCTAACAACAAGCAGGATTCAAGGGTGTTGCAAAAATATGTTCAACAACCTATTGTTAGTTCACAGAAGGTCCCAAGTCAGAACTTAAATGAAGAGGAACAATTGAAAATAGTGAAAGAAATTCATTCTTTTAATTTATTAAAAGAATTAGAAAACTTAAAGTTCCAATTCCTTTAACTAAGCTAGTGAAGACTCCTACTTATAAAAAGAAAGTATCTGACTTTATAAATCTTTCACAAGATAATCATTCAGCAAATGCAGTTAATTTGCAGGAGGAAAGACCAATGGTGATGTTTGGTCCTCATGTGGAGGAACAAGATACTTCTACACCACCTTTTTATATTTCTCTGCTCATGCATACTTTCATACTTCATAATTGTATGTTAGATTCAGGAGCATCTCATAATCTAATGCCACTTTTAGTTATGAAGCAATTAAACTTGCAAATTACAAATCCTCATCAAGGTCTATATTCTTTTGATTCAAAAAATGTCAAATGCGTGTGATTGATTAAGTATTTGGTGGTGTCATTGGCATAAATTCCTACTAGGATTATTGTAATGGATGTGGTTGTTGCAGATATACCAACCTGTTTTGGAATGTTTCTCTCTAGATGCCTGGGAGCCAAACTAGGAGGAGTACTCAAACTAGATTTCACTTATGCTATTATTCCATTTTTTGGTGGAGAAGAAAGGAGGTTGTATTGAGAGACTAAGTTTGTAAGGATTATCACAAATGAGGTTTCAAGTAATTCTCCTATTTATAGTCAAGAATCTGATGAATTTTCCCTTTTATGTTACAAGAATCACAGGAAATCACTGAAGATATAGAAGTACAACTCCCTTCAATAATTAAAAGCAAGGATCTAGTAGTCAATGGAGTCCGGAAGTTGTATTTTGATGGTGCTTATTTGAAGGAAGGGAATGGAGCCAGAGTTCTTCTACTTTATCCAAAAGGTCATATGATTCCCTTCTCTTATAAATTAGAATTTGAATCTAAAAATAATATTACTGATTATGAAGCTTTGTTTCTTGGTTTACAAGTTGCAAAAAATTCAGGAATACAATGTATTTTTGTGTTTGGAGATTCAAAATTGGCAGTAAACAAATCAAGGATCAATGTCAAGCCACATATCTAAGGCTTAAGACATATAGGAATGAAGTGTGGGATTTGGTGGATAACTTCTTTTATGCTTTCAATATACAGTTTGTACCTAGGGAAGGTAATAGACTAGTTGATTCATTGGCAGTTGTAGCTAGTACTTTTAAGCCTCCATTGAATCCTAGGCTCAGGTATGAAGTGGAAATCAGGAACATACCTTCTATTCCAGATAATGTAAAATATTGGCAGGTGTTCAAAGATGAAGAACATATTAAAATATTTCTGGAAATGGTAGGTGAATTCTCAAACTTGGAGATCGACCAAGAGGATGAAACTGAAGAAGTTCAAGAAGATGAATCAAGCAGAAAATTGCCTTTAAAGGATTCTATAGGAGATCAAAAGATAATGCAGTTGAAGAATAATGTGATACCTAAAGGTTTGGTACCCTTGGAGAGATTGTTTAATGCTAATGATGTTGTTGTCAATACAAAGAAAACAGATTTAGAAGATGATCTTGAAGACTGCAATCTTGGAACAAAGTAGCAGCCAAAGGTGGTGAGATTGGCAAAAGATGTTCCAAAAGAATTCAAACAGAGGTATGTAGATATTTTCAAGAAATATGTTGATATATTTGCATGGTATTATGAATATATGAAGACTTATGATACCAACATCATTCAACATAAAATTCCTTTGAAACCAGGGATTAAGCCATATAAACAAAAATTGAGGCAGATTAATCCTTTATTGTTGCCATCAATTGAGAAGGAAGTTAAGAAACTATTACAAGCTAAAATAATTGTTCCTCTGAGATATTCTGAGTGGGTGGCTAATTTAGTACCTATGAGGAAGAAGAATGGGGAGATTCAATTATGTATTGACTTCTAGAATTTAAACAGAGCATCACTAAAGGATAATTATCCTCTCCCTAAAATGGATCACATCTTGCAAAAAGTAACAAGATCTTCTAGATTATCAATGATATATGGATTTTCAGGTTATAATAAAATCTCAGTGTAGCTAGAATATCAGAAAAAACAATGTTTACCACTCCATGGGGCACTTTCATGTATGCTAAGATGCCTTTTGGATTAATGAACACTGGTGCTACTTTCCAGAGGGCTATGGATATAGCCTTTGTAGGTGAAAAAGAGAAATTTGTGGTAATTTATTTGGATGAAATTACAATTTTCTCTAAATCAGATGAAGAGCATTTGAAGCATTTGCAATAGACTTTTGAAAAATGCAGAAGGTATGGCTTATCCTTGAACCCAAGAAATCTCATTTTGCTTTGAAAGAAGGAAAATTACTTGGTCATATCATATCTAAAGAAGGGATTAGGATAGATCCAAAATGCGTAGAAGCAATTAAAAATATACCTCTGCCAATGAGCAAGAAGGAGATTTAAAGTTTTTTGGGAAAGATAATTTTTTTAAGAATGTTTGTCCCAAATTACATAGATTGTTAAGGAAATCACTGGCATGTTGAAAAAGGATGCAAAATTCAAGTGGACCACAACTGCTCGGAAGTATTTTACCAGGATCAAGGAAGCCTTTCAAGAAGCCCCTATGTTAGTGAGTCATGATTATCAAAATCCTTTTTAGATATTCTCATTTGCTTCTCCTTTTACTCTTGTAGCAATACTTTTACAAAGAATTCAAGAAAATAAAGAGCAACCATAGCATTCTTCGCAAGGTGTTAAGGGATGCAGAGTTGAAGTATAATATTATGGAGAAACAAGCCTATGCTTTAGTAAAACCACTAGAAGATTTTAGAGTTTATATTATTAAATCTCAGATTACTGCTTTTGTTCCTAATGCTACTGTCAAAGATGTGTTGACTCAGAGTGATAGCGATGGAAAAAGAGGAAAGTGGATTACAAATTTTTAGGAATATGATATGGACATCAAGCCAACTAAGTTGGTGAGAGGACAAGGATTAGAAAAAATATTAACATAAGCTAATCATCAGGTTATGTGAATTAATTTGTTGGCTGAAGTTGCTGAATCCAAGACATAAGAAGAATAAGGTAAGAATAAAGTGCATGATAACAAAATTCAATACAAGTATCTTTGTTCTTAGTGGTATAAATATATTGTCCATTATCTATGTTTCCTTTGCTATCCTGTTGGGTTGTGTTATATTCTTTCCATGACTAGCCTCAGTAGTGAAGCTGGGGGGTTTAGAAGGAGGGTGGTCAACCACTCCTTCATTGCACCAGGCACAACAGGGGGTGGTAGCCCCCCTGTCGGGGGGTTTGAGGGGGGTAGTAGCTCCCTCTATGAGGTTCGAGCCATCATCCTGGGATTTTTTATTTATTTATTTATTTTATTTATTTATTTATTTATTTTATTTTTTATTTTTATTTATTTATTTATTTTATTTATTTTAATTTTAATTTTAATTTTTAATTTTAATTATTATTATTATTATTAATTTTTTTTTTTCAGATCCTATATTAGGTGGGCAGACCTACCTATGGTTTTGTGCATGGATTTCGCACATGGTTTTGGGCGTGATGGTTTTTGGTCCATGATATTTTGTATATCCAATCAAGGGAACTAAAGTTATGTTGTAATCCAGGGTTAATGGATTGGGGTTTATGGATGCTTTGGAATGTATATATATGTATTGTAATATTGAAAGGAACATCATGAAAAATTCAATCTAGTAGTCTCGGTTTTGGGATCCAGGGGAAAATCTCCGTGTATATTTGTTTTATGCGTTATGCTCTTGCCATTGTTTATTTTCTGTTTTTAGAATTCTTATGCAAGTAATTTCTGTATGGGGTTAAAACGTACATTTGGTATCAGAGATGTTTTGGCTTCAAGGGGACACCTTTGTTGTTGAGGGGTTTCGGTCGAGCCTATGATAAACCTTGTTCAGTGGGAGATCCGTGGGATCAATTCTTGTGGTGGAAGAAGATGACGAGTAGTGGAAAGATAGAGATCAATAAATTTCATGGTCAGAGTTTTGAGTTGTGGAAACTCAAGATGGAGGATCTGTTGGTGGATAAAGATCAGTGGATCGTAGTAGATTGGGGTACTAAACCAATGACAATGTTCGATGAAGACTAGAAGAAGTTGGATCAGAAGGCAAAGAGAATAATAAGATTGTGTGTCTCAGATTTAGTATTGCTGAATGTATCAGGGGAAGCTATGACAAAGGCTTTGTGGGACAAGTTAGGGACTTTGTACCAATCTAAGTCTTTGGTGAGGAAATTGTTCCTATAGAAAAAGTTGTATAACTTGAGCATGAAAGATGGAGACTCAGTGATAGAGCATCTGAACACATTTAATACTGTGGTAAGCCAGTTATTATTTGTTGATATTAAAATTTCATATGAAGATAAGTGCATCCATTTATTGTGTTCTCTACCAAATTTGTGGGATAGTCTGGTTGTTACAATAGGTAGCAATGCAACTGCCTTGCAGTTTGATGAAATAGTCTCATCCTAGCTGACGGAGGAGATGAAACAAAAAAATATGGAGAGACATAATGGTGATGCCTTATCTATATGAGGATGGTCCCAGAATAGAAAAAAAAAAGGTCCTTGAGTGGGAGATCTAAATCTCCAGGAAAGCTTGTAAAGGTGTGTTGGAAATGCGGAAAGGAATGGCACTACAAAAGGGACTGCAAATCTAAAGCTCCTAAGAAAGGAAAGGGATCTGATGATGCTCCTTCTATAGAGGCAAAAACCACCTTAGATGAAGGTGGGGATGTGTACTTGGCTTCTTCTTCAAGTACACATGTAGATCATGAGGCATGGTTGATTGACTCAGGTGCATCCTTTCACTTCACTCCCCATAGGGAGTGGTTTTGCGAGTATGAGAAATATGATGGTGGTGATGTCTTCTTAGGGGATGACAGGAAGGCTAGAATCATTGGTCATGGAAAATTCAATTTGAAGTTGCCTGGTGGAAGGATTAGAAAACTTCCACGTGTTCTGCATATTCTTGCATTGGCCAAAAATCCGATCTCTGTAAGAAAGCTGAATGATGCAGGTGTAAAAATAATGTTTGAGAAAGATATTTGCAAGATGGTTCGAGGAGCACTGGTATTGATGTGGGGATTAAGAATTGGAACTCTGTACAAGCTACTAGGTAGCACTGTTATTGATGGGTGCAACAGTTATGTGGTTCCCGAAAGTGGAACAAAAAATCTAGTGGTCTCTGGAGAAAAGACTATGCTATGGCATCAAAGGCTTGGATATATTGGAGAGAAGGGCCTTCAAATACTTCATGGTAAAGGTATGGTAGAAGGTATGTATAATAGCTCTTTGGATTTTGATTTCTATGAAAATTGTGTATATGGGAAGCAGAATCAGGTGAGTTTCCCTTTGGTGGTAAGAGGGCGAAACAAATATTAGAGCTTGTGCACAGTGATGTGTTTGGATCTGTGTCAGTTCCATCACTAGGTAAGTTTGTGTACTATGTATCATTTATAGATGAATTCTCAAGGAATACATGGATATATTTCCTCAAGAAGAAATCTGAAGTCTTTGACAGGTTTAAAGAATTTAAGGTTCTGGTGGAAAACCAGATAGAGAAGAAGATAAAGGTGTTGAGGACAGATAACGGTGGAGAGTTTTTCAAGAAGGAATTTGAAGAGTTCTGTAAGAAATGTGGTATAGCATGATAGAAGACTACTCCATACACACTTGAGAAAAATGGAGTTGCAGAAAGAATGAACAAGACATTTATGGAAAGGGAAAGAAGCATGCTCAGTGGTGTCGTTCAACAGATCACCTTCATCAGCGCTGGAGTATAAGACTCCACAAGAGGTATGGACTTGTAAGAAACCTTATCTTTCACATCTGAGGGTATTTGGATGTGATACATATGTACATGTTCCAAAGGAGAAAAGAACAAAGTTGGAGTAAATTTGAAAAGTGCATCTTCATTGGGTATAAGGATGGTTTAAAAGGTTATAATATTTGGAACCCGGTAACAAGGAAGGTTGTGTACAACCGAGATGTGGTGTTTAGAGAGGTGAAATATGTTATTAAACATGAAATCCTACCAAAGGAACTTTAGAAGATAGAGTTTGAGCTAAAGGAGGAAGAATCATACTCTACAACAGAAGAGGAACCAGAAGATGAAGAGCCACAAACTCCATGTCTTAGGCACTGACCTCTCCTTAGCTAGAGGTTGTCTTCCAACGTACAAGAGATTGGTTGTACCTTCACATGGATAATATAGATTTTTATGATAAGGCTATTGAGTGCTTGGATGATTATGGAGAGACGATAATATTACAGGGTAAGAAGAAACATACATCAGTGAGAATGGTTACAACTATGCAGGAAAATCGTAGTAGTAGGAAGGGATGTGTATTGTTTGCATTTCATATTTCTAGTGCCAAAGGGAAGGATGCTGAGGATGCTAAAGTCTTGAAAAGGTATCCAGTTTTTCTACAATTTTAGTATGTGTTTCTAGCAGATATTTCAGAGTTACTACCTCAAAGGGAAGTAGAATTTTCTATTGAGTTTATGCAGGGAGCAACACCAACATCTAAGGCACCGTAAAGGATGAGCACCCCTGAATTAGTGGAATTAAAGTTGAAACTTAAGGAAATTCTTGATAAGGGTCACATCAAGCCAAGTGTATCACCTTGGCTTGCACCAGTATTGTTTGTGAAGAAGAAGGATGGTACTCTCTGGTTATGTATTAATTATAGAAAATTGAACAAGGTGACAATCAAGAACATGTATCCTTTGCTGTGGATTGATGATTCGTTTGATCAGTTGAAAGGAGTGGAAATGTTCTCAAAGATTGACTTGATATTAGGATATCATCAGGTACACATCAAAGAAGAGGGCATATACAAAACCACATTCTGTACTGGGTATGAGATTTAGAAGTTTGTTGCAATTATTTTTGGTCTTACTAATTCTCCAGCTACTTTCATGTGTTTGATGAATAATGTGTTGCTTTTTTATCTGGACATGTTTGTGATAGTATTCATTTGATGAAATATTCATATATTCTAAGAATGAGGAAGAGCATGTAGAGCACCTAGAAGTAGTGTTAAAATTTTTGAGAAAGCATCAATTGTATGCTCAGCTTAGTTTTCAGACATAAGTTCATTACTTGGGACATGTTGTTTCCAAGGAAGGTATAGAAGTGGACCCATAAAAGATTAGAGTTATAATGGAGTAGGAAACTCCTAGAAATGTGGATGAGGTCAGATTGTTCATGGGATTAGCAAGTTACTATTGAAGGTTCATTAGGAACTTCTCTTAAATTTCATATTCTATTAGATATTTGCAAAGGAAAGGAAAGAACTTTGAATGGACTGAGGAATGTGCAGTTGGTTTTGAGCAATTGAAGCAGTTGCTTACAAATGCTCCAATTTTGAAGACTGTAGATCCTGACAAAGAGTTTGTAGTACGTATAGATGCTTGCAAGAGGGGACTTGGTGGAGTCCTGAAGCAGGAAGGACATGTGGTATGCTATGAGTCAAGGAAGTTGAATGAGCATGAGCAAAACTATGTGACTCAAAATATTTAGTTGGCGGCTATAATTCATGCCATGAATATGTGGAGACATCATCTTATTGGTAGGTGGTTTATTATAATGAGCAATCACAATGGACTGAGATAATTGTTTGATCAACCTAATCTGAATTCCAGGAAGCTAGATGGTTGGCTACTCTCAATGAGTTTGATTTCAAGATCAGGTACATCAAGGGAAAGGAGAACAAGGTTGTAGATGTTCTTAGTAGAAGTGTGAAGGTGAATCACATTGTAACAATGAGTTATTATTGGACAGACTTGTAGGAGTGGATCTTACAGGAAAGGTAACATGATGACATGTATCAAAAGTTGAGGAACATGATACAACATCAGGGTGAAGGTAATAGGGATGAGGAGTATCATCTCACGAAAAATGACTTGGTCACAATCAGGAACATGATTTATGTACCAAATGAGAGTGCTCAAAAAGCTTATGATATTGAGGGAGTTTCATGTCAAGCCATATTTAGGTAACCCCAGATATCAAAAGACTTAGAAAATAGTTAAGATGTTTTATCATTGGCTGAACTTGAAGAAAGAGGTGGCTGAGTTTGTTGAAAAATGTTTGAAATGTCAACGAGTAAAGGTAGAGTGTAAGCATCCAAATGGTTTATTACAGTCAATTACATTTCCAAAGTGTAAATGGGAGGTAATATCCATGGCATTGATTACAATTTTTTGAGGAAACTGAGATAAAATGATTCCATCATGGTTGTTTTGATAGGTTAATTAAGGTAGCTCATTTCATTGTGGTTAAGTCTACTAACTCAACTAGTGACATAACTCAGATTTTCATTAGAGAGATAGTGAGGTTGCATGGTGTTCCTAAGAAGATTATATCAGACAAAGATGGCAAGTTCACTTCCAGGATTTGGAAGGAGATGTTTTCTAGTTTGGCGATAGAGTTGGATTTCAGTACAACTTATCATCTGCAGACAGATGCACAGATAAAGAGGGTTAACAAGGCTCTTGAGGACATATTGAGGATGTATGTCATGCATCAATAATGGAAGTGGGAATAGTATCTTGCACTAGTAGAGTTTTCATACAATAATGGGTATCAGGAATTCTTGAGAATGAGTCCGTTTGAGGCACTTTATGCGAGTATCTGTAATACTCCCATCAGTTGGAGTGATCCAGTGAATAAGGTATTTATTGGACCGATATGTTGGCAGAGATGGAACTGGAAATGCAGGTTATTAAAAGGGATTTGAAGGCAGCATAGGACAAGTAGAAGATTTATGTAGCTCAACATAGATCATTTAAGGAGTTCCAAGCTGGGGAGCATGTGTACTTGTGCCTCAAGCCCAAGAGGGGATCCTTGAGGATTGGATAATGTGCCAAGATGGCAACTCGGTATGGCAAACATTTCAAGATGCTTGATAGGATTGGATAGGTGGCCTACCGATTTGCGCTTCCTCCAATAGTGAAAGTCTATAATGTTTTCCATATTTCATTGCTTAAGAAGTATGTCTAGGATAATAATCACGTGATTGACCAGTATGTATTGCAGGTGGAACTAGAGGGATAATTCTAACCAGAAACATAATGCATATTGTAGTAGAAACAACTTATGCTTCGAAACAGAGCAATCATGTAGGTTAAAGTGCATTGGAAGCACTTTGGTCCCGATGAAGCTACATGGGATATGACTGATTAGATGTGGGATATGTATCCTTCTCTGTTCGCTTGTTGATCAAATGTATTTTGATATATATTTTGATGTTGTGTTTTGGTTATGTATATGTATATGCATATGTATGTAAATACCACATAGAGGTGTGTTATAAAGCTCCAATAAGCGATATGGTGTTCATGATATGATTGGTTATGTTTTCAGCAGTATGATATGATGTAAATATTACCTCGAGCTATGTTATAAAGCTCCATGGGAAGCATGTGTTTTTATAGTTTATAAGTGTCACTGAATACCAAGGTCGGTGTTCCCCCAAGGGGGAGGGATTTGTAACAACCCTTGTTTGATTTACTATGTAAATAAAAATAAAACCAAGGTCACGAGACATGTATTCCAAGCTAAATGTTGGAGAAAACATAGTGATGGGTGTCACTGGTGATTAATTAATGGTTATGGAAATTGGAAAAGGCAAAGGGGAAATAATTGACATTTTATTTATGAAAATAAAGGAAAATAGGAGAAAAGGGAGATGAAGGGTCTCATATTTGCATGAGATTGAAAGCAAAGGAAAATGAAGAAAATAGAGGCCTCAATGACAAAAAGGCTTTTGAGGATCAATTCACAGATTTTGTCAGTTCAGTTTTGGAGCTCTCTTCTATTCTCTCATTCTCTCATACTCTTTCACACTTAGAGAATTCTTGGAGCATGCTTGGAGCACTCTAGTGTTCACTTGGATTTTGTGAAAGAAGACAATGGAAAGAAAGAAAGCGAAAGGGAATAGTTGGATCAGTCGCTATAGCTAGATTGCTTTGCAGGTAACATGGTTCATGTGTGTTTTCCTTTCTAATTTATGTATCCATGGTGTATGCATGTGATTATATTGGTTATGTGTTGTCATTGGCATGGAGAGTTTCCTGGATCGACAAAGGTTTTGGCCCCGCCTTGCCATTTCCTAGATAACCATGGCATTTGGGGTTTTCCATTTGCTTTTTTTATGGTTGGTGCTCATAATTCCTTATGGCCGTGGGTTGGAAAAACCACTCTGGAAGCCCTAGAACAAATCAGGTTGACTTACTAGTCCCAGAGCCTAGGTTGGGACAAACACTTTGGAGCCCTGGGTGCACTGATTTACTAGTCCATGGAGCCAGGTTGGAAAAATTCTCTAGAGCTCTAGAAGGTTGTGGGTTGAGTTAATAGTTCCCGGAGACCTTAACAACTTGGGTAGAGACCGATTTGGTTGGTGTTAGTGATGTCCGACTATGAGGTGAAATTACTAGTTGAGGGTTGAGGTGGTTTGGCCTTTGGAAGCCCTATTTTAGTTTTGTTTGGTTTATTCTATGAGATCCCAAATTCATGCTTGGAATATGGCACAAGGGTGATTGGCTAAAAGAGAGATTTGGTTTAGCTCATTCTATTGTCAAGTGGTACATGGAAGTCCCCGACTTGGTTGTTATTTCCATTTATTAATAAGAGCTATTCTTCTATTGTGATTCATGCATATTTGTAGTGATTATGTTGTTGATATTATGGTTGAGTTTCCATGGTTCCTATGTTGGTTATTTACTATTTATTTATTGGTTAAAAGACATATATTATTTATGGCTCCTTTGATGAATGGTTTAGCTATTGATTGGTTGATGAGTGTATGGACTAATAAGTGTTGTTGTAACTATGTGGAGAGGGAATAGGGCATTTTCGATGATTCTCAGATGAATCTTATACTTTTATGATCAGATATGCACTCAAGACCTGTAGCTTACATGTATCCCATGTGTTTGACGAAATTCCTAGTATGTTCTGGTCATTCTAGGTCAAGTTATGAGTCGCATTCGAATGTTTAGCTTTGTGATTGTGTCAATTATGATTCTCTTGTGAGCTTATTGAATTAATGAACAAATATGTATTTATAACCTACAGGTACTATGTACACAAAGTGTTTGTATAAATGAGTAATTCAAACGTCCAACATCACGACATTATAACTTTGGCATACAATCTTAGTTTGACTATCATAATAACTCGTTTTGAAGATCTCCAGTAGGAGGCCGAACAAAACATAGATACTAGTCTCAGACTTTTTTAGTATCTTAATTTCCCCTGAAAATATCGTTTAGGCCCTCAAAATGACCTCAGAAGTTTAGAACCCGAGGAAACTTCCAAAAATAGAAAGTTTTCTTAAATTTAAGGAGACAAAATTGAAAATAAATAGTGTTTGGTCAAGTTGGGATGATAACCGTGTGATCATGTGTATTGGGTGGTTGCAGTCAGTTCTAGACATATGGACCCAATTTTCTATAAGTGCATCTTGGTAATCAGGTCTCGCATAGTAACTCTCATCTTCATGTTTACCCTAGTGACTAGGTTAAAGTGGGTAAATATGGGGTGAGGTGGTTACAGATTGGTATCAGAGCTCTCAGGTTCAACACTTGGACTAGATGGGTGGAATGTGTTTGTCATGCATGCATGTTAGTTGTATATGCTTTCATTATGCATGCATTGTGATAGTCACTGTTGCAGTAGTGTCATCATGTAGAGGTTGATGATGTTGATGTTGGTATGATTGACACATTGATTTTATTATATGTATACATATGTTGTGATAATCTAGTTTGATTTTGTAGACATGATAGCCTCCCCTGAACTTCACTAAGGTATTTTGATTATGTTTATATTTGGTTACCTGACATGGTATGCTTGTAGGAAGTAGAAGATCCAAGTTGACAAGAAAAATGGTGGACTATAGTTCATGTGTTTATCCCTATAGATCAGATGATAAACATGGTGATGAGTACATTGAGAAGTTTAAAGGTCGATATGAGGAGATGTAAGATAGATAATGACAGGATGATTTAGTCATAGGAAATAATTGCTAGGGAAAAGGAAAAATAAGTGGAGTTTAATGCAGTCATCCTTCAGAGTCTTATCAGATTTGTAGAGACAGGGACTGCTTAGGATCAATCATGGACAAGAGGAAAGGATCAATGGGGCATATTGCATCAGGTCTCAATCAAGATACATATTTAATAGGGATGATACAGTCAAAGATGGTAGGTTCTTGGATACACCTAGAAAGAGGGGTAATTACCGTGGGTTTTATTCTAGTTCTAGTTTAGAGAGATAACAATGTCATCACCATCGCTATCCATTTAAGAGTGACAAGCAGTGCTTTCCAGATGAGTTCAAGAAAGAAAATCCTCCTACATTAGATGGAGAAATGAAGAATCCACATGATGCAAAAGCTTGGTTTATTGGGATGAATATGTTTTTCATATTGCATGATTATTTAGAGAATATGAAAACCAAGATAACTACTTTCAATCTTAAAGGAAAATTAGAAATTTGGTGGGAATATGTAAATAATGTCAAAGGCATTCGAGAAGAGGAGTTGACTTGGAGTGACTTTTTAGGAAGAAGTATCTATCTGAAAGATACTATGATGACAGGGAAAATGAATTCTATGACTTGAAGATGGGATCTACAACCGAAGTGTACTAGAAGATTCTTCAAGTTTTTGAGATATGTGCCTTATCTTAAGGAAGATAAAACAAAGATTCAGAGATTCATCAGTGGGTTGTGATGGGCCTCCAAATTAGGCATAAATTAAGGTCCATCTGACCATCCTTCAGCACATTAAACCTCTATTTTTGCGTTAGATAATGTATTTTTAACTTTAATATGTTCATGAGGATGGTTTATGGATAATTGCATATTTGTGCCTAATATTATTTATTTTTATGGAATATTGTGAGAATATTGGGCAGAATATGAAGATTTGGAGGAGGAGATAATTTAGGGACTTGCTCCCTACTACAGGAGGATCAAAATTAAATAATAAATCAAGAAGATATTATGAAATTATTGCACAGATTCTGGAGCTCCAATGATTGAGAAAATATAGGAATGTGTTCCCTGTCATTTAATGTAGATTCCTAGTATTGAGAACCAAATCCACAATTTGAGAGATTTTGATGGGAAAGCTTCCTCCTTTCATGGGTAATGATTCGTAATCATTTTGTACAAGTACCAAGTCAAATTTTCCTCTAGGGGTTGATTTTTATCAGTCTTCTTGGGGAGAGAACTCATATTTTTGTAGCTCCACTATCATTTCTTGCAGGGATATAAATGTATTGATATAAATAATGAAGATTGGTGCCATTTTCAACTTCTAAACCTTGGTCTCTTCCATAGGACTCTGAGTTTCCTTGGGCTTGGCCATCCCAGGAGCCTTAGAGCCCTTTTGTAATATTTTCTTTTCTTCCTTTCACTTCTTATTCACATGCATCTCTTGTTCTTGTCTTTTTTCTATTTCTACATTTAGTATTAATGATTTCTGGTTGTAGGATTGTGTTAAATGGTTGAAGTATGTTATTTTGTAGGATAAAAAACATCATTTCATCATTTGAACAATTTTGAAAGGTCATAGTAATCATTGAGCTACTTGGATTAGTTTTCTTATTCCCAAATCTAGATTTCTGGAAGTCCCTTGTGGCAAATAACAATAAATTTCTGCTATTTTTTAGAGCATGATAACAAGTTTCAATTGAGTTGATTCCACTTGAATTAGATCAAAAAAATATTCTATTTAATAATTTTTTTTACCCCATTTCATTTTCACTTTATTATGTTAGGAATTTGATAGATTTACTAGCTCACTAGTTCTTGAATTTCTAGATTTTAGACTAGTAATTTTCTGCCTTTTTTTTTAGCATGGGTTAATAGAGGTCTTTTTGAGTGATTTTACTTGGAATGAAGACCTAATACATCCTATTAAATAAAAGAATTGTCCCATCCAATGTGGATTTTATTTTCTTGGTCATTCGATGAATTATAACTTCCTGTAGTAAATCCGTAACATCTTGTAGTTTCCTGTAGTACTCTTCCAACATGTATATACTTGCCCAAATTTGCTCAAAAATATTGGTTTTGGTCCCTTAGGGTTGAATCATGACCCCTAGGATCTAAATAAATGGTTGAGGAGGGATAAAAACCACTTTGGACTTGTCGTTTTACCCATTCAAAACATCTCAGTGATTTGGGTTAGTGGAAAAATTTATGAATTGGATAATACAATGATTATTTTCTTGATTGCCACATCCAATGAACTCTCTTAATGGATCTAAACTCTTTGAAATTTAATGGTTGAAATTTAATTCATGATCTTTACTTTATACAATTAGATTTTGTTTCTTTCCTTGTATTTTCTTTCTTGTAATAGGTTAAGGTTCCCATTTCGAGCATTTCATTTTTTGCAATTAGTTTAGGATTTGATTTCATTAAATGCACTCCATTACATTATGACAACAAAGGAAGGACACATTGTATGCTGCACCTATGCCCATATCTATTAAGTTTATATGAACCCTGGGTTGATAATTAAATTTGGGAGCCTTGGGAGTTGCAACATTTTTGTTGCAATACCGAGGCTCATCATTTTTTCGCGTCGTTGCCTAAGAGGTGTCAAAGTATGCATTGTTTTCTTCCCTAGTTGATTCATTTCTTTTACTTTCTGCAAAAAAAAAAAAAATGCATTATGAATATTTCATTTCAAAAAAAGAAAATTGCATTGCATTAGCATTCATATAAAAAAAGAGTACTTCTCCAACAACAACCCTCCCCCATTTGATCACGTGGTGCAGTAAGAGCCACACCACCATCCATTTTTGCAGTAGTAGAAGAAGAGATGATAGAAAAGGTAGAAGAAATGGATGGAGATGATGACAATGAAGAAGATCCTCTTCGATTTCCCATTAAAGATACTGATGTTTGTGTGAACATGAAGAAAATCCCTCCATCTTTTCTTCCAAACTTTCATGGTCTAAGGTCAGAGGATTTAGAAACCTTTCTCTTTGAATTTGAAATTATTTGTAGATCTTATGGTTACTTGTTAAACACTCAAAAGTTGAGATTGTTTCCGACAACATTGAAGGATAGAGATCTTAAACGGTTCATGAGTTTAAGGACTAATTCAATAAGATCATGGAATGATATGGAAATATATTTTTAGAAAAATATAAAGATCATGATCTCAAGGAAGAAATATTTAGAAAGAACAAAAAAGAAGATGAGAGTCTTGAGGATCTAATAGAGAGGTTCATGTATAATGTTAAGAGGGGAAAACTACATCATTTAGGATCCAACACACTAAAAACCCTCTTAGAACAATTAGGGATGAATGGATTGATCTCGTTGATCTCATGACTAGAGTTGATGCATACCAATTATCATTTGAAGAAATTTGTGAAACATGCAAACACATATCAAGAGGAAGGGAAAGAGTAAATTGATCAACGTCAAGATCAGTAAGTCATGCTAAACCTGGAAATTTGCTTGATAAATTTAAAACATAAATTCTTAGCAATTTAAGTGAACAGTATAAATGTTAAGAATAGAAAATGAGCAAAAAGAAGATGCTGATATTTGTGTTGTCCATGCAGAAGCACATGATGTTAAATATTTCTCCTCATTACCAAGGTTGAAGGAAGTTTACCAAGAGGACAATGGAGCAAGTCAATTTCCAATGCAATTATGTTATGTAGCTCCAAGAGGACCATGGTAGCCTATTCAACCTAATATGATGCAAGAGACTAATTCATAATTTCAAGCTTATGCACATCCATCTCAAAGTAATTGGAACACACCCTTTCCTTGGAAATGTTGGCCATCTCAACCCCAAAACCAATCTTGGCAACATGGTTGGCAAAGAACTTATGGGAGCCTTATTTAGAAAGAATAAAAAAGAAGATGAGAGTCTTGAGGATCTAATAGAGAGGTTCATGTATAATGTTAAGAGGGAAAAACTACATCATTTAGGATTTGACACACTAAAAACCCTCTTACTTAGAACAATTAGGGATGAATGGATTGATCTCCTTGATCTCATGACTAGAGTTGATGCATACCAATTATCATTTGAATAAATTTGTGAAACATGCAAACACATATCAAGAGGAAGGGAAAGAGTAAATTGATCAACATCAAGATCGATAAGTCAAGCTAAACTTGGAAATTTGCTTGATAACTTTAAAACAGAAATTCTTAGCAATCTAAGTGAACAAGTAGAAATGCTAAGAATAGAAAATGAGCAAAAAGAATATTCTGATATTTGTGTAATTAACTCGCAGGGTTGATTGCTTTGACATGCATGTGATGCAATGTTGAATTGGGAGAAGTTAACTTGGTCTCCAAAATGGAGATAATGATGAAGTGTTTCATCTTTTGAAAAAGAGTCCTAATGGTCTTTTTCTACATGCTTGACTGAAAGGTCATTTGTTTTAAAGGCATGTTTTGTGGGCTTGTTATCTAGTCCATCATTTGTATGCAGATGTAAGACATGGAGGTGTTCACAAGATCTGAAATCTATTTCTTTGTTGAAGTAGGAGTTTAGGCCATCGAGTTGTTGTCTGTATTTCTATTGTTGTTAACAGTTGTTGTTGACAGCGTGTCAAACAGGTACAAATGAAAGTTTTGTGGAGCAGATGTACTTCACATTCGTTTGAGCCACCTTGGATCAATGATCAAGGCAGAGAAGTTCAAACTACTTGTTATCACCAAAATAGGACCCTGATAGGCTGCTGATTAGACTATCTCAGTGTAACTATTTCAAACCAATATTTTGGCTAAGGCTTAGCCTCCTTAGCCTGAGAGGGCTCTCTCAAATGGTTAATGATATTGATTAAAGATATGGATAGATGGCTAACTCTATGGTTTGTGATTTTATATGTTTATAGGTTGAAAGATGAAGGCTGGCTACCATTGGGCTATGGAGTCAAAGTATGTTTCAGTACCATAGCACGATCAGCTTAACATGAAAGTCAGGGCATAGAGAGTTTTTATACATAAAAAAAACAAAGATACAATGCAAGGAAACACAATTTATAGATACATGAAGGAAGTTAGAGCATCATTGATGAGTTCAAAGTAACATGTATTCATACCATTGCAAGTAAGTGAAAGAGGAAAGCCATGAGACAATAGGACATTAAAAAATCTCTTTGAATCCTGAGTAGTGAATCCAAAACATTCTACCTAGCATGGAAGTCAAGGCAGTATAGAGTTCAAGTGCAGAAATGCAAATATAAAACAGTGAAACACAGTTAGTTTATCTATGAAGGAAGTTAGAGCATCATTGATGAGTTCTGAGTATCATAAGTAAACACCACTGCAATGTAATTATTGGAAGATGCCATCAAAACAAGAACATATAAGAACTCTTCATGAATCTTGAGTTGTCTAAGTAGAAACTCTACATTAGGTTAAAAATATACACAGTCTACACATAAAGCAGCAACTGAGCCAAAAAGTCTCCAACCCTTTGCTAATTCGATCTCTTGCTTCATATATAGCTTTTAAAAAAAGGATTCCATCATCCCTCATCAAGAGAATTCGAATTTTCTATGAGTGACACCTATTGTAACCATACAACAAACCTTTAAATGCATTTGACAACTAACTAATAGTCCTAGAGTCCTAATACAATTAGGAGTACAACTCCTTGTTATGACTAAACCACCTTAACTAAACATTGAATGCATTCTTTGACAGCTACAACCTCATGAGGTCGAATTTGATGAAGCCTCCCACGTTGTCACCTTACTGCTGATGATAAACCCTAGAAATTAGGGAACATGTTTCCCTGTTTTTAGGTTTCGAATCCTTGAAAATTAGCACGTGGGACAGAGCCTTTATCTTCTCATCTATGACATATTTTACAAAAATGAAGTAGGTTTTTGTAGTCCATGATGTCTAGAACAAAAAAATATATATATTTTTTAAAACTTCTCCAGATATCCAGAATTTGTCCTTGAAAAACACGTTTAAAATAGGAAAAATCTGTTCTCTGAAATTAGGGTTTCAAAGAATTCTTAGTATCTCCAAACTGATAACACTTATGAAGAAAGTGAGATAGGTTATTTTAGTTGGATAGTTGATGAATAGAAACCTCCTTAAGAATTCCAAAATACCTTTTCCTATGACCATAAACTGATATTGAAAAAGAATGCTAAAGCTAGAAGAAAAATCTTTTATTTCAGCAGTTTCGTAGCGCAAGTTTAACCATAAATTTCTCCCACCTCACAACGAATTTGAAGAAACTGAAAGAGGTTTTTGTAGTTCAGTATGTTAGGAAGAAAATTCTCTTTTAGGTTTCAAAATTTAGTTGTTAGCTGCTTAGGAAACCTTCTGGAAGTTGACTAGTAAAAGCAAAAAACATAGTCTTTTATGCTGAAACAGGCTTTTTCAGTGGTTTCGCAGCGCGCTACGAAAACTCCTAGAATCCACGATTTTGTAACTAATTTAAAAAAATTGCAAAATTATGTGAGATATGACTTCTAAACACATGGTGAGGTTTCTAGGACATGGAATTAGGTTGTCAAACTTTATTTAGAAAAGAGAATGACACTACTGAGATGAGATGACTCAAAACCTATTATAATACTATGACTAGAAACAAGGCAAACTTTCCAAAGTTTAGAAACAAAAATTTTAGGGTGATAACAGTGGCTCCACTAGGGATAGTGTGCCCTTGTGGTATAATAAGAACCTGTAGCTCTAGTGCTGCTGGCCATCCTCTAGAAATGAAAATTGTGAAATTCTGCCCAATCTGCTTCAAACTGTACCTAGTAAAAATTGCTCAGTCAACCTTGATCTTATTTTCATATTCCTACCTACCTACCCTATCAATTGAAAACTTCTTTCAGCTTAATCAATGTGAAATTTCCAATGTAGCCAATCATTTGTTTTATCTGATATTTGAGTTTTTTGAGTGCATCGGAGTTCAAAGCAGCTATGATATTGTGATGACCACTGCCACTGAAATTGCCTCTGATCTTCATAGAAAAACTAAAACACTGGAGAGTAAAACTCTTCCATGTATTTAGCTATAGGATCCCAAAATACATGATCAGCTTGATGATCCTCATAACATCCTGTTACTTCTAACAATTGATCTTTAGTCACACAACATTTATTTGATAAGTTATCCAACTGCCTTTCTGCATGATTTCCATAAACAATGTAATTTTCCTCACTATTATGATCATTCTTTGATGTAAGCTGCTGCAGGGAATTACATAAATGATCAACCTTTTCCTCTGCTTAAGGGTTATTAAAAATTTCTTCCAGTACTTCTTCTCGGTGTTTGCAATTATTTTCATCTTCATTATGATCTGAAGACTGACAAGTTTGCTGCATCTCTACATCAATCTCGGAGGATGTAATATGATTTTCATAAGTAAAAAGCTGTTGATTTTCATGCTACATTTCATGGGATGTTATCCTTTCTTCTTGGTGTTGAAATGTATTGTTATGAAGAGCCTCTAAAATTTCTTCATCCATGAATTCATCATCATCATAACAATCCTCCAAATATTGAGTAAAACTCGCAGAATGTTTACAACAATCTTTGACCAGCAATAAGGAGGGATGGCACTCTTTATACATCTCATAGAATACATCATGGAAATCAGCAAGAGAATGTAATGAACCATTTTCCAAGATTTTATACTAGGACCATGCTTTTCCTTCTAAAGTGGTCATAAACATCTTCATGAGACAATCTTTAGGGAACTGAACCTTAAGACTGCGTACATGCATATGCAACCTAACCAAATGAAGAGTAGCATTGTCTTTCTTTTCATCTTTGAATATTGAAAGATCATCTAACCAATCAACCTTTGGCATAGGATTTGGAAAACAAGGGATATGAGATCGATTCATAAGGTCATACCTGTCATTCATTCTTGCAATGGAACTCATATTGAAACTTCATCAAGCTACTGATCTTCTAGCAGTGGAGTCACCTTCCAATTTGGTATCTAATGTGCGGAGTTGCCAAGGTAGATTGGAGCCTTGAAAACTTTCTGAGCTCCTGCTACCTTCAGAAGTTCAGCTTATTGATTTCAGGAATGAATAATCTTCAGACACCCGACAGACGCACCAAAATGTTATCACCAAAATAGGACCTTGATAGGCTGCTGATCAGACTATCTCAGTGTAACTATTTTAAACCAAACGTTTGGTTGAGGCTTAGCCTCCTCAACCTGAGAGGGATTTCTCATTGGGTTAAAGATTTTGATAATGAATAAGATGGCTAACTCTATGGAAAATTCAAACAACAATGTATAAATGGTTGAAATTCCAAGTAACAAACTTCCATTGGGCTATGGAGTCAAAGTGTGTTTCAGTACAAAAATAAGATCAATTTCACATGGAAGTCAGGGCATTTAGGGTTTTAACATAAAAGCAAAATAGAGATATAATGTAAAGAACACAACCTATAAACACATGAAGGAAGTTAGAGCTTCATCAATGAATTCTAAGTAACATGTTTCTATACCACTGCAAGTAAGTATATGAAGGAAGCCATGAGGAAAATCAAACATTAAAACCCTTTCTAAAGCCTGAGTAGTGAAAGCAACTCTTTGTATTAACCTGAAAACATACAGTCACATACAATAACACAATATGCTTGTTTCTTTGAAAATTTCCAACCCTTGATGCATTACATCTCTTGTCATATATGGATTTCATTACAAGCTTGGATTCCTTCTTCCATCATGAGAGGAATTCGAATTTCACTTGACCTGACACCTATTGATACTTAAACAAACTATTAATTACAACTAGCTGTTAACTAACAGTCCTAGAGACCTAATACAACTAGGAGTGTAACTCCTTATTATGACTAAACCACCTTAAATAAACAATGAATGCATTATTTGACAGCTGCAACCTCATGAGGTCGAATTTGATGAAGCCTCCCACGTTGTCACCTTACTGCTGAAGATAAACCCTAGAAATTAGGGAACATGTTTCCCTGTTTTTAGGTTTAGGATCCTTGAAAATTGGCACGTGGGACAGAGCATTTATCTTCTCATCCATGAAATATTTTATGAAACTGAAGGTGGTTTTTGTATTCCATGCTTTCTAGAACAAAAAAATCTCTTGGGTTTTTAAAACACTTCTCCAGCTGTCCAGAATCTGTCCTTGAAAAACACGTGTAAAACAGGAAAAATCTGTTCTCTGAAATTAGGGTTTCAAAGAAAGCTTAGTATCTCCCAGCTGAAAACACTTATGAAGAAAGTGAGATAGATTATTGTAGCTGGAGAGTTGATGAAGAGAATCCTCCTTCAAAATTCCAAAATACCTTTTCTTGTGACCATAAACAGATATTGAAAAAGACTGCTAAAACTAGAAGACGAAGCTTGGCTTTCAGTAGTTTCGTAGCGCAAGTTTAACCATAAATTTCTCCCACCTCACGACGAATTTGAAGAAACTAAAAGAGGTTTTTGTAGATCAATATGTTAGGAAGAATATAATCTTTTATTTTTCAAAATTTAGTTCTCAGCTACTCAGGAAACCTTTTGGAAGTTGACTAGTAAAAGTAAAAAACAATCTTTTATGCTGAAACAGGTTTTTTCAGTGGTTTCGTAGCTAATTTCAAAAATTTGCAAAATGATGTGAGATATGACTTCTAAACACATGGTGAGGTTTCTAGGACATGGAATGAGGCTATCAAACTTTATTTGAAAAAGAGAATGACACTACTGAGATGAGATGACTCAAAACCTATTATAAGACTATGACTAGAAACAAGGAAAACTTTCCAAAGTTTAGAAACAAAAATTTTAGGGTGATAACACTACCTTCTTTGACCATTTCAGTAGGAGTTCTGTAGGAAGGCAAGGAGGAAGACAGTTCTTCCCAGGAAGACCATCCCATCTAGGAAGGGAAGTGGTCAGAGAATTTGGCTCAGAGGCACTATGCAAGGCAAGTGTGTGGAGGCTGAAAGAAGAGGGTGCCATTACTCTCATTTACTGTTCAAATCATTATATCAGTCTTTTGGAGACCAAAATTTATTTTAGTGGGAAGGTGGGATCCAAAATGGATTTTGGATAGACTCCTAAGTCTAATTGTTCCTCACTGAGGAAAATGAAAGTCCAAGGAAGTTCCTAGAAATAGCCCCATTGTAGAGATCTTTCCTTCTGAATATACTGCAACTTGAATGGGCTAAAATGGACTTAGGATGCAGAAGTTATCGTAGAAAGAAGATGCCCTTTTTTCTTTGGAAAAAGAGGCAAAAACCCCTAAAAATGGCAAAAAACCCTTATAAAGGGAAATCACATCGAAGAGGTTCCAAGAGGCAGACTTAAGCGGAAAGGGAAGAGCCCCTGATCTCCTATCCCCGATATATCAAGTCGGAGATAGGCCTGTGATTGATGGCAGGACCCTGAGCAATGTGATATTGCGATCGTCGATATCGGCAAATTGGCATCGGCAATGGCATGAAACAAGGGACAGCCCCCCGGGCCAATACGACTTGTGATTGCGATATATCGCATCGCAACGTCGCGTCGTAGTGATATAAAGGGGTGATAATGCTGGATCTGAAGAATTTATAAGCATGAATTTATAACATTTGTATTCCACCATAAAAGAAATTTCCTGTGTATAAGCGCATTTCGGTGTAAAAACCAAAATACAAAGGAAAGACGCCGAAGCGATAAAACCAGACCCGAAGGCGAATAATAGGTGCAATTCATATGATTTGAGTTCTGTAAGCAGGATTTCGGGCATGCCTCAAGCAATAAATGGTATTGGGTCGGCTTCGCCCAATCCCATACAATGAACAATGCGTGGCTGGCAGAGGAGAGAGGAAAACCGCCTTTTCAGGCGGGTAACCTCCGTATTCCTAAGCCACCCGAAATCACATACTGACTGTTGGATCAGAGATCCTGTAGATCGATGGTGGGGCTTGCGATAACAACCAAAGGCAGACTCGATGCAATATTAGGGCGGATGAGATAATATTTCAAGTCTGATAGAAAGAGTTCTGTCGGGTTTTTCACATATTTCCCGTGTATTTGAGATTTTAAGCAAAACGCTTATGCGATGCGATATGCTGCCTAGTGGTGGACCTGATAGGTATTTTAGGGGCGATTGAATGAGATTTCAAGTCCGAAAATCACGCCCGATAGTGTATTTGTATACATTTTTTGTGTAATGGTATTTTCTCTATTTTCGGGTTTTTGCCTAAGAGAAGACCCCGAAACCTCTGTAACCGCTCCTGATCATCATGCCACATTGCAAGCAGGAATTTTTAGAGGAAATGATGCATTTTGAAGCCACAGAGCGGCAGAGCAAGATGGCAAGTCTAATTGATAGGGAGCAGAGAAGCTGTAGAGTGTAGAGGGATAATGAATTGCAGAGAAACGGTCGGGGTAGACAAAAAGCCAAAAAAGTACCTCAAAGGAGGCAGAGAGCTCGATTGAGAGCAAGCAAAAGAGGCAGAAGAAGAGAGGGTGAATGCTAATGTGCAGAGCAGCTGAGACAGTCACTTGGAGGTCAAGTGGATTGCTGAGAGCTCAAGGAAGCTAGAGCTAGAGCTAAAGCCCAAGAGCTAGAGCTAGAGCCAAGAGCCAGAGCCAAGAGTGAGAGCCAGAGCCAGACCCAGAGCGAGAGCCTAGAGCCAGAAAGCTGAGAGCTTCAGTTCCAGGGATAAGATGGTGTCTAAACCCATTGTGTTATGTGTAAACCAATGGAGTTGAGCCACAGATCTTGTAAAAGGACTTTTCCATAATCCCAGAGAACCTAGTTGAGTTGACTAGAGCTCATGGAGATGTAGCCCAAGAGTTTTGGGTGAAATCCTAATTAAATTGTTGTGTTCTATGTGTTGTTTTATGGCTGCATTGTTTACTGTTACATGTATTTTACATATCAGCACAAACAACAGATTTTAAAGCATATAATCAGTTAAAACAACCATAAGCATACACGTTATTTTCAAGCACATATTTAATTCCGCATTGGTTAATCATAAAGACTTGGGAATATTTAAGCTTTGAAAATGGGAGAGGTTCTTGTAAGTTACACAAGAAGCCTAAGTGCCCCATTTTTAGATCATCACTTGATGTGGTGAGTGAACTTTCCATATTTAGAAAAAAAATTTCAAACTACATTAATTAAAAAGGAAAACAGGTGTAATATTTAAAACCTTATGGAATATAAAATTTATAATATAGTAAAGTTTAGTGAACATGTGTAAAAGGCATATTAATCCCTACTTCTTAGGTTGCAAAGACTATATGAATTCCTTTTCCATAGTTGTTTCTTGTTTCTTGTTTTATTTTTTTTAATTAATACAGATTAATACATGTATTAATCTTTTCACTTAAGTTTTCATTAAAAAGAATAAAGAACACTTTTTTTCTATCAATCTAATATAAGAAATCATTTTGTCCACGAATCAAAAAGTTGTACCTCTTATTTGGATTCATATCAAGGCTAGTTAATATTCAATTGAATTTACTTACATGAAAGCCTAAGTTTCATACAAGCATAGTATAACACATTAGCACTCCTAGTTCTCAAATGAAGCAATGCTAGAAACCATTCTAGCATTAGTTAGAGTTAAACATTTTTTTTATTCCTTCAAATATATGGTTGTATAAATTATTTGCATGACCTAAGTTTAATGGTACTCTACATTACATTTCGTGTAATTTATTCTTCACACTTGTTACATCTCATATTACATGAGCTTCCACCTTGCAATTTCCATCACATTGATGGACATTTGCTTCTTGTTCCTTGGTGATGTTGGGCCAACTTAGGATAATTCACCTTTATGGAGTTCTCTATCTTCATCCCACTATATCATTTGATGGATACCTTTGGTTGGAGGAGTCTCTGTTCTTCCTAGTTGGTTGATGGTGTTTGTTGTTCGATGGTATTCTCATGCGTTTGCCTTGCTGATTTCATAGTTGATATATGCAGATCATACTATATTACTATGATGATTTGGTATATATGTCTATCTTGGATTTGGATGATGTTTCTAGATCCCCAAGGGGTTAGATGATATGGATAAAATATATATGTTTCATAATGATTGAGGTTTCTGAATGACTTTTGCATGATGATTTGGTATTACATTGTGTCACTTGGAGGGGGTATTTTCTATTGATTTTTCAAAGGTCTTCTTAGTTGATAATTATTTTGATTGATTTGATATTTTTCATATTCTTATTATTCATTAAGAAATTACACAAAAGACATCAATAGTAGAAATATTTATGATAGTAGGATCATAAAGATAAATTCAAACACATGAGACACATAATTTACCCTAGGAGAACCCACTTGGGGAAAAAAGCTATAAACCTTCCCTTAGAGAAATTATTCAATTCAACAAGATATATAATCTTATTTTATAGTAAAAAACAAAGTCAAACTGATCACAACCACGTCCAAGTCAAACTTGTTCAACCCGAGATAAAATTGGCCTCCTGAAATTTCGGCCTTCCACCTAAAAAATATGTCTATTGTTGCTTCAGAAGTTAGGTCTACCTAGATTCTCGAATTTCTCTTTAAACTCAATTTTCCCTTGTCTTTCTCCTCCTTTGCTTGAACATAGGTGAACCTTTTCTTGATTCGAAGTCATCAAAATTGCCTCCTAATTAATGAAGTCTAATGGATATATATATTTATAAGATGATTCCGAAGTGGTGTGTCCGAAGGTTATGTTGACATGATATTTTGGAGAGATGACTTGACATTCTTGGAGCCAAAAATTCAAATCTTGAAATTCAAAATTCCCTCTTTTTGAATCCTAAATGAAGAACATGTATTGGGTTTATTATTACATAATATTTGAAGGGCTAAAAAATTAATTATGAAGACTGATCATAAATACAAAATTCAACACTCTCTCTTAGCTAGGGAGGTATTCATAATGAAATTTCCAGATGTTCTCTTGTTGAAAATTTTCTATAAGAAAAGGTTAAAATAACATCATGAACATGAACATGAACATCAACATCATTTGATTACCATAATCTGGGCCAAAAAATTTGACCCATGGAAAAATATATAACATCAACTAGGTACCATAATTTAGGTTAGCATCTCTAACCCATGGTTTATCATTAGCATCAACTAGTCGTCATGATTTTGGTTGTCACCACTGAACCATGTTATATAGACTATTCTTGGTTCATCATCATCCTAGTCAATATCTTTGGCCCATGGTGAAACCCTAGGGACACACTTAATACATTTGAGTAAGCCTTGTACTAAATCCAAAGGCCTCATTCTAGGCCATGATGCTAAATGTGCTCACTCAACCTATCTAGAGAGTAATCCTAAGATTGATGATGAAAGGCACCTACTCAACTCTATGGTTGAGTAATTATGGGCCTCTAGGACCATTCTTCCTAATTATGGTCAACATACTCGACCCATGAAGAATGACTATCCTTAGGAAAATGTTGAATGAGTTAGATATGTTGATGTGTCAATCCACTACTTGTGGAAAGCATCCTGCATTAGCATCATGATAAAAACTTCATCGTTTGGAGAAATTCCACAATTATCCAAGTCATTACTTAGAACTTGGTCAACACTATGACTTATCATGAAATCCTGGGCTATTACCATTCCTACATGCTAATTGAATGGTAACTCTCTTTCTCAATCCTAAAGGAACTCACTCACACACATGGAAAACACTTCAGGCCTTACTGCTCTCTGAGTGATTTTCCCTAGCCACATTTTGTGGCCTTTGGTCAATAATTTGACTTGTCTATATTCTAACCTAGGGAGAATGTCTGTCCCTTGATGTGACAACATCAACATTCCCTCTTACTGAGTGAAGCATTTTTAACTAATCTAATCTTGTCCTTGAAGTATACAAACTTTACCCTGGGGAAAAGGCTTTATGACAATGTCAACATCCTCCTCATTTGTAGAAATGTGTTGGAGCCTCAATGCTTCCTTTTGTATCATGTATCGTATATAGTGGTACTTGATTTCAATGTGTTTTGACCTATCATCATGGTCATCTCCTGCACCTGATCAAACAATCCTGCGAGAAATTAATGAAGCCACACTACTCACCTAACTAGATGCAATATACTTGGCCTCTGCAGTGCTGAGTGTGACATGTGTATGCTTCTTTCTCATCCAGAATATTAAAGTAGAATCCAAAACTGAAGCATCATATTGATGTGCTCATCCTTTATTTTGCATTCTCTACCCAATCTATATGTTCCCATGGTTGTCACCCTGACTGGGTGCTCCCATTGACACAGGAATAGATTCTATTGTGGAAATCCTTGCTTCTCCCTTTCCACCATTGCTCCCCCTGTCACATGAGTCCTTCTATTCCTCAAAATTTTGAGGTAGTTCTAACAACTTGAGCAATTGTCTCCTCATAGTCCCAACCCTCTTTATAAGATAATCCTTCAAACTTGTTGACTTGCTATCTCCCTCTAAAGCAGGAGCTCTTATGGTCATGATGATAGTACAACTTCTCCCTCTTGAGCACAAATCATCGATCCTGGGAGAATCCTCTTTCCATAACATTTTCTTCATTTTTCCAAATGATTTCATTTTTTTCCAAAGCCTTTGGAACATTTACAGTGCATCCGCAACCCTCACAAGGAGGTCATAGTAGAAAAAATTATAACCAAGCAAAAGATACAAATACAAGATGCTTACTAATAGAAAATAATAATAATAATAATCTATGAAGAGAGATATAAGATACTTATCCTTTTTAGGAATGAAGAGAATTTGATAGCTCCCTCTTGATCCTTGCTCTCTTTGAAAAATCCATCTTAAATGTCCTCATCATCAACCATTGCTGCAAGATTCTTGCATTTACTTAGAGCATAATCATCAACTTTGAATTCTATAGCTCTAACATTTTGTCCACAAACCTTAGGACTTTCTTAATCATATCCTTCAAGATTTATCTAGGGTTTACAAGTCCTATGAATACCATATGTTCCAAGAAAATCTCATAGCATGTGTTATGACATCCCATTCTCTATGACTGAGAGCCTTTCTTCTTAGCTCCCTCTAATTCTAGAGCAACTTCAATATCTCTACTTAATTAATTGCAATATTGAAAAAATCTACTCAATGGTATATTTCTATTAGGCTCTGTGTTCAATCACATACATCGAAAATAATGGCTATCATCATCATATACTACTAACACACACTAATCAACATGCAAAGGACTCATAGGATAAATGAAAATTCTTATTAATACTTATTAGAAATAATTCATTCCATCCTCAACACATTCTCTACAATGATATAACACAATAGTTACAGACATTTGGAATTTTTACTGAATGTCATGCACGCCAAATGGGATATTACTTGAGTTTTTTCTCCATATGTACCAACATCCTTTGACTGTACTCTTGTAACATTCTCACCATATGCAAACAACCATACAACATGAATTAGTTCACAAGAATACATTCCACCTTTTTCTTATGTCCCAAGCTAGACTCCGATTGATTTATTTTGCAAATTATTCAAAAGGTCTTGAACCTCGATCAAACTAATACAGTAATCAAGGTTTTATTCGATTCAAAACTTGAGCACAAAGATTTCAGGAACTTGATTGAACCTGAGTGCTCCACATACTCAAATATTCACCAAATCAGAGATATTTTGCCAAATATATCTAGGTCAAACTAAATATTTACCTTTTCACACCGCATTGAGTGATATCTTAGAGCTAAGTAAAGGGGATTTATTTCCATTTGATCCACTAATTAGTGTAACATCTTCAAACTAGAGAACATAATCAAAATTTTCCATATAGCTTGACTTCGTCTTAATGTAAATTTCGAACATAGTTGTTGTACCAGACTTCTGCATCACATTTCATTACATGTCACATGATTTAATCTCTACATTATACTAGTCACAAAATAGTTGGATTTGTCTTCTTTCAACCAATAACGAGACCATAATTATATTACAAATCATCACATAGAAGTTATTCCACTTCGTTTTTGAAAACATTTGCCATAACAACAATTTCCAAGCTCAATTGAAATAACTTTCATAACAATTAGATGAACACTCGGCCTCCATGTTTACTTCTAATATGATCACACATACATACTCAGTCACATCAGTTACATGATCTAACAATTTGATTTCCACAACGTTTTTTTTTATCAAAATCTTGTTGATCAACAAAATGATCAAGACTGATTCATAAACCGCTGTGGATATTCCGACGGACAGTTCGTCAAAACAGATCTGGTAATATTATATTAAAAACAAATCTGCGATTCCACACCATTATAGTTTTATTAAACTTTAATATATGTATATTTAAATGTAATTAGTGCATGAATGTGAATGGAAATCATTCAAAACAAGAGAGAATGACAAAATAAGATCACACACACATAAGACACAAAATATGCTCTGGGAAACCATTTCGGGAGAAAACCCAATTGGAAGGTGAGGTCGCTTCGCTCTCTTTCTCTATCTAGAAATATGGTTGCAAGTAAAAAGAAGTAATGCTTGTGGTCCATGGGTTTCTACAATGCAAAAATCATCCATGTATGCTCTACCTCCTATCCCTCTTGGCTATATTTGATCAACTATGGAACAAAATGGTCTCGAAAGAATGGAATTCCTCTTCCTCCTAGTGGCCCGATTATAACACAACCCAATATTCTACTAGTGGTTAATTTTGACTACATCAAATCTTAACTAGAGTTACATTATAGAATCTTCTAGAGTGTTTTACATCTTAAACACGTGGCTAGCCCCTTTTCCATGAAGGTCAACTTACGAGTGGCATAACTTTTATATACAGACTCTGATTGATGTGCTTCTTACGCCTTTGGAAAGATATCTGTGGGTAGAACAACATGAAATGGTGTGGCTATAAATAAAAAAAGTTTCACTTCCAAAAAATGTTGTTTGATGCATCAAAATGCTCTCGAAAGGTTTAAGACCATGTTTTTCCAAAGTGGGTCCCGTCGATAAAAACGATCCCATGAGATGATTCCTCTATTTTTTCCACTCTTAATGCATCAAGATGGATGAAAAACAATATAATGATCCAATATAGATCACACCTCCCCACTTTGGGGGGCTTTTGGTCCCCAAGATATTTTATTGAACAAGGTGAGGACATTTTTCCTCCACCTTCTCTTTGGTGTACCATTTATCTTTTCCAGGAAGTTGTCCCTTCAACCCAATCTGCCAAAGGTCATAATGCCCCTATATTGTAGTTTCATACCTCTTCTAGAGAAAATTATCTTCTATCAGCTCTACCTAAGCATCTAGTGCCAAATCCTCCACTGAAGGTAGGACTTGTTCCTCTTCCTGATCTAGCATGGAAGACTCATAGAGTTTCAAATTCTCTACGTTCACAACTGAGTAAATGTACATATATGGCGGTAAAATGAGTCAATAGGAATTATCACCCATCTTTTCCAATATCTCGAAGGGACCATACCTTAGAGCCTTGATTTTCTTACAAGGACCCATCAACCTCTCCTTGTCCAACTGTAACCATACTCTGTCTCCCACCTTGAATGATTTTTCTGTTCTGTGCTGATCATGCTTAGCCTTATACTTCTTCTATGACTTCTGTAGTGTTTCTTGTACCTGTATATGGATCTGTGTAAT
Source organism: Pinus tabuliformis (assembly GCA_031772625.1). Taxonomy (NCBI): domain Eukaryota; kingdom Viridiplantae; phylum Streptophyta; class Pinopsida; order Pinales; family Pinaceae; genus Pinus; species Pinus tabuliformis. Next base: position 710,996,087 of record CM062804.1, read on the forward strand.
ATTTTCTATAAAATTTTCAACCCTCAAAGCATCTGCTATAAGATCTTCCCTTACTCCTCCTTGCTTCCCATATGCAATGTCCAATGGTGAAGGCGACAAATATCCAAAACAAGTTTCAAATGGGGACTTTCCTGTAGAAGTGTGGATTGCTCTATCTTCATAATGTTTTATGTATACCAAATTTTCATCCTCGGTATTCAGATGCTTCTGGTTGTATCCCATTAGAAGCTGCACAAAAGTCCTATTGACTACTTTTGTCTTCCCATATGTCTATGGATGGAATGTTGTAGGTCTCTTCAACTTGATGTCCATCTTCTCGCACAATGTAGTCTAGAATGCACTAAGAAATATTTTATCCATGTCTGAAACAATGCTCCTTGGTATTTGTTATCATTGCGGAAAAAACCCTCCAAAATTTTTCCTACACTTGGATTTTGGAGCCTACTGTGGATCTTGTGATAGGTCATTCCATGGTCACTTCTTGATCGTCAAATTCACTTGCTCACACATGCTCAGTTTGCAACGAGTTCATGAATAGATTCTTCCACACAAGATTGAACAAGCATAAGCACAATCCTTTAAGACAATGTTTGTGGAATGTTCAAACCATGTCGAGAGTCAGTGCACACTATCACTGAGAGTCCCTTACTTTTGGTTCTGTTTGTACTTCTATTTTGGTAAGTTTTTTAAAACTGTCACTTTTGCGCACCTTCGTTTTCTCGAGTGCCATTTTCATGATTTCAAATATCACTCATGCTTGCTTTCAATTTAATTAGTGTCATTTTCATGTTATCTTCACTACGACATGTGTCACTTTCAATATCATTCATATATCACAAGTGTCTCTCTCCCTTTTCTCTTCATATAGTAAATGTCGTCTTTACGCATGTTAGTTGTCACACAATGTGTATAAGCTCATTTTGGTGGTTTCAAGGGTTTATATTCATGAAAATGAGTTTATCTTACCATGTAAACACCCGTCACACTCATTTCCAAAGTTTTAAGCACTGTTGCACAAGTGCCATCATGGTTGTCGCATAGTGTATCTTTAGTGTCACACTTGTCGTAAAGTCATCGCAGAGATTTTGCATTGAGGGAAATATGTTTTTAATGTGTTTTGGATGATATATGTTGTTATATTGTCAAGCATTCTAAATATGTGATCAAGGTCAAGTCATATCACTATTCATATCAGTCTCATTGATTCCACACAACGATTTTTAGGAAACTTCTCTGCAACCTAGCCTCACCCGACATTCCTCAATTATGCATTGCGCAGTTCCAACCCTCAAGATGCAACACTCTCCCTTGACATTATGCAATGCACAGTTTCTTCCTCCTAGGACTATGCACTGCACAATTGCAATGCTCAAGCCCAGACCTTAGCCCCCAAAATTTCAGAATATAGCTCTCAGTGTTGGGCATGGAATCCCCCCACAACATGTTTTGGGGCTCAAAGCCCAAGTTTTGGTCAAATGTATTGTAAGACTCCACGAATTGCAGGCGTGGAGCATGTTAGTGTCACTATCTTCATCCCTCCATTAGTGATCAAAATTCTCATGTTGCATTGTATTTTAGGTGTCTCATCTAATCAACTGCACAATCTACCTAGATTAATTTTAAGGTGGTCAAATCCGATTGAATTTGGCCATCCTTGAGCCTTGAACCTTCGGCCAGCCTTGAACCTTCAGCCAGCCTTGAACCTTGAACCTTGAACCTTCAGCCAGCCTTGATGGTGCCCCATCACCCCACCTTCAAACCCCACATCCCAAAGAGCCCTCCAAGAACCCCGCCAACAACCCCTTAACCGCCAACAACCCAGATGGATTAAAAAAAATTCATTGGTCCTTGAAAATTTGTTAGGCAAGAAAAAGGTCTACAACCATCACGGACCCTCCCGTGATGGTTGTTAAACTCCCGTGATGATCCCGTGATGGTCTGTGATGGTTGTAGACCTTTTTCTTCCCTAATAAATTTTCAAGGACCAAAAAAGTCATTGGTCCTTGAAAATTTGTTAGGGAAGAAAAAGGTCTACAACCATCACAGACCATCACGGGACCATCACGGGAGGTTAACAACCATCACGAGAGGTTAACAACCATCACGCGAGGTTAACAACCATCACGGGAGGTTAACAACTATCACGGGACCATCACGGGATGTTGGCTCAGCCAATTCGGATGTTGGCGGAGCCAATGAAGTGGGGATGTTGGTGGGGTCTTCGGGATGTTGGTGGGACTTAAGGATGTTCCATTAGGTCATGGATCATCTGATGGCAGTGGCATATTATCAATTCTCCCTCATGGTCTTTACCTGCTGGCCTATTTTTACAAATTTAGATCATTTACAGTCATTTTCTGCCATTATATTTGCAAAGGCCATTTTTAGGGTTTTACATCTCATTAGGTCTAGGGTTTTCCATTAAAGTCTTGTAAAAGTTCAATAATGGTCAGCAGGCACATGAGGAGGTCAAATAAAGTCTCAGAATCCAAAATTTCAATAATCACATGCTCGGTGATTGATTTTTCCTCAAAACCCTGTTTGAGGAAAAATAGAGTTTTTTCTTCTATGTCTATAAATTTCATGTAATTTCATTCTTCCTATATGTAATAAGTCCGGAAATGCAGCCCTGGTCACCTTGCCAAACTGCTGCACTCCAGCTCCTGCAAAAGAGACAAGAAATTCAAAGCATTAGTCCATCAAAAGTCAAAAAGAAAGTCCAACTACAAAACAGAGTTTTAAAGAACAAGTGAAAAGCAAACTTTAGAAAAGTGGGTTTTTGTAAATGAAAAATTAAAGTCCAAGGGTATATAAAGTGTTTCTTATGTTGAAGACTTCATTTTTGTGCCAAAGAGTGAGAAAACAAGCCAAGTCACATTTTTAAGGTGAAGGAGAGAAATCGTAGCAAAAAATTGTGGAAGTTTCCTAGCGTGGCACAACTGGGTTGTGGCACAGCGCACCTGGTCGGGGTGGCGCATAGAAGCTCAAAAAATACATCGAAGTTTCAACTAGCATGGTGCACCAGTGTGGTGCATCACACCTGAGTATCAGCGTAGCACACCTGCCCTCCAAGCACAAATTGCACTCAAATCATCCTCCAAGCTCCAAATCTTTGCAAACCTTATTCCTCAAAACCTCACACTTTGCCATTCCAAGAGATTTGATCAGTTTTAATGGTGTTCTAACTGGTGAAATATAAAACCCTAGTTTGTTGCATAGTCCATTGAAAAAACTGCCTAGGGTTTGCAAAATTGTCATTTTTGCTGTCTTATTCCCCTATATCATTTCACATCCCCTTTACTACATTTCACTAATTTCATTTCCCATTCCCCCTCTCATTTCCACTCATCCTACTCCCCTCTTCCAAAAACCCTAAACCCTATCAAATTCCCACTATTCCTAAACCCTAATTTACATCCCCAAACTATATCACTCCCTAAAAATCCTACAACTAGCATCACAATCCGTCATTCACTGTCCCCCTCATCAATCCCATTCATTAAACAACAAACACCTATTCTTAATATAAAATCTCTTTATGCTCATCATTGAAAATCAAACAATGGCAAATATGGAAACAGATTCACCTTATGAAAGGGATGAGGAAATAGTGAGTGATTCCTCCCAAGAAATTCATGCACCAAGAAAACCACACAAGGGAGGAAAACACATCCGGGAGAAGCCCACTACACTTATAGAGCTATTGGCTTGTCCCCTTGCAGTAGCATGTTTCAAACATCAATCTTGCTACCATTTTTGTGAGATAGTGGAAAGAGTGAAATACCACCATGAGCTTGCTAGACTTTTTGTTCTCCATCTTCACAATGGCCACATCAATTTGGCAGGTGTTACATTCACTTTGACACCTGAAACTATAGCTGAAGCAACAGGTATTCTGAATGTGGGTGAGCAGTGGAACAAAGGACAACTGGTGGAAAAAGAGCATTATGAGCCTTATATCAAGGCTAGCTGGCAGAAGTAAATCAATAGGGTCTTCCCTTTCAGATACCTACAGGATGCATATGCTCCACTTATGAAACTCATAATCAAATACTTCAGCTGTGAAGGCAAATTTTCTCTCTTGTATACCTATCATGTTAGATTATTGATGCATTTAACTAGAGTGAGGATGATGAACATCCCCTATTTCATTTGCATAAATATAGAGAAAATGACCACATTGGTGCAAAGGAAACCCCCTCATCAGCAGTATAACAACATTTATCACTTTTCATTGATCAAGATTGTGGTTTTACATCAGCTGAGTTTGCTAAATGTTTCATGGGATGATTTCATTTCACATGAGGTCTTCACAAGCCCTCAAGTGATCCCATCAATTTTTCATGAGGCAGGGGGGCCTTCACATCAGCAAGAAGTGCATGAGACTCAAATCACCAGTGTGCTAGTATTTGTCACTTACCAAAAGGGCATAAGGAGATTATTTGCAGTAGCCAAACGAGTACTATCTCCACCTAGGGTGGAAGGGGTCTCGTTTACGTCATCAGATCAAAGGAAAATTTTATTTTCACCCGGGGTGAAAGGGACTTTGCCTTCTTCTTCAGCAAAGCAAGACAAAGGGAAACAACCAGTGCATGATGAGGGGCCTTCAGAAGGTCAAGAGAGAGATTTCATTCTCATTCAGGATGAGGACACTGATTTGGGCTCCCAAAGCTCAAAACTCAAGGAAATCATCAAAGAACAAGGAGTTGACATTCATGACTTATCTATCAACCTTGAAAGAGCTAAGTGGATCATAAAATATCTTGAGCAAAAAAACAAGCAGTTGGAGGACCAACAAACTATCATGGAGCTGCAAAACATAAGAGAAAACCGGTAAGTAGCCAAGAGGAGGAAAATCAAGTTGACATCGCTAGAGCAAGAGATTGAGGCTGACCGGGAGTATTGGCTTGAAAGGGAAAACATGCACTTGGAGAGGTTGCTGGAGAAGGCCAAAAAAGAGAAAAAGATGTTGAAGCACATGGCCTATCACTATTTGGAAAGAAACAAGATTTGCAAAGCGAGGATAAGGACCTTAAAGGCCAAGTTGAGGAAAACTTTGAGGAGGAAGAAAGAGAAAGATAAGCTTAAGATCTTGGCTGAAGCTTCCTTAGCCCAAAATAGTACTTGATGCAGGTCACTCGGCCCAAATTTCAAGAAATTTGGAACACATTTTTTCAATTTTGAATTTTTGAAGGAAAAAACAGGTTTTTCTACCTGGTGCGTAGCACCACCCGGCGCTCGCTTTTGCTAGAGACTTCCTTTGGAGAAAAACTCTACATTTTTGGATTCCTCATGGAAAATTATGAATACCTAGAAATTACTAGAAATTTTTGTCAAGTTTGAGCTTCCAAAAGGGTCAAAAACACCTCAAAAATGCCCTCTCTGCCCCCTTTTGGCCACACAGGAAGCAGTGTTGGGATAACTCACTTTTGGAGGGGCAAATGGACACCAAACTCAGAAATTCCACCTATTCTGGAAAGTAGACAGACATAAATTTTCAACAAGCCCACTTGGAGCAAATTTGGTGCATAGGAGGGCCTCCAAAATTAGCTGCAAAAGGTGTTATGCACAGGGAAAGTGGCGCGACGCACAGGATGGAAAATTGTTATTTTTTCCAAAAAACTTTGTTTTTCGCCTAGTTTTTTCTCAGTTTGACTTTTTTCTCTCTCATGGTCAAACTCATGATGTAATTTGATGTAACTTGATGTAAAAAGGTTGAAAATTCACTCATGGAGGTAGATACATCATGTTTAGGTGGTTTTGAACTGAATGACTCAGTTTCCTAGGTTTTAGAGGCAAGCTGTTCCACTGCCTACTTTTCAGTTCTTAGTTTAGATCTTGTTGAAACAACTCCTAAACTCGTTAATTTGACCCCTAAATGCTAGCATGAGTTGTTTGTTGCCTATATCTAGTACTTTTTCAGTCATTTGTAAAGGTTGGACTCTTGTGAATGCTTTGAGCATTATTATACATTCATCTCTGTAGTTTGGAAAAGGAATAGACCAAGGTTTGTAGCATTTTGTGGGATTCTTGTGGAAAGTTGATTTGGTATTTTTTTCCTCCTGTAATTCAAGTTTACATGTGTTTATATATGCCATTATCTATCTCTTTTCAGCTGAACTAAATGAATCAAGGATAAAGGTAGAAATCATTGAGGTTGCAGTGCTCTACCTAGGGTTTGTTTAGTTTTTCATGTTTTCAACTGTTTGAAGAGGATTCTTGAGATTCTCATGCCCTCTCCAACTCTTCACTAGTCTTAAAATCCTCCATTTCACTTAATTCAAAGTACTAAACCATTTGACTACCTCGCCCCATAGAAACCTCTATAAGACTGAGTCCATTCCCCAGACCCAAATTTGCCTTTCACATTTGAGCCAGAAAACCATCATTAAATTCAATCAAACTCCTCTGAGCATATACCTAGCCTAAAATTAGTCTTTATATCAGTCATCTCAAGCCTCATTTACTATATTTTTTCGAGATTGACCAGGAGAGTGCCCTCTCCTGACCTGGTAGGGCTATCTACCAGGTTGAGCGTGGTTTGATGTTACCCTAGATCCTGCCTTTCTTAGCCTGAAGTAGATTTAGGCAATAACAGAGCACGAAGTATAGTTTGAGTCATAGGGTTGTCTGCCCTAAGTATTGTAAAATAATGTAATGTCATGTCAGCCTACCCATGGTCCGTGGATCACGGGATTGTATAAATAGAGCGAGGCTCTAAGTTGTAAAAGCAATGAAGGAATGAATTAGAGAGATAGATGAATATGAATGGTTTGAGCATAGAGTAAGAGTCTAAGTGTATTGGGTTGTAGCAGTAGAAAGAGGCTCTGCAGCTAAGTGCGTAGAGGCCTAGTAGAGTCCACAGACCCTTGCAGCTGAGTGCACAGGGCGGTGTCGAGTCTGTAATCTTGAACGAAGAATAATAAAGAGAAGTTGATTCCAATTTCTATGCATCTACTGTGTATTGCCTTCTTTACATTTATTCTATTTTGTTTATCGTGCGCACTTATATGATTGCTGGATATACTGCTAATTATCACTACTCTTACACAAATGAGTTAAGTAATCGGGTAATAACAAGTTAAATACGAAGGAACTTGGGTATAATACAGATTGCGCCCCAAGTAAGGCTGCGCAGAGGCAGCATCATAGGTTGCAAGGGACTAATAGGTGCGCATAGTGATGTATGTGTAGGGTCAAACTACAGACCTCCAGAAGCTCATTAGACATCCCCAGGGTGTGGAAACTTGGTTCTAGCACCCTCCCATACTACTTTGCGTGAGACCTCAGTCCGTGCTCCATAGACTGTTGCCAAAATGACCAGTAGTAATGGGATGTGCTTGGCTAAATCACCTCTGAACCTGGGTTAGGCGCATACAAGCCAACAAATGGTTCCATTGCTGGGACTGGGATCTGCATAAGGGATGTCTGATGTCGTGCCACTGGAATTCCACAAAGAAATAAATTGAAGAGTGGTTTGACAAGAAGATTCACGAGTTCGTGGTGCAGGAAAATATAAATCCGTAAGTATCTAAGGAATAGTGGCTGGAGTGCTACTTGTATACAGAAATCCATGAAATTTTATTTGCATCCTTTCCTTTTGAGCTGTATGAGTGGATCGAGAAGCTAGCAGACAGTCAGGGAAGGTGTAGGCTCGACAAACCAATCGTGTGGACTCTGAAATTAGTGCGCAGACTAGAAATGTAAGGAGATAAGATCACGCAAGCTGTGGACCATTGACTCGATTGAATTATAGGAGGATTTATGACTGAGTTCATGGTAGATACGACCGTCAGCTATAGTGAGGTAGAGCGACGCTTCCTCAAGGGACCACTAGGTAAGTATATTAAATCTTTGAACACTTGGATTAAGATTCTATTGTGTGAAAAGCGAGTTATGCGAATAAATTAATGTTTGGGATTGCGTGTAGTGGGAAGATCTAGAGAAGTGGAAGTAGTGAAGAATTGGAAACTAGTCCCTTAATTTCCCCCTCACGGGAAAGCGAGGAGGAGCTTGCAAAAGTTTCTCCGAGAAGCGCGATCAGTCTGATAAGGTAATGCATTCTGTGTTTACCACCTCCACCTACACCGCCACTCATCTCACCCTCCTCACCTACATCTTCACCCACCCCACCTCCACCACCACCAAAGTTTAGTATGGCGAGTGCAATCAAACTACCGGTATTGAGAGGAGTAGGGAAGGAAGATCCATACCAATTCTAGTTCATGGTAAGAGCAGTATAGGAAGCACAAGGGGTCACAGATGACAATATCAAGAAGGCTACGCTGGTAAGTGCGTTGCAGAATTGCGCATTAACATGGTACATCAAGCATTCTAATGACCATCCAAACGCAGGAATCGCAGAGATCCAGGCCGCGTTGAACAGGGAATTTAGCTGGCCAAAGTCAGAAACACAATCAATCATCAGGTTTAAGGAGATCATGATGCTCCCAGGCGAGATCCCCTGGGATCTGGACTAAAGACTGAAGGGTATGATTTGTGAAGCCAACATGACATTGACAGATGGACAAAACCATGCATGGTTTGTAGTATCACTAACACCGCAATTAAGGACGACGCTGTCACAGCAAAAATTTTCCACCCATGCTGAAGCTTTGGATATGGCGATGAGATTACATGAGATCCCTATACAAGACCCTGGTCTAGGAGTCCAAAAAATCCATGCGCAACTACAAAATCTATGTCTGGAAATGTAGAGTTTGAAATAGGACAGGACACCTCGGCCAGAGGCACGCGAGGAGATATGGTGCATAAAATGCAAAGGCCAGGGGCATGAGAAGGACCACTGTCCAGTGTTCGTGAATTACTTGGCAAGAGGAGGGCCGATGTCATTAAGACTCGAGGCATAGACAGAACCGAGCGTGATGCCTGCATTATGGTGCATGATTTGTTAGATAGGAGGAAAACACACTACAAATAATTGTCATCTATTGCAGAAATATACGTAGATGTCCCAACAATTATTTTGTAACTTTTGCAGGATGGTAGGCCATGATGAGCGCACCTGTAGAAGCTACAAAATAATGATGGATCAGACTCCTACCTACAGGGTGCAGATCGAAATGCGAGCCCTTGACCTAAATGCAGGAATGATGTGCATTGGATTTCAAGGGCGGGTCGAGGTCAAGGTTGAATGGGACCAGGAAGGGGTCGCAAACAGTTAATTTGTTATAATTGCGGAGGGCCAGGGAACTATGCCCACGATTGTACAAACCTGACAAGGACATCATGTTTGTACTATACTCAGTTTGATCATGAGGCAGAAGACTGCCCTACACTAATAGCGAGATTGCACGAAAAAGGGGTACTTCAACCCCCTCCGACTCAGAATTTTCAGATGATGAGGTCTGAGCCACGCGAAGAAGACCTGAATGTAAACATGATTCTCAGGAGTGGTATGACCACTAGCGATGATAAAGGTGAGCAGCTAGAAGAAAGTGTGTGGGTTCGCAAGGCTCCTACTAAGGAACTTGAATTTGATTTAGAACGTGTGAAGGAGACTTTCATGGAAGCTAATAAGCACTCCACGGAGGCCTCCACTTCAGGTAGTAAGGATAAATTAGAACCAGGAATGGATCCTTCAATGCTCACTACCTTTCTGGAGACATGCATGAAAATGATATGCAACAACAAGGTAGTAAAAGGACTATAGGAACTTATCACTAAGTGCACGGGGTCAGCAGAACTGCACGTGGTCCAGAAACTTGGAAAGCATGCATTGCGCACAGGAATGGAAATGAGGTTGACTGCGCAAATCAGCGAATATGAAATGGATTAGGTAATCCTGGATCTTATATCGGACGCAAATGTACTTCCAAAACAAACATGGGAATGCATGGGTAGACCCACACTACAATGGTCTCCTATTCAGTTACAAATGGCGAACTAACAGAAGATCTTGCCTGTGGGAAGATTGTAAGGGGTAATAGTAGATATCAAGGTGCAAGTGTGCAGGCGGATTTTGAAGTGATAGAGATTATCGATGACATTAATCCCTATCCCGCACTACTAGGAATAGACTGGGCCACCGATATGAACAGAGTCATAAATCTGAAGAAGCGCAAAATGATCTTTGAGAAAAAGTCACTACGCATAGTAGTACCACTAGATCCAGCTGAGGGAGCGCAATACACTGAACCGGTGCATGACGATGATAGTGATGACGATCTCGATTGTATTTACAAGATAATTGCACGAGAAGAGGATTGAGTGAATCCAACTGCAGATGGAAGGATTTCGTGGGAGCGCTCAAGCTCCTGCACTTCGGATTCAGACGAAGAGTTAGAGCGATGGCAGAATCGACTGCACGAAGTAACAACGCTTAATTGAAACATGATGGTTATGTCACTGCACTGCGTGACAACAGAAGCAAAGGATTTGCCAACGTATGATGGGTTGACAGCGGTGGATCAATTCCTGAGAAAATTTGAAAGCATAGTACCAGAACAACAACGGTTCGATGCGCTGAAGTGGGCACTGTGCACAACAGTTGCACGATGCTGGGGTACGCATCAGGGAAGTTTTGAAAATTGGCACAGCTGCCGAAGAATGATGCGCTTACGATTTGGGAAACTGTAGATATGGCTAGTAGACAAATATGACGGATGAGATGATCCACACACACACCTCTCGAAATGGACAAGGTCTACAGGGAAGAGCCACAACCTGAATGGGTACATTTATTCTATCATACCCTGGATGTCATACCCATGAATTGGTATACCGAGACGGAGCTCCGCCATGGTATGAATGGATGGGATGTCTTGCGTGAGGGATTTCTGTTAACATTCATGTTTGAAGATTGTTGGTCAGATACTGTTGACGATGCGCTACAGGCAGTAAAAGCAACTATCTTCAAAATATGCTACGAGCCAATGGAAGTACTTGAGCTAGAATGGGCGACAAAGTTGAGCTACGCGCTAGAGTGTTATAACGTAAATGTTGAGGAGGATGATGAGGACCCAAGAAATATTAACATTTCAGAAACAGAAGGCTGTCATGAGATTCAAGGACCATCACTTGAAGACCCCGACATCATCGTGCCACTGAAGACAAAGCAGATTAACATTGGAACGGAGGCGGAGCCGAAGTACACAACACTTGGAGACTATTGAGATGATGCAATGGTGGATAAGATCAATGAGTTACTCCGCGAATACCAAGACTTGTTCTCGACCAAAATTACGGACTTAAAAGGGATCATTGGCGACGTAGGCATGATGAAGATCACCCTGAAACCTGACACGAAGCCAATTAAGCAGCGACCTTACTGCTTGAATCCAAAGTACAAAGAAAATGTCCGCGATGAGTTAGACAAAATGCTCGCAGCCGTAATTATTGAACGAGTGGAAGAATCCGACTGGGTGAGTCCTATGGTAGTATAGGAGAAAAAACAGAAGGGAGAAATAAGAATATTCATGGACCTCAGAAAGCTGAATGACACCTATGTACATAATCCATTCCCAACACCATTCACAGATGAAGTACTGGAGAATGTTGGAGGTCAGGAAGCATACTCGTTCACAGATGGGCTTTCAGGGTACCATCAGATCAAGATCTCGTAAGAAGATAGGAGCAAAATGACCTTTGCAATAGAATGGGGCTACTTTCAATACTCCGTTATGCTGTTTGGACCGAAGAACGCACCAGCTATATTTTCACGCATCGTTGTGGCCACGTTCAAAGAATACATCCACAAGTTCTTGGAGGTCTGTCTGGATGATTGGACTGTATTTGGATTAGTTAAGCACCATATAGAGAGCTTACGCTTGATGCTAGATACTTTCTGCCGACACTAGATTGCGTTGAACCTGAAGAAGTGCACAATCCTTGTTCCCTTTGGAAACCTGCTGGGACATGTGGTATGCAAACAAGGCCTAATGGTGGACCCTGCAAAGATTGATTTTATTCTAAATTTGGAAGCACTACAATGTGTTTAACAACTGTGCGCTACTTTGCAACACACTGGATACTATAGGAAATTCATCAAGAGTTATGCGCAAATAACAGCGCCAATGGAAAATCTATTGAAAAAGGATGTTACATATTGCTGGAATGATGATTGCATGAAGAGTTTGGGTGTCCTGAAGGGGAAACTGGCCTCCGCTCCAATCCTAGTCTTCCCAAAATGGAATGTGGAATTTCATGTACATGTCAATGCATCGTGTATTACGTTGGGAGTTGTACTCACACAGGAGGGCGGGAAGGGTGTGGATCACCCGATTGCCTTTGCAAGTCGGATGTTGTCCAAAGTAGAAAAGAACTATTCTGCCACTGAGCATGAGGGGTTGGCAATGGTGTACGCGCTCCAAAAATACCGACAATATTTACTCGGGGGACATTTCAAGATGTACACCGACCATTCCGCGTTGAAATACCTAGTGGACAAGTCTGTATTGGGGGGGCACATATGCAGACGGCTCCTACTATTTCAAGAATATGATTTTGAGGTCATAGTCAAGCCAGGATTCCTAAACCCAGGACTAGATCACTTGTCACGAATTGAGACGGGCGAGGAACCAACAAATTTGGAAGAGGTATTACCTAATGAAAAACTCTTTGCAGTGCACATTGTGGATGAACACTTCAAATACATAATCTCTTTTCTAACAATAGGGATTGCATCGAAGGAATACTCAATCCAAAAGAAGAAGGAATTGGTGGTGCGCGTGATGAACTTTTCTATCATCGCGGGCACCTCTACAAAATGGGCAATGATGAGATATTGCAAATTTATATACCTGAATTTGAACGAGGTCAGATCCTCACAGCAACACATGGGGGCGCTGCAGGAGGACACTATGCAGGATGCGCGACTGCACAGAAGATTCTTCGCACAGGTTTATGGCGGCTGATCCTGCACCAGGATTTGAAAGGCCATTGTAAGGCCTATGATATATGTCAAAGGACTGGAAAACCATCAAGAAGGGACGAGATGCCACTAAATCCACAAATGAAACTGTAGCCATTTGAAAACTGGGCAATCGACTTTGTGCGCCTGATCAAACCTCAGGGAAAGATGGGTGCACACTACATCATCATCAGGACAGAGTACTTGACACAATGGGCGGAAGCGTATTCGGTCAAGGACTACATGACCGCTACGACGACGAAGTTTTTGTTCAAAAATGTATTGACATGATTTGGCTATCCGAAAATCTTAATGAGTGATCATGGAACACATTTCCTAAATGAAATCATCAGTGCGCTCACAAAAGAGTTCTAGGTGTATCATCAGAAAAGTACGCTGTACCACCCACAAGCCAATGGGACAGTAGAGGCATTCGACAAAATACTAGAGACTACGTTGACCAAAGTATGTAACGTACAACGAAATGACTGGGACCTGCACGTACCTACCATATTATCAGCGTACCGGATAATATGCAAGAAATTGACGGGACAAACACCTTTCTGGTTAGTCTATGGCACGAAAGCTGTCATTTCGATGGAATACATCGTACCTAGTCTACGAATAACAACGCTCACAAGCATGACAGACTACGAAGCTCTGGAAGAAAGGCTCGCACAATTAGAAGAACTTGAGGAAGAATGGTTTTTGGCTAGATTTCATCACCAGGTACAAAAGAAATGTGAAAAGGCTTGGCACGACCGCCATATTAAGTTGTGCACCTTCAAGGTAAACGAATTAGTGCTGCTGTATGATAGTAAGTTTGAAAAATTTTCAGGAAAATTTAGAATGCATTGGCTGGGACCATACGTGGTTAAGGAGGTCATAGATGGAGGCATGGTCCAACTAGTCAAACTAAATGGAGAACCCTTCCCAGGAAAAGTAAATGACAGTCGCTTGAAACCCTACACAGATGGGCCGACTCTCTGACTAACTGACCGCAGCACAGTCTTCACAACCTAAGGAACCAGACAAGGGCGCAGGACTATAAACACATGTAACATCTACTAGTACCAAGGTAAGGACACAATTCAGACATGGATGACTTAGAAGCAAGAATGCAACAAGTCTAGAAAACCGCAGAACAGTGCGTTGCAGACCTCCGAGCAGTACATGACCAGTTGGAGGGGCTCCGTGCCAAGATCGTCGCACTGAAAGAGTGACTCAGGGACGAGTCAAGATGATTGTGTTGGGGGATTGTTGGGCATGGAATCCCCCCACATCATGTCTTGGGGCTCAAAGCCCAAGTTTTGGTCAAATGTATTGTAAGACTCCACGAATTACAAGCGTGGAGCACGAAGTAAGGTTTGAGTCATAGGGTTGTCCACACTAAGTATTGTAAAATAATGTAATGTCATGTCAGCCTACCCATGGTCCGCGAACCATGGGATTGTATAAATAGAGCGAGGCTATAAGTTGTAAAATCAGCGAAGGAGTGAATTATAGAGATAGATGAATATGATTGGTTCGAGCATAGAGTAAGAGTCTAAGTGTATTGGGTCGTAGTAGTAGGAAGAGGCTCTGTAGATGAGTGCGCAAAGGCCCAGTAGAGTCTGCAGCTGAGTGCACGGACCCCTGCAGCTGAGTGCGCAGGGTGGTGTCGAGTCTGTAATCTTGAACGAAGAACGATAAAGAGAAGTTGATTCCAATTTTTGTGCATCTGCTTGTGTATTGCCTTCTTTACATTTATGCTTTTTTGTTTAGTGCGCGCACTTATATGATTGCTGGATATACCCCTAATTATCACTACTCTTACACAAATAAGTTAAGTAATCAGGTAATAATAAGTTAAATAGGAAGGAACTTGGGTATAATACGGATCGCACCCCGAGTAAGGTTGCGCGGAGGCAGCATCACAGGTTGCAAGGGACTAATAGGTGCGTGTAGTGACGTACGCGCAGGGTCAATCCGCGGACCTCCAGAAGCTCATCGGACATCCCCAGGGTGTGGAAACTTGGTTCTAGCACCCTCCCATACTACTTCGGGTGAGAACTCAGTCCACGCTCCGCAGACTGTTGCCGAAAGGGCCAGTAGTACCGGGATTTGCTTGGCTAAATCACCTCTAAACCTGGATCAGGCCCATACAAGCCAACACTCAGCCCTGGACTCTACTGCGCATTACACAGTCTCTGGGCTCAAGCCCAAAACCCAAGCTCTTTAACTGCGCATTCACTAGGTCTTCTCTTCGTCCCAAAACTGCACAGTTGAATAAAATGTCGTAGTCTGACTCACCAAGCCTTAAAAGCACAGTCTAGCCTGAACTGTGCATTACGCAGTCTCAAGGCTCAAGCCTTAGCCCTGAGCTCTTGAATTGTGTAATTGCGCAATTACCTAGTCTCCTCTATATTTGAGAACTGTTTAATGGGAAAATTCAATGTCCAAGCCCTTAGACTAGCTCCCTGAGCTCCCCAACTGCGCAATCATTTTACTCATACCAAGCTTGAACTGCACATTACATAGTCTCAAGGTTCAATCCTAACCCTTGAATTCTTAATCTGTGCAATTGAGTAGTCACTGAGCCTCTCCCTCAGCCTGCCACCCGGTTTCGGCTCAATCAGTGGATCATCATGCAACATCTTAGATAGGGGTTTATCAAACTAATGTTTTCTAGTCATGAGTGGATTGCAGATGCAGGAACTCTATCATGCTATGGCAAGATGATGAAGAATGAGATGAAGAAGGAGGAAATTCTAGAATACACATATGAAGCTGAAAAGATAAGATGATCAACATACGAGAAGATGAAGGGACACTAGATTACAATAGAAGACCAAAGATCAGGATTGCATGAAGACTCCATTTAATTCACAACCCTTTGGAGGGTAGATATGAAGAACAAATCATATCTCTCATGAAGATGGAGTATTGGATACATATCTTATTGAAGAAAAAAATAAAGAAGCAACAAAAGGACAACTTGGCACTGCCACATCATTATGCAGTCCATGTCATCAGTGTCACGTCATGTTTGGTCATGAGTCATCATATGCCACATATCATGTAATTATCTATTCAAAATGTATTGTAAAGTGGAAGTCCAAAGGAAACATTCAGAATATGAAGAGTCATGTAAAAGTAAAAAATTCATAAGAAGTCAAACAGTCATGAGGGTAGTCAAAGAGTCACAAGGAAGGTTAAACATCACCTCATTGGTTATGTATACACCCTCATTGTATGAGCAAAGGTATTTTCACCTTATCTCCTCCCACAAGGCATTAGAGAGACCAACTAGTTCTTTTTAGGAGCAAGGAGTGGCTCCAATGTTCCACTACTGGAGTTAGTGCTGTTCATTGTATACATGTGTCTTGGAACTTTTACTTAATATTAGAAGCCTTATGGACAACACGTTCTTCATGCATGGATTATGAATATTTGTAATACTATTATGTGAATGTTTGTAATTTTTATTTTCTTTCATCTTTGCTAAAGTAGTTGAACTATTTTAGTTATGTTGGTACTTATCATATTGAGAATGTGTTGTAATAGTTATTATCATTGTCACACTCTCGTGGTCTATTCCATTGGATATTAGACAAATATTTCTTGTTATATTGGTTACAATGAGCGTCAAATATTTTTGGACTATCCCATTTGATGTTGAACAAATTATTCTTGTTTATGCGTGTTTCTACTAGGTTGGTACTATTACCTCTCTCTTAGAGGCTCACTTCTATTACCCGTTTGTTGGGACTCAGAAATGTCATATTTTCATCCACCTTTTTCTTCACCATTCCTTACATTTCATCATCCCATTAATCTTTTATCATATCATTTTCATAAATACATTTGGGTTTCACCTTCTTATTTTCCATTTTATTCATTTTTGTATTACAAGTGAATTTATGATTAAATATTAGAAAATATACATATTTTTATATATATCTCAAGAATATGTGAGTTTTGTGATGTGTAGGAAATATGTGAAGAATTAATATCTCCTCCACCATATTAAGGAGATAATTATGCAAGCCTATTCCTAAGGAGAAAATAATGGAGAATTTGGTTGGCATATCTTATCCTATTCCTAAGGAGAAAATCATGGAGGATTTGGTTGGCATATCTTATCCAATTCCTAAGGAGAAGATCATAAAGGATTTGGTTGGCATATCTTATCCAAGATATGTGAGAGATTTATGGAGGATTCAAAGGGATCATATTTTGTAATAATGAGAAAGTAGTTAAAAATGCTTGAGAGATTTGTAGGATCATATTTTGTAATAATGGGAAAGTAGTTAAAAATGGTTGCTAGATTTATGGAACTAAAGAGAGATTAGTGGATGATCATTATGAGTTTGTTACTCATCCCATTGTATAAATAGGAGTACAATCTCCTCCATTTGTAATCTGGAAGTTTTTTTTGTAATCTTAGAATTTTGGAGTATGTAATCTTAGAAGCTTAGAGTTGTAATCTTAGAGTTGGTTTGTAATAGAGATTTTGAAATAAAGGACCATAATTCAATTTTGCTTCTACATCCGAGTCTCCACTGAAGTGGTGTGCTTGTGGAGTTATGGAGGGCCCCCATGGCCTCACTTGCATGCTTATTTGTTTATAATTTATTTTATGTTTTTGTTTGATTTCATCTTTCAAGTTTTGTTAAATGCTCTAATATTGGAAGAGTCTTATTTGAAGGTGTTCTTGTAAGAGAACCATAATATCTCATACAATTATTAGATCTAGGTTAATTTCGTTTCAGCTTTTAATTTCTTATTAGATGTTCTAATGTTGGAAGAGATCTTGTAGAATATTTTCTTGTAATAGAATCATAGATCTCAAACAATTGTTAGATCTAAGTTTGATTAGTTATTGAAAGAGATCTTAATGAATATGTTCTTGTAAGGGGACTTTAAGATCTTGGACAAATTAGGAATCTTTCTAGATCTATATATTTTAGATAAGAACTTCTAAGTTTACCTTCCCGTGTTGACATTAAATTAAACTCTAATTTGCATCCGCATTTTAGACCCCACATTTTGGCGCCTTTGCCGGGGAAGTGCAACTAGAAGGATTTAGTAATTGTTTTTATGCATTTGTTTTAATGGGCTAATTTGTGGAACTTGGTGACAAAAGGTTCATAAAGGAGTTCAAAGTTTGGAGCATTCTTTTTTTTTTTCATTTTTAGATAATTTAAATTCAGTTTTTATTTTAAACCCCCCATTTCTCACTAATCCATCTACGTATGAGGGCTTTGGTAATGTTGAACAGGTACTTCTTGGAGAGCAATGACAATAACCTTGAGCCAACTCTAAGACAGGATTCTCACATACTTGCAAAACATAATGTAAAATTTTTAAATCTTGATGTGAGCATGTTCGAATTTTTAGTCCGTAGATGGCTTCATTGGAAGCATTCTTTTACTTAGAAAATAAAACATCTTTTAAGTTAATATAGAATAGATTAGAAAAATAAAAATGAGATCTCATTAGAAGTCATTAGAAGTCGTTATCATTAGAAGTTTTTAGTTTTGTTTTCCAAAAATAAATCATCATGAATAAAAAGAACTGCTTCATCTTTGCATTTCTATGTCTTGTTTCTGTATCACGGGTGAGCCAGGAGCCTGATTATCGGAAAGATTTGTCTTCTGAGAGTCTAAATGCCCCCGCGACATTGCAGAAAGAATGTAGATAATGCAAGGTTTTCTCACAGATCTTAATTGTGTTTTTTTTCGCAGATTTTAATAGTGTTTTATCCATCCACGCTAACCTGCATAAATAAAAAAAAATCAAGAGATTAGTATGCTCTCTTCCCGCGCTTCGTGCGATCTGGAAGATCAGAAAATCTATAGATTTATTTCAAATAAAAATACTCTTGCTGGAGAACTAATCTACAATGCGACAATAAAGAATTTTGTGAATGAGTGAAAAATCATCTTAATTTTTTTTTAGATAAAACTTAGTCTTTTTAAATTTTATTTTTTTAAAAATAATAAAAAAATTCCTACATTTAAAAAAAAAAAAAGAAAAAAAAAAGAAAAAAAGAAAAAAAAAGAAAAAGAACATTCTTTTTGAAAAAATAGCCATTTTTTTAGATAGGTTACATTTCATTTTTTTATAACTTTTTTCACAATAAAAAAAAAAAACAAAAAAAAAATTAATAAAAAAATAAAAAGAAAAAATTGAAATACAAAACACAACAAAACGAAGTAAAAAAAAAAAAAAAACCCCCCAAAAAATAAATAAATAAATCAAACCATACAACACACAATCACACGAATATGTTCAGAAATATCATATGTACATATGACTGCAACAAGCAAAAAAAAAATCTCATGCTATATCATGTAAAGAAATGTTTAGAAGCCTTGCATCAATTATCGGGGACAATGATTGGATAAAATTATTTTGCATTATCAGATGTCATCATGTGAATGCCTCCTCATGAATGGTTGAAAGCTTTCTTCTAAGCGACACGCCATTAACCTTTCTCTGCCCCGACGACGCTACGCGCTACAATTTAATGACACCAGCGACTTCTTTTTCCATCATCATCAGACTCGGGATGATTTTGCGGCAACGTTTTCCCAATTTGTTGTGGCAGAGGCGGTTCCGCTCCATGGCAGTGCTGGTTTCCACGGCCAATGCAGCCATGTCAGATGCCAGCAGAGGATGGCGCAGTTTGTTTAGAGGAAGCAGAAAATAGAGGTGCTCCAGTTGTAGTTCCTGATCGGCAGAAAGAGGAGAAACATAATCATCGTAGCGCATAGAATCGGCATCGCAGAGGAAGAAGCCAGGGCTCTCTCTCAATATTTGAGCTACCTTCACAGGCTCCTTGAACTCCTTCATCAACCCACCCATGTCTTCTTGGAAGACCACTAATGTGGCAGTGGGAAGGTGAAGTGATCCACAAGGAAATAGAGGCACCCGTGAAATCAAAGATTTAGAGAATCCAAAGAAGAAATTGACCTGTGCAAGGCAGCGACGTTAGGCGAGGTATAATCCGTTATAAGTTGCATTATTCTCAGGCTGAGATCTCGATGGTGCCTCGAGGATTTTGTGTGTTTTTTTTAGGATATTGAAAAAAAAATCCATTTTAGTGTTAGTTTATTTTTAGAAATTTTCTTTTTGATTTCTTTATTAAAAAAAAAAAATTTGATTTTTTAATTTTGTTATTAAAAAAAAAATTGACTTTCATTCTTTTTTTTTATATTTTTTATATAAAAAAAAAAAAAAAAAATTTCACAAAATTCATGCAGGTTTGAAAATAAAAAAATGGAACAATTGTAAACAAATTTTGAGGATCGATTTATCAAACATTTGTAGGATTCTATAAATGATGATTATCTTGTTTCAATAGCTTCAAGTTGGCATAACATATTTCTGTTGAATGCTTTTATATCACATACTAATATGTAGACCACAACAGATCTTTCTAATGCCAATCTCTTTGTCGAGCATATTTCATCTGACCCAAATAGGGAGTATTACTTTTCATGGTTATTTTAAGAATGGATTGATTTTAATATCATGATTAAGTCAATTTCAACACTTTGATTGTCCTTAATATGTTTTATTTAGTATGAAATTTTTGCATAAGAATCATGAAGGAAATGGCCATTTCTTCTTGAACACACTTATGTTTTCTTTCTGCCAAGTTTTTTTTACAGGTTACAGGATAATCAAGTGATCATAAGGAGATTACATTGTGATGGCAATTGGTCTTCCAAAGACTCAATTCATGAAAAATTCTAAAGACAAATCCAACTCCACAACCACTACCTTGCACCTCCCTTTTTGAAACAGATTTTGAATTCCACCAATTGTAAATCCATAAAGCATGACATTTCCATATCCATTTTTCATAGCAAGAGTTCATCTTCATACACCATGCATTTCCTTACATCCATTTTTGGACGCTTGAAGGAGCTAATTCTTCACTGCACATATCATGACATTTTCCACTCCACAACGATCCTTTTGCGTCATGATTACAACTCCTTGTTTTACAACGATGAATAAAACTCATTCCCTTTCCATGATTACATTGCCTTGTTTTCCTCACCATGCTAATCCACACTGCTTGTCTGTGAGTTCTTTCCATTTATAGTCCTACCAAATCTTTTTGTACAAACTCGCGTTGACTGATGTGGGATTCCTTAAGGCCCACCTTTCAACAAGTCTTGCCCCATCGACATCAGCACCTTATCTGGGAAATAGACTAGAGTTCCTTTTGAGTACGTAGAGGCTTGCATGCCTTAATGGCAAGTTCTCTCGCTGACGATCATGGGAATACATCAATGTCCCTTGATCTTCAGATCTTGCAAATGGCTCGACCTCAACACATCCATTCACACTTCGAAAGATGTACTCGAGTACCTTGGCACTCATTGACATCAATGGTGAGTTGCCTCGCATTGGTTAACGGCATACATCAATTGCCGGTAATCCAATGATTTCTATTCATGCTCGACATCGACACATTCTTTTGCATGATTAGAATTGTACCAAGAACTTTAGTAGCAGGTGAAGGCTATACACTTTTTCACGACTCCCTCAGTAGTTACAGTAGCATGAATTCTGATCTATGAGAGTACCACAGTTCCACTTTCAGCATTTATCTTTTCCATGATTCAGCATCAGCAATTCAGATTCCTTCATTTCCCAGGTTCCAGTAACAACAACATCAGTCACATTTTCCTGATCCAGCAGCAGCAGTAGCAGCTACCTTCCTCTTGCATAGTTCATCATTCTTGGGTAAGTAGAGGTATGTTGTTTTCTAATCTTTAATCATGCAATTCCTTATATGCTAACTTGAATATTTTGGAAAATTCCCTCACCATACTACATTTCCTTTCATGAGCCATGTCAAGTTGCATGAGGACATGCAACCAATTCAGTTATGGGGGGAGAACTATATTCACTTCCATGATTCCATTTCTTCACCAAACTACATATTCACTTCCATGATTCCATTTCTTCACCACTATCACTCCATTTTTTCTCATTTACCATTCACCAACATTTATTTTCCAATGATACTTTGTTGCACTTTGCTTCATACGTAATATTGGCATGCTTCATTAATATCACAAAAGGGCTTTCTTATGCACATTGATAGCTTATGATTCCAAGTGAGTGTTTACATTATTATTGAAGAAAAGAGAATAGAAAATGAAATGAATGTTTTTAACACAAGAACCAACATTCTTTGTATCCATGGTTGTCACACAAGAACCAACCATAAGAAAATGTAAGTTGTTACTCATGTCTTTCACATATCCTGGAAACATTCATTATTAAAGACATCATCATGTAAAGCCAAAGTTGTTCAAGATGCCAAATGTTCTTAAAGAGATCCATGCATGGTTGCATGAGGACATGCAACAAGTTTAGTTGGGGAGGTGTTGGGACTCAGAAATGTCATATTTTCATCCACCTTTTTCTTCACTATTCCTTACATTTCATCATCCCATTAACCTTTTATCATATCATTTTCATAAATACATTTGGGTTTCACCTTCTTATTTTCCATTTTATTCATTTTTGTATTACAAGTGAATTTATGATTAAATATTAGAAAATATACATATTTTTATATATATCTCAAGAATATGTGAGTTTTGTGATGTGTAGGAAATATGTGAAGAATTAATATCTCCTCCACCGTATTAAGGAGATAATTATGCAAGCCTATTCCTAAGGAGAAAATCATGGAGAATTTGGTTGGAATATCTTATCAAATCATGGAGGATTTGGTTGGCATATCTTATCCTATTCCTAAGGAGAAAATCATGGAGGATTTGGTTGGCATATCTTATCCAATTCCTAAGGAGAAGATCATGGAGGATTTGGTTGGCATATCTTATCCAAGATATGTGAGAGATTTATGGAGGATTCAAAGGGATCATATTTTGTAATAATGAGAAAGTAGTTAAAAATGCTTGAGAGATTTGTGGGATCATATTTTGTAATAATGGGAAAGTAGTTAAAAATGGTTGCGAGATTTATGGAATTAAAGAGAGATTAGTGGATGATCATTATGAGTTTGTTACTCATCCCATTGTATAAATATGAGTACAATCTCCTCCATTTGTAATATGGAAGTTTTTTTTGTAATCTTAGAATTTTGGAGTATGTAATCTTAGAAGGTTAGAGTTGTAATCTTAGAGTTGGTTTGTAATGGAGATTTTGAAATAAAGGATCATACTTCAATTTTGCTTCTACATCTGAGTCTCCATTGAAGTGGTGTGCTTGTGGAGTTATGGAGGGCACCCATGGCCTCACTTGCATGCTTTTTTGTTTATAATCTATTTTATGTTTTGGTTTGATTTCAGCTTTCAAGTTTTGTTAAATGTTCTAATATTGGAAGAGTCTTATTTGAAGGTTCTCTTGTAACAGAACCATAAGATCTCATACAATTATTAGATCTAGGTTTATTTCATTTCAACTTTTAATTTCTTATTAGATGTTCTAATGTTGGAAGAGATCTTGTAGAATATGTTCTTGTAAGAGAATCATAGATCTCAAACAATTGTTAGATCTAAGTTTGATTAGTTATTGAAAGAGATCTTAATAAATATGATCTTGTAAGGGGACTTTAAGATCTTGGACAAATTAGGAATCTTTCTAGATCTATATATTTTAGATAAGCACTTCTAAGTTTACCTTCCCGGGTTGAAATTAAATTAAACTCTAATTTGCATCCGCATTTTAGACCACACACCGTCTGCAACAAAAGAAATTTGACACACATGCAAAGGAACACTCACTAGGCACACACCCTTTCTTTTCAAAGGTGCATTTGCACTCCTCTCTCTTGCTAATAGTTAGAGCCAATGCAAATATGTAAGAATACATGGGAATCGGGCTAATCCTTCGGATGAGGTTTCTATTCCAAATGGCGTGAGGTCTAATTGGGACTTCACATCGGGCAGACCACTTGGTTGATGGATTTCCAACACCGTCAACAGTATCCCAAAGTGCACCTAGGCCTATCCAAAGGAAAAGTTTGTGGCTTCTTGCCCATTAATTTTCTTTTTATAGGGCATTAGAGCACACATCTTATTGAACCTATTAACTATCACGAATAGGCAGTCATGTCCCTTCCTGGTCGTCAGTAAACCTACCAACAAGTCCATGGAAATTCTTTCCCAAGGACAGGTAGGTATAGTTAAGGGATGATATAGACCCCGTTTCTTGTTACCAGGCTTATTGGTACAACAAAGCATGCATCCTCTTATGAACCTAGCTACCTGCTCTTGCATCTTGGGCCAATACACATACCTATGTAATTTAGCCACGATCTTCCCTACAACAAAGTGCCTTGCAACCTTTGAGGTGTGACCCTCTCTAATTAGCTGCAATCACTCACCTGTAGGAACACATAGCTTATCCAACATGTATAGTAACCCATCTAGGAGATGGTAGTCAATGGTGATGTCACCTTTGTGCACATGGCTCTGACTATATAACTATTGATACACCTCCTTGAAGTCCTCATCCTCTAAATATGCCTCTCTGTATGCATCATGGGTGAATGAATCCATGTGCATAAGAGTTCCCAAAGCTGTAATATTCGATGTGGGTGGTTGTGGAAGAATGTTGGCCAACTTGTTTGTGTTTCCTTGCTTATATTTGATCACCAAATGAAACTATTGTAAAAACCCCATCCACTTGTAATGCGCGGTCTGCTGTAGCTTACTCTAGGCTTGCAAGTACTGTAGCGGCTGGTGATCTATGTGTATTGCTGTCTTCTTTTTTTTCAGATAATGCTTCCACTTCTTCACAGCTTGCACCATGGTACACAGCTCCTTGTCATAGGTAGGTGTTGATGGTGTTGGATCCACCAACATTCATGGGATCTCCTGGATATGAGTCCCCAATTAGACCTCACATCATTTGGTGTAGGAGTCCCATCCAATATGATGGCCTGATTGCGATATACTTAGAGATTTACCTCAGCTCTGACTTTTAGCACATGAAAGTGTTGCAATGGTACCTTCGAAAAGCAAGGCGAGTGTGCAAGGTAATTGTGTTTAGGTTCTCTTACTGCAAAAGGGGGAAAACGTGAGCCTCTAAGTGAGAGGTAATAGTATCATCTAGGAAGAGACACACACAAAATAGGAAGGTTTGTCCAACATTTAGGTTTTAACTCCGTATAGAAATTACTTGCATACAAATTCTAAGAATAAAAAAATAAACAATGCGAGAGCATAACACATAAAACACATATACACAGAGATTTTCCCCTGGATCCCAAAACCGAGACTACCAGCTTGATTTTTCATTATTTTCCTTTCAATGTTACAATACGTATTTATACATGCCAAAGCATCCAATACCATGGACCGAAAACCATCGCGTCCAAAACCATGTGCGAAAACCATGCACAAAGCCATAGGTAGGTCTGCCCAACCTAATATAGGGTCCAAAAAAAATTTCCCTGGGGTACTGCCTTGGACCCTGTAGAGGGGGGCTACCCACCCCCCTCAAACCCCTTGGACAGGGGGGGCTTTTGTGCCCCCCCTGTGATCCCCCTTCTGCACAATCGACGCAACGAAGGGGGGGCTCCGCCCCCCCTCTAACCCCTCGTTTAACTACTTGGGCTAGTCGTGGAAAGAATATAACACAACCTAACATTCTCCCACTTGTTGTTTTCTTTCCACAGGGGGGCATAGGAGTGCTTAGTCATTTATCTAGCCCTGCAACGCCCATTGTTTCTCTACACCAAGAGAAATTCTCAGAGCTCATAGATTCTGTGAATGCATCTACAATATTCTTCTAAGTGTCCACCTTTACTAGAAACACCTTTTTGTCTTCTATCATATCCCTCACAAAGTGGTACTGAACATCAATGTGCTTTATCTTTGAATGGTAAGAAGGGTTCTTTGCCAAGAAGATTGCACTTTGGCTATCACAGTCTATCCTTATAGCTCCCTGTATTAACCCCATACTTGAACACAATCTTTGCAACCAAACTGCTTCCTTGCTTGCATGAGTGGCTGCCATGTATTCTGCCTCTGTATTTGATAGTGCCACTATAGATTATTTCTTACTCATCCAACTGACTGCACCTCAAAATAGGTTAAACACATACCCACTTGTAGATCTTCTATGATCCAGATCTCCAGCCCAGTCTGCATCAACAAAGCCACGAATATCCAACACTCTGTCCAATCCTGGTCTTCCTTGGTAGCACAAACCATAATCACTAGTGCCATGCAAATACCTGAAAACCCGCTTCACTGCTGTCCAGTGCTCCTTTCCTGGTTTTGACATAAACCTGCTCAATACTCCCACTACATGTGCAATGTATGGTCTAGTACAGACCATTGCATACATCAGGCTAATGACTGCACTTGCATATGGAACATGGGACATGTCCTCTTCCTCTTCTTGTGTCTTGGGACACTGTTCGATAGATAACTTTACACCTACAGGAATAAGAACCTTCACCAATTTACTATCCTGCATATTAAACCCATGTAGTATTTTCTCGACATACTTCCTCTGGTTTAACCAGAGCTTCCTCTTTTCTCGATCTCTTTTAATTTCCATGCCCAAAATATATTTTACAACACCAAGATCTTTAATGTCGAATTTGGAGGACAATTGGGTCTTCAAATCCTGGATAATTTCTTTGTCATTTCCAACCGGCAACATATCATCCACATACAAGACCAAATAAATAACACAGTCACCAATTAATTTAAAATACACACAGTGATCTACTTTGCTTCTGGTGAAGCCAAGTCCCCTTATAAATGTATCAAATTTATGATACCACATCCTTGGTGACTTTTTAACCCATACAGAGACTTCTTTAACTTGCATACTAGTTCTTTCTTACCCTTCACCACAAAACCTCCAGGTTGTGTCATGTAGATCTCCTCTTCCAGATCCCCGTGAATAAATGTTGTATCCTTCTCGAACACTGTTTTTACACCTGCATCATCCAGCCTGCTTACAGAATTCAGATTTCTGGCCAATGCAAGAATATGCAGAACACCTGGAAGTGTTGTAACCCTTCCACCTTGTAACTTCAACTTTAATTTTCTCCGACCAATGATTCTAGCCTTCCTGTCATCCCCCAAGAAGACATCTATCATATTTCTCATACTCGCAAAACCACTATTTATGGGGAGTGAAGTGAAAGGATGCACCTGAGTAATTCAACCATGCCTCATGATCTACATGTGTACTTGAAGAAGCCAAGTACACATCCCCACCTTCATCTGAGGTGGTTTTCGCCTCTACAGAAGGAGCATCATTAGATCCATTTCCTTTGTTAGGAGTTTTAGATTTATAGTCCCTTGTGTGATTCCCTTCCTTTATGCATTTCTAGAAAACCACCTTTACAGGTTTTCCTGGAGATTTAGATCTCCCTCTAGATTTAGATCTCCCACTTGATGACTTATTTTTGTTTCTGTTCTCGGACCATCCTTGTATAGACAAGGCATCACCATTCTGGCTCTGCATATTTTTCCGTCTCATCTTCTCCGTCAGCAAGGATGAGACTATTTCATCAAACTACAAAGCATTTGTATTGTTACCTATTGCAATAACCAGACTATCCCATGAATCTGGTAGAGAACACAACAAACTAATGTACTTATCTTCATCTGAAATTTTAATATCAACAGACAATAACTGACTTACCATAGTATTAAATGCATTTAGATGCTCTATCACTGAGTCTCCATCTTTCATCCTCAGGTTATACAACTTTTTATGTAGGAACAATTTATCCACCAAAGACTTAGATTGGTACAAAGTCCTTAACTTGTCCCACAAAGCCTTCATCGTAGCTTTCCCTCATACATTCAACAATATTGTATCTGAGACCCATAATCGTATTGTGCTCTTAGTCTTCCATTCCAACTTCTTCCATTCTTCATTGGACACTCCCATTGGTTTAGTACCTGGATCTACCGTGATCCACTGATCTTTAACCACTAATAGATCCTCCATCTTGAGTTTCCATAACTCAAAACTCTGACCATTAAATTTCTCGATCTCTATCTTTCTATTGCTCTCCATCTTCTTTCACCACCAGAATCAATCCTATAGATCTCCCACTGAATAGGGTCTACCATCGGCCTGAGCAAAACCCCATAGCAACACAAGCATCCATTTGAAGCCAAAACAAATCTGATACCAAATGTAGGTTTTAACTCCGTACATAAATTACCTGCATACAAATTCTAAGAATAGAAAAATAAACAATGTGAGAGCATAACATATAAAACACATATACACAAAGATTTTCCCTTGGATCCCAAAACTGGGACTACCAAATTGATTTTTCATTATTTTCCTTTCAATGTTACAATACATATTTATACATGCTGAAGCATCCAATACCATGGACCGAAAACCATCGTGTCCAAAACCATGTACCGAAAACCATGTGTGAAAACCATGCACAAAGCCATAGGTAGGTTTGCCCAACCTAATATAGGGTCCAAACAAAATTTCCTCGGGGCGCTGCCCTAGACCCTGTAGAGGGGAGCTACTCGCCCCCCTTAAACCCCTTGGACAGGGGGGGCTGCCGCCCCCCTGTGACCCCCCTACTGCACAATCAACACAACAAAGGGGGGGATCCATCCCCCCTCTAACCCCGTAGTTAACTACATGGGCTTGTCGTGGAAAGAATATAACACAAACCAATACAACATCCATAAGAATAGTCCACAATGGATGTGGCAGTCATTAAAACCAAAGAACATGGAAATGCCCATCTACCATCCATCGGAATAGTTCGCAGTGGATGTGACAGTCATTATAACCAAAGAGTGGGGAAAGGTCTGTATAGTATCATTCAGAGTAATCCACAAGGATGAGACAATAGTGACAACCATAATAACACATTCCCAACAAGGTAAGCACTAAAACAACCAAAATAGTTCAACTATATTAGTACATGTGAAACAAACATGAAATACAAATGCTTAGAGAATAGTATTACAAAAATCCATAAGTCATGCATGGAAACGTGCTGGCCCGAGAAAGCTTATGTATTTAGAAAAAGTTCCAAGACACAAATTTACATCATACATCACTAGCCTCAGTGGTGGGACATTGGAGCCACTCCTTTCTCCTCAAATAACTGACTGAAACTCTCTATGCTTTGCAGGAGGAGCCAAGGTGAAAATTCCTTTGCTCATACAATGAGGGGGTATATATAACCAAGGGGTGATGCTTGACCCCTTGTGACTCTTTGACTACCCTCATGATTGTTCAAATTCTTATGACTTTTCAACTAACATGACTCTTCAAATTCTTTTGTGTCCATTGGACTTCCACTTTACATTAAATTTGATTTACAATATACATATGCTCATAATAGTCATGTGGCCTTTGACAACTCATGACACAACTTGACATGACACTTCTAACATGGAATAGCTTGCTAAGGTGGCAATGTCAAGCCACTGCTGCTGAGTGATAGATGTGTTCTTGGATGTTCTTTCTCTTCTCCTTGGCATAGCTTGATGATGCAGGGTCTTCAATGATCTTTGGTTTTGAGAGGTGGTTGCATGCATGTGTTCCCTTTGCTTTTTCTTGATGAGCCTCTTTTTCTATCCAAATATGTGTGAGTCTTCAAGCATGTTCACTCCTTCTTCTCCTTCTTCATCGTCTCACCATGATCCAACAGTCTACCTATTACTACAATTCACTCATGAAGGGATGAAATGAAATCCAAAATCTCCTAGTCTAAGTTGAAGCATTGTTATCCATGGATAGGGCTCGAGACTAGTGACATGATGGGAGAGAGGGTGTATTAACTGTGCATTGTGCAGTTCCAAGTAACACATTGGGAGGTTGGCCACTGAGACTACGCAAAGCGCAACTCAGGCTTGGCTGAGGAACTCTGGAGCACAGTCCTTACTGCTGGGGAAAATTGCGCAAAGGCCATTGGGAGGTAGGATTGTGTAGTTGAGACAACCAATGAATGATGCAAGATGGAACCCTGAGGGTAGGTCTATGCAATTTTCAGAGTCACTGAAGGGCTGGGCAACAAAGGGGCCTGGGAGGATAGGTCTACGCATTTCTTGAGATCAATGAGTCCTGGCCGATGGAGGACACTAAGGAGACACTTCTGCACAGCCTTGAGAGGCAAGGCATGCTTGGTATTTTGTGCATTGTGGGGTTCCAATAGGCAGCGAAGAAGCTTGATCACTGATTTTGCAAAATGAACAGTTCAGATCAGGATGGGATAAGTTACTGTGCAATTCTGAGGATGAGGGTTGGCTTATCAACTCTAGAATTTTGCAGCGCAACTAACCTTGGGGATAGTGACTATGCACTGCACAATTCCAGGCAGCAATATTGCATCACTGAGAGATGAGACAATGCAGTGCGCAGTTTAGTGGGGGTTCAGTGAAGGTGAGTTCCCCAGTTGGAAGGATTTTCAGATAAGTGGCTAAGTGCGGGAGAGAGGTGAACTTGTGAGGAACTTAAACTTGTGATCACAAACTTAGCATACTTCGATGAAACAACAACATAGACCACTGGAACAACAAGACAAAGTATTACCCTCTATGAGACTGTCCTAGAATGGACAATGACAAGTGCGACACTTGAGATGGACTTAGGATGACCGTGAAGACACTTGTGCATAAATCCTTAAAAATTTATGTATGAGTGAAACACATGTTTACCCAGCTAGGAAAACTCGAATACACAAAGATCAACCTTCGAAATCACCAGAAAAGGACCACAAGCAAGGTAAAACAATCAAACATGCCAAATATGAGAGTTGAATAAACAAGAAAAAGGGGCAAAAAGATTCTTAGAGAGCACATGGAATGAGCTCAAGTGTTTGTATTCATAAAGGGAAAAACCAAGGAAGGCTCCAAAATTTAAGTGCAAGACAAAATTTTGGAGGGTGTTGCACCTGCTACCACACGTGACGACACACTAGTTGAATACCAACTTCTTTGTCTTGGTTCATTTTTTAGTGCAGGCCTTGGTTCTTCAGGGAGTATTGATTCATTGTGTAGATTACTTTCGCTTCCCCAATTATCCCTTGGGTAGACATGGTTTCCTTTGTACCTTCTCAGTTGAACACAACATTAAGATTCAACCAAATCATAGTGATTCAAATTGGGAAGGGTAGTTTAGCTCACGCGATTATGATTTTTAGAGTATAGTTTTCATCTCTGGTGTTTCTCTACTACCAAGTCTAGACAGTACCTCGACGGAGTCATGCAGGAACATAAGAATTGCTCCATTGCCAGCAAGAGTAGACAATACCCCAATGGATTTGCCTGCTTCACCTCTCTGCGCAAGAATCCTTTCTCTTCTTTCTCCTTTATTTATTTATTTAAAGAGAACTGTGCATCAAAACTTATTTATTTTGCGGCAGAAGAGGGATCTCGAATTATTGAGAGAAGGAGAGTTTGTTCCTTTAGAGAAGCATATAAAGACCTATGATTTGGGTTTTCTCATTTAGATTTCCCTCTTCTCCATTTATACTAGTTGGATAAGCTTGAAAACACCCAAGAAGAAAACTGAGTATAGGCATGAGGTTTCCAGAATGGGCACAGGTTCATGGTTGGGGCAAAACCCTCCTTACAGACAAATCATATTTTCCGTCAAAACGTCATTGGCCAAAGGTTACAACTGAAACAAAGAAGGTGGACACATGAATGGCCAAGGGTTGTAGTGTCACAAGACTCTTTGAACTTCAACCACACACATACTTGCAAGCCAGAACAAAGTAAGGCACAACACTTATTCACATAAGTAAAACAATAGAAAACTAAAGAAAAAAAAAAACAAGAGGACTATATACATAGTGTGGTGCGCAACCCCAAATCTTCATTGAAATAATATTTTAAGTCTGGGCCATTGATAGGGAGAGAGCCAATCTTCCCGTCAAGTGATTGAAGACGATATGTGTATTGGAAAAACTTTTCATGGATAGTGTATGGAACAATCCACAAGGATTGAAACTTAATGTGCTTTCCTTTGTCTTCATGAGCTTTATCCCACTTCAAGACTAAGTCACCCACATTAAAGCTAGTCTTCCCTATAGACTTTGTGTCAAAAAATCTCTTGATACAGTTTTTATGGAGTGAAAACTTTTCTACAAAAAACTATCTCACTTTTTACACAGGTATTACCAGAAGTGAGATAAGTGCATGTATTCACAACCTATTTTTTGGACTGTGCAAAGTCCTGTTTTTGAAATCTTTTTGCAGAGAATATTGTGAACAACTGGAGCTGAATTTTGGGAAACTGAGAGAGGTTTATCTCAAACACATACTTATCTACAGTAAATTATTTCACCTTTTACATATATATCTCGGATTGAGATATACAAAGGTATCAATGGACCCTAATTTTGCAGAATCGCTGGGGAAGAATGCACAAAGAAAGGATGCAGTTAGTGATTTGGATGCCTCATCATCAATTAAGAGTTGCTATCAAATTTGACTTTCTCTTCTTTGTCACCCTCAATCCATAAATATAGTGCCAAATAGATTCATTAGTTTTGAGTGTCCTTTATTTAAGTTCTATTAATGTAAAATAGTTTGAGATATTTGTAAAACCAATCTTGATATTTTTTCAAGATATTTCAGTTTAGAATTTGTATAAATACTTCTTCATTTGAAGTATTTTGGGTGGATTCCAAGACATTTCTATAGACTTTTTCTCTCAAATCAAAGTTCTATTGTATCAATGACTGGATTGGCTTGTTGGATCAAGGAATAAAGATTAGATATTTTACAGGATTCTTGTGTAAAGCGAAATACAAATAAGTATTATCCCATGTTCAATGTTGTTTTTCCTTATTTTTTTCCATAATATTATTTGTTTCTCTAAAATCTAAATGTATAGCATGGAATGATATTTAAAAAAATGCTTAAATGCACTCTGTCTTGACTGTTTTACATTCTGAATGTTTTCTCCTAAACTATCTTAGCTAGGGAATTCTTAACTTCTCCTTAGCTTCCGTAGTTTCTCCTCTGATCTATACCAAAGGATTCTTAATTGCCCTTTGTTCATGATCACCCTATGTTCTTCATTATGATCTCGGTCCGAGGATTCTTAAGTGCCATTTCACCCTTGTTAGAATCACTTCACCCATTAGGCCTAAAGATTTGCATTTTTCTTTGCTAACCTGCCTTATGAACTGTTGGGTCCCTATAATACTAGTGATTACCCCATTACTATTGTAGTTATATCCCCTATTTATATTGTTGTGCCCCTATTACCCCCATATTGTTATTTCTGTGCCTCATAGAATCCCTCTATTGTTATTTTTGTGGCTTTATATTATTATTGTTAGGTCGGCTGGATTATATTGTGCCTCCTTAGACTCCTATATATAGAAAGGAGGTTTTGTCATTTGTATCATCCAAGAATTGTTCATTTATGTAATGTAAAGGAGGTTGCCCCCTCGAAGAGGCTGAATTCTAAGGCGTGGATCTCTCTTTTCTATCTTTTTGTGAGCTGGTTTCATAACATTTGGTATCAGAGCTTTGGATTCTAGGGTTTCACTACTCCAAACAGTTCATCGTGGCATTTTCGCTATAACTTTCTTTCTGTGACGTTTCAGAAGTCGTAAAAAAAACCCATTTGAGAAGAAATTTCGCTGAACCTTGGGTCTGAATTTCAGAGCTTTTTGCGTGATATTGGCGGAGATATGATCTGAGGAAGTTGGTCTTTTTGCAGACTCCTGAATTACATTCAAAACAGGTGACCTGGGGAAAATCGTCATAACTTTCTCTTGGGGATCGGATTGAAATTTTGTAAGAAGGTACAGAAAGAGGACGGACTGTATTTTCTTGTATGTGTGTTTCAGATTCAAAGGTTGAAACAGGGGCTCGTGGCACGTCGTACAAGTTTGCTCTACTGAACCAGTCTAAAAGCAAGTCACTGTGGGAGATTTCACATAACTCTTCCTTGGAGAATCCAATTTGGCTCAGACTTGTGGCATTGGAAAGAGGACGCAGAAGGCTACTATAGGTAGCAATTTTAGAATTGGATGATTTGAAATTACAAAGATACATCAGATTCAATATCAAGCTTCTATAAAGTGAAAAAAGGTGTGTAGTTTTTTTTTAAATTTTTGTGTAAGCTTGGTTTAACGGAATTCAAAGGGAATAGTAAAGCATTATTATCGGTAACTGATGCCCTGAGGAAAGAAAATGCAAACACCTAGTAAGGAACCTGAAAGCTCTAGCATGACTCATGAAGAAGAGGAAGAAATGCTACATGATATATCAAAATTACAAGAACAAGTGCAACAAATGTCATGCTCACAAAAGCTAACAGAAGCTAAGGTAAATGGCGTGGAATCTAAGATAAAGGGCATGGAAGCTAAGATGGAGGATTCGATGGAAAATTTGAAGATATATTTGAAGACAGACATGGAAGAATTGAAGAAGTTGCTACAAGAAAGGGTCACTAATGGTGAAAAGGTAGTAAAGGAAACTCATGATGAGAACAAAAGAAATGTTAATCATGATTCCATAGACTCTAATGTTGGATCGAAGACTCACCATGTTCCAAAAATCGATATGAGGAAGTTTGATGGAAAGGATCCCGCCACATGGATATTACAGATGGAACAATTCTTCGATCTCAATAATGTGCAAAACACACAAAAGGTACGTATGGCAACTTTATATTTGGAACCAAATCAGTTTGTATGGTATCAATGGCTTTGTTCTCGTAAAGAATTTATCACTTGGGCAATTTTTACGGAAGAATTGATAGCACATTATGAGGATACAAAAAGCAACACTTTTTTTAGCCAATTGATAAGTCTCAAACAAAAGGGTTCAATAATGGAGCACATTGAGGAGTTCCAAAAATTGAACATAAGGGTAAAAGATATTCCAGAGGAGCATAGGATTGATGTGTTCATAGGGTCTTTAAAGGATAATATCCAACATGATGTGCACCTTTGGGAACCTGATTCATTAGAGAAGGCATTCAGGTTAGCAAGAAAAATGGAAAGCAAAATTATGGCAACTAGGAAGCATACCATTCACAACTATAAAGACGGAAGTGTTGTTGCCCATAGTCTTCCACAACCTACAAGGTTGACACCACAACAATTGGAAGAAAAAAGAGCAAAAGGGCTTTGTTACAATTGTGATAGAAAATACACAAAAGGTCATAAGTGTGCTGAGAAGAAATTATTCTACATAGATTGTGAAGAGGAAGAAGAAAAGGAGCAAGAAAGGTCAAAAGAAGAGGATATATTCCAGGAACAAAGCCTAGATGAAGAACAAATAAATCCGACCATATCTTGTAATGCATTGGCGGGAATTACCACTCCTCAAACCATCAAGATAGAAGGACAAATCAAGAAGAAAAAGGTAATAGTGTTGATTGATTTAGGAAGCACCCACAATTTTATTCATTGTAGGGTAGCAAAAGAATTGAATTGCTTCCTATATCCAGCACCAGAGTGTCAAGTGATGATTGCAAATGGAGGAACAATAAATTGTTCTGGAAAGTGCCATAATATCAAGCTATCCATGGGAGAGTATGTATTGACTAGCCCAATGCTTTCCATTCCAATGGGAGGTGCTGATGTTGTACTAGGAGTCCAATGGCTACAATCCTTGGGTACAATAGCTTTTAATTTTCAAGAACTTTTCATGAAATTTTCTGTGGAAGGAAAGGAAGTTGAATTAAGGGGTATTGCAGGGAAACCAAGAAAGATAATTAGCTCTAATGGCATGACAAAGCTTCTAAAAAAGGAGCAAAGAGGTGTAATTGCACAATTATGTTCGCTAGATGTTTCCACATTGGAATCATCTATTTCTTCAGATCTCCAAAAAGTCTTGGATAATCATTCCAAGGTATTTGAGACTCCCAAAGGTCTCCCACCTATGCGTGATCATGATCATGCTATTCATCTGATTCCAGGAAGTGTTCCTCCAAACATCAGGCCGTACAGATATCCATATGTCCAAAAAAGTGAAATTGAACGTATGGTTGCAGAAATTCTAGAGGCTGGTATAATTCAACCGAGTCAAAGTTCTTTCTCAGCTCCAGTAGTATTGGTGCACAAGAAGGATGGATCATGGCGCATGTGTCCAGATTATAGGGAGCTCAACAAGCTCACTATTAAAGATAAGTTCCCCATTCCTGTTATTGATGAATTACTGGATGAATTGCATGGATCAATTTACTTCACCAAGTTGGATCTTCGTTCGGGATATCATCAAATTAGAATGAAGATTGAAGACATTCCAAAAACAGCATTTAGAACTCATGAGGGTCATTATGAATTTTTGGTCATGCCTTTTGGCCTTACCAATGCACCTTCAACATTTCAAGGTTTGATGAATTCAATTTTCAAACCATTCCTTAGAAAATTTGTGTTAGTATTTTTTGATGATATACTAATCTACAACAAGTCTTGGAAGGATCATGTTGAACATGTTGACAGGGTGTTACAACTATTGGAGGAGAAACAATTATATGCAAAAAGATCCAAATATTTCTTTGGAGTCCAGGAGGTGGAATATTTGGGTCATATTGTATCTCATGAAGGAGTTAAGGTAGACCCTAGCAAAATTAAAGCCATTAAGGAATGGAAAATCCCCACATCCATAAAGCATCTGCGAGGATTTCTTGGGTTGACAGGGTATTATCGCAAGTTTGTTAAGAATTATGGGAGAATAGCAGCACCTCTAACAACATTATTGAAGAAAGATTCATTTTCATGGACTTCGGAAGCAACAAAGGCCTTTGAACATCTTAAAGAGGCAATGTGCCAAGCACTGGTCTTAGCTACGCCAGACTTCACAAAAACCTTTATTGTGGAATGTGATGCTTCAGGAAATGGAATTGGTGCTGTTCTAATGCAAGATGAAAGACCCATTGATTTTGAAAGTCGTCCAATCAAGGGAAAGTTTTTAAGAAAAGCTATTTATGAGAAGGAAATGTTGGCAATACTCCATGCACTTAAGAAATGGAGACCCTACCTAATGGGAAGACACTTCAAGGTAAAAACGGATCATGATAGCCTTAAATACTTTTTAGAACAAAGATTATCCTCTGAAGAGCAACAAAAGTGGGTCACAAAGATGTTGGGTTATGACTTTGAAATCATCTACAAAAAAGGGAAGCAAAATGTGGTGGCAGATGCACTCTCAAGAAAGGATGAGGATGTGGAAGCATTGTTGTGTGCCATTTCTATTATCCAACCAGATTGGATAAACGAAGCAAGGGAGGAATGGAAGAACGACGAAGAAGTGTGGGCACTTATTCAAAAGCTACAACAAGATTCCAGTACTTATGATACATTTAGCTGGCAAAATGATTCGTTATGGTACAAAGATCGCTTATACCTCTGTAAGAATTCCCAACTAAAACAAAAGATTCTTATGGAATTGCACACTTCTCCCTTAGGAGGGCACTCAGGATTTTTAAAAACTTACCACAGGGTTAAGAAGGAATTTTTTTGGGATGGCCTTAAATCAGATATTCAAAAGTTTGTGGCAGAATGTTTGGTTTGCCAGCAAAATAAAGTTGAAACAATTAAGACACCAGGTCTATTACAACCTTTATCCATTCCAAGCCAACGTTGGGAGGAGGTTCAATGGATTTTATCACAGGTTTACCCAAGTCTGAGGGAAAGAGTGTCATCATGGTGGTAGTTGACAGACTTACCAAGTATGCACACTTTTGTGCATTATCACATCCATTTAAAGCCAGTACAGTTTCTACTGCATTTATGGAAACAGTTCAAAAGCTACATGGAAACCCAAAGATTATTGTAAGTGACAGAGATCCCATTTTCACTGGAAATTTTTGGACAGAATTATTTTCTTGTCTTGGTACTCAGTTATCTCATAGCTCATCTTATCATCCTCAATCTGATGGGTAAACTGAGATAGTAAACAAATGTTTGGAAGGATATCTTCGTTGCTTTGTATCTGATAAACAGACACAATGGGTCAAATGGTTGCCTCTGGCTGAATGGTGGTATAACACTTCCTTCCATACAACAACAAAAATGACCCCATTTATGGCACTTTATGGGTATCAACCACCATCCATCACATCATATTTAAGAGAAAATTCTAAGGTTCAGGCAGTGGAACATCACATCGAACATCAACAACAAGTCCTCCAACTCTTAAAGGATAACCTTGTGTTGGCACAAAATAGAATGAAACAACAGGCAGATCAACATCGCAGTGAAAGAAGTTTTGATGTAGGTGATTGGGTATTCCTACGGCTACAACCATATAAGCAAATCTCCCTAAAGCAAGCTAAGAAGGATAATAAATTATCACCAAAGTATTATGGTCTGTACAAGGTGTTGGAAAAGATTGGTACTATGGCATACAAATTGGAGCTTCCTGCAGCTTCTCGATTGCACCCAGTTTTCCATGTTTCTTGTTTAAAGAAGGTTATAGGTGACAAGCTCCCAATTCAAACAATATTGCCAGAACTTGACGAGGAAGGAAAAATTATATTGGATCCGGAAGCAATCACAGAAACAAGAACTCGACAGCTACGAAATCGATAAATTTCAGAGTATCTTATCAAGTGGAAGAACTTATCCGCTGAAGATTCCACATGGGAGGATGAGAATTTTATGCAGAAGTATACAGAACTGCTCAAGCGTTGAGGACAACACTTTTTTGAAGGAGAGGGGCATGTTGGGTCCCTATAATACTAGTGATTACCCCATTACTATTGTAGTTATACCCCCTATTTATATTGTTGTGCCCCTATTACCCCCATATTGTTATTTCTGTGCCCCATAGAATCGCTCTATTGTTATTTTTGTGGCTTTATATTATTATTGTTAGGTCGGCTGGATTATATTGTGCCTCCTTAGACTCCTATATATAGAAAGGAGGTTTTGTCATTTGTATCATCCAAGAATTGTTCATTTATGTAATGTAAAGGAGGTTGCCCCCTCGAAGAGGCTGAATTCTAAGGCGTGGATCTCTCTTTTCTATCTTTTTGTGAGCTAGTTTCATAACATGAACATTCCCTGTAATGATCTGGTCCAATTATGCTATCCATTTGTTGACTCCATAGCCCAATGGATTGAATACCTAGCTTTATCCATCTGCTCCAAGAATTCCACCACCCAATCTTCAACACAAATCAAAACCCCCCTGAACTTTCATAACTAGCCTAATATCCCATCAAACAAAGCTAAATCATATAGAGAGAGCCCTCTCTAGACTTAGGTTGGCTAGATCCTAAGCCTAAAAGTTGGTTTGTGGTTACCCTGGTGATCTCTTTCCTTAACTTTGGGAAATTACTGGGTGATAGCATAGTGGCGACCATACTAGGGAAGACTAACATTTTCTTTAGAAATATTTTACAGGTTTAGATCTGATCTATGATGGATGACAGTGATCAGACACACAAAGGTTAATATCATCCACTTGGTGACTCCAGATCAATTTCACAATCAAGACTCCACTAGAGGAATGAAACTAAAAGAACAATATGAAAAGATCAAGATTTTAACTTGGATTGTTATCCAAGACATTATGTTCTTTCTCATCAATAAATTTTTTCAATGTATATTTTATTTTAGAGAAGATTTTAGATTATTTCCCTTTGAAACTTGTAGATATAAATTCTCCTTACACATTTGAACGCCATTCTTCTAACTCTTATGAAGATCATTTTCCAATTGAGGAGCATCAAACAATCAAGACTAATCATACAATCCCTGTACATATTCCTGTACCTTATAAAGTTCCTGATAGATATAAGAAACTCATCTTACCTCCTACACTCCATGCTTTCCCTAACAATTATTACGAGTATCTCCCTAGGGTTGATGTAGAGAATGGTATCACTGCCCAAAAACATATTCAAGGTTTTGAGAATTATCTGAACTTATTTGAAATTGATGAAGATGATGTTATTATCAGGCTTTTTTCTCTTTATTTGCAAAGTAAAGTAAAGAGTTGGTTCAATAATTTACCTATTGCAAGCATCCCAAATTTCCAACAGTTTGTCAAATTTTTCCTGGATATATGGATAATCAAAGTCAATCTTTTCATGATCATAGAAGAATATAATCAATTAAAAAGACAGCCAAATGAGAAAATACAACAATTTTCTGACAGATTTAATCAAGTCTATTATTCAATCCCATAAAATATAAGACCTCCTCCTGATTCAACTCTTTTGCATTACCCAAGAGCATTTGATCCAAAGATAGAATTTCAGCTAAGAGAAAGAAACCCCTCAACATTGGAACAGATGCAGAACATTGCAATAGATGTAAAAGTTAATCTGCAAATTAGAAGAGAAAAGTTGAAAGAAGAAGTAGAGGAAAACAACACCGCAGAGGAAAAACTTGACATTTTGATGAAGAAAACAGAGGAAAGGGTGCAGAAGATCGCCATGAAAGATGATTTTTTTTGCTCAGATGACACATTTATTTCACAAAAGGAAAAATTTGATATTCATGAACAAATTCATACTAGCTCCAACCATCATAGATAAGAAGATAGATTCATAGAGAAATATGTGGAGGATAAATCTCCTGATAGAATGTGTATGTTTAATGACATTACTTCTTTTGATGATTTGCCCAAATATGATCAGTATGATGATAATTATGTTCTTCAAATCCAAACTAACTCTACAGAGCAATCATAGGCTAGTTTGGGGAATAAGGAAATTCAGTTTCAGCAGCTTGAAAATAGTGATCATTTTATCCATATCAGCTATGAAAGTGAAGAAGAAAGTGCAGAAAATTTGGAAATAAGTGAAGCTTCTTTGCTTCTTTGTTTTGAATCATTTCAGTTTTTAAAGGAACTGTGGTATAACATCTCTAAAGAAAAGGATGAGCAGCTTGTATAAACCTATGAAGTTCCATTCAAACGTATATGCAATAAGTTGCAGCATTCCTTCCAAGTTCTTTATGATCCAATAGCTGATAGGTTGGATGATAATTTCAATCAAAATTTTTCACCATTAATAGACTATGAGAGTCAAAATCAAGATGATAATGGTTTCACCAGACATACATTTCAATCAATAGGAGTATCATCACAAAGCTCATCTAAAAATATTCCGGGTGTTAAATATAAAAGTGACATTTCACTTTCATGGCATGGAAGCCATCCAGAACAAGTGTGCAATTTCTTAAATCAGTTCTACAATAGTGTATATATCTTGGAAGATCCTTTTGTACAATTTTTAGAGCCTATAAAAGAAAGCAAGTATTTCCTTATCTTCTCATTGGTTGACAAGGTTATATTTGGATTTAGAACCTCAGTTTTAATCACAAAAAATCCCAAGCAGCAAAATCCATCAATGTATATAATGCTTGAGTGGTTGCATTGGCTGTTTCATTTTACCTAACTAGTAGTTGGACAGCTGATTAGAGTAAGTAGGAGGATTTCAATTTGAATAAATTTAGTTTTCAACAACAACTTTATGTTAGATCAGATTTCAATTTGCAGAAAAGGGTGTATTTTCAGTTCAAAAGTTTTAGTCACAAAGATTATACAACAGAGCATATACATGTGTGGGATTGGCCCAATGGATCAGGCTACTAGTCGACGGTGTTCTTGACATTTCACAAGGAAATGCCATCCCCAAGTGGAGCCACTGTTAGGTTCCTATACCAATAGGAGTCATAATTTTGAATGACTAAGGTTAAGCCTTGTAATATTGTACATACCTTTGCTTTCTGCAAATGTTTTCCATATTATAAAAAAAGTAAAAAATGTAAAGAGGATATGTCCTAAAATAAAAATCAAAGGACAAATAAGAATAAGAAAAGGTCCAAAAAAGTGAAAAATATGAACCCCAAAAACAAAATACCATGGAAGTGTGCAAGTCAAAATGCCACTACTATTTACTTTTATGCATAATAATGATTGCGCGCAACTTGTTATTCATGCCACAAACCATGGTAATCAAACTATTTAATCTTGATTAAGCCATGCTTTAAATTTCATGTTGATAGTTAGAAAATAAAATCTGACCAAACTGTTTAATCTTGGAAGATCATTAGATAGGTAGAGTACATAAAAGGAGCTCATCAGTTTAATCTGAGCCCTTGGATGATATAAGGTTAGAATTAGATAGTTTCCTTCTTTAAAAGAAAATGGATAAGGGTTTGTTAGCCTAAATGCATCCAAATAAAATGAAGAAAAAAATGGTAGGATGACTAGATGGGTAAGTAGGAGAAAGGTCGCAGAAGTATGTTGATTGATTAGACAAAAACACATTTATCATATTTCAACATATATTTCAAATGTGAATGGGCAATTAAGCATGCATAAGGTTTACAAAGTCAATTAATTAACTTCCCCCATTCATTTCACCCCTTTACTTTACTAATTTCCCATAAATAAATTCAAAGTGCTCAAAAACCTTTAAGTCAAAGAGTCTCAGAGCATTTCTCTGACTTTTGGAGGGACTGGACCCTCGGCTTAATGACTTAAGGACAACAAGTACTAGATTCCCCCTCATCAAAAATTCATCTCCCTTTGTTCCCCCTCATTTCCCTAATAAAACCCCTTTTCCTAAGGTTAAAACACTATTTGCCTTGGGAAAGTAATCACCCCCATGTAAAACCCCTTTTTTCCCAAAAACCCACAAAGACACTTTAACCTAAGTTATAATGCATATATGTGAAAAACAAACAAATCATAGAAAATACATTATGCTTAGCGCCATTCATTTCCGCCGTTTTCATATTAACTTCTAACTTTTATATATTAATTCCCATTAATACCTTTTCCCTTATGTATATATTAAATCCCTTACATTAATATCCCTAGACCTAGTTTTAACTATAAAACTACAAATTTCACCCAAACCCCGACAAAGCTCATTAACTGATCGATTCGCGATTACGTTAAGTAAAACTCTGCAAATCACCCCCACTGCCTAAGTTTGTCATTAACCCATGCTTAATCACCACACCGCCGCAATTAACCCTCCCCCCACCCCCCCCCCCCCCCCCCCCCCCCCCCCCCCCCCCCACTTTACCCTCCGTGCTTGCTCGCAGCGTGATCACCGTCTGATCTGAAGACCCACATCTGACACTCATAACCCATTTCGAGTAGGATCATCTGCCGAATGATGCCCACCCGAAAAAGTGGTTTTCCGCTCGGCCCTCGATGCTACGTGTCATTTAATGAATGGAATCGGGTGACCCCTTCTGAATACCACCAAGCCCACAAAAGCGGTGTGAAATAAACAAGTTACCTCCCTATCGCTAAATGACCAAATCGTTTACTATTCACTTTGCGCTAAAATTCAAAAAAATCAAACCTTTACTTGTTTAAACACGAAAACCCTAGTTTTGCTCGTTTTCGCCTCTTTGTGTAGTATAATCCTGTGTAACCCTTTTGCGCCACCTGAAGCCTCTGCTAACCAATTCAAGCATGGTTTACTTCCCGAAAGCACTTTGGACTCACTCCATAGACCTATAAAGCTCGATAAAGCCATTAATGACCCTCGCTGTCAACCCACCTTTTTCCTAACAGTTTGTTTTATTTTACAGGCGATCAAAAGGCCGCTGCCTTGGATAAAACAGTCTTAATACTAGTTATAAGGCCTATTTAATCCAAGATTGTTATGAAATCTATTCAAACAGAGATGGAAAATAAAACATATAGTTAAAAGACAAGCAGAGGAAACTTGGAATTAAATGATTTACTATTGAAATAGACAGTAAAAACCTAAAATATACAGTGAAGGTAAAAGGACACAGTAAAGAATAGTCAGAGTGTATCAGGGTTAAATAGTGTCAGATTGAAGACCAAGTCAAGTAAAGCAGCTAGCATGAAGACAAACAATAGGGAAGACAATTACAAAGCATACAGATTCATGTCAAAGTGAAGATAGATGAAAAAACAGAGTGGTAAAAGTAAACATAGAGGAAGTAAGGGTTAAACAGAGATGAAAACACTTTCACCAACAACAATGAAATTTTTCCAAAGTAAAAGGGAAAAACAGTTAAAAGAAATTTAAGGTTAAAAGATGAAATCAGAGCAGAAATGGTACATTCTTAAGAAATTTCCTCTTTAAGTCATAATTTTTCAGAAACTAGTTTGGCCAATTCGAGATGAATTTTGAGACACTCGAGGAGGTGTGTGTTCCTAAAAGGTTAATATACAAAAACCTATCTCACTTTGTACATAGGTATTACCAAAAGTGAGATAAGTGCATGTCTTCACAACCTATTTTTGGACTGTGCAAAGTCCTGTTTTTGACATCTTTTTACAGAGAATATTGTGAACCTATGGAGCTGAATTTTGGGAAACTAA
Organism: Pinus tabuliformis; assembly: GCA_031772625.1. Classification (NCBI taxonomy): domain Eukaryota; kingdom Viridiplantae; phylum Streptophyta; class Pinopsida; order Pinales; family Pinaceae; genus Pinus; species Pinus tabuliformis. The sequence continues at coordinate 711,040,208 of CM062804.1, forward strand.
GTGAGGTTTATATCAAAAAAATATTATCTACAATAACCTCTTTCACATTTTACAAATATATCTTGGATTGAGATAGACAAAGGTATCAATGGACCCTAATTTTGCAGAATTATTGGGGCAGAATGCACAAAGAAAGGATGTAGTTAGTGACTTGGATGCCTCATCATCAATTAAGAGTTGCTATCAAATTCGAATTTCTCTTCTTTGTCACCCTCAATCCATAAATATAGTGCCAAATAGATTCATTAGTTTTGAGTGTCCTTTATTTAAGTTCTATTAATGTAAAACAGTTTGAGATATTTGTAAAACCAATCTTGATATTTTTTCAAGATATTTCAGTTTAGAATTTGTATAAATACTTCTTCATTTGAAGTATTTTGGTGGATTCCAAGACATTTCAATATAATTTTTTCTCAAATCAAAGTTCTATTGTATCAATCACTGGTGATGAGCCCCGAATTGGGTAACTTATTGGGCTCATTTTGCCTAATTGTCCTTGTTCAATCCTCCATTTTTCATATATTATGCATGTTTTTTTAGTATGTTTATGTTATTTGAACGAATAAGGGTGGTCACTCTACCAAGGAGGCTAATACGTGGTTATTTCAGGTTTTTTGGACAAATTTTGGAGCAAAACCAAGTAATTATGGGACAGTGACAACCAAGCTTGAGGTGAGGATTCGTAGGGAGGTTGTCTCTTGCATTAAATGACCCTTCCTCGAAATCTCCACCCTCAACTCCGAGCTCAACAGGCCACCAAAATGAATTCTAAAGGTAGCCGAGTAGCTTTGGGAAGAGTGACTGTTTACTAGCAGTTGGAATAGCCGAGTCCCTTGAATTTAGGAGGGCTACTAGGCCCCTCGTAGTGTACAAATAGGAAGGCCTCAGCCTTCGTAGTTTAATTTTGGAACTGTTGGTATTTGCACCATAGTGTTGTCCTTTTCTCAGCTTGTTTTCTTGTAGCTATTGCTGTATAAATTTCTTGTGATGATTATTTTTGAGTAATGAGAAGCAGTTTTACTTGGCATCAGATCTGAGTCCTTTATAGGAGCCTACAGCTCTTGGGGTTGGGCCCAACCCGAGTGCTAAGGCCTCCTCTATGTATTGTTATTTTTTCTTTATGTATTTGCAAAATCATTTCCATTAAGTAGATTAAATCTTGCTGATTAACTAAGTCACTGTTGATGATTAGAAAGACTTTCGATGTTTAGATTGAGTTGATAGGTTATTAACAGGGAAAAGCTTCAAAAAAGGTCCATCAAACACCTCTGATTTCACCTCTCCCTCAGTGGGATCAGGAGCTGGGTTCAAGGTGACCTTGCTGCCCATAAAAACACTGACTTTGTTTTGCCATGCAATCATTAATGTTTGATTTTCATTTGCAGAAGTTGGTTACATGTTCAAATTCTTGATTGCTTAGTTTCATAGTTAATATACATGGTTTCCTTACGAATAAAACTCCTGTTCATTATCTTTACTATTAGCTAGATCAGATTAGGTCAACGTAACTAGGTCTTAGATTTTACAAGTTTTCGTTGGTTCAGTTGGAAAAACAACTTGCAGAGTACTTGTACCACTTCTCTATCTGTCCATACTCCACCAAACCCATCTGCTCCATCCCCTAACTCGGATTCTTGCCTCACGTTTGCCATTTGCTCACGTAACCCTAATTTTTGTGCAACATTGCTTCAGTCCTCCTTGAACAAATCCAGCCATCTACATCTTTCCTCAACTCCATCCACCAAGTCCTAGACCACCTCCAACCCTTATCCTACCTCCATACTCACTGCTTCACCTCTCTCTCTCCATCCATCCTCCAAGATCCCATTTCTGAACAACCTATAGAAAATTACAGACATCCTGTAGAAAATCACAGACATCCTGTAGAACCCCTGCAGACTTCCTGTAGAAGCTCACAAATGAGGTTTCTTGATAGCCAAACTCTATGAGACTCTTTGGAAGGGTGTTAGGGACCCCTTAGGCCCTTTCTGAACCTTCCCAACCTCCTCCAAGCATTTCCTCTCGCCAATCCACCTCTACATAGTCAATACAGTCAAATCGCATGCATGATAATTCTGGCAACTTATTCAAAAATACAAAAAGATGTTTTTTTTTAGATGTTACTATTAGAGTCGGTGTGGTCAGCCCTCCGTCAGAGATCAAAACTCTTTATGCATTTCATTTTTAGGTGTCCCGCTCCATTCATTCAGCTGCATTCCGCTAGGGGCATGCCATGATCTAACGGAGAAAGTCATGCTAGTCATTTCCCCTCATGCCTGGCTCCTGCTGGCTTATGCCTTTGTGTCAAATAATCACTAAAGTCCATGACAGTCAAGGTCTGGTCCTTTAATGGACAAAAGTCATTTTTGGTCATTAGGTCTAGGGTTTGATCAATTTGGTCTTTAAATATGTCCAGTAAAGCCATGTAGGCCAGAGTGATGCTCTTGCAAAGTAATGATCCACAGATTTCCATCATTTTATTGATAAAATTCAACGGTTCTTCAAAACTCTGTTTTGAAGAAAAGTCAAACAATGCTATTGGTGACAAAATTTTCAAGAAAGGGTCGAAAATTGATTTCTTTAGGTGTAGTCATGGTTTCTGCGGTCAAATGCTATGTCATGCAATCCCTGCAAAAAAGTGTCAAAAATTTCATTGTTTGAGCCCAAAATTCAGAGAAAAAGTGAAAATCAGGGTTATATTAAAGTCAGTGAAAAGGTGTTAAACAGGACATTAGAAAAGTGGGTTTTTTGAAAAAGTAAATTTAAATCATGTCCTCCAAGTCTTATAGATAAGTTTCCATCATAAAACAAACTCATTGTGCAATCAAGGCATTGGGAGAACGTTGCAAGGTCGTGAGGTGAGCAATTGAGTGATTTGGAGCAATTGGAGGGAGTTTCAGGGTGCACGACGCACACAGGCAGGAGCGCGGCGCACACACTGGGCACAGCGCACACACCGGGCGCGGCGCACACAGAGCCCGCACGCAGTGTTAAATCATAACCAGCGCGGCACACTGGGCTTTGCGCGAGGCGCACAGGGAAAAAACACCCAAAACTTTACCAAATCACCTCAAATATTTTGTGGAGCTCATCTATTTGCAAGGTAGGCTCAAAACATAACTTGTGCATCATATTTTTGTGGGGGATATAAGGGTTTTTATGCCTGTAATTAAATGAAATTTTTTTTCATAAAGCAAACACAAGAAGACATCAAAGAAAAACTATTCTGCTAGGGTTTATGCCACAGTGTTGTTGCTGCCAAGGTTATTTTTCCTACCCTACCCCTGTTCCTTATTCCCCTATTGCATTCTTCCTACTATCACTACCCTAAACACTACCAAACTCATTATTCCCTTACCCCTCCTCCTATCACTCAATACAAACCCTAAAACCCTACCTTGCCAAAAAACCAAACCCTACCCTATCAAAATACCCTAAAGCCCCCTACATATCCCTAAAAAAAATTCTCCTATAACCCCTATTCCCTTTATATTATCCCCCTCCTAATACTCCCTTGTTTCATTGTCCCCTTGGTGGAAGATTATCAAAACAAACTAGCTTTCATCATCATCAAGGGGCAGCCTAAATTCAGTTTATAAAACAACAGTCATGGCATCCGAGGTTTCATCAGAGTATGAGGAGGAAACCCACAATGATACAGCTTCAGGAGAACAGGCCCCCAGGAGACATCACCAGAGTGGCAAACATGTTAGAGATGAGCCAAACTCCCTCACCGAGTTGTAGGCATGCCCTCTTGCTATGTCATGTTTCCAACATTTAGCATGTCTTGAATTTTGTTAAAGGGTGGCAAATGTCAGATTTCATCATGAGTTGGACCGTCTTTTTGCACTTCACCTACATGGAGGTCAGTCTATCTTGGCTGGGGTCACTTTCACATTGACACCCGAAACCGTATTAGTGGCAAGAGGCATACCAAACATTGGAGAACAGTGGCATAAGAAGAAGAAGGTGGAGAGGCATCACTATGAGCCTTAAATTAAGGCCAGTTGTTTGAGTCAGCTCACGACAGTTTTCCCATTCATATTTTTGAGAGATGAGTATGCTCCGCTCATGAAATTGATCATGAAATACTTTAGTTATGAGGGGAGGTTTTCTCGCCTTTATGCCTATCACATTAGGTTGCTCATGCACTTTACCAGGGTGTGGATGATGAACCTCCCATTTTTCATTTGCGGGAACATAGAGAGGATGAAAAATTTTATGCAGCATAAGACCCCTCAGCAGCAGCTCAACAATGTTTAGCACTTTGCTCTTATCCGGATTTTGGTGAACCATTAGTTGGGATTGCAGGATATTTCTTAGGAGGACTTCATCTCCCGTGACTTCTTCAGCGCTCCATAGGTAGTATCAGAGGCAGAGCATGAGATAGGTGGCCCATCTCATCAGTATGAATGACATGAGACTGCTACTATGCAAGTATACATCACCTATCAGAAAGGCAGTAGGCCTTTGTTTGCAGCAGCAAAGCGAGTGTTATCTCCACCCGGGGTGGAAGGGGCCTCGCTTCCGACATCAGCATCACAGGAGCAGGGCAGAGGTAAGGAGCCAATGCAGGAGGAAGGGCCATCAGGTGAACGAGAGACAAAATTCGTTCTCCTTCATGATGATGAGACAGATACAGAACCTACAAATGCAGAGCTTGGAGAGATCATCCAGGAGCAGCAATTAGTGACTGAGGCCTTATCCCTTGACTTGGAGAGGTCCAAGTGGAACATGAAGTACCTGGAGCAGAGAAAAAAATAGCTTGAGGATCAGCAAATGATCATGGAGCTACAAAACATTCATGAGCATCGCCAAGCTCCACAAAGAAGAGGAGTTGAGCTCACGCCATTGGAGCAAGAGATCAATGAGGACCGGGAGGCAAATATCGAGAGAGTCAACATCCACCTGGAGAGACTGCTGGAGAAGGCCGACAGAGACAAAATCATACTGAGGAGGATGGTTTATCATTACAGGGCACGAAACATGAGTGCAAGGGCCCGGATAAGGAGCTTGAAGGCAAAATTGAGCAAAGCAACAAAAGAGGCAAAAGAGGCAAAAGAGAAATACCGGCTTCGAATCTTGGCTGAAGCTTCCTTGGCACAGCATAGCACTTCATAGAGGACCTCCAACCCAAATTTCAAGGAATTTGGGGAAATTGTGGTCACATGACAAATTTTTGGGCAAAACACAGGTTTTTTCTCCCTGTGCGCCGCGGTGCTAAAAATCGGGAGCTCAAAATGAGGAATGGTTTGCATTTTTGGATTCAACATGGAAAATCATGGCTACTAGTGCTCGGACAAGAAATTTTGGCAAGATATGAGTCCCCAAGAGGTCAAAAACACCCAAAAAATGGCCTCTCTGCCCCTTTTTTGACACACAGGAACCAGTCTTGGGAGAATGGAGATTTGGAGGGGCAAATGAGCACCAAATTCAAAAATTCCAGTGGGGTTAGAAAGTAGATGGGACAGGCTTTCCAACAAGCCCACTTGGGCACATTTTGGACACCTTCAAGTGCCCCAAAACAGGTCCCAAAATAGCGCGGCGCACAGAGAAAATGGCGCGGCGCACAGAGGAAAAATTGCCAAATTTGCTTCCGTTTCGCGAATTTGTGATTCGCGACTTCTCCAAGTGGGCCCACTCATCTACACTTCGGTTTTTTGGCACCTAAGGCAACATTTAAAGTATTTTCTCTACAGATTAGATTCTATCCAAGTGGCAAAGGAAGGCAAACGGTCACCCAAGCCATTTGTCATGTTTGTAACGCTGCACCCGTAGCTGATGGTTGGCTCTTCATCTCCATTTTGTAATGATTCAAGTAACTCCCCAACCCTTGGGCGTTTTATCTCTTCATGGCACATTCTATATATTGTATGTAAACCATTTGCAAAGGGTTGGTGGGCTTGTAACTTCTGGGAGACTGTGGGAAAGAAACTCTGTTTCTTCACTGTATATTTTTGACAGAGAATTAATGAAAGGTAGCGGCTCTGTTTCATGAGATTCTTATGGTTGTGAGTGTAGCAAATGTGTCTCTTATGTTTTCATATGTATTTCGTTATGTTTCATAATTCAATTCATGTTCATTTCCAGTGAAATTTTCTGAGTGAGATTAGGTAGAATTCAATTTTATTGCTCTGCCTGTGGGAAAATTTCATGTTCAGTGTTTTTCTTCTGTTGAAAAGGATTCATGTAACTATGCCCTTTTCACTTTCTTTAGCAATATATTCATTCCACATTACCTCAAACTAAATTGCTACATTTTCCGCCTGCCTTGCCTCACGGAATAATCTGTGCCTTTGTATTAAATTCTCTGTTCCTTGCTGACCGTTGGTCCCATACCATCCCAGAAGCTCGGTCATTCATGAAAATGGTTTCTTGTATCCCTATTCACTTACTAGCCTAAGATCAATATTTCACTGTAAGTCATCTCATACCATTTTTGCTTATATATTCACTTAGCGTGACTCGGAGAGAGCCCTCTCCTGTGCTGGTAGGGCTAGCTACCAGACTGAGTGTGGTTTGTGGTTACCCTAATTTTTGCCTTCCTTCAGCCTAAGGCAGATTTAGGTGCTAACATAGTGGCGACTCCACTGGGAACTAAACTGAAATCAAATCCCCATACTTCATAATAATTCTAAGCTTCCGGATGATGAAGCTTAGTATTGGATAGGCTGAGTAAGTTGGTTGTGTCCTGTGATTTTTCTCAATAGCACACTGGCTTCTAGACGATATACCAGAGCCAATCCAGACCCGGATCCTCCTCACATCTACGAAAACCCCAATTTGATTCCAAGACTCCTTCGTCAAGAAAGCACCATAACTCCCATGTTCAAATCCCATTCATGTCCCGACATTTTTGAGTATCTTGAAGAGCTTGAGTTTGACGAACGGTTTGAGATATCATTGTTTGAGTCTAAATCCGAAAGGGTTGTTGATTATACTGTCCCCGATCTGCAATTTCTTGTAGACTTAGAAACAGAAAGAGATAACCAATTGATCGATAATTATATTGCGGCACAACCCCAAACTCCAATTTCTAGCCCCTTGCAAACTGTGCACACTCCTCAAACACCTCTGAGGCCAAATTCACCGAGAGTGATGGCTGCCCATTTTGCACCCCTTGTTATGCCCTAAGTTCTAGATGATATGCCCTCAAATTATCAAAGTAAAATCTCATTTTTTGATGGCACTCCTAACAGTATTACTACTCAGCAACATGTAGACAAAATGGCAGACTTCTATGAACTCCATGAGATCGATGCAGAGAATGTGGCAATGAGACTCTTTGTACAAACATTTGTAGGTGAATTGAGGAAATGGTTTAGAGGTTTGCCGGCAGCACGTATTGCTACCTTGGCTGAAATACAACGACAATTTTTAAACCAATGGGAAGTGAAAAAGAATCCCCTTCAAATTCTAGCTGAATATGAACAAATCAAACGAAACGCTGGTGAGTCGGTCCAAGATTATTGTGTTAGGTTCAATACAGTTTATAACGAAATTCCAGATCATCTAAAGCCACCTGTGGGACTAGCTATGATGAAATTTCTGGATGGTTTTGATGCTGACATGGCCTACCAATTAAGAGAGAGAGAAACAGCCACAATGGAAGACATGCAGAAAATTGCGGTCGGCGTTGAAGCAAATCTGGTGTCCAAAAGAGCTAGAGCGAAAGCAGAAAAGAAAGTCATTGTTAAGGAAGAGTCTTCTTCAATGGATCAAATACTCAAAAAGGTAGAGTAGATGCTTGAAAGGGTGAAGCTTGACAAGCCTGAGCCACAAGTTAGAAATCCTAACTTCTGTGGCCAGCAGTAGCCACAATATAGAATAAGACAGAGAGATCAGCGAGCCCAAGAGCAGACAGCACAACAGCCGGTACAAACACCTTTGCAGCAGAATTTTGTGCATGGACCGGAGTCAGATGAGGACGGGAATGTAATAGGTGAAGAAAACCACCTCTTTACTCCAGATGAGCTGCCTACTTACATTACCGAAGAAGAAGAGTGTGCGGTGAGTTCAGCTGCACACAAAGACACGGATTTCATTCTAGCTAGTGACACTGTTTTACAAGAAGAATCAGAGGAGTATCAAAGGGGGTATATGAATGCTCTGTCCGCATAGCAGCAGCGATATTCACTTAGAAACAGATATGTGCCGGCCAAACCAATTCAGAAGAAGGAGGAGGTTGAAACAACAAAGAATGATTCATCAGCTACACAAAGAAAAGGAAAAGAGGCGGTTGGCCCGGAGAGTAGAAAATCAAAATCAACAGAACAATCACAGCAGAAAGCTGCATCAAAAGAAAAATAAAAGAAAGAGATCCCAGTCAAAGAGGTAGAAAAGACTCCCGCTTTTAGCTTAGAGAATGGGATTTCTAAGTTAAAGGTATCCATCCCCTTGACTGAAATAATGAAGAACAGTAGTTATAGAGGACAGATATCTAAAATGTTGAATTTGGACCCAATGTCTGACATGGTAAATGTAGAAGATGATCAACCTGAAATGATTTTTGGACCAGCATCAAATGGTGAGTCTCCTGATAGCGATGTGCCACCCTTTTACATCAGTTTAAGATTGCATGATTTTGTGTTACATAATGCCATGTTCGATTCCAGAGCTTCTCACAATCTCATGCCCAAGGCCATCATGGATAAGCTCGGTCTGGACATCACTCGACAGTACCACGATCTCTATTCATTTGATTCCAGCAGAGTGAGGTGTATAGGACTCATCAAAGACTTGGTTGTGAGTTTGGATCAGCTTCCCATGAAGAATGTTTTGATGGATGTGGTGGTAGCAGATATTCCTCCAAGGTTTGGCATGCTTCTTTCCAGGTCTTGGGTAGCGAAATTGAAAGGGACACTACAGCTGGATTTCTCCTATGCAACGATCCCGGTGTTTGGACAAATGAGGAAATTATATCGGGAACAGAAAATGAAATATATGATCACAAGCAAGGAGAAACCCATAAATCATCCAATTAACTATGTACATACAGATTTAGAGTCTTTTGTTTTTCTTTCAGATAGTTTAAATGATATAGATAGTCAGATAGTAGAAGCAGATGATATTCCGGAAATAACAGAAAATTTTAGAGAAATTTTGAAGAAAGAAGGACAGGAAAAGCAGAAAAATGTTGGGAAATCAGTTGAAAGCAATGGACAACAAGCAGGCAAGGCACGACAAACAAATTTCCAGCACTTACAAGAGGAGGAAGAAGGCTTGTGGACCATGGATTTTGATGGAGCAGTAGGAAATGATGGCGCTGTAATTGGAATTTGGGTACGCAGTCCTTTCTCCACCCCAAATAAAGTGTCTAGCAGCGTGACGGTTTGCTCTTACAAGTTGGCTTTCGAGTGTTCAAACAATGAAGCTGAATATGAAGCTCTGATTGCTGGCCTAAAGATTCTTAGAAAGCTGAATGCTAAAAGGATTTCGGTATATGGTGACTCTGAATTAGTAATAAAGAAGGTCAGAGGTGAGTATCAAGCAAAGCATCCTAGGATGCGTGCCTACCGTAATGCAGTTTTAGACATCTTAAAATTATTTTCAGAATACACCTTGACATGTGTGCCTCGTATACAAAATAGTATTGCTGACGCTCTTGCCAAGGTAGCAAGTAGTTTGAATATCCCAATGAACTCCAGCAATAAATTTGAAATCCATGCCAAACATCGTCCAACCATTCCAAACAATCAGAGATATTGGCAAGTGTTTCAAGATGATGAGGAGATTAAGGATTTTCTGCAAAACAAAGGCAAGTTCAAAGAAACCTCAATTGATGTAGAAAATGACGGTGGTAAAGGGAATGGTACAGATGAAGTGCAGATCAATGAAATGGACATGTTGCAGCTGAAGAATAACATTATTCCTAAAGGCTTGATACCTTTAGAGGAAATTTTTGATCAAGATGATGTAGCCCGCAAGCCAACATTGCAACCAACAGAGAAGGGTGTAGAAGCGGTCAACATCGGAACAGATGCCAACCCTAAGTTGGTAAAATTGTCCAAAGCATTGCCGCCAAAGATCAAGGACAAATACATCAGTTTGATGGCTTCATTTGCAAATGTGTTTGCTTGGGACTATTATGATTTAAAGACCTATGATACTAATATAATTCAACACAAGATACCCATCAAGCCCAATCAAAAACCATTTAGACAAAAGTTGAGAAGGATAAATTCAAAGTTGCTGCCATCTATTGGAAAGGAGGTAAACAGGTTGTACAAGTCAGGTATCATTGTGCCCATCAGATTTTCAGATTGGATCTCTAACTTGGTGCCCGTACGAAAGAAGACAGGTGAGATCTGCTTATGCATTGATTTCAGAAATCTAAATAAAGTTTCATTGAAGGACAACTATCCACTGCCCAAAATGGACCATATACTTCAGCGAGTAGTGGGATAATCTCGTATGTCACTACTTGATGGCTATTCCGGATATAACCAAATTTCTATCCATGAAGATGACCAGGACAAAACAACATTCACCACTCCATCGGGAACCTTTCATTACGCCAAAATGCCTTTCAGTTTAAAGAATGCAGGTGCCACATTTCAGCGTGCAATGGACTTGGCTTTTGCAAATGAGAAGGATGTATTTTTGGTGGTGTACCTAGATGATTTGACAGTGTTTTCCAAATCTGATGAAGAGCACATGCATCATATAAAAACTGTCTTTCAAAAGTGCAGAAAATATGGTTTATCGCTGAATCTGAAGAATAGCTTGTTCGCCATGGAGGAAGGCAAATTAATTGGGCACATTATCTCAAAGGATGGCATTCATATTGACCCAGCACGTGTGCAAGAAATTCAGCAAATTGATCTGCCCCGGAATAAAAAAGAGATGCAATCGTTCAATGGTAAGATGAATTTTCTGCGTCACTTTGTGCCTAATCTCGCTGAACACCTAAGAGAGATGAACAACATGCTCAAGAAGGATAGCCAAGTGAAATGGACAGAGGACGCTGTAAAATCTTTCAATTTGGTCAAATTGGCCCTTTCTTCAGCTCCAATTCTAGTCAGCCCGGACTACACTCAGGATTTCATATTGTTTTCATTTGCTTCGGAGCACACTATGGCAGCAGTATTATTGCAGAAAAGAGATGATCATGAAAGACCCATTGCATTCTTCAGCAGAGCCATAAGAGATGCAGATTTAAAGTACAACGTCATTGTGAAGCAAGCCCTGGCACTGGTAAAGGAATTGAAGGATTTCCCGGTATACATCCTACATTCTCATATTCTAGCCTATGTTCCTAACGCTGCAGTAAAGGATGTTTTAGTGCAAACTGATCCGGAAGCAAGAAGAGGCAAATGGATTGCAGCCTTGCTGGAATATGATGTGGAAATAAAGCCCAAAAAGTTGGTCAAAGGATAGGGATTGGCGAAGTTAATGGCTGAATCAAACTTGCATGCCTTGGACATAAATCTAATCGCTGCTATGTTCGATGAGAATGAGGAAATATCATCCATTCAGGTATCTGAAATGTTTGCTCTGTCCCCATGGTATTCAGATATAATATATGTGCTAAAAAATTTGTCACCACCGCCCGACATGACTAGAAATAAAGCGAGAACACTCAAATTGAAGGCTGCCAAGTTTTGCATTTTAAATTCTGCGTTGTATTGGAAAGATCCCGGTGGCATTTTGTTAAATTGTTTGGTGGAAGAAGAGGCAAAGAAAGTTATGGAGGATTTCCACGGAGGAGAGTTTGGTGGTCACCTTTTTTGGAAGTCAACAACAAATAAAATTTTGAGAGCAGGGTACTATTGGCCTACATTGTTTGATGATGTGTACAAGATGTCAAGCACTGTCATAAATGTTAGATTTTCGAAGGAAAATAGAAACTACAACCTTTGCCACTTAAGCCTATTGAGGTGAGCACTCCTTTCCAGCAGTGGGGGTTGGATTTCATTGGTGAAATTCATCCCGCTTCTTCCGGACATCATAGATTGATCCTAACAGTGACAAATTATTTCACAAAATGGATTGAGGCAGCTCCCACCAGACAAGCTACAGATACGGTAATCATTTCATTTCTTAAAAATAACATCTTGTCTCGCTTTGGTTGCCCGAATAAGTTAATCACCGATAATGCAGAAGCTTTCAAATCAAAGAGGATGGTAGAATTTTGTCATAAATATCACATCATTTTGGGTCACTCAACTACCTATCATCTGTAAGGTAATGGATTGGCGGAGTCTTCAAATAAATCATTGATCAACATCATCAAGAAGCTACTGGAAATAAATAAAAAGAGCTGGAATAAGAGGTTGGTCCATGCGCTTTGGGCAGATCGGATCAGTCAGAAAAAATTCATTGGTATGTCACCGTTTGAGCTGGTTTATGGAGTTGACACAGTATTTCCCACCTCTCATGCTACCCCGGTAGTCAAACTTCTTTAGGAGGCTAGCAGTGAAGAAGATCCCATGCAGAGAAGGTTGAATCAAATGGTCCACTTGCAGTAAACAAGAGAAGAAGTTTTCAAGAACACATCCAAATTGCAGGAGAAAATAAAGAAAATCTATGACAGAAAAGCAAAGGCCGATAGATTTCAGTTGGATGATGTGGTGCTAAAGTGCGATGTAAGGAATGAAGAGAAAGGTAAGCATGGAAAGTTCGAGAATCTTTGGAAAGGTCCTTTCAAGATTGCAACATATAGGGGTCAGAATGCCTTTCTTCTGAAGGAAATGAACGGGGAAGATTGTCCAAGAGGGCCGATCAATGGTCGGCTGCTCAAGCGGTACCACTGCTGAGCTATTAACGTTGCTTCCACTGTCATTGTAAATACCATTTTTATTTCAGTTTGGTTTCAGTCTGTCAAGTTAGTTGTTGAGTCATTTCAATGTCAAGTTTGAGTCAATTTCTTGGTCATTTAGTTTCATAAATAAGTCAGAGTATTGTGTTGTAGTCGAAATGATGACTCCATAGCCCAATGAACAAAAGGCACTGTCTAGCTCCTCTAGAGATCTGCTGTTCTTGGCACCTCCAGGGAGCTTCCATCCCCCATTGGAGCCAATGTTAGAGTCGGTCTGGTCAGCCCTCTGTCAGATATCAAAACTCTTTATTCATTTCATTTTTAGGTGTCCCGCTCCATTCATTCAGCTTCATTCCGCTAGGGGAATTCCATGATCTGACGGAGAAAGTCATGCTAGTAATTTCCCCTCATGCCTGGCTCCTACTGGCTTATGTCTTTGTGTCAAATAATCATTAAAGTCCATGACAATCAAGGTCTGGTCCTTTAATGGACAAAAGTCATTTTTGGTCATTAGGTCTAGGGTTTGATCAATTTGGTCTTTAAATATGTCCAGTAAAGCCATGCAGGCCAGAGTGATGCTCTTGCAAAGTAATGATACGCAGATTTCCATCATCTTATTGATAAAATTCGACGATTCTTCAAAACTCTGTTTTGAAGAAAAGTCAAACAATGCTATTGGTGACAAAATTTTCAAAAAAGGGTCGACAATTGATCTCTTTAGGTGCAGTCATGGTTTCTGCGGCCAAATGCTCTATCATGCAATCCCTGCAAAAAAGTGTCGAAAATTTCATCTTTTGAGCCCAAAATTCAGAGAAAAAGTGAAAATCAGGGTTATATTAAAGTCAGTGAAAAGTTGTTAAACAGGACATTAGAAAAGTGGGTTTTTTGAAAAAGTAAATTTAAATCATGTCCTCCAAGTCTTACACATAAGTGTCCATCACAAAACAAACTCATTGTGCAATCAAGGCATTGGGAGAACGTTGCAAGGTCGTGAGGTGAGCAATTGAGCGATTTGGAGCAATTGGAGGGAGTTTCAGCGTGCGCGGCACACACAGGCAGGAGCGCAGCGCACACACTGTGCGTGGCGCACACACGGCCCGCTCGCAGTGTTAAATCATAACCAGCGCGGCGCGCACCGAGCGTGTGGCGCACTGGGCTTTGTGCACGGCGCATAGGGACAAAATGCCCAGAACTTTACCAAATCACCTCAAATATTTTGTGGAGCTCATCTATTTGCAAGGTAGGCTCGAAACATAACTTGTGCATCAAATTTTTGTGGGTGATATAAGGGTTTTTATGCCTGTAATTAAATGCAAAAAATTTTCATAAAGCAAACACAAGAAGACATCAAAGAAAAGCTATTCTGCTAGGGTTTGTGCCACAGTGTTGTTGCTGCCAAAGTTATTTTCCCTACCCTACCCCTGTTCCTTACTCCCCTATTGCATTCTTCCTACTATCACTACCCTAAACACTACCAAACTCATTATTCCCTTACCCCTCCTCCTATCACTCAATAAAAACCCTAAAACCCTACCTTGCCAAAAAACCAAACCCTACCATATCAAAATACCCCAAAGCCCCCTACATATCCCTAAAAAAAATTCTCCTATAACCCCTATTCCCATTATATTATCCCCCTCTTAATACTCCCTTGTTTCATTGTCCCCTTGGTGGAAGATTATCAAAAAAACCTAGCTTTCATCATCATCAAAGGGGTAGCCTAAATTCAGTTTATAAAACAATAGTCATGGCATCCGAGGTTTCATCAGAGTATGAGGAGGAAACCCACAGTGATACAGCTTCAGGAGAACAGGCCCCCAGGGGACATCACCGGAGTGGCAAACATGTTAGAGATGAGCCAAACGCCCTCACCGAGTTGCAGGCATGCCCTCTTGCTATGTCATGTTTCCAGCATTTAGCATGTCTTGAATTTTGTCAAAGGGTGGCAAATGTCAGAGTTCATCATGAGTTGGCCCGTCTTTTTGCACTTCACCTACATGAAGGTCAGTATATCTTGGCTGCGCTCACTTTCACATTGACACTCGAAACCGTATTAGTGGCAACAGGCATACCAAACGTTGGAGAACAGTGGCATAAGAAGAAGAAGGTGGAGAGGCATCATTATGAGCCTTACATTAAGGCCAATTGTTTGAGTCAGCTCACAAGAGTTTTCCCATTCATATTTTTGAGAGATGAGTATGCTCCACTCGTGAAATTGATCATGAAATACTTCAGTTGTGAGGGGAGGTTTTCTCACCTTTATGGCTATCACATTAGGTTTCTCATGCACTTTACCAGGGTGCGGATGATGAACCTCCCATTTTTCATTTGCGGGAACATAGAGAGGATGAAAATTTTCATGCAGCATAAGACCCCTCAGCAGCAACTCAACAGTGTTTATCACTTTGCTCTTATCCGGATTTTGGTGGACCATCAGTTGGGATTGCAGGGTATTGCTTGGGAGGACTTCATCTCCCATGACTTCTTCAGTGCTCCACAGATAGTATCAGAGGCAGAGCATGAGATAGGTGGCCCATCTCATCAGTATGAGTGACATGAGACTGCTACTATGCCAGTATACATCACCTATCAGAAAGGCAGTAGTCCTTTGTTTGCAGCAACAAAGCGAGTGTTATCTCCACCCGGGGTGGAAGGGGCCTCGCTTTCGACATCAGCATCACAGGAGCAGGGTAGAGGTAAGGAGCCAATGCAGGAGGAAGGGCCATCAGGTGAACGAGAGATAGAATTCGTTCTCCTTCATGATGATGAGACAGATACAGAACCTACAAATGCAGAGCTTGGAGAGATCATCCAGGAGCAGCAATCAGTGATTGAGGCCTTATCCCTTGACTTGGAGAGGGCCAAGTGGAACATGATGTACCTGGAGTAGAGAAATAAATAGCTTGAGGATCAGCGAATGATCATGGAGCTACAAAACATTTGTGAGCATCGCCAAGCTCCACAAAGGAGAGGAGTTGAGCTCACGCCATTGGAGCAAGAGATCAATGAGGACCGGGAGGCCAATCTCAATAGAGTCAACATCCAGCTGGAGAGGCTGCTGAAGAAGGCCGACAGAGACAAAACCATATTGAGGAGGATGGTTTATCATTACAGGGCACGAAACATGAGTGCAAGGGCCCGGATAAGGAGCTTGAAGGCAAAATTGAGCAAAGCAACAAAAGAGGCAAAATAGGCAAAAGAGCAAGATCGACTTCGAATCTTGGCTGAAGCTTCCTTGGCACAGCATAGCACTTCATAGAGGACCTCCAACCCAAATTTCAAGGAATTTGGGGAAATTTTGGTCACATGACAAATTTTTGGGCAAAACATAGGTTTTTTCTCCCTGTGCGTCGTGGCGCTAAAAATCGGGAGCTCCAAATGAGGAATGGTTTGCATTTTTGGATTCAGCATGGAAGATCATAACTACTGGTGCTCGGACAAGAAATTTTGGCAAGATATGAGTGTCCAAGAGGTCAGAAACACCCAAAAAATGGCCTCTCTGCCCCTTTTTGGACACACGGGAAGCAGTCTTGGGAGAATGGAGATTTGGAGGGGCAAATGACCACCAAATTCAAAAATTATAGTGGGATTAGAAAGTAGACAGGACAGGCTTTCCAAAAAGCCCACTTGGGCACATTTTGGACACCTGCAAGTGCCCCAAAACAAGCCCCAAAGTAGTGTGGCGCACAGAGAAAATGGCGCGGTGCACAGAGGAAAAATTACCAAATTTGCTTCCGTTTCGCGAATTTTCGATTCGTGACTTCTCCAAGTGGGCCCGCTCATCTACACTTCGGTTTTTTGACACCTCAGGTGGAATTTAAAGTATTTTCTCTACAGATTGGCTTCTATCCAAGTGGCGAAGGAAGGAAAATGGTCACCCAAGCCATTTGTCATGTTTGTAACGCTGCACCTGTAGCTGATGGTTGGCTCTTCATCTCCATTTTGTAATGATTTGAGTAACTCCCCAACCCTTGGGAATTATATCTCTTCATGGCACATTCTATATATTGTATGTAAACCATTTGCAAAGGGTTGGTTGGCTTGTAACTTCTGGGAGACTGTGGGAAAGAAACTCTGTTTCTTCACTGTATATTTTTGACAGAGAATTAATGAAAGGCAGCGGCTCTATTTCATGAGATTCTTGTGGTTGTGAGTGTAGAAAATGTGTCTCTTATGTTTTCATATGTATTTCGTTATGTTTCATAATTCAATTCATTTTCATTTCCAGTGAAATTTTCTAAGCGAGATTAGGTAGAATTCAATTTTATTGCTCTGCTTGTGGGAAAATTTCAGGTTTAGTGTTTTTCTTCTGTTGAAAAGGATTCATGTAACTATGCCCTTTTCACTTTCTTTAGTAATCTATTCATTCCGCGTTACTTCAAACTAAATTGCTACATTTTCTGCTTGCCTTGCCTCACGGAATAATCTGTGCCTTTGTATTAAATTCTCTGTTCCTTGCTGACTGTTGGTCCCATACCATCCCAGAAGCTCGGTCATTCATGAAAATGGTTTCTTGTATCCCTATTCACTTACTAGCCTAAGATCAATATTTCATTGTAAGTCATCTTAGACTGTTTTTGCTTATATATTCATTGAGCGTGACTCGGAGAGAGCCCTCTCCTGTGCTGGTAGGGCTAGCTACCAGACTGAGCGTGGTTTGTGGTTACCCTAATTTTATCCTTCCTTCAGCCTAAGGCAGATTTAGGTGCTAACAGTTATTGTAGAAGTAGCTTAGATACATGTATTTACCTTCCTAGAAGTCAATGGCATCTCTTTCAGTAGCTTGCATCCCCTTTCTTGCATCGGTAGGGATAGCTGGTAAAATTAGGGTTTGCTAGGGTTTACGTTTCCTTTTAGCTTTCCAGTTTCTTTCTTCAAGTAGATCAGCCTTCTTTGATTTAGCTTTCATCCATCAGTTAAAAAGCTTCTTCTCAGAGCTCATAGAAGTTGGCTTAAGCTCCTAGCGGACTTGTGCCAGCTGACCAAGTGACAGCTGCGGCAAGAGCTAGTACTTGTGCATACAACACCACTGCTTCCAAGTTTGTTACGAACTACTGAGTTGATAAAAGTAAATAAGGGAGTCCCAGGAGTTGCAGCATTATTGCTGCAATACTAGAGCTCACCACTCTTTTTGGCGCCGTTGTCGGGGAAGCGTTAGCGTATTTGTGATTGCTGCTTTTCTTCTATTTTCCTGGTCTAACCTTCTGCTAAGTAGTTTATTTCAGTTCCATTCTGCAATTTCATTTATGAAAAAGTAAATTAGATATTTCCTGCTTTCATAGATTAGCCTTTCAATTCTGTAATTTCAATTCTGCAAACGTAGAATAGAATTTCAATTCTGCAAGCGTAGTCTAGCATATCATTCTCGCAATTTGATTTCAGCAAAATAGATTAGTCCTTTCCTGCTTTCATTTCAATTCTGCATTTTCATCTCCGCAAGATATATTTTTGTTAGTTGCAATTCCATCTGTTTCAGTTTTGCAGGTACAAGCAGAAAAAAATCAAAAGGAACCAAAAATCGTTTCATGCCTCGTAGGAACAGAGATAATACCAGAAAATTCCTACCCAACACCCCCACCACTTCATTGAGTCACCCTTCTCTCTTCTTTGGTGGTCGTGACCCAGAAGAACCTATAGGTGAACCTCCTGAGATATACGAAGATCCTATAACAGAAGAAAAGCAAGAAAACATTCCTTTTGAGACCATGGCTGAAAACGGAAACGGTAGAGACGATGATGAGAGAATAGAAGGTACCTTCCCCATCCGAGAGACCAATGGGACATGAAGATGAAGAACATAAGTCCTTCAACCTTACCTCATTTCCATGGATTGACCACTGAAGACCCTGATACCTTCCTGTTTGAGTTTGCTATCCTTTGTCGAACTTATGACTATGCAGAAGATGAGAAAAAGTTGAAACTCTTTCCCTCTACCCTCAAGGATGCAGCATTACGCTGGTTCATGGGGTTACCTGGAAACAGTATCACCACTTGGGCTCAGATGCAGCAAGCCTTTAACAACAAATACCGGGATTACTGTAGGTCAAAGGAAACAAAGGGAGAAATCTTTCGGATGACCATGGGAAATGATGAGTCTTTAGAAGACTACGAGGAAAGGTTCCAACTTAGCTATAAACGGGCCAGGTGCACACTTGACCTTGAATATCTAAAGTTGGTTCTGCTCCGAGGAGTCCCTGAAGACCTTCTAGATACCCTTCACATGCTAGCTAGAGGAGACATATACCAACTACCTTATGAGGACATAAAGACTGTGTTTAGAAACCACTCTAGGGCAGCCCAGAAAAGAGGTAGGGGGAATCCACTTTCAGCTAGTACTACCTTCTCCAAGCATGAGTTTGCTAATCAGATGGAAGACCTCAAAAGTGAGATGAGACAGACCATTGCCATGCAACTCGATACCTTCCGAATCCAACAAAAGAAAGAGGAAGCTGAGAGGGCTTTGGCCATTTTTTGTCCTAGATGTACGAGGAAGCACCCTAAGAACGAGTGTCCATTGCACTTAGTAGAGGTATGTTTCGTTTGTGAGGAAAATCAACCCACAAACCAATGCCCAACCTTGCTCAGATTCAAAGGCATGTACCAAGGGACTGAGGCACCCACTGAACCTCTCTACTTCCTGAACTAGAGGAGGCCGCATGGGCCCAGACCTTACCAGCATGGGATGCAAGGGACATCCCAAGCTTATTATAGCCCCAACCAATCTGCTCACATGCCTTCTTGGGGCCCCCCTGCTCATCCTTCCTGGTTCGCACCTCCTCCGTGGTCTTATCCACCTCAATACCATACTCAACCTACTGCTCATTCATTTCACTCACATGTCCAACCACAACCTCAGTGGAATGCACCTCAACTTGGGTGGAAGCCCCAATACAACTCTCCTCCTGCCATTTTGCCTTCACCACCGGCTCAGCCACAACCATTACCTCTTGCTCCTCCAAGACAACCCCAGATGCCTGCTCAACTGAACCCGAACCCCAATAATCGACAGGCCCAGCAGGTCTACACTAGGGAGACAACATGTCCTACCTATGCTGTGGAGATCCAGGAGATCATCCTGCAATCTGGGAAGACCCTCCCAGATCGCCAACCTCCTCCCTTAGAGGACGAGGAAGAGAAACAAGAAAGTGAACCCAAAGCCATTCCACCCTTTCCTGAGCGACTAACAGTAACCACGCAACCAAACCCAGAGGAGACCGAACTTCTGGGAGAACTTAAACAATTGTGTGTGAAAATACCACCTCTCTAGGCCATAAAAGATGTACTGATATACAACAAATTGATTAAGGAGAAGTGTTTCAGGCACCCAGGCAGGTGAAAGAGAGATGCCTCGACTATCAATGTCATAAGACAACTGTCCGATCTAATGTTGGGGTAAGTAATCTGTCCAAAGTATTTGGACCCTGGGAGTCCTGTAGTTGATGTCCACATCAATGGCATCATTATCCCCCATACCTTGATTGATCTAGGGGCTGCCATTAATGTGATGACCAGGGACACCATGCCTAAACGCAACCTTCAGAGTTCCTTAAGGAAGACCTCAATAGTCCTGCAGTCGGCAGATCGCTCCACCGTGACTCCTGAAGGGATTGTGGAAGATGTCTTGGTCTCTTTTGACTCTTGGGAGTACCCTGCAGACTTCTTGGTCCTTCAGCCGAAGGCAAAGCTCACTAGATACCTCCTCATTTTGGGAAGGCCTTGGTTAGCCACTGCGGATGCTTACATCAGTTGCCGAGCTGGAAGCATGACCATCAAGAATGGGCCTATGTCTAAGTAGCTAGTCCTATACCCTCTGGCCCAACCTCTGATAGAACATGACTTACCACTCTGGTTGGAAGAAGGAGAGGAGGATGAGGTCTATGCTGCACCATTGTGCACAGTAGAAACCACTAGGGGAGGCCCTCAAACCGAGGATGATCTGATTGAGACTTTGATTCAAAATCCACCTCCCAGTGCACTGTCCTTAGAGGAATTGGTGGAAGATACCCAAGCCAGCACCTTAGTAGACCTCTGTGTGACTGATCCAACCTCTCCCAGAGTTAAGAATGTGGAGTTTGGTCCCGAAAGAACTTTAAAGATCATCTCCTCCCTATCTCCTTCCCAGGAGAAGGAGCTGTGTATCTTACTGAACAATCATTTAGATGCTTTCGCTTGGAGCTATAAGGAGATGAAAGGAGTCCATCCTTCGGTCTGTACCCATCACATTTACATTAAAGAAGATTGTAAACGAGTCAGGCAGCCTCAGAGGAGAATGAATCCAGCCCTTAAAGACATTGTCAAAGAAGAATTGGAAAAATTGTTGGATATAGGATTCATCTACCCTATCTCCGATAGTGAGTGGTCTCACCTCTGGTGCTTGTGCCCAAGAAGAACGGGAAGTATAGAATTTGTGTAGATTACCGAGAACTTAACAAAGCCACCAAGAAAGACCATTTCCCTTTGCATTTTATAGATCAAGTGTTGGATGGACTAGCAGGGAAGAAGTTCTTCTCTTTCCTAGATGGGTTCAATGGGTATAATCAGATCCAAATAAGCCCAAAGGACCAAGATAAAACCACCTTCACTTGTCCATGGGGTACGTTTGCCTACCAAGTCCTTCCCTTTGGGCTATGCAATGCTCCTGCCACTTTCCAAAGAGCAGTATTGAGCATATTTTCTGAGTTTGTCCATGATTTGGTAGAAATCTATATGGATGACTTTACTCCTTATGGGTCCAACTTCCAAGAAGCATTGACTAATCTGGGAAAAGTTCTAACCAAGTGCATTGAGATGAACCTGTCCCTCAGTCCCGAAAAATGTGAATTCCTGATGACTAAAGGGACCGTGCTAGGTCATACCATTTCTCGGCAAGGATTACAGGTGGATCCTAATAAGCTTGCTATCATCCAAAAGGTCCCACCTCCTCAAAAGGTAAGAGATGTTCGGAGTTTTCTAGGCTTAGCAGGATATTGTTGAAGATTCATTAAAGATTTCAGTAAGCTAGCCTCGCCATTTTTTGGCCTCTTAGGGAAAGATGTCGAGTTCAAATTGACTGACGATTGTCAGGGGGCTCTAGATGAGCTGAAAGATAAGCTGGTGTCCGCCCTGATCTTGAGAGGTCCAAACTGGGCCCTACCTTTCCACATCCACACTGATGCCTCAAACAAAGCCATAGGGGTAGCCTTAGGACAAGTTGAAGAGAAACTACCATATGCCATATACTTCATCAACAAAAACCTGTCCAAGGTAGAAATGAACTATACTATAACCGAGAAAGAGTTCTTGGTTGTAGTCCATTCCCTAAACAAGTTCAGACACTACATCACTGGTTATCAAACATTTGTACACACTAATCATGCTGTGATTAGATATTTAATGAATAAGCCTGATGTCAATGCTCGTATCATTAGATGGTTACTTTTGTTGCAGCAATTTGATTTGACTATTGTCGACAAGCTAGGTAAGGAAAATGTTGTTGCTGACTTCTTGTCTAGATTGGATTTGCCTGTAGGTGAAGAAGGAACAGTGGATGACCAGATGCCAGATGAACATTTGTTTGCTATCTCAATACTCTCTCCATGGTTTTCTGATATAGAAAATTACTTGGTCTCAACACAGATCCCTCCGCATCTATCCTCAAAGGAGAAGAGCAGAATCACAAGGAAGAGTGCCCCATTCACTTGGATCGGGGGCAACCTGTTTAAACTTGGCCCAGATCAGATCTTGAGGTGTTGTGTTAGGGAGGAGGAAGTCTTTGACATCCTCCTAACCTGTCATGATGGACCTTGTGGAGGCCACTTTGCAGCAAAAAGGACTGCCTTCAAAATTCTATAAGCAGGCTACTATTGGCCTACTCTTCATCAAGATGTCAGAAGATACATCAGCCAGTGTGACCGATATCAGAGGATGGGGAAACCAACTCCAAGGGTTGAAATGCCTCTCCAACATCAAGTGACCTTCGAGCCATTTGAGAAGTGGGGCATGGACTTTGTGGGTCCTATCAACCCTCCTTTAAAGCAAAGGTCTTACATCATTGTGTGCACCGATTATCTGAAAAAGTGGGTAGAAACAAAGGTAATCAAAGCAGCAACAGAAGAAAAGGTGGCTGAGTTTTTAAGGGAAAATATCTTCTACAAGTTTGGCTACCTAAGAGAGTTAGTCACCGATCAAGGAAGCCAATTCACCTCCAACCTGATTGAAGATTTTCTCGCTCATCACAAGATCAAGCGCAGAACTTCCACCCCATATCATCCCCAAGCAAATGGGCAGGTGGAAGTCACTAATAGAGCATTGGAAGGGATCTTGACCAAGGTGGTGAGTAGCAGCAGAAAGAATTGGGCAGATTGCCTGGTTGAGGCCACCTGGGCCTACAACACCACTTGGAAGACTACAACAAGTTTCACACCTTATGAGCTGGTCTACGGGAAGAAAGCTTTGCTATCCATAGAGTTCGAGTACAACACATTGAGGGTGGCAGCTCAGCTGGACCTAGATCTCAGCCATGCTCAATGTGAAAGATTATTGCAACTGAATGGATTAGATGAACACCGAATGCAGGCCCTCCTCAGAAGTAGTTCAACTCTAGAGGAAGATATGGCATGACCGGCACCTTAATGAAAAGCAATTCCAGCCATGAGATTGGGCACTGCTGTATGACTCAAGATACAAGGATTTCGAAGGGAAGCTGAGGAAAAGATGGTTAGGACCATATACAGTGGAGAAATGCAATGAAAATGGTTCAGTCCTTATCAGGACCATTGATGAAGAAGCCATCTCCATGCTTGTCAATGGGCATCGATTGAAAATCTACAAGAAACCCCTTTCGAGGCAGGAGTTCATTAAGATTGTGGAAAAATCAGTGCTGGTAGTAGAGTAGGGTTCTGCCTCTATTCTGTCCACACCTTGATCATAAAAAAAAAAAAATGGAATAAAAAGATCCCTGGGTGAAAACCTCTCTGAGGAACCTAGGGCAGACAGTGAGGTGAAAACCTCATGGAGGCGCCCCAGCTGTATCTCAGAAAATAAAGAAATGGAATAAAAAAGTTCCTTGGGTGAAAAACTCTCTGAGCCGCCCAGGGTAGATAGTGGGGGTGAAAACCTCATGGAGGCACCCCTTCTATCTCTCAAAAAGAAAAAAGAAAAAAGAAAAAAGAAAAAAATAAAGAGAAACAGGTCTAATCTCTGGAATTATTGCAGGTTGCAGGGAATACAGTGCAGATGAAGAAGGTCACGCAAAACGAGGATAGGGGTCCATACCAAGCTACCAGACATCCTCACAAACACTCCCTCCATGAAAACTCACTTTTTCCAGGATTTGAACACACTCGGGCCGAGATTCAACCTCCGATAGGAAGTTCTGAGCTTTCCACAGGAAGTTTTGGGGCTTTCTACAAGAAGTTCTGCATTTCTACAGGAAACATCCTATAGAGCCTTCGGGCAGGCCAAAATCGATTTTGGAAAGGGATTTAAAGCTTGAAGTCTGTTGATGAGGCCTGCAGCCACCCCTCTCTTCCATCCATCACCGGTTTCATCTCTTTCCACCGCCATGGCAACAATCTGGTTATGTATTCCTGCACAGTCATGCAAAGAGTCCTATTTTCCTCAGATTGAATTTTTTTTCCAAGGGAAAAATCAAGCACACAAAGGATCAGACACTTTACCTGTCAAATCTCTATCAAGACCCTTCATCCGTGAATACAACCTTGCTCGTTTCAGCATGCATCCCAGGAGGAGAAGCAGCTACAGGATGTCCTACAGGAATCCTGTAGCAACTGATCCGTCTGGAGCACATACTATGGAGACAATAGCAGCTGAAATCGACATAGGGGACATGTAACAAGCTCCGTTTGGACGTGAACACCTCCTCGACAGCTGAGAAAGACAAAGCCGTGTATGCAGCGTTCACAACCAGAGGATCGGGTCCCAAAGCCTTGTATACAGCATCAACCAATGAAAGAAGGAGTTCCAGCACTTGTGCACGAAGCAGCAGTGAGAAAAACCATTGTTCCACGTCTTGAAACCTGCAGAACATGTCCATGTCCACACAAGTGTCTAACCTTATTCGTCAAATTGCATAGACTATACTCTGAAAACTGCATGTCTGTGAATGGTGTGGATTGAACGAATTCGGTGGCCAGTCAACTGGCCACCCACAGTCAGTCGAATGGCCTCGTGGGATCCGAACGAGCTCAGTTACGCTCAAATCTACCAAAGGGATGAAGAGTTGACACGTGGGAAGTGTCCAATCGGGGAGAGTCGGTGGATTGGCAGTAATGGTGGCAGTTAATGGCAGAGAAAGGAAACGACGGTCAGAGACACGCCGAAGAATGATGGTCGTGACGTTGGCTAACGGATTGGCCTAGACACCTCACCCCCTCACCATGAATTGTGCCATAATTCAAAATCGTTCGGCCAGAGAACTCACCTTAACCATTGTCATTTACACTTGCAACCATTTTTTAGCAGAGTACGCATTCTCCTCCTTTGCAGTTTGTTAGCTCGAGCTTCTCGGCCCATTTCAAAATCCTCCCATGTCCCATGCTTGTTTAGAAGTGCCGTGACGTCCTCCAGAAGCCGGAAAAGCTCTCTACAGGAAGGAGCTCTACAGGAAACGCGACACAGCTTCCTGGAGCAGGAAAACCTGGACCTTTTCCATCGAAGTTGGAGTTTCGAAGAGAGGTAGGCCTGAAAACACCATTCCCATGCATGATATTTAGAAAGGTGGTGAATTAAACTGTCCAGAGTAGGAGAATTAAAAACAAGTTTGCCTGTGGGTCAAGAATGGTAGTTTGCCTGTGTGATACACAGAATTTTTTCAGTTGGTTCTGCGTCACATTCTCCTCCACGGTTCCTGTTAACAAATTCCTCTTGTAGAACCGATAAACCACTGTAAGGGCTAACTTGTGCATAAAGAATGTGACTTGTATGTGGTTGGTGTGAAAATTAAGCTCTACACTCTATCTATGAGAGCCTAATTCCCTTTTGACAGTCGAGTTTTGGGCAGCAATAGCATTATAACCAGGGAATTGGTGCAAAGTGACATATGAACACCAGAGGGATATTGTATTCAAAGTTCTGGGGAGGAAACCATACACAGAATTCCCCTTCTGATCAGAGCACAAGCCAAAACAGAGCATTTTCACCATGCCAGGAGGGTTTATCAGAAAGGAGCCCTCGGATTCTAGGAAATTGCGAGAAACTCCTGAGGTGGTAGACCTATTTACCCATGGCAATTGGATGACCTTCTGTGACAGAATCCAAGGTCATGATGATGAGGTAAAAGAAGAGTTCTTGATGTCCCTGCAGCCTAAATCCAAGACATTGGCCACTGTAAATTTCAGAGGATTGACCTTAAAACTTACCCCACAACTCATTAGTCGAGTCACTGATCTGCCATTGGGGATACCCTTGAGCAAAGAGGAGATGAAATTGGGCCAAAAATCCAAAAAGGAATTCTTCCTACTAGAGGAACAATTTTTAGAGGATAAAAATGGGGTCTGGAGAGCCAGCCTACATCCATTTTGGAGTGAGGTCAGCCTACAGATCATGAAATACATTACCTGTGAGGGGTGGTTCAGTATTGTATATGGTTATCACTTCTGGTTGCTAACTGAACTCAGGCATAAGATGGATTTACCCACAAAACAAAAGTTAAGCATCCCATACTTCCTCCTACAATCATTAATGGAGTGTGGCACAAAATTGAAGGAAGGGACACCGGACCAGCTGGCCCATCATGGGCTTATCAAGCTTCTAGTAGAAGATGCCCTCCATACCTATACTATCCCTCTCTCCTGGGAGATTTTCCGCAATATGTCCAAGGATGATGATATCCGAATTCTGGCCGAGGAACTCACTTCATCCAGCAGTGAGGAAAGGGAGCATATTGAGGTAGAAGAGAAAGCCAAGGGTAAGGAAACCGAAGACAGACCACCACAGAAAGAGAAAGAAGAGAAACAAGAGAAAGGCCAAGCTGCTGAGCCCAAAACTGTGGGTGGAATAAAGGCACAAACGCCAAGGGAGAAATGGTTGCAAATCAGGGCAGAGAGGACTGAAAAAGTCCAAGCAGGTGAGGGCACACCCAAGGCAACCACAGAAAAATTAAAAGAGAAGGCACCCCCAGCCAAGCAGGCCAAAACAGTGAAAATCGTTTCTACAGGAGGCCAGAAGACCGTTTCTACAGGAAGCCAGAAAACTATTTCTACAGGAAGACAGAAAACAGTCAGCACAAGACTTTCTACAGGAAGTCTGGAAAAAGGGCAACAGAAGGAAAAATCGCCGGAGATTTTAGCCAGGGAGGCAGCAGCTGTGCTGGCCACCCTGAGCACATCTCCAAATCAGAAAGGGAAGCAGAAGAGGGAGCCTTCCATGTATTTTAAGGCGAGAAGGAGCGTGAGGATTAAGACTGGCAGACCCCAGCCACCGACAAAAGAACCAATCACAATTGTAGACACCCCTGCCACACAAAAGGAGAGGTCTCCCTCCAAGGCATCCATCACTTATGAACGGGGAAGCCCAAAGACATCCACCTGGAGAGAAAAAATGAAAATGTTGGACACAAAGGCCTCTCTATAGGATGCTGAGACTATTCTACAGGAAACATTGGCCAGGCTAAAGGAGACCGAAGAAATGGAAGGTGAGGCAGCTAAATCACCACAAGAGGAAGAAAAGGTGGAGAACATTGTGGAACCTAGCCCCCAGCCCAGCTTGGGCCCCTACTATAACTTCTTAGAGGCCGGAAAGATCATTCCTCAGAAATTCACAGTGTCGCTTTTCCTTGCACTAGAAGAAGAGAGAGTGAGGACCCACACTTGGATGAAAATCGCTAAGTCCAAGGGTGTGGCAGATATAGGTCCTCTGGAGGAACAAATCAAAGAGGCAAGAAGGGAATTGGCTATGGTACGACATGTGGAGAGAAGCCAGCGGGTCAAGCTACAGGAAGAAAATGAGCTGCTTAGGCAACAGCTACAATTACAGGGACAGAGGAAGGAAGACAAGCCTCACATCTTGGGAGAACCACAACAACAGGAGGAGCCCACAATAGCCAAAGACACCCCTGATGAACAACAGAAAATGGAAGGGGTGCAGGCTGAAATTGAGACACTGAATCGACAGCTATAGGAAAAATAATTGCAAGCAGGCCTGGAGATATAGTCTCTGAAACAGCAGGTACAAGAAAAGGAGGCCAAACTGGCCTGCATGGCTAGCTAGGTAATGGAAGCTTTGCAGTGTAGGCAGCCTACCAAATCCTATGCCCTATACCTCAAGGATTAGTGGTTATAGTTTCAGATCAATACCTTGGCCCCAAGGGGCATCACCCCATTCCAAAATTATCACCAGTTTGCAGCTCTATGTGGCAGTAGTTCATCAGAGGATAGGGCCAAATTATCAGAGTTATACTTGCACAACTTTGCCCTCCCAAACATGAATGCATGGGATGCCAACACTGTGATAGGAGATGTCCAACTTATGGCCATGGCCTCTTGGATGAGTCATGAGGAGAAGAGAGCAGTAGAGGTCCGCAACATCATAGGCAGAGAACTCAGTGAGCCACTAATGATCAGAGCAGAGCCAGATGACCCCTCGGCAGTGATAAGCGCCCACCAGCACTTGGCCAACAACCCTCAGGATCTACCGGAATACATTGAGTAGCAGGCTCAAGCTATCACCCACTTTGAGGACATGGAGAGACTGTAGGGAGAAAACTGCCTGCATGCCTGCACAAGGTGGTGGAACACACTGCCTCACAGCTTGAAGATAAAGGAATACCACTCTCGCACCAAGATGAGGGAAGCCTTGGCAAGGGTACCTCTCTACAAATAGTTGATGCAGAATCTACAGGCCAATTGGATTGGCCTGAAATTCAGTCCTCCTTTGCTTTTGGGATTGCTAGAGGGAGTTAAGGAAGAGGAGGAAGGTAGACAATGGGAGGAAGTGGAAAGGAAAGAAGGATTCCACGACGGGAAGAAGATATCACCGCAGAGGCCTGGGACGTGAGGGAGGCGATCAAAGCCATAAAGGATGATGAGCTGGACTAGTTTCTCAGAGGATGAGAAACCCATTTAGCAGGGGGGTGATGATGAGCCCCGAATTGGGTAACTTATTGGGTTCATTTTTCCTAATTTTCCTTGTTCAATCTTCCATTTTTCATATATTATGCATTTTTTTTTAGTATGTTTATGTTATTTGAACGAATAAGGGTGGTCACTCTACCAGGGAGGCTAATACGTGGTTATTTCAGGTTTTTTGGACAAATTTTGGAGCAAAACCAAGCAATTATGGGATAGGTGATAGCCAAGATTGAGGTGAGGATTCGTAGGGAGGTTTTCTCTTGCATTAAATGACACTTCCTTGAAATCTCCACCCTCAACTCTGAGCTCAACAGGCCACCAAAACGAATTCTAAAGGCAGCTGAGCAACTTTGGGAAGAGTGAATGTTTACTAGTAGTCGGAATAGCCGAGTCCCTTGAATTTAGGAGGGCTGCTAAGCCCCTCGTAGTGTACAAATAGGAAGGCCTCATCCTTCGTAGTTTACTTTTGGAACTATTGGTATTTGCACCATAGTGCTGTCCTTTTCTCAGCTTGTTTTCTTGTAGCTACTGTTGTATAACTTTCTTGTGATGATTATTTTTGAGTAATGAGAATCAGCTTTACTTGGCACCAGATCTGAGTCCTTTATAGGAGCCTGCAGCTCTTGGGGTTGGGCCCAACCCGAGTGCTAAGGCCTCCTTTATGTATTGTTATTTGTTCTTTATGTATTTGCAAAATCATTTCTGTTAAGTAGATTAAATCTTGATGATTAACTAAGTCACTGTTGATGATTAGAAATACTTTCAATGTTCAGATTGAGTTGATAGGTTATTAACAGGGGAAAGCTTCAAAAAAGGGCCATCAACCACCTCTGATTTCACCTCTCCCTCAGTGGGATTAGGAGCTGGGATCAAGGTGACCTTGCTACCCACAAAAACACTGACTTTTCTTTGCCATGTAATCATTAGTGTTTGATTTTCATTTGCAGAAGTTGGTTACATGTTCAGATTCTTGATTGCTTAGTTGCATAGTTAATATACATGGTTTCCTTGTGAATAAATCTCCTGTTCATTCTCTTTACTGTTAGCTAGATCAGATTAGGTCAACGTAACTAGGTCTTAGATTTTACAAGTTTTCGTTGGTTCAGTTGGAAAAACAACTTGCAGAGTACCTGTACCACTTCTCTATCTGTCCATACTCCACCAAACCCATCTGCTCCATCCCCTAACTCGGATTCTTGCCTCAAGTTCGCCATTTGCTCACATAACCCTAATTTTTGTGCAACATTGCTTCAGTCCTCCTTGAACAAATCCAGCCATCTACATCTTTCCTCAACTCCATCCACCAAGTCCTGGACCACCTCCAACCCTTATCCTACCTCCATACTCACTCCTTCACCTCTCTCTCTCCATCCATCCTCCAAGATCCCATTTCTGAACAACCTATAGGAAATTACAGACATCCTATAGAAAATCACAGACATCCTGTAGAACCCCTGCAGACTTCCTGTAGAAGCTCACGAATGAGGTTTCTTGATAGCCAAACTCTGCAAGACTCTCTGGAAGGGTGTTAGGGACCCCTTAGGCCCTCTCTGAACCTTCCCAACCTCCTCCAAGCATTTCCTCTTGCCCATCCACCTCTGCACAGTCAAAACAGTCAAATCATATGCATGATAATTCTGGAAACTTATTCAAAAATACAAAAAGATGTTTTTTTTTCAGATGTTACTGTAGAAGTAGCTTAGATACATGTATTTACCTTCCTAGAAGTCAATGGCATCTCTTTCAGTAGCTTGCATCCTCTTTCTTGCATCGATAGGGATAGCTGGTAAAATTAGGGTTTGCTAGGGTTTACGTTTCCTTTCAGATTTCTAGTTTCTTTCTGCAAGTAGATCAACCTTCTTTGAGTTATCTTTCGTCCATCAGTTAAAAAGCTTCTTCTCAGAGCTCATAGAAGTTGGCTTAAGCTCCTAGCGGACTTGTGCCAGCTGACCAAGTGACAGCTGCGGCAAGAGATAGTACTTGTGCATACAACACCGTCGCTTCCAAGTTTTTTACGAACTACCGGGTTGATAAAAGTAAAGAAGGGAGTCCAAGGAGTTGCAGCATTATTGCTGCAATACTAGAGCTCACCAACTGGATTGGCTTGCTGGGTCAAGGAATAAATATCAGATATTTTACAGGATTCTTGTGTAAAGCGAAATACAAATAAGTATTCTCCCATGTTCATTGTTGTTTTTCCTTATGTTTTTCCATAATATTATTTGTTTCTCTAAAATCTAAATGTATAACATGGAATGATATTTAAGAAAATGTTCAAATGCACTCTGTCTTGACTGTTTTACATTCTGAATGTTTTCTCCTAAACTATCATAGCTAGAATTCTTAACTTCTCCTTAGCTTCTGTAGTTTCTCCTCTAATCTATAGCAAAATATTTTTAATTGCCCTTTGTTCATGATCACCCTTTGTTCTTCATTTTGATCCCGGTCCAAGGATTCTGAAGTGCCCTTTCACCTTGGTTAGAATCACTTCACCTATTAGGCCTAAAAATTTTCATTTTGCTTTGCTAGCCTACCCTGTGAACATTCCCTGTAATGATCTGGTCCAGTTATGCTATCCATTTTTTGACTCCATAGACCAATGGCTTGAAGGCCTAGCTCTATCCATCTGCTCCAAGAATTACACCACTCAATCTTCAACACAAGTCAAAACCCCCCTGAACTTTCATAACTAGCCTAATATCCCATCAAACAAAGCTTAATCATATATAGAGAGCCCTCTCTGGACATAGATTGGCTAGATCCTAAGCCTAATAGTTTTTGTGGTTACCCCGGTGATCTCTTTCCTTAACCTTGGGAAATTACTGGGTGATAACACAGGGTAAGCACTAAAACAATCGAAATAGTTCAACTATCTTAGTACTTGTGAAACAAACATGAAATATAAATTCTCATAGAATAGTGTTACAAACATCCATAAGTCATGCATGGAAATGTGCATGCCCAAGAAGGCTTCTATATTAAGCAAAAGTTCCAGGACACATATTTAAATCATACATCACTAGCCCCAGTAGTGGGACATTGGAGCCA
This sequence comes from Pinus tabuliformis, assembly GCA_031772625.1. Taxonomy (NCBI): domain Eukaryota; kingdom Viridiplantae; phylum Streptophyta; class Pinopsida; order Pinales; family Pinaceae; genus Pinus; species Pinus tabuliformis. The sequence goes on from CM062804.1 coordinate 711,072,083, forward strand.
CTCCTTGCTCCTCAAAGAACTGACTGAAAATCTCTATGATTTGTGGGAGGAGGCAAGGTGAAAAGTCCTTTGCTCATACACTGAGGGGGTATATATAACCAAGGGGTGATGCTTGACCCCTCGTGACTCTTTGACTACCCTCATGAATGTTCAACTTCTTTTGAATTTTCAACTAACATGAATCTTCATATTCTTGTGTGTCCATTGGACTTCCAATTTGCGTTACATTTGATTTACAATCTACATATGGCTCATAATAGTGACGTGGCCTTTGACAGCTCATGAAATGACTTGACATGGCACTGCTGACATGGACTAGCATTCTTAGGTGGAAATATCAAGCCACTGCTGCTGAGGATAGATGTGTTCTTGGATTTGCTTTCTCTTCTCCTCGACATAGCTTGATGATGCAGGGTCTTCAATGATCTTCGGTCTTGAGAGGCAGTTACATGCATGTGTTCCATTCACTTATTATTGATAAGACTCTTTGTCCATGCAATTGCATGTGAGTCTTTAAGCATGTTCACTCCTTCTCCTTCTTCATCATCTTGTCATGATCCAGTAATGTATATGTTCCCGCAATTCACTTACGATGGGATGACATAAAATCAAAAACATCCTAGTCTAAGTTGAACCATTGTTATCCATGGACTAGGCCTGAGATCGATGACATGCTGAGAGAGAGGGCCCAATAGCTGCACATTGCACATTTCTAGGTGATAGGCAAGGAGGTTGGCCACTGATACTGCGCAGAGTGCAACTAAGGCTGAGTTGAGGTAATCCAGAGCACAGTCCTTACTGCTGTGAAGCATTGCGTAGAGACCATTGGGATGTAGGATTGCACATTTGAGACAACCAATGATTGATGTAGGATGGAACCCTGGGGGCAGGTTTGTGCAGTTGTCAGAGTCAAGGAAGGACTAGGACGCAAAGGGGTCTGGGAGGACAGGTCTACGCAATTCTTGAGATCAATGAGTGTTGAGGGACAAAGTCCCCTAGGGTTTTGGGTCAACACCCTAGCAGAGCGGGGGTTATCTACAGTAAAAAACAAGCATTACACACAACCATGATATTTGAATAAGCAAACTACCCGAATTGAGGTGCACTTGGGGGTCCATCATTCGGGTAGATCCAGCCAAGGTTCAAACCCTCTTGGAGTTCCTCTTGATCCTTGAACCTACAAAATAGCTAATTCAAAGAAGCATATCAATATATGGGCCAAGTATCATATAGAAATCAACTTTATAACATATTGAAAGATGGTTAGTTATACAATTGAAACAATTATTCATATGTGAACCATAATGATAACATCATATGCATAAAGAAGATTGATTTCAGGAACAAGACAAATGTTTCTTTATTGTAGATAACTAAAACAAAGCAAGGAATGATATCACCTGAATCTTCCTCTCGCTGGCTCCAATTGGAACTGTCCTCTGGATCCGTCCAATCCCAAGTCTTCAAAAGGCTCCTTCCATGAATCACACAAAGATATCTCAACTAGTGAAATGACATCATAACTCAAGGAAATAAGGGTTTCCTGTAGTGGGGGAAGTGCTGGACACACAAGGATCTTCAGACCTGATCAGGGATAGTCTCAGCAAAGTAATTTTTTCTCTATTCTCTCCTCCCTTAGGCCTTCCCATTGAAGCCTTTTTATACTTCCTGCAAAGTAGTTTTTTAGTTGGGAATTCGTTGGGAACAGTTGGGCCATGGGCACTAATAGGTAATCAATAGGTAAAACCCGTGATCTCCACCCGAAATTAAGAAGATTTAATTTTTTTAAGTGTTTTAAGACATATACGCGGGTTGGGTGTACATTGACCCACGTACACACGCATTTAGCTCAGGGCAATGTCGCGTATAAGGAGTAAAACACTGTTTTTTAAGTATTTGGACCAGGTCTGGAAGGAGGGGTTGCTGTAGTCCATAAATGAAACATCACAAATATCAAGGGAGAGATTTGGAGCTATAATAGTGAGTCTTGGTTGAGGGAGGAAACTAAGGAGACACTTCTATGCAGTTCTAGGAGGCAAGGCACTCTTGGTATTCTACACATTGCGAGGTTCCAGCAGGCATGGAAGAAGGTTGATGACTAATCTTGCGAAGTGGGTAGTTTAGGTCAGGATGGGAGAAGTTACTACGAAATTCTAGTGTTGAAGGCACGTTGCTCAGCTCTGGAATTGCACAGTGAAACTGCCCCTAGGGACAGTGATTGTGCACTGCATAGTTCTAGGTAGAAAGGTAGCATCACTGAGGGCTGAGACTATGCAGTGCACAATTTAGTCAGGGTCCAGTGAAGGTGAGGTGCCTGGTTGGAAGGATTTTCGGAGAAATGGCTAAGTGCGAGAGAGAGGTGAACTTGTGATGACACACTTAACATACTTCAAAAACATGACAAAGACCAATGGAACAACAAGATAAAGTATTACCCTCTATGAGAATGTCCTAGAATGGAAAGAAACAATTGCGACACATGAGATGGAGTTAGGACGACTATGACGAAATGTGTGCGAAAATGATTAAAACTTTGTGTATGAGTGCGACAAATTTTTACATAGCTAGGACAACTCGAAGACACAAAGAACAACCTTCGAAATCATGAGAAAAGAACCATAAGCAAGGTAAAACAATCAAACATGACAATTGATCAAACAAGCAAAAGGGGTGAAAAGATTTTGAGAGAGTGCATGGAATGAGCTCAAGTGTTTGCAACCATAAAGGGAAAGACCAAGGAAGGCTTCGAATTTAAGTGCAAGACAACATTTTAGAGGGTTTTGAAGCCACTAAAACATTAGGCTAGTTAAGAACTTCCTGATAAAAAACTTCAGAATGGTAACATATATGCATTCCTCCCTGCATCAAGATAACTCCCATAGCATACCCACTCACATCCATCTCCACTTCAAAAGGCCACTGCAAGTTTGGTAATGCCATAACTGATGCTTGTCTGATATTCTTCTTTAGCTCATCTAAAGCCCTTTGTTGACCTTTTCCCTACTAGAAACACTTGCCATTTGCTGTTATTGCATGAAGAGGTGATGCTACCTATGAAAAGGAGGCTATGAATTTCCTCGGGTACTGTGCTAGCCCAATGAAACTCGTGACCTTAGAAACATTAGCAGGCACCAACCATTTCATGATGGCCTTCATATTAGAAGGATCTATCTTCAACTCTCCTCCATTGATCACATACCTTAGTTACACCAAAGACTTTTGCACAAACTCACACTTCTTGAGATTTTCTAGTAGCTGGTGCTTCTTCAATTTTTCCAACACCTGTGTCAAATGTGACATATGCTCCTCCCAGGTAGCACTATATACCAGTATATCATCCAAATAGACAATAACAAAAGAATCTATAAAATGGCACAATACATCATTCATTAATCTGATAAATGTAGCTGGTGCATTACATAGGCCAAATCACATGACTAACCACTCATACAAACCTTTCCTGGTTTTGAAGGTAATTTTCTAGGTATCTTCTTCTTTAACTTGAACATGGTGATATCCAGACTTCAAGTCTAGCTTGCAGAAGTATTTTTCTTGCTGAAACTGATCCAACAAATCATATATCCTCGGTAGGGGGTGTTAGTGTCTATGAGTCTCCAGTGATCACATGTACTCTTTCAATATGGTTGAGAGGGTCCTAGGTCAAATTGTTATCGTTTCAAATAAATTTTCAAATAAAATTTGATCATTGGTTAGTATGTCTAGGTATATTATTTCTCCCACAATTTCATGGTCATAAAATGCCATCTTGGTCATGTCATCACTCCTTGTGATAGGTCATCAGTAAAGTGTCTTGATCACTATTTCAGTCATCATCTCATGGTCATTCATGCTGCAAGGTACAAAGGTCCAAATCATCTATTTGTAAATTCAATAGGTGTCATTATTAGGTCAAGTCATAAAAAAAGGGTCATAAAGAGTCATGTCATCACCTAGGTCATCATTATGGGAGTAGTATTTAAGGAAAATGTTCTAAAATGATTACTAAATTACATTTTGATCCTTATGAAGATACAACTATGCATACTAAAGTTTTAAAGCTATAGTACACTAGCCTATCATTTCATTTTTCAAAAATACAAATGATGTCACATCATCACCCAAGGAATAACCAACCTCCAGCTATAAAAAGACCAACAAAGCACACCAATTTCTCATTTCACTGTCATGAAGCATCTCTCCACCATTCGAGTGCACTCTAGCCACCAAAGCATCAAATATTTTCCTCCAAGCCAGCTATTCTCCTCCTTTTTGTGCTTCTGGCAACCTTCGCTGCGCTTCTGGTAGCCTTCGATGTGTTTCTGGTAGCCTTCATTGTGCTTATGAGGAGGGAGACAAATAAGACATCATAGAGATTTTATTCAGAAACTACAGGTTCTAAAACCTCACTGGCAAGTAAGTGGACCTCCATCACTCCTCCTTTCATCATTTTTCTCACAAAAAGTTAGTGAAACACCCTCTCCTAGGGTTTCGCTGTGCTTTTGGTTTCTAGGGAATTTTGTTTCATTACAGTGGTAAAACCCTCACATTTTCTACTCAATCACTCTCCCCTACACTTTATTTACCTCCCTTAAGTGTTTCCCATACTTGTTCCCCTCATCCCCCTCACTTTCCCATAAACCCTAGCCTATGCTACAATTTCCTAGGCTAGGACTATGTTTTTCAGTTTTCTATCCCTTCCCCTCACTCATTCCAAAAAAATTCACTTCCCTACACTCCCTAACACCTATCCATACTCCCAAAAATTTCCCCAAGAATTTACATCACCCACAACCCCTTCATTCCCTTCCCTAAACAAAATGGTCCCAAATCCACTATTTTCCCAAATCAAACCCTATCCTTCCTCCTTATGAGCTAGGGTTTTACCATGGAGACTGGAACCAGTGATACCGAGAAGAAAAATTACAAACAAGGGAAAATTTCTAGGTATGAGCCCATTCAGGTCCAAGAAATCATGGCCTCACCTTTCATCAAGAAATCCTTTCAAGATGTAGGTTGCCTAGTTTTCTGTGAGAATATTCAAGAAGTAGGTTCCAATGCCAAGTTGACAAGTCTCTTTTCCACCAACATTAGGAGGGATAAGGCCACCATAGTAGGGGTTGACTTCAACATTTCAGCATATGCCATTGGAATCCCTAACCATGGAGAAATCTGGTTCAAAGGGATGGATCTAGATATTGATAACTATAAAGCATTCTTAAATCCACCCTGCAAGAATACTCCCAAACACATTTTTCCCTTCAGAAAATTGCTTGACATGTATGATCCTTTAATGAAGATTATTATGAAGTACTTTACCTATGAGGGTAGGTTTTCAAGGCTATACCAGTATCACATAAGACTACTCATGCATTTCACAACCATCAAACCTCTTAACCTACCTCATTACCTATATAGAAGCCTGGTCAAGATGACAGAGAAGGTACAAAGCAAAGGGAAATATCACCAAGAAAACCTATTTCATCATGGCTTGGTCAAAATTATTGTTTTGCATCAGTTGTCACAGGTCAACTTATCTTGGGAGGCATTCATGCAATCAACTTCTCTTTTTCCTGCTACTAGTCAACCTAATAGTCAAAGTTCACCATTGGAAATATCACCAAGACCTCAAGAAGTTGGCTCTACAAGAAAACCAGTGACAAGGAAACCTAGGGTAGAGGTGAAAAAAACATATAGCAGAGGTAAGAGGCTTGTGTTTTCTCCTAACAATGTAGAAAGAGTTCAACCTCCTACTATTGGACAAGAAGCATTAGGACATCACCATGATGCAACTTTGCATGAAGAAGAACATGTAAATTTTGATACTCACATGGCAGACCTAGAAGGGCATGAGAAAGAAAATTCACCTGAGAAAATCATCCAAGAGAAAGAGGCAGAAATCAGAGATCTTAAGGATGACTTGGCAAAGGAAAATTTCATGATTGCATTCTTATAACAAGAGAACAAGGAACTTGAGGTAAATTAGTTTTTGCTTTCTAAACATAGGGTTGATTTGGTGGTAGATGATGATAAAGGTAAGAGTGTGATAGAATTTGAGAAACTTGAAGATAAGGAGCCTCATCAATCCAAGGAGGCCAAAGACCACAAGACTAAAAATAAAGGAAGCACTAGGGAGTGATCCATCTCCTCCACTAGGTTAGCAAGACTTTGAAGACACCATTGTAGCTAAGATTGAGAAAGACAAGGAGTTATGGCTTGGAAAGTTTAATGAGAATTTGGAGAATCTCCTCAAGAAGGCCAACAAGGACATAAAGCTTTAGATAAATATGGCAAGGCATTACTTCACTAGAAATTAGATTTGCAAAATTAAGGATAGGAGCATGAGGAGGAAACTGAAGAAAACCCTAATCAAGATAAGGAAGAGGGAAAACCTTGATTTTATTGATGATGCATAATTTATTTCCTAACCTATCATTCACTAAATTAAAGGAGCAATTTAGAGGCAATTTTGAATATTTTTTGCAATTTTTTGAGTTTTTGTGCATTTTTGCAAATTCTGGCAATTTCATACTCCGAGAAGCGTAATGAGCTCTCGCTGCACTTTTTCCTGGGGGCACTAAATGAGGAAAATATTATATGGTTCGATAGCTTATGACCTGTACATATCAAATATATACTTGGGTTTCCATGTCAGCTTGCAGTTTCAGAGAAAAAGTCAAAATACATGCTAAAAATCATGTTTCTGCCACATTTTTTACCCCCTCGATGCGCTTCTGGAGCAGTCTTGGGAAAAGTGATTTTTAGCCACCTTGGAGAGTTGTTTTTGCATGCCTAAAGGTTCCAAGGATAATTAGATATCCCAGGATTTCCATATCTACCTTCATTTCAGAAAATGGATGAAGAAAAGTCACTCAAAAGTTCCCTCAAACTATTCGTTGCGCTTCTGTCAAATTCACCGTGCTTCTGTCAGCAAGGAAAATTTTCGAGTTTCTTTAGTCAAATTCCATCTCTCATGATGTAGTTTGTCTTTTTTTTAAGTTGAAATGATGTAAATTATTGTAATTAATCTTGTAAATGTCAAATTAGTGTAGATTCCTGCTCATTAATGCTTGTAAAAGTCAATTAAGTTGGTTTTAGTCTAAACAAGGAGTTGGTTTCTAACCTCCCTAGTCTTAGGTATGGTTGGAGATATTCTTGTAAAAAGTTCCTATGATGATGGATTCGACCCCTCAGAGGGGGAAAGTTATTTTTGATCTATATGTAGGTTGATCTAAGTCATAGAGAGGGTTGGATGTTTGAGAATCATAGCTTGGAGCTAGTGTACACTTTTTTGCAGTAATACAACAAGCAATTGCAGCTATTATCTTGGGATTCTTGTGGTATGCTTTATTGACAATGTTTTTTCTCAGTTTTATCATCATTTTGAATATTTATTTCTCCTTATTACCATATCTATGCTTTCTTGTGATCATCTCATAGGTGTTTAACATAATTCATAAGCTATATGCTCTATTTTGATGAGATTTTCATGTTAGTGTTATGTTCTTATGATGAATGAATTCATGGTTACATGCTCATTCTGATCCTCTACCTTTTCCTCCCTACAACACGATGAAAACCTACTTCTATCACTGAGCATACCTACCTTGCCCCATTATATCTCTCTAATTGATCATTTGAAACCCTAGCCTAGTTCCTAGACCTTTGAGCTTCATCCAGCAAACCATAGATTCAAATAACATTGAGCTTAACATCTAGCCTAACATCTGATTTCATTTCTAGTCACTTTATTGACTGTGAGATCCTTGAGAATGTCCTCTTTGATTTTGTAGGGATAGCTACCAGATCCAAAGTTGGTTTGAGATTACCTCCGTCAATCTCCTTTCTCAGCCTTGGGACACTAAGGAGTGATAACAGGGGGTATCTAATCTTGAGCGTGATTTTTTTCAATGCCCTATAATCTATACACATATTCCAACTACCATCCTTCTTTGGCACAATGATGATGGGTGACCCACATGGTGATGTGCTCGGTCGAATGACACCATGTTCCAACAACTGCTGCAACTGTTTCTTCACCTCACTTTCTTCTATAATAGACTGCCCGTACAACCCAATATTTGGAAATGGGGAGTCTAACAATAGTTGGATCTCATGGTCCACTTCTCTCTTAGGTTGTAACCCTTTAGGCTCTCAAAACACATTCCTAATGCTTGTAACAACTCCTCCAATTATTGTTTCTATTTCTTTGTACACCCATCCAGGGATGCCTCGTCTCTTATTGACTCCTCTTCAGACTGAATTTCTCTTAAAAACAATAAAACATACTTCTTCCTGGAACTTATCATTTTCTTAGCTTGGTTGGCACTTACCAGTGAGATTTTTGACTTTCCTTTGTGCACATTGATGATGAACAAATTTTCATCCTTTGATGAGCCGATATTGGTTGGCTTTCTTCATGAATATTGCATCACATATGTATATGTATGGAATCCCAAGCATGACTCCACATACATCAAGGGGAACCACATTTAGATCTACTTAATCAATAAAATCATCACTTATAGAAAATCTAATTTTACATTGTTTTGTTACCTTCAACTCTGCATCCTTATTTACCCATCCCAATGGATATGGGTTTGGATGATCACAAACTTCCAGCCCCAACTTCTGGACCAGCTTTGCTGTAATGAGATTCACCTACAATCCTAAGTTAAACAAAGCATCAACATTTATCTTCTTGACCTGTATCTTTATATGGAAGGGTTTGGTCATTTATTTCTCTTCATGTTTATGAAGGCTACTCAAATTCTCCTCCTTCTTCACTGACGTACATATGATCTTGTCATCGACGTTCGAGTTGATTTCAACTTGGTTTCTCAAATATATGGCCATGAGATTCTTCTTCTTGTTATATTTCTTCTTGTTCTTTGGGTTTATCTTTGGATGCAACTTCCAACACTTCTCCTCTGTATGGCCATCAATGTTACTATGGTTATAGTGGTTGCTGGGATCTTTACACTAGTGTGCTATTACTGCCATATTTTTATCTTTTCCCAATTTTTTCTTATTCTTCCCCTCCTTCGAAGCACCCTGTTGCTCCTTTTTCTTCGATCCACTTGATTGCATTCTCTTTAGGCCTATGTTTTCTACCTTGTCCACCTATTCGGGATTGAACAACATCACTTGCTCATGAAGATGGTAGTGTAGACCCCCCAAATACCTGAGGATTACATCTGGGTTCTTTGGAGAGATACCCAACATTATAACCATCTTTTGGAATTTCATGGTGTACTTCTGCATGCTTTGGCTCGACTTTTGCTTAAAGTAATGCCACCTGATCCACTAGTCATCCACATACCCAATGCGATAAAACTGTGACTTAATGAGGGTTTTGAAATCCTTCGACTTATTCATTGGAGGTTCTCCCTCCAACCTGATAGTTTTTGTGTTGCTCTTCCACCAAGTTAGTGCATGGCCCTTTAATTTCAGCCATGTGAATGGGATCTTTTTCCCTTCCTTGATCTGATGGAGACTAAAATAAGCTTGTAGTTGCCTCAACTAGTGGTTCAACTTCAGAGCATCAATATCACCATGGTACAACTTCATATTGAATTTTCTTTTCCATTTTAAACAAGGTCTGTGATTGGTTCACGACACTCGAACTGGGTTGATCTTTTTCGTATCCTTTCTTCGACTGGTTCTACATTTCTCCCCGATCTTCTAATCCCTGTTTTGATTTTTCCTCTGCATTTGAAACCCCATCTTCTCCAAATATCTCCATCTTTCTATTCAAGACCACCACGAGGAGGCTTACATTGCAGTTGATATCTACATCTTTTTGTTCCAACTGTGTAAACATCACCTCTACAGGATCACGAGGTTGGTTTACAGATTTTTCGGCCATGATTAGGGTTTTACAATTTTCTACCCCACTGATCTAGATCCTTGCAATATCAAAAAAATACCCAAAGAAACATACTCTAATACCGAATTATCTATAAATTTTCGTGGATATTCCACTAGACAGTTCGTCACAAAAAATATGATAATATATATTAAATAAATCTGCGATTCTATACTATTACAATTTTATTAAACTTTAAGATCTATAGATTTAACTATAATTAGTGCATGCATGTGAAGGGAAATAATGAAGAATAATAGAGAATGACAAAATAAGCTCACAAAAACATATAAGAAATATAATATGCTGTCGGAAATCCTTTCGAGACAAAAACGAACTGGATGGTGAGGTCGCTACGCTCTCTTTCCCTGTCTGGAAATATCGCTGCAGGTACAAAGAAGTAAAGCCTGTGGCCTGTGGGCTGCTACAATAGACAAATCCTGCTTGTGTGCTCTACCTCCTATCCCTATTGGCTATATTTTCTAAGCTATGGAACAAAATTCTCTTGAAAAAATAGAATGCCTCTTCCTCCTAGTGGCCCAGTTATAACACAACCTGATAGCCTACTAGTGGTTAATTTTGACTACATCAACTCTTAAATAGAGTTACAACATAGACTCTTCTAGAGTATTTTACATCATAAACATGTGGCTAGCCCATTTTCCATGAATAATGGGGGATGATGCGACATCCTTCCAAATTATAGTTGTGAAAATAGGAAGGTCCACTTCTGAGTGGCATAAATTTTGCATACAAACTTCGATTGACACGCTTCTTGTGCCATTGGAAAGATATATGTGTGAAAAAAACATGAAGTAGTGCAGAATTAAATTGGAAATTTTTTACCCACAAACATCATCATTTGATTCCTTAAAATGCTCCTCGATGGTTTCATACCCCATTTTCCAAATTGGGTCCTACCGGCAAAAACGGTCCCATGAGTTGATTCCACTATTTTTTCCACTCTTAATTCATCGATATGGATAAAAAACAATATAGTGATCTAATCCAGATCAAAGAAAATTTGAATTTATTCATATCATAGGCAAGTCAGAAAAATAAAACAAATAGAAACCATTTCTCTAATCAAATTGAACAATCACTGTTTGAGGTATTTTACCCACTCTTATCACAATATTCAAGAAGTGGTCTTCCAAAACCCTTTCTTAGCTAGACCATGTTGGATTTTCAAGGGCCGAAGACAAGTTTGGATTATTTCTAGTCAGATTTTGAGCTTTTTTCGACCTCTGTTGTCATCACCCCTGAGGCCTTTTGATCCTCTTCCAGGCCTGTAACCTAAATATTTTTCTCTGCCCATAATCTATGTTCATGTCTTCTTACAAACTGAGGAATTCACCTTTCTTGATGAATTTATCCCTCCCATAGATATAAGAATAAATATATTAGAGATGGACATCCTTCTTTCAATCAATTTTTTGGACTAGGGCAAAGCTTGGCCTTCATAGGACAAAAATATCTGAGAGAATCTCTTCAACGTTTGGCCTCAAGTACCTTGGCCTTTTTCAAGTCTCTTTGGTGGTAGTTCTATAACCTACTTTGAAACAATGTTGACTTTTTAAATGTCTTATTAGCCAATAATTACTTCTAATGATTTAATATTTTTCATATTCTTATTCATCATTAGGAAATTACACATTAGACAACAACAATAGAAATGTCTATGATAGTAGGATCATAAAGAGATAACCAAACACATGAGACACATAATTTTACCCTGGGAAAACCCACTTGGGGGAAAAACCAACAACCTTTTTATTAAAGAAATTATTCAATTCAACAAGAGATACAATTTGATTTTCTAGTAAAAAACAAAGTCAATCTAACCACAATCACACCCAATCATACCTGGTCAACTAGAGACAAATTTGGCCTCCTGAAATTTCGACTTGCTGCCTCAAAATTTAGTCTACTCTTGCTTTAGAAATTAGGTCTGTACAGACTGTTGACTTGCCCTTTAAACTCAATCTTCCCTTGTCTTTCTCCTCCTTAGCTTGAACATAATATAACCTTTTCTTGAACAAAAGTAATATGAATTTTCTCTCAATTGATGAAGTATAATGGGTATATATAATGATTGAATGAACCTGAAGTCGTATGCTCAAAGGATCAGGCCAACTGGATCTTTTCAAGGGCTGACTTAACATTCTTGGAGCCAAAAATTAAAATTTAGAAATTCAAAATTCCCTCTTTTTGAAGCTGACGCGAAGAACATGTCTAGGATTTATTGTTACATATATTTGAAGGGATAAAACATTAATTAGGAAGACATACCATAGCTACAAAATTCAACATTTTCTATGGTTCTTGTATGTTGGGTATGTGACGGAGGAGATACCTGATAATTGGATGAAGTTAGTATTCCTTTATGCCCTTTTCTCTTATGATGTTTTCATGGTAGGATGATTCATGTTGCCTTTGTGGAATTTTCGTAGGTGATCCAACTTTATAATGTCACATTTGTTAGGCATTACCTAAGGGGGTTAATGTGTTTCATGATGTCATTACCCTCATTATTTTTTTATTTACTAAGTTTGAGTTAGAAAAGGGGTATTGCATTATGATTCGATGGTGATCTAATCCATTTCCTACTTTTATCTGGTGATTTTGATGTAATGATATTTTGGTAGTGGTGCACTTATAGTTGTGATCCAAATTTTATCCATAGAAATATTGTTGAGAACCATGAATGAATCAGGTCGAACAAATCTCTAAAGAAATCCAAAACAGTGTCAAAAACACCCTAAACTAGTGGCCATGGTAGCCGACGTGGAATGACAAGGACCTCGGTTAAAGCGTGATGACCGAGGCCCATGGAGACCGTGAGGGAGGCCAAAGTAGCCCCTAGGAGCCCCGGAATGGGAAAAGGATGAGGTTTTTGATGCACGATTAGCGCTAGGCCAAAGTAGCCCCCAGGAACCCTATAATGGGAAAAGGACGAGGTTTTTGATGCACTATTAGTGCTTAGCACTAATCGTGCATTGCTAGGCAAACAGGGCACTAAAGGGGGAAGTCCGATGTTATAGACATTTTTGTGCCTCACAGCATGGAGCATGAAATGTCAATAATTACAGGGATCCAAAGTCCCTAAACATGTTGTTCTTACCCCTAGAGGAACAAGGTCAGCAAACCACAGCACTTCCCATCAGTTCTCCACCTGAAAACACTCAAAAACAGGCTTATTTTGGATCATGTCAGCTGCTCCACTGAGCAACTGCGCTGAATGTCAACTGCTCCTCCTTGTACCTGCGCTGAAAGTCAACTCCAATGAAGGCTACCTGCGCTGGGCGAGATTGGCCAAGTGGCACAGTCATTCTGCAAGGTGTCAATTGCCCAGGAAGCTTCCAAACTGACACTTGGTTCAAGGGATTCGCCCTGTGATGAGTAAGAGGTACTTGATCTCCATGTGTAAGCAAGGATCTCCAAGTGGACTCAAGAACTGAAGTTTAACTAAAGTGGGAGAGGACACTAGTCAGCTTTATGCCAGCCTCAAGCTGACTCATCCTTTCTCCAAATCTCCTATATATAGAGCTCTTCTATGAGGTCTAAGGAGGCTGGAATTTTGTGCAAAGCAAGGAAGTGCTGTTGGTTTACAGTTAGAGCTATTGGGTGATTGCTTTTATAGAGGTGAAGAGGAGATTTCTTGCTGCTGGGGAGGTGCTGCTGGATTGGAGCCATTGATGGTTGTAACCTTCTCAGAACCCTTTTACTTCTATCAATAAAGCTTTGAATGTTCTCCTATATACTTGTATTGCATTGATGTATTGTATTTACTTGTATATCTGATTCACTCTAATCCATGCATCAGTTATGAGTACATGTTTCTTGTAGTTTCCCTCTCTTGTTTGTGCAGGATCTATGTGTAGCTGGGCCGGCAAAGGGAGCAAGGAGCTGGGAACAAGAGACAAAGAGAGAGGACAGGATCGACAAAAGCGAAAGACACCAGTTGGTCAATCTTTTCTTCCTTCTTTGTACTTTCATAAAGGAAAATATCAAAGCTTTACTTTCAGTTGTTGCTAAGGACTGTCACCCTTAGAGTAGGGATAGGGTCATCCGAGTTGGATACTTTTCCCCACAACAAACTGGCGACTCCGCTGGGGAGCCTAGTATCTTGTTGGTGTTTGTAGTATCTTTGCTATTCATTTCCTGAACCAAAGAGTACCGAATCGAAAAGCTTTTGACTATATCAAAAGCGAAGTAGAGGGGCTGCTACTCTTGCTCATTTTTTGAGCAGATTCATGATTTGAAGAGCTGATCTACAAAAGACTCTTGTACTCTTTGTGATAGCTTTTCATCCTCTTGATCATCCCTTAGCTTGTACTTGACCTATAGCTTTTTATTTCAGCAAAAACAATGAACTTTTGAGCTTTTTATGACCCGGAAATCCTTGTAAACGCAACTCTCGTGTCTCAGTGCAGGCTGTCCACAGGCAGTCTGCATTCCAGCGCAGGTACTCCCTTCGGGAACTGCGCTGAGAGTCAATTTGACAGACCAAAGCCTGCGCTGATCCAGTTAGGCTATGTCCTCCTGAGGTTTCCCACTGTGTCTGAGCCCTGTTTTCACTGTTATTTTGCTGCTGATTGCTTGTCATTGTACTTGTTGTAAGCCAACTTTCCTTGACATTATTCCGCCTCAGTTGTGTGATGAAACTATGATTGTTCTTTCAGTATTTCTTGTTTCAGTTACAGTTTCCCATTGTGAAAAGCAAACCAGTATAGCTGTGACCTCTTAGATCCTGAACTGTAAAAGTGTCGTAGTGGTCTTAAGAGCTAGTTTTATTATTGTTCATGGCTGTTTGAGTTTGTTTGTTTTTCATTTTATGGTTTGAATTCATACATTTTTAGTGTTGAAACAAGTACCTGTAAGGTGTCTTTTCATTTTAGACAAAACTTGTTTGTTTACGCTTCAAATTGAATTCGAAAATTATACGACAGTTTCCTTTTGTCTTACATCAGCATTAAGGGAAAAGAAAAGAAATACATGCATCTTGCATTTGCATTTTTTGATAAGTTTGCGTGATTGATCTAGGAGAAAGTGCATTAGTTTGTGCTTTGTGCTCTGTGTGGAAAGATAATGTTTTTCTCTCCCCTCAGTAGTTAGGATTTTCAAAGCTAAAAAGATTGTAAAGCTTGCTTATCATTTTAGCTGCATTTAGGAATTTGTACCAATACATCTCGTGGTGATCCTGAAAGACAAACTGCTAAACAAGATCAACTTAAAATATATTGAATGAATCTAAAAACGCATTGTAACATAACGCTCACAATAGAGGTCTAGGTAGAGACGTGTTCCGGCGTCGTTAAACGTAGTGACTGTCGATCTCTACGAAGGTGGGTGATTCCTCCTGAGGGACGATAGCACTAATACGGACTTGTGCTCCCGCGTACCGTCGCGTATATTGGGAGACCCCTATAGGCATTTATCCTTTATCCTTAGGAAGCCGTGTCGGCCGCCCTACTGATCGCGATGCAGTGAACACAGCATTCACGAAGATCGACCACCCGTACCGTAAAACGTATTCTGTGGTTTCGCGAGAGCTTTGGCACACCTTCTGCCTAGATCTCCAGAGCAGTTTCTTTTGGCCCTTTTCAAACTCTATAACTGAAAAGGTCCAACCGAGCATTTGTCACTTCGGGCTCGTTAATACATCGAAGGCGACTAGAGTCATCTTTAGCTTTTTCTCGACTCTTAAAACATGAAAAAGCAAAGTTGTGTCTAAAAGCGTCTAATAAAATTCATTCAATACGGAAACATAATTCCCCTTTTTGTATTTTAGTTGATCAAGTAATCCGCAACCGTGGAGGAAAGTCAATTAAAACTCCGTCGTTCGAGGAGACTCGCGAGTCAACCGTCTTTGTCTCCGGAATCGAGAGTAGTACGGGCAAAGTGAACTCGCTTGACCGGGTCAAAATCTCCCATTAAAGTTAGAACAATAGTTCCGACAACATCTGAGATTCTGGTCACTCCTAATATTTCTGGAATCCCTGCCTCTATTGAAGAAGTTCAACAGCAACAGAGGGACAGTTGTACTGATCCTAGTCTGAGGACAAGTACTTGCATAACTGAACCAGTTCCATCTGAAACCGGTCCACAGAGTCTTGTTGCTCAAACAACTGTCGCTGTCGAAGCAACCCCTTCTTCGGCACCAGAAATCTTTTACGGACCTGACGGTCTTCCTCTTCCTCCTGGTCTGATTGCAATAGAGGAAATCGTAGAGGACCAGCAAGCAAATACTCCAACTCATTTTGGAGTAGGCACCACTCTTTTTCCTTCTGCATCAGAAGTTTGTCCATCGCCACAGGAAGTTCCTGTAGAATCGTTAGGCAGTTTATTGGATAGACTTAAAATGTCTGAGCAACCGTCGACATCTAGGACTGTGCCAAATGACACAGCGACAGCAGAAGCTCCTGCTGTCAATCCAACGATGTTTGCCGGCATACCAGCTGTCCCGACTAGCCCTCATCAGCTAGAAGGAGTCCACCCAGGGACTATTACGACAACTTGGTCTGTTCCAGTTTGTTCTTCCGGTATAATACCCGGTAATTCTTATGTTGAAACTAGACAAATTGATCCCTTTGGAAATCAGTTTGGACCATCCAGTCCTCGAAGGCAATCTATACCCTTGAGCTCCGGATTGTTACCGTATGGGGGGCAATATGCCCTTTCACTTCCCCTTCCGGGGGGATACCCATACGGCAGTTTTCAACAACATTCAGGTTTGGCTGAAGTAACGACGAGTGGTTGGGTACCTATGTTACCCCAACAACCAAGAGTTGTATATTCCATGCAACAGTGTGTACCTATGTCTAGTATCCCGACGACGCCAGCAATTGTAACCGTGTCGCAAGTTCAATCGATGCCTGTTGTATGTCAACCCCAAGTTGTAATGCAACAGCCCATTGACCCTGCAACACAACCACAATCGCCAACTGCCGGGACGACACAGATACAAACGGGAACCATAACCCCGCATCTTGGTCCGTCGGTTGGTGTCGCACAGCAAAACATGGCTTCACAACCATGGATGGTGCAATACCAACAACCTCAGTTTCAACAGGTGTATCAGGGATCTGAGCAACAGATCTTTGCGAATAGTGGGCAACCCTATATTCAGAACGGGTTAAATCAACCACTTTACAGTGGCCAAGCCCACCAGCCATATCAGTCATATCAACATCAGTTGCATTATGCTGGTGTGCAAAGACCTACTGCTCAGGCGATTCCATCGTATCCGGGGTATGCCTCGCCAAACCTAAATCAGCAGTTGCCATTCGTGGAAACTCTAGAATTACCAGATTTACATCGATTGATGAACGATCCAATCGCCTATGCCCATTGGTGGCCAGCGATTCCTCACAAACTTCCTTCAGACATTCCTAAATTCAATGGAAATCCTGGCGAAGACCCGTCGAATCATGTGATGACATTCCATCTGTGGTGTTCGTCGAATACCTTGAATGATGATTCGATAAGACTTCGCCTTTTCCAGAGGACATTGACTGGTCCGGCGGCTAAATGGTATATTGAATTACCTAGAGCCTCTTTCGACAATTTTAGTTCCCTAGCCACGACTTTCTTAACACACTTTCAGTTACCTATAAGGTACGAAACTGGAACAGAGATCTTGACCAATTTCAAGCAGACAACATCCACACATATATCAGATCATATACATGAGTGGCGTCGTCGTCGCAGAATGGTAAAGACCTATGTTCCAGATCAGCTATTAGCTGAGTGGTTTATAAAGTCGCTTCTTCCTGCTATAATAGAAGATGTGGCCAAGGGAGGCGTCGTAACAGAGGAGCAGTTTATTGCTCGTGCTCAATATTTAGACTTAGTATATACTCAGTCGGGCACGCTCTATGATAAGATACCTGACGCCCCCAGACCAGAATTTTCAATCCCTCCTCCTCCCGGATCGAATAGTAACTCTCATGCCGGCGATGGCGTGATTGGAACTGCAAACGCTAAGTCGACGAGGGATTCAAATAAGAAAGCCCGTAAGACTTTGAATCAAAAAGCAAATCAAGAGATTCTTGCTTCGGAGGTAAATGCTGTATCTACGGATAAAGGCAAAAACTCCAATCAACCAGGAAGCAAGAAGAAACAAAACAAAGGGAAGAAGAAGAAACAGGGTGAGTCATCCCCTCAAAAAACTTCTTCAAACCCTCCTGGGCAAAGGAAACAAATTTATCCATGTCATATATGCGATGAGGATCATTCGACAAAGGACTGTCCGTTCAAAGCTGAGTTAAAGAGGTTCTTTAAAAGTTCACAAACTTCAGCTGTGTTGACTGATCCATTTCCTACCCCAGGTCAAAATATGGTTGATAGTGGAAATGCTTCCCCGTCTCAAGTGCTTATGTTGTCGGTTTCTAAGCAAAATGATGCTTTGATCTCGACCAGGAATAAAGATTATGGGAATCCGCCGGTGTCGAACGACAAAGGGAAAGATCAACCCAGTAGTTCGACAACAACTTCGGCAGAAGTTGTACCCCCCCTCACGCATGAATTAACAATAAAGCCACCTAAGGGAGTAGTACACAAGTCGATATTTAATCCTCGTGCCAGAGCGGCGCAGCATTATAACATAGTGGAAGATTTGGCCCAATCGCCATCTGCTATGTCGACTCTTGAGGTACTGCAAAATTGTCCATCCCAAAGGCAGGCATTGTTATCAGCAATTGGTGGAGTGGATCCTAAAGATTCCAATCTTGTATCCTTTGATCACAAAGGATATGATCCTCAGTTACCAGCACAACTAGCTTTCCTTATTCAAGTGAAAGCACTCAACAAAACTGTTCATAGAACGATTATTGATGAGGGAGCATCGACATGTATCATGTCGATGAGTTGCTGGAAAACTCTTGGATCTCCAACCTTGTCGCGATCTTCGACGACATTGAAAGCATTTGACGGAAGGACGTACACTCCGTACGGTATCCTAAATAACTTTAAGATTGAACTAGGAGGAAAAACAGTGGAAATTGATGTTGAAGTCATTGATGGCAATCTTGACTATAACATCCTACTGGGAAGACCATGGATATATGCCATGGCAGCTGTAGTGTCGACATATTTTAGGAAGATCGCATTCCCGTTTGAAGGAGGGATTACGGTCATCGACCAACAGAATTTCCTCCCTAATGGTTCACAAGTTACTGGAAGCATTCCCCTGATCCATGGGAGCGACCATTCAATACAAGATATCGGAGTAGGCTTGCTAAAAGATCCCACAATGATGGGAACTTTCGCGTTGCCACCTCCTCTCCATGTAGGGGATATCCCGTTTGTAGCAACATGCAACATGGTATCTTCTTCGAAGGTTGCAGGAGACAAAGTCGTCATGGATTATCAAGTGGTTTTGCCACCTAGCCCTATAGAAATATTGTAGCAATCAATGTTTCAGGCATGGAAGGCGAGCCCAAATCAACGCTCGTCAAGCGTTTGGGTAGATAGGTCTGGAGAATATGGTACCCCATTAGATCCATGGTCAAAAGTTCATGGGACTGACGAAGGAATCTTACAATCAATGATGATTGAGGGGGCACCATGGAATGATCACCACCATCGTTCCCTTCTTCCAGAGTGTGAAGAAGAAACTCATCACGACTTATATCACCCTTCAGTGTTTGAATTCCTAACAAATACTGTAAATACGGTGGATTCAGACCGAAACCTATCCAATATTGAAGAGACCATAGCCATAAACATCTCGACAAAATCTGATGTTGTAGAGAATATTCATGTCGGCAAGAGTTGTTCCCCTTCAGAACTGGAAATATATGGTGCTCTCTTTCGTGAATTTAGAGATGTCTTTGCATGGTCATATGATGAAATGCCAGGCATTGACTCGAGCATAGTTGAACATGAAATTAAAATGTACCCTGATGTCAAACCAGTAAGACAACGGCTTCGACAGGTTCACCCCAAGAAAGCCGCTGCCATTAAGGCAGAAGTTGAAAAACTTCTCCATGCTGGATTCATCTACCCGGTTCCTCTAACCGATTGGGTATCGAATATTGTCCCTGTTATGAAAAAACAAGGGACGATAAGAGTGTGCGTCGACTATAGGGATGTAAACAAAGCTTGTCCAAAGGACAACTACCCTACACCCTTCATCGACCAGATAATTGATGAATGCGCCGGATGTGAAATCTTTTCCTTTATGGATGGATTTTCCGGGTATAATCAAATAAATATCCGCCCACAGGACCAGTCTAAGACTGCATTTATTTGTCCATGGGGCACATTCGCTTATCGAAAATTACCCTTTGGTTTAAAGAACGCAGGGGCGACGTTTCAGAGGGCAATGAATTATGCCTTCCATGACATCAAGAACATCGTTCAACCTTACCTCGACGATCTTCCGGCTCATTCGCGGAAGCGGACTGATCATCCGTGGCATTTGAGAGCAATATTTCTACGTTGCCGACACTACAAGATAAGACTCAATCCACACAAGTGTGTGTTTTGCGTCGGTTCTGGTCGTTTACTTGGCTTTGTAGTCTCTAAGGATGGGATTCGTCTCGACCCCTGTAAGGTTCAGGCAATCATTAATTTGCCTCCACCTTCAAATTTGCTTCAGATTCAGAAACTCCAAGGGAAAGCAAACTTTCTGAGGAGGTTCATTCCAAATTACGCAGAACTTGCCAAAGGTTATACTCGTCTTTTGAAAAAGGATGTACCTTTTGTCTGGGACCAGGTTGCGCAAGCTTCCTTTGACGCTCTGAAAGATTCTCTAGTAAGAGCATCATTAATGTACGCCCCGGACTATCAAAGATATTTTAACCTGTATCTAGCTGCAGCAGATACGACCATTGCGATGGTCTTAGTGCAAGAAGTCGATGGAATTGAACATCCTATTTATTATTTAAGTAAAAACTTAAATGACACAGAAAGTAAATATTCCTATGTTGAAAAACTAGCGCTTGCTGCTGTTCAAGCGATTCAAAGGTTTCGACATTATGTCCTCTTTAGGAAAACTACCATTCTGTCAGATTGTAACCCCATGACGTATATACTATCGCGACAGTTGCTTGGGGGCAAATATTCGAAATGGATAGCGATCCTTCAAGAGTTTGATCTGGATTTTGTAAAATCCAAATCAAAGAAAGCTCTAGTTTTCGCGGAATTATTGTGCGATCTCCCATCGTCGTCCAACGATGAAACATCAGAAGAGTCAATCGTGGATGAAAATTTGTTTCTGATATCAGTAAGCAATGAGTGGTATGGAGACATCATTGTTTATCTCCAAACCCAAAAATTTAGGCCTAATACCTCACACTCGGAACGGAAGCGTATACGATACCAATCTAAAGACTACATGATCGTCGGTGATACACTTTACCGTCGTGGTGTCAATACGGTTCTGAGGAGGTGTCTTACCCATGAGGAGGCCGAGAAAGCCCTGAATGATTGTCATTCAGGCGCGTGCGGGGGGCATCAATCTGGATATGCAACAGCACAAAGAATCTTACGAGCAGGATATTTCTGGCCAACTATGTTTAAAGATTGCATAATAGCTGTCAGAAGTTGCCATGCGTGTCAGATCTTTGATAGCAAAACCAGGAGACCGCCCGCACCTTTGCAGCCTATAGTTGCTGTTGGTCCTTTCGCCAAGTGGGGCATCGATTTCATGCAATGTAACCCCACCTCGACCGGGGGGCATGGGTATATTATAGTCGCTGTTGACTATTTTACCAAATGGGCCGAGGCGATGCCTACATTGGATAACACTGGTGAAACAGCTGCCCTTTTCTTTTTTAATCATGTAGTCGCCAGGTTCGGCGTTCCGCAGGCTATAGTGACAGATCATGGATCGCATTTTCGCAATCACATGATGGTTGAGTTAGCTGCCAAACTAGGGCTATCGCACGATAGCTCTACCCCGTATTATCCACAAGCCAACGGACAAGTTGAGGCAATCAACAAGGTCCTGAAGTGTATGTTGCAAAGGATGGTCGGGGTTCACAAAAGAAGATGGCACCTACTCCTATACTCAGCATTGTGGGCTTACCGAACCTCGGTAAAGAACGCCACTGGGTTCACACCATTCCAATTGGTGTATGGCCTGGAGGCAGTCTTACCGATCCAGTGTGAAATTTCGTCTCTTAAACTCGCAATTGACCTCCTCCCCGGAACCTCAGAAGAAGAGGCTCGTTTCTTGGAATTGATCCAGTTGGATGAAAACCGTCGTGACGCCACTTTGGCGAACGAAGCCCATAAGAAATGAGTCAAGGCGCAGTTTGACCAAAATGTCAAACCTTGTATCTTCTCTGAGGGTGACTTGGTTTTGCTTTACGACCAAGAATCCGACAAAATAGGAGCAGGAAAATTTAAGTCCTTATGGATGGGTCCTTATATTGTTAAAAGGGTGTTAGCAAAAGGAGCCTACGAGTTAATGGATTATGACGGGATACCACTGGCGCAACCTCGCAACGGGTTGTACCTCAAGCGTTACTATGCCTGAATAGTAACCTGAGTGCTTTTGTTGTATTTTGTTTTCGCTAAAGTGTTTTTTTCGGTTTAGTAATCCACCCTTCTCGTTTGTTGCAGATGTCAAATTATTCTGAAACATATGTGGGATATGCCGACGGAGCGAGTCGTAGTACGCGGAATTTGTCCTCCGCAGCCTGGGCCATTTTTGATCCAAGCGGCGAGTTAGTGAGTTTCAGAGGTGTGTGTATTGGACAGTCGACGAACAGCATCGCTGAGTATAGCGCGTTGATTGAACTCCTCTCTGATACCATCGCTCATGGTATACGCCGACTAATTGTTAGGCTAGACTCACAACTTGTGATACTACAACTCACTAGTATATATTCAGTCCGCAATCGAATGTTTCTAAGGGTTAAGATTTTGGAAAGAGAGTTTGATTCAATTCAATACCAACATATTTCCATAAACTTGAACACATTAACAGATTCATTAGCAAACTATGTATTAGATAGACATTTGCAACATATATAAAAAGAGATGCATCGGTGCTATGCAAGTGGATCACAAATAAACCAAAATAAACCCCGAAAATCAAAATATATAAAGCTGTTTATAGTTTGTACATAATGTGCTGTAATCAAAACAAAATTGGTCGTATGACCTAGAACTCAAAAAGATGCTAGGGGGCACCCTAGCCTAGTGGTGCTCATGATAGTACGTCACGGTCTGTGCAATCATGCGCAAGAGACGAGTCCATCGTCTAGGCACGCCAATAGTGCGCCGCTGCAACTGTAAAGGTAACTCGTCAATCTGTACATCCGGAAGACCACGAGTAAGGCTCTCAACCTGCTCCTGCACAGCTGCAAGTATCTTAGTATCACCAAGGTCACGAATAACAACTCGCCTAGCAGGCTCTGCTGCTAGGGCAACAACTGGCGATCGTGGACGAGCTGCTGGACGAACAGGACCAACATCTGCATGCACCCAAGAGTTTGATCAGTTTTGCACAGTAACATCATGAGTAAAAACAATAAACAGAAACATGGTCAGAGATTTTACCAATAGCGCCCCATTGCTCGCCATCCGGTAGCACCAAGTCCGGATCACCTCGGTAGTCCATACCCACATATGGATACTCAGAAAACGCCATCTCCTGACGCTCGAACCACCTGAAGAAGGCCTCAGTGAAAGTAATCTGAGGTTGACCAGCATGTCGGGACATGTGGTCAACCCACCTCTGCATGCGTGGCTCGGTCGGAGAAGGCAAGTCAAGTATGATGTACTGAGGCTGCATCAATGGGATTTTCTCCAAGGCGAAGGCAGTCAGAATAGAACCAAATCCAAAGTTCTTCAACCTCCCATCCTTTACCTTGGTCAATTGACTTTTCATCTGAACAAGTACTGCATCACACCAGTTAAACACTTTCGGTTGGAGACACTCCAAGGCGTGCTGCATATAAGATCTGTTGGAAACATGCAAAGCTGCGCTACCGGCCATCCTACCAATGGTAAACAGAATGGACCTAAGAGACCTGTCAGTGATGTCACGGATATTGATCTTGCCGTCTTTGCTGGGCTGTGAACCTTCTCGGCAATACTGACGAATGTAGTCTCTGGTGGAATCAGTCCCTCGAACCGTACCTAACAAAGAAATGGGAGCACCCCGCCTTGACAACCCAGTCAAGAAGTACATGTCCTCTATGGTCAAGGGGATGGTCTTCCCCCTAATCTGGAATACTTGGTTAACAGGATCCCAAGCATCAAGCATGTACTGCAGTAAGGAAATCTGTGCTCTCATGCTAGAGATACGGAAGAACTTCAGTAGGCCACAGTTCCGAAGTGCGTTCACCGTGACCGGGTCATGGAGTGCAACCATGTCCTCTGCTTCATGTTCTCGTTCTCGCCATGTAAGGGACATTTTGTTCAAAGTTCCCTGCAAGCAAACAAGAGAAGGAGTAAGTTCCTAATTTTGATGAAAAACTGGCGAAAAATCATCAAAAAACACATGCAGGATCAGTTTTTCTAGGCCCAGCGCAGGCAGAGAGTCTCCCCTTTGCGCTGAGGCGCAGTCTGCCTTAAGACTACCTGAAATACAATGCAAGTTTCGAAAGGAGAACCTGCGCTGATGCCAGGGCGCCCTGATGAAACCCCTGGGGCCCAGAAACCCTGAAAAATGTGCATGAAACTGAAAAAGGAAACCATGAAAGTGAAGGGCTAAGGTTTAGCTCCTACCTGGTCCAAACGGCGCCAAAAATCGTCCACAGAATCTCCCGAAATCAGCTGGTGAAAATCAAGGAAGAAGAGGCACCTCCAGAGCTCCAACAAGCAAAATGCAAATGAAATGGTAAATGAGAGGTAAAAACACCTTTTTATGACTTTTTACACAGTTTAAAGTTAAATATTAGGGTTATAATCTCATTTTCATGCAAATGTTGTCCATTTCTAACAAAATTTGTTGCAGCAATTGATGGTGAAGTACTACATTTGAAAAGAGAAAAGCTAGTAAAAGTAAAAAATCAAATTTGACCATGAATCGAGCAGTTTTACCACGGAATTTATGCTCGTTAAAAAATAGAAAAGTGTGAGCAAAAGTTTCCACCAGAGTTCAAGCTCATTAAAAAATGAACCTATCTCGGTAAATAACCATTGCGATCGTAAATTTATCAGCCTTAAAAGCCTTGGTCGTGTTTTCATCCATCACCTCCACTGTCATTTGGCCGGTCGTTCACCCCCATATGTGTGTTTACCCATTTTGAGGAGCATCTGCGAAGAGTGATTTCATCTAGCCATCCTTGTGACACTACCGTGATTGGAAAATTCCAATTTGTACCTGGAATCTGCTGCTATCCCTGTTTATCACTCGTTCCTCAAAAGACGAGTCTTCTTTGAGCTCTTTTCACTGACTCGTAAAATATGAAAAGTTTGCCGAGTTCTGGCCTTCCAGCTCTTTAAAGGGACCGGAAGAGCTATCCCTCTTTTAGACTTTAATCTTTTTGGACCTGAGGGATTATTGCACAAAAAGATCGAGCGCTTGTTTTGTTCGGCTCGTTAAAGCAATCGAAGACTCATCCCTTCTGTATTGTTTTATACTTTTTCGGACTTAAGGGATTAGATGACGAAAAAGGAATTATGGAGTTAACTTTCTGTACCTTTTCAGACTCTCTAAAGATGAAAAGGACCGAGTTTTCTTTGTTGTTAGACTCGTTAAAATGATTAAATAGCGACAAACTTGTCTTTAGACGAGAACGAGTTTCCCTATCGCTAAGCTCATTAAATCATAGCGATGGGCTTGCCCGAAGGGCAGGTTATAGAACAAGCATATGTTATCCTCCTCAAGCTTGACAAAAATAAAGAGGTACTGGTCAGAAATGACTGGGGAAAAATTGGGAGAAATTCAAAGCTTAATGGTAGCAAGTCGCTCTTGAACATGACACTTTTCCTCCGTTCCACATCGGGTTGGGTTGTTTCATTCACCGGTCTCATCACCATGGTCTTCACCAAACCATCCACATTTTGGGGTAATGCTACCGATCCATCGCATCAGTGTTGTTATATGTTCAAGAGAGGTCATTCTGAAAGTGTCAACCGTGTCCCATCCACTGCCATACATTATCCTTCATCCATTCATGATCGCCACCCTGAATCATATGTCACAGTTTGTTTTCACCTCCACTAAAATCATTAGCTCCGTTCCGTGTCATTGATGTGGGATTCATTAAGGCCCTCCTTTGACGGATCGCTTCTTGTCGACTTCAGCTCATTATCCAAGAAGTTGATCTAGGAACAACCCCATCAGTACTTTGAAGCTTGCATGCCTCAATGGCAAGTTTCTCACTTCCGGCGACAGGTATACATCAATGACCTTCGACCAGAAGATTTTGTGTGGCGTTCGACGCCAAGTCCTTTATTCACGCCACGTGAATTGTACTGCAGTACCTTGAGGGTCATTATCATTATCGGTGATTCCTCTCGTGCTTGTTAACGGTTTTCATCATTGACCGGTAATCAAGCGATGTCTTTCCATGTTCGACTTCAGCGAAATTCTCACATGGATCGACTTGTACTTAGAGTGAAGATCGAATGAGTTTGAAGACCCCGGATCTAGTTTCATCCATCCGGGCTGCGATATATATTCAGGAAATATAAAAGCATTTGTCATGTACATCATTGCAGCAGATGATCATCCTATTCAAAGGATGATAATTTCAGCAGAGAATTATCAGTCTACTATCAGACGATCGTCTGTTCTATGTACCAAAATGTATTTATAAAGCTGAGCATGGGAATGCCCGCCTCAGCTAGATCATGAAAACAGAATGAAAAATAATGTATTGTATTGTATTGTATTACAGGGCGCCTCCTCAGCACTGGAATGAACTTCGGACCCTCTAGATAAAGCATTTCACCCGATAAACGGCCTCATACTTTAGGGGGCAACTGTTATAGACATTTTTGTGCCTCACAGCATGGAGCATGAAATGTCAATAATTACAGGGATCCAAAGTCCCTAAACATGTTGTTCTTACCCCTAGAGGAACAAGGTCAGCAAACCACAGCACTTCCCATCAGTTCTCCACCTGAAAACACTCAAAAACAGGCTTATTTTGGATCATGTCAGCTGCTCCACTGAGCAACTGCGCTGAATGTCAACTGCTCCTCCTTGTACCTGCGCTGAAAGTCAACTCCAATGAAGGCTACCTGCGCTGGGCGAGATTGGCCAAGTGGCACAGTCATTCTGCAAGGTGTCAATTGCCCAGGAAGCTTCCAAACTGACACTTGGTTCAAGGGATTCGCCCTGTGATGAGTAAGAGGTACTTGATCTCCATGTGTAAGCAAGGATCTCCAAGTGGACTCAAGAACTGAAGTTTAACTAAAGTGGGAGAGGACACTAGTCAGCTTTATGCCAGCCTCAAGCTGACTCATCCTTTCTCCAAATCTCCTATATATAGAGCTCTTCTATGAGGTCTAAGGAGGCTGGAATTTTGTGCAAAGCAAGGAAGTGCTGTTGGTTTACAGTTAGAGCTATTGGGTGATTGCTTTTATAGAGGTGAAGAGGAGATTTCTTGCTGCTGGGGAGGTGCTGCTGGATTGGAGCCATTGATGGTTGTAACCTTCTCAGAACCCTTTTACTTCTATCAATAAAGCTTTGAATGTTCTCCTATATACTTGTATTGCATTGATGTATTGTATTTACTTGTATGTCTGATTCACTCTAATCCATGCATCAATTATGAGTACATGTTTCTTGTAGTTTCCCTCTCTTGTTTGTGCAGGATCTGTGTGTAGCTGGGCCGGCAAAGGGAGAAAGGAGCTGGGAACAAGAGACAAAGAGAGAGGACAGGATCGACAAAAGCGAAAGACACCGGTTGGTCAATCTTTTCTTCCTTCTCTGTACTTTCATAAAGGAAAATATCAAAGCTTTACTTTCAGTTGTTGCTAAGGACTGTCACCCTTAGAGTAGGGATAGGGTCATCCGAGTCGGATACTTTTCCCCACAACACCCGAGCACTTGGTCGCCTCGAGAGCTAGGAAATTACGGGTGGAAAAAGCGAAAAGTGCTAACATACGAAGGCGGGACCCACGCACTGGAAAACCAACGATATTGATTGGGGCGCCCTTAAATAGTAAGAGGTATTGGACATGAGTGGAGCGATTCCATACACCGATCGACATGTGGCAGGCAGAGGTGAGAAAAAACCGCCATTAATCACGCACTATCGGTCAAGCAAGTTAACAGTGCGAAATGTGTGTATGACGTCGGATCTGGAGGGCCCAAATCAGACGATTAAGATTGCACTTGATGGAAAGAAGCGGAATCGACAGGGAATTAAGCCACGTTCTAAAGAGATATGGAATCCGTTTGACCGCCATGGTCGAGGAAGAACACATCCATGGCATAACTGAAGAAACGAACCGACGAAGCATGCTGGCGCCATTTAGAGGAGGACAAGTGGCCACTCCCTGAGCGTTCATGATGACACCGAACACGGGGAACTCCAAGCGCAGTTGTAGAAGGTGAATCGGCATAGTCGGAAGAGGAGCTGAACATGCATAGGGATCGAAAGGCTAGAGCCATGAACAAAGATAGTCGAATCAGTTTGAGTCAGAATTAGAGTCCAAGCGACCAAGAGAGATAGTGAACAATGAACCCTGAGAGGAGGACTGAACACAGAGAATAGTAAAGCCAAGCAGAGGAGACAGAGGGCCGAGCTGACCATAGGTAGCGTCGAGCACCAGAGAGCTTGAAGATTCAAGCCTTCCCATAGAGGAATCTGTTTAGATTGAGCATCATATTTGGCTCTTTCCACTATAGACCAGGAGGTCACAGAGCTGGTAGGAAGAAGAAGAGTCTGTGTACTCCAAGTGGCTTGGGGAATCCAAGAACCACCCTGCCAAGCAAAATCTACTTTAGGAGAACTCATATTGAGTCCCTATATTGTAATTTCCCTGCTGAAAGACACAATAAAACAAGGCCACCACTGAAGCTAGACCAAAGACTTAGCCCTGGAGAATAGGGTGGACTCCTTATTAAATTTTTTTGTGTCTTTCTATTGTTTACTGTATTTCTCTGCTGTATTTCCATTTTATTGTCTGTGTATTGGCAATCTAATCGATCCATTGTTTCAATAACATAGAACACACACTAGCACATGAGTCTGTAATAACTTTAGTTTAATAAATATTTAACTGATGTCACTCATAGGGTGGATATCAGATCAAGTGCTATCAGAGCTCAAGGTTGTAAGCTTAGACAAGCTTGTGTTGGTATAGCTATGAATGCTCAGAAGATCAAAGCTCGAATTAGGAGAAGGAGAGTTGGTGGAAACTAATCCTGAAATTGGAAGAGTGTATCCTCGAAATATCATGTCAGAAGAAGGTTCTATGGGGCTAGACCCTCAATTCATAGAGAGTTTCCTAGCTATAAAGTCTATGGTTGAAGAAATGTACAGAGACTTTAGAAAGCAAAAGGTGGAAGATGCATCAAGCTCTAAGCAAGAGAAAGAAGAAGATGAGTCTCACTTCCATGACAACTCCAAAGGAAAGGGGAAAGAGGAACACTTTCTCACACCTCCTAATAGCCCTGTACATAATAAGAAAGCATCTTTGATTAAGCTAGATGTTAAATTTGATTTTCCATATATGATGGAGAGCTAAATGCTGAAAAACTAGACAATTGGATTGGACAAATTGATGTGTATTGCAGGGTACAGAACATAAACTTAGACAAGAGTAAGATTCAGCTGGCAAGCTTATGCCTAGGAGGCATTGCCTTAGTTTGGTGGGAAGGTAGAACCCAAGCTGACATGAAAAGACATGGCAAGATCATCTCTGTCTGGAGTGAATTTGTTGCTACAATCAAAAGGCAATTCTATCCATTGGCCTACATGTAGAGGGCCATGATGAGTTGGCAAACTCTTCGGCAGTTAAAAGGGAAAAGTGTACAAGGGTATACTTAAGAGTTCAGAAAGAGAGCATTGATGTTGGGTATCTCATTAGACTCACCAGAGACTCTTTTGAAGTACATTGGTGGTCTACACAGCTACATGAGGCATACCATCCTCATGTTTAATCCCACTAGTATAGATGAGGTATCTGTACAAGCTACTCATCTAGAGGCTAGAGGAAAGAATGGCAATCCAGAAGTTGGGGGACCATCCCAACCCACTGTAAGCAAGAGCAAGGAGAAAAGAAAACAAAAGTGGAAGGCAAGGAAGGCTAACACTACACAGAAAGCCAAAGCTTCATGCACTCACTGTAAAAAGGAGGGGCATGATGATGAGCATTGTTGGATTCTGCATCCAGAGCTGAGACCTAAGAAGTCTGAGGGCAAGAAGAAGAAGATAGCTGCAGCTATTCAGAGAGATTTAGGGTCAGACTTAGGAGATGAAACAACCATAGTAGCCACAGGTATAAAAGGTAAGAATTCTGAAGCATCTACTAGTAATTCTGCTCAATCTGTTATTAATGAAGAAAATTAGAGAAAAAGACATGAGCTTTTCCATATTCGAGTTATTTCCAAAAATCAAAAGATTGATACTTTGTTTGATAGTGGCTCACAAGTAAATTTTATTTTTGAAGCAATTGTAAAGAAATTGGGATTAGCAACTACACCTCACAAGAAACCATACCCATTAGGATGGTTGAATGATAAAGCACAACTACAAGTGACTAGATAGTGCAAACTCAAGTTTCCTTTTAGGTCAGCATTTGTAGATGAGGTTGAGTTAGAAATAATTCCTTTGGATATATGTGGAATTGTTTTAGGAAGTCCTTGCTTGTATGATAGAAAGGATATTTTCTATAGAGCTGAGAACAAGTATCTACTGGTTATAGATGGAATCGAATACTTTGTAAGAGCTCATAAGCTCAAGAATAATTATACTCTCATAAACTCAGGACAGATGAAAAGAATGATTAATTCATGCAAACAATTCTTACTGATGGTTGTAAAGGAAAAGAAACCTGATAAAACCAATGTATTTGAGGGTTGTAATGCTGAACAACAAGCTGATAAAGAAAAGGTTGTTTCAGAGTATGATGTCTTGTTTCAAGAACCTAAAGGTCTGCCACCCAAAAAGGGAATAATAGTACACGATATTATTTTGCAGCAAGATGTTCCATTGCCTAACATTGGGATGTACAGGTTGTCTGTTTTAGAGAATGCTGAAATCAAGAAGCAGGTGGAGGAGTTGCTTGAGAAGGGCTTCATCAAGCCTAGCACATCACCATGTGGGTCACCAATTGTTTTGGTGAGAAAGAAAGATGGATTTTGGAGAATGTGCATTGATTACCGAGCACTGAATAAGATAACAATCAAGAATCATTATCCCCTTCCTCGCATAGATGATCTTTTAGATCAATTAAAAGAAGCTGTTTATTTCACCAAGATGGATTTGCACAGTGGATACCATCAGGTCAGAGTTGCAGAGCAAGATGCATGGAAGACTGCTTTCAAAAAAAATCAGGGATTGTATGAATGGCTAGTTATGCCTTTTGGCCTAACTAATGCTCCTACTACTTTCATGAGATTAATGAATGATGTACTCAAACCTTTTCTTGATGATTTTGTTATTGTGTATTTGGATGACATTCTGATTTTTAGTAAAATGTGGGAAGAACATTTAAAGCATGTTAAGCAGATGTTATATGTTTTGAAAAGAGAAAAACTTTATGTTAAACTCTCAAAATGTGAATTTGGCAAAACATCTCTAAACTACTTGGGTCATATAGTAGGGGGAGGTGAATTGAAAATAGATCCCTCTAAAGTGGCAGTCATTGTGAACTGGCCTAAACCCAGGTCTGCTACAGAAGTGAGAAGCTTCTTAGGAGCAAAACAGTATTGGAGAAAGTTCATTTCTAACTTCTCCTTGATTGTAGCTCCCTTACATGCTTTAACATGATTGAATAAGTTGTTTCAGTGGGAAGGCAAACATCAGAAAGCCTTCAACACCTTGAAAGAGAAAATTAGTACAACACCTGTACTAGCACTGCTAGATTTACAAAGACCATTTGAGATCCAAATTGATGCCAGTGACTATGCCATGGGAGCAGTGTTGACACAACATGACAAACCCATATGTTATCATTCTGAGACTTTTTATCCTGCAGTAGTTAACTATCCTACATATGATAAAGAATTGTATGCATTAGTTCAGAGTGTGAAAAAGTGGAAACATTATTTAATGGGAAAAGAGACAGTAATACATACTGATCATCAGCCACTTCAATATCTACACTCCCAAACTAAGTTGCAACAATCAAGGCATTATAATGGATGGGTTTTCTACAACAGTTTCACTTAGTCATCAGATATAAAAAGGGAATACATAACAAGGTTGCAGATATGTTATCTAGACCCATTATAAGTGCATCTACCATACTTAAGCATAATTATGTACTACATGAAAGCTACATAGAATAATATGCTTAGGATATGGATTTTAAAGATGTATATGCAACTTTGAGTCAAGGAAAAAGAGTAGAAGAATTAGACTATCATATAAAGGATTGACTCTTATACCATTGTGGGAAACTCTGCATTCCACAAACTGAGAGGATAAAGATAATTAGGGAAGCACATACTTCTCTGATATCAAGTCACTTTGGGGTAAGCAAAACAGTTGCACAGCTCCAAAGATTCTGCTATTGGTTGAAAGTGAATGAGACAATTTCTAGATATGTAAGAGGGTGTGCCATGTGTGCTAAAAGCAAGCCCAACAATAGAAAACTAGGCTTGTACACTCCATTGCCAGTTCCTTCTCACCCTTGGGAAAGTGTTTCCATGGATTTTGTTGGAGGACTGCCTAAATCTAGAAAAGGTCATGACTACCTATATGTTGTTGTGGATAGATTCAGCAAAATGTGTATTTTGATACCTTGTAGTAAACAGATCACAGCTGAACAGACTGCAAAATTGTTCTTTGAAAATGTATGTGTTCATTTTGGATTACCCACTTCCATTGTATTTGATCGAAACACCTGATTTGTGGGGAAGTTTTGGTCTAGTCTATGGGAACTGATGGACATCAAGTTAAAGAAAAGCACAGCTTTTCATCCACAAACAGATGGCCAGGCAGAAGTATTAAACAGGACTGTGATCCAGTTACTGAGAGGATATTGCAGTAAACATCGTAAGCTTTGGGATGAACACTTGTGTTATGTGCAGCATGCTTACAATAGAGCCAAACACTGTTCTACACAGTGATCTCCTTTTGAGACCTGCTATGGTTTCACAACTATGTCTCCTTTGGATTTTGTCTTTGGTAAAGATACCATGGTTGATGGACACAGTGATGTGGACAAGGCAACTAGGTTCATTGAACAGATCTAGGAGATCCACCTGGCAGTATAGGAACAACTGGAAAAGAGCTAGGCCAAGTACAAGGCTAGGCATGATAAGCATCGAATGGAGTATAGTTTTCAAGTTGGAGACCTTCTGGCTATATATCAGCAAGGACAGGATGCAAGGTGAAGGTAAAAAGCTGAAGCCTATCATGCATGGATCTTTTAGGATACTTGAGAAAATCGGTGAAAATGCTTTTCGCCTTGATCTACCAGCTTACATGCACATCTACTTAGTCGTAAATGCAGATTGTTTGAGATTGTTTGAACCTTCAATGATTGAGGACCCTGAAGAGCAAATTCAATTGCCTTCTATTGATGACCTGCTACCCGAATACCTCAATAAGTTGTAGGAAGACACCGTGTTGGACAGGAAGGTGAGGACAACATGCAGGGGAGAAGTTGAGTACCTTAGGATTGGGCTCAAAGCTTCAAAGCCGAGCAGCACAAAGTGGATTGAGATTGGACAGGTGAAGAAACAGTATCCTCACTTAGTCGATGCTTGAAAACCAACTTTTGGTGGTCCAAAAGCTTTTTCAGTAGGGAGGCCGTGATCCAAATTCGATCCATAGAAAGAATGTCGAGAACCATGACTGAATCAGGTCAAAAAAATCTATAAAGAAATCCAAAACAGTATTAAAAGCACCCTAAACCAGTGGCCATGGTAGCTGACGTGGAACGACGAGGACCTCGGTCAAAGCGTGTTGACCGAGGCCCATGGAGACCGTGTAGGAGGCCAAAGTAGCCCCTAGGAGCCTCGGAACGGGAAAAGGATGAGGTTCTCTAGGCGAACATGGCCTTGAAGGGGGAAGCCCGAGCACTTGGTCACCTCGAGAGCCAGGAAACTATGGGCAAAAAAAGTGAAAAGCACAAATGTACGAAGGTGGGACACACGCACTGGAAAACCGGTGGTATTGATCGGGGCACCCTTAAACGGTAAGAGGTTTTGGATAAGAGCGGAGTGATTCCATACACCGATCGATGTGTGGTAGGCGGAGGTGAGAGAAAACCTCTGTTGATCGTGTGTTATTGGTCGAGCAAGTTAACCGTGCGAAACGTGCGTATAGCGTCGAATCTGGAGGGCCTAGATCAGACGGCTGAGATTGCACCCGATGGAAAGAATCAAAATTGACAAGGAATTAAGCCTCGTTCTAAAGATATTTGGAATCCGTTTAACTGCCATGGTGGAGGAAGAATGCATCCATGACATAATTGAAGAAATGAACCGATGAAGCATGTTGGCGCCATTTAGAGGAGGAAAAGTGACCACTCCCTGAGCGTTCATGATGACACTGAACACAGGGAACTCCAAGCACAGCTGCAAAAGGTGAATCGGCACAGGTGGAAGAGGAACCGAACATGCATAGGGATCGAAAGGCTGAAGCCATGAACAAAGACAGTCGAATCAGTTAGAGTTAGAATTGGAGTCCAAGTGACCAAGAGAGACAGTGAACAGTGAACCCTGAGAGGAGGACTGAACACAGAGAACAGTAAAGCCAAGCAGAGGAGACAGAGGACCAAGCTGACCATAGGTAGCGTCGAGCACTAGAGAGCTTGAAGATTCAAGCCTTCCCATAGAGGAATCTATCCAGACTAAGCATCACATTTGGCTCTTTCCATTGTAGACCAAGAGGTCACAGAGCTGGTAGGAAGAAGAAGAGTCTGTGTACTCCAAGTGGCTTGGGGAATCCAAGAACCACCCTACCAAGCAAAATCTGCTTTAGGAGAACTCATATTGAGTCCTTGTATTGTAATTTATCTGCTGAAAGACACAATAAAACAAGGCCACCACTGAAGCTGGACCGAAGACGTAGCCGTGGAGAATAGGGTGAACTCCTTATTAAAACTGTTTGTGTCTTTGTGTTGCTTACTGTATATATTTGTTGTATTTCCATTTTATTGTTTGTGTATTAGCAATATGATCCATCCATTGTTTCAATAACACAGAACACACACTAGCACATGAGTCTATAATACCTTTAGTTTAATAAATCTTTAACTGATGTCACTCATAGGGTGGATATCAGATCAGTTGGACTTTATGTTTTGTTGTTATCATGGAGGGGCTTGCTAGGGAGAACTTTTCTTATTTACATGGTACAACACTTTATAAAAGTGCACCCCTCATTGGGACACATGTTCATGCTAATTTAATTTTCCAGTGACTAATTGGGAGGAAGATTATGGTAATGTTTGAGCATTAACCTATGTGCACACATGTTGAGGCTGATTTTAATTGTTTGATGATTAAATTAATCTAATTTATCCAAATAAAGCTTAATATCTAGGATACCATATTTTATTTGCTTCCTTTTCACACTTGGGGTTGTTCTTTGGAATCAATTAAGGCTTTCTAGTGGTGCAACCCCCTTCTTGGGCATAGTTTTCAAAGCATGCAATATATTATTTCTTAGAAAGGTTTGGACACTTCTATAAGGGGGACTTTATTGGGTTGGTTGGGCACTTTTATGACATGGAATATCGAGGAATATTTTTTTTCCTTCTTCACATAGTTCAACTCTAGAAAGTTATCACAATAATATGGAGGAATATTTTATTTATGAGTTCTAACCTTCTCGGCACATGCTCGTAGTGTATATTTTAACCATTTAAAGTGAAAAAATGCATACATATCCATAAGAAAAATATAAAGAACCTCAATGCAGTACTCACAATACACAAAGATTTACCTTCGAAACCCTTAACCGATAAAACTAACAAACCTTATAGTTGCACCTTTATCTTCTTTCATTGTATTAACTTGACTATACACAATACAATATTTTGGGTATTCGATAGCATCCAAAAACCTAATATGTTAACCTAAGTCATATTACAATTCTAATCACTTAACCAAGATTATATTACAACGGGAAAAAAATAAATTGGATGAAGAGTACAAAATAAGCCAAAATTGACCAAAAACAACATTGTTTTGTTTTTAGAGCTCTGGCACTGAACCCCCCTCGTGCACTTGTCACATATAAACAACATATGATGATAACCATGAAAACAATATAACACATTGTATAATTTTTTCAGAAATAAATTGTGTAGATGTTCACCCCGTTTGACGTTTCAGGTGGACACTCCACCTATCATCAGGGACTAAAAAGCAAACATATAAACATATAGACAATTTATTTCCGAAAGATTTAGACAATATGAATAATTGTAGAAATATCCACTCTCAAATATAACACATTCCAAACACCTAGGAATCACTTCACATGGAGAATATTTTATGGTTTTTTAGGTGGATGAGGTAGTTACATGACACAATTTTTTGAGGCACGCCTCTCCACAATGATCTCTCATCTTTATTGCATGGATATTTTAACTACACTTGGCATCTTTGACATTCATTAGAAAGTGAAATCACCTCTTTGACTTGGCATATATACTATTTGTTTGATTTTTTTATGGAGGTTGTCATTGGGAGGCGTGAGACACAAGAGAAGGGCCACAAGTGTGGCTTAACTTGCTCTTGTACTTGGAATCCTTTCTATTTTTGGAGATTATTCTTGGAGGGTGCATATGAAAGGTTTATTCTTGTTATATTTGGAATGTCTTGGAGGACTCACTTGTGAAGATATGTTTTACTTTCCATTTTGGGGTTTTTAACCATATCTTTTCTTATTTAGTAATCCATGCACTTGGAATCTTGAAAAAGTATCCATGTGGAGTTGGTTACCTTGGAATTCACATATGTAGAGTGGTTACATGAATGTATATGATTGGAGGGTGCAATCTATGTGGACACTTGGCATTTGACTTGGTTTTTGATGCCCATTTTTGGTGGTGCGTCCCCTTCATGAGCATTATTTGGTGCAAACTACTACTATTTTTTTTATGGGTGTGGGTTATCTTGGAGAGACAAGTTTCTACATGTTGTATCACGGTTAAACATGGATTTAGGAAATATATAACTCCTCCATCACTGTAATATTTGTTCAACTTGTCATGGAGGTGGTTAGCAAATAATAATATTTGATTCTATGAGAGAAGAGACTCACTCTAGAAAAGAGGAGCTCTCTCTTCATTGTAAGAGTTGAGAATTTGGGGATTGAGGAGCTCTCACCTTGGGCTACATTGTGCATAAGTTTTGACAAGATTAATAGAATATTGGAAGTTTTCCATTTATCTATTATGAGACATTTTATGTATGCACATTTTCTCAAATGTTAAAAATTTATTATAGAAGATCCTTGTAGCATTTTTATGAGGACCATGAAAGGAATTTTGTGTCAGTTGGATTAAAGTGAGCACATAATCCCTCGTATATTCATTATTGTTATTATTACACTTTCATCTAACGAACAAGGTTGTTGCTTCAAATAATATAACATCACCTTCATAACATTGTTTTGGAGTAACAATATAGCTCTCCAAGGCCAATTTTCTACATAAGTTTTAGAAAGTTAAGGTTGATTTGTGGCATGCATAGAAACCCTTATTAACCTTACATATTCAAGCACTTCCCATATTGGGTTCATACCACTTTGAATCCATTTATCCCATATATGGATCAACTTTTGGTCCTATGGTTTCTAATTTCAAACTCCTATCTTACACCACTCATTTATTCCATTTTTTTATAATCATTCATTTAGCTTAGGCCAACTCTTCAAAAAATCACCTTGAGCCCCTACTATATAGCTTCAACAATCCTATCTTTGGGGAACTCCCCTTGATTTTGAGAAGAACCAATGATCTGGTTTTAAATAGGAATGCAAAAAAATACAGAGATAACCATATACACAAAGATGCAGTGGAAATAATACTTCATTTCATTAATGTAAAATACTGAAATATGCTTACAAACAAAAATGGAAATAAACCAACTAGGGCGATGGTAGCTTATCTCTGAGAAGAGATGTGGCGGCTACATGCCTCTGAACTGTGTTACAATGAGGCTCGAAGGCCTCTTTATTGTTGAGAAACAATGGAAAACCCTTAACATCCCAAAAGCTAACCCTGGAAGATTAAACGCCAAATTGTGGGCCCCGTTTGGGTAAATTGGTACATCAATTTCCCGGGGTCGTAACTTTGGCACTCGATCTCCGTTTGACACGTACAATAGCTCGTTAGAAAGATCTATCTGAGAACTATAACTTTTGGAAGAGCAACATCGGTCCATGGACCCATGTTGCTCCCATATTTCCCAAAAAACGTCATTTAGGGCCTCAAAACGACTTTGGAAGTTCAGAACCCGAAAAGCTGCTAAAAATAGTAAATTGTGCTACAATTACGGAAACTGAAAAACTAAAAGAGACAGTCGTGGGGGTCCAAATGGGATAGGTGGGTGGCCATCAACATCCACCTGGATCATTCCTCTGCCCTTAGGAAGAAATGGTCCCCATTGCGTTGAGTTCCTCCATCTGTTGAGCTTGGTCCCTGGTGAGCTGTTCTGCAATCTCTGATGTGTATGGTGGGAAGCATGTTCGAGGGCATTCCACATTGAACACTCGATGCAAGAGAAGGAATGGAGGAATGCTATGCTCCAAAGAATTGTTTCCCATAGCCTTGGTACTAGTGTAAGGACCATGTCGGCGTGGTTGGAGCTTCTAATGGGCTCTTGTAAGACATTCTTTCTGCAGATGCAACCAAAATTTGTTGCCCACATGAAGCTTGTGTGGTACCCCTATGGGTGAGGAGAAGTTGTTCCTATGTTCTGTCATGACCATATTCCTTTGCTGTTGTTGCTTCGTGGATGAACTCTTCGCATGGGTCATGGATGTGGTGACGATCTTCCCCTTACTTTGGGAGTGAATCAGACAGAAAATGAATTTCCTAGTCTGGGAGATGAGCTTGTTGCCTTTCTTAGTAGAGATCAAAGAGGTGGCGGTAGGTGGGGCTACCTCCGGTATCCTGTATAATGAATTATCTAAAGAAATAATGATAGCACGAGGCCTTGACTCATACACAGCATGTCGCCTCCACAAGTATGGTTGGCGTAATAGTACATCAAAAACATCCAAGGCGTAACATCACACAATACCTCATCTGTGAAGGGCTTTATGTTGTAGGGAAGGCGGCACTGCTGGCAAACTTTGAGATCTCGTCCTTCATGAAGCCACCCGATACTGTACGGCTGTAGGTGTGGTGTAGTCAGTAGGCCCAACCGCTTCATGACCTTTGCTGAAATGAGGTTCTTTTGGCTGCCACTATCGATAATGAATTGTAGCGGCGAACCCTTCACCCACATCTGTGAGTGGAAACAGTGCTTCCCCTCATCTGGGTCTTCGGACTCATTCTTCTGGATCTTTGCGGTGGCAACAGTGATGTTGGGCTCTGCATAAATGATCTACTTCCCTTTGCCATTCCCCTTGTCGGTTTCTGTCTCAGGGTCGAAACATGCATCTGATTTGGAAGCCTTCAACTCGACCACCAACGACTGCTTGCTCCGACACTCAGTTGTGTTATGAGTGGGGCTCTTATGGAACTCACACCACTTTCCTGTGTCCTTCTTCGACGTTGTGGTGTTGTTATTTTCTTGCGGCTTCGACGAGCTGTCTTGGGTCACCCCACCTTGGCTTTGTCCTTTGGTCTTCAGATTTGTAGATTAGAAGTCTCGCGTCTTCTGTTTGAACTTTTGCTCAATTTTGATAGTGTATCGGTACGCCATGCCGAGCAAGGAGATGTTTAGGAACTCCGTCTCTTCCTGGATGTATCGGTGTAGGCAGTCGCAGTATTTGAGTACAAAATGCAGCTTAGAGTCCTTGATACCCAGTTATGTGCGAAGGGTATGAAAAATGTTTGTGAACTCCGGCACATCTTGGTCCCTTCCCTGCCGTAGTGTGGTCCATTTGATGTATTTGTCCTCATAGCTTTTGACAAGGTAGTACTGCTCCTTGACGGCGTCTTGGAATGAATCCCAAGTGGGTGCGGCTAAAAATAGTGAGCCTCTACTTTCATTCTTTTACTTGCAGTGGGTTTCCCACCAGTCCTTGACATGGGGGGTTGCTTTGAGAAAAGCGAAAACAATCTTTTCTCAACTTGAAAATTCATGAACAAAAAAATACCCATCTAGTAGATTTAACCATTTATCTATGGCATCTGCGTCTATCTGACCCTCGAATATGGGTATTTCAAAATTAACTTGTACCTTAAAGGGTGTGGCGTTTCCAGAGTAGCTGTTGGAAGACGATGCATTGCCTCTGGGTAGCCGCTGAAGGATCTGTGCAAAGCTATCCATCATCGCGTTCCTTTGCCACTCGAGGGCTTCTTCAAGCAAGATTTTGATAGGATCTCCTGCCCCCTCGTCTTTCTTTTCATCCACCATGGGAGGTTGTCGGGATTTGCGAGGCTAGTCTTGCAAAGGTTCGACCAGTTCAAGCCCTAACTCCTTATATCCCAACCTCGTTGGGGAATGCAAAGAAAAACTGAGAAAAAGCAGACCACTCTGGTACCATTGATCCGAATTTAAACAGGAACGCAAAAAAATACAGAGATAACCATATACACAAATATGCAGTGGAAATAATACTTCATTTCATTAATGTAAAATACTGAAATATGCTTACAAACAGAAGTGGAAATAAACCAGCTAGGGCGATGGTAGCTTATCTCTGAGAAGAGATGTGGCGGCTACATGCCTATGAAATGTGTTACAATGAGGCTTGAAGGCCTATTTATTGTTGAGAAACAATGGAAAATCCTTAACATCCAAAAACCTAACCCTGGAAGATGAAACGCTAAATTATGGGCCCCGTTTGGGTAAATTGGTACATCAATTTCCTGGGGTTGTAACTTTGGCACCCGATCTCTGTTTGACATGTACAATAGCTCGTTAGAAAGATATATCTGAGAACTATAACTTTGGGAAGAGCAACATCAATCCATTGACCCATGTTTCTCCCAGATTTCCCAAAAAACATCATTTAGGGCCTCAAAATGGCTCCGGAAGTTCAAGACCCGAAAAACTGCTAAAAATAGTAAATTGTGCTACAATTATGGAAATTGAAAAACTGAAAGAGATAGTTGTGGGGGTCCAAATGGGATAGGTGGGTGGCCACCAACATCCACCTGGATCAACCAACCAACAATGTGAGGGAGACCTACTATGGTGACAATGGATAGCCTTGTCGAGTGCAAAAAACTAACACCTTGATGCTTAGGGCTTTACAACATTTCGGGATGCTATATTTTGTTGTAACAATGATCTTTGTACAATCTTCATTACTATTTACACAAACTCATAATTTGTTTACTTGGAATGACCTTGTTCTTCGACCTTCATTGTGATTTGCACTTCCTTGTTCTCTATCTCAATTTACTTACTCCAACCATCTCAAACTAGAAACTATATTTACAAACATATAGATGAAACAAGATCTATCTTTAGGCCAAAAAACGTTGTGTTGTGTAATAATATGTCTCATACCCATATTCCTTGAGCTTCAATCCTTCTTCCATCGTCAAATGTAGAAAGATTCCATTTTTTTTTTTCTATATACCTCCATCAACCTTCCTATTTGAACAAGAAATAATCACATTTTGATTTAGTCAAATTAAATACATGGTAGTTGAACTCAATACCAATACTAAGGAGAATGAGGGATGGACATAACAATTAAAATTTTGTAGAATATATATCAATTCCAGGTGTTTGGAAAAAATTGGCACTTGCTTTTACCTTTGTCAAACAATTTGGAATCTCGAAATTATCGCTTTTATAGAATCTTTACTATAACCTTATTTTGTCAAAAAAATTACATAATGCTTCTTGTTGTACCTTGTTGTTGAGTAAACATAACACCCAAAAAATTTGAAAATTTGGGAACCACTTTTTTGTTAATTTCACAAGTAGATTTAAGCATGTTTTGCATTGGCTAATTTTATGCATTTTTGTATTAGTCTTGAGAAAATAAAAAAAATTCTAAGTCCCAAAGCCTATTTTTGAACTAAAACTATTTGTGTTGGTGAAGTCAAATCAATCTTCATTATTAGAAACTAAATTGTTAAAGTGTCGATATGAAAGTGCTTAGAGTTAACCAACACAAACAAAATTTGAAAGTGGTGATAGAATTTTTTTTCAAAAGCATTAATAGCAAATAAGTGTGAGTTTACCAATAGAGAGTTTTTGAGAGACATTAAAAAATTATTAAGAAAATTGAAGAAAGTTAAAATATATGTGTTGATCCAAGGGTTTGGTGAAAATAATGGCTCTATGCTTCCACCATGTGGAGGGAAGAGGCTTGACATCTACCTCTTGCCCTTGTACCTCTCCTTGACAGATGTAGTTATGATAGTTCATGGGATGGTGATGGGTGCTATGCACCAAGTGATGAATGGTGTGGAAATGAGTATAAGAGATTTAACGGTATGACCTCATAATGACTTTAGTATTAAGAGATCAAGAGTTAAGATCGATTTTAGTCTATTGTGGGAGTGGGAGATGATGGATATGGGTGGTTTAGGTGTTTTTAAACATAGGTGCTCTAATTGGTCAAATGTGAAAACCATTTTTATAGGACCCAACCCTCCTATGACTTGATTTGGCTAACTAGAATGAGTTATCTCCTTCTCTTCTTCTCTATTTTTGTATACCATTTAATTTATTTAATCTTGCTTGCATTTTGGCTTAACTTGGCTAGTGGTCTCTATAGTATTTAGTTCTTTGGTGCACTCATTATCATTGGGCGTAGGGAAATTTTGAGTTTGTAGGTTGTCTATTTTTTTTTTAAGTTTTGCTGGTTATCCCAAAATGTTACCCTAAGGTTTCTAGGGTGCAATGGTCTCTCTACTATTTTCCTCTATTTATATTGTTTTATGACCGAGTAATAGCTAGCTAATATTCATCCCCTATTGTAGTTTTGTGATGGCTTCCTAAGTTTTCTCGAGTTTGCAGGTGATGGGATACTTACAAATTTGGGTGGTTATTTTTCTATTCTTGTGTCCTCAACTCAAGCTTTTAGGCATTGCAAATAAGGGGACATTCAAGATCCCAGAATCTAGTCATCAGGGTGCAATGCATAAATGGAAAGCCAAGGTTTCACGCACTAGGAAACCCATGCCTCAATCTTAATGTATAGGTACCTATGGAAAGGGTTGCAAGATAGGCCCAACAACATTTAAACCAAGATATACAATAACACATCCAATAAAAAGTTAAAGGTTTGGTAGGTTTGGTTAGGAAAAGTGCTTCTAGACCCCCAAACAACAAATTTGATCCAAATTTAAGAATTTCATCTTAGACGCAAAAGTTTATATTCCTATGGAATTTTATCATTTTCCCAATAATATTATAGGTACCATCACATTTGAGAGAAAGGTCACCATGATCTATAACCTTTGGACAAATTAAGAAGATTAGAAACCAAGTTTACAGTGATGTCTATAGTTGTCTTTGGACTCAATTTCAAGGTCTTTGACTATGAGCCAAGTAAAAAGGAAGAAATAATGGTGGTCATGGGCACTCTTGATTTGTATGGAACCAACTCCAATCTGATCATCATTGAGGATGAACCAAGATAGTAGGTGTCAAGCAAAGCCAAAGGGCCAAATACTTTTATTCATACAAGACCTTCTAAACCTACTCCATCTTAATCTTGTTAGTTGTTAATATTGCTATGTTTTTAGCTAGTTTTCTATTATGTAAATTCTATTTTAGCATGTTGCACATGAGGTGATAAATTGTTATAACTATGCAGAAAAATTTATATGGCTATTTTAAACAATTTGGGAAGGCAATCTAAGGTCATGTTTCCTTTTTGGCATGCCTCAGACAACCATGCTTGTGACCTTTTTTGTATCATATTAATACATGATTTGACCAACTTACAAATAAACAAATAAATAAATAAAGGACATGTGATGATATACAAAAATATTTGGCATGCTGATATAATTTTTTTTTGCATGTCCATAAGAAATAAGTTTTGATGTGTCAATGGAAAATAAGTTAGATTTCAATGTTAAAAAATAATTTTTATATGTTGATGGGAAACTTTAAGGACCTTTGATCCATAATTTTTTTCCAAGAAAAAGAATTCATAATGTCTATTCATAGCTCTTGAAAATCACATTTCGAATGTGCAACACAATCCCAGTAAGTTATCATCATTTGGCATTTTTCTATGTAAACTTTTGAACTATTCATCCTTAGATGAGTCAAAAATTATATTTTCATCAGACATAGAAAGACTGTGCATGTACCATAGCTATACAACAAGTAAAAACATTTTTTAAAGATATGCAAGAAATAAGGTAAATTTCAACAGTGAGCCTGTTTTATGCCTCCAACTACCTTTCCTCAATGAAAGGACATAGAAAGACTGTGCATGTACCATAGCTATACAAAAAGCAAAAGCATCTTTTAAAATATATGCAAGAAATAAGGTGAATTTCAACAGTGAACCTGTTTTATATCCCCAACTACCCTTCCTCAATGAAAGGCCAATGATAGTACTCGTAGGCCTGACCGTCCACATGTTAATTTTTTTTCCAAGTTCCTATTGACTAAGCTACAATGTTACACTCCCTGATATATTCAAAAAAATTGTTTA
Organism: Pinus tabuliformis; assembly: GCA_031772625.1. NCBI lineage: Eukaryota > Viridiplantae > Streptophyta > Pinopsida > Pinales > Pinaceae > Pinus > Pinus tabuliformis. The sequence goes on from CM062804.1 coordinate 711,116,759, forward strand.
AGCTGGAGGATCAGTACCTTTGATCCATAATAAAATGTGAAAGAATATTATTTCACTAATTGAGCAACAATTGATCAATTGTAACATCAAAGTAAAATGCGGTGAAGTTTGGTATTCATTCTTTCACATTGTCTTTGGTAAAGGCTAATCGACATTCTTGGTATGCACAATTTTCAAGATTTATGATATTACTCAATTTCATTTTTTTGGAAAATTAAAAAAATTGGAAGTTTTGAAAAGGTAAAAGTAAGAGTTGAGTAACCATTGAAGCAACTAATCTATTGTTCATTTATTCGTCGGTTCAGTGGCTTGGATATCCAATTGTCATTTAATACTATGATATTTGGTAAATCCTTTGAGATTTTGAACAATAATTTGGTTCATTAGTTATAAAATTCGAACTACTCAGCCAATTTAACAATTTTGAGTATGACTTAGAGAAGACTCTATGAGATTCGATCATTGTTGATAAAAGATGTTGTTTGTTAGATGTTTATTCAATATGTTCAGGGTATTGTTGCTAGTGTGAGTGATATTTTGTAGTGGTCATGATTTGCTTACTGCAATCTGGGGGGTAGGAAGTATTTTTGTGAGATGAGGTTAATTATGGTTGATACGTTTCTTGTCTCAATTCCTTACTTTTCCCATTTTTTCAAACTTCCTAAGTTATTAGCCTTGAATTTTGAACATGTTTTATGTGTTTCAAACTATGAATTTGGACTAGGTGAATATTTTGGGGTTTTTTCTTGTATGAAACTAGTTATCAATTCTAAATTGTTCTTACACTTGTTTTATGTGCCAAAACCACCATTATGCCATATGTATTTGAGGAATTACGCATAATGCTTATTGTGGTAGTGTTTTAATGAGATAAATGGCTGGTCATAGATATAATTGTATTCTTTATTTTGGTTTGGATTGATTTTGGCCTTGGAAACATGATACCAAGGAGAAGCCCTATGAGGATTCTCATTAAACTAGACTTAAGGTAGAAGCAAGGTTAACAACTACTATAGAGGATTAGCCTGGGCTACAATGAAAGTAATAACTTTAGAGAAAATTAGAGGAGTTATGAATAATAGAATACGAATATGTTGCTTAAGAGGAATTAGAAGCTATGAGGAAGGTTGTTGAGGTAGACTAGAGAAAGAAATGTTCGCAAAGATAGAGAGAAAAGGAAGAGTTAGAAAGTAATATTGAAGAGGAGAAGGTTCAATAAGAAGAGGAAGCCAAAAGGAAAGAAAAATAACGACATATGATTATCGAGGAACAAAAAAGGAAACCATAAGAGTTGCAATAAGATACAAGTTAAGGAAAAGTTAGAAGAAGAAGAAACAAAGAAGCGACATGAAAAGAAGTTGCAACATGAGACAACTACAAAGGAAACCTGATTAGTAGCCTGTACAATCACCAAAGGAATCCATTGATTTGATTAAGGATGAGGATATTGCACCTAAATCCAATGATAAGGAAAAAGAGGATATGCCTAACTTAGATGATAAGTTTTAGGAGAGTGCTCTTGGAGCAATTAATTAGACTCAAAATTCAAAGGTAGAACAAGAAGTTAATAAGGGAAAGAAAAAAATGAAGAAGTTTATACCCTGGGAAGCCTAAAAAACATTACATCATGGGGTGACCTATTAGTGTCCTATGTTATAGTAGTCAAAGCCAAGCTTAGTATTTTTTATTATTTTTTGGTCAATTTGTAAAATGTTGCTATGATCTCATAGAGATCAAGACTTAGTGTCAATAGGATATACTAAAGTTTGATTGGTAAATAAAAATCAAGTTGTCAAAGTCTTAAAAGGTCTAGTTAATAAGTTTAGGAAAATGTGTCATCCAAGTCATGAGTGAAAGATAGTAGTGGGTTGTTATTATCTCATCATTGAAACAAATCACTGGTGTCTTTTTGAGTCAATTTCCAGGTCAAATCAAAGATTTCATCGTAACATTACCACTACAAGTTGATGATGCGCTTTCCTTTTTTGTCGCGCATCTCTTTCTTGTTGTGCTTTCCTCCTCAGACATTGTGAACAACAAATGAGAGTTGTTGCATTTTGGTCGAAGGGGTCTGTTGCACTTCTACAAGTTGAAGGTTTTCTTGCTACCACGACCATCCTTAGGTTCCAAATTTCTCTTCTCTAGCATAATTCATGTTGTCTATTGTTAGATTCATCTTAAACAACTAAGGAGAGAGTCAAAATGAGCTTGCAACCCTCATAAACTTGAACTTGCTGCGCTTTCTCATTGTGTCTATGTATTAGAAAATTCGTTGCATTTAGAAACAACAAGTTGCTGCATTTTGGTCTATGACTTGAGTTCCTATAATTTGAGCTTTTAAACCTCCAAAACTTACCAGAAAAACTCATCTAACCCTAATTCCATAGTTGTTGCACTTTTTGCGCTAAGTTGTTGAGCATTGCACTGCATTTAGAAACCCTAGAAATCTCTTTTCATTGTGAGCCATGACAACTCCAGACAAGAAGAAAAGACATAGAGGGGGAGACATAGTCAGGTTTGAGCCTCAAGACCTTTCCTTGGTAAATTCAGATCTAGCTATTAGGGTTGAATTTGAGCAGACTGGTTGCATCAAATTTTGTGAAAAGGTACAGGGTTACAGTGTTTAGCTGACCAAATAATTTTATTTGAATTTAATTGGGGTAGAAGCAAATGTTGGATATTTGAGTTTCCCAATATCAAAAGTTACCATTTCAACTATTATAGAGACCCCTATGCATGGAGAACAATGGTTCAAGGGCATTCCCTTAGATATAGCCAACTATAAACATTTCATAAAGCCAAAGTATAAAAACAAAGAATATGGAGCTATTGTGCCAAGAGAATATCTTCTTGAACCCTACAACAAATTACTCAAGGTCATCCAAAGATATTTCACTTGTGAAGGAATATTTGGGTGGGTATATGAGTAGCACTTCAAGCTATTGATGCATTTCATAGGAAAAATCCCTTTGAGTCTACCTTTCTACTTGTTTAGGAGCATTGGTAAGATGACATATAAGGCTTAGGGTAAGAAGAGTCGAATGGAGCCCAATATCTATCATTTCTCCTTGATCAAATTATTAGTGATGGAGGAGTTGAAGCAGAAAAATCAGTCATGGAAGGCATTTTTGGATTCATCTAAATGGACAGTTGAAATTCAAGTAGTCCCTGGAGTAAAAAGGATACACCTTCCTATGTGGCAATGGATGTTCAACTAGTAGTAGCGAGTTCAATCAAAATTCCGCACACTTCAGTTGATTAGTCTGACAGGAAAAATGACAAAAAACTTCATTTCTCTCTTGAAGTGATGGAGGTTTCCAAGAAACCACTCATAAGAGTTGCTGCAAGAAGGCTACCCACCGAATAAACCCCTCAAAATCTCGTTGAAGTCAAAGACACCATATCGGAGAATGTCCATTTAGATGATAGGGATACAAGGATATGGAACTGTAGGAACAATTGAAAAAGGCTCATTTGGCCATTGCTCAGCTTAAACACGACATTAGGGAATTGAAGGAGAACATTTTGGAGAAATAAACTCAAGTTGATGAAGCATAACGTGTGATGAATACAACTTCACATACCATTAGGTCTAAGGGTAAAGGAAAGGCAGAAAAATAGGACATTCAAGAGTTAGAGACTTCAGAATCAAGGGTCCCTATGACCAAATATTCAACTAGGAAATTGGAGCTACAGAAAGAAGGTTTGATTAAAGGAGAGTTAGTGCAATAAAAGAATAAAATTGAGTTGGATGAATGGCATCACACTTTCCACAGGCTGAGGAAGCAATTAAAGAAATCACAAGATGAACTTACTAGGCTTAGAGAACAAGATGAATGTGCTAAACAAATGATACATGACACTTGAATATTTGTGAGCCAACATTATTGGAAGCTAAGTATATGTTGAAGAGAACTCTTCCCCTACATAGACAACTCAAGAACATTTGCAGGCAAAACCTCACTTTGAAAAAGGAGCCGAGGGCTACAAAACAACAATTGTAGGAGGCATTACAAGAAAAATAGAAGGAAGAAAGAGGAAATCTAGACTTGTTAGCTGAGGTAGCTAAGGTTTGAGTTTGGACAGGAAACCAAGATAAATTTTTCTTTTTTCCTTTTTTTTTGAAGTGCACTAGCCTATATCAATCATATCCTCTACATTTTTGGAATTTTTTTTGTAAAGGAGGAAAGTGACATAGTAACGCAACAAATTTGTTGCACTACTGTCAAAAGCATTAAAATTTGATAGAGGACTGAGATTTTGGCACTATTTCTTATGTATGGAGGCTCAAGAAGGTTTTAAGGTTGTCAACATCATCAACTAACTATTTTCCTCGGTCAGAGACCCCAACACTTAGTCAAATCTATGCAAGTGAAAATTTGTTGTGCTCAGTCGTTGCACTTCTGCTATAGGTGATATTTTTAAAGAATGGGGGTTTATGGTATGAACAAATGTTATCCAATGATAATTTTTAGGTTGTCTTCCACATGTGCGACTCATTCAGAAGCCTAGGAGGTGATCAAAAGCTTACAAATTTTGAACTCGCTACATTTTTTGCTGCATTTTTGTTGAAGAAGGAAGTAGCGCAGTGAATTCGTTGCGCTTTCACATAGTTAAAAATTTGACCTTGAAATTCGAATCCAAACCTCATGAAATTTATTCTCATGGTTATGACAAATGCCTTGAAGCTTTTTGTGGGCTTGAACCTCGTCCTTATGCATGTATTCAATGTAATTTGTTAAAGATTCCCTTAGTCAAAACAATTCCCTAATGTCTAGAAAGTAGTTCTATATTTGGTTCTACATGTAGAAACTAAATCTTTTTGGGGAATTCATTTCCTAAAAGTAGGAAATAATAGTTTTTTTAATCTATATATGATGTATTTTTGCCTAAGAAAAGGGTTGGTCAGGGTTTGATAGAGAATACATTGAGCACTGTACACTTTCATTAAAACGTTTAAGTGAATGATGAAGGTTGAAGTCTACTTGTTCAGGTATTCATGTGTTAGTCTCTTATGGTGATATTTATCTCCTGTTTTTGTTTCATTATCTTATTTTATTTCCATGCTTAAATGTCATGTCTTCAATGTTTAGTTAACCAAGAATTTATTTTAGATTCACTTTTAAGTGTTCTGTTATAGAAAACTGAACATTTTAGTTTTTTTCCTCCATTGTAATATCTAAAATTCATCCTCATCTAGATGGTTTAGATGTTATCAATTGCACTACTCCTTTGCTCACCTCTCTACATTGAAATTTGACAAAGACAACCTAAGGATTTCCTACTTTCCCATGTCTAAGGATTCCTCATTTTCCCATCATATCACTTAGCTCAATATGGATCCATTCCCAATGGGTTTTCTCTCTTCCCTGCCATCAAACTATTAAGACCTATTCCTCTCTAATATCAATGCCTAGCCTAAAACCTAAGAGAACTAGTCATCTAAGTGACTTAAGATTCATATAGAGAGATCCCTCTCTGAATCTGAAAGGGTTAGATTCCAGTTGTAAAGTGGTTTGTGGTTACCTTTGGGTTCCTCTCCCTAGCCTAGAGGAATTAGGAAGTGCTAACATAATGGCACTATTATTTGGGAGCGAAAGGTTCCATATTCCCCGAGAAAGAACCATCAAGTTTCATATCTGATTACTGATGGTGAAAAATGATTAGATACAAGAAGGTTGTGCATTATTCACCGGGAAAATCCATTGCCAAACAATCCATAGTTCAAAACATCTATGGCGACTCCACTATCCAATGAATTCAGAGCATAAGTACAAATCCATTTTCATAATCAATCAAGATGACATGGTATGTGGCAAATCCTATTTCTATTGAAGGTTTTAAGGAATATTGGGAAAATTTTGATGATGATCATATTGATGAAGCTTTTTCAAAGTTTTTATCTATTTATTTAAATTCATGCAAATGTTCTTCCATAGATAAAGCTCATTTTCTTGGAGAATTTATTCTAAAACTTGAGAGAGATGTTGAGGTCTTAGAGGCTCAAATATAGTCCCACAACTTCCAAGATCAGAGTCAATCTTTTGAAATCTTTTTCCAGCCAAAACAAAAGGAGGTAGTGTTGCCCTCGTTTCTCACGATGGAAGAATGTTTTGTCTTTGAACAAGAATTTGAAAATTCAAAGTTGAAGTCATGGTTTGACATAAAGGATAGATCTGAAAAATTCAACCTTAATGATCCACTCATTGAATACCTTGAGGATAATCGAACAAATCATGTCTTTTATGATCCTGTAGCTCACTATATGGAAGGTTTTTTTAGGTTGTGTTTTCGATCATGTTTTCAATATGGATACCGATGCATCATGATTTTCCACTGCCATTACATTGTCCAATTTCCATATGGTGCAAGAAAAATCTACCAATCCACTTATTTCAATAGCTACTTGATTGGCTTCATTGGAATTTTTGTATCACTTAATTTCAATAAGCTTGTTGGGAAAGTATTTATTTCAGATTTCAGTTTTAGTTTCCAGCATCTACAATTTTCGTAGTTAGATTGTAGGTTATAGTTTGCAAGTTGTCATCTTTGAGGTTGGGAGCAACTGTATGGATTAGGAACATGGTCTAAAGTTTTCTTTGGCATCTTAGAGGGAAGATGCCATCCCTATTGGAGCCAATGTTAGTGTCCTATGTTATAGTAGTCAAAGGCAAGCTTACTCTTTTTTATATTTTTTAGTCAATTTGTAAAATGATGATATGATCTCATAGAGATCAAGACTTAGTGTCAATACGATATACTAAAGTTTGACTGATAAATAAAATCAAGTTGTCAAGGTCTTAAAAGGTCTAGATTTATTAAGTTTAGGAAAATGTGTCATCCAAGTCATGAGTGAAAGATAATAGCGGCTTGTTATTATCTCATCATTGAAACAAATTAGTGGTATCTTTTTGAGTCAGTTTCCAGGTAAAGTCAAAGATTTCATCACAAAATTACCACTCCAAGTTGATGTTGTGCTTTCCTTTTTTGTCGCACATCTCGTTTTTGTTGCACTTCAATATTCCAAATCTGGAAAAATAATCATTTCAATTAAAGGACATCTTGGATCACGTGGATGGTGAAAAATACATGCATTGGTTCTCAAAAATCCATCAAGTAGGTTTCGTGTCCTCCTTAGACACTGTGAACAACAAATGCGAGTTGTTTCGTTTTGGTTGTAGGGGTCCATTGTGCTTCTACAAGTTGAAGGTTTCCTTGCTACCACGATCATCCTCAGGTTCCAAATTTATCTTCTCTAGAATAATTCATGTTGTCTATTGTTAGATTCATCTTAAACAACCAAGGAGAGTGCCCAAATGAGCTTTCAACCCTCATAAAATTGAACTCGCTGCACTTTCTCGTTGCACTCTCTCATTGCGCCAGTGTATTAGCAAATTCACTGCATTTAGAAACAACAAGTTGCTGCATTTTGGTATGTGAGTTGAGTTCCTGTAATTTTAGATTTTAAATATAGGGGATTTCCTTCCAAATCGTGTTAGGAAACTTCATCTAACCCTAATTCCATAGTTGTTGCACTCTTGCTTCTCTAATTTGTTGAGTGTTGTTACTGCATTTAGAAACCCTAGAAATCTATTTTAATTGTGAGCCATGAAAACTCCAGACAAGAAGAAAAGACATAGAGTGGGAGACATAGTCAGGTTTGAACCTTATGAACTTACCTTGGTAAATTCAGATCCAACTATTAGGGTTGCATTTGAGTGGACTGGTTGCATCAGATTTTCTGAAAAGATACATGGTTACAGTGTTAAGCTGACCAAACAATTTGCTTTGAATTTCACTGGGGTAGAAGCCAAGGTTGGATATTTGAGTTTCCCAGTGTCAACGGTTACCATTTCAGCTGCTACAAAGATCCATCTGCATGGAGAAAAATGGTTTAAGGGAATGCCTTTAGATATATCCAACTACAAATATTTCCTAAAGAAAAAGTATAAATAAAATAATATGGAGCTATTGTGCTAGGAAAATATATTCTTGAACCCTACAACAAATTACTCAAGGTCATCCAAAGATATTTCACTTGTGAAGGCATCTTTCATAGGATTTATCAGTATCACTTCATGCTGTTGATGCATTTCACAGGAAAATGTCCTTTGAGTCTACCTTTCTCCTTGTTTAAGAGCATTGGTAACGTGAAATATAATGTTTAGGGTAAGAAGAGTCAAATGGAGCCCAATATATTTCATTTCTTCTTGATCAAATTGTTAGTGGTGGAGGACCTGAAGAAGAAAAATCAGTCATGGCAGGCATTTTTGAATTCATCCAAATTGACAGCTGAAATTTCAAGTAGTCCTTGGAGTAAAAAAGATAAACCTTCATCAGAGGCAAAGGATGTTCAACTAGTATTAGGGAGTTTAGTCAAAATTCCACACACTTCTGTTGATTAGTCTGACAGGAAAAATGTAAAAAAAAAATTATTTCTCTCCTAGATTTGTGGAGGTTTCCAAGAAATCACTCTGAAGAGCTGCTGCAAGAACGTTACCCACTGAAAAAACCAATGAAAATCTCACTAAATTCCAAGACAACATATAAGAAAATGTTGATTTCGATGACATGGATAATGAGATTATGGAACTGCAAGAACAATTGAAAAAGGCTCATTCGGTCATTGCTCAAATTCAACATGATAATAGGGAATTGAAGAAGAACATTTTGGAGAAAGTAGCTAAAGTTGATGAAGAAAAACTTGTGATGAAGACAACTTCACCTGCCACCAGGTCTAAGGGTAAGGGAAAGGCAGAAAAAGAGGACATTCAGGAGCTAGAGACTTCAGAGTCAAGGTTCCCTATGACCATATCTTCAACTAGGAAATTGGAGCTACAGAAGGAAAGTTTGATCAAAGGAGAGTTGGTGAAAGAAAAGAATAAATCTGAGCTTGATGAAGGACAAAAATTTTTCCATAGGATGGGGAAGCAATTGAAGAAATCTCAAGATGAAATTACTAGGCTTAGAGAACAAGATGAAAGTGCCAAACATAAGATACATGACCACTTGGATATTTTTGAGCCAACATTGTTGGAAGCTAAGTATATTTTGAACATAACTATGCCCCTATATAGACATCGCAAGGACATTTACAGGAAAAATCTCACTTTGAAAAAGAAGTTGAGGGCTATAAAAAGACAGATGCAGGAGGCATTGCAGGAAAACTAGAAGGAATAAGGAGGAAATCTAGACTTGTTGGCTGACGCAACCAAGTTTTGAGTTTGGATGGGAAACCAAGATAAATTTTTCTTTTTTCCTTTTTTTTTTTTCTAAAGTGTAATAGCATATATAAAGCATATCCTCTGTATTTTTGGAATCTTTTTGTAAAGGAGGCAAGTGACACAATAACACACCAAATTTTCTACACTACTGTCAAAAGCATTAAAACTTGATAGAGTGCTAAGATTTTGGCACTATTTATTATGTATGGAGGCTCAAGAAGGCTTTAAGTTTGTCAACATCATCAAATGATTATTTTCCTCGGTCAGAGGCCCCATCACTTAGTCAAATATATGCAAGTGAAAATTTGTTGCGCTCAGTCGTTGCACTTCTATTGTAGGTGATGTTTTTCAAGAATAGAGGATTATAATATCAATATATGTTATCCAATAGGTATATGATGATTTTCAGGTTTTCTTCCACATGTGTGACTCATTCAAAATCCTAGGAGGTGATAAGAAGCTTGAAAATCAAGATCTCGTTGCATTTTTTTGCTACGTTTTTGCTGAAGAAGGAAGTAGTGTAGAGAATTTGCTGCGCTTCCACACAATCAACAATTTGACCTTGAAATTCAAATCCAAACCTCATGAAATTTATTCTCATGGTTATGAAAAATGTCTTGAAGTGTTTTGGGGGTTCAAGCCTCATCCTTATGCATGTATTCAATGTAATTTGTTAAAGATTCCCTTAGTCAAAACAATTATGAAATTTATAGAAAGCTGTTATATATTCACTGCGATAAGAAGAAACTAAATCTATTTAGGGAATTTAGTTCCTAAAGGGAGGAAATAATATTTTTTTATCTATATATAATGTATTTTTGACTAAGAAAAGGGTTGGTCAGGGTTTGATAGAGAATACATTGATCATTATACATTTTCATTAAAACGTTTCAGTGAATGATTAAGGTTGAAGTCTACTTGTACAAGGATTGATGTGTCAGTCTCTTATGGTGATGTTTATCTCCTATTTTTGTTTGATTATCTTATGTTATTGCCATGCTTATATTTCATGTCTTCAACTTTTAGTTAAGCAATAATTTATTTCAGAATTCACTTTTAAGTGCTCTGTTATAGCAAACTAAACATTTTAGTGTTTTTCCTCCATTGTAATATCTAAAATTCATCCTCAGCTAGATACTTTAGATTTTATCAATTCCACTACTCCTCTGCTCGCCTCTCTACAAAAAAAATTGACAAATACACCATAAGGATTTTCTACCTTGCCCCTGTCTAAGGATTCCTCATTTTCCCATCATATCACTGAAAAACGTTAGTTCAATATGACTCCATGCTTAAAGGATTTTCCCTCTTCCCTACCATCAAACTCTTAAGACATATTCCTCTCTGATCTCAATAGGGCCTAAAACCTAAGACAACCAATTATCTAAGTGACTAAAGATTCATATAGAGAGAGCCCTCTTCGAAGCTCGAATGGATATATTCCAGTTTTATAGTTTTTTGTGGTTACCTTTGGGTTATTCTCCTAAGCCTAGAAGAATTACAAAGTGCTAACATGAACAACCAATTATAGATCCCTTAGAGGATGTTTTTTTATCTTAATTTGATTCCATGTAATCACAAAAGGCAAGGTATTGTCAAAAAAACATAGAAAAGAAAGAGGGTATATGTGGACAATGATATAATTTATAACACAAAGAGCATCTAGTAGACATTAAGAGAGGGAATCTCAATGAATTACTCTTTCCTAGTGTTGTTATTTCACATGCCACTATGGATAAAGCCAAAGCTAATGAAAGTGATGTGGAGAGTATAAGGATGGAAATTGCATCCATAAGAAACTATATGGTTTGTTACAAATTTTCTTAGAATATTATGACTAAGTTTATAGAATATGTTCTAGAAGAAGATAGGAAGCATGAGAATATTAAAAGACATTTCATAGCCAAGCTAATGGAGTTATAAGAAGAAACCAAAAAATTGTCAATCATACACAAATAAATCCTATGGATGAAAAAGAAGCTAAATTGTTATTTCTAAATGTAAAATTTTCATATAAATTGGAGGATCAACGTCTAGGAGGGGCTCTTTTTGGCTCTAAGATGATTTTGCAAGGATTGTAGGGGTGAATTATTTCAAAGATTAATTCAACAACTCTATTTGGAGTCAAGAAATTTTGGTTTGTTGAAGATATTTGTGCATTTAGTCTTTATCATGGATTATTCTGCTATTAGCTAAATGTCACAAAGAATTTTAATATTGTTGTCTTATATGGTTGAATGAATTTCTAGTTCTTTTTAATGAATGGTTGTTTTCACTATTAGTTAACTCTCATTTTCCCAGTTGGAATTTTGTAGACTTATTTCTAAGTATTCTTCCACTATAATTTTCATCTCTTTCTGCAACTAAATAGTTTATGTTTCTTGAGTATTATTTAGCAATAAAAAATTTCAGTAGAGTTATTTCTTAAGGAACTAAAGGCTACAAATAATTTCTCATTGAATACTAAAGGTTTCCCTTGGTGATAGATTTCTTCAAACTCATTAGAATTGTTTATTTCCGACATTAATTATAATTAAATTATAAAAACTAAAAATAATGAAAAAAACTTTTGAAAAAACTTTTAAATCCCATCAAATAGTTGTTGGACCATTATCTTGAAGGATCGTTCCACACCAAACAAGGAGAAACCCAATTGGACAAAACACTTGCATTTAATCCATATTATTGAGAATTGGTAATCTAGACCCCTCCATAGATTTGGCACTAGAGTAAGGGCCAATGTGTGCCAAGCCATACCAACAACTTATATTCATATATTCATAATCATGAAGGAAAAACTTTTGAAAATTTTATACTCTAGGACATGGAAAATAGTAGACCTGATACTTAGTCAATCCCATGCACAATATCAAATGACAAAGGTAATCCTTTTAAACACATTATTTGTACTTATGCTAAGAAAATTAGTGCATTACCTCTAACTCCTTTGCTTCCTTGTTAAAGAAACACTGTTGTAACCATAGTTTTAACTCCTTGACATACTTCATTTCATACAATAGATTATTTAGTGGAACTAGCCTTACAATAATTTGTTCAACATTTTGGCTTGATTCCTACTCCCAAAACTCGTAACTCCACTAGAAAGTGTACATTTTCATTATCAATAAGATTCAAACTATGATTCACAAGGATAAAACCTAGATCTTAACGATATAAAAATGACCAACAATTACAATGAAAATTAGTTGTGATTGGCTTGAGATGTTCTAGATTTACCTAAGCCATTCATGTTAGATGCCTAATCTTTGGGATTATGGCAATTTGTAAAAATTCTTGTAAATATTAATTTTGGAGGAATGCAAAGAGATATAGGTGAATAGGAAGAGTCATTCAAACCTCTTGGAATATGAAACCAAAGGTCACTTTTCAGTGTATTAACAAATAACTCATTTTAATGAAAATTAATTCAATTGTGGAGTTATTCATCATTGGCCTGGCAATGGTGTATACGAGTCAAGTTTTCTTGATATCTCCTTGAGAAAACCTCCATATTATTTAATTCATCCCTCAACTTCTCCTTCTTCATTTGTTTCATTCCTCAATGTTTCCTTTTCAAGGAAAATACACCTAAGTGTCTCAAGATAATTCGGCTTCCATATGTAGGGGATGAGCTTTTCACCACCTTAGGCCACTTTGATGTGAAGGCATTGAAAGATTTCATTTTTTCAACTTGAGTTCTTTTTTGGTGATTTTACACTTAGTGGAGCTCAATGTGGAAGTAATATAAACAATAGAAATAATAATAGTGTAAGCTAAGTTAGATTCGATGAGTCTTAATTGATTGTGTATTAGATTCACATATCATGAGGGTTTCAAGTATTTTCTTCCATATAATATTAAGCTGACTAGAATATTTTATATTGGAAAGAGATCATGCATGTGAATTCTAACCTAGGCTTAGATAATTTTTTATCATTAGTTGTTGGTGCATGTAGAATCCTTGAGATTGTGAAGGAAAAATTTTGCACAACTAAGTTCTGAGCTATTAATATGTATGTGTCCCATATCTACAAATGATTTTGATTGCTTCACCCTTTGATAGCCACTACCAGGTGACTCCATTTCATGCAAACCAAAAATTTTATTTATAGAAAGGCACGAATTCTACCCTCATGGAGTGGACCACTGACAGTGTGTCTTTGAGTGTCAATCTTAGCCTCCAACAATGGAATTTTCTGGAGCTATTCACTGTTATGTTTGAAAGCATATAGCCAATGACCATGGTTGGAAGAGATATCTCTGCTAGTTATGTGCTAAATTCCTATTTTATGATAACATATAGAGTATATAGGGATAATTTGGTCACTCTCTTGCTCCTTCCAATTTCTCCTTACCATAAAGAATCATCATCTTCCACTCTAATATATGGCACCTCTTCTCCAGTGTGTGGCAGTAACACAACATTTAGAATCTCTATAGCATTTGTGAGTTGCACAACATGTTCTTTTGGCCTTAGGTTCAATTGTTGGAACTCAGTCAACGACTCTAACGTTCAAAATTTTCAGAATTGGACAAACTCCCTTTGGTGGATAGCCTAGAGGTAGTAGGAGAGGACGTGGAAAGAATAATTTTAGAGGCAAGAGGTAGGCATAATCATTACTTCACTACATTCATTGTGGCAAGAATGGAAATGATGTAAAGACTTATAGAATCCAGTGGGAGAAGATAAAAAATAAGCATGAACAAAATGAATTAAATGGTAAATTTTTTGAACCCATTCAATATGTTATTTCTTTGTAATACTATATAACTAAAGATTTATTCAAAACTTTGCTCTAGAGAGATTTTTGGTTGTTTAACACTAGTGCAACTGGCCATATTACTTTTTTGATATTTTTTTGAAGAATTTAATGACAATGTAGATGGTGCAGTGATCTTTGCAGATGGATCTAGTCTCAAACCTACAAGAGTTTACACCATTAGGCTCAAATTGTCTAGATATATGGCGTTTAATTTCAATCGATAAGTTGAACTTCGTTTCAGTCTATTCACATTTTTTATGGAAATTTTGAAATAAGGAGTTCTTTGAACAAGATGATCATTTTGATTGGCTGGGAGGATGATAAACAATTGAAGTTGACATGGACATTTGCATGGGCACAAAACCCTACATATATTCATGCCATGATAAATGAATATTATCTTTTAGTCCCTTTTTTCATGCTATATTTGGGCACATTAGTTATGATAATGTTCATGTGTTGAAGAAAAAACATGTTTCTAGTTTGCCTACCATTCTAAGGAACTTAACACAATATGAGGCATGTATTCTTGATGTAACCGCCTCCTCCCACATTTACCCATCTTCACCAGTTTTCCTGGGGTAAACATGAGATGCAGGTCACTATGATAAGATTCAACCTCCTAGTTCACCTTAAGCAAGTGGAATTGACAAACCAAAACCTTATTGACCTTCCTTGGGAGCTACAAGACCCACAAGAGCTAAACCACCCCTCCAGGTGCCCAAACCCTGAGTCATATTACTTTTTCACCAAAAAAACTCCCAGTTGCATGTACAAGCCTATATCCATGCAACTGTAGGCCTCCAGTCACTCCAATAAGCCTGCAAGAGAGAGACTCCAATCCTTTCCATCCGGTTCTATGCTTGCTACTACACGATTTAAGCTAATGTTTCAGGGCTAGTCTCCAGGCTAGTGCCCAAAACTTGATGAGAATTTGCAAGAAAATAAATGGCACCAAGACAAAGCCTATAACACAAAACTTTATCAAGGAATTTACCTAACCAAGCCTAACCATGACAGACATTCTATCAAACACATGATGAACATGAAATCTACAACTCATAAATGCATATCTGAACATAGAGATTTGAAACTTATCTGAGGTTTACCAAGAGGGACTAATGCCTTCTCACAATAG
The DNA here is from genome assembly GCA_031772625.1 of Pinus tabuliformis. Lineage (NCBI taxonomy): Eukaryota > Viridiplantae > Streptophyta > Pinopsida > Pinales > Pinaceae > Pinus > Pinus tabuliformis. Next base: position 711,131,884 of record CM062804.1, read on the forward strand.
TTTCCGTGATACTAATTAGGTCATGCATTCATAAACCAGTCATTTATCAACCAAAAATGATAAGAGCCATAACTTAGACCTGTCATAAACCATGCTTATAACAAACATATAATTAGATAGATAACAATGATAGAACAACCATTAAAGCCACATAATAACAAGTATAATTACTCATAAAAAACAAGACAAACTTAGCTCTTATTATCCATATGCAAAATACAACCAAGTTAGGGACTTCCACATACCACCTGACCAAATATTGGTTGAACCAAATATTTCTTTTAGCCAATCACCCCCGTGCCATATTCCAAGCATGAATGTAGGATCTCATGGGATAAACAATTCCATAAAAAACATAGGAATCCAGAGGTTAAAACACTTCCACCCTCACCATACCGTTATCTCACCTAAATCAGTCCCAAGATAAAAGAACCAAACCGTTATTGGATCCCTTAGAATTCCTTCACCATCCCTTGAGGAATTTTCTTGTCTCCACCCATCTATTGAGGGCTTCCCGGAGAAACCATCTCCACTCCCAACCCCTTGGATTTTCCTTTGACTGCCTCACCAGATCCAAAACCTTCCCGCAATTCAAAGATCAACCAAGAAATAATCCCATCACACCATGGATATCTGAAAATGGAAAGGAAAGGCTAAAATTGTTGTCGAAACCTAGAAAAGCCCATGCCAATAACAATGTAAACTTTGAAACGGGAACTGATACCCTTACCCGTTTTTTAGAGATAGCAAAAAAGTGACCTGATTTTGAAAACGAGTGATGCAGAACACACATGTTTTTTTTAGAGCATAGTTTTTTGCACTATAAGTTTTTTTATGTACATTGCATTTTAGAAGGTAGTGATTTTCATGCTGATTTAAAAAAGTGGTAATTATACACTAGGCCCTTTTTTTAAAAGGCCTTTTTTTTATACTTTAAATTTTCTAATGTATGAAATGTTGTAAATAATTATTTTCTAAATTTAATAATTTTTGAAGTGGTCTTCTTCTTCATATTTTATTGTTTGTATTTAATTTAATTTAATTTAATTTTTGTTTTTTTTTTGTAGTGAGGTTTTTTTAGTTTTGCATATTTAAAGAAGAAGACCGATATTTTGAATTTTCGATATTCTACATATTTATACATCGCTAATTAATTTTTCAATCCATATGAAATAATTGTCTCTAAAAAACAATAATTTTTAACAATTGACATAAAAATAACCATTTCTAACATAAATATAACTAAAAAACTACACGTTTTGATAATTTTTTGCTAGAAATGACATGTCAAAATCATAATTTTTATAGGAAAATTTTAACTAAAAATGGTTAAATAATAGTCTTTTTTATGAATTTTCATGTCAAAATAATAATGATAAACACTTTTTTTTCAAAAAATAATGATTAATATAAAAATTAATGCGAAAATCACATAATACAAATATTGAACGCATAACAACCTTAACTGAGTGTATATTTTTCTCATAAAAATGTCAAAGTCAAAACATTACAAGTATAACTAATTAATAGTTACAAAAAATGAGCTTGATTTCCAAGCATAACTTAAATTTAATCAACAATGTCGCGTAAACCAAACTCTTCATCCTCTAGAGTTTCATCATTGTCTTCTTCCACAATATTTTCTGTTTCATTTTGCTCATTTTCCTCTTCTAATGGATCTTTGATGTCTGCGAATCTCCCAATGTATGCCTTTCCAATCATTCCGTGTAATGGTGGTTGGGCCTCCTTTGCCTTTTTTGTCACACGTGATTCATTAAAGTCCCCTTTCTGCAATCCAATTTCTTGCATTGCATCTGGAAGAAATTGAAGAACATTAATTCTTTGCTAAATGAAATTGCACTGTATTGGATCTTTTTCAATTGCAATGCAATTTCTTCCTTTTTGAATGCAACATGCTAGTGTTGTACCTAATTATCAAGCACAAAATAAATAATGAATTAAATTAGTACAATGACATATTAATTAAGAAATAACATATTGAAATTCAATTCCATATAATAAAACTTACGTGAGCCAGAAGATAACTCTTTTTGCTTCTTTGTCTTCATATGTTAGTTTTCTCACAATAGCATCATAAGTCAGTGTTTGGCTATGACTCTTTCCATCTACTCGATTAAAAATCATAGACATATAGCTATCATCTTTTGCCCAACTATCAATATGGATGAAATCACAATCATTTATAAATAGTTGATCTTCACGGTTAAGAAGATTTGACTTTTGCCTGTAACATGAAATAGTAAAAGTTCAGTTAACTTGTACATAAATGGATTTTTTAACATTAATCAAATATACATTTTAAATGTCTTACCATGTAAGCTGCATTCTTGAATTTGTTTTCTCCTTGAAGCTTGACAATAACATTGCCAATTGTGTGTCTGAATGAAATGTCACAAATCTCCATAATGGTGATGACATGACTTCTAGAAATCCCGCAACCACTTTACTAAGAGCTTGATAGTATAAGGGTCACTATCATAGTCAATGTTTGGAATATTGAAACCATGGGGAATATCTACAATAACTAGGGCATAATCCCTTTTAGGTATGAGTTTAGCAATGTCTTCACAGTTGGCTTGTATTACTTGATATTGAATAGTTTTTAGCCCATTCCAAATGAAATGAGTAAGAGTTGGATCAAGTTCAACATTCTTAATACGTTGCTTCTTAAATCTTTCGATATTTATTTTTTTCAATAAAGGTTCTGAAACTATCTGGTGCTCCATTATTATCCTTCTTCATATTTTATAAAATAAACAAATATATGCATAAGTTATAAATTAAGAATAGTACACAGTTGAATAAAAATGAATGTATAAATTAACATACCTTTTTAAATGCAATATTTTTTTTTAATGTTGATGTAGAACTTAAATCTGGATAGTTGCATACAACATCATCCCAACTATCTTCATTCAACAATTTAACCATTTGTTCTTGAATTTTCATATAAACTTTGTGACTGCATAGATAAAATAAAAAAAGTTAATATAATGATATTTATAACAAATGCTACCAAGAAAAATATCTTATATTTAAAAGAAAATTATAATCTAGAAATAAATAAAAATAATTCAACAAAATTACTTTTGAAATTCCTCAGACATTTCCTCCAATGATAATTCCCTTGATGTCACACGAGATAATATTGCTTTGACAAATTTTTCATTCTTCATTCCTTGCAACGCTCTCCAAGATGCGATAGTCATATCTTCTGGAAGCTGCTTCATTTCAGGACCTGATTTACTGTTGCTACATATCAATGGATTAGACTTTTTGACCTTCTAGTTTTTAATGCCAATGTTCTCTCCCACATGCTAAAAATCTCATTAATCAACTCCCCATATCTCTCCAATTCTAAATGCCAACTGGAAATGTTATCTAAACCTCTGAATAAAGCACTAAATTTGCTGCTTTTGCCACCTTTTGAATTGATTTTCTCTTCAATTGGATAGCCTATTTCCATACAACATTCCTTTCAGAAATCTACAGTAACATTTATCCTATCCCTATAGAAATTTTGAATAATATGACACTTATTCACAGAGATTATCCCGATTATACACTATTGCGGAATACATGCATAATACATAACCTCCTCTACGTTGATCATCAATTTAGCAGCATTAAAAACAATGAAACATCAATCGCATGCACACATTAACACAGTATATAACCCGAGGAAAACATACAGCTAAAAACCCCACACTATCTGTATATTATATTGATTGAGAACATGTAACAATACAAAGTACAATACTCCTCACAAGTACTCAGTACTATCTCCACCTGTTACACACAAACTAGCTCAGATCTGATGCCTCAAATATCCTCCATTGTTTGCCTACCTCCACTGCGCAATCCTGCAAGAGAATAATGATGAATGGCTGAAGCAAACTCGTATTCCTTGGCTGAACCACGCAATCCTCATTGGCATTACTAAATCCCACTGATTGTGCAATATATCATGCACAACTATAGTCACAACTGATAGCAATCTCAACCTCTAACACCTGTCTCCACTAAACTGTCCATGCACTGAGTTAACTGATGTATTCTTCAGTTGCTTTACGAGTTAATAATTAGTGAATTAATTTAACAATTAATTCACATCACTCATCACTAGTGTATTTGCAGTTAGACTAAATACAACTAGTTTAACCAAGTCAAACTGAACACAACTCCATCAACTCCACAATCAACTCCACTGAAACTCAGCCACATGAGTTCTAACTGAAATCCTGCATGCAATAGTTCAACTGACCCACAAGAAAAGCGTATTTCCTTCTAACAGCTGCATGTGCCACATCTGTGGCTCAAACTGAAGTGCTCCAAGAGGATAAGATAATGTTTATAGTCCAAATATTATTATGAGACAATAATATTCGATTGTTTTATTTTTAGCCTGACAGTCTAAAAATAGAAACTGCACATATGTCTAAAAATAGAAGTCCATCTATTTTTACCAACATGACCAATCATCCACAAATAACTTCTTGCAACTCATAGACCATGATCCATATGTCTAAAAATAGACATAGTCTAAAAATAGACTTTGCGCCAAAAATAGCCTGCAGGCCCACTTAGTGAAGGCGACTTCTTTCCACTAAGCTCCATCATCTTGTTGCATTTTCAACAATCCCCACCACATTTTTCTTCAAATTCACTATGAATAAATCTAACCCTTTAGATGAAAGTCATAGACATCCTATATTCATTATCTAAATTATGATCCCATGCCACTAACTTTGCTTTTGTATCTGATAAACCAACATAAATGATACATTTCATTGTTTCAAAACATGGTTTATTAGGATATTCCTCCATCAATTGTCTTTGAGCTTCTACAGAATGGTTCCCTCCAAGCACATAATAATTGTATTCAAAACATTTTGACTTATCAAATGCTTATTTGTTGGGAACTTGAATTGGGTAAACAAGAAGGACATAATTAACCACATGAGCATATGGATTGTACCTCATCAATGTCTTCAAGTTGTAAACATGCATATGATGTGGCTTTCTGATTTGATATTGACATTGTCCTTCACTTGCCTTATAGATTTGTTTGACATTAAGTTGAAATGTACGACCACCCCGAATTAAGTTTTTCTTTATCAAGTTCAGTCGAATGGCATTTTGTTTTGTTTTGATAATTCCATCCTCTAAATCAACACCTGGTGTAATGATTTCTCTGCTTTCTTTTGAAGTTTCACTACGTTCTTGACTGTTGGTAATGACTAGTTCAAAATGTTCAACTTTACTTTTCTTCTTCATAACATTATCATCATTAATTGTAACAGATTTATTCTTGAGCATTGTTACTTTTGGTCTTTTATGACTCTTCTCAGTTCCAATTTCATCTTCAGTAACAACAACATATTCTTCACTGCCAGTTTCAACTTCCTCATCTTCAAAAGTAACTTGTCTACCCTTTCTAGATTTATCCACTAGAGGCTTTTTTTTGATCCATTGGATGTAGTTTTGTAGCATCATGAATTACTACATTTTGCTTGTTTGCCATATCTTCTTCTGACATTGAGTAGAAACTGCTAACAACTTTCAAAATATCACGCTCTATGAAATGAATGCCTCCCAACCTAACTGAATAAATTTCAACAAAATTCTGCCAAACAAAATATCATATGTCAATAAAAACAAATTTAAAAACATATAGTGAGACAGTTACAAGATCGCAAAACACAAATATAAATAACAATACTTACAATATTTTGTTTCATCTCATTTACGATTTGTTTACACAACTTTGTAGATACCTCTCTCGTGTCATGCAATGAATATGATAAATGGTATTTAATCCTTTCATGTGACTTGGGCGGTTTTGTAAGTATGTAAAGAATTTCACTGTCTGGTACCGAACACACGTTTATGACTCTTCCCATCACATCATAAATTCCATTATTATTAGGTATATATATATATATATATATATATATATATATATATATATACACACATTTTGGCTTTCTCTTTATTTCACATACCAGATTTTTGATGGAAGTTTCATTTCTTTTGATTTCTTCCTGTTTGAAAACATCTTCTTATCATTTGAGACACTTGAAAGATTTGTAGCCATCAGCTCAGGTGGGGTTCGTTCACAAATGTTTTTTGAAGATCCACCTTTAAGAGTCTTTGGTCCAAAAAGGTTTACAAAAATCTTCTTTGATGCCATTTTCCTGAAAAAAGAAACACATAAATCAGTAAAATGACGAAAACATATTAACTTAAATTAACAACAAAAATGATAAATGATAATTAATTTTATAAATCATAACAATTTTGGAAAAAAATAAATAAAAAAAATACATCGCCTTGCCGCCACCCCATAAAAATTGGCTATCCAACCTAGCCAGCCATTGGGTCTGGCCCCCTAGCCCACTGGGCGACCCACGCCACCTCGACGGCCCGCGCACCTGCGGAGTGGCAAGCGATTCTCGGAATCGCCCGCCAACCTGCATGGAGGTGGGCCACTGGGGTGGCACGGGGTGGGGATGCCTTAACGCCCCCCGTGCCACCCTGGTGGCCCGCCTAACCACGGGGTGGCGGGGCGACTCAACAGTCACCCCACCACCCCGTGGGTGGGCAGGTCACCGGGGTGGCGTGGGGGGAGCTACCATTGTTGTGTCACCCTACCACCCCGCCAGTGGGCGGGCTATCGGGGTGGCATGGGGGGAGCTGCACAGCTCCCACCCACGCCACCCTGGCAACCCGCCCGCCAGCAGGGTGGCAGGGCGATTCTGAGCCTGCCTGTAGGGTGGCAGGGTGATTCTGAGAATCGCCCTGCCACCCCGCGGGTGAGCGGGCCAGCCATCCCCATCGCCCCTAACCTACGGGCCCATTTGGCCACCGTGAGCTTTATTGGGCCCACCATGCCCACAACGAATGTAGTGGGTAAATTTGGCCCGCAAAAAGTTTTAATTTAAAAAAAAAATTAAACTTCATTAAACTTATTTAATATTAAAATTTGCAAGGAAAAAAATTTAACTAACCTTTCAATTGCGAGAATTCTCCATTGAATATGTTGTTGATAGCAATGTAGCTGCTCCATAAATTCACTCCAAGTCTTTCAACAAACCTTAGAAAACCTTGATGTGATGTGATTAATAGTGATAATGGAATTTATTATATAGGTGAAATTACGAAGATGTTTTACCATACGGTTAATGTGGGATTAATTTGTTTAAAAAAAAATTTAACATGTCAATTTTTTTATGGCGATATAGGAAACTATGATAAAGCGAATATTATGGAATCGTTTTAGAGTGTGGTGAATGTGGGATTAATTTGTTTTAGAATGTATTATAAAAATTAAAAAGAAAACATTCAATTGTTTAGTAAATATTATATAGTTTAAGTATTAAAATAATTTAGGTAAAAGTTTTAGTTTACAATTTTAAATTTAAAGATTTATTTCATAAGAAAAGCTAGTTAACATTTTTCAATAAACTGTAGAATAAAATAATGAAGGGAAATACATGAAACAAAATTTTTGGAGGGAAATATTTTGGCGAAACTTTTTGGAGGGCAAATTTCATTCTCTAAGCTATATAATATCTTTAGGAGAGTCTGCATTTGTATCATTCAACCTCTTCTATTTGAATGGGATGGATTCTCTTGATAGTGAAGTTTCGCTTTGTACAAAATCAACATCTTCATCACGTAACAACTCTATTCATATTGATGAATATAACGGAAATTCTTCCACTATGAATAGAAAGTCAATTCTTTCACTTAGTCCTAATCCTGAGGACTATTAGAGCAACACTGATGAAAGAGGGGATGGAGAATTTCAAATAAATAAAGAGTCATGGATTCCACTTAGTCCTAATTCTAAGGACTATGAGAGTAGCAGCGATGAAGAGCATGATGACGAATTTCAAAAGAATGGAGTGTCACGGTGTCCACTTAGTCCTAATCCTATGGACTATGAGAGCAGCAGTGATGAAGAGCATGATGATGAATTTCAAAAGAATGGAGTGTCACGGTGTCCACTTAGTCCTAATTCTAAGGACTATGAAATCAGCAGTAATGAAGAGCATGATGATGAAGTTCAAAAAAATGGAGTGTCACGGTGTCCACTTAGTCCTCGTTCTAAGGACTATGAGAGCAGCAGTGATGAAGAACATGATGACGAATTTCAAAAAAATGGAGTGTCACGATGTCCACTTAGTCCTAATTCTAATAACTATGAGAGAAACAATTATGAAGAGCATGTGTCAAGGTCTCCTCTTAGTCCTAATCCAATGGACTATGAGACTAGCAGTGATGAAGAGCATGATGATACATTTCAAAAGAATGGAGTGTCACGGTGTCCACTCAGTCTTAATTCTAAGGACTATGAGAGCAGCAATGATGAAGAGCATGATGATGAATTTCAAAAGAATGGAGTGTCACAGTGTCCACTTATTCCTAATTCTAAGGACTATGAGAGCAGCAATGATGAATAGCGTGATGACAAATTTCAAAATAATGGAGTGTCATGTTGTCCACTTAGTCCTAATTCTAAGGACTATGAGAGCAACAATGATGAAGAGCGTGATGATGAATTTCAAAAGAATGGAGTGTCAAGGTGTCCTCTTAGTCCTAATTCTAAGGACTCTGAGAGCAGCAGTGATGAAGAGCATGATGAAAAATTTCAAAAGAATGGAGTGTCACGGTGTCCTCTTAGTCCTAATCCATTGGACTATGAGACCAACAGTGCTGAAGAGCATGATGACAAATTTCAAAAGAATGGAGTGTCATGTTGTCCACTTAGTCCTAATTCTATGGACTATGAGAGCAGTAGTGATGAAGAGCATGATGAAAAATTTCAAAAGAATGAAGTGTCACGGTGTCCTCTTAGTCCCAATCCTATGAACTATGAGAGCAGTAGTGATGAAGTACATGATGAAGCATTTAGTCCTAATCCTAATGACTATAAAGGTAGCAGTGACAAAGGACAGGATGTAGCCTTTTTAGTAAGTAAATAGTCACATTTTCGACGTAGTCCTAATTCTATGGACTATGAGAGAAACACCGACAGTGCACATGAGGAAGAATATCCAATAAACATCGAGTCAAATTTTCCATTCAATCCCAATTCTAAGGACTATGACAATAGCAGTGAAGAAGGGGAAGATGAAGAATATCCTCCAAGTCAGTATTTGAAAAGCACAACTGATCATAGTGTGGATAACATTCCTCCTAATGATGATGAAAATGCTTATACAAATGATGATCCAATGATGGAGATGTTGCCAAGAAATATTGTATCGAGGAGTAGGATCAGACCTTTTCGTATGAATGCAAGATATTCTAGTTATACAAGGGGTAGAGTAGAATATTTTATGAGAAGAAGTTCTATCAGCACTCTCATTTCAAGTGAATGTTTTCAGGAAGATTGCTTGAAACATATGGATTTCAAATTTGCATTAGAGAGAAGGAAGAGATATTTGTCAATGAATAAAAGCATGCAAACTTAATATTTAGTTGAGTGCATGTAATATACATTGTCAGGTTATGATTATCATATTGGGTCTCTATTTATCTGTAGAAAGGCTTTCGAAATGTTTCATTCGATAAGGAATTTTCGTCTCTCGAGAATTCAGGAAAATTTGGAAAAGGATCCCACATTTTATTCAGAAGTATGTCATAAAAGATAGTTTCGGCCATTATCGAATACTGCAATGTCATGGAGAAATCTATAACTTATACAAATAATATGCAGAAGGTGCTGAGGGACATGGCTGGTTTATTACATATCAATATTTTGTGAAGGTATGGAAGAAAGAATTCAACAATGTTTGTATTCCTAAGAAGAAAAGGATGGGGATTCACAGTACATGTGCTTCTCTTAAATAAAAAGGGGACAAATATGAAAGGTCAGAAAGAGGTAAGCATTCATGACTTTAACTTTTAAAATTGTATAGTCATCAACTATGAAAACATATCTCTTAATGGCTTTCTTTTATGTTGTGTAGATTCAATTGTCAAAGAACTTCAGGAGCATCGTGAACAACAAACAAGTGAAAGGAAAAAGTTGTACAAGCATCGAAAGAAGTGTTATGATAATTCGAATAAATATTTAGGTTTGATAATCGATGTTATGGACCAGAAGAAAACACTTTTACCACATTTTGTTTGCACACCCCAAAATTTATAGGAGGAAAATTTTATTCAGTATCACTTGGTCGGTGTATGGTCTTCAATGGGAAAATGTTGCCAAGGGTGTAATTCACAGCTCCAAATATTCATAATGATGCAAATCTGACAATAACCATAATTCATAATGTGCTTTCTCATTGGTCTGGTAATATTCCTGAAGTTTTATATCTACAATTGGACAACACTTGCCGTGAAAACAAAAATCAGGTTGTTTTTGGATATCTAAACTTGCTTGTTGAATTGAGAATTTTTCAGAAGGTAAAGGTTGGTTTCCTTCTTGTTGGGCACACTCATGACCATATTGATTAGATGTTCAGTCATTTTTTAGTCACATTGAGTGTCAGGCCAGGCAGTAACTCCATTAGGCAGAAAAGATGATTCGATTTATTTCATTAGGTATGCTATTGTTATATACAAAGGGTGTGACTGCTCAGTTCATCTCCTGATGACTGTTCACATTCCTAATTTAACTATTTACATAAATTCACCCAATCGCAGAGGATTAGGTGTCAACATTCCCCCCCTTAATCTGAAGGGATGTTGGTGAGTCCAAGCATTATTCTGAATCGTTCAAGCTTTTCTCTTCCAAGCGCTTTGGTGAAGATGTCTGCAATTTGCTCATTTGTGTAACAATGACGAAGATGGATTGTTTTGGCCTCAACATGATGTCGAATCAGATGATATTTAGTATTGATGTGCTTGGTTTGATCATGGAACCTTGGGTTCTTGGCCAACTTTATTGCAGAGGTATTGTCAATCATGAGTGGGGTTGATTCCAACAACAAATGAAATGTCTGGTCTGGTAGTAGTGAGATAGATGAGACTTCCTACAAGCTGTCTATACTTTGTTGCATCCTCAAATTCCTTTCCTTCAATAGATGTGAGCTTTAAGTTTTGTTCCATTGGAGTAGAAAGAGGATTGCACTTTGTCATGCCAAATCTGTTTAACAAATCTCCAATGTATTTCTTTTGAGAAAGAAATATGGATTTTGGATGTTGGGTTACTTCAATGCCAAGATAGTAATGAACATAGCCTAAATCAGTCATTTCAAAACTTTTCCCCAATTCCTTCTTTATGGATGCAATGTAGCTTTCATTGTTCCCTGTCATTAAAAGATCATCTACATATACCACAAGATATACAACTGTTTTGCCAACTTTCTTGACAAATAAAGTTGCATCATCAAGATCAAAATGATTGAAGTTGAGTTTCAGAAGATGCTCAGTTAGTTTTTCATACCAGGTTCGCGGTGCTTGTTTGAGGCCATACAAGGACTTCACAAGTTTGCATACTTTATGTTCATGTCCTTTCACAGCAAATCCTTCAAGCTGGGACATAAAAACATTCTCTTTTAGATCTCCATTCAAGAAGGCAGTTTTTACATCCATTTGATGGACTTTCCAACTGTTCTGAGCTGCTAGTGCAAAGAGTGTCCAGATGGTGGCCCATTTTGCTGTGGGGGAAAAAGTTTCCTCATAATCGACTCCTTCCTTCTGTGCAAAACCTTTTTCCACAAGCCTAGCTTTGTGCTTGTCAAGTGAGCCATCAGCTTTGTACTTGTTCTTGTAGACCCACTTGCAGCCAATTGGTTTGGTTCCAAATGGAGGATCAACCAGCTTCCAAGTGCCGTTCTTTATGAGGGCATCATACTCCTTTTGCATCGCTTCTTTCCATTCATCATGAGAATCAGCTTCTTTGAAGGAAGTTGGTTCAAAATCTGTAGACAAGTTCAATTCACAATCATAAGAAACATCCATATCAACAGGTGAATTAGAGTCATCTACATCACCTCCATTTTGTCGGTTTAAATTTCTGGTTCCTGTTTTTCCAATTTCATCAGAATGAACACTTTCAAGTGTCTTCGTCAGCCACTTTGGGGGACCTTTTTGAGATGGTCCACGCTGTTCTGTTGATTGAGTTGGAACTGAATCAAGATTGAGTCTCCCAATTCTATCAATTACATCACTCAAAGCATCATTCGTTGTTGGAGTTTCATTCGGGGGAGAGTGTTCTTCAGAAGAAGATTCCACATGTTGATCTAGAATAGGAATCCCCCCTTCAAGATGTGGAATCTGATTATCAAATTCTTGAAATGATTTCATTTTTGCGAATCTATCCAAGTGATCAAGTTGTCGCTCAACAACATTGTTAGATTTGGATGATTCAAGAAAAATTACATCTCTAGACACAACAAACTTTTTATTTACTTCATCATAGAGGCAGTATGCTTTGGAGGTGTTTGAATACCCCAGGGAGATACACTTACGACTTCTAGCACCAAGTTTGTTTCTATGTACCTTTGGTATCAAAGCATAATATGTGGAACCAAAGACCCTGAGATGTTTTACCAAAGGAATATGTCCATACCACAATTCATAAGGAGTCTTGTTTCTTATAGCATTAGACGGACATCTATTCTTTATATGTGCAGCACATAGAACAGCATCAGCCCAAAACATTATCTTTACATTTTTGAAGAAAATCATGGATCGTACCATATTCAAGATTGTTCTATTCATTCTTTCAACTACACCATTCTGTTGGGGATTATAAGGCACAGTTGTTTGATGTTTTATCCCATGTTGGCGAAGATAGTTTTCAAATTCATTTGATGTATATTATTTTCCATTATTAGTGCGAATAGACCCAATATGAGATTGTGCATCATTTTCAATCCATTTATGAAAATTCTTGAATGTTTGAAAAGCATCAGATTTGTTCTTCAATAAATAAACCCAGCACATTCTGGTGTAGTCATCAATAAGCATCATGATATACTTATTTCCATTTGCAGAAGAAACAGACATTGGACCACATAAATCTGAATGAATGAGTTCAAGTTTCCTATGTTCTCTTGAATGTGAATCATGAAAAGACTGTTTGGTATGCTTTCCTAGAATGCAAGCATCACATTGCTTAAGTTTTCTAGGAATTGTAGGCAAACCAACAACACCATTTTTCTTCAATAAGTGGAGACTGTCATGGTTTAAATGTCCAAATCTAGCATGCCATAATAAACTTGATGGAAGTGTACCTTCTTCATGATGAGAAATATATGAGAAATGTTGTGCATGAGCAGCGGTTCCTTGCAGTTTGAGAAGCCTTTCTTCTTCTATTCCCCTCATGACAAGTGAGTGGTCAGATGCTTTTCTTACCTCAAGCTTGCCATCAAACATATGAATGGAGTGACCTTGCTGGCGGATGTGGACCAAGGACAACAAGTTTCTCTTGAGCTGTGGGAGATATAGAACATGATCCAGAACAAAGTCTGGAAGACCAGGCAGTTTAAGCCTGATTGTGCCAAGCCCTGATGGCTTGATTTTTTATTGATCTGCAAAGTATACTGCTCCATCAACATTGTCAGTAAAATCTTCAAAAAATCTTTTCTATGAGTCATGTGACAGGTTGCTCCTGAATCAAGCAACCAATCATTTTTCCAGGTAGTAAGTGAAGCATTAAACAAATCTTCATTTACTCCAATGTTACATTGTGCCTCAACATAGTGAGTGGATTCAGGTGCTTTACCTTTGTCTGTATCATCAGTTTTACCTTTCTGGTGATTTCTTTTCTGCTCAATTTTGTCCCATGGTAGCTTGCATGTAGAGGCATCATGTGATCCATTTCTTTTACAGAAAATACAGTGTAAATCTGCCTTTTCTTCTTGAGGGTGTCTGCCGCCCCTGCCTCTGAAATTTCTTCCTCTTTCTCTTGAATGCATACTGTAACAAAAATTATTTTTTCTGATAGAAAAATACTTCTGCTAATATATAGTAGAATGTACTCAAAAATTTCTGTGGGAAATGATTTTGGTTGTTTAATCAATATCACTGTCAATAATCAATCATTCACCGCGAGCTCTACAAAGTTGGAGCAGTAATGGCATCAACCGCGAGCTCTACAAAGTTGGAGTAGCAATGGCATCACAATTTCAAAGCTCACTGAAAAATATGGCAGCATTACTAAAGTGTTGGACAACGTTTTGAAAAATATGGGACAACGTTAACAAAACAATTATGTATCAATAACCACTAGAAAAGTTTCAAGAGTTATTTCCTCTGCATGAATATCATAATGTTCATAATAAATCTGCACTAGTTGATATATCAGTTTGGGATGAATTTGGGAATTGGAAGGAATGGGATTTGAGAAACATTTCCCCAAACCTAAAGTGCACGGAGACAAAATTCTGAGAATGCCTTAGAGGCTACACACCATGGAGAATAAATGTGAAGGACTTCATGGGTTGGAACAATTTAGAATACTCTGTCAAATAATAGTATGCAAAATTATTCCTCCAATCCTATTTGCCACCAAAGCATATTCTTTGGAAAAAGATATGGAAGCCAAATGCTAACCCAAAGGTTAATTCATTTTGCTGGCTATTAGCAAACTGGAAGATATTAATTGCTGAAAATTTGGAAAATAGAGGGATTAATAAAAATTGCGCTGTCCAATCTAATACTAATCGATTCCCGGGAAAAAACGCAGAGACCGCATTCAACTATTACCAATGGGACAACGTTAAAATGTTGATACCATTTCAACTGTTACCAATGGGACAGTGTTCAATATATACCGCATTCGATACATTCAAATGGAAATGCAGAAACCCTTCCGCATTTAACTGATACCATGTACCGCATTCAAATGTCGATACCAGGTTGTAGTACAGTCCTTGCAGATCGAGAGAGCGAAACGGAATAAGAAAAAATGGCGGGTAAGAGTTCGATGCAGTACAAGAACCTGGGGTGAATTTCAGATATATGGAAAAGAACAGAAGCCAGAGACCGATTCCCATGCCATTGATAGTCACAACCAAGATGTTTTCGGAGCCATTGCTGATGAGGGGTGATCTATTGCATAAGGGAAGCTTGAAAAATCCTCAGTCGATCCTTTTTTAATAACTCTCACAAACGTAACTATTGGCACTCCATACAACAGCAATGAACTTACGTTTCACAATGCACAATAGCAACCAACGTATTCAATTGACCAGCGTATTCAACGCAGATTCCTTCAGCATCTCAGGGTTCAACATACCATGTCAGTCATCAGTGCTAAAAACAGGAAATGACAGCGCTATTCAAAAAAAATTTAACGTACAACGCTTCTGTTTGGACAGTATGGACAGATGCGCAGCGCTGGAAAGGAATATGGCAGAGGCAGGTTATTTCAGAACAGAGGAGTATATGGCAGAGGAAGGAAGTTGGGAGCTTGCCATCATTAATCGAATGTATTAAGAAATAATACATGCCAGAGCCTACTTTTGATGTTTTGGAAGAAACTGTTGACATGCGAAGGTTTATTCTAAGATGGCATGGTGAGGAGAAATGCATTGAACAACTTAATGACATTAACTTCCAACATCAATTTCGTATAAAAAAAATTGATGGGAAAACACTAATATGGGGCAAGAAGTATTCAACTACTGCAGAATGGGCACCGTCATTAGGTTTGGAATTTTTGAAGTTCATTCTAGATCATCCAATATTTGCATCAGAAATATTGTTATTACAATGAGTGGGTGAAGTTCATAATGCACAAAGACAGAATAGAGATATAAATTATTCTAATTGCCTAGAAGAATTAAAAAAATGTATTAGATATACATATGAGTACTTTGACATTGCTGATTCAATTTGGTGGGAGTCATTTTTCAATAATCAAAGTGATATCATTTCAACAACAACAAATGAAGATATAACTTTGAAAAATCCATTTATCTAGCCACAAAATGTGTCGAATGAACACGAGGAAATAAACATTGTTGAACAACAACAATCTCAAGGTATTATTAATATTCACAAGCAGAGGAAAGAGATATGTATATTGGTTCTGGAAGATCTCGTGCACAATGTGAAGCCATGGAAGACCTTTACAGGGGTTCATTATAAGATGTTAAGGAGGGTTGCATGATCACAGTGCTAGCAGATGGAGATCCCAATGGCTATCCATTCTGGGTTTCTAGAGTTATAAAGGTCTTTACAGAAAATGAGGATGTTACAGGTGTTGAAGTACATTGGTATGCCACAAATACACACCCATTCAATGGTGTGTATAAGCTAGAGATGGTAGTTGAAAAAAAAAATGGCGGAAAGAGAAAAAGAAAGGGTACAAATATAAATTGCCGCCGCACAGACATCTTAAAATTGGAGGATGTTGACATACTTGATTATGACTTCAATTTAACAAAGAGAGGAACTCTTCACTTCAAGACGATAGATATTCTTAAAAGGTTGTTACCAGAAGGAACAGTGTTGATATGGGAGTCTGCTGAAACCAGTCATAGATCTAGAAGAATTTTGAAACCTGAAATGGTGGGCATGCATGTGGACTCAGATGGGGCACTAGTTGATAAAAGAGAAGAATATGGAACATCTTCATCAGCATCCAGTCACTCATCTGAAGATGTGAATTCTGATGGTGTGCAAGAAAATATGAGTGATTTTGAATAATTGTTTAAGACAATTTATATAATTGATGTTTACATTGTATTTTGAAATAAATTTTTTGATTTCCATATGGTGTTAAATCAGAAGTTATGAGTCATTTTTATGTTGTTGGATTATATGTCTTAATTATGATAATTTTTATTGTTTAGAATATCTACAATGCAACATTAAATTAGAGATATAATGTATGTTTCATTCAATATACAAATAATTACATTTGAATTCATTTAGTCATGTAATTTGTTCATAATGTCATTGTTTTTTAATTTTATGGTTGAAAAAATTCCAATTTCTTTTGTATCTAGCATGTTATGGTTGAAAACATGTTGAATTTATAATTAGGAAAGAAAAAATTTATTCTACCAAAAACATTAGTGTGTTTTTTTCCTTATAAACAACTTTTTTTGGCACATAAAAATTCGGTTTTACTAGTAGTTTTTAAAAATGTTGAAAATTGGCCCTAAAAAAAAATCATCATTCCAGTATCACCACTTTTTCGTTTTCAAGGTGTCTTTTGCACAAAAATTTCGTTTTCACTGCCATTTTTAAAACATGTTCAAAATTGACCCTAAAAAAAAAACCATTGTTCTAGTAATACACACTTTTTGTTTTTAGCACCGTTTTTGATGTTTTTTGGGGGTTTTTTGGCCAGAGTTCCCATTTTGAGTTTATAGTTCATGTTTCAAAGTTTACATTGTTCAATAACAAAAAATGAACCAAATACACACATGCATATACCATGCATGCCAAAACCAGCTAGGAAATCCTACATGTAACAGGTGACCTGCAAGTATTCTCACTGGAGCTGCTTAATCCAAACTTTCCTTGCATGATCCTTACTTTCCTTTGCTTTCTTTGTCCTTAATTTGATTTCTTTCTTTCCTTATTCTCTTGGTGATCTTCTCCTCCCTGAGACTAGTCCCAAAACTAAACTGACAAAAGGATAAACCAACAAAAAATGATGTGTATTGATCCTCAGAAGAATTTTTATTATTGATGCCTCTAATTTCTTCATTTTCCTTAATTTCCTTCAATTTCCTCCTCGCATGCAACCTGTGACCTTTCACCTCCATTTTCTCCTATTTTCCTTTATTTTCATAAATAAAATACTAATTATGCTTTTTTGCATTTTGAAAACCATTGCCATTGCCTTTGCTAATTTCCCCTTAGCCATAATACTCAACAAGTGATGCACACTAGGATGATGTTCCCAACATTCATCTTGGAATACTTGTCCCATGGCCTTCATCTTATTTTGCTTTATTAACCTTTATTACATGAAATTTTAATCCGGGGATCCCTTCCCTTAAGGGAACACCTTCCTTAGTGTTCTATGACACCTACAACTAGCAAGACTAATGAAAACCAAAACATATTGCCCATGGAGATTTATAACTTAGCTCGTTGCAGTATTTACAATGAACAACTTGCTGAAAACATGACAATCATACCATGTACTGGAGCTTTATAACACAACTCATTACACTATTTACAATAATAGCCACATATACTTATGCACATTTTCTTCCACCAACAAATAAACATGTATACATATGCACATGTCCTCTAACCAGAAAATACAATGATAATATGCCAATATCTGCAACAAGGGAATCCATAGGCTCACATCTCCATCTTCCAATGTAATACAAGGATTCACCTCCTTCCTAGGAAGTCCAGAATCCACTGCCAAAGTCAAACCTACATCCAATGTCCAACACTATGATCCGTGCACTACCTGTTCTCTCAGTGAACAAGTACCAGCTCATTTTTTGAGGGTACACTCCCAATGTGCATCTGATTCCATCTAGCAATGTTAATGAAAAAAACAAGTCCATCCCCCGACCTTACCTTCTCTGCTACATAGTCCCTCAGGAAATTTGGTCACCCCCTTTCGTGCAGTCAGTCACCTTTCAAGTTCTCCAACATCCCTTTCCCAGGTGATCTATCCCTTGGAAAGATTTTCTCGCATTGGAAGGTCTAAAAACAAAGGCATATCCCTGCCTCAAAACCATCATACCAGTCATAACATGCTCATGGAAATCAATGGAAACTATTGGGTACCAGTGTCCCACAATGGCCCTATTCCTAAAGTCCTTTTACCAACATACTACTGCTTGTTCC
Source organism: Pinus tabuliformis (assembly GCA_031772625.1). Lineage (NCBI taxonomy): Eukaryota > Viridiplantae > Streptophyta > Pinopsida > Pinales > Pinaceae > Pinus > Pinus tabuliformis. The sequence continues at coordinate 711,150,646 of CM062804.1, forward strand.
AATTCCTTTTGTTGTTGCTGTTGTTGCTAATTTCCTGCAGCCAGTTTCAACCACCCAAACCGAGCATTACCCCGCATTACTGCACCAAGCACATAATTTCCATTAGACTAAAATGAATTGAAACTAATTCTAATCATACCTAATTGGTGGCCCATCAATAAGGTACACTTGCAATTCCGTTTACTTCCTATCACAACAAGTCAAAACAGATCTTTGACCAAATCATCATGTATAAACATATGACATCTGATTAGCTCAAACATAACCATCATAAATAAAAATCATAATCACATGCAACCATCATAAAACGGAGTCATAGATCACATGTATAATTAAAATTAGAATAAAATACTTATACTTATATTTCAAATGATTCTTTTGCTTATGCCTTTGTTCTTTATTTTTTCTGTACACACTAAATAAGTTTCTAAACTTGGAAAAAGCCCAATCCCTTCTTTTTAAGAAATAAGGGAATCTAGAGATTGAACCACCTACTTCTTCAATATCAACAACAAGGGTATCCTGACATTAAACCACCTCAAACCTCAATAGCTACAAGTGTATCTCGAGACTAAACCACATCAACCCTTAGTATCAACAACAAGGGCATCCAGAGCCTAAACTACATCAACCCTTAATAACAACAAGGGATTCCAGAGACTAAACCGCCTCAACCCTTAATAGCAACAAAGGTATCCCAAGACTAAACCGCCTCAACCCTTAATGGAAGCAAAGGTATCCTGAGACTAAACCGCCTCAACCCTCAATAACTACAACAAGGACCTGACAATACCATACATGTCTGTCCCATCACACTGTACAATACATACACATGCAAAATGTACCACAACACCTAGACCTACACCTAGTGTACAACACAACACATACACCTACATTCAGTGTACAACACGAAACATAAACCTACACCCGGTGTACAACACAACACATACACTTACAACCGATGTACAACAAAACACATACACATATTCCCAGTGTTTAACACAATACATATATGTACATACCGTACAATACCACGAATACACATGTCAAGATACAATGACTACACAATACCTTTAACATCGTACCAAATATACACAACACAACCTGTACGACATGTACACAATACCACATGTACAGAGTGCCACTTGCACAACGTGTACACAATACCACTTGCACAATGTGCACATAGTACCACATGTACATGATACCACATGCATGATGCGTACACAACACCGCATGAACGACATGTACACAACACCACCTGCACACAACACCCCATGTATATAACACAATATGCACAAAACACCACATGTACAATCATGCACACAAAACCTCATGTACATAGCACTGCATATCCAACATGCGCACGACACCATATGTACACAACACCATCTATACACAACATTGCATAAACAACATGTACAACCCACCATATATACAAAACACCACATGTACACAACATCACTGGTACAACATGTAAAACATGTACAACATATACACAACAATAGTACCACACATCCAGATATTACATTGTCTCTCCCATACAACCTTGCTTCTAGTGTCTCTCCACCATCTATGCTTATCCTAGCATGCCACAGATCACACTGCTCTCATTTTGTTGATGTATCCCTTAACATTGTGAGCCCATAACATAAACATAGACATAGCATAATCACATAATACCAATTTATATTCACATGATACTGACCTCATAGACCTATCATGCTACTCTTCCACTTGATTCCTCATAAATCAGGAACCTCTCATGTCATTCACTAGCATAAACAATCATTCCTCTGAAATCATGATTATGATGACCCTATGAGACAAACACACACACACACACACACACACACACATATAATGTTATGAAACCAGCTCAAGAAAAGATAGAAAAGATAGATCAACGCCTTAGAATTCAGCCTCTTCGAGGGGGCAACCTCCTTTACATTACATAAATGAACAATTCTTGGATGATACAAATGACAAAACCTCCTTTCTATATATAGGAGTCTAGGGAGTCACAATATAATCCAGCCGACCTAACAATAATAATATAAAGCCACAAAAATAACAATAGAGGGATTCTATGGGGCACAAAAATAACAATATGGGGGTAATAGGGGCACAACAATATAAATAAGGGGTATAACTACAATAGTAATGGGGTAATCACTAGTATTATAGGGACCCAACATGCCCCTCTCCTTCAAAAAAGTGTTGTCCTCAATGCTTGAGTAGTTCTGGATACTTCTGCATAAAATTCTCATCCTCCCATGTGGAATCTTCAGCGGATAAGTTCTTCCACTTGATAAGATACTCTGAAATTGATCGATTTCGTAGCTGTCGAGTTCTTGTTTCTGTGACTGCTTCCGATTCCAATATAATTTTTCCTTCCTCGTCAAGTTCTGGCAATATTGTTTGAATTGGGAGCTTGTCACCTATAACCTTCTTTAAACATGAAACATGGAAAACTGGGTGCAATCGAGAAGCTGCAGGAAGCTCCAATTTGTATGCCATAGTACCAATCTTTTGCAACACCTTGTATGGACCATAATACTTTGGTGATAATTTATTATCCTTCTTAGCTTGCTTTAGGGACATTTGCTTATATGGTTGTAGCCGTAGGAATACCCAATCACCTACATCAAAACTTCTTTCACTGCGATGTTGATCTGCCTGTTGTTTCATTCTATTTTGTGCCAACACGAGGTTATCCTTTAAGAGTTGGAGGACTTGTTGTTGATGTTCGATGTGATGTTCCACTGCCTGAACCTTAGAATTTTCTCTTAAATATGATGTGATGGATGGTGGTTGATACCCATAAAGTGCCATAAATGGGGTCATTTTTGTTGCTGTATGGAAGGAAGTGTTATACCACCATTCAGCCAGAGGCAACCATTTGACCCATTGTGTCTGTTTATCAGATACAAAGCAACGAAGATATCCTTCCAAACATTTGTTTACTATCTCAGTTTGCCCATCAGATTGAGGATGATAAGATGAGCTATGAGCTAACTGAGTACCAAGACAAGAAAATAATTTTGTCCAAAAATTTCCAGTGAAAATGGGATCTCTGTCACTTACAATAATCTTTGGGTTTCCATGTAGCTTTTGAACTGTTTCCATAAATGCAGTAGAAACTGTACTGGCTTTAAATGGATGTGATAATGCACAAAAGTGTGCATACTTGGTAAGTCTGTCAACTACCACCATGATGACACTCTTTCCCTCAGACTTGGGTAAACCTGTGATAAAATCCATTGAAACCTCCTCCCAACGTTGGCTTGGAATGGATAAAGGTTGTAATAGACCCGGTGTCTTAATTGTTTCAACTTTATTTTTCTGGCAAACCAAACATTCCGCCACAAACTTTTGAATATCTGATTTAAGGCCATCCCAAAAAAATTCCTTCTTAACCCTGTGGTAAGTTTTTAAAAATCCTGAGTGCCCTCCTAAGGGAGAAGTGTGCAATTCCATAAGAATCTTTTGTTTTAGCTGGGAATTCTTACAGAGGTATAAGCGATCTTTGTACCATAACGAATCATTTTTCAGCTAAATGTATCAGAAGTACTGGAATCTTGTTGTAGCTTTCGAATAAGTGCCCACACTTCTTCGTCATTCTTCCATTCCTCCCTTGCTTCGTTTATCCAATCTGGTTGGATAATAGAAATGGCACACAACAATGCTTCCACATCCTCATCCTTTCTTGAGAGTGCATCTGCCACCACATTTTGCTTCCCTTTTTTGTAGATGATTTCAAAGTCATAACCCAACATCTTTGTGACCCACTTTTGTTGCTCTTCAGAGGATAATCTTTGTTCTAAAAAGTATTTAAGGCTATCATGATCCGTTTTTACCTTGAAGTGTCTTCCCATTAGGTAGGGTCGCCATTTCTTAAGTGCATGGAGTATTGCCAACATTTCCTTCTCATAAATAGCTTTGCTTAAAAACTTTCCCTTGATTGGACGACTTTCAAAAGCAATGGGTCTTTCATCTTGCATTAGAACAACACCAATTCCATTTCCTGAAGCATCACATTCCACAATAAAGGTTTTTGTGAAGTCCGGTGTAGCTAAGACCGGTGCTTGGCACATTGCCTCTTTAAGATGTTCAAAGGCCTTTGTTGCTTCCGGAGTCCATGAAAATGAATCTTTCTTCAATAATGTTGTTAGAGGTGCTGCTATTCTCCCATAATTCTTAACAAACTTGCGATAATACCCTGTCAACCCAAGAAATCCTCGCAGATGCTTTATGGATGTGGGGATTTTCCATTCCTTAATGGCTTTAATTTTGCTAGGGTCTACCTTAACTCCTTCATGAGATACAATATGACCCAAATATTCCACCTCTTGGACTCCAAAGAAACATTTGGATCTTTTTGCATATAATTGTTTCTCCTCCAATAGTTGTAGCACCCTGTCAACATGTTCAACATGATCCTTCCAAGACTTGCTGTAGATTAGTATATCATCAAAAAATACTAACACAAATTTTCTAAGGAATGGTTTGAAAATTGAATTCATCAAACCTTGAAATGTTGAAGGTGCATTGGTAAGGCCAAAAGGCATGACCAAAAATTCATAATGACCCTCATGAGTTCTAAATGCCATTTTCGGAATGTCTTCAATCTTCATTCTGATTTGATGATATCCCGAACGAAGATCCAACTTGGTGAAGTAAATTGATCCATGCAATTCATCCAGTAATTCATCAATAACAGGAATGGGGAACTTATCTTTAATAGTGAGCTTGTTGAGCTCCCTATAATCCGGACACATGCGCCATGATCCATCCTTCTTGTGCACCAATACTACTGGAGCTGAGAAAGAACTTTGACTCGGTTGAATTATACCAGCCTCTAGCATTTCTGCAACCATACGTTCAATTTCACTTTTTTGGACATAGGGATATCTGTACGGCCTGATGTTTGGAGGAACACTTCCTGGAATCAGATGAATAGCATGATCATGATCACGCATAGGTGGGAGACCCTTGGGAGTCTCAAATACCTTGGAATGATTGTCCAAGACTTTTTGGAGATCTGGAGAAATAGATGATTCCAATGTGGAAACATCTAGCGAACATAATTGTGCAATTACACCTCTTTGCTCCTTTTTTAGAAGCTTTGTCATACCATTAGAGCTGATTATCTTTCCTGGTTTCCCTGCAATACCCCTTAATTCAACTTCCTTTCCTTCCATAGAAAATTTGATGAAAAGTTCTTGAAAATTAAAAGCTATTGTACCCAAGGATTGTAGCCATTGGACTCCTAGTACAACATCAGCACCTCCCATTGGAATGGAAAGCATTGGGCTAGTCAATACATATTCTCCCATGGATAGCTTGATATTATGGCACTTTCCAGAGCAATTTATTGTTCCTCCATTTGCAATCATCACTTGACACTCTGGTGCTGGATATAGGAAGCAATTCAATTCTTTTGCTACCCTACAATGAATAAAATTGTGGGTGCTTCCTGAATCAATCAACACTATTACCTTTTTCTTCTTGATTTGTCCTTCTATCTTGATGGTTTGAGGAGTGGTAATTCCCGCCAATGCATTACAAGATATGGTCGGATTTATTTGTTCTTCATCTAGGCTTTGTTCCTGAAGTATATCTTCTTCTTTTGACCTTTCTTGCTCCTTTTCTTCTTCCTCTTCACAATCTATGTAGAATAATTTCTTCTCACACACTTATGACCTTTTGTGTATTTGCTATCACAACTGTAACAAAGCCCTTTTGCTCTTTTTTCTTCCAATTGTTGTGGTGTCAACCTTATAGGTTGTGGAAGACTAGGGGCAACAACACTTCCGTCTTTATAGTTGTGAGTGGTATGCTTCCTGGTTGCCATAATTTTGCTTTCCATTTTTCTTGCTAACCTGAATGCCTTCTCTAATGAATCAGGTTCCCAAAGGCGAACATCATGTTGGATATTATCCTTTAAAGACCCTATGAACACATCAATCCTATGCTCCTCTGGAATATCTTTTACCCTTATGTTCAATTTTTGGAACTCCTCAATGTGCTCCATTACTGAACCCTTTTGTTTGAGACTTATCAATTGGCTAAAAAAAGTGTTGCTTTTTGTATCTTCATAATGTGCTATCAATTCTTCCGTAAAAATTGCCCAAGTGATAAATTGTTTACGAGAGCAAAGCCATTGATACCATACAAACTGATTTGGTTCCAAATAAACAGTTGCCATACGTACCTTTTGTGCGTTTTGCACATTATTGAGATCGAAGAATTGCTCCATCTGTAATATCCATGTGGCGGGATCCTTGCCATCAAACTTCCTCATATCGATTTTTGGAATATGGTGATTCTTCGATCCAACATTAGCATCTATGGAATCATGATTAACATTTCTTTTGTTCTCATCATGAGTTTCCTTTACTACCTTTTCACCATTAGTGACCCTTTCTTGTAGCAACTTCTTCAATTCTTCCATGTCTGTGTTCATATCTATCTTCAAATCTGTCGTGTCTCTCTTCAAATCTGTCTTCGAATCATCCATCTTAGCTTCCATGCCCTTTATCTTAGATTCCACGCCATTTATCTTATATTCCACGCCATTTATCTTAGATTCCACACCACTTATCTTAGCTTCTGTTAGCTTTTGTGAGTGTGACATTTGTTGCACTTGTTCTTGTAATTTTGATAGATCATGTAGCATTTCTTCCTCTTCTTCATGGGTCATGCTAGAGCTTTCAGGTTCCTTACTAGGTGTTTGCATTTTCTTTCCTCGGGGCATTAGTTACCGATAATAATGCTTTACTATGCCCTTTGAATTCCATTAAACCAAGCTTACACAAAAATTTTAAAAAAACTACACACCTTTTTTCACTTTATAGAATACTGATATTGAATCTGATGTATCTCTGTAATTTCGGATCATCCAATTTTGAAATTGCTACCTATAGTAGCCTTCTGCGTCCTCTTTTCAATGCCACAAGTCTGAGCCAAATTGGATTCTCCAAGGAAGAGTTATGTGAAAGCTCCCACAGTGACTTGTTTTTAGACTAGTTCAGTAGAGCGAACTTGTATGACGTGCCACGAGTCACTGTTTCAACCTTTGAATCTGAAACACACACATAAGAAACTACAGTCCGTTCTCTTTCTGTACCTTCTTACGAAATTTCAATCCGATCCCCAGAGAGAAAGTTATGATGATTTTCCCCAGGTCACCTGTTTTGAATGTAATTCAGGAGTCTGCAAAAAGGGCAACTTCCTCAGATCATATCTCCGCAAATATCGCGCGAAAAGCTCTGAAATTTGGACCCAAGGTTCAGCGCGATTTCTTCTCAAATGGGTTTTTTTGTGACTTCTGAAACATCACAGAAAAAAGGTTATAGCGAAAATGCCACGATGACCTGTTTGGAGCAGCGAAACCCTAGAATCCAAAGCTCTGATACCAAATGTTATGAAACCAGCTCAAGAAAAGATAGAAACGATAGATCAACGCCTTATAATTCAGCCTCTTTGAGGGGGAAACCTCCTTTACATTACATAAATGAACATTTCTTGGATGATACAAATGAAAAAACCTCCTTTCTATATATAGGAGTCTAGGGAGTCACAATATAATCCAGCCGACCTAACAATAATCATATAAAGCCACAAAAATAACAATAGAGGGATTCTATGGGGCACAGAAATAACAATATGGGGGTAATAGGAGCACAACAATATAAATAAGGGGTATAACTACAATAGTAATGGGGTAATCCTAGTATTATAGGGACCCAACATATAAACATTAGCATAAGGAAATCACGATCCTTGATGACCCTGTCAGATAATGACATACATACATTAATGTGTACATATATAGAAATCAACATAATATTGATCACAACATAATTACCAAATAGCATAAGGTTAAGGTTAAGATAACTCCGTTTATCCATGCACAACATGCACAACATTGAGAACAACCATGCTCAACATAGCCAAGGAATATGGTGCCTCATATCCATTTACTTCACCTTTCTTTCTACCTTTCTCATGACTATCCTGCCACTATTCATTTACCCCAATGGACCCAACCAATCCAATTGACTATCATATTCCTACCTTCAGCTGCCCTTATACATTCACCACGCTTCATTCAGATCTTACATTACTTGTTTGGCTTCATCGAGCTCTCCCCGAGGTCCATTAACTTCCTCCTTCCCTACCAACTCCCAATACCCTCAAAACATGAAAGGAAAGACAAGAAACAAATAGGAAGGACACCCTGGAAAACCAATAACAATACAACACCACAAACAAGGTCACATGGCCATGCACGAGACACAAACAAAACCATAAATCAGGTGCAAACAAATCATAAAAGGCCGAAAAAAAAACTCCAAACAAACACCATGACTCAATACCCTGGGTTCTTAATGGTTCCAAGATAAAAATCAACCCGATCCTTATTCTAGATTTCATGGAAGTTGTTGGCTACGTGGGGCCTCACCTAGGTTCAGTAGTGAGTTTAGCCAAGAAAATATGGGCACTACCAGCCCTTTCGGCAACAGTTCGCAGTGCGCGGACTGAGGTCTCACCCGAGGTAGTATGGGAGGGTGTTGGACCCAGGTTTCTGCACCCTAGGGATGTCTTGATGAATTCTGGGAAGTTCGTGGACCGATCTTGCATGCTTGTGTTGCTCCGCACAGTGGTCTATCCTTCACAGATTGTGCGACTGCTTTCACGTAGCTCTATAAAGAGTGCGAAGAGCTGCTGTCTAGATCCTTTATCCTTACTGTGTTATTATTATAGATCTTAACTTAATTGCATATACCCAATATTCTTATTGATCATTCAATTTTCATAGCAAGTGTGCGCAATCATAAAACCGTAAAGAGATGCGTAAACATAACAGGAGTATAAACAAAGTATTTCAAAATCAACTTATCTTTTATTAATTCTCTGTCCAAGTACAATCCCAACACCGCCCTGCGCACTCAGCTACAGGGGTCTGCGCACACATCTGCAGACTCTACCAAGCCTCTGCGCACACAGCTGTAGAGCCTCTCCCTACTACTACAACCCAAGAATCGACCTTAAAGACTCAGATCGAATTCCTCATCCAAAAGAATATATGACTTAAGACCAAGAATCCCTTTTACACTTAGAGCCTCGCTCTATTTATACAATCCCATGGTCCGTGGACCATGGGTAGGCCGACACATTCTATATTAAATTACATTATTTTAGGGTGGGCAACCCTAGACTCTCGTGTTCCATGCTCGCATTTTGCGGGTTCTTTACATTACATTGACCAAAACTCAGGCTTTAATCCCCAAAACCTACTATGGGGGGATACGCTACCCAACAGGCCCCCAACACAATCATGGTGACTCGTCCCAAGTCACTCTGCTGGTGCGGTAATCTTCGCGCGGAGTCCATCCAACAACTTCTGCACTTTTCTTGCGTTTGGAACACATTATTCCACTGTCCTTTGTATCACTTGTGCGCGAATCTCTGATGCATCATTGTCAGGGGCACCCTCTTGCCTTAGCGCACATGAACCCTTCATCTGGGCCAACATTCCCTCGATCATGGCGGTGATTGTGAATGCTTCCTCGAGCTAAGGCTGGATGCATGCTTTAACCACTACTTCTTTCTGGCTTGCGATGTCCACCTGTTCCTTTAGAGCCTGGGCCTCCTTCATCTTGGCAAGTCGTTGAGTAAGGGAGACCGTCTGTGCGGTCCCCCTAATATTGTCATATGCCTATTGTAACTGCCATGCTTTTGTCTCTAGACATTGTATGGTTGGATCTTCCTGCAGTGAAGAGGGATTGATCCAACAATCCCGTGCAGTCCTGTACGACGTTCTCTATTGCTTCCAGCCTAGATTGAATGGTGTGGTTGCACTGCTCTCTCACTTCCGGGGGTGTAGAGGGTTGTGCCTTCAACCACAACTCATCGATCTATAGGTTCAGATCCAAATGAACCTTCTCGGCCTCCTCCTAGGCCTCTCTACAGTTTTTCAAAAACTCATCACAGAGGAACTGCGCCCAGTTGAACTAGACCCCCTCTGCGCACTACTCTGCCAACACAATTACAGATGCTGGCACTTCGTTGGCTCGAAATTTCCTCATTAGCTTGCTGGCTAGTAGTTGGGTGGCTACGTGCACCCCTTGGTCCTTTATGCTTGCGATTACGTACCCTCGCTTCCTCTTCTACAACTTATATTTGGTCTTCATAGCTTCTGCGAGGGCCAAGTTGCTGCTCTTTCCTACTATGGCTGTGGGGTCATTTCCTTTGATGGGCAGCTGAGAAATCCGGTGAATTAAATCGGCCATGATGGGAATCGGCTCCTCCAGCTAGAGATACCCATTATGTATTAGGCACAGTAGCTGCCAGATGACAAAAATTATGATGGGCACACGGTGGTAGTGGGGTATCCATCGTAGATGGAGTAACCTAGCCCTCTCCACATTGCATAACCATTTCTACTGCAGTAATTTCTCTGTAGCCATCTATGGGAACTTCTCATTGTCCAGGAGGTCCCAATCTTCAAACTTCATATTAGGTACCCGTCCCATCAACAGACATTCAAAACTTATTTCATTCGAAAGGAGCGAGATCTAGAGCGCACTCTTCGTGGCCTCCAAGTCCTTCGGTATCTTGGCTTTCCCCTTCCACAGGGGGATGTAGGGGGGTAAATTTATCGCTGAAGGCACTTGGGAGAGAGTCTCTGCCTCATCATCCTGTGCTTCAATTTGGGTGATCAGAGCTTGCAAATATTCCTCCTCCTCCTCTATGTCAAGGATGATGGCCTTACCCTTCTCTGTCATTCATAATTTACTAAATCGGGGGTTTCGTGGTGATACCCAGACTGGCCCCATTGTTTTCTTATCTTTTTGTGGTCGCGGTGGGTAGGGTGAATTAGGAACTTTTAGTACAGCTGCCACCTCTTCAGAATCTTCCTAGACTATATAAGGCTCAGGGGTAACTTCCATGAATAACACACTTGTTCTTGCAGCCGTCATCATGTCTGCAGTTGAGGGTAATAATAGTACGCGATTCTTAGTACTCTGTACTCGCTCAATTCTCAAACAACCAAGTGTTTCCTTGTTGCTAGCCTTGATGGTTTTATAGCATTTTTGAATTTTAATTCGACCCTTCTCCCCACTTCTGAGTCATTAATGCCTTTTTTGCAGCAGATTGTCCCAAATATCGCTCTTAATTTGTATCTTAATTGCCTACCACCCGCTCCTTTTTGCCTTAAATTGGACCTCTTGTCATGAATAGTGACACCAATGGTCACCTCCCAGCCTATCTGCGCAGCAGCGTGGCTCCCTATGCACAGCTAGAACTGCTGTGACATACTGATCCTATGCACAACCTCCTTGTCACGCAGCTCTCATACAGACTCTTTTATAGTCCCACACTCTCTTTCAACTGCTTGCCCCGCTGAGACTGTGCTTCCTACAGATAGTCTTGTGGTCACGCCCATGGTGCGAAGCTTCAAGTCACCTTTCAACCCAGTCCGCAGGCCTCCATTAGTTACCCTCACACCAGTCAATGCCTTACATTCTTCCTTATACGGTGCGCTCCCCTGGTTACTTTTTTTGATAAGGTGCAGTTGCAACCATTGTAGCAGAGCTAGAAATTCTTGGCAACAACCTTCTAATGTGGTGGTATGGCTTCCCGTATCTTGTCCTACCCTTTCGTTAACGTAACATGTTTGCGTGATTTTGGTCTCCAGTTTTCTAATTTCCGCATCTATTACCATGATTTTCTGCTTCAATCGTACCCGAGCTTCTTTGAGTTCAGGAAGATTCAAGTTCCCTCACCGAATGACTTCCTGTAAGTACATAATTCCTTTACCTGGGTCCTTGCTTAATTTCCTAATTGCGGGAGTTGTGGTATGGGGATTCTTCTCTGCTCTTATGGTTTCATCTCCTCTCGTCAGTGTTGGGATTGCTTCCGCACTCCAATTTTTTCTCATGGTCCTATAGACCTATCAAACCGCTGGTACGCACAGGTCCCATTTAGTTCGTCTCGCCTGGTGAACTTCGTTCATGATTCCACATAGCTTTTTGAATGCTCCGATGTGGAATTGTTGTCTCTTTTCCTGCTGCCACGTTTGGTTCTGATTTTCTATCCTTAGTCTGGGACGCGCTTGTACAACACACGTCTGCACCTATCGACACAAGTGGGTGCACACGCTGCTTCGTCTTGGTTGCCCAACTCTCGTTTGATGATGGGGACTTCCAAACCATAAGAAAACCCATATTCTACATTCACCCCAGTTTCCAATAGTCTTCTGATGTGTACCTCACCATCGTGTAGGTGTTTTGCGCAATGCCCATTCCAACACATCATACCGCTATTTTTCCGGTATTGCGCTTTCAAATTTGTTCAGGAATTCATCCACCGCTGTTACTCCATCATAGGTCAGCATTTCCCTTGCCTCTGTTGTCATGTAATGCAGGGATCTCATCATCATGTTGCAATTCAAAGTTTTCACTTCATGCAACTGGTTCTGCTAGCATTCTACTTCTTTGTTTGAATCCGAAGTACAGGAACTGTCGCGCTCCCATGAGATTCTCCCATCTGCAGTCAGGTTCACCCGATCCTGGCCTTGCACCGTTATTTGGTAAATACAGTCCAACTCATCATCGCATTCATCGTCACACACTGGTACGGTGTAGCATGCTCCTTCGGCTGGGTCTAGCGGAACTACTACGCGTATGGACTTTTTCTCGAATATCATGTTTTGCTTCTTTATATTGATGACTCCATTCATATTAGTGGCCTAGTCTATTCCTAGCAACGTGGGACAAGGATTGCTATCATCAACAATCTCTATTACTTCAAAGTCCGTCTATGTGCTCACGCCTTCGATATCAATTGTTACCCCTTGCAATCTCCCCATGGGAAGAATATTCTGTTGGTTCACCATTCATAATTGAATAGGGGACCACTGTAACGTGAGCCTACCCATGCATTCCCATGTTTGCTTTAGTAACACATTCGTGTCCAAACCTAGGTCTAAGATTACCTGATCCATTTCGTACTCGCCAATCTGCATCGTCAATCTCATTTCCCTCCAGGTTCAAAATGCATGCTTTTCCAGTTTCCGGACTACGCGCGGTCCCCCTGTCCCTACGCATCTAGTTATCAACTCTTGTAGTCCTTTAACTACCTTATTTTCGTGTAGCAGTTTCATGCATGTCTCTAGAAAGGTAGTATGCATGGAAGGATCCATTCCTGTCTCTGGTTGATCCTTACTACCTAAAGTGGAGGCCTCCGTGAAGCTCTTCTTAGCTTCCATGAATGTCTCCTTTGCGCGTTCTAAGTCAAACTCAGGTTCCTTTGTAGGGGCCTTGCGAACCCATGTATCTTCCTCGGGCTGCTTCCCCTTATCCTCCCCTGTGGTCGCACCGCTTTTGAGCACCATATTCACATTTGGGTCTTCTTCGCGTGGTTCAAACCTCATCATTTGAATATTTTGAGTCAGAGTAGGCTGAAGTACTCCTTTCTCATGCATCTGTGCGATCAATGTAGGACAATCTACTGCTTCATGATCGAACTAAGCATAATATGAACAAGATACTCTCATTGGGTTGGTACAATCGTGGGTGTAGTTCCTTGGTCCTCCACAATTGTAACAAATTAACTGTCTGTAGCCCCTTCCTAGTCCTCGACCTTGGCCCTGAAATCTAGCACGCACCATCCCCACGGCTGGGTCAAGGCTTCACATTTCTGTCTACATTCTATATGATGGGGCCTACTTCGTCATTAACTCATAGCTGTGACAAGTACACTAGTCATGGCCCACTGATCTACAAAAATTACAAAGTAGTTGCTGAGGAGTCTGTGTATACTTCTACAACAAGTGACAATTATCCATCATGTGATTTTCTCCTATCTAGCAGATTGTGCACCATAGCGTGGGTGCTGCACTTGGCCCTACGTGTGCCTCTGGTCTCAACGGCATTGGTCCCCCTCCTGCCAAGTAGTTCGCAAATACTGGAAAGTGGTCTTTGTCATGGCCATGGCCTTTGCATTTTATGCACCACACTTCTTTGCGCACCTTTAGCCGTGGAACCCTATCCTGCTTTAAACTCTGCATCTCCAAGCATAAATTCTGTAGTTGCGCATGGATTTGTTGGACTCTCAATCCCAGATCCTAGTATTAGTGTTTCATGCAACCTCATTGCCATTTCCAACGCTTCAGCCTGGGTTGAAAGCTTCTGCTGTGAAAACGCCATCCTCAGGTGTGGTGTCAAAGACGCCACAAACCATGCGCGGTGTTGTGCATCCATTAGTGTCATATTAGCCTCATGGATCATACTCTTTAGCCTCTAATCTAGATCCCAGGGGGTCTTACTTGGAAGCATCGCAATTTATTTAAATCTGATGATTGGCTATGTCCCTGATTTTGGCCGGCTAAATTCTCTGTTCAGCGCATTCTAGATCTCCTCTATTCTTGCATTTGGGTGATCATTAGAGTGCTTGATATACCATGTTAGCGTGTTATCTTGTAGCGCGCTCACTAATGTGGCCTTCTTAATGTTGTTATCCATGACCCCTTGTGCTTCCCACACTACTCTTACCACAAACCAGAACTGGTCCGGATCCTCATTCCCTACTCCCCTGCATATGGGTAGCTTGATTATGCTTGCCATGCTAAACTACAGGTTTGGTGGAGGTGGGTTGGGTGAAGATGGAGGTGAAGTAGGTGAAGCGGGTGATGGCGTAAGTGGAGGTGATAACTGTGGAATGCGCTGCCTTATCAAACTGACCACACTTCTTAGAGAAACCCAAGTGAGCTCTTCCTTGCTGTCTCGTGAAGGTGAAATTAAGGGATTGTTTCCTAATCCCTCAGTACCTTTGTAGATCTATCCACTCTGAGTCGTTCTAAACATTAATGTATTCGCATAACCTGCTTTTCACATAATAACATCTTAATCCAAGTATTCAATGATTTAATGTACTTACCTCATGGTCCCTTGATAAAACATCGTTTTGCTTCGCTATAGCTCAGGGTCGTGTCTACTGCGAACTTAGTGATAAATCCCCCTATTATCCAGTCAAGCCAATGGTCCACAGTTCACGCGATCTTACCTTCCGATGCCTCTAGTCTGCACACTAACTCCGGAGTCCACACTATCAGTTGGTTGAGCTTGCACCTTCCCTGGCTGTCTGCTAATTTGACGATCCACTCGTATAGTTCGGAAGTAAAGGATGTGAAGAAGATCTTGTGGATTTTCGTATACACGTAGTGATCCAACCACCTTTTCTCGGATATATGCGGAGTTCTGTTTTCTTGTGTCATGAACTCGTGAAGCTTCTTGCCCAACCACTCTTCAATTTCCTTCTTTATTGGGTTCCAGTGGCACGACATCATACATCCCTTAGGCATATCCCGGTCCCAGCAACGAAACCATTTGTTGGCTACGTGGGGCCTGACCTAGGTTCAACAGTGAGTTTAGCCAATCAAATCCCAGTACTACTAGCCCTTTCAGTAACAGCCTGTGGTGCATGGATTGAGGTCTCACCCAAGGTAGTATGGGAGGGTGATGGAACTAGGTTTCCGCACCCTAGGGATATCTTGATGAAGTCTAGGAAGTTCACAGACCGATCCTGCGTGCTTGTGCTGCTTCGCGCAACAGTCTATCCTTCGCAGCTTGTGCGACTGCTTTCGCGCAACTCTATAAATAGCGTGAAGAGGTGCTGTCTAGATTCTTTATCCTTACTGTGTTATTATTATATATATTAACTTAATTGCATATACCTAATATTCTTATTAATCATTCAATTTTCATAGCAAGTGCGCACAATCATAAAACTGTAAATAGATGTGTAAACATAACAGGAGCATAAACACACAGTATTTCAGAATCAACTTATCTTTTATTAAGTCTTTGTCCAAGTACAATCCCAAATCTGCCCTACACACTCAGCTGTAGGGGTTCGCGCACACAGTTGCGGACTCTACTAGGCCTCTGCGCACACAGCTGCAGAGCCTCTCCCTACTACTACAACCCAAGACTCAGACTTACATACTTAGAGCGAATTCATCATCCAAAAGAATATATGACTTAAGACCAAGACTCCCTTTTACATTTAGATCCTCGCTCTATTTATACAATCCCATGGTCTGCGGACCATGGGTAGGTCGACACATTCTATATTAAATTACATTATTTTAGGGCGGACAACCCTATACTCACGAAAACTTGGGCTTTAAGCCCCAACACCTGCTATGGGGAGATCCACTGCCCAACATAAATCTCTTTTCCATTAAATCCCCTGCATCACACTATCATAAACACACAACTATCAATGCATAAATAAACATAATAGTATACTGGTTACCTTACCTTGTTGTGTCAGGAATGTTGCCTTGTAACTGACCATGTACACATATCATTTATCAAGGGATGCCAATTCCTTTGACGGATCCAACTATAAATATAGACCAACTATTATGCCTGTCAAATACATGTTCATGAATCTAGCACATATCCACACAATGTCAGACAAAATCAAGGCTAAGAAGACTACCTATATTCATGCAAAGAACTCATTCGTTTTGAGTTGTGGTTTCCAAACATAGGCAAAGGAATTTTCACCCAATTCCTTTCTTTTAACTGTTACCTTGTGGTAATTGAGTCTTACTATGTACTGTCAAATCACCCAACTGTTAGTTATATTAACTAATCAACTGTTACCTTGTCACGCTAATATCAAACATATTGTTTTGCAACTACTCACACATGTTAGTCACATGTTCCAAAATCAAGAAATCACATCTATTGGGATCCAAACTTGCATGTTTTTACTTACCTTTTTATCCTATTTTCCTTCACATTTCACTCCTAACTAAGTCATTTCATATCATAAATCGCGCAGGTATACCTATAATCATGTATTTATGAATTAATTAATCATTGAACCATAGTCTAGGGGATTATGACCAAAGTGCTTGCTAAGCTTCATCTTATGAGCAGATTTCCAAGTCAAATAGCTAAGTTTACATGTTGAGCTGGTAGAGCTATTATTGAACTGTAGTTGTAATGGTAGAATTGATCCAGACTTCCTCTTTCTATCTTTTGCATTCAGTTTTGGGCTTCTTACAACATTCATGTAAATCTCAGGCAACAATTACCTTTATCTCAGGAACTAATTTTGTATAATAAAGCATAGAGAGTTTGAAACAGGGGGTTGGAGACAAGAGAATTGAGCTTTGTAATAGAGACACATTAATGAAATTTACGGTTTTCTGATCTTTCTTTGAGTTTGTGAGTTTATCACAACCCTGATTAGGGAGGTGGGCCCACTCTCCTGATCAGGTGCTGTTGAGATAGTGTGTGCTAGTTTCTTTTCCAAGTATGTATTTATTTTCCTTGCTGTGATGGTTTGATGCAATTGCTATGAATCAAATTTCTATTACAGTGAATTGTTGCTATCATTTCAATTGCTGTTACAGTGAGCTATTGCTATCATTTCCATTGATGTTACAGTTAATTATTGCTATCGATTCAATTTCTTTTATAGATTAGTTATTATTGTCATTTACACTTGTTGTTACAATTGTTTATTATTCGTTGATGAATTCTCAGTCAATTCTAGGTTGTACAATTGTTACCTGCATATATTTTGTGCATTAGGCTTGAAATAACTAGTAGATCCGGGGTTGATAATTAATGTGGGAAAGGGTTGAATAGTTTTATTCAAACTTGGACACCAACATTTTGGCACCGCTGCTGGGGAGTCTATCAAAGTTATAAGAGCACAACCGATTTTGGTCACTGGATCAATCTCGTGTCCTGGGGAGAGAAGTTTTCTTACTCTACTCCAGGTTCCGAGCTTTATTATTTTTTATTTTTCTATCTTTATTTCGATTGATTGTGTAGGGGCTGTTCTCTCGCCCTCGGGAAGGAAGTTTTCTTACCTTACTCCAGGCCCTGAGTTTAATATTTCTCTGCTTATTTTGTTTTTCTTTTTTCTCTTAAAACCTTTCTCTCATCTTGGGGATGGAAGTTTTCTTACCTTGCTCTAGGTCTTGAGTTGAGAATTTTCTTGATTGGTTTGTTTTTTCAAGAATCACTCTCTCACCCTGGGGAAGGAAGTTTTCTTACCTTGCTCTAGGCCCCGAGATTACGATTTGTTTTACTTTTTGTTTTGTTTTGTTTTTTTTCTTTTCTTTTGTTTTTTGTTTTTTGTTTTGTTTGTTTGTTTGTTTGTTTTTGTTTTTTTGTTTTTGTTTTTGTTTGTTTGTTTTTGTTTTTGTTTTGTTTTTGTTGTTTTTTGCTTGTTTGTTTGTTTTTTGTTTTTGTTTTTGTCTTGTTTTTTTTTTCCAAACCATTCTCTCGCCTTGGGGAGGGAAGGTCTCTTACCCTTCTCCAATCCTTGAGCTGTGAGAACTTTTAATGCTTTAAATGCATGAATAAAGATCCGAATAAAAGGGGCAGAGGAGGACCCCCAAAGAAATGAAGGAATTATTTAGGTAGGAACACCTACATCCAGGAAATCATTGCGAAGGCCAAAGATGAATCATCTTCACGAGCCACTGTTAGGATAAGGACTCACACACAGTCTGAGGGGCAGTCTGTTGAACAACCAATATTACCCTCGGGAGTGAGGATACCCCTTTCAAAAATTGAAGGAGAAGAAGTAGAGAGCAAGGAATAAAAAAAAAATAGGAGTATTCCCTTCACTAGCAGAAGAAGAGGAATTAGCAAGCAGAGGGTCAGAAAAAGAAATCAATCCAAGTGCACCTGCTGAAGGAAATTTGGGGGGATTTGTGTCACCGCATGATCATGGAAGTTCTGTTAAGCGACCTTAATAACCAATTGTCATACAACAGGAACATGTTGAAATTTCGAGTGATTATTGAAGGGTATTCATGGCACATCCAACCCCCTCGATTGAATTTCCAATTGGAGATATTAGAGGTGATGCGCCAATGAAGCCCATTCCACTGACCGCTTTGCCAAACTTCCATGGGATTTCCTCAGAAGATCCAGATACATTTCTGTTTGATGAGCCTCATCATTGGGTAATTATATGGGCCTTAATTCACATCCTAGCTTAGTGAAACCAACTATTCTCACAACTTATTACATACTTTTGATTATATTTTGTTTATGAGATGAGTTAGAGTTGGATATTTTTCTTTGTGGTATAATGTGCATTTAACGTAGGATTAAAGGATAAAAGCAAGGAATTTTGGCAAACACCTTGGTCAAAAATCGAATGGGACAAGGGAGAGGAATGATAGGAGGTAAATCCTCCTCATTTACTACCCCTCCATTCAAATATTCCTCCATCAGCTTAGAGTGAAAACAACCAAATCATGAGGACTAGAAGGCAGCTAAGCAAGTGAAAGTCAAAGCACCAGTTTATCTCAAGTTTGGGAGCCGAGCATCCCTAAGTTTAAGGAAGTCGTTGGAGACTTCAGTCATATAAGTAGAGAGGCCTAGGACCTTAGTAGGTTTAGAACTTTTGATTGTAAAACTTTACTCTATCTTTGAGCTGCAAGACTTGACAGTGACAATTTTTTATGTAATCCATTGTTTTTATAATAAGGATGAGTTTTGTTTTGAGTCGGCACTGAGTTAACTCAAAGGACTGAAGCTCTTGGGTTAGGGCCCAACCCTAGCAGCTAAGGTTCCTCTTTATTGTACATGTATGCTAGCATAGATTCATGGTTTAATCGTTTATTTTCTTAAGTAGTTTCATTTCCATTACAACAGTGTAGTGTAGATTGGTTGTGTTTCATATTTCTAGTTATCGCATGAGCTTTGGAGTTTGTTGTCTTGATTAAGTACTTGGTTCATTTCATCGTTATCGTCTTCAATCACTCTCTTTCTGTAATAGATCTCACTCATATTCTCATTTCCTTCAGCACAAAATTATTAAGTGGAAGCTAATAAAACATGTCTTCATTAGATTATACCTATAGATTTCCTTACCTTCCGATCCACAACAAACCTAACCAATCTTTGTCCGATTCATTTCAACGCTTGACTTTATGCGCTCCAAATCTCCACCGTCAATCTGTCTAGCTTGATCCAATGGCTATCGCGTCATATCAACACTTTATGTGCTCCAAACCTCCACCATCGATCTGTCTAGCTTGATCCAAAGACTATCACGCCATCTCGATACTTTGTGCACTCCAAATCTCCACTGTCGATCTATCTAGCTTGATCCAACGACTATTGCACAATATCGTGCAGATTCTTGCATGACTGTTATTTGCCCGAGAGCACGTGAGAAAAGTGGTTTTCCCATGCTACGTGTCATTCACTTAGGCTAATCGCGCAAAATTTAGATATATAGCTTACAACTTTAAGGGCGTGAGAGAAACTACTTGCCGCCTATGGAAACCCGCTCCATCATTTCGCACGTTTTTTCCCCTTCTATCACCACGTAACTTGATGTGATCCATCCATCTATTCACTTCATCTCTACGATAAGATCTTTGCCATTCATATTTTGATTATTCCTATTTGTCCATCTCTTCACTTAACCTCCTATGATAAGATCTTCGCCATTCACCTCCCGTTAGTCCTATTCATCCATCTATTGAATAAACCACTCACGATAAGATCTCTGCCATTCATCTTTTGATTAGTCCTGTTCATCCATCTATTCACGTAATCTCCTACGATAAGATCTCCACCACTTATCTTCCATTTTACTGTTCGTTGATTGATCCAATGGTTCCTATGCACTTCTGATTCGTTACGTCCTCCTTTCACTAATTTCAATCTTTGCTTGTTCTTCCGCTTGAATCCTTGCATGCTTGATTTTACCAAAACACCAAAAACGCAAAAACATACTTAGTTTAGTTTTCTTACTTACACATTAGTTTGGTTTGATGCTCTTTACTTCTATAATTTAGATAGCAGCATGAGGTTAGTGTTGATTTAACAATTCTGCTTAGTTTAGCTGTTTAAATGGTTAATTACGATATGGTGTGATTTAAAATTACACGTTGTTTTCTTCATTTTTGCAGTAGAGTAGATCTCTTAGAATAGATTTTCTCTTCTTCCATCAAAGAATCAAGCTTCTTATGACTTTATAGAAGTCTGGCTTGGAACCCCTGGGGTCTCTTGCCAGATGAACAAATGACAACAGGAAGGACCTTCACTTCTACTTGTGCATATAGAACTGTCACCTCCAAGTTTGTACGAAACCCAAGTTAATAAGTAAAGCTGGTAGCCTAGGAGTTGTAGCATCCTTGCTACAATACTGGCGCTCATCACTTTTTGGCACCGTTGTCAGGGAGGTGTCAGAGTAGAATGTGAGTACTGCTATCTTTTCTTCTACTTCTTATCTTCAATTTTCTGCCATTAGTTTATTTCTGCAAGAGTAATCTAGTAGCTTCCTTCTTTCACTTGTCATTATCTTCTTTCCTTTCCATTCTGCAAGTAGAATTTCAATTCAAAAAGTAGTTTCTTTCTGTCAGTAGTTTTCATTCAATCAACAATTTCATTTCTGCAAAGTACTTTCTTGCTAAAAAAATCTTCCAAAAACCAACCCAAAAACATTTCCTTTCATGCCTCATAGGAGTAGGGACAATTTAGGAAAATTCTTTCCAAATACCCCCACTGCATCCAACAGCCAACCTTCTCTCTTCTTCAGTTGCTGTGAACTGGAGGAACCCTTAGGTGAGAACCATGACATATTTGAAGAACCTATAGGGGAAGAAGAAGAGGAGGAACCCATTCCTACTAAACCAATGGCTGAAAACCGAAATGACAGAGGAAATAGAGAGATAATTAAGGGTGCCTTCCACATTAGGGAAACCAATGGTAACACTAAGATGAAGAATATAAGCTCCTCTACTCTACCTCATTTCCATGGCCTGACCACAGATGGCCCTGAAACTTTCCTATTTGAGTTTGTTGTCATATGTCGAACCTATGACTATAAAGATGATGAGAAAAGGTTAAAATTGTTTCCATCTACCCTCAAGGATGCAACATTGCACTGGTTCATGGGTTTACCTAGAGATAGCGTCACAACTTGGGCTCATATGTAGCAGGCTTTTAACAAAAAATATAGGGACTACTATAGGTTAGAGGATACTAAAGAAGAGATTTTCAAGATGACCATGAGTCAGGATGAATCCTTATAGGACTATGAAGTGTTGGGTTGTGTTATATTCTTTCCACGACTATCCCATGTAGTTAACCGGGGGTTAGAGGGGGGGAGGTCATAGGGGGTTTGAGGGGCACCCGTAACCCCACTTTATGGGGTCTGGGGCAGCACCCCAAAAAATTTTGGTTTTGGACCCTATGTTAGGTTGGGCGGACCCACCTATGGTTTTGTGCATGACTTTCGCACATGTTTTTGGATGCAATGGTTTTTGGTCCATGGATTTGGACGCGATGGTTTTTCGGTCCATGGTATTGGATCCCCTGCATGTATAAATATGTATTGTAACATTGAAAGGAATATAAATGAAAAATCAAGTTGGTATCCCAGTTTTGGGATCCAGGGGAAAATCTCGTGTATATGTGTTTTATGTGTTATGCTCTCGCTTTGTTTATTTTATGTGTTTTAGAATTCATATGTAGGTAATTTCTGTACGAGGTTAAAACCTACATTTGGTATCAGAGCTGTTTTGGCTTCAAGGGGATGCCTTTGTTGCTGAGGGGTTTTGCTGGGCCTGTGGTAGACCTTGTTTAGTGGGAGATCTGCAAGATTGATTCTGGTGGTGAAAGAAGATGGCGAGTAGTGGAAATATAGAGATCGAGAAATTTAATGGTCAGAGTTTTGAGTTGTGGAAACTCAAGATGGAGGATCTATTGGTGGATAAAGATCAGTGGATTGTGGTAGATCCGAGTATTAAACCAATGGGAGTGTCCGATGAAGAATGGAAGAAGTTGGATAGGAAGGCAAAGAGCACAATACGATTGTGTGTCTCAGATTCAGTATTGTTGAATGTATCAAGGGAAGCTACGGTGAAGGCTTTGTGGGACAAGTTAGGGACTTTGTACCAATCTGAGTCTCTGGTGAATAAACTGTTCCTGCATAAAAAGCTGTATAACTTGAGGATGAAAGATGGAGACTCGGTGACAGAGCATCTGAATGCATTTAATACTGTGGTAAGTCAGTTAGCATCTATTGATATTAAAATTTTAGATGAAGATAAGTGCATCAGTTTGTTGTGTTCTCTACCAGATTCATGGGATAGTCTGGTTATTGCAATAGGTAGCAATGCAACTGCCTTGTAGTTTGATGAAATAGTCTCAGCCTTATTGACAGAGGAGATAAGACGAAAAAATATGGAGAGCCAGAATGTTGATGCCTTGTCTGTACGAGGATGATCCTAGAACAGAAACAAAAATAAGTCATCTAGTGGGAGATCTAAATCTAGAGGGAGATCTAAATCTCCAGGAAAACCTGTAAAGGTGGTGTGCTGGAAATACGGAAAGGAAGGCCACTTTAAAAGGGACTGTAAATCTAAAGCTCCTGACAAAGGAAAGGGATCTGATGAGGCTCCTTCTATAGAGGCGAAAAACACCTCAGATGAAGGTGGGGATGTGTACTTGGCTTCTTCAAGTACACATGTAGATCATGAGGCATGGTTGATTGACTTAGGTGCATCCTTTCACTTCAATCCCCATAGGGAGTGGTTCTACGAGTATGAGAAATATGATGGTGGTGATGTATTCTTAGGGGATGACAGGAAGGCTAGAATCATTGGTCGTGGAAAAGTAAAGTTGAAGTTGCAAGGTGGAAGGGTTAGAATGCTTCCAGGTGTTCTACATATTCCTACATTAGCCATAAATTTGATTTCTATAAGCAAGCTAGATGATGCAGGTGTAAAAATAGTGTTCGAGAAGGATACCTGCAAAATGGTTCGAGGAGCACTGGTATTAATGTGGGGAGTTTGGATTGGAACTCTGTACAAGCTGCAAGGTAGCACTGTTATTGATGGGTGCAATAGTTCTATGGTTCCTAAAAGTGGAGTAGAAAATCTAATGGTCTCTAGAGAAAAGACCATGCTGTGGCATCAAAGGCTTGGACATATTGGAGAGAAGGACCTTCGAATACTTCATGGTAAAGGTATGAGTAATAGCTCTCTAGATTTTGGTTTCTATGAAAATTGTGTATATGGGAAGCAGAATCGGGTGAGTGTCCCCACTGGTATTAAGAGGACAAAACAGATATTAGAGCTTGTGCACAGTGATGTGTTTAGACCTGTGAAGGTTCCATCATTGTGTAAGTCTGTGTACTATGTATCATTTATAGATGACTTCTCAAGGAATACATGGATATATTTCCTTAAGAAGAAATTTTAAGTCTTTGACATGTTTAAAGAATTTAAGGCTTTCATGGAAAATTAGACAGAGAAGAAGATAAAGGTGTTGAGGACAGATAATGGTGGAGAGTTTTGCAGCAGGGAATTTGAAGAATTCTGTAAGAAGTGTGGTATAGCACGGCAGAAGACTACTCCATATACACCTTAGCAAAATGGAGTTGTAGAAAGAATGAACAAGACGTTGATGGAAAGGGCAAGAAGCATGCTCAGTGGTGTCAGGTTAGGACAAGAATTCTGGGCAGAGGTGGTGGATAGTGCATGTTACCTGGTCAACAGGTCACCTTCATTAGCATTGGAGGATAAGACTCCACAAGAGGTATGGATTGGTAAGAAACCCTCTCTTTCACATCTAAGGGTATTTGGATGTGATGCATATGTACATGTTCCAAAGGATAAACGAACCAAGTTGGATAGTAAATCTGAAAATTGCATCTTTATTAGGTATAAAAATGGTTTAAAGGGTTATAAGCTTTGGAACCCAGTAACAAGGAAGGTTGTGTACAGTCGAGATGTGGTGTTCAGAGAGGTGAAAGATGTTATTAAACATGAAGTCCAACCTAAGGAACCTGAGAAGATAGAGTTTGAGCTAAAGGAGGAAGAATCAGACTCTACAACAGAGGAGGAATCAGAAGTTGAAGAGCCACAAACTCTGGTTGTGAGAAGATCAGTTCGAGAAAGAAGGCAACCAGAAAGGTATAGTCCATCTGATTTCTATTCAAATTTTTCTTTGTTTGTTACTGATGATGATCCCAGAACTATGAAGGAAGCAGTGGATTCAGAGGATGGAAAACTCTGGAAAGAGGCCATGGTTGATGAAATAAAATCTTTGCACAAAAATGAGGCTTGGGATCTGGTGGAGTTGTCGGCTGGAAGGAAACCCATTGGCAGGAAATGGGTGTTCAAAAAGAAGACAAATGCAGAAGGAAAAGTGGAGAAATACAAAGCTCGGTTGGTAGCAAAATGTTATTCCCAGGTGTCGGGAATTGATTTTGGTGATATTTTTTCTCCTATTGCCAAGGTAACTTCTATTAGATTACTTTTATCTGTTGCTGCTGCTTTTGATTTTGAGGTAGAATAGATGGATGTGAAGACAAAATTTCTTCATGGGGATCTGGAAGAGGAGATCTACATGAAGCAACCTAAAGGCTTTGCGGTGAAGGGTAAGAAAGAACTGGTATGCAAGTTAAAGAAGTCTCTGTATGTGTTAAAGCAGTCACCAAGGATGTGGTATTAGAAATTTGATACATTTATACGGGGACTTGGCTTCACCAGAAGCAAAGCAGATCACTGTGTGTGTTTTAAATTAATTGGTGACCGTGTTATTTATCTGGTCTTGTATGTGTATGATATGTTGCTGGTTAGAAATGACAAAGAAATTATCCAGGATTTGAAGACCCAATTGTCCTCCAAATTCGACATGAAAGATCTTGGTGCTGCAAATTATATTTTGGGAATGGAAATTAAAAGAGATCGGGCAAAGAGGAAGCTCTGGTTAAACCAAAGGAAGTATGTCGAGACAATACTACAGAGGTTTAATTTGTAGGATAGTAAACGAGTGAAGGTTCCTATTCCTGTAGTTGTGAGGTTATTTGTTGAATAGTGTCCCAAGACACAAGAAGAGGAAGAGGACATGTCGCGTGTTCCATATGCAAGTGCAGTCGGTAGCTTGATGTATGCAATTGTCTGTACTAGACTAGACATTGCACATGCAGTGGGAGTATTGAGCAGGTTTATGTCAAAACTAGGAAAGGAGCATTGGACAACAGTAAAGCAGGTTTTCAGATATTTGCGTGGCACTAGTGATTATGGTTTGTGCTACCAAGGAAGACCAGGATTGGACAGAGTGTTGGATATTCATGGTTTTGTTGGTGCAGACTGGGCTAGAGATCTAGATCAGAGAAGATCTACAAGTGGGTAAGTGTTTAACCTATTTGGAGGTGCAGTCAGTTGGATGAGTAAGAAACAATATGTAGTGGCACTATCAACTACAAAGGCAGAATACATGGCAGCCACTCATGCAAGCAAGGAAGTAGTTTGGTTGCAGAGATTGTGTTCAAGTATGGGGTTAGTACAGGAAGCTATAAGGATATACTGTGACAGCCAAAGTGCAATTTTCTTGGCAAAGAACCCTGCATATCATTCAAATACAAAGCACATTGATGTTCAGTATCACTTTGTGAGGGATATGATAGAAGAGAAAAAGGTGTTGTTGGTAAAGGTGGACACTTTGAAGAATACTACAGATGCATTGAAAAAATCTGTGAGCTCTGAGAAGTTCTCTTGGTGTAGAGAAACAATGGGCGTTGCAAGGCTGGATAAATGACTAAGCTCTCTTGTGGCCCCTTGTGGAAAGAAAACAACAAGTGGGAGAATGTTGGGTTGTGTTATATTCTTTTCATGACTAGCCCATGTAGTTAATCGAGGGTTAGAGGGGGGCAAGTCACAGGGGGTTTGAGGCGCACTCGTAACCCCACTTTGTGGGGTCCGGGGTAGCGCCCTGGAAAATTTTGGTTTTGGACCCTATGTTAGGTTTGGCGGACCCACCTATGGTTTTGTGCATGATTTTCACACATGTTTTTAGATGCCATGGTTTTTGGTCCATGGTTTTGGACATGATGGTTTTTCGGTTCATGGTATTGGATGCTTCGACATGTATAAATATGTATTGTAACATTGAAAGGAATATAAATGAAAAATCAAGCTGGTAGTCCTGGTTTTGGGATCCAGGGGAAAATCTTTGTGTATATGTTATGCTCTCGCATTGTTAATTTTATGTGTTTTAGAATTCGTATGCAGGTAATTTCTGTACGGGGTTAAAACCTACATGAAGAAAGATTCGAACTCAGTTACAAAAGGGCTAGGTGCACACTTGACCCCGAGTCACTGAAGCTGGTCCTGCTCAGAGGAGTAAGGGAAGATCTTCCAGATACCTTACCTCTGTTAGCAGGAGGAGATATCTACCAATTACCCTATGAGGATATGAAGACTGTATTTAGAAACATTCTAGGGTAGCCAGGAAAAAGGGTAGGGGTTGTCAACTTATGGCCCGTACATCATCTTCCAACTCATCCATCAAGGGTGAAATTGGAAATATGCTGGAAGATTTCAAAAGTGAGATGCTACAAACCCTTGCCTTGCAATTGGATACCATGAACATCGAAAGGAAGCAAGAGGAAGAAGAGAGAGCCTTGGCCATCTTTTGTCCTAGATGCACCAGGAGGCATCCTAGGAATGAATGTCCATTGAACTACATTGAGATTTGCTCAGTCTGTGAAGAAAATGACTCCAAAGACAAGTGCCCTTCTTTACCTGGACTCAAAGATGTATATCAAGGAGCTGAAGGGGTCACTGAGCCACTTTGTTACATCAACAAAAGGAGAACTCCTGGGCCTAGACCATACTAGAAGGGTATGCAAGGGTCATCCCATGCATATCACAACCCAAACCAAACCATAATTATGCCTTCTTGGGGACCCCCTACTCATCCTTCCTGGTCTACACCCCCTCCTTGGTCCTATGCATCTCAGTATCATTGCTAGCTAGCCAGCCAGTCATTTAAACCTTATGTTCATCCACAACTTGGGTGGAATACCCCACTAGAGGGGTAGGGGTCCCAATACAATAATGCTCCAGCTCTCTTACCTCCACCACCTACCCAACCACAACTCCTACACTTTGCTCCACCCAAGCAACCCTAGATGCCTTCCCAGCCAAATCCGAACCCAAACAATAGGCAAGCTCAACAAGTATATAGTGGAGAGACATCATACCAAGCTTATGCTATAGAAATCTAGGAGATCAACCTAAGATCTTGGAGAATTCTCCAAGATAACCAACCTCCCTCTCCACATAGGGAGGTTGAGGAACAAAGAGAGGAAAGCAACCTTAAAGTAAATCCACCCTTTCCTAAGAGATTAGCCCAAACACTCCATCCTACCCCAGAAGAAACTGAACTTCTAGGAGAATTGAAAAATCTATGTGTAAAGATTCCCCTTCTCCAAGAAATAAAATATGTTCCCATTTACAATAATTTGATTAAGGAGAAGTGCTTCAAGCATCCAGGAAGAAGAAAAAGGGATGCCCCTACCATTAATGTCATTGGGTAGCTGTCTAAATTAATGCTGGGGAAAGTAATATGTCTGAAGTATTTGGACCTTGGAAGCCCTGTAGTAGATGTGCACATCAATGACACCATTGTCCCACACACTCTGATTGATCTTAGGGCTGCCATTAATGTGATGACCAAGGACACCATGATCAAGCTCAAACTCCAAAGGTCATTGAGGAAGACCACAACATTTATGCAACTTGCAAACTGTTCCACAGTCACCCCTAAGGGAATTGTGGAGGCTGTGATGGTCTCCATTGACTCCTAGGAGTACCTTGTAGATTTTCTAGTTCTCCAGCCTAAGGCTAAGCTTACTGGTTACCCTATCATCCTTGGGAGGCCATGGTTGGCCACAACTCATGCTTACATTAGCTGCAGAGCTGGGAATATGACCATCAAGAATGGGCATATGTCCAAACAGTTAGCCCTATACCCTCCTACTCAACCTTCTCTAGAGCATGATTTACCTTTATGGTTGGAGGAGGAGGAAGAAGATGATATTTATTCAACCCAACTTTATGCTTTGGAAGCAACCATAGGAGGAGGAAAACAAGATGAGGATGACTTAATTGAACACCTGCTCCAAAGTCCAACTCCTAGTTCGTTACCATTAGAAGAAGAAGTAAGGGAAACACAGAAAAATCATCCAGTTGACTTATGCTTGGCCAATTCCAACCCACTCCGTGTCAAAACCATAGAATTTGGCCTAGACAAAAGTTTTAAAATTAATCCATCTCTTTCTGCTCTTGAAGAGGAAAATCTATGCAACATGCTAAGAGAAAATCTAGAAGCCTTCACTTGGAGTTACAAGGAAATGAAGGAAGCACACCCCTCAATGTGTACTCACCACATATGCATCAAAAAAGGTTGCAAGCGAGTCCAACAACCACAAAGGATGATGAATCCAACTCTTAAAGATATAGTCAGAGAAGAACTGCAAAAAATACTAGATGTAGGATTCATTTACCCTATCTCTGACAGTGAGTGGGTCTCTCCTTTAGTGTTAGTTCCCAAGAAAAATGGTAAGTGGAGGATTTGTGTCGATTACAGGGAGTTGAAAAAAGGCACAAAGAAGGATCATTTTCCCCTACCCTTCATTGACCAAGTGCTAGATGGCCTGGCAAGGAAGAAGTTCTTTTCTTTCCTCGATGGATTCAGTGGGAACAACCAAATCCAAATCTGCCTAAAAGACCAGGAAAAGACCACATTCACCTGTCCTTGGGGTACTTTTGCCTATATGGTCCTTCCTTTTGGCCCATGCAATTTTCCTGCCACTTTCCAGAGATAAGGCTTGAGTATTTTTTCTGAATTAGTACATGATGTAGTGGAAATTTATATGTATGAATTTACACCTTATGGATGTGATTTTCAAGAAGCCCTAACTAACCTAGGCACAATATTTCACAAATGCATTTAAATGAACCTATCTCTTAGTCCAGAAAAATGTGAATTCTTAATTACTGAAAGGACTGTGCTAGGTCATTCAATATCTCAGCAAGGACTGTAGGTGGACCCAAACAAAATAGCAATAATCCAAAGGGTCCTGTTAGCACTTAAATCTGCCCTAGGCTGAAGGAAGGCAAAATTCAGGGTAACCACAAACCACGCTTAGTCTGGTAGCTAGCCCTACCAGAATAGGAGAGGGCTCTCTCCGAGTCACGCTCAGTGAATAGATAAGTAAAAAACGGTCTGAGATGACTTACAGTGGAATATTGGTCTTAGGCTAGTAAGTGAATAAGGATACGAGAATCAATTTTTATAAATGACCGAGCTTCTGGGATGGTATGGGACCAACGAACAGCAACGAACAAAGAATTTAATACAAAGGCACAGATTACTTCGTGAGGCAAGGCAGGCGGAAAGTGTAGCAATTTAGTTTGGGATAACACGGAATGGAGAGACTGTTTAGGAGAGTTAAAAGGGCATAGGAACATGAATCCTTTTCAACAGAAGAAGAACACTGAACATGAAATTTTCCCACAGGCAAAGCAATAAAATTGAATTCTACCTTATCTAAATCAGAAAATTTCACTGGAAATGAACATGAATTGAATTATGAAACATAACAAAATACATATGAAAACATAAGAGACAAATTTGATACACTCACAACCACATGAATCTCATGAAATAGAGCCGCTGCCTTTCATTAATTCTCTGTCAAAAATACACAGTGAAGAAACAAAGTTTCTTTCCCACAGTCTCCCAGAAGTTACAAGCCAACCAACCCTTTGCAAATGGTTTACATACAATATATAGAATGTGCCATGAAGAGATAGAACGCCCAAGGGTTGGGGAGTTACTCGAATCATTACAAAATGGAGATGAAGAGCCAACCATCAGCTACACGTGCAGCGCTATAAACATGACATTTGGCTTGGGTGACCATTTGCCTTCCTTCGCCACTTGGATAGAAGTCCATCTGGAAAGAAAATGCTTTAAATGCCGCCTTTGGTGCCAAAAAACCGAAGTGTAGATGAGCGGGCCCACTTGGAGAAGTCGTGAATCAAAATTTCGCAAAACGGAAGCAAATTTGGCAAATTTTCCTCTGTGTGCCGCGCTACTTTGGGGCCTGTTTTGGGGCACTTGTAGGTGTCCAAAATGTGCCCAAGTGGGCTTGTTGGAAATACTGTCGTCTCTACTTTCTAACCCAACTAGAATTTATGAATTTGGTGCTCATTTGCCCCTCCAAATCTTCATTCTCCCAAGACTGCTTCCTGTGTGTCAAAAAAGGGGCAGAGAGGCCATTTTTTTGGGTGTTTTTGACCTCTTGGAGACTCAGATCTTGGCCAAAATTCTTGTCCAAGCACTAGTAGTCGTGATTTTCCATGCTAAATCCAAAAATGCAAACCATTCCTCATTTGGAGCTCTAGATTTTTAGCGCCGCGCCACAGGGAGAAAAACCCTGTGTTTTGCCCAAAAATTTGTCATGTGACCAAAAATTCCCCAAATTTCTTGAAATTTGGGCTGGAGGTTCTCTATGGGGTGTTATGATGGGCCAAGGAAGCCTTAGCCAAGATTCAAAGCTGATATTTCTCTTTTGCCTCTTTTTCCTTTCTTGTTGCTTTCCTCAATTTCGCCTTCAAGCTCCTTATCCGGGCCCTTGCACTCATATTTCATGTCCTGTAATGATAAGCCATGTGTCTTAGCAAAGCATGGTCCTGGTCGGCCTTGTCTAGTAGCCTCTCCAAGTGCATGTTCATGCTCTCAAGATGGGCCTCCCGGTCCTCATTGATCTCTTGCTCCAATGATGTGAGCTCAACTCTTCTTCTTTGTGCAGCTTGCCGATGCTCTCGAATGTTTTGTAGCTCCATGATTGCCCGCTGATCCTCTAGCTGTTTGTTTCTCTACTCCAGGTACTTCATGTTCCACTTAGCCCTCTCCAAGTCAAGGGATAAGGCCTCAATCACTGATTGCTGCTCATGATGCCTATCCACCTTCTTCTTCTTATGCCATTGTTCTCCAAAATTTGGTATGCCTGTTGCCACTAAGATAGTTTCGGGTGTCAATGTGAAGGTGACCCCGACCAAGATAGACTGACCTCCATGTAGGTGAAGCACAAACAGACGGGCCAACTCATGATGAACTCTGACATTTTCCACCCTTTGACAAAATTCAAAACATGCTAGGTGCTGGAAACATGACATAGCAAGAGGGCATGCTTGTAATTCAGTGAGGGTAGTGGGCTCATCCCTAACATGTTTTCCACTCTCGTGATGTCTCCTAGGAGCCTGTTCTTTCGAGGGTGAGTCACTTTGTGTCTCCATATCATACTCTGATGAATGCTGTGATGCCATGACTGTTGTGTGTACTGTACTTGGGCTGCCCTTTTGGTGATGGTGTGAAACTAGGTGTTATTGTGATATCTGCCACCAAGGGGAACAATGAAAAGGGAGTATTAGGAGGGGAGTAATGTGATGGGAATAGGGGTTATGGGGAGAAGTTTGTTTAGGGATATGTAGGGGGTTTGGGTATTTGATAGGGTAGGGCTTTAGGGTTTTGACAAGGTAGGGTTTTGGGGTGTTATGTTGACAAATAAGAGGAGGGATAGGGGATAGGGTTTGGTAGTATTTTAGGGTAGGGATAATAGGAAAAATGAGAAAGGGAGGATAGGGAAAAATGGTAGGAGAGGGAAAAATGGTAGGAAAATAGAACCTTGGCCTCAATACCTCAATTATGCAACCCTAGCCACCATGGTTTTGATGTTTTTTGAGTGGTTGGTCTTATGAGTTTTGTGGCAATTGAACATAGCCAAGAACCACCATATCATCCATAAAATTTGATGAGCAAGCCATGATTTAGACCCTACTTGGAAATTTGGAGGAAAATTTTAATGAAATTCAGGCCTTTTAGCCCTGTGCGCCGCGCCAGTGTAAATTTACACTGGAAAATTTCTCCCAGTGCATCGCGCTCTCTATATGCGTCGCGCTCGTTTCCAGGTGACGTTTGGAGGCCTTCCCTGTGTCTAAATTGCGCACAGGATAGCTCGTTGGAAAGGTATTTGAGTCTGCTTTCCAACTCAACTAGAATTTTTCAATTTAGAGTTCATTTGGACTATAAAAATTCAATTCTCCCAATACTGGTCAAAATGTGCCAAATGAGGCTGCCCAAAGGCAGGGTGCTGTTGCAGTCAACCTTTGAATGCCTTCCTCAACTCCAAATTGAGCTCATGATAGGTCTTTGGAAATCTCTTTCTGTCTAGTTATAATTTGACTCATCAATCAAGTCATTTGGCCAACTAAGCTAGGAGAAAATTTGATTTTTCCAAGGTCGCTTCAGAGGTGCATCAATTCTCCCGAGGCAACTATATTTTTGACATTTCTCCAAAACCATGACACCTGTGTAAAAATTGAAGGATTTTTTTTCTTCTTTGGCATGTTTTGGACCAAAAACTCTCTCAGTTTTCTCAAATTCATCTTTTATTGCTCAGAAACATCATTTGAGTGAAACCTATCCCGATGTGTGGAACAAGGGATTTGTCGAAATGAAGCGAAATGAAGGGGATAGGGAGCTTATAAATTCTTGAGGAAATTTTGGGAAGTAGGGAGGGATGTTAGGAAGTAGGGGAAGTGAATTATCAGAGATTAAGTGAGGGGAAGGGGTCCAAAAAGGCAAAACACAGGCCTAGCCTAGAAAATTGCCAAGTTGTAGCAAGAAACTAGGGTTTGTGCGAAAATGCGGAATTTGGGGGATTTTAGTGATGGGAAGCGTTTAATAATGTACATTATGGATAGGGGAAGGTGTATGAACATCAAGATACAAGTTTTTCGGATGATTTGAGCATCCAAGAGAAATTAGCTTCAAAACCCTAGGAGAGGGAAATGAACCTTGCCTAGGCGCAACTGAAGCATGAACAAGGTGTAAAATGACCCAGTGGAACTTGACATGATGATGAAAACCCTTTGAATCATGGTACACTCAATTGAATGGTGACATGGAACGTCATTTGGACAACTTTGACAAGGGTAAAATCAAACCCTAGACCTAATTCCTAGTGACCAAATTTTGCTTGAAGACTCACTGAAATGATAAAATTTGACCTTGACACCTTAAAATCACTTTGTAAGAGCATGCTTGATCACTGGAGGAAGGCTGCAAAGACTGACACTAACATTGGCTCCAATAGGGATGGCAGCTCCAGCTCCTTGGAGGTGTCAAGAACTGCAGATCTTTGGGTGAGCAGACAGTGCCTTCGTCCATTGGGCTATGGAGTCAAAACACGGAAACTGACATTATGCAGACGAACTCTGACTGAAGACTCAACTGAAAATGATAATAAAACCATACATGACTAAATCCTAACTAACAAACAAGAAAGATGCTCATATTTGAGCTTATTCAGCAAACCTACCCTAATTACTCTTTCCACCACTCGGTCAAGTGAGATGGAACAACCAATGCAACCAAGTAAGCATTATGGGTGATATTTGATTTCTTCCCAAATGCTTTTTGATGCGTAGGAAAAGGGAAGAATTGAAAGGCAGCTCCCATGGAAACTTGGAATCAAGTTCACTGCTGACAAACTTGCAAAGCATGAATTGGCTGGATGACTTCAAGAATACTGCAAAAGGATCTTCATAAGCATCACCATTGATTTCCATTAACACATTACTGCTCTAGTCCAAGTAATATTCATAGTTGGATATTAAACTTTTCCTCACATCTGCACTGTCTTTATCTGATGATTGCAGCAAGCGGTCAAAAGGATCCTGAATTTCATGAAGAACCAAACTCTATTGTTGATTCCAAACAGAACCAAAGCCTCCTTTATCAATCTCCTCATATGACTGCAAACTTTGGTATGGGCTATGAAATGAACAATTTGTTAAACAAGACAATGAAGGTGACCCTTGAAACAGATGATTATCAACATTCTCTTTTGTCTCCTGGTTGGCCGATGGAGAAGAAGTTTTACAGCAAAAAAAATATAACCCATGAGCAAAAGGATCATCAAAAACTTGAGGAGACTACTACGATGTATCTATTGAAACTGTATGACATCCTATTGGTTGTTCATCCTTTTCTTTAGAGATATTACAAAGATTCTGCGTTACAAATTGAAATGCTTCGTAACACAAGGGTACAGAATCCTCTTGCATCATTAAATCATGTATTTCGGCTGCCTCACCTTCATCTGTAATCTGACCTTGAATTGTGTTTGGTGGCTACAAATCTGGTTCTGTATCCAAAATGATTTCATCAATCATTTCAGGGGAAGATTTCTTATTAACGACCTGCTCAAAAATTTCGCCATTTGTCTCATCCTCAACATTAAAACTGAGAGATTGTTGATTTCCTACAAGCTTTTCATTTGAAGATTTACTATGCAATTTACCCCGCAAAAACTGAAATGATTCAAAACAAAGAGGTAAGGAATCTTCTTGTATCGTTTGATCATATAGGCCAACTTCTATGTCTTCATGTGAAACCTAACTATTAATGGCATTTGGGGGCTGGAACTCTGAATATAAGAAGTCTGGAACAAAGTTTTCATCTCCCTCAAGAGGATCCAAATCAAGATTTGTCCATAGCTGATGTCTGATTGCATGGAAATTATCTCTAATGAACT
This sequence comes from Pinus tabuliformis, assembly GCA_031772625.1. NCBI lineage: Eukaryota > Viridiplantae > Streptophyta > Pinopsida > Pinales > Pinaceae > Pinus > Pinus tabuliformis. Next base: position 711,186,124 of record CM062804.1, read on the forward strand.
GACATGAATCAAAGCACAAAGGCAAAGATCCTTCACTTACTTCAAAATCTGTTGCACTTTCCTCATCGTTTCCATAGCTGATATGCCTCGGTTGATCACTGTACTCGAGTTGTTGTAAGCGAACTTCCTCATCCCATAAACTAGCTGCTGATTTGTCTGCAAGATTAGCTTCTGTTTGGAGAGAATAATCATCATCATCATACTGATCAAACTGAGGCAAATCGTCAGTATAAAACACGTCATCAAGCATACATGTCATATCAACAGGTCTTTCTTCTCCAATATGATGTACAAAACAATCCTTATGACTATTGAGATAATAAACAAAATGTTTTGGATCAGCCACTTGTTCATGAATGCCATTTTCATCTTTTGCAGTCATTTTTTTCACCATCTCTTCTACTGCACTCACCAATATGTCAAGATTTTCCTCTGAAGGTGTAGTCTTCTCTAGATCCACGTTTTTCATCTCTTCTTCTTTCAACCTTGCCCTTCTGATCAACAAATGAGCCTCTACATTTACTGCATTGTTCTGCATCTCTGCAAGTGTTGCGACATTCGTTTCTCTCAGCTGAAACTCCATTTCTGGATCAAAGGCACCCGGGTAGTGCAAGAGAGCAGATCCAGGAGGGGGTCTTATATTAACCGGCATTGAATAATAAACTTGATTAAATATGGCTGAAAATTGTTGTACTGTCTCCCCTGGCAGTCTTTTCAGCTGATTATACTCTTCTACAATAAGGAAAATGTTCTATCCGATCCTCCATCTGTGAAGAAAAACTTTGATGAACTGCTGTAAATCTGTGATGCTCGCATCCGGCAGGGCTTTGAACCAACTCTTGACTTTGCCTTGCAAAGAAAGAGCAAAAAGCGTTATACTAACATCTTCTTCATCAATTTCAAAAAGGTCTAGAAAAGTCTCAACATTCTGCACATGTTGCTCAGCATTGACATTCTTACATCCACCGTCAAATCTTGGCAAGTATAGATCATAACTTTTTGGGAAAGCATGAAGACAGAAGGTAAAATAAGAGGTTTATACCTATCTAGGATTATAATAGCTGTAGGGATATGTACAAGATCTATGGGATCAGTTTTTTTTCTTTAGGCTCATCACTTTGCAGAGAATAATCATAAGATGTAGGAAAAGTAAGGAGGCCAGGATCCAAGGGAAACTCACTATTTACACTTTTTGAATAGATCGAGTGAAGATTTTGATCACCTTTATCATACAACAAGTTCTGAAAAACTTTTAGGGCAGCTTCAAGAACAGCGAAGAAGTAATTTACAAGAAAGCAGAGTAGAACCTGAATACCATTCCACTTTGGATACTCGAACTTTGTGTAAGATCCTTCCATTTTCGCAGAGAAAGAGTTAGTCCTCCAGTGGAGTCACCATGAAGCACCGATTGCTGGGTTCTTCAGTGAAAGGAGTCGCTAGGTGAATGATTTGAACCGTCTTCTTATGTCTGATCATTTTTCACCATCAACAATCAGCTCTGAACTTGAGATATGTCCTAGGGAAAGACAATCTACCAGCAAACCATTTTGTCCCTAGTGGAGTCGCCACTATGTTAGCGCCTAAATCTGCCCTAGGCTGAAGGAAGGAAAAATTCAGGGTAACCACAAACCACACCCAGTCTGGTAGCTAGCCCTACCAGAACAGGAGAGGGCTCTCTCCGAGTCATGCTTAGTGAATAGATGAGCAAAAAACGGTCTGAGATGACTTACAGTGGAATATTGATCTTAGGCCAATAAGTGAATAAGGATACGAGAAACAATTTTTATAAATGACCGAGCTTCTGGGATGGTATGGGACCAACAGACAACAACGAACAAAGAATTTAATACAAAGGCACAGATTACTTCGTGAGGCAAGGCAGGCGGAAAGTGTAGCAATTTAGTTTGGGATAACGCAGAATGGAGAGATTGTTTAGGAGAGTGAAAAGGGCATAGGAACATGAATCCTTTTCAACATAAGAAGAACACTGAACATGAAATTTTCCCACAGGCAGAGCAATAAAATTGAATTCTACCTTATCTAACTCAGAAACTTTCACTGGAAATGAACATGAATTGAATTATGAAACATAACGAAATACATATGAAAACATAAGAGACACATTTGCTACACTCACAACCACATGAATATCATGAAACAAAGCTGCTGCCTTTCATTAATTCTCTGTCAAAAATACACAATGAAGAAACAGAGTTTCTTTCCCACAGTCTCCCAGAAGTTACAAGCCAACCAACCCTTTGCAAATGGTTTACATAAAATATATAGAATGTGCCATGAAGAGATAGAACGCCCAAGGGTTGGGGAGTTACTCGAATCATTACAAAATGGAGATGAAGAGCCAACCATCAGCTACAGGTGTATCGCTACAAACATGACATTTGGCTTGGGTGATCATTTGCCTTCCTTCGCCACTTGGATAGAAGTCCATCTGGAAAGAAAATGCTTTAAATGCCACCTTTGGTGCCAAAACACTGAAGTGTAGATGAGCAGGCCCACTTGGAGAAGTCGCGAATAAAAATTTCGCAAAACGGAAGCAAATTTGGCAAATTTTCCTCTCTGCGCCGCGCCATTTTCTCTGTGCACCGTGCTACTTTGGGGCCTGTTTTGGGGCACTTGCAGGTGTCCAAAATGTGACCAAGTGGGCTTGTTGGAAATCCTGTCCTGTCTACCTTCTAACCCAACTAGAATTTATGAATTGGGTGCTCATTTGCCCCTCCAAATCTTCATTCTCCCAAGACTACTTCCTGTGTGTCAAAAAAGGGGCAGAGAGGCCATTTTTTGGGTGTTTTTGACCTCTTGGAGACTCAGATCTTACCCAAATTTCTTTTCTCGGCACCAGTATTCGTGATTTTCCATGCTGAATAAAAAAATACAAACCATTCCTCATTTTGAGCTCTAGATTTTCAGCACCGCACCATAGGGAGAAAAACCCTGTGTTTTGCCCAAAAATTTGTCATGTGACCAAAAATTCCCCAAATTTCTTGAAATTTGGGCTGGAGGTTCTCTATGGGGTGTTATGATGGGCCAAGGAAGCATCAACCAAGATTCGAAGCCAATCTTGCTCTTTTGCCTCTTTTCCCTTTCTTGTTGCTTTCCTCAATTTCGCCTTCAAGCTCCTTATCCAGGCCCTTGCACTCATATTTCATGTCCTGTAATGATAAGCCATGTGTCTCAGCAAAGCATGGTCCTGGTCAACCTTGTCTAGTAGCCTCTTCAAGTGCATGTTCACGCTCTCGAGATGGGCCTCCTGGTCCTCATTGAGCTCAACTCTTCTTTTTTGTGCAGCTTGGCGATGCTCTCGAATGTTTTGTAGCTCCATGATCGCCCACTGATCCTCTAGCTATTTGTTTCTCTGCTCCAGGTACTTCATGTTACACTTAGCCCTCTCCAAGTCAAGGGATAAGGCCTCAATCACTGATTGTTGCTCATGATGCATATCCACCTTCTTCTTCTTATGCCATTGTTCTCCAACATTTGGTATGCATGTTGCCACTGAGATAGTTTCAGGTGTCAATGTGAAGGTGACCCCGGCCAAGATAGACTGACCTCCATGTAGGTGAAGCACAAATAGATGGGCCAACTCATGATGAACTCTGACATTTGCCACCCTTTGACAAAATTCAAAACATGCTAGGTGCTGGAAACATGACATAGCAAGAGGGCATGCTTGTAATTCAGTGAGGGTAGTGGGCTCATCCCTAACATGTTTGCCACTCTCGTGATGTCTCCTGGGAGCCTGCTCTTCTGAGGATGAGTCACTTTGTGTCTCCATCTCATACTCTGATGAATGCTGTGATGCCATGACTGCTGTGTGTACTGTACTTGGGCTGCCCTTTTGGTGATGGTGTGAAACTAGGTGTTATTGTGATATCTGCCACCAAGGGGAACAATGAAAAAGGGAGTATTAGGAGGGGAGTAATGTGATGGGAATAGGGGTTATGGGGAGAAGTTTGTTTAGGGATATGTAGGGGGTTTGGGTATTTGATAGGGTAGGGTTTTGGGGTTTTGACAAGGTAGGGTTTTGGGGTGTTATGTTGACAAATAAGAGGAGGGATAGGGGATAGGGTTTGGTAGTCTTTTAGGGTAGGGATGATAAGAAAAATGAGAAAGGGAGGGTAGGGAAAAATGGTAGGAAAGGGAAAAATGGTAGGAAAACAGAACCTTGGCTTTAATACCTCAATTATGCAACCCTAGCCCCCATGGTTTTGATGTTTTTTGAGTGGTTTGTATTATGAGTTTGTGGCAATTGAACATAGCCAACAACCACCATATCATCCATAAAATTTGATGAGAAAGCCATGATTTAGACCCTACCTGGCAATTTGGAGGCAAATTTCAATGAAATTCAGGCCTTTTAGCTTTGTGTGCCGCGTCTCCCATGTGCGCCACGCCAGTGTAAATTTACACTGGAAAATTTCTCCTAGTGCGCCGCGCTCTCTATGTGCGTCGCGCTCTTTTCCAGGTGACGTTTTGAGGCCTTCCATGTGTCCAAATTGGGCACAGGATAGCTTGTTGGAAAGGTATTTCAGTCTACTTTCCAACCCAACCATAATTTTTCAATTTTGAGTTCATTTTCTCTATCAAAAATCAAATCTCCCAAGACTGGTAAAAAAGTGCCAAATGAGGCTTCCCAAAGGCAGGGTGCTGTTGCATTCAACTTTTGAATGCCTTCCTCAACTCCAAATTGAGATCATGATAGGTCTTTGGAAATCTCGTTGTGTCTAGTAATCATTTGACTCATCAAGTAAGTCAGTTGGCGAACTGAGCTAGGAGAAATTTGATTTTCCCAAGGTCACTTTAGAGGTGCATCAATTCTCCTGAGGCAACTATACTTTTGACATTTCTCCAAAACCATGACCCCTATGAAAAACGTGAAGGAGGTGTTTCTTCCTTGGCATGTTGTGGACAAAAACCTCTCTCCTTTTCCCAAATTCATCTCTTATTTCTCAGAAACATCATTTGAGTGAAACCTATCCCAATGTGTGGAACAAGGGATTTGTCGAAATGAAGGGGATAGGGAGCTTCTAAATTCTTGAGGAAATTTTGGGAAGTAAGGAGGGATGTTAGGAAGTAGGGGAAAGTGAAATCTCAGAGATTAAGTGAGGGGAAGGGGTCCAAAAAGGAAAAACACAGGCCTAGCTTAGAAAATTGCCAAGTTGTAGCAAGAAACTAGGGTTTGTGCGAAAATGAGGAATTTGGGGGATTTTAGTGATGGGAAGTGTTTAATAAGGTACATTATGAATAGGGAAAGGTGTAGGAACATCTGGATATAAGTGTTTCTGATGATTTTACCATCCAAGAGAAATTAGCTTCAAAACCCTAGGAGAGGGAAATGAACCTTGCCTAGGCGCAACTGAAGCATGAACAAGGTGTAAAATGACCCAGTGGAACTTGACATGATGATGACAACCCTTTGAATGATGGTAAACTCAATTGAATGGTGACATGGAACGTCATTTGGAAAAATTTGACAAGGGTAAAATCAAACCCTAGACCTAATGCCTAGTGACCAAATTTTGCTTGAAGACTCACTGAAATGACAAAATTTGACCTTGACACCTTAAAATCACTTTGTAAGAGCATGTTTGATCATTGGAGGAAGGCTGCAAAGATTGACACTAACAGGTCCCACCTCCTCAAAATTAGAGGGATGTCAGGAGTTTTTTGGGGTTAGCTGGATACTACCGAAGGTTCATAAAGGACTTCAGCAAGTTGGCCTCTCCTTCATTTGGATTGTTGGCCAGAGATTCGGAGTTTATATGGTCAAAAAGCTGTCAAGAGGCCTTAGACATTTTAAAGGGTAATTTAAACACTGCACCAATTCTTTGAGGCCCAAACTGGGCCCTCCCTTTTCATATTCATGCTGATGCCTCACACAAAGCCATAGGAGAATCCTTAGGTTAAGTAGAGGAGAAATTTCCCTTTGCGATCTATTTTATCAATAAGAACTTGTCAAAGGCTGAGCTAAATTATACTGTGACCGAAAAGGAACTCCTAGCTGTTGTGGACTCATTAAACAAATTTAGGCATTACATTACAGGCTATCAAACATTTGTGCATACTAACCATGCTAAAATCAAATATTTAATGAACAAACCAGATGTGATTGCTAGAATTATAAGATGGTTGCTTTTATTACAAAAGTTTGATCTAACTATTGTTGATAAGCCTGGTAAGGAAAATGTTTTTTCAGACTTTCTATCTAGAATGAATTTGCCTATAGGTGAAGAAGGAATGGTGGATGACTAGTTACCGTACGAGCATTTTTTTGCTATTTCAGTTCTCTACCCATGGTTTCCTAATATAGAAAACTATTTGGTATCAACACAGTTCCCACCAAACTTGCCCTCCAAAGAAAAGAGCAAGATAGTCAGGAAAAGCGCACCCTTCACTTGGATTGGGGGAAATCTTTTCAAACTTGGTCCAAGTCAAATCCTGAGAAGGTGTGTAAGGGAAGAGGAAGTTTTTGACATCCTTCTGACCTGTCATGATGGGCCTTGTGGAGGTCACTTTGTAGCAAAGAGGACAACATTCAAAATGTTACAAGTGGGCTATTATTGACCCACTCTTCATCAGGATGTGAAAAAGTACATTAGTTAGTGTGATTAGTGCCAGAGGATGGGCAAGCCTACTCCAAGAGATGAAATTCCCCTACAACCTCAAGTGACTTTTGAGGCATTTGAAAAGTGGGGCATGGACTTCATTGGGCCTATCAACCCTCCTTCAAAGCAAAAACAATACATTATTGTGTGCACTGATTATTAACAAAGTGGGCTGAAACCAAGGAGATTAAGGAAGCAACAGAAGAGAGGGTGGCTGAGTTCCTAATGGAGAATGTATTCTACAAATTTGGGTACCCTAGAGAGTTGGTCACAGACCAAGGTAGCTAGTTTACCTCCAACATGATTGAAGAACTGCTCAACCATCACAAAATCAAGCATAGGACCTCCACTCCTTATCATCCACAAGCTAATGGGCAAGTGGAGGTGACCAACAGGGCACTGGAGAGCATAATAACCAAGGTAGTGAGCATCAGCAGGAAGGATTGGGCAGAGATACTAGTTGAGGCCACCTGGGCCTATAATACAACATGGAAGACCACCACTGGATTTACACCCCATGAGCTGGTTTATGGGAAAAAGGCTTCGCTGTCCATTGAGTTTGAATATAACACATTAAGGATGGCAACCCAACTATATTTGGATCTCAGTCATGCACAAAAAGAAATATTGTTCCATTTGAATGGCTTGGATGAATTCAGAATGCATGCCCTCCTACATACAAAGATAGTTTAGCTTCAGAGGAAGATCTAGCATGATAGACATATTAAAGAGAAGTAATTTCAAGAGGGCGATTGGGAATTTTTATATGATTCGAGGTATAAAGCCTTCAAGGAAAATCTAAGGACAAGATGACTCAGACCTTATGTGGTGGAAATATGGCATGATAATGGTTCAGTGCAAATTAGAACTATAGATGAAGAAGCCATTCCATTGCTTGTTTATGGACACCGATTGAAAATGTACAAGAGGCCTTTATCAAAACAAGAGTTCATTGACAATATCAATTAGACAGTGATGATGGTGGAGCAAGTTCCAGCTCCACCCTCAATAGGTCACTGAAAAAAGAAAAAATAAAAAAGAATGAGGATTCAGGTGGAAACCTCCATGAGGTGCTTGAGTCCCATATTTGGGTTGAAAACCTTGTGAGGTGGTCCAATGATGAAAAAATGAAAAAGGAATAAGAGGATCCATGGGTGAAAACCTTCCTTGAGGTGCCCAGGGCAAACATCTAGGGTGAAAACCTCTCTGAAGCAGCCTAGGTGTTTTTCAAAAAAGAAAAAAAAAGAAAAAAAGAAAAGAAAAGAGAAAAAAGACATAATTGTTATTTGTAGGTAGGCGAGAAAGACAATCAAGGAGCAAAGAGAAGATCCAAAGGGAACCCTGCCTCACATATATTCATCTCCTCCGCTCCTTACCATGCATCCCTCCATCAATTCCATTATTTTTTCACTTCATAGCTTCAATTCAGGCAAAGACAATGTTTTCTACAAGATCCCCTATATTCCTACAAGATACCCTAAAAACCTACAGGAAGCAATCAGAGGGTGAATGGTAGGTTGATTAGGTCTTGTATCAGCCTATCCCACAGAATATCAGTCATCAACTACAATTATTCACTAAGATGATCCAGGCAATAGAGAACAGACAACAGACAATAGACAATAGCTAGCAGAAGAGGAAGAAGAATGACCATGAAACAAATAAACAATGCAACACATCCGATCTTCGACAACTGCAGCATGGCATCAAGACCACAGGTAAGTATCTCACTCCCTCACTCATATGCATAATTTGATCAAACGTTGTAAAGGTTGTGAGGTAGTTGGGTTATAAGTGAAAAGGTGGCCAGTTAACTTGGCCACCTTCATTCAATCATCACATACAAAATCAGGTGTCCTCTCACACGTGGCTGTAGTCAACTCAAAGACAGAGGAGGAGTAGGACAAGAAATGGTTAACTACGGATCTACAAGGTGGGAGCTGATTACGAGGAGTGGGAAATAAAACATTGTTTGCATGCGTTCATGCATTCCACCTCCTCGAAACTACCTCACTCAAGTCTCTCTTATAACTCGGGCCACCCACTGAAAGCAACGATCCATCATTCTGCAAGAGAATTTCTATAGGAGCATGCACAGGAACAATCTACAAGAGTAGTCTATAGGATACACAGAGGTATTCCAAATGATAGGAAGAGAGGGGTTCAAGAGGGAATATCACGAGAATTGTCTACTGCCACCATTCTAAAGAGGTAGGATCTAAAAATCCATCTCCAATTTACAAGCAAATGAACTAGAAATTCTCTAAAATCTAGTGGATATTACATACACAGGAAACTCTGTTTTCTCCTGAATTTAAAATTCTTGTGCAAAACCTCTCATTTCCTCCTCAAGCCTCACAAGAAAGATGATAGGAGGTTTTAATAGGAGAGAACCCACAAAAACTGTGAGGATACAACAACACCTGCAAGTGCTTGAAATCTTTATAAGACACCAATGGATGGGGTTTTTCAAAAAATTCACAGGGTATGATGATGAGGTGGCTCAAGAATTTGCTCATTCCCTCACTCCACACAACCGAATCCATGCCACTGTTATAGTTAGAGGGCTCACTATAGAACTCACCCCAGAGCTCATCAGTAGTTTCACCACACTCCCCCTATGAATTCCATGGAGAAAAGAAGACAAAGCAGACAATCAAGTGGCAAAAAGGAAATTATTTTTAGAAGGTGAAGAACCCACAGAGGATAAAAATGGAATAAAGAGGGACAGTCTGCCATACCCATGGATTGAGGTAGGTTACCAACTCATCAAATATATCTCATGTGACGGTAGATACAATGTTTTTCATGGCTACCATTTTAGGATGCTTGAAGAATTAAGATTTGGGGTAGAAACACCAATTCACCAAAGACTCAGCATACCCTATTTCTTGATGCAATCACTCATAGACTCCATCAACAAAGTAAAGTAAGGGAATCCACAACAATTGGCTCACCATGGATTGATCAGGCTCCAAAACCTTAGGATCCCTATAACATGGTCAGTCTTCAGAGACTTACCAGCAGAGGATGACATGAAAAACCTCACCTATGATGTTAGTCATTCTGTGAGTGAGGAGGAGGCAAAACAAAAAGAAGAATATATAGAGCTAGATGGGGATGAGATGGATGAAGAAGAAAATAATACAAAGGAACATGATGAAGGAGAAGAGAAGGAGGATGATGCTGACACAGAGGAGGAAATGAAGGAAGAAGCTGATGGAGATGAGAAAGAACAGAAAGAGTAAGAAGATAAGAAAAACAGAGAGGAAGAAGGCATTGAAATAGAAGGGGAAGAACACAAGGAGGAAAAAAGGAAAAGAAGGAGGAAAACCCCTCTATATTTTAGAACAAGAAAGAGCACAAGAATCAAACAAGGGAAAGAACAAATAAAAAATAAATCCCTATTGAGATTGAAGATTCCCCTACATCAAGAGACATTGGGCAAATGGAAGAGAAGCTCAAGGGAATGGGCAAAGAGCTAAGTGGCTTAAGGGATAGAGGCCATAATGAGAGATCAACTTGAGAGGGAAAATGCATGGCTGAGAGAACAATTGCAGGAAAGGGAAAACCAACTAGCATGTATGGTTAACATCTCCTTGGAGGTCATCTAGTGTAGGATGCTAGCTAAATCCTATGCTCTTTACCTCAGAGAACAATAGCTACAATTTTAGATTAAAACACTAGCACAAAGGGGCACCATGCCATTTCAGGATTACAGGTAGTTTATTGATCTTTGTGATCAAATTACACTAGAGGATAGGGAAAAAATGGCTGAGTTTTACTTGCATAACAAGGCCCTGACAGACATGAATGTTTAGGATCCTAATGCCAAGCTAGGAGATCTAAAATGAATGGCTTTGGCATAATGGATGAACCATGAGGAGTCAAAGGCTGCAGAGATGAAAAGAATATTGGCCAGAGAGTAAAATGAACCTCTTTTCATCAGAGTTGATCAATCAAATCCCATGGCCCTAATCAGCACCCATAATCTAATTGCAAATGATCCTTAGCTGGTACCTAGATATCTTGCTGCCCAAGAGCAAGAAATTTCACATTTTGAGTATATGTTTAAGCTGCTAGGAAAAGATAGTATACATGCCTGCTAAAGGAGATGGAACACACTACCACACAACCTGAAGATCATAGAATATCACTCCCCTCAAAGGTTGACAGAGGCACTCAACAAGACAGCAATGTATAAGCAATCAATGCAAAGGTTGAAGGTCAATTGGATAGGCCTAAAACTCAGTCCACCACTACTCCTAGGGATGTTAGAAGGGAGAAAAGAAGAAGAGGAAAAGAGGTAGTGGAAAGAAGTAGAAAGGAAAGCATGCTTCTATGAAGAAGAAGAAGAGACCACAATAGAGGCAAGGGATGTTAGAGAAGCTACCAGAGCCATGAAGGACACGGGCATTGACTAAGTTGCTTAGAGAATGAGCAACACTTTTAGTAGGGGAGTGATGATGAGCCTCATCATTGGGTAATTATTTGGGCCTTAATTCACCTCCTAGCTTAGTCAAACCAACTATTCTCACAACTTATTGCATACTTTTGATTATATTTTGTTTATGAGATGAGTTAGAGTTGGCTATTTTTCTTTGTGGTTTGATGTGCATTTAATGCAGGATTAAAGGATAAAATCAAAGAATTTTGGAAAAGACCTTGGTCAAAACTCAAATGGGACAAGCGAGAGTAATTATAGGAGGTAAATCCTCCTCATTTACTACCCCTCCATTCGAATATTCCTCCATCATCTTGGAGTGCAAACAACCAAATCATGAGGACTAGAAGGCAGCCGAGAAAGTGAAAGTCAAAGCACCAGTTTATCTCAAGTTTGGGAGCTAAGCCGCCCTAAGTTTAAAGAAGTCATTGGAGACTTTAATCGTATAAGGAGAGAGGCCTAGGACCTCAGTAAGATTCAGACTTTTGATTGGAAAACTTTACCCTATTTTCAAGCTGCAATACTTGTGACAGTTTTTGATGTAATCCATTGTTTTGATAATAAGGATGAGTTTTGTTTTGAGCCAACGCTGAGTTAACTCAAAGGGTTGAAGCTCTTGGGTTAGGGCCCAACCCTAGTAGCTAAAGCTCCTCTATATTGTACATGTATTCTAGCATAGATTCATGGTTTAATCATTCATTTGCTTAAGTAGTTGCATTTCCATTACAATAGTGTAGCGTAGATTGGTTATGTTTCAGATTTCTAGTTATCGCACGGGCTTTAGAGTTTGTTGTCTTGATTCAATACTTGGTTCATTTCATCGTTATAATCTTCAATCACTCTCTTTCTGTAATGGATCTCACTCATATTCTCATTTCCTTCAGCACAAAATTCTTAAGTGGAAGCTAATAAAAGATGTCTTGATCAGATTATACTTGTAGATTTCCTTACCTTCTTAACCACAACAAACCTGACCAATCACCGTCCAATTCATTTCAATGCTTGACTTTATGCACTCTAAATCTCCACCGTCGATCGGTTTAGCTTGATCCAATGGCTATCGCATCATCTCAACACTTTATGCACTCTGAATCTCCACCGTCAATCCGTCTAGCTTGATCCAATGACTATCATGTCGTCTCGGTACTTTATGCGCTCAAAATCTCCATTGTTGATCTGTGTAGCTTGATCCAAAAACTATCGCGTAATCTCGCGTGGATTCTTGCACGACCGTTATCTACCTAAGAGCATGCAATAAAAGTGGTTTTCCTGTGCTACGTTTCATTCACTTAGGCTAATCGCACAAAATTTAGAAATACAACTTATAGCTTTAAGGGTGCGTGAGAAACTGCTTACCCCCTACGGAAACCCACTCCATCATTTCGCACTTCTTTTACCCTTCTATCGCCACTTGAATTGATGTGATCCATCCATCTATTCACTTCATCTCCGTGATAAGATCTCCACCATTCATCTTCCGATTAGTCCTGTTCGTCCATCTCTTGACTTAACCTCTCATGATAAGATCTTCGCCATTCACCTCTTATTAGTCCTATTCGTCCATCTATTGACTAAACCTCTCATGATAAGATATCCACCATTCATCTTCTGATTAATCATGTTCGCCCATCTATTCACGTAATCTCCTGTGATAAGATCTCCGCCGCTCATCTTCCATTTTTACTGTTCGCTGATTGATTGAACGGTTCCTATGTACTTCTGCTTTGTTATGTCTTCCTTTCACTGATTTTGATCTTCACTTGCTCTTCCGCTTGACTCCTTGCATGCTTGATTTTACCAAAAAAAAATCCAAAACAAACTTAGTTTAGCTTCCTTGCTTACACTTTAATTTGGTTTGATGCTCTTTACTTCTATAACTTAGATAGCAGCATGAGGTTAGTGTTGATTTAGCAATTCTGCTTAGTTTAGTTGTTTAAATGGTTAATTAGGATATGGTGTGATTTAGCATTACATGTTGTTTTCTTCATTATTGTAGTAGAGTAGCTCTCTTAGAATAGATTTTCTCTTCTTCCATCAAAGAATAAAAGAATAAAGCTTCTTCTTACTTTATAGAAGTCTGTCTTGGAACCCCTGGGGTCTCTTGCCAGATGAACAAGTGACAACAGGCAGGACCTTCACTTCTACTTGTGCATATAGCATTGTCACCTCCATGTTTGTACGAACCTTGGGTTGATAAGTAAAGCTGGTAGCCTAGGAGTTGCAACATCCTTGCTGCAATACTGGCGCTCATCACTGTTCAAATTTGATATTGTCTATAGGGGATATGACTACATGGTTGATGCTCATAAATTGAAAATATTCCTTGCTACTCTCAAAGGGAAATCTCTACGATGGTTTATGGGTTTGGGCGGAAAATCTATCTCCTCATGGGAGGAGATGAAGAAAGCTTTTATGGAGAAGTACCATGATTATTGTAGATCCCGGGATATAAAGGAAGAAATTTTTAAATTTATGCAGAAGGAGGATGATAATATGGAGGATTGTGTGGAACGTTGTAAATATGCCTTACAGAGATCTGGCCATAGTGACCTGGATAAGGATATCTTAACAATTATTTTTCTCCAGGCCCTAAGGGAGGAATCTTTAGACCTGTTGAATATAGTAGGAAAGGGTGATAAATCTAAGGAGGAATTTGATTCTATTTGTGAGTTATGCATCAATGTTCACAAGGGGTTGTAAGGAATAAGCAAGGTATTTAGACTTCCAAAACATCCAACGAAGGAATTACAAAGGCATAAATCAGGAACTTATTGGATAACTTGAAAATTGACATCCTGAGTACAATTTCCTCTTAGATGGACATGTTATAGGAAAAACAAAAGCAAATGGAGTTATAAAGGCCCATGGCCATGTTCTACACTCAGTGCAGGAAGAAACATCCATTAAAGGAATGTCCATTAAATATTGTGGAGACATGTGCAATTTGTGAACAGGCTCACTCCACCAGTTCATGTCCATCTCTTCTTGGGATAAAGGAAATATTCCAGGGAACAAGTGAAGGAGTAGAGAAACTATGCTTTATGAGTTCCAAGAAACCATGTCAATGACGACCACCAAAATCAAATCAAGGTATGTCTCAGGACCTTTCTCAGTATTTTAGCAATTTAAATATGGGCCCTCAATTAGTACCTTTTCCACAATCACGACCTCAATTTTATCAATATCTACCTTGGCTAATCCGGATTTAAACAGGAACGCAACAAATTACAGATTTGACTATAAATACAGAGTTGCAACATAAATAATACTTTATTTCATTAATGTAAAATACTGAAATATGCTACAAGCATCTGAAATGTGTTACAATTAGGCTCGAAGGCCTATTTATTGTTGAGAAATAATGGAAAACCCTAAAAATCCAAAAACCTAACCCTAGGAGATGAAATGCCAAACTATGGGCCCCATTTGGGTAAATTGGTACATCAACTTCCCGGGGTCGTAACTTTAGCATACGATCTCCATTTGACTCACACAATACCTCATTATAAATATCTATCCGAGGACTACAACATTTTCAAAAGAGAAACATAGTTCCATGGACACATGGTGCTCCCAATTTTCCCAAAAAATATCTTTTTAGGGCCTCAAAACGGCTCGGGAAGTTCAGGACCTGAAAAACTACTAAAATTAGTAAATTGTGCTATAATTAAGGAAATTGAAAAACTGAAAGAGGTAGTTGTGGGGGTCCAAGTGGGATAGGTGGGTTTCCACCAACATCCACCTTGATCATTCCTCCTCCCTTAGGAAGCATTGGTCCCCATTGCATTGAGATCCACCATGAGATGAGGAAACTTCTACTGAACTCGGTCCCTGGTGAGCTATTATGCAACCTCTAATGTGTCCAGTAATGGTAGGAAGCATGGTCGAGGGTTGTCCACATTGAACACTCGGTGCAAGCGAAGGAATGGGGGAATGTTGTGCTCCAAAGAATTGTTTCCCATAGCCTTGGTAATGGTGTAAGGACCATGTCGGAGTGGTCTGAGCTTTTGATAGGTTCTTGTAAGACGTTCTTTCTGCATATGCCACAGGACTTTGTCACCCACTTGAAACTTGTGTGGTACTTGATGTTGATCATATCACTACTTGTACATGGCATTTTCTAGAATGGAGTGGCAATAGATTGACCCATTGGGTAGAGGTTCTCTAGGAGTGAGATTGAATGAATGTTTGACTTGATAGTGCAACGATAGCCCTGTGGATGAGGAGAAGATGTTCCCATGTTCTTTCATGACCGTATCCATCTGTTGCTGCTACTGCATGGAGGAACCCTTCACAGGGGTCATTGATGTGGTGACGATCATCCTCTTACTTTGGGAACGAACCAGACAAAAAATGAATTTCCTAGTCTGGGAGATGATCTTGCTACATTTCTTAGTAGTGATCAAAGAGGTGGCGGTAGGTGGGGCTACCTCCAGTATCCTTTATAATGAACTACCCAAGGAAATAATAACAGCGCGAGGCCTTGACTCATACACAACATGTCACCTCCATAAGTATGATTGGCTTAATAATACATCAAAAACATCAAGAGGTGCAACATCACAGAATAGCTCATCTGTGAATGGCTTGATGCTGTAGGGAAGGCGGCACTGCTGGTGGACTCAGAGGTCTCATCCTTAGTGAAGTGTTGGCTTGTGGGGGTCTGACCCAGGTTCAATATTAGTTAGCCAAACAAATCCCTACACTACTGTCCTTTTCAGCATCAACGCGTGGAGCACGGACTGAAGTCTCACACGAAGCAGTATGGGGGGATGCTGGAACCAAGTTTCCGCACCCTTGAGATGGTTGTGATGTTGGTTTATCCCGGCTATACCTGCCTACGCATAGGTTTCTTAGTGCTCTGTTCCACCCTTCAGTACCTTCGCAAAAGGATACAATCAACTTTCACGTAGCCCTAACTTGGGGCTAATATACTTTCGTGCTACTAGGGCGGTGAACTGTGATATTTCCCAAACTACACTAAGTATGTTACTTGTCTTATTATAGATCTTAGTTAGCTTCGCATAAACATATATTCTTGCTTTTGTTCACTTAACCAACACAATTACCTATATTTGCGCATCATACAAGCATTATAAGTGAAATTCATACCCAAACATAACCAGATGCATAAACAGGAAATAAAGGCACATAAATGATAGAATACTTCCCTTTAT
Organism: Pinus tabuliformis; assembly: GCA_031772625.1. Classification (NCBI taxonomy): domain Eukaryota; kingdom Viridiplantae; phylum Streptophyta; class Pinopsida; order Pinales; family Pinaceae; genus Pinus; species Pinus tabuliformis. The sequence goes on from CM062804.1 coordinate 711,202,368, forward strand.
TGATAATTTTGGATAATTATAGACTTGACCCACCCTGCATACTCAGCTGCAGAGCCTCTACCTACACTATGACCCAAGACTTAGACTTCTACTTCAGCGCTATGTGTCATACATGTTTGATCTTCATTTCTTGATTCCTTCCCCTGACTACTTAGAGCTTAGCTCTATTGATACAATCCCATGTCCGCGAACCATGGGTAGATCTTCTATAGCTGACATTACATTTCCAAAATAAGGGCGGACAACCCTATGACTCTTTAATATCTATGCACTCCACAACCACAAAATATGGATTCTTTACATTTGGATTACAAAATTGGACCAAAATATGGGATTTTAGCCCCAAAATTTCCCTTGGGGGATCTCATGCGAAACACTCCCCCAACATAAACATTGTGACTCACCCTCGAGTCACTTTGCAAGAGAAAAGATCTTAGCGCAAAGACCTCCTAGCTCTATTTGGATCACCGCAACTTTGGCAGTGCACTAGGTGGCCGCCTGCCAGACTTCTTCCACATGCTGCTCAGTAACTACTGCTGAACTGCTGCCCTGAATCTTCTATTGAGCTGCTTGTAGCTACACAAGCTTTCCTTCATTGGAGGCTATGATCGCATAAGCCTCGTCTATCCATGGCTATAGGCACTCTTTTAAGACTACTTCTTTGTGCCGAGCGACATCCACCTTTTCCTTGAGCGCCTTTGCCTCCTACATCCGTACATGCCTCTGCATAAGGGCAACCATCTACACAGTCCCTTTGGCCTCGTCATACTATTGTTGTAGCTCGTGTGCCTTTGTCTCCAGGTGCTCTACATTCGGTTCCTCCTGCAGTGTGGTTAGGACCTCGAATGATTGTTCAAAAAGTTGCATGTAGTCTTCCACTACATTATCAACCACTACTATCGTTGTTGTAACCATAGTGGTACACTATTCTAGGAATTCTGGTGGAGTCGAAGGTTGAGCCGTCAACTGCAATTCTATGATCTACAGGTTCAGCTCCAGTTGAACCCTGACCATCTATGGTCGTGCGTCACGCACCCCTATGGCCAACTTACAGACGCGCATCTCCACCGGTTCTTCTACCTGAATGTCCAACTCCGGTACCATCCAGCAGGCTTCCTCCACTACCTGCATGAGTTGCTTGTTCTATTCTACTACCTCGTTGTGCTGCAGGCCCAACTGCTCAATGTTGATGCACTGCCCGCTCATCACCTGTAGAGCGCGACTCTCCCAGGCCCTCAGTTCCGCGGTGACTCCATCCTGCAAGAGGTAGAGCATCTCCTGACGGAGCATGGCCATGTTCAAACCTACCCCTTTCAAACTGCTAAACGTGGGCCTGTTGGACTCCTTCTCTGTAGTAAATGCCCCATCTGGTAGCACTATCATGTTGGTCACTCTTGTACGTAACATCTCCTTGGCAGCTGAAGTGCCGATCGCGAGGCTAGTGGATACTATGCCAGCTTGTGTAGTGCGTACCTGCAACTCCTACAACTCTGTTCAGAGAGCCCCAAATACCAACTATTGTTGTTCTTCAAACTGTTGGTGGGCCTCCGCAGTGACATCCCTCACTGTTTCTCCGATATCATGCAAATCCCCCTCAGTGAGGGTGATTGGGTCAAAGGACATCTTTGATGCCTTAGTTTTATTTTGTGGCACTACTTACTCTCGTGGTCACAGACACTTGAGTTGGGTGGAATTAGTCTGCAGGTCTGCACCACCTTGTTCTGTCTCTGTTTCTATCTCAGTCCCAGGAGAAGGTGACTTTTGTCCTTTGCTTTCTTCTCCTCTTGTTTTCTATTGTTCCGTCAATTTTGCGGCATCGTACACTGCCTGGGCCTTAGCCTCTACTTCCTCCTTTCTGCACTTCTCTGCCAGCTATGCCATTCAGAGCTTTGTTTCTTCCTTCTTGCGCTGTGCGACGGACTTATCCGTTTCCACCGCAGAGCCTACTAGAGCATGCCACTCTGGCGGCCAAGACTCATAGACTGTGAAAATTACATCATCAGTCACCAGGTATGGTAGGTTATGCCATGTCTTCATAGGGTCCTTCTGTGCCCTGATGAAGACATGGTGGAAATCCACTTTGAACTCTGCAAACTAGCGTATATTGTGGGCGACAACCACAACTTGCGATTGATCCCCATCTGGATATTCATCTCCATTAAGATCCAAAAGATCTTGCTTTCTTTGATGCGCTATGCATCCTTGGTCACCCATAGTGAAGCGTACTTCCCCTGCCTCTGGAAGATCTAGCGCGATCGAAGGGAACTGGCTATCTTCGGGTAGTTCCCGTGCCAACAGTATGATCGAAAAGAGAAGCTACACGTAGTGAAATGTTTTGCCTTGCTCCTGTGCCTTACGACAGTTCACAAGGAACTCGTCGCATAGATAGTTTGCCCAGTTGAGCTGGACTCCTTCTATGCATTGGGCCACTAGTGCAATCACAGGCATGGGCACCTCATCTGCACAACACTTCTGCATCACTTTCCTTGCTAGTATTTTCGTCGCTACCTTGCCTGTAGGGTTGTTAATACTGGAGATGGCATATCCTCGCTTCTTCTTCTCCAACTTGACCTTTTTCTTCATTGCTTCTGCGAAGGCCAACTCACCACCTTTTCCTCCTGACATATTGGTTGGATCCTCCCCTGAGTAAGGCAATTATGTGATCCAATGAATCAAGTGGTATGTGATGGGAATGGGCTCCTCCAGCCACAAATACCCATCATGCACCAAGCAGAGCAGCTGCTTGATGATGAAGATGGTCATTAGGGTGCGATGGTAATGTGGCACCCAGAGCAAGTTTAGTAACCTGACTTTCTCTACACCCTTGAGCCATTTGCATGGCTCCAATTCAATTGTTCCATCCATCGTTTCCATCCATTGGCACATTAGCTGCTCAGTCGCTAAATGTGGGAATTTCTCATGAACCGCGAGGTCGCAATCTTCGAATTTTAGTACCGGAACTTACCCCAAGTGTGGCCCCACAAAAACAATATCATCTGGGAGCAACAGGGTTTGCAAGGAGCTCTTGCTCTCGTCCATGTCCTTCGGCACCTTGGCTTTACCCTTGCATGGAGAAACATATTCTAGTAACCGGGTAATAGGGTCTGCACCCTGGGTTTCAACATCCATTTCCTCATCCTCCTCATCGACTAGGATTTCTTTAGATTCCTCCTTGTTGGCCTCTATATTAATGGCCTTCCCCTTTTCCTGCAAGGTGAGCTTGGTCCTCTATGGGTTTCTTGGTGAGACGTGCACCAACATCATAGCCTACTTATCCTTCTTAGGTCTCAGTGTTCTGGGTGATTTAGGGACCTCAACTATTGCTCTGGCACTTTCTGGGGCTTCTACTACCGCAATTTACTACGTGGCTTCCTTAGGTGTTCACATCATTCTAGTCAGGAGGTCCTATGTCTCCTTCAGCAAGGTCTCAAACACTGAACTTGCTCTCAAGGCCTCAAAATTCAAAAGGTCCATACACACTTGATAGCACAACAATTTGATTTTCAAAATGCCAAGTGTTTTTTGCTGGACAACCACCTATGATTTATAGGGCTTTTTGAATTCAAATTAAACCATTCCCCCCACATTTAGCCTATTAATGCTAGATTGGTGGTAGATTTCCAAGAATCTAGTCCATAAAGTTCACCTTAAATGCCTACCTCTTGCTCCTTTTGGCCTCAAATCGACCATCAAATAGTGAATAGTGACTTTAACGGTCACTTTTCGGCAGACCTGCACGTGCACCTATCTTCACATTATTACGAACCCTGTGACACTTCGCTGCTTCACACAGTCCTGACATCACACATATCCCCAAATTAGGTAGTGTAGTTTATAGTCCCGCAGCCCCTTTCAGCTACCTGGAGCATTAAGACTGTGCTTCTGTCATCTAGTCAGATCGTCGGGCGACCTGTGTATGGCATTAATCGATTGAAATTCACATTTCATGGGAAGGGAACTCCATTTAACGTAACCAGCTAGACCATGCCACCATCGGTAATCTCCTTAATAACATAGGACCCAAGCCAATGCATTCTGAGTTTCACTGGAAATTTATCAAAATTACTGTCATACAACAACACCAAGTCATTGATCTTAAAGGTGCACAACTTAATATGTCGGTCATGCCACACTTTTTTGCGTTGCTTTTGGACCTGTTTATGAAATCTATCCAAAAATCTCTCTTCTTCCAGCTTGTCCAACTGCGCGAGCCTCTCTTCCAGGGCTCCACGATCCGTCATACTGTGAGCACTACTATGTGCAGATTAGGCACGATGTACTACATAGGCATCACTACTTCAACCCCGTAAACCAGCCTAAAGGGTGTTTGTCCCGTCAGCTTCTTGCATGTCATCCGATAAGCCCACAATACTGCAAGTATGCGCAGGTCCCAATCACTTCCCTGAGCATTGCATACCTTGGTCAGCACGGTTTCAAGAACTTTGTTGAACACCTCCATTGTCCCGTTAGCCTGTGGGTGATAAGGTGTGCTCTTTTGGTGATACACCTGTAATTCCTCTGTTAGTGTGTTGATCGTTTCATTCAGGAAGTGCGTACCTCAATCGCTCATCAAGATATTTGGACATCCAAATCGCGTTAGCGTTGAGTTCCTCCATTTGCTAAACTTGGTCCCTCATGAGCTGTTCTGTAATCTCTAATGTGTCTAGTAATGGTGGGAAGCATGGTCGAGAGCATTCCACATTGAACACACAATGCAGGCGAAGGAATGAGGGAATGTTGTGTTGATATGATAAGCACCCTATGAGTGACCTTAGTTAAATATTTATTGAATAAAGGTATTACAGACTCACGTGCTGGTGTGTGTGTCCATGTTATTTAAGCAACGGATCGATCAGATTGCTAATAGACAGACAATTAAATGGAAATACAATAGAGAAATACAGTAAGCAAATACAAGAACACAAGAAATTAATAAGGAGTTCACACTATTCTCCAGGGCTACATCTCCGATCTAGCTTTTAGTGGTGGCCTTGTTTTATTGTCTTTAAGTAGAGAATTACAATGCAGGAGTTCTATGTGAGTCACCTGAAGCAGATTTTCTTGCTAGGGTGGTTCTTGGATTCCCCAAGCCACTGGAGTTCACAGACTCTATCGCCTACCAGCTCTATGACCTTCTGGGCTACAATGGAGAGATCCCAATGTGGTGCTTAGCCCGGATAGATCCTCTATGGGATGGATTGAATCTCTCAATCTCTCTGGTGCTCGATGCTACCTTTGGTCAGCTCGGCCCTCCGTCCTCTTCTGCTTTTTGCTTCACTATCTTCTTCTTTGTGTACTGTCCTCCTCTCAAGGTTTTGGTTTCTCTATCTCTTGGGGTTCTCTATCCCTCTCGGTAACTATCTTCTTCTCTATTCATGGCTTTGAAGGCATTCATTTCCATGCCTATTCGGTTCCTCTTCTGCCTCCGTCGAATCACCTTCTGTAGCTATGCTTGGATTTCCCTGTTCGGCGTCATCATTAGCTCGTAGGGAGTGGCCACATGTCCTCCTGTAACTCGCACCAGTCTACTTCGTCGGTTTGTTTCTTCGGTTACAACGTGGAATGAATTCTTCCTCCATCGTGGTGGTCAAACAGACTTTGAATCCTTCTAAATCGCAGCTCATTCCTTCGTCGATTCTGCTTCCCCCATCGGGCACAATCTCAGCCGTTAGATTTGGGGCCTCCAGATCCGACGCCATATGCATGTTTCACGCGGTTGACTTACTCAACCATTAACACGCGATCAATGACGGTTTTCTCTCTCCTCCACTTGCCATGCATTGATCGTTGAGTGGGATTGCTTCGCTTCCATCCAAAACCACTTACCGTTTGAGGGCCCCCAATCAATACCACCGGTTTCTGGAGCATGGGTCCCGCCTTTGTCCTTTAGCACTTTTTGCCTTTCGCCCGCGGTTCTCTGGCTCCCCACACGTTCGAGTGCTCGGGGCTACTCCATTTCAGCCCTTTTTTCCCAACGATGTGCGATTAGCGCTAAGCGCACATCAAAAATCACCTCCATTTCTCGATCCGGGCCTCCCAAGGGCTACTTTGATCTCCCTGTTAGCCTCCTGTTGCGACAAGTGTTCATTTTTCATGATTGAAATTTTTTTACATGCCAAATATGTCATTATTTTCATACTGCAGTGTTCCATATTTCCAAAAAGAGGTTAAAGAAGACACTGAGAAAGTGTGTCAATCCAAATGCCACTGCTGAATTCCAATTTTGATGACTCAACCATTCTGTTCTATAAAAGGGAGGGCCAAACAACTTAAACTTGGTCTCCCTAGGTTTCAATTTCCTATTTTAGAATATAGAGAATGATATCTGTCCAAACAGTTTAATCTTGGCAGATCTGTAGATAGGTAGAGAATCAAAGGAGGCCAACTGCTTAATCTAGGCCCTGGGCAGAAATAAGTGTAGACTTAAATAGGATAACAGAAAAAAGAAAAAATTTGTAAAGCTGGGTCTGCAAGTCTAAGTGCACCCAAACCAAAGAGAAGAAAAAATGTTAGGATGGTAGGCTGGGTAGGTAGTTTTTGAGGTTGCAGAATGATGATTCATGATCAATTTTGTGTTTCTAAGTGTTATATATTTTCAGATCACAGTCATGATGCAGTTTTCATCTGGAGGAAGTCAAGCTGGACATAACTAACTCCCCTGTTCATTCTTATTCCCCAAATCACTCACTAATTTTCCCAAAAGAGGTGAAGATCTTCTTGATGCCTCTTAGTCATCATTTTCCACATCATTGGCCTTGGTGAAGATCAGCTTCACTCAAGGATTTCCACTCTTCTGTTACAAAGTCCTATTCCCCCAAAATGGCCTAAGGTTCCTTACCTTAGCGCTTTCTCATCATCTCCATATTAAATCCTTACTATATTATATGGCCTCCTATCTATTTCCCCTTCCCCTACTAAAACTATTTATAAAAATCCCAAAAAATATAAATAATATCCCCCCCCTTTGGAACTATAGCCATATTTTTCTTAAGTCTGGGAAAAAACAGACCATCTGGGACTATTTTTAACCCGTCCATGTCCTAACAGGAGTTAGTGTGACACCTGGTCATGCTAACAACCTTTTTCACTAACCCTAGCCCTGAAAAACACTCTTTTCCGCCCTTAACCTAAAGTTGTGTGCATAAAACATTAACCCTACTCGCTAAACAACCCCATAACCCACATTTCCTAAGTTCTAAACCCCCCCGCCGCGCCGTATGAAGATTCGCATATTCACGCGCCCGTCCATTATTCCCCTGCCAGCTCTGTGCTCCATCCACCGTCAGATTGGGCCCTCCCCATTCGACGGCTCTCGGCGTTTTCAGAGGTGCCCCGCTGTTCGGACGTTAGCTTCGGATGGCGAGGCAGTTTTACTGACGTACCCAAAGACACTTGTCCACTTCCTATTGCATCAGAGGGGCTCTGACGGATACCGCCCCCGTACAGAAAGTGGTCCGATGAAACCGCTTTCCGCCCTCTGTACGCGCGCCCCATGTCGCTTGTCCGGTTCCATGTGTCTGCCAAGTCACCCTCACCACGTCATCTGCACATGTCGGCCCTGTGCCAAGTCACCCTTGCCACACCATCGACCATACATGTTGACGTCATCCTGCCACGTCATCCACCGTACCATGGTCCCACCTGCTGACGTCATCATCGATTTTTGAGGCGAAAGGCGAAAATCGTGCTTAGGAGGCTTGGATTCAAATTCTGAGGCAGTTTTTCATGCACGATTAGCACCTAGCGGGAAAAGGGCCGAAATGGAAAATCCCTCATTGCGCAGCCCCCAGCAAGCCCAAAAGGCACCAAATGACCCGTCTTTCTTCGCGAGGCATGCAGAGATGAACAAAAGACAATTCTAAAGAAAACAGAGGGCCGAACAGCGGCCATTAAGTTTTGATTTGACCCGCATCGAGAGAGAAACCAGCCCAATTCATTTGTCAAAGTGTATCAGAGGAGAGATGAAGCGGCAAAGAGTATCAGTTAATTTTTTAATGGAAATCTTCAGTTCCCAAGGCAGGTCAGCATTAATTGGCCTCCAGCAGAGTCAAGTTAGGAGGTGTGAGCCCATCCCAGCTCTCAAATCACAGTTAAAGCACTTAAAGCCACCGAACTACAATGGAGCATAAGTCCATGCACAGTTATTGCAGAAGCACTGCACCAAGCCACTGAGGACAACGCATTGATTCAGTTCTGATACGGGTTCCCTCAGTGCAGCTCATAGATATTTTTTGCATTTATAAGTTTAGGTTAAAGTAATCATCTACTTTCAAACCTGTTTAGGTCACATCTGTAATAAACAATTTTGGAGAATCTTCCCTATATATACCACCCTCTGTATTGTTTCAAGGGTTGGTTGATTGATAACTTTTCATTAGAGACTCGCACTGCATGTCTAATATTTTTTTAATCAAAGATTGCTGAAGAGATTGGAAGAATGACTCCCTGATGTGTTGTTACTGGTCTCTAGAGACTGAATGATGGAATTCTTGTGCTGCAACATGAATCAATAAGTGCCTCTTACATCTGTTTTCATTTTTCACCATCTAAATGGAAAAAAGAAAGATTAGCTTAGAACTTGTTTAACTGCACTCTAGGCTCAATTTCTGCTATTTCTTTATGTCTTTCATCTGAAATGAACTAGACATGAATATGAATTCCTTGTGGCTCATATTTACTATGATTCACATGTGTTTGACAGTTATCTAGGGATTCTTCACTGCCCCTAGATAGAGATCAACCACGTTTCTCTGTTAAGCTGACCGAGAGATTCTTAATTGCCTCTCCTTTCTTAGCATTCTTTCCATCCTTTAAAATTTGGAAAATTGTTTCATGTGCAGCTACCTTGCTCCTCATTCCTCTTGTGACCAAGAAAACGCACCAGCAGTCTTACTTCCTTGACTCCATGCCCAATGGTTTGAAACTTTCACACTACACTTGCCTCTTTACTTGAAAACATCAATTTTCCCACCAAAACACAAACAAAACATAAACAAAAAATCCCTGAACTCAATAGCTAGCCTAAAATCATCATCAACAAAGCTAAATCATAAAGAGAGATCCCTCTCTGACTGCAGGTGGGATAGAACCTACAGTCCAAAGTTGGTTTGTGGTTACCTCGGCCGTATCCCTTTACTCCGACCTGGGGGACAACCTAAGTGATAACATAATGGTGACTCCACTGGGGACACCCTCAGTTAATTTCACTAACAAGGTTGGAAAAATCCATTGAGCAAATCGATTTTCTAATTGTTGTATATCCCTTTAAACTACGGATGAAGCCTGAATGTCAGCCAGGAAGCCTTTGAAACTGTTCCTGTTTTACATTAACAGAAGCAAATAAAAGTTGCTTCAGTCAATCTTCATGCTAGTTTTAAGCTATACACAGCCATTTCAAAATCTGACAGTTCCTTGCCAATTACAAAAATATTCCCATAAAAATACCAAAAAACATCATTTGGAAACTGGCTCCCAAGAAGAATCCACGATATACAAGGTCGAATCCGGAGCCAGACCCTCCAGCTATTTTTGAAAATCCGAACCTAATCCCAAAGATCCTTAGGAAGCAAGAGCAAAGACAAGATTTTGTTGATTTCAGTCCTGAAGCAGCTCCTCCGAGTTGTGTTCCAACCCCTGTTAAAGTTTTATTTTGTTCAACCCCTACTTCCCCTTATTCATCATCCACATCTCGAAGTACTCCATCCACACCTCCATTCACTGCACATACTACAAAAACTACAACTGTTGTTCCAGTCACTTCTGTTGTCCCTGTTATCCCCGTCGTCCCACTTATCCCTGCCAATATGGCTAATAGATATGCACCCCTGCAATTGCCTGCTAATCCCGGAGCTTTACCTCAGGAGTACCAATCTAAAATTACCTATTTTGACAGTACCAGTCCTTTCACAGCCCTTCAACATACCAAAAAGATGCAAGACTATTTTGAAAACTATGAGATAAACAATGATAGCGTGAGAATGAGAATTTTTGTTCAAAGTTTAACCGGTGATGTAAGAACTTGGTTTAGTTCACTTGCTGCAAATTCCATAACTACTCCAAATGAGCTTTACCAATCCTTTACCAACAAATGGGAGAAAAAGAAAGATCCCTTGCACATACTAGCTAAATATGATACAATTAAAAGAGGTCCTCGGGAGACTTTCTTGGAGTACTGTGCAAGGTTCAACAATGTCTATAATGCAATACCACAGAACTTAAGACCCCTACCTGACCTTGCCTTGTATAAGTTCCCTGACGGATTCGATCCGGATATGGCATACCAGTTGAAAGAAAGAGCTCCTCAGACCCTTGCAGACATGCAAAATGTTGCTGTCAGCATAGAGGCCAACCTAATTGCCAAAAGAAATAGAGCCAAAATGGAAAGAAGAACCACCTTTAAGGAAGAACCCTCAGCCTTTGATCAAAAGATCGATGCGATTATCAGTGGCCTACAAAGGCTGGGAGAAAGAGTAGAAAATGTTGAGAGAAGATCACCATGGGAAGGGAAACAATCCAATACCATAAGGAACCCAAATTTTAGGAAATCGTAGAACACAAATGTTGGTAGGTCAAGCCCAGACCATGACATAAGACCCCCTTTTCAAGATAATTATGTTGAAGGATCTACATCCAATGAGCAAACAGAAGACACTCACATGAACCTGATGGATCTAAAGGGTGAGCATCAGACTTTTCTGAGCCAAGAAGACCAAGATGAGCATAACTTTAGTCAATTTCAAACTAAGTCTGGCGAGTCTTTTGATTTGAAACAAGGATATGACACTGCTGTATATGAAGTACACAAACAATACAAGCTGAGAACTAGAACCATTGACACTTCTGAACCTAACAAAATAAAGGATGGCAAACAACCCAACAAGATTAAGAGCAAGGCTATCATAACAAAACCAGCTGATACAACTGTCCCAAATCCGCATCAAGTAACTGTAGAAGACATTACAGAAATGCAGCCTTCTGTAGATCAGCTTTTGCCACCTTCTTCCTCTGATCAAAGCTCGAACAATGTTCCAAAAGGCCTTCCTGAAGTTGAAAAACCGCAAGCAATCAATTCCCATAACACTGATAAAAAAGAGCAAAACGCTGATAATTCAAATGAAACAAAAAAAAATGCCAGCATCAATACCAAGACTCCATTGGAAAAGCCATTTAATTTAGAGGCAGAAATAGCCAAGTTGAAGATATCCATCCCCCTCTCAGAACTTGCCAAACATGATGTATATAGGCAAAAAATTCAAAGATCACTTCAAATCCTAGAGAAGAAGGACGATGTCAATGTCCTGGATGATACCCCTGAACTGTTGTTTGGCCCAGAAGTTAATGGAAAATCAACATATGGACCTATTCCACCCTTTTATGTCAGTTTGCACATACATGACAAAGTTCTGCACAACGCTATGCTTGACTTAGGAGCTTCACACAATCTGATGCCCAAAGTAGTTATGGAAAAGCTGAACCTTGATATTACAAGACCCTACAAAGATTTGTACTCATTTGACTCAAGTCAAGTCAAGTGTTTAGGCCTCATCAAAGACTTGTGTGTCTCCTTAGTCCAATATCCCAATAAGACCATCCTCATGGATGTAGTAGTGGCTGACATCCCACCAAAATATGGTATGCTCCTGTCAAGATCATGGGGAGTAAAGCTCCAAGGATCCCTCCAACTAGACCTCTCCTATGCTACTATTTCGGTCTTTGGGCAACCAAAGAGACTGTACAGAGAAACCCTCATGAAATATGTGGTGAGTAGTGAGAGTAAGCCTGAAAATTTTCCCATTTACTCAATCCATTCTGATATGGATTCCTTTATTTTGTTTAATAATGATACAAATTCTCCAACTGATGATGAGCCTTTGGCTCTAGAACAACAAGCACACATCAATGAAGAATCGGTTGCACATACCCATGAGACTGTCACAACAATTAACATAACCGACATGCTAGAACGAACTCCCCAAACAAGAATGTCAAATCTGCCCAATCCTAACATAGCTGAAACTCTTAGCACAAACCACAAGCAAGAAATCACATGGTATTTAGAGTTTGATGGCTCTGTCAACAAGTTAGGAGCAGGGGCAGGTGTGTGGATTCACAATACACATGATAACCATGCGGAAGGTCATGCCTACAGTCTGAACTTTAAATGCACAAACAACATGGCAGAATATGAGGCTCTGCTTTTAGGCCTTAAACTGCTCAAAACTCTAGGAGCTGCAAAGGTGTCTATTTTAGGAGACTCTGACCTAGTCATACAACAGATGAAAGGTAACTTTGTAACCAATGACAATAGAATGAGGGCCTATAGGACTGCTGCCACTAATATACTCAATGCATTTACTGAATTCAAACTGGCCAAAATTTCAAGAGAGCATAACATTCATGCACACAGCCTAGCCACCTTTGCTAGTACATGCAAGCTTCCTTTTGACCCAAACCATCATTTCACAGCCGAAATAAAACATAGGCCCACTGTCCCAAACAACGTGAAAGATTGGCAAGTGTTTGAAAATGACGCCCAGATCAACAATTTCCTTACCCTTGAGCATGAGTTCTCTAATATCAACATTGACATGGATGCTATGAACGATGTCCAATAGCATACAATTGAAAACCAGCAGGTTGTAACAACTACAATAGCCAAACAAATCCTAAACCCCACTGTTTTTAACAAAACAAACATAGAAGAGCTGAAACAAATGCAGTTGGAGGAAATTGGCAAAACAGAGGCAGAGATCATTGACCTGAAGGATAATTTTCTGCCTGCTGGCCTAACCCCATTAGAAGACATGTTTGACGCCAATGATGTTCCCAGAAAGCCAAAATTACAACCATTGAACACTGCTATAGAAGAACACAACATTGGGACAACAGAGAATCCCAAAATGATCAAATTATCCAGAAATTTACCACCTGATCAAAAGCCCAAGTACATTGATTTGTTCAAAGAATTCCAAGATGTATTTGCTTGGAGTTATGAGGATTTGAAATCCTATGACACCTCGGTGATCCAACACACAATCCCCTTAAAACCAAACCAGAAACCTTTCAAACAAAAACTTAGGAGAATTAACCCTATGCTTCTTCCCATGATTGAGAAGGAAGTAAAGAGGATGTTTGAATCAGGCATAATAGCACCCATCAGATTTTCTGAATGGGTATCCAACCTCGTTCCTACAAGAAAAAAGACAAGTGAAATTAGATTTTGTGTAGATCTGAGAAATTTAAACCGTCTCGCTAAAAGACCACTATCCTTTGCCCAAAATGGACCACATCCTACAAAGAGTAGCGGGGTCATCTAGAATCTCTTTGCTAGATGGCTTTTCAGGTTTCAATCAAATACTTGTTCACCTGGATGACCAAGACAAGACAGCCTTTACCACACCGTGGGGAACATTTAAGTATGTTAAGATGCCATTCGGACTTAAAAACGCTGGTGCAACCTTTCAAAGAGCAATGGATATTTCTTTTGCCAAAGAAATACATGACTTCCTAGTTGTCTATCTTGATGACCTAACCCCGTTTTCCAAATCTGATGAAGAACACCTCAAGCATCTTAGGCAGATATTCATCACATGCAGGAAATATGGCATTTCCTTGAATCCCAAGAAGTCTCTATTTGGCCTTGAAGAAGGAAAATTACTTGGCCACATTATATCAAAAGATGGGATTAGAATAGATCCTGAAAGAATCCAAGCCATCCTCCAAATCCCATATCCAAGAAACATAAAAGAGCTGCAAGCATTCCTTGGAAAAATCAACTTCCTAAGAAGATTTATTCCAAATCTAGCTGAACTGATACGACTGTTAAGCAATATGTTAAAAAAAGATGCCAAGGTAAAATGGTCTCTTGAAACCAAACAGGCATTTGAGAGTATCAAATCCGCCTTAACACAAACCCCTGTCCTCACCAGCCCACAATTTGACAAAGATTTTATCATCTTTTCTTTTGCATCTGATCATACTATAGCTGTTGTCCATTTGCAAAAGGATGAGCAGGGAGCTGAAAAGCCGATTGTATTTTTCAGCCGAGTTTTAAGAGATGCCCCTTTGAAGTACCCAATCATGGAAAAGCAGGCCTATGCACTTATTAAGGCCATCAAGGATTTCAGAATGTACATTTTATATTCCCATGTGATTGCTTATGTCCCACAAGCTGCTATAAAAGACATATTGACCCAAGAGGGATTAGAAGGCAAAAGAGGAAAGTGGATAGCAAACATCCTTGAGTATGACATAGAAATAAAACCAACCAAGCTGATAAAGGGACAAGGTTTAGCCAAACTGATGTCCGAAACAAACTTTCAAGCCTTAGACATTAACCAACTGGACAATGAACAGGAGCTGGCGACTCCACAGATCAGTGAGACCTTTTTGCAATCTCCCTGGTATGCTGATATATGTTTTGTACTGTTAAACATATTTGCTCCCTCAGGATTGTCCAAAACCAAGAAAAGATTTTTGAAAATGAAAGCTTTAAAGTTTTGTGTCATAGATGGTGCATTATTCTGGAGAAATCATGAAGGTATATTGCTTAACTGTTTAACCATGAACGAAACTAACAATGTCATGAAAGAATTCCATGCAGGTGACTGTGGAGGACATCTATATTGGAAGTCCACTGCTGATAAAATTTTAAGGGCTGGTTTTTGCTGGCCCTCTCTTTTTGCAGATGTAAAGAAGTTTACCATGTCATGTCACAAGTGCCAAGTCTTTGAGGGCAAGAGAAAGCTATTACCTTTGCCCCTGAAACCCATCTCTACCGAGAAGCCTTTTCAACAATGGGGTCTTGACTTCATTGGAGAAATCCATCCCTCTTCCTTAGGCCAGCACAAATGGATCCTAACAGCCACCGACTATTTCACTAAGTGGGTTGAAGCCATTCCCTGCAGGCAAGCCAATGACATTGTCATTATCCAATTCCTTGAGTGCAATATCCTTTCTAGATTTGGTTTCCCTGAGAAAATCATCACTGACAATGCTGCTGCCTTTAAATCCAAAAATATGGTTAATTTTTACCACCAATTTCATATTACCTTGGGCCACTCTATAGCCTATTACCCTCAAGGTAATGGCTTAGCCGAATCATCTAACAAAAGTCTCATCAACATCATAAAGAAAGTGTTGGAAGAGAACAAGAAGAACTGGCACAAAAAGCTGGTAAATGCCCTATGGGCAGACAGACTTTCAAGCAAGAGATCCATTGGGATGAGCCCTTATGAGCTAGTATATGGCATGGAGGCTATATTTCCTTCATCCTTGGGCATCCCTACTATCAGACTGTTACAGGAAATTCAGGCTGAACCAAATGACATTCAAAGAAGGATTAATCAGACCATTCATCTTCAGCAAACCAGAGAACAAGTTTATGACAGAGCTCAAATTCTGCAAGAAAATCTCAAAAAGATGTTTGACAAGAGAGTCAAGGCTGAGGATTTTTACATTGGTGACAAAGTTCTAAGGTGGGACTCACGAAGGGAAGACAAGGGCAAACATGCCAAGTTTGATTTTTTATGGAAGGGACCATTCGTTATTTCTGCTGTTCAGGGAAATAACACTTATTTTCTCAAGTCTATAGGGGATTGTTCTATTGAAGAAGGCCCTGTCAATGGCCGTATGCTGAAACATTACCATGATCCCTTTTAAGGGACACAGTGCAGCTTCGTATATATCTTTTGTACATCGATATTTGTATATATCAGCACTTTGTTTTCATTTTTTATAAGCAAACCCATTGTCAAGGGAGCAGCAGTAAATTTTGAGAAGACATAGCCAATACAAGTGTTCCAGTTTAAAAGCTCTGTCTCTGCACTAACCTCAAACAAGACAGCAAGAATGGCACAGTCACATCACAGCAACTCATGGTAAAGGGAAGTTGTTGGTAATCTTCAGTCAAAGGTAGCAAAACAGACCAGTATTTTCAGTTCATATCAGCACCCTTGGTCAAAGCAAAAGTAAAGCAAACACATCAGTTTTGATCCATGTTTTGAGAATGTTTCAAAGGCAATGCTCAAAGAGCATTCTACATAATTGCAAGCATGCAGAAGAAAGCAGGCAGTGCTAGGCATTTCACAATATTTCAATTGAAGAGGAGGTTGTTTATATTACAAATTTTCAATTATCTAACAGCCCGCAAAAGAAGTTCCTTCAATCAACAGCAACCATAGAAGATCAAGGCATTCTGACCTGCTGTTCTTGACTTTTCACAAGGAAAAGCCATCCCTAAGTGGAGCCACTGTTAGCCTCCTGTTGCGACAGGTGTTCATTTTTCATGATTGACATTTTTTTACATGCCAAATATGTCATACTTTGCATACTGCAGTGTTCCATATTTCCAAAAAGAGGTTAAAGAAGACACTGAAAAAGTGTGTCAATCCAAATGCCACTGCTGAATTCCAATTTTGATGACTCAACCATTCTGTTCTATAAAAGGGAGGGCCAAACAGCTTAAACTTGGTCTCCCCAGGTTTCAATTTCCTGTTTTAGAATATAGAGAATGATATCTGTCCAAACAGTTTAATATTGGCAGATCTGTAGATAGGTAGAGAATCAAAGGAGGCCAATTGCTTAATCTAGGCCCTGGGCAGAAATAAGTGTAGACTTAGATAGGATAATAGAAAAAAGAAAAAATTTGTAAAGCTGGGTCTGCAAGTCTAAGTGCACCCAAACCAAAGAGAAGAAAAAATGTTAGGATGGTAGGCTGGGTAGGTAGTTTTTGAGGTTGCAGAATGATGATTCATGATAAATTTTGTGTTTCTAAGTGTTATATCTTTTCAGATCACAGTCATGATGTAGTTTCATCTAGAGGAAGTCAAGCTGGACATAACTAACTCCCCTGTTCATTCTTATTCCCCAAATCACTCACTAATTTTCCCAGAAGAGGTGAAGATCTGCTTGATGCCTCTTAGTCATCATTTTCCACATCATTGGCCTTGGTGAAGATCTGCTTCACTCAAGGATTTCCACTCTTCTGTTACAAAGTCCTATTCCCCCAAAATGGCCTAAGGTTCCTTACCTTAGCGCTTTCTCATCATCTCCATATTAACTCCTGACTATATTATATAGCCCCCTATCTGTTTCCCCTTCCCCTACTAAAACTATGTATAAAAATCCCAAAAAATATAAATAATACCCCCCCTTTGGCACTATAGCCATATTTTTCTTAAGTCTGGGAAAAAACAGACCATCTGGGACTGTTTTTAACCTGTCCGTGTCCTAACAGGAGTTAGTGTGACACCTGGTCATGCTAACAACCTTTTTCCCTAACCCTAGCCCTGAAAAACCCTCTTTTCCGCCCTTAACCTAAAGTTGTGTGCATAAAACATTAACCCCGCTCGCTAAACAACCCCATAACCCACATTTCCTAAGTTCTAAACCCCCCCGCCGCGCCATATGAAGATTCGCATATTCGCGCGCCCATCCATTATTCCCCCGCCAGCTCATCGCTCCGCCCACCGTCGGATCGGGCCCTCCCCATCCGACGACTCTCGGCGTTTTCGGAGGCGCCCCGCTGTTCAGACGTTAGCTTCCGATGGCGAGGCGATTTTGCCGCCGTACCCAAAGACACTTGTCCACTTCCTATTGCATCGGAGTGGCTGTGACGGATACCGCCCCCGTACAGAAAGCGGTCCGATGAAACCGCTTTCTGCCCTCTGTACGCGCGCCCCATGTCGCTTGTCCGGTTCCATGTGTTTGCCAAGTCACCCTCACCACGTCATCTGCACACGTCGGCCCTGTGCCGAGTCACCCTTGCCACGTCATCGACCGTACATGCTGACGTCACCATGCTGACGTCATCCTGCCACGTCAACCGCCGTACCATGGTCCCACCCGTTGACGTCATGCTGACGTCATCATCAATTTTTGAGGTGAAAGGCGAAAATCGTGCTTAGGAGGCCCAGATTCAAATTCCGAGGCAGTTTTTCATCGCGCATGGCTATGGGAAAAGGGCCGAAATGGAAAATCCCTCATTGCACAGCCCCCAACAAGCCCAAAAGGTACCAAATGACCCGTCTTTCTTCGCGAGGCATGCAGAGATGAACAAAAGACAATTCTAAAGAAAACAGAGGGCCGAACAACGGCCATTAAGTTTTGATTTGACCCGCAGCAAGAGAGAAACCAACCCAATTCATTTGTCAAAGTGTATCAGAGGAGAGATGAAGCGACAAAGAGTATCAGTTAATTTTTTAATGGAAATCTTCAGTTCCCAAGGCAGGTCAGCATTAATTGGCCTCCAGCAGAGTCAAGTCAGGAGGTGTAAGCCCATCCTAGCTCTCAAATCATAGTTAAAGCACTTAAAGCCACCGAACTACAATGGAGCAGAATTCCATGCACAGTTATTGCAGAAGCACTGCACCAAGCCACTGAGGACAACACATTGATTCAGTTCTGATACGGCTGCCCTTAGTGCAGCTCATAGATATTTTTTTCATTTATAAGTTTAGGTTAAAGTAATCATCTACTTTCAGACTTGTTTAGGTCACAGCTGTAATAAAATTTTTTGGAGAATCTTCCCTATATATACCACCCTCTGTATTGTTTCAAGGGTTGGTTGATTGATAACTTTTCATTAGAGACTCGCACTGTATGCCTGATATTTTTTTAATCAAAGATTGCTGAAGAGATTGGAAGAATGACTCCCTGATGTGTTGTTACTGGTCTCTAGAGATTGAATGATGGAATTCTTATGTTGCAACATGAATCAATAAGTTCCTCTTACCTCTGTTTTCATTTTTCACCATCTAAATGGCAAAAAGAAAGATTAGCTTAGAACTTGTTTAATTGCACTCTAGGCTCAGTTTCTGCTATTTCTTTATGTTTTTCATCTGAAATGAACTAGACATGAATATGAATTCCTTGTGGCTCATATTTACGCTGATTCACATGTGTTTGACAGTTATCTAGGGATTCTTCACTACCCCTAGATAGAGATCAACCACGTTTCTCTGTTAAGCTGACCGAGAGATTCTTAATTGCCTCTCCTTCCTTAGCATTCTTTCCATCCTTTAAAATTTGGAAAATTGTTTCATGTGCAGCTACCTTGCTCCTCATTCCTCTTGTGACCAAGAAAACGCACCAGCAGTCTTACTTCCTTGACTCCATGCCCAATGGTTTGAAACTTTCACACTACACTTGCCTCTTTACTTGAAAACATCAATTTTCCCACCAAAACACAAACAAAACACAAACAAAAAATCCCTGAACTTAATAGCTAGCCTAAAATTATCATCAACAAAGCTAAATCATAAAGAGAGAGCCCTCTCTGACTGCAGGTGGGCTAGAACCTGCAGTCCAAAGTTGGTTTGTGGTTACCTCGGCCGTATCCCTTTACTCCGACCTGGGGGACAACCTGAGTGATAACACTCCTGTGTAGTCTCCATGGGCCTTGGTCAGTGTGCTTTGGCTGGGGTCCTAGTCGTTCCATGCTGGCTGCCATTGCCACCGGTTTAGGGTGTTTTTGATCTTTGTTTTGGAATTCTTTGATGTTTGTTTTGACTTGATACAGTCATGGTTCCTTGATAGTTCTTTATGGATCCAATTTGGATCATGGACTTCCCACTGAAAAAGATTTTGGACCACCAAAAGTTGGTTTTCAAGCATCGACTAAGTGAGGTTATTGTTTTCTCACTTGCCTAATCTCAATCCACTTTGCACTACTCGGCTTTGAACCTTTGAGCCCAATTATGAGGTACTCGACATCTCCCCTGTGTGTTGCCCTTACCATCATGTCCATCACTATGTCTTCCTGCAACTCATTAAGATACTCAGGTAGCAGGTCATTAATAGAAGGCAATTGACTTTGCTCTTCAGGGTCCTCAATCAGTGAAGGTTCAAACAATCTCAAGCAATATGCATTTACGACTGAGTAGATGTGCATGTAAGCTGGTAGATCAAGGCAAAAAACATTTTCACCAACCTTCTCAAGTATCCTAAAAGGTCCATACCTGATAGGCTTCAACTTTTTACCTTCACCTTACATCCTTTCCTTGCTAATATACAACCAGACTTGGTCTCCAACTTGAAAACTATGCTCCATCTAATTCTTGTTATGCCTAGCCTTGTACTTGGCTTGGCTCTTTTCCAGCTATTCCTGTACTGCCTGGTGGATCTCCTAGATTTGTTCAATGAACCTAGTTGCCCTGTCCACATCACTGTGTCCATCAACCATGGTATCTTTATCAAAGACAAAATCCAAAGGAGACCTTGGTATGAAACCAAAACAGGTCTCAAAAGGAGATCTTTGTGTAGAAGAGTGTTTTGCTCTGTTGTAAGCATGCTGCACATAACACAAGTGTTCATCCCAAAGCTTAGGATGTTTGTTGCAATAACCTCTCAGTAAATGGATCACTATCCTGTTTACTACTTCTGTCTGGCCATCTGTTTTTGGATGAAAAGTTTTGATTTTCTTCAGTTTGGTGTCCATCAGTTCCCACAGACTAGACCAAAACTTCCCCACAAATCAGGTGTCTCGATCAGATACAATGGAAGTGGGTAATCCAAAATGAACCCATACATGTTCAAAGAAAAATTTTGCAGTTTGTTCAGCTATAATCTGTTTATTACAAGGTATCAAAATACACATTTTGTTGAACCTATCCACAACAACATATAGATAATCATGACCTTTCCTAGATTTAGGCAGTCCTCCAACAAAATCCATGGAAACACTTTCCCAAGGGTGAGAAGGAACTAGCAATGGAGTGTACAAGCCTAGTTTTATATTACTAGGCTTGCTTTTAGCACACATAGCACACCCTCTTACATATCTAGAAACTGTCTCATTCATTTTCGGCCAATAGCAGAACCTTTGCAACTGTGCAACTGTTTTACTTACCCCAAAGTGACCTGATATCAAAGAAGTGTGTGCTTCCCTCATTATCTTTATCCTCTCAGTTTGTGGAATGCAAAGTTTCCCACAATGATATAAGAGTCGGTCCTTCACATGATAGTCCAATTCTTCTACTCTTTTTCCTTGACTCAAAGTTGCATATACATCTTTAAAGTCTATATCTTGAGCATATTGGTCAATGTAGCTTTCATGTAGCACAAAATTATGCTTAAGTATGGTAGATGCATTTATAATGGGTCTAGATAACATGTCTGCAACCTTGTTATGTATGCCCTTTTTATATCTGATGACTAAATGAAATTGTTGTAGAAACCCCATCCATCTGTAATGTCTTGATTGCTGCAACTTAGTTTGGGAGTACAGATATTGAAGTGGTTGATGATTAGTATGTATTACTGTCTCTTTTCCCATTAAGTAATGTTTCCACTTTTTCACACTCTGAACTAATGTATACAATTCTTTATCATATGTAGGATAGTTAACTACTATAGGATTAAAAGTCTCAGAATGATAGCATATGGGTTTACCGTGCTGTGTCAACATTGCTCCCATGGCATAGTTACTGGCATCAGTTTGGATCTCAAATCTCTTTGTAGATCAGGAAGTGCTAGTATAGGTGTTGTACTAATCTTTTCTTTCAAGGTGTCGAATGCTTTCTGATGTTTGCCTCCCCACTGAAACACCTTATTCAATCCCGTTAAATCATGTAAGGGAGCTGCAATTGAGGAAAAGTTAGAAATGAACTTCCTCCAATATTGCACCGCTCCTAAGAAGCTTCTCACTTCTGTAGCAGACTTGGGTTTAGGCCAATTCACAATGACTGCCACTTTAGAGGGATCCATTTTCAATTCACCCCCCCCCCCCCCCCCACTATATGACCAAAGTAGTTTAGAGATGTTTTGCCAAATTCACATTTTGAAAGTTTAACATAAAATTTTTCTCTTTTCAAAACATCTAATGTCTGCTTAACATGCTTTAAACTTTCTTCCCACATTTTACTAAAAATCATAATGTCATCCAGGTATACAATAATAAAATCATCAAGAAAAGGTCTGAGTACATCATTCATTAATCTCATGAAAGTAGCAAGAGAATTGGTCAAGCCAAAAGGCATAACTAGCCATTCATACAATCCCTGCTTTGTTTTGAAATCAGTCTTCCATGCATCTTGCTCCGCAACTCTGACCTGATGGTATCGACTGTGCAAATCCATCTTGGTGAAATAAACAACTTCCTTTAATTGATCTAAAAGATCATCTATGGGAGGAAGGGGATAATGATTTTTGATTGTTAGGTTATTCAGTGCTCGGTAATCAATGCACATTCTCCACGAGCCATCTTTCTTTCTCACCAAAACGATTGGTGATCCACATGGTGATGTGCTAGGCTTGATGAACCCTTTCTCGAGCAACTCCTACACCTAATTCTTGATTTTAGCATTCTCTAAAGCAGACAACCTATACATTCCAATGTTAGGCAATGGAATATCTTGCTACCAAATAATATCATGTACTATTCCCTTTTTGGGTGGCAAATCTTTAGGTTCTTGAAATAAGACATCATACTCTAAAACAACCTTTTATATATCAGCTCGCTGTTCAGCATTACAACCCTCAAATACATTGGTTTTATCAGGTCTCTTTTCCTTTACAACGATTAGTAAGAATTGTTTGCATGAATTTATCATTCTTTTCATCTGCCCTGAGTTTATGAAAGTATAATTATTCTTGAGCTTATGAGCTCTTACAAAGTATTCGATTCCATCTTTAACAAGTAGATACTTGTTCTTAGCTCTATAGAAAATAGCCTTTCTATCATACAAGTAAGTACTTCCTAAAAAAATTCCACATATATCCAAAGGAATTATGTCTAACTCAAACTCATCCACAAATGCTGACCCAAAAGAAAACTTGAATTTGCACTGTCTAGTCACTTGTAGCTGTGCTTTATCATTCAACCATCCTAATGGGTATGGTTTCTTGTGAGGTGTAGTTGCTAATCCCAATTTTTTTACAGTTTCTTCAGAAATCAGATTTACTTGTGAGCCACTATCAAACAAAGTATCAATCTTTTGATTTTTGGTAATAACTTGAATATGGAAAAGCTCATGTCTTTTTCTCTCATTTTCTTCATCAACAACAGATTGAGCATAATTACTAGTAGATGTGTTGTGGAGGTAAATCCTCTCTGCGGACAGAGACGATCCCTACTAGCCCAGACCGAGTCTAGCAACAATCAAACCATGCTATCATGCAAGTTCCTAATTGCAAATAAAAGTGGATGATGATAAACTACTTGGATTCCAATGCTAATATTCGTAGAAGAGACGTCGCCCTTGTTCCTTTGCCTCGGCCGGTCACGATCCCCACAATCTCCGTGATTAGACACCTGCACATGCAAAGAACAACACAAATACAAGCATAAAATCCAATAGATGCAACTATATATCAGTAAGAAAAGATATAACTCAACATCAATCATAAGACAATGAGAGTGGAACCATAATGATAGTCATCTATTATTGATAAATAACAAAGAAGAATACAACCATTGTTCTGACGTCAAATCCTCCTTTGGCTGGGTAGTCAGCTACACAAGTCTTGCAAAGCTTGTTGGGATGGGAAACAAGCCTCTCTCTCTCTTGGGTGACAAGAATCTCCTCACTTAGATTTGGCCTTATAGGTGCAAAGAAGGCTGTTGCAGCTTCAAACTCTTGAACTCCTGGTATTCCCTATCACTATGCTGGAACTAGCTTGCTCAAGGCATAGAGACAAGCTTTTATACATAGAGAGGAAAGAGATAGGATCAACCACATTATTCATGGGATTGGCTTTATCACTTGGAAACTTCCATGAAAGGTGGCAAACCACTTCCCTTCTATGGAGATTCGAAGCCAAACCTTCCTAGCTCAACATAGGTTCAGTTGGTGAATGGGTTAAGGAGAACCTTCGGAAGCTCGTTTGTTGAAAACTTTACTCAATTCGGTTGGTGCGAGTGCGACTCTGAGACAGGGCGCCAATAGCGCGCCCTCTTTAGAGGATTTCCCTCATTGGCGCAGGCAGTACACTATGGACCCGCGCTAATGCAAAAAAATCTGCTTTCATGGGTATTCTGCAGGAGATGTCTTCAGGGCATATGAAGCTCATACTTAGAGGAATATGATGCAAGTGGTTTCAGGTCATGTCACTTCTCACAGGTCCCAAAATGAGTCCTCCAGTGTGCGAGAGAGGGGTAAGAGGGACGGTGACAAATGGTGACAAATTACTGTGTAACAGATGCCCCCTAAAGCATGAGGCCCGAGGGAGAGAGAGGGGTGAAATGCTTTACAAGAACATGCGTGACTAAAAACACTGCCGCCGGAGAACTTGCGTAAAGAAGTACAACTTGATATCTCAAGTACATGATATACGTGGTATGGGCGCAGCCATCCATAATAGAGTACATAACAATCTAGATCCAAGGTATGGGCGCAGCCATCCAGAGAGGATCGATAAATAGACTCAGGCATGGTCGCAGCCATCCAGTGAATGAGTCATGTAATGATCATAATAAGCCACAAATCGCAACCTGGAGCCCAACAAACAAAATCCAGGGTCTTGCGCTCCATCTCGACTCGAACAGAGTACAAGTTCAGGCATGTGAATACATGAGTTGAAGTCGAACATGCATGAACATTGTCTGATTACCAGTCAATGATGAAAACTGTTAACAGACGTGAGAGGTACCACCAATAATGACAATGGCCCTCAAGGTACTATAGGTACAATCTACGGCGTGCGAATCAATGAGCTGGCATCGAACACTCGTAGAATCATTCGATCGGAGGCCAATGATGAAAACCTCTCGTCGAACACGAAGAACCTGCCATTGAGGCATGCAGGCTCCAAGGCACCGGAAGGGAGTCTCTAGATCAACTTCCTGGATAATGAGCTGAAGTCGACAGGAAGTGACCTTGATCAAAGGTGGGCCATAGTGTTTCCCACATCATTGACACGAGACAGAGGAAAGATGTTGTGGTGAATCAGAATTATGTGAGGTATCAGAGGGAGGTTGTAATTCTGCAGAGGTCAACTTCTCTTGAACATATCAGCGGCACGACAGTGACCTTGGCAGTATTTGACATCAAATGAGGAGAGGTCATGGTGACAAGGCAATGAGCAGATGAGAGGTCAAACAGGATAACCTAAACCCACGGAGGCTAATGTGAAACAAGATGAGATGTTCCCACCCAGACACGAATGCAGACGAGTGCCATATTCAAGAGAAACATACTGCCAACACGACAACAATTATGGGTCCATTTTCCCCACCACTTCTGGCGAGTACCCCGATTATTTTTTGATGACAAGCTTGACGGGGATAGCATATGCTTGGAAGGCATCATTATGACAGAATCCGATGTCATTAAGTTTTAACGAGTCTAACAAAGGAAGAACTCGACATCTTTTCCTATTTAGAGAGTCTGAAAAGACAGCAGAAAAGAAAACTCCAGGGGGGTCCTTTTTCATAAAGTTGTGTCTCCCGAGCCCGAAAAAGTATAAAACAATGCTCGAAAGAACCGCCCGATCATTATGATCGAGGAGTGCTTTTCGTATGTAGTGACACTGACCTGAAAAAGTAAAAAAGCGATCGATATCACATCGTTTCGTAACCATTAACGAACCTGAAACGACAAGGGTCCGACGATCTTTTCATTTTTTACACGGTCGGAAAAGAGTTAAAAGATGACCGCCTCTTATTTATGTTTAACGAGTCAAGAGGGGTAACTCGGCGATCTTTTCATGTTTAGCAAGTCAGAAAAGAGCTGAAAGATGACTCCACAGTGACTTTTTCGTGTATTTACTGAGTCCGAAAAAGTATAAAATACAACTCGTTTCACCATCGAAGTTGTGTAAAAGACCTGTCGCTGCACCAAAAATATATTAAAATATTCAAAAAATAACTTTTTAAACCTAAAAATAAGTCAAAAAGTCTATAAATATGGTGAAAACGTAAAAAATAGAATCACTTTTACTTTTTACCTCTTGAATAGTAGGAGTAGTCCATTTCAGGAGCAAACTTCAAGCGGTGATTACAACCAATCCGTGCAACCATTCGAGATTTCGTCAGTTCCAGGTAAGAGGCGCTTCCCTTAGCTCCATTTCCATACCCTTTTTATGCGTTTTATTCCCTGATTGAGCCTCTGCAAGGAGGATTTTAAAATTTAGGGCCGCGCCCCATTGGCGCAGGTATCCAGCACGGGTTCGCGCCAATGGGGTGATTTACCCAAAGGTGTCGCGCCATTGGCGCGACTATTTTAGAAACAGCCGCGCTAACCACGTGACCTAATTTTGACCTTGAATTTTCTCATTATTTTTTAAATTTGTCCGGTTTGTAAGCTTACCAGTGTTCTAATAATGATTTATTCATCCTTGTGGGTGCAGGAAACAAGCAAAAATGATGGTGGAATGGAAAGAACGAGAACATGATGTCGTGGACGCCTTGGCCATTGAGGATGAGGGATGTATGAACGCTTTGAGGGACTGTGGTCTCAAGAAGTTCTTCCTCACATCTTATCTGCGGGCTCAGCCTGAGTTACTGCAGTTCATAGTGGATGCTGGGGATGTTGATGACCAAGTATTTCGCTTACGGGACCAAACCTTAGAGCTGGACGTGTCTGATGTGTATTTCATTCCTGGGCTATCACGGAGAGGGGCAAGCCCTATTTTCATCAGAAGCAGACCTTCCGGAGAGAAGATAGGTGAAGTGAAGGCCCGAGTATGTCCAGAGGCCCAATTTGGGAGAAACAGTGCCAAGGTGGATATCGCCACCATCCAGGACTTGGTTCTTAAGGTGATACTGTTCACCATCACGCGTGCAGCTGGGGTACAGGTGCCCCATGAGGCGAGCGAGAATCATCTGTTACTAGCGACAGAATGCCTCAGCCCCACCATTTTTGACTGGGCTACAGCGGTGACTACCAACATCAAAAGACAGCTTACAAAGTGTAAGCGCAAAGGAGTGAAACAGTTCAGGTATGGCTCAATTGTGGTCTCGTTCTTCTTGGAACGATTACCCCTCTTTCAGATTCAGGGAGCTGTAGTGGCTGATCCATTGCCACGAGAGCCTAGGATGACTCGCTGGGCAGCATTGATGCCCAGAGGGGGAGGGGGCCAGCAGATGTCTTGGCGGCCCGAGTTCTTTATATGGCTCTATCGTCAGCTGATCATAGTGGAGGATTGGCCATACGCAGGGACTAACTTCATGGGGGATCTAGACCTCCCACTGCCAGAGGGAGAGGAATGGGATGAGGAGTTAGGTATGATCTCTTCATTTTTTGATGTTTTATGTATTTTCATTTTTTTGTTAATACATGCATATTCTAATGACAGTCGTATGTATATGCAGATGTAGGCCCAGAGCGACCAGCCGGCTTGTCTCCTATAGCACGGAGGGGCCAACCCGCAGCTGACCCTCAGGCAAGGGGTGCCGTGGGGGAAGAGCTGGTGCAGAATCTCGAGGGACTCACCCGAGGGATTCCGGGTTACGCTGGATTAGCGAACGTGCCTTTTGCATACCAGAGGCACACAGTGGGGGTGCCGACTCGCATCCATCATCTGTTGAGACGCTTGCTGCGTGCGGTGACGTGCTATCATGAGCACCACCACGACTAGACTTCTAGGCTTCTTTCATGCATATTTTTTGAGGGACATGTCGTCCTAGGATGTATCAGGATGAACATGTATTATTTTTTGGACTATGTAATGCACGCGGTGCAAACATTATGACAAACATATATATACATATGCCTATGGTTTATTATTGTGCTTTTATGTGCTTGCTTGTATGATGTTTTGATTATAAATTACGCAAATGTCTATCTAATACATGATTATTCAATGCATCAGATAATGTGTTTAATCGTCATGGAATATGTTGATATGTGATAAAGTCAAAATTCCTTTCTAACAATTTGACACGTAAGTACAACCTTAAAATGTGATGGTCTCTGACAGAATATAGCCCATTGAGCTGATGGACGACAAGTTGAGAGTCTAGGTTAACAACCAATGTTCGAATACCGAGATTAATCGCCTCGGCTAATAATTCAATAACAGCACTATATTTAGCAACATTGTTTGTAGTACAGCCTAAACACACACCTTGAAGATCTATCAACTCACCGTGAGGATCGTAGATCACCCACGCCGCAGATGACAAATTGCGAGTGTTGCGGCATGCACCATCAGCGAAACCAACATAAGGTGCACTTGACATCTGCACAAGAAGCAAAAACACAATAAGGGGCAATCACGCCTTCACACCAAGCCAAAAACATGAAAACACACACACACACACACGCATGTATAAATCGAAGTGCATGAATCATGCATAGTACTTTTTCAAGTACATCCCATTGCGGGGCTTATCAAGAAGATTACCTTCATAGTCAACTAGCTCATATGCCCCTTTCTGCAATACTTTCTTTACAATATAAGGGCCTAGCCACATGGGCTTGAGTTTGCCTGCCCCCAACTTGTCATTTGCTTGGTCGTATAGCAGGACTAGATCTCTTTCAACAAAGGAACGAGGATGGATGGTGTGGTCAAAGTGAGTTTTAACTCTCTTCTTTTGAGCTTCAATAGCTAGAGAGGCTAGGTGATGGGTCTCGTCCAAACGTTCTAGGTAAAGAAGCCGTTCCTCTACCGGAGTAGTGTTGGGAAGCAACTTGACGGCTATTTTTAATGAAGGAATTTCACATTCTATAGGAAGGGTAGCCTCCAGTCCGTAAACTAGTTGAAATGGAGTGAAACCGGTGGCATCCTTCACAGAGGTTCGGTAGGCCCACAAGGCAGTAAATAACATCAGATGCCAATTAGACTTATGCATGTCAACAGTACGTTGAAGCATCGTAACCAAAATATTTTTAACAGCTTCAACTTGTCCGTTGGACTGAGGATAGCACGGGGTCGAACTATCATGCCGTAAGCCTAGTTGGGTTGTTAGTTCGGTCATCATGTGATTACGGAAATGCTTTCTGTGATCCGTGACGATGGCCTGCGGAACTCCGAACTGTGTAATAACATGATTGAACAAAAATTGTGCTGCTGTGTGACCATCTTCAGTTAATGTGGGCATCGCCTCGGCCCATTTTGTAAAGTAGTCGACGACAACGATAATAAACCCATGCCCCCCGGCCGAGCGAGGCTTACAGGTTGTATAATCAATGCCCCATTTTGCAAAAGGGCCAACGGTCACTACAGGGTGCAGCGGAGGTTGTGGCGCACGCATCTTCCACTGGTATATCTGGCACGCATGACACGAGCGGACGGCAAGAATGTAATCCTTAAAAATGGAGGGCCAGAAATAACCAGCGCGAAGGATTTTTTGAGCTGTGGCATATCCGGACATATGACCACCACAGGCGCCAGAGTGGTAGTCATTCAGGACTCTCTCAGCTTCCTCGAGGGTTAGACATCGGCAGAGGATGGAGTCAACGCCGAGACGGTACAGGGTGTCCCCAATGATACGATAAGACAATAATATCCCCGTACCAGGGATCGAGGGTGCTGATCAGAAAAAGAGTTTCGTCCGGGATATGATCTTCTGAGTGAGGAGGTGCAGAAGGAGATGGCAAAGAACAAAGTAACTCAGCAAAGACCAGGGACTTCTTAGACTTGGCAACAGTAAATTCCAAGTCAAACTCTTGGAGGATGACGATCCACTCTGAGTATTTGCCCCAGCAACTGACGTGACAAAATGTACGTCATCGGGTTGCAGTCAGAAATCACGGTCGTGGTGTGCAACAAGATATAATGCCGGAAGCATTGGACAGCACAAACGGCGGCCAATGCCAACTTCTCGACGTAAGCGTAGCGAGTTTCCGTATCCAGGAGGTTGTGGCTGAGGTAATATATAACGTGCTCATTGCCATCATCGTTGTCTTGCACGAGAACCATGCCGATAGTGGTATCGGCGACAGCGAGATACAGAGTATAATCACGGTGATAATTCGGAGGTCTCAATAATGGAGCAGAAACAAGGAGACCCTTGAGACGCTCGAAAGACTCCTGAGCGATAACATCCCAATGAAAGGGTGTGTCTCGCTTCAATAACCGTGTAAAACCTTTAGCCACCTCGGCATAATTCGGAACGAAATGTCTTAGGAAATTTGCTTTGCCCTGCAAGCTCTGCAACTGCTGCAAAGAAGCAGGGGGAGGAAGATTCAGAATAGCCTCGACTTTGAGGGGATCTAGACAGATGCCCTCTCGGGAGACGATAAACCCGAGTAGTCGGCCTGATTCAACGCAGAAGACACATTTGTGAGGATTAAGCCTGATACGGTAGTGTCGACAGCGGAGAAAGATTTCACGAAGATGGGAAGGATGGTCCTGACGTTTGACTGAATGAGCTGGAAGATCATCTAGATACGGCTGTACAATGTGACGGATGTCATGAAAAGCATAGGAAATTGCACGTTGGAAGGTAGCACCGACATTCTTCAAACCGAAAGGGAGCTTCTTGTAGGCAAAAGTGCCCCAAGGATAGATAAAGGCCGTCTTATGCTGATCAGCGGGCACAATATTGATCTGGTTATACCCAGAAAAACCGTCCATAAACGAGTAGATTTCGCTTCCGGCACACTCATCAATGAGCTGATCGATGAAGGGTGTGGGAAAGTTATCCTTAGGACAGGCGCGATTGATATCACGGTAATCAACATAGACTCGAATGGTGCCCTGCTTTTTGTTCACAGGGACTATATTAGAAACCCAATCCGTAAGTGGAATGGGGTAAATGGAACCAGCCTTGAGAAGCTTTTCGACTTCTGCTTTAATGGCTGCAGCCTTTCGGGGGTGCACGGGGTGTAGGCGTTGACGAATGGGCTTAGCACTCGGATACGTAGGTATCTTATGCACCACTATTCTAGGGTTGATGCCGGACATCTCTTTGTAGGACCAAGCGAAGACATCACAAAATTCGCGAAAAAGATCGGTGTAGAGTTGAACTTCCTCTGGAGTGCAAGTGACTCCAATGTGAATGTGCTCGACAATCCCTGGTTTGACAGAGATGTCGATGGGTTGGGTCTGCGTAATGTTTCCCATATTACCTTCAGAAGACACTTGATAAATTTAAATAGGTGTTTTAAGGGGTTGAAATGGGATACAAGAAGCAAACTGTTCGAGACAGGCGATCATTTCCTGATGGGCAGGGAGGAATGAGGAACGGTGGTGATAATCAGACCAAGGAGGTTCCTCAAGAGACATGGTCTCTATAATGGCTTCATCGGAAGGAAATATTTCCTTTAATGGATCCGAAGTAGCATCATCTCCAAGCCAAGGGGAATGAACATACGAGTCGGGAACACTACTCGAAGGAGCAGGTTCGGGAGGGGGAGCCGATGCAGCAATGATTTCGACGTAGTTGAGCTCGGCGGGACTCAATGGCATCATATCGCCCCAGGATTCTATCTGATCGGTGGGAGAAGGACCCACGGATCAGAGTGCACAGAAATCATGTTAATAGGAGCGAGATTAGGAGGTGGGAGGGGAAAGACACCCATCAGGGCGGGATATTTAAAGAGTCTGGCTCCCATGCTCTCTCACGATTTGGAGGTATGCTCCACGAAAGGCACGTTGCTTTCGGAAGAGGAGGCGAAGAAGGAGAGTTGGTCCACAGTGACAATCTTCCCTTGATGGGGGAAACGAATGACACGGAAAAGAGAGGAGGCCACGGCTTGCATGGCGTATGTCCAGCTACGTCCGAGGAGGAGGTTGTAGGTAATATTAGCATCAACAACTTCGACCTCCACTTCTACCGTTTTCCCTTCTAAAGAGATGGGCAACCGTTAGAGGATACCATAAGGACGGGACTCCCTTCCGTCGAAGGCTTCCAATGTTGTGGGAGACTAGCTCAATGTCGGAGAACCAATAGCTTTCCAACAGGCAACAAACATGATGCAAGTCGAAGCACCTTCATCAATGACTGTACGATGAATCGTTTTAGTATTGATAATGACCTGTATGAGGAAAGCGACTTTCTGAGGCAGTCTCGGTGTATGGCCCTCGAGGTCAAAAGAAATCAGATCCGAGTCAGCCGGGTCTATGCCACCGATGGCCGATAGCAAGGACTTCCTCTGGGAGGGGCAGCTCTGGTGCACTTCTAGAGTGGACATAGCAGACGGGGCTTGAGCTAAGTCCTCAACAATGCTGTAGTGCTGGGCGGCACGAGCATTAGGGTTGTAAGAAGGCTTCCGGAGTACACCTTTTGGAGGGGGTCGGATAGTCGTCTCAGTGCTAGGTCTCTCGATGTGGAGTGGACCAGAATTGGACGGAGGAGCGCTGGAGGGGACCTCAGGCTCTTTCCCGGCATGAGATGGATATTCTTTTGCTCGAGTAGTGACATGGATGGGAATTGTCCCAGCCATAAATACTTGAGAGCCGAATGAAGAAGAGGGTTGTGATGGATCTGCCACCATTTGAGTTTTCTGTGAAGGGAAAGGTTCTTTAAGCACAGCAGGGGTCCCAGGAGCACCTTTCAACAATCGACTAACTTTGGACCGCCTAGGGCAGTCTTTAGTGTAGTGATCCTCGTCACAGATAAGACAATGATACTTAGGTTTACGTTTGGCTCCTTCCTCGGGTGGAGGTTTAGGGGAGTCCTGTCTGAGCTGTTCAGATTTATTCTTGGCTTTCCCTTTCTTTTTCCCTATCGAGGATTTATCCGCCGTGGTGGACTGGACGACATTAACCTCGGAAGTATTTCTAGAATTAGATTGACCCTGAGAAGTGTTTTCGCTAGAAGCATTCGGTTTTTGCTTCCCAGGGTTCGCGGATGATTTCTTTGAAGATGCGTTTACAGAGCCAATAACACCGTCAACAGATGGTTTTCGTGGAGCTTTGGATGTTCCGGGTCTCGGGGCGTCTAGAAAATAATCATATAAAGTACCTGACTGAGAATAAACTAAGTTGAGGTACTGAGGACGTGCGATAGCTTGCTCTTCAGTTACACAAGCTCCCATGGCTATGTCTCGCGTGATCGCAGGGACAAAGGAGGTTGTGAACCAATCGGTTAGGAGCTAATCAGGAATCCAAAATTTGATCAAGCGACGATGCCGTCTCCATTCATGTATATGATCGGATATATGCGTGGCTGTGTCCTGTTTGAGAGACGTAAGGAGATGTGTCCCTGTCTCATACCGAATGGGTAACTGAAAATGAGTTAGGAAAGCCATAGCCAACGAGTTGAAATCTTGAAATGTTCTACGATTCAACTCAATATACCACTTAGCGGCCGAGCCAGTGAGAGTCCTTTGGAAGAGACGGAGCCAGATGGAATCATCAAGCCACGAGTTGGATGAACACCAAAGGTGATAGGTCATGACGTGGGCTTGAGGGTCCTCGCCAGCTTTGCCATCGAATTTCGGGAAATCACCGGGTATCTTAGTTGGAACTGGTGGCCAATATGGATTATAAAGAATGGGATCATTTGTCAATTTGGACACATCTAGCAGTTCTAATGTCGCTAAGAAAGGTAACTAAGAATTGCAGGACATTTGTGGCCGCGGAAGAGAAGTAGTACCAGGGTTCCAACCAGGTGGTGGTTGCCCCCATGGACTTTGTCCGGATGGGCTTGGCCCATAAGGGTTCTACCCATAGGGATTTTTCCCATAGGGGTTCTGTCCATAAGGATTCTGTCCATAAGCAGACAGCTGACCCTGGATCTGCCCCCCTAGCACCCCATGGATTAGCAACTTGACTTGCAGGTGCAACATACTGTTGCTGATAATTCTGATAAGGAGTGACCTGCATTTGTTGATAATTTTGATAAGGGGTAAACTGAGTTTGCCACTGGGGTTGCTGGCAACCATACAGTTGCTGAGCTCCATATTGAGCCTGGTAAGAAGGCTGCGCTTGGTAAGAAGGTTGGGATTGTAACCCACCTTGCATCTGATAACCAATTTGAGTTTTGGGCCCAGAAGGATGTCCTTGAACAGGTTGAGCTTGGACCATCTGGCTGGAAGATTGTCCTGGTTGGGTTTGGGACGAACCCATTTGCCCAGAAGGATGACCTTGCTGGGTACCAGGTTTTCGTTGTGCAACCAAGGGTTGTCCTTGCGGAACAAATGGTTGAGCGGGCTGGACGGCCGGTTGACCTTGAGGTTGGCCAGCTTGTCCAGAAGGATGACTAGGCTGGGCAGTGGGTTGGCCCTGCTGTACGGAAGGCTGACGCCCTTGCCCAGAAGGATGACTAGGCTGGGCAGTGGGTTGGCCCTGCTGTATGTAAGGCTGCCCCCCTTGCCTAGAAGGGTACCCCTGTTGGACTGTCGGTTGACCTTATTGAATACAAGTTTGTCCTGCTTGTCTAGAGGGATAACCTTGCTGGACACCAGGTTGACCTTGTTGGATGTAAGGTTGTCCTGGTTGTCCAGACGGGGAACCTTGCTGGGTACCAGGTTGCCCCGGATAACCAGAAGGTTGATTCAGATAAGCAAAATATGGACCACCAGTGGCCGAAGGTTGTCCCTGATAGGGTTGTCCTTGTGGGCCCCCAGGTTGTCCTGGGTAAGACTGGTCGTAATATTGCTGCCCTTGGGGGGTTTGCATATAAGACGACTGGCCTTGGTTAGGCGGTCCCTGAAGCTATGCAGGCATTGCTTGGCCTCCATGGAAAGTGGTGGTGTTCCAAGAAATGGATAATGGTACCGAGACCTCAACATAGGTTGAGTAGGCAAGGGTCCGGAACGATAAAGGAACTGACCAGTAGAATCGTAATAATAGAATGGACCTTGTGCATTCGGATCTTGAACAACTTGACCATACTGATCATATGCCCCCCCTCCTGGAACGGGACCAGAAGAGGGTGGTGCACTTTGTGCAGGGTGAACAACTTTGGGTGTGTGTGCCGGCTGGCCGCTACTCACTTGACCGTGAGGGGGACTAGCACCAGTATTCAGAGCTGAAGATGCGGTAATGGCACTAACAACCGGAGTTGAATGTGCTACACAAACAGTTTGATTCGTTGGAACTGAGGCGACAGGTGTGCTATGGACTTGTGAAACAAAAGATCCCATAGTGGGAGTGATATGGAGGTCCCACATGGTACTCGAAGTGGGGATCCTGGCATTTATATTATCCCTCAACGACTTATAGCACAAGGGTACCGGAGAAGTAGTCAGGATAGGAGTGTCGATATTCGACAAAACGGGTGTCTCACTCACTCTAGGATATGTCTCATCCATGTGAGAGGTAGACATTGGAGACGAAACACCAGGAGGGGTAAAAGGAATATCGTCCTCTTCAGGCTCCCAAATAGGGTTCCAATGAATTTTGTAATCCTCGTCGTCTGGGGCACGAGAGTTGATTGGTTGGATACTCGGGATAACAGGAAGAGTATCACTCACAACTGGAACCTCAGGAGCAATGGAAGACGGAGACCCTTGATCGCTTGGAATGGGAGTTGACGGTTCAGCCAGGATGACAAACTTCAAACAAAACCTAAGGGAATCTAACGATAAAGGACCCTACTCAAACTAACACACACAAGATCTAACCAGGTAATGTTAATCGCAGCCAAATAAATTTTAAGACGCAAGGACACAACTTGACCTTTTCATGTTTTAAGAGTCGAGAAAAGGACAAAAAGGTGACTCTAGTCGCCTTCGAATGTTTTGTGAGCCTGAAGTGACAAACTGCTCAAGTGAGCCTTTTCTTTTAAGGAGTCTGAAAAGGATCAAAAGTGACTACTCTGGAGAGACTAGGCAAAGGGTTTACCAAACAAATCCGTAAAACTGCATATACACCTTGGCAGTCATATGAAAACCAAGGACTTCCTGTACGACAGTCAATCTTCCCGAATGCTGTGTTCGGTGCGTTACAGCTTGTAAGGCAGCAGACACGGCTTCCTGTGGATAAAGGATGATAACCTAGTGGGGTCTCCCCTATATACGCAACGGTACGTGGGAGCTCAAGTCCATGCTAGACCACTATCGAGTCACAAAAGGAGGAATCACCCAACCATAATGTGAAACAACAGTGACTAGGTTTAACGACGCTGGAGCACATCTCTAGCCTAGACCTCTAAACAGTGAGCGTTATGTTCCAATGCGTTTTTAAATTCATTCAGTTCATTTTATGGTTGATCTTCGATTAGGTTTCGATTTCCAGGTCCTACCGTATGTAATCTCTCACAATTCCCTAAATGCAAGCTATATGCCAAAGAATATCATTTCGTTCGATGAACACTAACTACGAGAGAGTTGAGAATTTTGCAATAAAAAAAAATGACCACAAACAATCAAGAACCACTCTAATGCAGCTAATGGCAATAAACAAAACTTTTTTTTGTTTTTTTTTTTTAAGATCACTAATCAATGAAAAGCTCTAATTTCCATTAACTAATTCAACGCAAAAGAGACTTGTTCGTTTTCCTTTCAATGGCAAAGTGCACTAAACAAATTTTGAGAGATAATAACA
Organism: Pinus tabuliformis; assembly: GCA_031772625.1. Taxonomy (NCBI): domain Eukaryota; kingdom Viridiplantae; phylum Streptophyta; class Pinopsida; order Pinales; family Pinaceae; genus Pinus; species Pinus tabuliformis. The sequence goes on from CM062804.1 coordinate 711,238,686, forward strand.
CCGAGTAAAAGAGACAAATTTCACTCAATGAGAACGCAATCAAATCCCCAAAACACCAAGACAGTCCTTCAAACCAAGAAGAAAGCACAAAGACCTCTATGAGCTATGTGATCTAAGCCCAAACGAAGACAAGTGAAACCCAAGCGAAAAAGAAGCAAATCACTTGAATAACAAGAAAAAGCTTTGACAATTACTGAGCAAATGTAAAAGAATAATCACAAAGTTGACTGGATGATCAAAGAACCCAATACTCCTACGGAAGGCTCGATACACAAGGCCACTAGATGCCCTAGGGTTAAAATGTGAAATCGATAGAAAGAGGCAAACACGCGAAGGGTGGAGGTCTAAAACCAGTCAAACAAGGATCAAACACACTCCAGTAATTGAAAAAGACGCAGCAAGATACAAATCCAAGCTCAGAGGGCTTGAAAACAAGCAAACTGGAAATGTTGACAGGCCTGGCGCGACTGTCAGGCTGTAACTCGCACTTTTAAGGGATTGGCGCGGGTTGTATTTGAGCAACATGTGCCAACTGGCATGACTGTCAGGCTAAAAAGCGCGCTAATCAAGCTTGCTAGGCCAAAAATAAAAACAAGCAGTCCAGGGCTTGGATAACAGTATCCAGGTAGACCAGGAAGTAAGAGACAGCAAGAAATCCAACCCAGAAAGCTATCTAAGCAATCAAATGAGAGAACCAAAGAGACAAGACTAACTCCCCAGCGAAGTCGCAAAATTGTTGTGGAGGTAAATCCTCTCTACGGATAGAGACGATCCCTACTAGCCCACACCGGGTCTAACAACAATCAAACAATGCTATCACGCAAGTTCCTAATTGCAAATAAAAGTGGATGATGAGAACCTACTTGGATTCCAACGCTAATATTCGTAGAAGAGACGCCGCCCTTGTTCCTTTGCCTCAGCCAGTCATGATCCCCACGATCTTCATGATTAGACACCTGCACATGCAAAGAACAACACAAATACAAGCATAAAATCCAATAGATGCAACTATATATCAGTCAGAAAAGATATAACTCAACATCAATCATAAGACAATGAGAGTGGAACCATAATGATAGTCATCTATTATTGATAAATAACAAAAAAGAATACAACCATTGTTCTGACGTCAAATCCTCCTTTGGCTGGGTAGTCAGCTACACAAGTCTTGCAAAGCTTGTTGGGATGGGAAACAAGCCTCTCTCTCTTGGGTGACAAGAATCTCCTCACTTAGATTTGGCCTTATGGGTGCAAAGAAGGCTCTTGCAGCTTCAAACTCTTGAACTCCTGGTATTCCCTATCACTATGCTGGAACTAGCTTGCTCAAGGCATAGAGACAAGCTTTTATAGATAGAGAGGAAAGAGATAGGATCAACCACATTATTCATGGGATTGGCTTTATCACTTGGAAACTTCCATGAAAGGTGGCAAACCACTTCCCTTCTATGGAGATTCGAAGCCAAACCATCCTAGCTCAACATAGGTTCAGTTGGTGAATGGGTTAAGGAGAACCTTCGGAAGCTCGTTTGTTGAAAACTTTACTCAATTCGGTTGGCGCGAGTGCGACTCTGAGACAGGGTGCCAATAGCGCGCCCTCTTTAGAGGATTTCCCTCCTTGGCGCGGGCAGTACACTGTGGACCCGCGCTAATGCAAAAAGAGCTGTTTTCATGGGTATTCTGCAAGAGATGTCTTCAGGGCATATGAAGCTCATACTTAGAGGAATATGATGCAAGTGGTTTCAGGTCATGTCACTTCTCACAGGTCTCGAAATGAGTCCTCCAGTGTGCGGGAGAGGGGTAACAGGGACGGTGACAAATGGTGGCAAATTACTGTGTAACAAGATGCTTCAGAATTCTTACCTTTTATACCTATGGCTGCAGTAGTTGTTTTATCTCCTGAGATTGACCCCAAAGCTTTCTGAATAGTTGCAACAATCTTCTTCTTCTTGCCCTCAGACTTCTTAGGTCTCAGCTCTGGATACAGAATCCAACAATGCTCATCATCATGCCCATCCTTTTTACAGTGAGTGCATGAAGCTTTTCTTTTTTGTGCAGTGTTATCCTTCCTTGCTTTCCACTTCTGCTTTCTTTTCTCCTTGCTCTTGCTTATAGTGGGTTGGGATGGTCCCCCAACTTTTGGATTTTCATTCTTTCCTCTAGCTTCTAGATGAGTAGCTTGTATGTAGGCCAATGGATAGAACTGCTTTTTGATTGCAGCAACAAATTCACTCCAGACAGAGATGGTCTTACCATGTCTTTTCATATCAGCTTAGGTTCTGCTTTCCCACAAAACCAAGGCACTTCCTCCTAGGCGTAGGCTTGCCAGCTGAATCTTACTCTTGTCTGAGTCTATGTTCTGTACTCTGCAATACACATCAATTTGTCTAATCCAATTGTCCAACTTTTAAGCATTTATCTGTCCATCATATATAGGCAAATCAAATTTAACATCTAACTTGATTAAAGATGCTTTCTTGTTATGCACAGGGCTATTAAGAGGTGTGAGAAATCTTTCTTCTTTCCCTTTTCCTTTGGATTCGTCATGGAAGTGAGACTCATCTTCTTCTTTATCTTGTTTAGAACCTGAGGATTCTTCATTCCTATGATTTCTAAAGTCCTTATACATTTCTTCTACCATAGACTTTATAGCTAGGAACTTTCTATGAATTAAGGATCTAGCCCCATAGAACCTTCCTCTGACATTGTCTTTCGAGGATAGACTCTCCCAATTTCAGGATTAGTTTCCACCAACTCTCCTTATCATAATTTGAGCTTTGATGTAGTCAGCATTCACAGCTAAACCAACACAAGCTTGTCTAACCTTACAGCCTAAAGCTCTGATACCACTTGATTTGATAATCATGCTATGAGTGACCTTAGTTAAATATTTATTGAATAAAGGTATTACAGACTCATGCGCTGGTGTGTGTCCATGTTATTTAAGCAATGGATCGATCAGATTGCCAATACATAGACAATTAAATGGAAAGACGGTAGAGAAATATTGTAAGAAAATACAAGAACACAGGAAATTAATAAGGAGTTCACCCTATTCTCCAGGGCTACATCTCCTGTCCAGCTTTTAGTGGTGACCTTGTTTTATTGTGTCTTTAAGCAGAGAATTACAATGTAGGAGCTCTATGTGAGTCACTTGAGGCAGATTTGCTTGGCAGGGTGGTTCTTGGATTCCCCAAGGCACTGGAGTGCACAGACTCTGTCACCTACTAGCTCTGTGACCTTCTGGTCTACAATGGAGAGAGCCCAATGTGGTGCTCAGTCTGGACAAATCCTCTATGGGATGGTTTGAATCTCTCAAGCTCTCTGGTGCTCAATGCTACCTTTGGTCAGCTTAGCCCTCTGTCCTCTTCTACTTTTTGCTTCACTGTCTTCTTCTTTGTGTATTGTCCTCCTCTCGGGGTTCTGGTTTCTCTGTCTCTCAAGGTTCTCTATCCCTCTCGGTAACTGTCTTCTTCTCTATTCATGGCTTTGAAGCCATTCGTTTCCATGCCTATTTGGTTCCTTTTCTGCCTCTGTTGAATCACCTTCTACATCTGCGCTTGGAGTTCCCTGTTCGGTGTCATCATCAGCTCGCAGGGAGTGGCCACATGTCCTCCTGTAACTCACGCCAGCCTGCTTCGTCAGTTCATTTCTTCGGTTACATCGTGGAATGAGTTCTTCCTCCACCGTGGTGGTCAAATGGACTTCAAATCCTTCTAAATCGCGGCTCATTCCTTCGTCGATTCCGCTTCCCCCATTGGGCGCAATCTTAGTTTTTAGATCTGGGGCCTCCAAATTTGACGTCATACGCATGTTTTGCATGGTTAACTTGCTCGACCATTAGCGTGTGATTAACGACGGTTTTCTCTCTCCTCCGCTTGCCACGCATCGATCGTTGAGTGGGATCGCTCCGCTTCCATCCAAAACTGCTTACCGTTTGAGGGCCCCCCGATCAATACCTCCGGTTTCTTGAGCACGGGTCCCACCTTTTTCCTTTAGCACTTTTTGCCTTTCGCCCATGGTTCCCCGGCTCCCCACGTGTCCGAGTGCTTGGGGCTACTCCATTTCAGCCCTTTTCGCCTATTGATGCACGATTAGTGCTAATCGCGCATCAAAAATCACCTCTGTTTCCCGATACAAGCCTCCCGGGGCTGCTTTGACCTCCCACGCAATCTCCATGGGCCTTAGTCAGCGCGATTTGACTAGGGTCCTCGTCGTTCTACGCTGGCTGCCATTGCCACTGATTCAGGGTGCTTTTGATCGTTGTTTTGGAATTCTTTGATGTTTGTTTCGACCTAACACAGTAATGGTTCCTTAATAGTTCTTTATGGATCCAATTCAGATCATGTGCTCTAAAGCATTATTTCCCACAACCTTGGTAATGGTGTAAGGACCATGTTGGAGTGGTTTGTGCTTTTGATGGGTTCTGGTAAGGCATTCTTTCTGTCGACGCAACCAGACTTTGTTGCAAACCTGAAGCTTGTGTGGTACCCGTGTGGGTGAGGAGAAGTTGTCCATGTGTTCTTTCATGACCGTATCCCTCTGTTGATGTTGCTGCTGCATGGAGGAACCCTTCACAGGGGTCATGGATGTGGTGACAATCTTACCCTTACTTTGGGAGTGAACCATACATAAAATGAATTTCCTAGTCTGTGAGATGAGATTTTTGCATTTCTTAGTAGTGATCAAGGAGGTGGCGGTGGGTGGGGCTACCTCCAGTATCCTGTATAATGAATTACACAAAGAAATAATGACAGTGTAAGGCCTTGACTCACTCCACAAGTATGGCTAGCCTAATAATACATCACAAACATCCATCAGTGCAACATCACATAATACCTCATCTCTGAAGGGTTTGATGATGTAGGGAAGGCGACACTGCTGGGGAACTCGGAGATCTCGTCCTTGGTGAAGCCACTCGATACTGTATGGCCGTGGGTGTGGTGTAGTCGGTAGGCCCAACTGCTTCACGACCTCTGCTGAAATGAGGTTCTTTTGGCTCCCACTGTCAACAATGAATTGTAGTGGCAAACCCTTCACCCACATTTGTGAGTGGAAAAGTCGCTCCCACTCCCCTGGATCTTCGTGCTCATTCTTTTGGATCTTGGTAGTGGCAACAGTGGCGTTGGGCTCCGCATCAATGATCTGCTTCCCTTTTCCTTTCCCCTTGTCGGGTTCTGACTTAGGGTTGGAACATGCATTTGTTTTGAAACCCTTCAACTCGGCCACAAACGACTGCTTGGTCCGACACTCACTTGTGTTGTGAGTGGGGATCTTGTGGAATTCACACCACTTTCTTGTGTCCTTCTTTGACTTCGTGGTGTTGTTCTTTTCTTACTGCTTTGACGCGTTTTCATGGGTTTCACTATCTTGTATTTGTCCTTGGTTTTGCTATTTGGGGAAGCCGTTCCCTTGCTTCGGATTCACAAATCCAAAGTCTCGCTTCTTTTGTTTAAACTTCTGCTCAATTTTGAGAGTGTATCGATATGTTGTGCAGAGTGAGGAGATGTTCAGGAACTCCATCTCTTCCTGGATGCACCTGTGTAGGTAACAATGGTATTTGAGTACCAAATGCATCTCAGAGTCCTTGATACCCAACTGTGTGCGAAGGGTATGAAAAATGTTTGTGAACTTCAGCACATCTTGGTCCCTTCCCTGCCGCAGCATGGTCCACTTTATGTATTTGTCCTCATAGCGTTTGACAGGGTAGTACTACTCCTCGATGGCATCCCAGAATGAATTCCAGGTAGGTGCAACTGAAAATAGTGAGCCCGTAATTTCATCCTTCTGCTTGCAGTAGGTTTCCCACTAGTCCTTGACATGGGGGGCTGCTTTGAGAAGAGCGAAAATAATCTTTTCTTGACTGGAAAAATTATGAAAAGAAAAATACCCATCTATCATATTTAAGCATTTATCTATGACATCTGCATCTATTTGACCTCGAAGATGGGGATTTCAAAATTAACTTGTACCTTAAAGGGTGTGGCGTTTCTAGAGTATCTGTTGGAAGCGGATGCGTCGCCTCTGGGTAGCTGCTGAAGGATCTGGGCAAAGCTATCCATCATTGCGTTCCTTTTTCACTCGAGGGCTTCTTCGAGCAAGATTTTGATATGATCTCCTACCCCCTTGTCTTTCTTTTCATTCGCCATGGGGGGCCGTCGGGGTTTGCGAGGCTGATCTTGCAAAGGTTCAACCAGATTGAGCCCTAGCTCCTTATATCCCGACCTCGTTGGGGACATGCAAAGAAAAACAGAGAAAGAGAAGACCGCTTTGATACCCCTAATCCAGATTTAAATAGGATTGCAAAAAATTATAGAGATAACCATAAATACAGAGATGCAGTGGAAATAATACTTCATTTCATTACTGTTGAATATTGAAATATGCTTACAAATAGAAAATGGAAATAAACCAGCTAGGGCGATGGTAGCTTATCTCTGAGAAGAGATGTGGCGGCTACATGCCTCTGAACTATCTTAAAATGAGGCTCGAAGGCCTATTTATTGTTGACAAACAAAGGAAAACCTAAACATCCAAAAAGCTAACCCTAGAAGATGAAACACCAAATTGTGGGCCACTTTTCAGGTAAATTGGTACATCAACTTCCCGGGGTCGTAACTTTGGCATACGATCTCTGTTTGATGTGCACAATATCTCGTTAGAAAGATCTATTCGAGAACTACAACTTTGGGAAGAGAAAAATTGGTCCATGAACCCATGTAGCTCCCAGATTTCCCAAAAAAACGTTGTGTAGGCCTCAAAACGGCTCCAGAAATTCAAGACCCGAAAAACTGCTAAAAATAGTAAACTGTGCTGCAATTAAGGAAACTAAAAAGATGAAAGAGACATTTGTGGGGGTCCATGTGGGATAGGTGAGTGGCCACCAATATCCACCTGGATCACTGGGTCAGCACGCGATCCTACAGAGCTCTAACTAGTGTCGCCTTCCTTATATGGTCATCTATAACACCTTGACCTTCCCATACAACCGTCACAACGAACCAGAATTGGTCCATATCCTCATTTTCCAAATCTTTGAACAAAGGAAACTTCACTGTGTTTGCCATACTGAATCGTGGTGGAGGTGGAGGTGGTACAGGTGAATTTGCAGGTGATGGTGGTGAAGCCGATGGTGGTGTGGGCGGAGGTGGTATTCATTGGAATCCTTGTTTTATCAACTAAATGGAATTTTGTGGAGAGACATTCGTGATCCCTTCTTCATCCCCTAATGGAGGTGACATCAAGGGGCTATGTTCTAGACCCTTATTTCCTTCATTTCTATAAAATCTTCCACTTCGCGTAGTCCTGAACATAAAGGTAGTTGCATAACCCATTTTTCGCACAACAACATCTTAATCAAAGTATTCAAATATTTTATGTACTTACCTCGCAGTCCTTTGAAAAAGCGTCGCTTTACCTCGCTATAGCTGACTAAGGTGTCGACCACGAATTAAGTAACAAATCCTCCTATGATGCGATCAAGCCAATGATTGGCAGCGTTGGCGATCTTATCCTCTGATGCTTCCAACCTTTGCACTAGCTCTGGGGTCCACACAATAAGATCATCAAGTTTCCACCTTCCTTGGCTATCTGCTAGCTTCGCGATCCACTCATATAGCTCAGTAGGAAAGGAGGCGAAAAATATTTCATGGATCTTTGTATACAGGTATCAGTCCAACCACTGTTCTTTTGATAATCGCAGGTTTCTATTTTCTTCTGCCGCGAACTCGTGAATCGTTCTGTCCAACAAGCCTTTGATTTATTTCTTAGTTGGATTCCAATGATACGACATCACACATCTCTTATGCAGATTCCGGTCCCGGCAACGAAACCATTTGTTGGCTTGTGTGGGTCTGATCTAGGTTCATCTTTAGTTAGCCAAACAAATCCCTACACCACTGGCCCTTTCGGCATCAGCCCGCGGAGCGCAGACTAAAGTCTCACCCGAAGCAGTATGGGGGGATGCTGGAACCAAATTTCTGCACCCTTGAGATGGTTGTGATGTTTGTTTATCCTGACTATACCTGCCTTCGTGTAGGTTTCTTATCCCATGGTTCCACCCTTCAGTACCTTTGCAAAAGGATACAATCGACTTTCACATAGCGCTAACGTGTGGCTGATATACTTTTGCACTGCTAGGGCAGTGAAGTGTGATATTTCCCAAACTACGCTAAGTATCTTACTTGTCTTATTACAGATCTTAGTTAGCTTTGCGTAAAAAGATGTTCTTACTTGCATTCACTTAACCAACACAATTACTTATATTTGTGCATCATATAAGAATTATAAGTGAAATTCATACCCAAACATAAATAGATGCATAAACATGAAATAAAGACACAGAAATTGTAGAATACTTCTCTTTATTGATACTTTCAGACAATTATAGATTTGACCCGCCCTGTGCACTCAGCTGTAGGGGTCCGTGCACTTAGTTGCAGACTTCTAGGCCTCTGCGCACTTAGCTTCAGAGCCTCTATCTACGCTACAACCCAAAACTTAGACTTCTACTTCAGAGCTATCTCTCATACATGTTTGATCTTCATTGCTTGATTCCTTCCCCTAACTATTTAGAGCTTAGATCTATCTATACAATCCCATGGTCCGTAGACCATGGGTAGATCTTCTATAGATGACATTACATTTCTAAAATAAGGGTAGACAACCCTATGACTCTTTAACATCTACGCACTCTGCAACCACAAAATGCAAAGTCTTTACATTTGGATTACAAAATTGGACCAAAATATGGGCTTTTAGCCCCAAAACTACCCTTGGGGGATCCCGTGCCCAACATGAAGACACCCGATATTGTACGAATAAGGGTGTGGTGTAGTCGGTAGGCCCAACCACTTCATGGACTCTACTGAAATGAGGTTCTTTTGGCTGCCACTGTCGACAATGAATTGCAGCGGTGAACCCTTCACCCACATTTGTGAGTGGAAAAGATGCTCCCCATACTCTAGATCTTCGGGATCATTCTTCTTGATTTTGGTGGTGGCAACTGTGGTGCTGGGCTCCTTGTTAATGATCTACTTCCCTTTGTCATTCCCCTTGTTGGGTTCTGACTCAGGGTTGGAACATGCATCTGATTCTGGAGCCTTCAACTTGGCCACCAATCACTGCTTTGTCTGACACTCACTTCTGTTGTGTGTGGGGCTCTTATGGAACTCACACCACTTTACTTTATCGTTCTTTGACTTCATGGTGTTTTTCTTTTCTTGCGGCTTTGACGGGTTGTCTTGGGTCACCCCACCTTGGCTTTGTCATTTTTTCTTCAGATTCACAGATCCAAAGTCTCGCTTCTTTTGTTTAAACTTCTGCTTGATTTTGATAGTGTATCGGTACTTCATGCTAAGCGAGGAGATGTTCAGGAACTACATCTCGTCTTGGATGTATCTGTGTAGGAAGTTGTGGTATTTGAGTACCAAATGCAGCTCAAAATCCTTAATACCCAATCATGTGCGAAGGGTATGAAAAATGTTTGTGAACTCCAGCACATATTGGTCTCTTCCCTTCCACAACGTGGTCCACTTTATGTATTTTTCCTCATAGCTTTTGACATGGTAGTACTACTCCTTGATGGCATCCCGGAATGAATTCCAAGTGGGTGCGGCTAAAAATACTGAGCTCGTACTTTTGTCCTTCTGCTCATAGTAGGTTTCTCATGAGTCCTTGACGTGGGGGGCTGCTTTGAAAAGAGAGAAAATAGTCTTTTCCTGACTGGAAAAATCATGAATATAAAAATACCCTTCTAGCATATTTAACCATTTATCTATGACATTTGCATCTATCTGAACCTCAAATATGGGGATTTCAAAATTAACTTGTACCTTAAAGGGTGTGGCGTTTCTAGAGTAGCTACTGGAAACAGATGTATCACCCCTGGGTAGCCGCTGGAGGATCTGGGAAAAGTTTTCCATCATTGCATTCCTTTGTCACTCGAAGGCTTCTTCGAGCAAGATTTTGATAGGATCTCATGCCCCCTCCTCTTTCTTTTCATCTGCCATGGGAGGCCATCAGGATTTGCGAGGCTAGTCTTGTAAAGGTTCGACCAGTTCAAGCCCTAACTCCTTATATCCCGACCTCATTGGTGACATGCAAAGAAAAAATAGAGAAAACGCATACCATTCTGATACCACTGATCCGGATTTAAACAGGAACACAAAAATTACAAATATGATCATAAATACAAAGATGTAGCAAAAATAATACTTCACTTCATTAATGTAAAATACTGAAATATGCTTACAAACAGAAATGGAAATAAACCAACTAGGAAGATGGTAGCTTATCTCTGAGTAGAGATGTGGTGGCTGCATGCCTCTGAACTGTGTTAAAATGAAGCTTGAAGGCATATTTTGTTGAGAAACAATGGAAAACCCTAAACATCTAAAAACCTAACCCTAAGAGATGAAATGCCAAACTGTGGGCCCTGTTTGGGTAAATTGGTACATCAACTTCTCGGGGTCATAACTTTGGCATATGATGTCCATTTGATGAGCACAATACCTCATTAGAAAGATCTATCTGAGGACTACCACTTTGGGAAGAGAAGCATGGGTCCATGAACCCATGTTGCTCCCAGATTTCGAAAAAATCGTTGTGTAGGGCCTCAAAATGGCTCCAAAGTTTATAAACTGAAAAACTACTAAAAATAGTAAATTGTGCTACAATTAAGGAAACTGAAAAACTGAAAGAGATGGTTGTAGGGGTCCAAGTGAGATAGGTGGGTGGCCACTAATATCCACCTCGATCATTCCTCCCCCCTTAGGAACCAATGGTCCCCATTACGTTGAGTTCCTCCATGAGATGAGGAAACTTCTGTTGAACTCGGTCCCTGGTGAGATGTTCTGCAACCTTTGATGTGTCCAGTAATGCTGGGAAGCATGGTCGAGGGTTGTCGAAATTGAACACTTGGTGCAAACTAAGGAATGGGGGAATGCTATGCTCCAAAGCATTTTTTCCCATAGCCTTCGTAATGGTGTAAGGACCATGTCGGAGTGGTCGAAGCTTCTGATAGGCTCTTGTAAGGTGTTCTTTCTGTAGATGCAACCAGACTTTTTCACCCACTTGAAACTTCTGTGGTACCTGATGCTGATCATGTTGCTACTTGTACTTGCCATTTTCCAAAATGGAGTGATGATAGATCGGCCTGTTGCATAGAGGTTCTATGGGAGTTAGATCGAGTGAAATGTTTGACCTGACAGTGCAACGATACCCCTATGGGTGAGGAGAAGATGTTCCCATGTTCTTTCATGACTGTATCCATTTGCTGTTGCTTCTTTGTGGAGGAACCCTTTGTAGGGGTCGTGGATGTGGCGACGATCTTCCCCTTTCTTTGTGAGTGAACCAAACATAAAATGAATTTCCTAGTTTGGGAGATGATCTTGTTGCATTTCTTAGTAGTGATCAAAGAGATGGCAGTAGTTGGGGCTACCTCAGGTATCCTGTATAATGAATTACCCATGGAAATAAGAACAGCGCGAGGCCTTGAATCATCCACAAAATTTCACCTCCATAAGCATGGTTGGCCTAATAGTACATCACAAACATCAAGAGGTGGTACATCACACATACCTCATCTATTAAGGGCTTGATGTTGTAAGGAAGGCATCACTATTGGCGGACTTGGAGATCTCATCCTTGGTAAAGCCACCCGATATTGTATGGATGTGGGTGTGGTGTAGTCAATAGGCCAAACCGCTTCATGACCTCTACGGTAATGAGGTTCTTTTGGCTGCCACTGTCGACAATGAATTGCAGCAGCGAACCCTTCACCCAAATTTGTGAGTGGAAAAGACGCTCCCCCTCCTCTGGATATTCGGGCTCGTTCTTCTATATTTTGGCGGTGGCAATAGTGGTGCTAGGCTCCACATCAATGATCTGCTTCCCTTTGCCATTCCCCTTGTCGAGTTCTGAATCACAGTTGGAACATGCATCTGATTCTGAAGCCTTCAACTCTGCCACCAACGACTGCTTTGTCCGACACTCACTTGTGTTGTGAGTGGGGCTCTTATGGAACTCACACCACTTTCCTATGTCCTTCTTCAACTTCGTGGTGTTGTTCTTTACTTGCAGCTTCGATGGGTTGTCTTGGGTCACCCCGCCTTGGCTTTGTCCTTTGTTCTTCCGATTCGCAAATCCAAAGTCTCGCTTCTTTTATTTAAATTCAGCCTGATTTTTACAGCGTATTGGTACGCTATACCGAGTGAGGAGATGTTCATGAAATCCATCTTGTCCTGGATGTATTTGTGTAGGCAGCCACGGTATTTGAGTACCAAATGCAGCTCAGAATCCTTGATACCCAACTGTGTGCGAAGGGTATGAAAAATGTTTTTGAACTCAAACACATCTTGGTCCCTTCCCTGCCACAGTGTGGTCGACTTTATGTATTTGTCCTCATAGCTTTTGACAGGGTAGTATTGCTCCTTGATGGAATCCCCGAATGAATTCCAAGTGGGTGCCATTGAAAACAGTGAGCCTGTACTTTTGTCCTTTTTCTCACAGTAGGTTTCCCACCAATCCTTGATGTGGGGGGCTACTTTGAGAAGAGTGAAAATAATCTTTTCCCGAATGGAAAAATGATGAACAGATAAATACCCTTCTACCAGATTTAACCATTTATCTACGACATCTGCATCTATCTAACCCTCATGTATGGGGATTTCAAAATTAACTTGTACCTTAAAGGGTGTGGTATTTCTAAAGTACCTGTTGGAAGCCGATGCGTCGCCCCTGGGTAGCCGCTGGAGGATCTGGGAAAAGTTTTCCATCATTATGTTTCTTTGTCGCTCGAGGGCTTCTTCGAGCAAGATTTTGATAGGACCTCCTACCCCCTCACCTTTCTTTTATTCCACCATGGGAGGTCTTCTAGATTTTCCAGGCTGGTCTTGCAAAGGTTCGACCAGTTCAAACCCTAACTCCTTATATCTCGACCTCGTTGGGGACATGCAAAGAAAAAACAAAGAGAAAAAAGACCGCTTTGATACCATTGATATGGATTTAAATAGGAATGCAACAATTTACATATATGACCATAAATATAGAGATGCAGCAGAAATAATACTTCATTTCATTAATGTAAAATATTGAAGTATGCTTACAAACAGAAATGGAAATAAACTAGCTATGGCGATGGTAGCTAATCTCTGACAAGAGATGTGATGGCTACATGCCTCTGAAATGTGTTACAATGAGGCTCAAAGGCTTATTTGTTTTTGAGAAACAATGGAAAACCATAAACATCCAAAAACCTAACCCTAGGAGATGAAACGCCAAACTATGGGCCCCGTTTGGGTAAATTGGTGCATCAACTTCCCAGGGTCATAAATTTGGCATATGATCTCCATTTTACATGCAAAATACCTCATTAGAAATAACTATTCAAGCAATAAAACTTTGGGAAGAGCCAAGTCAGTCCATGGACCCATGCTGCTACCAAGTTTCCCGAAAAACATCATTTAGGGCTTCAAAACGGCTCCAAAAGTTCAGGACCTAAAAAACTGCTAAAAATAGTAAATTGTGCTACAATTAAGGAAACTAAAAAACTGAAAGAGACAGTTGTGGGGGTCAAGTGGGATAGGTGGGTGGCCACCAACATCGACGTGGATCATTCCTACACCCTTAGGAAGCAATGGTCCCCATTGCATTGAGTTCCTCCATAAGATGAGGAAACTTCTAGTGAACTCTATCCTTGGTGAGTTGTTCTGCAACCTTTGATGTATCTAGTAATGCTGGGAAGCATGGTCGAGGGTTGTCCACATTGAACACTCGGTGCAAGAGAAGGAATGGGGGAATGCTATGCTCCAAAGCATTGTTTCCCACAACGTTGGTAATGGTGCAAGGATCATGTCGGAGTGGTCTAAGCTTCTGATAGGCTCTTGTAAGGCGTTGTTTTTGCAGATGCAACCAGACTTTGTCGCCTAATTGAAACTTGTGTGGTACCTGATGCTGATCATGTCACTGCCTATACTTGGCATTTTCCAGAATGGAGTGGTGATATATTGGCCCATTGGTTAGAGGTTTTCTAGGAGTGAGATCGAATGAATGTTTGACTTCACAGTGCAACAATACCCTTGTGGGTGAGGAGAAGATGTTCCCATGTTCTTTCATGACTGTATCCATTTGTTGTTGCTGCTGTGTGAAGGAACCCTTCATAGGGGTCATGGATGTGGCGACAATCTTCCCCTTACTTTGGGAGAGAACCAGACTGAAAATCAATTTCCTAGTTTGGGAGATGATCTTGCTGCATTTGTTAATAGTGATCAAAGAGGTGGTGGTAGGTGGGGCTACCACCGGTATCTTGTATAATGAATTACCCAAGGAAATAATAAGAGCGTGAGGCCTTGACTCATACACAACATGTCACCTCCATAAGTATGGTTGGCCTAATAGTACATCGCAAACATCAAGAGGTCCAACATGACACAATACCTCATCTGTGAAGGGCTTGATGCTATAGGGAAGGTGACACTGCTCCCGGACTCGGAGATCTCGTCCTTGGTGAAGCAACCCGATAATGTATGGTTGCAGGTGTGGTGTAGTCGGTAGGCCCAACCGCTTCATGACCTCTAATGAAATGAGGTTCTTTTGGCTGCCACTGTCGACAATGAATTGCAGCGGTGAACCCTTAACCCATATTTGTGAGTGGAAAAGATGGTCCCCCTCCTCTGGATCTTCGGGCTCATTCTTCTCGATTTTAGCGGTGGCATCAGTGGTGCTGGGATCCGTGTCAATGATCTATTTCCATTTTCCATTCCCCTTCTCGAGTTCTTACTCAGGGTCGAAACATGAATCTGATTCTGAAGCCTTCAACTCGGCCACCAGCGACTGCTTGGTCTGACACTCACTTGTGTTGTGAGTGGGGCTTTTATGGAACTCACACCACTTTCATGTGTCCTTGTTCGACTTCATGGTGTTTTTCTTTTCTTGTGGCTTCGATGGGTTGTCTTGGGTCACCGCATCTTGGCTTTGTCCTTTGTTCTTTGGATTCGTAGATCCAAAGTCTCGCTTCTTTTGTTTAAAATTCTACTCGATTTTGACAGCATATCAGTACGCTGTGCCGAGCGTGGAGATGTTCAACAACTCCATCTCATCCAAGATGTATCTATATAGGTAGACGCGGTATTTGAGTACCAAATGCAGCTCAAAATCATTGATACCCAACTATTTGCAAAGGGTATGAAAAATGTTTGTGAACTCCAGCACATCTTGGTCCCTTCCCTGCCGTAGCGTGGTCCACTTTATGTATTTGTCCTCATAGATTTTAACATGGTAGTACTACTCCTTGATGACATCCTAGAATGAATTCCAAGTGGATGAAGCTAAAAATAGTGAGTCGTACTTTCGTCCTTCTGCTCACAATAGGTTTCCCACTAGTCCTTGATGCGGGGGGCTGCTTTGAGAAGAGCGAAAATAATCTTTTACCGAATGGAAAAATCATGAATAGAAAAATAGCCTTCTAGAAGATTTAAGCATTTATCTAAGCATCTGCATCTATCTGACCCTCAAATATGGGGATTTCAAAATTAACTTGAACCTTAAAGGGTGTGGTGTTTCCAGAGTGGCTGTTGGAAGCCGATGTGTCACCCCTGGGTAGCCGCTAGAGGATCTAGGAAAAGTTTTCCATCATCGCGTTCCTTTGTCACTCGAGGGATTCTTCGAGCAAGATTTTGATAGGATCTCCTACCCCCTCATCTTTCTTTTCATCTGCCATGGGAGGCCGTCACGATTTGCGAGGCTGGTCTTGCAAAGGTTCGACCAATTCAAGCCCTAACTCCTTATATCCTGACCTTGTTGGGGACATGCAAAGAAAAAACAAAGAAAAAGCATAACGCTCTAATACCACTGATCGAAATTTAAACAAGAATGAAACAAATTACATATATGCCCATAAATATAGAGATGCAGCAGAAATACTACTTCATTTCGTTAATGTAAAATATTGAAATATGCTTACAAACAGAAATGGAAATAAACCAGCTAGGGCGATGGTAGCTTATCTATGAGAAGTGATGTGGCGGCTACATGCCTCTGAATTGTGTTACAATGAGGCTCGAAGGCCTATTTATTTTTTAGAAACAATGGAAAACCGTAAACATCCAAAAACCTAACCCTAGGAGATGAAACACCAAACTATGGGCCCCATTTTGGTAAATTGGTACATCAACTTCCCGGGGTCATAACTTTGGCATATGATCTCCGTTTGAAGAGCACAATACCTCATTAGAAATATCTATCTGAGGACTTGCTCCAATTTTTCCCAAAAACGTCATTTAGGGCCTCAAAACAGCTCCAGAAGTTCAGGACCCAAAAAACTGCTAAAAATAGTAAATTGTGCTACAATTAAGGAAACTGAAAAACTGAAAGAGACAGTTGTGGGTGTTCAAGTGGGACAGGTGGGTGGCCACCAAAATCCACTTGGATCATTCCTCCCCCCTTAGGAAGAATTGGTCCCCATTGCATTGAGTTCCTCCATGAGATGAGAAAAGTTTTGCTGAACTTAGTCCCTGGTGAGCTGTTCTGCAACCTATGATGTGTCCAGTAATGGTGGGAAGCATGGTCAAGGGTTGTCCACATTGAAAACTCAGTGCAAGTGAAGGAATGGGGGAATGCTCTGCTCCAAAGCATTGTTTCCCACAACCTTGGTAATGGTGTAAGCACCATGTTGGAGTGGTCTAAGCTTCTGATAGGCTCTTGCAAGGCGTTCTTTCTGCAGATGTAACCAGAATTTACCGCCCACTTGAAAATTGTGTGATACCTGATGCTGATCATGTCGCTACTTGTACTTGGCATTTTCCAGAATGGAGTGGCGATATATTGGCCCATTGGGAAGAGCTTCTCTGGGAGTCATATCGAATGAATGTTTGACCTGATAGTGCAACGATACCCCTGCAGGTGAGGA
This sequence comes from Pinus tabuliformis, assembly GCA_031772625.1. NCBI lineage: Eukaryota > Viridiplantae > Streptophyta > Pinopsida > Pinales > Pinaceae > Pinus > Pinus tabuliformis. The sequence continues at coordinate 711,255,589 of CM062804.1, forward strand.
GAAGATGTTCCCATGTTCTTTCATGACCGTATCCATCTGTTTTTGCTGCTGCATGGAGGAACCCTTCACAGGGGTCATGGATGTGGTGATGATATTCCCCTTACTTTGGGAGTGAACCAGACATAAAATGAATTTCCTAGTCTAGGAGATGATCTTGCTGCATTTCTTAGCAGTGATGAAAGAGGTAGTGGTAGGTGGGGCAACCTCCGGTATCGTGTATAATGAATTACCCATGAAAATAATAACAACACGAGGCCTTGACTCATACACAAAATTTTGCATCCATAAGTATGGTTAGCCTAATAGTACATCACAAACATCAAGAGGTGCAACATCGAATAATACCTTATCTGTGAAGGGCTTGATGTTGTAGGGAAGGAGACACTGCTGGCAGACTCGGAGATCTCATCCTTGGTGAAGCCACTCAATACTGTACAGCTATGGGTGTGGTGTAGTCGGTAGGCCCAACCACTTCACAACCTATGTTGAAATGAGGTTCTTTTGGCTGCCACTGTCGACAATGAATTGTAGCGGCAAACCCTTCACCCACATTTGTGAGTGGAAAAGACGCTCCCCCTCCTCTGGATATTCGGGCTCATTCTTCTAGATTTTGGTGGTTTCAAAAATGGCGCTGGGCTTTGTGTCAATGATCTACTTCCCTTTTCCATTCCCCTTGTCGGGTTCTGACTGAGGGTTGGAACATGCATATGATTATGAAGCCTTCAACTCAGCCACCAGCGACTGCTTGGTCCGACACTCACTTGTGTTGTGAGTGGGGCTCTTATGGAACTCACACTACTTTCTTGCGTCCTTCAATTTCATGGTGTTTTTATTTTCTTGCGGCTTCGTTGGGTTGTCTTTGGTCACCTCACCTTGGCTTTGTCCTTTGTTCTTCAGATTCATAGATCCAAAGTCTCGCTTCTTTTGTTTAAAATTCTACTCGATTTTGACAATGTATCGGTACACTGTGCCGAGCGAGGAGATGTTCATGAACTCCATCTCATCCTAGATGTATCTATGTAGGCAGCCGCGGTATTTGAGTACCAAATGTAGCTCAGAATCCTTGATACCAAATTGTGTGCAAAGGGTATGAAAAATGTTTGCGAACTCCGACACATCTTGGTCCCTTCCCTGCCGCAGCGTTGTCCAGTTTATGTATTTTTCCTCATAGCTTTTGATAGGGTAGTATTGCTCCTTGATGGCATCCCAGAATGAATTCCAAGTGGGTGCAATTGAAAATAGTGAGCCCATCCTTTAATCCTTATACTCGCAGTAGGTTTCCCACTAGTCCTTGACGTATGGGGCTACTTTGAGAAGAGTGAAAATAATCTTTTCTGGACTGGAAAAATCATGAACAGAAAAATACCCTTCTAGCAGATTTAACCATTTATCTATGGCATCTACATCTATCTGACCCTCAAATATGGGGATTTCAAAATTAACTTGTACCTTAAAGGGTGTGGCATTTCCAGAGTAGCTACTGGAAGCCGATGCGTCGCCCTGGGTAGTCGCTAGAGGATCTGGGCAAAATTTTCCATCATCACGTTTCTTTGTCTCTCAAGGGCTTCTTCGAACAATATTTCGATAGGATCTCCTACCCCTCATATTTCTTTTCATCCACCATGGGAGGCTGTCGGTATTTGCGAGGCTAGTCTTGCAAAGGTTCGACCAGTTCAAGCCCTAACTCCTTATATCCCGACCTCGTTGGGGGCATGCAAAGAAAAAATAGAGAAAAAGCAGACCACTTTGATACCACTGATCTAGATTTAAACAGGAATGCAACAAATTATAGATATTACCATAAATACAAAGATGCAACAGAAATAATACTTCATTTCATTAGTGTAAAATATTGAAATATGCTTACAAACAGAAATGGAAATAAACCATCTAGGGCGATGGTAGCTTATCTCTGAGAAGAGATGTGGCAGCTACATGCCTATGGACTATGTTATAATGGGGCTCAAAGGCCTATTTATTGTTGAGAAACAATGGAAAACCCTAAACATCCAAAAACCTAACCCTAAGAGATGAAATGCAAAACTGTGGGACCCGTTTGGGTAAATTGGTACATCAACTTCCTAGGGTTGTAACTTTGGCATACAATCTTCGTTTGACATGCACAATACCTAATTAGAAATATCTATTTGAGGAATACAACTTTGGGAAGAGAAGCATATGTCCATGGACCCATGTTGCTCCCAACTTTCCCACAAATCGTCATTTAGGGCTTCAAAATGGCTCCGGAATTTCAAGACCTGAAAAAATGCTAAAAATAGTAAATTGTGCTACAATTAAGGAAACTGAAAAAATTAAAGAGATAGTTGTGGGAGTCCAAGTGGGATAGGTGGGTGGCCAACAACATCCACTAGGATCATTGGTAGTCTTGGTTCCCTAAGTGTAGTTCGAACCCTTCATGGTCTCAGAATTGGCAAGGGTCTTCCCCTCCTCCTGGTCAATCTCCTGATCAATTTCCTCAACCTATGCAACAACAACAGTTACAACTTCTTTCCAACATTCCTTCCAGTACTCCTCCTTGCCCTCAAATTCCTATCCAACCTAATCAAAATCTTAATAATAAGGGTGCTCAACAGACTAACATGCTCAACCTTCCTTCATATAGAATTTCCACCGCAGAATGTAATGAAATAAATCTGCAATATGTTCGGGTGGTGAATGCTCAGACTTCACGAATTATTGTTGAACATGTTGGTGATGAAGATCCTAGACCAAAATCCCAGGTAGCTGAGAATGAGTCAAATCAAAATTCTGTTAAACACCCCCCTCCTCCTTCGGGTGTTACTCAGGGCTGCCCAACTAATCCACCTTATCCCGAGAAATTAGCCTTGAGTAAGTAGAATTCCTAACTCGTAATTTGACATTTTAGGGGAATTGCAAAACCTTTTTTTCAAAATTCCCTTACTCCAAACTATGAGGGATGTGCCTATTTAAGCTAAGACAATTAGAGACTACTTTTCCAAGAAACCTGGAAACAAAACAAAAGATTTGCTTACCATTCATGTTATGGGGAAGCTATAAGACATTATGTTGGGAAAATTTGTACCTGTGAAATATGGAGATCAAGGGAACCCAATTCTGATAGTGCAGATTAATGGGGTTGACATCCCGAATGTACTGGTAGATTGGGGGTTGCAATTAATGTTATCACATTTGAAACTATGCTTACACTAGGTCTACGAAATCTAAGACAAAATCCCACTATCTTGGAATTAGCAAATAGATCTACAGTAAGGCTGATAGGAAAATTGGAAGACATAAAAGTTTTAGTGGACTCATGGCATTATCCTGCTGATTTTCTGGTATTACATACACAATCCCCTGTTGGTGGTCACCCTCTGATTGTTAGCCTCACTCTCATGTGATGAAAACAATTACAAGTCCAAAACAATTAAATTAATTAAAATAAAGAAAGTTGGATTTAATCCTACCTTTCTAGATTGATTTTGTTCCTCATGGTTAGGAGTCAGTTTAGGCCTAGTTGGTTGAGAGATTCTCTCCAACTAGTTAGGCTCCTAGATTAGTGTTTCGTTGAGATATTTGCTCAACCATAATTTCCAAGATAGACGTATTATCTTGAGACAAACTTCCTCATGTATTTATTTGTACTATTGTCATTATTTGTACATGGGATTGCATTATGAGAGGAATACAGTAAGGCTAAGGCCATTTCCGCCATTTCTATTTTTGCGGTATTTTTTATGTGTGTTAATTTTATTTATTATTCTACATGTGGTATTAGAGTGAGAAGATTCATGCTTGTTATAAAAATAATTTGTTTATGAAATCCGTGGCATCGTGTGGATTTGAATGTATCATCAAAAGAGAAATGTGACCAGCTCTGCATTGAAACAACCTAAGGAGGCTTCCCGTTGGAAAGCTACAAAAAGAAGCCATTAATGTGTGGAGAGGGCACATGGGTGGTTTCAAGGGAGCGATTGTACTAAAAAAGGCACTTGACCATGTGTGTGAGGAAAGCTGTTGTGTCAAAAAGAGCTTGCTGCCAGGAGTTCAAGCATTAGTGGTGTGGAGATCTGCGACACAATGGAAACATGTGCAACATATGTCGAAGAACAAAACTGGTTAATTGAGCATGGATCTCTCTGTGGTGAGTTATGAATAACTATTATGCATGCCGTCTTTCTTTTTACAAATGGTTGTGACAATTGCGTGATGTTGTGTGAAATTGAAGTCTGTTTGAAGCATTGTGATTCAGTAATCCAGATGTTGCGTATAAGGATTCCTACCTTCTAGTTGGTTTAAATGAATAGAGTTTTCAAGCAATCCAACATCATCAGGTTTTGTAGTAAAGTATCCAAATCAAGGGTCGTATAATGTAGAGTCGATAAGTTCCTGAACTAGGATTGACCAATTTTTGATGATATCTTCTTGTATATGTGATTATGATAGGTTAATTGTCTCTGCATTGTGTGTGTTCAATTACAATTGAGAGACAATCTTTGTAACCAGGGCATTTTGCTGCATTGAATTGTTGTTCATTGAATTAAGAATTGACATTAATGCTCGATTTTGAACTGAGTGTAATCAAGCATCGGCTTGAAAGCTTATATGGATCAGATCACCATAAGGTATTGATCCTATAACTTTCTTTTAATTGAAAAGATATGGGGAATTAACATTGAGTGTGTTGGAGGGTCGATCCAGTGCAGTTGAAAGCTGGGAAAATACACCCAGATATAAATAATAGCGTTTCGTTGTTGATGGACTTACTTCTGGAAGGGAAACACCAAGCCATTGAAGGCAGTGCCCAATTTGCAATTTGCATAGCTAGGAAGAAGGCGCAATAACCAAAAAAATTGTGATCCGACAAACATATACACTGAGTTGCTCTATAGTTGATACAATTTCATGTGTAAAGAAAATCCATTTTGAGGGATTTAAACTCCCTTGGAAGGAATCAACATTGTTTTGATTTGAAACGCTGAACAACAAGGAAATTAAACTATTTCATGGGTTCTTAATTATATGTTTGACTTTTGTTGAAAACGGAGCTGAAAAGACAAAATTTGGGCAATTTGTTTGCAAAAAAGCTGAAGGTTACAGATGTAGACAAGGCGATATTATCACTCAAAACCCAACAGAGAATTGTGTGGAAGACTACCTCAGAGAGCAACTATTGTTTCTGATTTGTCTATCATGTCACTTTTGTTGATCATTTCATGTTAGTTTTTTGCACATTATATTGACATAGCACAGATCATCATCATGTTTTCAATCTATTTCTTTGATGGGAGAGCGTCAGACTGAATATCTTTGAAGGTCGTGTGTTCGATACATGGTCAATGCACCTAGCACTTCATAACTCTACTTCTAATCATGCTAGAGGTAAATCACGCTTGAGGTAAGTAGGCCATTTTTGTCAATTCGAATTATCTTAACATTCTTGAGCCATGCCTCTTCTTCTTGGATCTTTGTTTTAAAGTCCCAAAGTCCTATAGCATGGAAGTCAAAGGTAAAAGAAATAAACAAATTCGTAAGTCAACACATGAAGTTTACATTTGAAGCTTTTAATATGGGCACTTTTTTATATTTAAAATATTACTTCATGGGTGAAAAGTGTAAACTAATATTTTTGGGAAAGTTTTTTTTTTCTCCACGAGAGATAAGGTTTGTTTTTAATGTAAACAAAATTTGAGCTTTGGAAAACAATTCATTTTATAAAGTGATTTCATAAATTGTTTGAAGTAAAGTGAATCGTTTGCAACAGAGTGATAAGGTATAAGTTGTAATGTGGAGAAATAAGGTGCGAAGAGATAAGATAAGTGATAAGGTGTAATTTGTAATGTGGAGAAATAAGGTGCGGAGAGATAAGAGATAATGTATTTTTTTAATTTTGGAGTGATAAGTGACATTTTTTAGAGAAAGTTATTATTGTAATCTAAAGTAAAATTTTATTTTGAGAGCAATTGAGTCAGTGAACATCCAGTCTTTTGAAGACAATTTACCTCGAAGAATTTCTCAAACTTTGTGCTTGAGAAGTTTCAACGAAGATGTTGTAAATGTGAAAGGTTGATGTACTCAAATACTTAATAAAGACATATTTTTTGTGGTGTTTATGTGTCCTATATCTGCCCGAAATTGAATAAGGGGATATTAGGTACATCATGTGTATGTTTGTGATGACACATGCTTCTTGATGTAGCTTATCTTTTGTGTCTAGTTTTGACACTATCCTTCTAATATGGTACATATGAAGTACAGAACAACAATGCATGCACATAATAAATTCCATTCAAGCTTATGTAATCCAGAAAACTACAAGAAATCAAGAAGCAACAATACATAATCAAGTTGTCAAAGACAATTCTACATCAACATCCAATCAAGTTAATGAAGTTGTCATCTACATCAACAACATTTCCATCAATTCAAAAGCAATTTTTTTGGAAAATGCACTTGCACCAATTTTCTTAATAAGCTCAACACAAAATAGTAACTTTTAAATAATAATTTGTAAGTTGGATTGTAATCAAAGTCAAATTGAATTGAATTGTCAGGGTGCATTCTTGGTTGAAACTGACACCCAAGCTTTGAATTGATAGGGAATCAATTAAACCAAGTGAATCCATTGTTTTTTAACTAAGTCATTCCAATCATTGTAATTGTTTCTCTTGGGTGCATTTTCGATAGTATTAGACACCCTTATTTTGATCAATCAACAAAGTGAGTTCAAGCAAGTGCAAAGTTCACAACCTCAAGCAAGCCTAAAACTGATCGAAGAAAGCATCAAGTGAGCGAGTTCAACTTTAAAGAAAGAAAATGTGATATTCAAACAACAATCAAGCCTATTCATATCTATAGCAAGCAAGCGTGAGTTTAAGTAAGCAAGATCAAGCATTCAAGAGAGCAAGTTCTAAAAATCCAACAAGTATTAAAAGAAAGCGAGTGTGAGTTCCAGTGAGTTCACATGGCGAAAAAAATTATGTTGTTAAATATTATTAACAATTTGATCCTCTCAACTGCTGAAGACATGGTACAAATCAGCAGAGCAACTCTTGTTGATATTTCAATGAATCTACAACAAGCACATGAAACAATTGAGTTCCTTCAACTGGAGTCGCAACTACAAAGAGATGAGTTGAAATAGAAAAGTGATGCTTCCAAGTCTTTCAACTATATAGATGAAGATAAAGATGTTAACTCCAAGTCACTTATCCAAACAACTTCAAGTGTAGAAGTTGTTCATGATCAAATTGAACTTGCTTCTTCCAAACCAATCATTAAGCCGTGGGAAGAACTCCAAAGTGAAAAAGATTGACGAGGATTAGGATATGACAAAGATGAAAAATACTTGCATATCCTAGATTATTATAAGCCGATCAAGTTCATCAGTGCAGGATTTCTTGATCAAATGACATCAACAAGCCATGAGAAAGTGGAAGACAAACCCACATGAAAACATTGTCAAAGAAAAGGTCACATGGAAGATCATTGTTTTGATCTCCATCCTTGTCACCATTGTGGGAAGCAGAATCATTCATTAGAGAAATGATGCAGACAAGACCAACCTGTCAGATTAAAGATCAATTATGCATGGATTGATCCTTGGGAATGGTCGTCATCAATAAAATGATTGTATAAGTTCTACAATAGAATTCAATATAAACTATTGTAGCCAACAATCAATTGAAGATGGTACTCTCATGCACTTGAAAGCGGGAGTATGATAGTGAAACTCTCCTACACCTAAAAGGGGGGAGTTCAGAGTTTAGAAATCAAGTGTAGATGATTGCCTCTCCTTTCAGATGATAAAGGGGGGAAATGATAATGGAATTAAGGGTGGTTTTCAGACTGAAAGTCTCAACAACATCATCAAAAGTAGGCAGTGGGCATTCATCAAAATCAAATTAGCGAGTGGGAAGTTTCAACATCAACAAATTCGTCAATGGGCGTCATCAACATTTTGTCAGTGGAGAAAGGATGCTGATTGAAAGAAAAGGACAGATGGACCCTTTTGCAGCTTGGCACGTGATGGAGTTGTCAAGCAAAATTTCAAAGATGACCCAGACTTTCAGCTGACTCATGTTCTTTTCTTATTGGAGTTTTTTTAGCATCTAGCTTTGGTGGTTTTTCAGGTAGAGTTTTTGAGGATCAACAGTTTCAGGATGAGAACTTGAAAGATGGTTCCTTGTTCTTATTTTGGACTTATCATTGGGGGGGAATGTTAGCCTCACTCTCATGTGCCGAAAAAAATTATAAGTCCAAAACAATAAAATTAATTAAAATCAAGAAAGTTGGATTTAATCCTACCTTTCTAGATTGAGTTTGTTCCTTATGGTTAGGAGTCAATTTAGGCCTAGTTGGTTGAGAGATTCTCTCCGACTAGTTAGGCTCCTAGCTTAGTGTTTGGTTGAGATATTTTCTCAATCATAATGTCCAAGATAGATGTACTATCTTGAGACAAACTTCCTGATGTATTTATTTGTACTATTATCATTATTTGTATATGGGATTACATTATGAGAGGAATACAGTAAGGCTCAGGCCTTTTCCGCCATTTCTATGTTTCTGGTATTTTTTTATGTGTGTTAATTTTATTTATTACTCTACAATGATTTTAGGAAGACCTTGGCTAGCAACTGTATATGCCTATATCGGATGCCGGTCAGGAAATATGGTGATATCTAATGGGGAAGATATGAAGAACCTTATTCTTTACCCCCCCGTAGAAACAAGTTCAGGAGGTAAAATAACATTTAAACAAAATTCCCTACCTTTAGAGGGACCCAAAGCCGAAAGCAAAGAAACCAGACCAATCCTTACTATTTTTCAAGCCCTCTGTTTTAAAAATGAAACGGAAGCTGATATTATTAATACTTTCATCAGTAGCCCCAGTGCCGTTTTTTATACAACTTGTCAATTTATAGAATTTGTTATGAGCTATGAAACATAGGAAACTATTGAATTAGGCATTGAAGATTAAGATATTCCTGTAATTTCACCCTGTGATAGTATCCCTATAGAAATTGAACCAGGGAAGACATTGAATATTAACCCGAATCTTTCACCATCCCATATTGAACACCTCCTGAAAGTCCTTCGTGAACATAAGGAAGAATTCACATGGGATTATACAGATATGAAGGGCATCCCTACTAATTTATGCACTCATCATATATACATTAAAGAATACTGTTAGCCTGTGAGATATCCCCAGAGAAGAATGAACCCCGCTTTGAAAAACATTGTCAAGGACGAACTTCAAAAGTTGCTAGATGTAGGATTTATTTACCTTATCTCGGATAGTCAATGGGTGTCTCCGCTAGTTATTGTTCCCAAAAAGAATGGTAAGTGGTGGATTTGTGTGTACTATAGGGAGTTGAACAAAGCAACCTTGAAGGATCATTTTCCCTTACCCTTCATTGACCAATTCCTTGATACCTTATATGGGAGGAAGTTTTTTTCCTTCTTGGATGGGTTTAGTGGGTATAACCAAATCCAAATAGCTCTTGAATATCAGGATAAAACCACTTTTACATGACCTTGAGGGACTTTCACATACCAGGTCCTTCCATTTGGTATTTGTAATGCCCTTGCTACCTTCTATTAGGGATTTTCTCTGATCTAGTTGATGACAGTGTTGAGATCTATATGGATGATTTTACACTGTATGTGGGATCATTTGAGGAAGGGTTGGAAAACTTGGAGAAGGTGCTTAAAAGATGCATACAAATGCATGTTTCTCTAAGTACATTTAAGTGTCATATGAGGAGAGAAGAGGGTATGGTGCTGGGACACTTGCTTTCAGTTGCTAGAATTCAAGTTGATCCGATCAAGGTAGAGGTAATATTGCATTTTCCTATACCGAAGACACTGATGAAGGTACATAGTTTTATTGGTTGTGCTGGCTATTATAGATGGTTTATAGAATTTTTTTCTAGAGTAGCATTCCCATTTTTTCAGCTGTTAACTAAAGATGCAGCATTTTTGTGGACAGATGAGTGTGAAGAGGCTTTTGTAAAAGTCAAGGAACTAATCTGCCAAGCTATGATCTTGCGAGGTCCTAATTGGGGACTACCATTTCACATCCACACTGATGCCTCTCAAACAATAATAGGGGTAGTTTTGGGATAGCAAGAGGACAACAGGCCATATGCGATATACTATGTCAGTAAGAATTTGACACCTACTGAATTAAACTATATGGTAATAGAAAAGGAGTTCTTGGATGTTACCTATGATGTTAATAAATTTTGGCATTACATTACTGGATATCCTACTTTTTTTCATACTGAACACGTAGCAATCAGGTACTTGATGAATAAGCCTATAACTCCTGGGCGTGTCACAAGGTGGTTATTATTACTTCAAGAATTTGACATTACCATCATAGATAAACTAGGTAAGGATAATGTAGTTGCTCACTTCCTATCTAGATTAGATACTAATGATGAAGGTACAGATGTAGAAGATAATTTTCCAGATCATTTTATTTTTACAATTTCTACTCACATCTGTGGTATGTAGATCATTCATCATAGTACCTGTTATTCATGGATAGCAGAATATATGTTTTATACAGGAATTGACCAGCAGATTCGATGCGGTGTCGCAGAAGATGACATCTATGATGAACTGAAGGTTGCTCATGACAGCCCCTATGGGGGACATTTTGCAGACAAACGGACCGTACATAAAGTGTTACATATGGGATATTATTGGCCCTCCATCTTTCATGATGCAATAAATTATGTATGATGATGTGATAGCTGCCAGCAGATGGGTCAACCTAGTCGATCTCATGAAATATTGTTACAGCCTCAAGTAGTCCTTGAACCTTTTGAGAAATGGGCTATTGATTTCGTTGGCCCATTTAATCCATCTTCACATTAGAAAGTTTATATTTTAGTCTGCATAGATTATCTAACAAAGTGGGTTGAGGTGAGGGCTGTGGCGAAAGCCACAGAATAGGTTGTCTCAGACTTTTTGTTTGAAGAGATTTTTGCTTGATATGGCACCCCGAGAGAGATAGTTTCAGATGGGGGAACACAATTTACATCACATATGATAGCAAGGCTTATGAAAAAGTATGGGATCAAGCACATAATAACATCTCCATATCACCCTCAGGAAAATGGTCAAGTGGAAAGCACGAACAAGGTATTAGAAAACATTCTCACAAATACTATGGCAAAGCATTGTCGGGATTGGGCTGAAAAATTTCCTGAAGCTCTTTGGGCTTACAGAACATCATGGCGGGTTACAATAGGGTTTTCACCATTTAAGCTTGTCTATAGTAAATCTCCATTATTTCCAATAGAATTTGATATCAATATGATTAGAAAGTCTCTCGAAGTAGTATTGGACCTTTCGGAAGCTGAGAAACACCAGCTGGAACAACTAAAAGCACTAGATGAAATTTGTTTAATGGATGTTCAAAGACCTACTGCGATTCAGTAGCAAAGAACAAAATGGCATGATAAATTTATTAAGAATAAGGTGTTTCATAAAGGGGATTGGGAATTACTGTATGATTATCATTTTAAGGACTTTAAGGGAAATATTTTCTCTCGTTGGATGGGGCCTTATGAGATTGATGAGGTATTTGATAATGGAATTGTCAAAATTATCATGAGTGATGATACACATGCTTCTTTTATTGTAAATTGACATTGTCTCAGACTGTATCATTGTTCTACCTCTAAAGATGCACTCATAAAACATCTCCCTGATAAATATGGTTTGAAGGTTGTTAGTGCAGAGAATTCCTCCTCCGCATCCTCTGATTTAAATATACATACATACATACATACATACATACATATATCGTTACCACTCAATTTTTTTTGCAGGTACTACCACTGGTGTTTATATCCTATGGAGGTAAGAAAAATGTTCTAAGTACCCGACTCTGTTACTCGTTCGGTGTTGTTACTCCTCCGGTACTACTACTCTGTGGTGGAACGTTTTATAAGTACCTTGTGATGTTACTCATTTGGTGCTATTACTCCTACGATGTTGTTACTCCTCCGATGTTGTTACTCCTCCGGTGTTGCTACTCCATGGTGAAATTTTTTCTAAGTACCTGGTGATGTTACTCCTTTGGTGTTGTTACTCCTCCGATGCTATTACTCTTTCGATGCTACTACTCTGTGGTGAAATTTTTTCTAAGTACGTAGTGTTGTTACTCCTTTGGTGCTGTTACTCCCCCGATGTTGTTACTCCTCTGATGCTGCTACTCCGTGGTGCAAAAATTTTCTAAGTACCTAATACTATTACTCCCCGGAGGCCTTTACACCATCAATGTGATTACTCCTATATGCTGTCACTCTTCCAGGTAACTGCTAAGTATGTACCCAAATAGACTTTGCGGCTTAGATTGGTAATTCTTTTGATAGGACTTGAGGTAACAATGGATGGTCATTATTCAGTTGGGGGAGGTACAACTATATTTAAAAAATGACAACGTAATCAATTTCAACAATGATTCATCAATGTCATCATAAAAAGCTTGTGGCAATACGTCCACTCCATGATTCTTACCTTACTCTACACATTTATCAGTAGATATTGGATTTAATGAACCAGTCATTTTGGAGTCTGTAGACTAATTACCATAATGGCTCGCCATTATTTCCATAACCCGCCATGGATTTTTCCCATCTTTCTCAAAATCACCATTCGTACGCCCCGCTGTCACCATTTCTTATGCCTTTCTACAAAAATTACATGTTGATACTCCCTCCTAACAGTTTCTATGCTACTATGAAGTGCTGCTACTAAGTTATAGCAGAATGGGTGGAGCAACTATGAGACCTGAACCAGAGAACACAATTTGGTATGCAGTAACACAAATGTATTGAAGGCCTTTGTAAATGCAGGATGGGATAGATATTTTGAGAGATTGTAGGGGTTTGACGAGACTGTTACAGTTGAATTTGCATTGAACTTGGAAGAAGATCATTCCAGAGTTCGGGGTCTTAATATCCCTGTCACAGAGGAAGCCATCTCGGTTGTTAGTGGACTGCCACAGGAAGGGAAGAAGTGGTTTTCATAGAAGGCTCCCTTGCTAGAGTTCCCAGAAGTATTTTTACAAGCTAGAGAAACAAAAATTCAAAAAGGAAGAAGGTATGATCGTAAGTCATTACCTTATCCCTAGGGCGAAGTTGCATACTTCGTGTTAAGATACATTACCTATGAAGGACGCTTTACAGTGATGTTCAAGTATCATTTTAAACTGTTAGCGTCCCTTCAGTTCCGGCATGCACAAATTCATTCGCTGAATATGCCTTTCTTCCTATGGAAAAGTCTTCAACTAATGGCACAATCCACCCGTTTCTCTCAGCAAGTATTAGTAGTCCTCACAAATCACGGGTTGGTTTGGCTACTAGTAATTCAAGTGCTGGCTCGAACTCCTATACCTTGGCCAAATTCATTGAATTGCTAGAAGAAGAACTAGAGGGAATTATAACTACAGAGGCGAAGGATGGTGAAGTCTTAGCCGAAATGGAAGATGCCACAGCTGGTGTTGTTCCACAAGAACTAGCAACGCCTATTGGCTTGGTTGAAATGGAACATGCCATAGCTGATGCTACTCCACAGCATCGGCTGTTGAATCAGTTGAGATGGAAGATGCCACAATCGATGCTACCCCACAAGAACTAGCATCGCTCGTTGGCTCAGTCGAAATGGAATATGTTATAGCTGATGCTTCTCCACAAGAACTAGCATCGCCTGTAGGTTTGGTTGAAGTGGAAAGGATGGAAATTGAGGACATGGTTGATGTTGCTTCAAAATCAACTGATAATTCTTGAGGAGGACTACCACCACCATCACTGGAACAAATGAATTTGAGGTCTGAAGAAGAGAGTACAGGTGGTGCCATTACACAAGACCAGCACCACCTGTCAAGGAAAACTTGGGGTTTGAAGTAGAAACTGTAAGTGTTGTTGTCACACAAGAACCAGAACCATTGATAGAAGAAGTCCTCGAATCAGTAAAATAAAAAGAACCTACACCTGACAAGTTTCTTCAAGAACCACAGGAGACTCAACCCAAAGAACAAATGCAGAAGTAGAGGGACATGACTTAGGGAATACAATCCATATGGAAGTGAGAGAATATGTTCTTCATTCTTCCCTTCCTGAAATAGTACCAAGAGAGGCGAGGAAATATCAGACTCCTCAGCGCTCGAAGGAGAAAAAATTCATTCCCCCAACTTTAAAATTTTTGGTACAAGATTTGATGCATTGGTTGAGGTGGCCACTGAAGTGCCAATGCTCATCATTGTACAGACAGAGAAATTTGGAAACATGGGCGTCAACGCTGCTACACAAGAACTAGTGCTGACTGAGGAATAGATTGAAGAAGCGGTGATGGATGCTAGCCCTAAAGAACCACCAGGGGAAAACATTTGCATTGAAACTACCCCACAAGGGTTAGAGTCATCTTTTGTACAGAGAATGGATGACTGGATGGAAGAGAAATCATGGGAGAAAAATGTTGAGGATGGTATTCCACAGGTTGCCTAGATAACTCAAGAATTACCGAAAGACGCAATTCCTACCGACACATCAGAACTAGAGGTAGTTCTAGAACACATGGAAGAACAAGTGGGAGAAAAAGAAGTGGAGAATGCCAAGCCCTCGACCATGGTAATTCTAGAAGGAAATGGAGGGGAGACCAATCAAGGTGATAAGAAAACAGAAGAAGTGAGGGTGAAAGTGGAGCCAATCGACTATGTCAATGACACACCAAGCCCCACACTAGTTGTGAGACTAGTGGAGGAGATCATTTTCAAGAAAGAATTCATTGAAAAATGTGCACGAAGAAGACCTCCCCTTAAGGAAAGGTATCAGTCTCAGTTTAATGAACTTATGCAATTAAAAATAGATAATTTGAGATTGAGGAAAAGGGTGTGGCACTTGAAAAGAGGAGAAAGAAGGTACAAGAGAAAAATTGCAATACTTAAGACTGTAGTTGCCCCCTCAGCAACTCAGACTGGGGACAATCTCACTGTTTCTGCTGCGGTACAAATAGAACCTATAGACCATTTATGGGAGGCTCGAGAATTCATTTTGACTGCCGATATTTAGAAATTGTAGACTACGACTGTTCATCTTCAACAGGGAAAATTGTTGTGAAATATCATTAGGAAGAGATAAAAAGAGTTTGCAGCTAGGCTGCAGAGATCATCACTGATTATGTGGAGTAGATGGATAGGGAGAGGCATAAATGAGAAAAATAGCAGAAAAAGATGTAATAGTTAAAAGAGAAGGTGCGAGTGCTAAAAGTTGATAAGGAGGAAATGTTTACCTTAGTGCAACAGGTAATGGCTTGTCATCCCCCTGCTCACAGTTATGATTTATTTCTTCATGAACAATACCTTCTCTTTTGCCTGGAAAGTATTCATCTCGAGATCAACCATGAAATAGAGGACCCTATAGAGTTTCTCTCCATTATAAGGCTTCATGATGTCTTGAACCAACAGTTAATATGTGAACTGTATGTGAATGATTATTTCTTAGAAGATGACCAAGCATTCAACCCAATCCACTATGTAGGTGATATTAAACTAAGATATTTCACGCCCTACACCATAAATCAAGTCAAGTGGAAGAAGTATAGCGATACATTTGAAGAAAATAAATCCACTAGGCCTCCTCTTATTTGAGGAGAGCATTGGCATCCTAGCACTATTTATAATAGGAATGCTACCTTCTTGAGGATTGAGGGGAATCAAGAAAAGATGTTGGTAACTCAGAGATGGTGCACCAGGTTATGCACGACATAGGTGGTTGCTTATCAGGATGAGGCTCTGGATAACTATCAGTAGAGATGGAAGTTGTCATCATCAACTGCCAGAGTGCGGGAACCTTTCGGCGCCCCTAACTATTGCAGAGCACTGAAAATATTGCCACGTTATATTTCCTGCATCCACACTCGAGGGGTTCATTGGATGGGCTTGAGGTTCTAGTTTCCCATCCTTTGGTTTCTAGCAGATCAATACACTCCTGCCTACAATGTGAACAAGGATTGGTGGAAAGATATATTACTCACAAATGGATACAAACCCCTAGGGACAGATATGGCTGAAAAATATGATCTTGCTCAACTACATGCTGATCATAGTCGATCTAAACCAGACCTGCGAAGGCGAAGGGTTGCATGGGGACATGCAAAAATACTAGTTGGGGTTAGATGTTGGGAGCCAAACTTGTATGCTTTTAGTTACCTTTTTATCCTATTTTCCTTCACATTTGCAATCCTGACTAAGTCATTTCATGTCCTAAATTGTGCAAGTATACCTCTAAGCATGTCTTTGTAAATTAATTGATCATTGAAGCATAGCCTAGGGGATTATGATCAAAGTGCTTGCTAAACTTCATCTTATGTGATGATTTCCAAGTCAAATGGCTAAGTTTACATGTCATGCTGGCAGAGCTATTACTGAAATGGAGCTGTAATGGAAGAACTGATCTAGACTTCCTCTTTCTATCTTTTGCATTCAGTTTTGGGTTATTACAACCTTCATGTAAATCACAGGAAATAATCACCTTAATCTCAGGAACTGTTTTTGTTACTCCTTCGGTGTTGTTACACCACTCAAGGTGATAAGCAAACAAAAGAAGTGAGGGTGAAGGTGGAGTCGTTCGACTATGCCGATGAAACAACAGGGCTCACACCAATTACGAGACTAGTGAAGGAGGTCACTATCAAGAAAGAATTCATTGAACAATGTGCACGAAGAAGACCTCCCCTTAAGGAAAGGTATCAATCTCAGTTTAATGAACTTATGCAATTAAAAATAGATAATCTGAGATTGAGGAAAAGGGTGTGGCACTTGTTAGAAAATTATATATTACAAAGCAATGAAACACATAAAATATTGCAGAAATATAAACACATAAAATGCATAAAACAAGAGAGACACAGATATACGTGGTTCACCCAGTTTGGGCTACGTCCACGGTGAAACAACTAGTCCTTCCTTTTATATTATCCAGCAAACTGAAGAGATGCAACCTACAACAGATCCGTTGTAACACTCTCTTCACTAACAATCTCTTCTCTCTTTCTCACTCAGAATATAGATCTACATAGATGCAATACAATTCCCTCATATATAGTGAGGGGTTGCCTTCTAGGGTAAAAAAAAAACCTAAATTAAAGATAACTTCTACCATCAGATCTCCGCTTAATGAATGGCCCGGATTAACTAGAAATTACTATACTTTTACAAGGAAATTTTACATCTATTCTTAGCTTCGGAGGTGCTGCCCCTGAAACCCCCTGCCAAGGGGGGGGGGGGGGGGGGGGGGGGGGGGAGGGCGCTCCCCAAAGGTCACAGCCCCTCCTGGACCCCCCCTGCAGCAAATGTTTTACAAGCGGCGTTGCCGCCCCATTTTGAACTGGGATCCAATGCGGTGATACCTTTGAATACATAAGATAATCAAGCTCCACACCCAACAATCTCCCACTTGGAGACTGATTATAGCAACTCCACCGCTGCTTAATTTGTTGGACAATGACTCCTCTTTGGACCTGGTTGTTTCTCATCTTCTTCATCATACTTGAAGATCAATTGAAACTGATCAGATTTTCAGTTTCTCCCTGGTTACAACTTTTGTTATCATATCTGCAGGATCCTGGCTAGTGTGTATATTTTCCAGCTTTAACTCTCCATCTTCCAACACTGATCATATGAAATGGTACTTGAGCTGTATGTGTTTAGTCCTGGAATAAAATGATGAGTTCTTTTCAAGATGAATGGCACTTTGGCTATCACTATATAATGTGCCCATATCATGCTCCTTACCCAATTCACCCATAAACCTTTGTAACCAAATCATTTCTTTACTAGCCTCTGTAGCAGCAACATACTCTGCTTCTGTTGTTGAAAGTGCAACAAAACTTTGGATTTTTGAAACCCAACTGACAGTTGTTCCACCTACAGTAAATACATATCTTGTAGGGCTCCTCTTGTTATCTTTGTCACCTGCCATATCTGCGTCAACATATCCCTGTGGAGAAATGTTTGAACCACCAAAGCATAATGCTTGATTTGTGGTACCTTTCAAATATTTGAGAATCCATTTCACTGCCATCCAATGTTCCTTTCCTGGATTGTTCATGTACCTGCTTACAACTCCCACTTCATGTGCAATATCAGGCCTTGTGAAGACCATTGCATACATTAAGCTTCCAATTGCTGATGCATATGGAACTTTAGACATATAATCCATGTCTTCTTGGGTCTTTGGGCACATTTCCTTACTAAGTTTTAAATGGCTAGAAAAAGGTGTACTAACTGGTTTTGCATTGTGCATATTAAATCTTTTCAACGCCTTTTCTATGTACTCATTTTGAGACAATGTTAATTTGCGATTTTTCCTGTCTCTAGTTATTCTCATACCAAGGATTTGTTTTCCAGCTCCCAAATCCTTCATTGCAAATGAATTTGCCAATTTTATTTTGAGCACATTTATTTCCTGCATGTTAGACCCTGCAACAAGCATGTCATCCACATACATAACAATACAATATAGCTGCCATCATTTTGCTTTCTCAGATAAACATAATGATCAGAGTGACATCTAGTATAACCTTGTTCATACTTAAACTTGTCAAATTTTAGATACCATTTCCTTGGAGCCTATTTTAAGCCATACAAGCTCTTTTTCAACCTGCACACTAGTTTCTCCTTCCATTTCACCTCATATCCTTATGGCTACTGCATATATATCTCTTCTTCCAAATCCCCATGGAGAAAGGCTGTCTTTACATCTAACTACTCAAGATGCAAATCTTAAACTGCTACTAGACTTAAAATAGTTCTGATTGAAGTCATTTTAATAACAGGAGAAGATATTTCATCAAAATCAATACCTTTCTTCTGTGCAAACCTCTTCACCACAAGGCTAGCTTTGTACCTTTGTTTTCCTCCATCTTCTTCCTTTAGCCTGTAAACCCATTTATTCTGCAATGTAGTTTTACCTGCAGGAAACTTGACTAAGTCCCAAGTCTAGTTATGCATTAAGGAGTCCATCTCTTCTTCCATGGCTAACTCCCACTTCTTCCTGCTTTCAACGTGCATTGTTTCTTCATAGCATTCAGGTTCACCAGAATCAGTCAACAATAAATAATATAATGAAGGAGAGTATCGTTCAGGGGGTACACTTATCCTGGTATATCTTCTAACACCACTTTCAGGTGTTTGGGGTGCCTGTTGTTGTTGTGGTGGTTGTTGTTGTTGTGGTTGTTGATTATTATTATTTTCAGGCACCTTTACTTTTCAGTGATCTCATCAAGAACTATGTATTCCTTGTTTTTTTTTTTTTTTTCTTTTCCTGCAACTGATTCTTATACAAAACCTTTTCATTGAATATTACATATTTGCTCCTAATGATTTTTTGATTTTCATAATCATATAAGCGATAACCAGAATCATTAACACCATATCCAATAAAGGTACATTTCTTTAATTTTGCCTCAAGCTTTATTCTATTTTCTTTATTAATATGGACAAAGGCCTCACAACCAAAAGGCTTTAAAAAGGAGTAGTTTACCTTTTTACCTGTCCATGCTTCCTCTAGAACACCACCATCCAAGGAACTTGAAGGCCCTCTGTTTATTAGATAAACAACAATATCTACAACATCTGCCCAAAATTGTAAAGGCAATCCTGCATGCAATCTCATGCACTGTGCAAGCTCCATGATCGTTCTGTTCATCCTTTCTGACACACCATTTTATTGTGGTGTTCTTGGAACTATCTTCTCTCTGCGAATTCCATGCTCTAAATAGTGCCTATCAAACTCTTTGCTGCAATATTCACCTCCATTGTCTGATTTGAGACACTTCAATTTCTTTCCTGTCTCAATCTCAACCAAAGCTTTCCATTTCTTGAAAGTATCAAGTACATCAGACTTATTCTTAATACAATAAATCCAAGTTTTTCTAGTTGCATCATCAATAAAAGTAACATAATAATGAGAGCCACCAAGATATGATACCTGAGCAGGTCCCCATACATCTGTATGCACAAGCTCTAATTTTTCGCTCTTCTTTTCTTTCCCAACTATGAGAAATTTGACTCTCTTCTTTTTTCCATAAATGCAATTCTCACAGAAGTCCAAATCAACATTCTTCAAACTTGGCAAGAAATTCCTTGAGTGAAGTATCTTCATCCCCTTCTCACTCATGTGTCCGAGCCTATGATGCCATAATGCTGCATCTGTTCCTTTAGAAGTTAAAGCATTAAGAGAGTTAGAAATATCATTGAATAAATACAATGTACCAACGTTTTCGCCTTTCGCTATTACCAGGGATCCTTTAGTAACCTTCCAAGCTTTATCTGTGAAAGTTGTCACACAACCTTCACCGCCTAACTGCCTTGTTGAAATTAGATTTTTCTTCAGATCTAGAACATGCCTTACCTCCTTTAGTAGCCATTGGTTTCCATTTTATTGTTTTACAAGGACCTTACCCATTCCAACAATTTTACAGGGTTTATCATCACCCAAACGGACTTGTCCAAAATATCCTTGAACATAGCCATGAAAATATTTCTTAATAGGTGTGGCATGGAATGAGGCCCCTAAATCTACCACTTAGGAATCAGAAATATTTTCAAAAGAAAGAATCAAAGCATCTTGTAACACCTCACCTGTCACATTTGCTTCATGATTGTTTTCTTGCTGTGCATCTCCTTCTTTTCCCTTCCGAGATCTACAATCTTTCTCTAGGTGTCCTTTCTTTCCGCATTTCCAGCAAACTACCCCCGATTTGGACTTGGATCTGCCTTTCCTTGATTTACTGCGATATCCTGAGCTCTTTCCTCTTTCCATTTTTCTTTCCCTAGACTCTACACTCAAAGCATTACCCGATGTCTCACCGGAGATTTTCCATCGCATTTCCTTGCTAAGGATAGCAGCGACAACATCATCAAACTTTAAAGTACTAGATCCAGAAACAGAGTTACTAATGGCCATTACTAAACCATTCCAACTTTTTGGCAATGAGCACAAGAATAATAGAGCTCTAACTTCATCATCAAAGTTTGCCCCTACAAAACTTAACTGACTTGTAACAGTATTAAAATCATTTAAATGGTCTACAACAGATCCACCTTCTGACATCTTCATATTAAATAACTGTTTCATAAGAAATAACTTGTTTGAGGCCGAGGGTTTTTCATATAGTTTCACCAATGCCTTAATCAAACCCTCTATTTTTGTTTCCTTCGAAATGTTGAAGGAAACTGACATTGTGAGGCACAACCGTACTATTCCGAGTGCCTTTCTATCGAGAAGGTTCCATTCTTCATCTGTCATACTCGTCGGCTTCTTTATTTTTCCGCCCAATGCTAGGTACAGATCTTTCTAATACAGATAATCTTCCATCTGCATCTTCCACAGCGAGAAGTTTTGGCCGTTAAATTTATCGACCCTAAAATTACCATCTTCCGCCATTGCTCCCACTCGAACCAGGAACCATTCTTTCCTGTGAGTTTATCAGCCAAATAGCCCTTCGGCTTTGATACTAGTTGTTAGAAAATTATATATTACAGAAAAATGGAACACATAAAATATTGCAGAAATATAAACACAGAAAATGCATAAAACAAGAGAGACACAGATATACATGGTTCACCCAGTTTGGGCTACATCCACAGAGAAACAACCAGTCCTTCCTTTTATATTATCCAGCAAACTGAAGAGATACAACCTATAGCAGATCCACTGTAACACCCTCTTCGCTCTCAATCTCCTCTCTCTTTCTCACTCATAATACAGATCTACATAGATGCAATACAATTCCCTCATATATTGTGAGGGGTTGCCTTCTAGGGCAAAAAAAACCCTAAATAAAACATAACTTCTACCATCAGATCTCCGGGCTCCCCAAATTTCGCAACTACCCCCCCCCCGGACCCCCCCTACAGTGAATATTTTACGAGCGGCATTGCCGCCCCATTTCGAACTAGGGTCCAATGCGGCAATACCTTTGAATACAGAAGATAATCAGGCTCCACATCCAACAGCGCTTGCAAAGGGGAGTAAGAAGGTACAAGAGAAAAATTGCAATACTTAAGACTAGAGCTTGCCCCTCAGCAACTTAGACCGGTGACAATCCCACTGTTTCTGCTGTGGTGAAAACATAACCTAGAGACCATTTATGGGAGGCTTGGGAATTCATTTTGATTGCTGATATTCAGAAATGGTAGACTATGAATGTTCTTCTTCAATAGGGGAAAATTGCTGTGAAATATCATCAGGAAGAGATAAAAAGAGTTCATAGCCAGGCTACAGAGATCATCACTGGTTATGTGGACCAAATGAATAGGGAGAGGAAGAAATGAGAAAAACAACAGAAGAAGATCCAACAGTTAGAAGAGAAGGTGCAAGTGCTAAAAGTCGATAAGGAGGAAATGTTTACCTTAGCCAAACAGGTAATGGATTGTCACCCCCTACTCACAGTTATGCTTTGTTTCTTCATGAACAATACCTTTTATTTTATCTGGAAAGTATTCATCTCAAGATCAGCCATGAAATAGAGGACCCTATACAGTTTTTCTGCATTATAATGCTTCATGCTGTCTTGAACCAACACTTAATATGTGAACTATATATGCATGATTATTTCTTAGAATATGACCAAGCATTCAACCCAATCCCCTATGTAGGGGATATTCAACTAAGAGCTTTCACATCCTACACCATCAATCAAAACAAGTGGAAGAAGGCTAGTGATACATTTGAAGCAAATAAATCCACTAGGCCTCTTCTTATTCGAAGAGAGCATTGGCGGTCTAACGCTATTTATAATATGCATGCTACCTTCTTGAGGATTGAGGGGAATCAAGAAAATATGTTGTTAACTCAGAGATGGTGACCAAGTTATGCATGACACAGGTGGTTTCTTGTCAAGATGAGGCTCTGGATAACTATCAGAAGAGATGGAAGTTGTCATCATCAATTGTCAGATTGCGGGAACCTTTCAGCCCCCCTAACTATGCCAGAGCACTGGAAATATTTCCCCATATTTCCTGTATCTACACTCGATGGGTTCATTGGATGGGCTTGAGGTTCCAGTTTCCCATCCTTTTTTTCTAGCAGATCACTACACTCCTGCCTACAATGTGAACAGGGATTGGTGGAAAGATATCTTACTCACAGATGAATACAAACCCCCAGGGATAGATATGGCCGAAAAATATGATCTTTCTCAACTGCATGCTGATCAAAGTCAATCTAACCTAGACCTTTGAAGGCGATACGTTGGATGATGACATGCAGAAAGACCAGTTGCGGGGAGATGTTGGGAGCCAAACTTGCATGTTTTTACTTACATTTTTATCCTATTTTCCTTCACATTTGCACTCCTAACTAAGTCATTTCATACCCTAAATCATGAAAGTATACCTCTAATCATGTCTTTATGAATTAATTAATCATTAAATCATAGTCTAGGGGATTATGATCGGAGCACTTGCTAAACTTCATCTTATGTACAGATTTCCAAGTCAAATGGCTAAGTTTACATGTCATGTAAATCACAGGAAACAATTACCTTAATCTTGGGAACTGTTTTTGTATAAGAAAGGATAGAGAGTTTGAAATAGGGGGTTCGAGACAAGAGAATTGAGCTTTGTAATAAAGACTTTTACATTAATGAAATTTTTAGTTTTCTGATCTTTCTTTGAGTCTGTGAGTTCATCAGATCACTGATTAGGGAGTTGGGCCCACTCTTGTGATTAGGTGTTGTTGAGACAGTGTGTGCTAGTTTCTTTTCCATATATGTATTTATTTTCCTTGCTGTGATGGTTTGGTGTAATTTCTATGAATCAAATTGTTGTTACAGTGAATTATTGCTATCATTCAATTGTTTTTACAGTGAACTATTGCTATCATTTCCATTGTTGTTACAATAATTATTGCTATCGATTTCGTTTCTGTTACTTATTAGTTATTACTGTCATTTACACTTTTTGTTACAGTTGTTTATTATTCATTGATGAATTCTCAGTCAATTCTGGGTTGTACAATTGCTACCTGCATATATTTTTCACATTAGCCTTGAAATAACCAATAGATCCCAGATTGGTAATTAATGTGGGAAAGGGTTGAATAGTTTTATTTAGACTTGGACACCAACAACATACATAATTTGAAATCAACGTTTACCAAGGCTAACAACCCTCTCATAATAAACACTCAACTCACAGTCATTAATCATAATACTACAACTAGCATCCGCTTACACTCAAGTACATATAAGCTATCTTAGCACATAAGATGTTATTACAATCATGTTAAAAGAAGATCATTCCTTAATGCAATCTTATAGACACATGCTCATATCATGCACTTAATCAAACAACAAATGGATGATATAATAGACACCAAATATATGACATAATAAAACACTCAAACACCAAATAAATGACATAATCAAACTCATACCTCAATGTATCACAGGGGAGGCTTCCGCATATTCACAAATAAGTCCAAATTAGTATGGCATAATATCACAAGTATACTAAATCATACCTGAAACATCATAACCATATCCATGTGCATAGGAAGATCTAGATTAGTACGCTACATACAATTTGAAGATCTTAAATGCAATAACCATAATCATCATGGGTATGACCGCATTGCATACAACAACAAGTTACTATGATTCATGACTATCGAACACATTTACATATGACCACATTGAACAACTAGCATCTATCATGTATGTAATCATGACAACAATAGAATGGCAGGCATGTACATAACCATAATGCTTATGAAAACCATTAACTAACAAATTAGTTTCCCAACATACAAACCTATATGAGGATCTGCTCTTACCCTAAGGTCCAGTGCTGCAACCTTGCTCTAATGATATACATCTCTTGCTTCATCTCAACCAACACATAAGCATCATAACATACCAATAACATCATGATGACATAAAATACATGCAATGACATCATTCATGACAACCTTAACCATGACAACGCATGCATAACAACATGCATCTAGCCCATTCAGTCCAAGTATTTGAACCATGCTCTGATACCACTCTAAAACTACCTCCTCCCACATTTACCCACTTTCACCAATTTTCCTGGGGTAAACATGAGCTGAGGGTCACTATGATAAGACTTGGATACAAATTAACCTCCTAGATCACCTTAAGGAAGTGGAATCGACAAACCATAACCTTACTGACCTTCCTCAGGATCTACAAGACCCACAAGAACTGAACCACCCCTCTAGGTGCCCAAACCCCGAGTCAAATTTATTTCTCACTAAAAAGACTCACAGTCGCATGCACAAGCTTGTATCCATGCAATTGTAGGCTGCTAGTCACTCCCATAAGTCTACAAGGGAGAGACTACAATCTTTTTTAGCCAGTTCTGTGCCTGCTACCGCAAGACGTGAGCCACTTTTTCAGGGCTAGTCTCCAAACCACTGGCCAAAACTTGATGAGACTTTCCAATACAATAAATGACACCAAGAAAAAGCATCTAACACAAAACTTGATCAAGTACTCAACCTATCCAATCCTAACCATGACAAACATTCCATCAAACACATGACCAACATGAAATCTATAGGTCATGAATGCATATTTGAACATAGAGATATGAAAAATATCTAAGGTTTACCAAGAAGGGCTAATGCCTTCTCATAATAGCTTCCATACTACCAATGAGGTCATTCATTGATTAACTAGTAATTTATCAACCAAGCATGATAAGATCCATAATTCAGATATGTCATAAAACCATGCTTATAACCAACATATAATTAGATAGATAACAATGATAGAACAACCATTAAATCCGCATAATAAAAAGTATAATTACTCATCAAAAAAAGAGAAACTTAGCTCTTATTAAACTTCTACAAAAGCCAACCAAGTCAGAGAATTCCACGTACCACCCGACCATAGATTCAGTAAACCAAATCTTTCTTTCAGCCAATCACTCTCGTTCCATATTCTAAGCATGAATGTGGGATCTCATGGGATAAACCAATCCATAAACAACCAAGGGAATCCAGAGGTTAAACCACCTCCACCCTCACCATACCGTGATCTCACCTAAACCAGTCTTGAGATCAAAAAACCAAACCAATCTTGGATCCCTCATAATTCCTTCACCATCCCTTGAGGAATTTTCTTGTCTCCACCCACCTATTGAGGGCTTCCCAGAGAAAACCATCCCCATCCCCAACCCTTGGGATTTTCCTGAGACCACCTCACTCGAATTCAAAACCTTTTGATAATCCAAAGCTCAAGAAGAAAGAATCCCATGACACCATGGCTATCCAAAAATTGAAAGGCAAGGCTAAAACCACTGTCAAAACCTATCAAAACCCATGCCAATGAAAACAAATGAACCAAATGCATACATGCATATACCATGCATGCCAAAACCATCTAGGAAATCATACACATGACAGGTTACCCACAAGTATTCACATTGAATCTGCTTGATCCAACCTTTCCTTGCTTGATCCTTATTTTCCTTTTATTTCCTTGTCCTTCCTTTGCTTGCTTGCTTTCCTTCTTCTCTTGGTGCTCCTCTTTTTTTAAAATAATTCCAAAACTAAACTGACAAAAGGCTAAAACAACAAATTAAAAGATGTGTATTGATCCTCAAAAGCCTTTTTATTATTGATGAATCTAATTTCTTCATTTCCCTTAATTTCCTTCAATTTTCTCTTCACATGCAACCTGTGACCTTTCACCTCCCTTTTCTCTTATTTTCCTTTATTTTCATAAATAAAATTCCAATTATGCATTTTTTCCTTTTGAAAGCCTTTGCCATTTCCTTTTCCATTTGGCCTTTAGCCATAATCCACAACAAGTGATTCCCACTAGGATGCTTTTCCCAACATTCAACTTGGAATAAGTGTCCCCTGACCTTGGTCTTATTTTTCCTTTATTAACCTTTCTTACATGAACTTTTAACCTAGGGATATTACACTTGATAAACACATCAACCAAAATTTTCATGACTTCAATTCAAGAGCATGTAGAAAACTAGAGTTGATATATTGATTTGTGTAGCACTGTACATGTTCCATTTGCTTTTGGTAATAAATATATGATGATGTATGTTGATGGCTACACCAAGATGTGTTGGGTTTCTTTGTTGAAACAAAAATCCAAAGCTTTTGAAACATTTAAAAATTTTCATCTATGTATTGAAATGAAGATCAATCTCATATTAGAACTCTTTAGACCGATAATGGAGGGAAATACACTTCAATTGAGTTTGAAATATATCTTCACCAACATGGGATCAAGCACTAAACTATTGTTCCATACGATCCTCATTGAAAATGGTGTAGCATAAAAAAGAAAATACGACACTTTTGAAGATGTTATTTTCAATGAAATTTTTCAAGAATATGAAGTTGATGTTTTGGGCTAATGCAGTTCTATGTGCAAGGTATTTGTGAAATCGGAGTTCATATCATGCTCTTGGGAACAATAATTCTTATGAAATTTGGTGTGGATGCATTTTTAGTGAGGCATCTTAAGGTCTTTGCCTCCACCTATTATCCTTAATTCCCTAGGAGAAACAAAACAAACTTGATGCAAGGAGTTAAAAGTGAATCTTCTTAGGGTACTCAAATACCATCAAACCATATGATCTTTCTGATGAAGTAGGGAAGAAGTCCATTCTTTCAAGGGATGTGATTTTCTTGAATTCACCATGAATGAAAAAATTTATGAATGATATCTTAATCATTTGGATATATTCAACTATGTAAATGCATATCACGAATTTGATGGTGAGATCCCACATCCTGAAGGGGAAATTATCTTGGATAAATCTCTAAAATATCCTTTTAAGTGTCATCTCTCTCTCATGTAGAAGATCCAAACACCTCACCAAAGCAAGAGGTTTAGTTGGGATATTTGATTGGGATTATTAAGAGGCTAAGTCTTGATTACAATTCAACACCATCTCAATAATTTGAGCAACCTGTAGCATCACACAAATGTCCAAAGTGGCTCATAAATACACTTGAAAGTGTTCATTCTAATAAGGTTGGAAATATAGGAACCAAAGTTCAACAAGACAATATGATGGAGGTGATGTAGATAATTTAGTCTCAAGTACTGTAAATGATAGGAATGATTCATATGATTGTGAACATAATTCATCTACTAAACCTGAATCAATTTTATTTAATGAAGTTGCTTCTCATGATGTGTGGATAGAAGCCATGCAAAAGTAATATGATTCTTTCATAAAGAATGGGACATGGAAGTTGGTGGATCCTCCATTTGGAACCAAACTAATTGGTTGTAGGTGGATCTACAAAAACAAGTACACATTAGGTGGTTCATTTGAAAAGCATAAAGAAAGGATCGTGGTGAAAGGATTCTCATAGAAACAAGTGAAATATGAGGATACTTTTTACCCCACAATGGAATGGGCTACCATTCATGCGTTATTGGATTTTGTAGCGTGGTATAAAAGGATGACTCACCGTGTGGAAGCTTGAAATTGTTCTTCAAAATATTCTCAATTAACTTTTCATACCATGTATGAGGTTCTTGCTCAGGCATCATCCTTCTATATTGAAGCATATGCTAATGCCATACCAACAACAATTTCTATGTTTTTTAAACAATCTAGCAAGAACACTGTAGTGTTGTTTTAATCAATCCTAATTGACTGAGACTGCAACATTTAATTGTCAACCTAGAGTAGGTCTTGCTGTTTTAATGGAGTTTGCACTATCTGTGCCAATACACCACAACCAAGAACAAGGAAATGCAAAAAATAGTAAAAGTTGTCGTTGAACCAAATTTCTAAATCAAACCATTCATGTAGACTTAAAAAAACTCTACATGATTAATCACACTTCTTAACTATCAAAGTAAAGGCGTGCCACACAGGAATTAATATCTATTCCAGCTAGTTACTACCATTCTGTTGATTAACTCAATGTAATACCATAATATAAATAGAAACAAAAGCAAATGTAATCCACGATTTGTACAAAAACAACGAGAAACCATAAATAAATTAGATAAACTAGAATGTACACTACCTCTATCACTGCAATCCCTGCCAAATAGGAGGGCTCTTCCTCCTCAGTAGGGCACATGAGTAACACAAAAGTAATTAACGAATCAACTTAAGAGTAGTAACAACATCACTGTGCTAATTAGTATTAAAAATAAACTTAGAATTATAGAAGCAGAGTAACAATATTTTTCTATATGTCATCCCTTGTACATGACAAATCGAGTTCCTTTAGAGTTATTAGATCCCGAAATTAGAAACAGATTAGTCATGATAATCTCACGATTCTCATGTTGATAAAAAGTAAAAGTAGATACAACATATTTCTAAATACAAATATACAGTAGTTAGGATTGTAACAACTGTTATGTGGAATAGTACCCACATTTCCCAGCTTCGGCACAACAACATTGAGTGAATAACCATTCGGGATGTCATGGCATCACTGGTGACAACACTTTTGGTGTAACATCGGATTCTTGTATCAACGTGTAGTGTAACAACATCTAATATGTAACAACAACCTATAATAACATCCAATGTGTAACAACAACCTATAACAACATCCAATGTGTAACAACGAACTATTCTACCATTCACTGTAGTTAATATGCACTTCTTGTCTACTTCACAGCTTTGTTCTCGCAAGCCATAACTTGAAAAGAAGAAGAGCTTCCCAAAATACTTCTTCAATACTCTCCTAGTTAGCCACCAAAAGGAATAAACCATCACATTACTCAGTAAAATATGGCAAAGTAACATAATAGTAGAATAGGTCATCAAAGTCACAGGAGTAAAAAATATACAAAATATTACGGGTTGAAGAACCCAAATAGGACCTATTTTCAAAAACAAATTTTAATTGAAATAAATAATAACGTTCCTAGAGTAACACTGGATATGGCAGGGATGACTGCCTACATACTAGTAGGCTTAGGGCAAGGTCACGGAGCTTAATATTATCATTCATCAGGTCCGAGACTTGTTGATTCAGCTGATACAACTGTTCATCCTTCTTCTTTATACTTTCCTTGTGCCTCTGTGCTTCCCACTCTCTTTCCCATTCTTCTTTTAGCCATTTCTCTCTAAGGGAATCCATCATCTTCTTGTGAGCTTCAAGTGAGATCAACCCCTCTTGTAGAGAGAGCACCTGCTACTTCCATTTTTGCAGCTTTGGTAACAATAACATTCTCTCAAAACACAATCCTTCATCAGGACTCAATGTTATCCCACATGCACTATCAATTGAAGGTGTAACAACCTCCTGACGGTGAACTGTTCCACTTCGACTGCTGGTTCTTGTGTAACAACAACTTCGTCAGTGGATTTTGTCATAATTTCCTTATCTTCCTAGTCAGCTTCCATTTCCACCACTGGTACTTGTGTAATAGTAGTGTCATCCATAGACTTCTGTATATCGTTTTTCCCCGGGTAGGCTTCTGTCTCCACTGCTAGTTCTTGTGTAACAACAATGTCAACTATCGACTCATGGATGTTAGCTTCTCCTTCCTTCCCTTGGCTGAATTCCTCCTCTACTACCAGTTCTGGTGAAACAATAGTGTCAGCCAAGGGATCCTATGTATCCATTACTGTTATAGACATTTTTGTGCCTTGCAGCTCCAAGCATGAAATGTCCATAAAACAAGGGCTCCTAAGTCCCTAAAAGTGTTGTTCCAACCCCTAAAGGAACAAGGTCAACAAATTATAGCTTCTCCCAGAAGTTCTCCACCAGAAACTACTCAGAATCAGTCAAATCAGGATCATTTCAGCTGCTCCACTGGCTAGCTGCGTTGCATAGCACCTAAATACACTAGCTAGGTGCGTTGCAATGCACCTAAATGCACTATGAGGGTGCGTTGAGCGGGAAATGTCAAATGGCAGTGCCATTCCACGAGGTGGAAAGACAATGGAAGCTTCCAGAATCTTCTCCAATGACACTTGCCTCACTGAATTCGACCAAGGATGAGTAAGAGGCTTTCAGTCTCCAAGTGGAAGCAAGAACTGACAAAGAGAAGACACTAATCAAATCATAAGTTGACTCATCCTCCTTGCATACATCTATATATGGATCCCTCATCCCAGAGATCCAGAGGCTGGAATTTTGTACATTGCAAGAAATTGTTGTTGGTTTTGAGATAGATATCGGAGTATTGGGTGATTTATGCTTTGTTGGAGGTGAAGATGGGCTTCTTTGCTGGGAGGTTGATGCTGGGTCAGGAATCATCGGTTGTAACTCCTCCTGGATCTTCTTGTATATCAATAAAAACTATTTGAGTTTCTCCTACATGCTTGTGTATCATTGATGCTTGTTACATTTGTATGTTTAGCTTAAATCTGATCCTAAGCTGTTTATGAATATAGATCCATGTCTTTGCATAGTTTTCTTATTTTGTGATCTTACAGGAACTTGGTGAAGCTGGACAAGTAAGGGAGCAGGTAGCTGGAAGCTGTCAAAGAAGAGAGGGATTGGATCAAAGGATTAGTGCAAGACACAGGTCGGTTCTTTCTATCCCCCTCTATCTTTAATTCATAAAGGAAATACAAAAGTAGTTTTCTCTGTTTGTTTCTAAGGCAGCTGTCACACCTTAGTGGGATAGAGCAGTTCTAAATAGACACTTTTCTCGGTAACAAAGTGGCGACTCCGCTGGGGAAGATTGTCTAGTTAGTTTGTTTGCGTATCTTTTTGTTGTTTGTTTCATAAACTTATAAGTAGCATTCGAACTGCATTTGCCATAGCAAATGCAAAGTAGACATCTGCTGCTTCAATCCAGTCACTGGATCTATTTATGATTTGAACAGATGATTCACAAATGATCTGATTGCCCTTTGTGATAGCTCTTAGACCCTCCTTAGATCTACCCCCTGATTGTGCATTACTGATTGCTTTTACTCGGCCAAAAACCAAAGACTAAACTGCAAACCGTGACCCAGAACCCGGATAGAATTCTCGTTTCTGCCCCAGCGCAGGTACTGTGAAGAGATCTTGCATTTCAACGCACTTCCTGAAAGGGAAACCTGCGCTGCAATCCAGTCTCTCTGTGTTACAGGTGCGCTGATTAGACTAGCCATGTGCAGCTGAGGTTCTTGTGCTTCATTCTTTCCAGTTTTGTCTCTGATTTTTGCAGCCTGTGATCAGTATATGTGTCTGTTTAAAAACCCCTTTTCCTTGCTGTTATTCCGCCTCCTTTGTACAAAAGAACTGTAGATGTTTTTGTGTGTTTTTTGAGTCATTTACAGTTTTCCATTGCAAAATTAGAATAGTCGTACTGTCGTCCTTTGATTTAGATCTGTCACAAGTGTCGATTTCGATCATAGGAGAAAGTTTGATTGCTGTTGATGGTCGATTATACTTGTACTATTTCCTTTGGTCTGAATTTGTGACTTTCGAGTGTCAAAAATGAGTATTTATTTCAAAATCGTAAAGCGTCGTAATCGTCTTTATCTTTTGATTTCGAAAAGAAGCTTGTTTGTGTTTGTCGCTTGAAAGCAAATTCAGATTTGTACATCAACTTTCTTTTTAGCATCAATATTAAGAAAGTCGAAAACAAATACATGCACATGTGCATTTGCATATTGACAGTCTGTTTGGCTTGATTTAGGAAAGTGCATTTACAGTGTGCTCTTTGCTCTTTGTGAAAAGATTGTGTCTTTCTTTTCCCTTAGTAGCTAGGATTTTCATTGCAGAAAAATAAAAAGTTTGTTTATCATCTTTAGATTGCATTTTAGGAATTACATCTACATCTCGTGGTGAACCCAAAAGGCAAACTTCATAAGAAAGATCAACTTAAAATAAATTCAATGAATCTAACAACGCTTTGGAACTTAACGCACAACATTTAGAGGTCTAGGCTAGAGACGTATTCTGGCGTCGTAAAGCCTGGTAAATGTTGTCCTCACTGATGGTTGGGTGATTCCTCCACATTGAGACGATAAGTGCCAGTACGGACTTGTGCTCCCACGTACCGTCGAGTATATTTTGGGAGACCCCTATAGGCTTAAATCCTTTATCCATAGGAAGCTGTGTCTGCCGCCCTATCGATCGCAATGCACTAAACACAGCATTCGGGAAGATTGACTGCCGTACTGTAAAAAGTATTCTGCAGTTTTGCGATTGGTTTGGTACTCCCTCTACCTAGATCTCCGGAGCAGTCCCTCTCATTCCTTTTCAGACTCTTTAATGGAAAAGGTCCATCTGAGCACTTGTCACTTCAGACTCATTAAAAATCGAAGGAGACTAGAGTCATCTTTTGTTTTTTCTCGACTCTTAAAAACTGAAAAAACAAGTTGTGTGAAAGCGTCTAAAAATTTATTTTAAATGGAATATTCACTACCCCTTTTGTACGTTGATCTTGGGTTGAGAACATGGAGTCTACCAACCAAGGAATTCCCCTTGGAGGAAATCCTAGTCCCTTCTCCTCTTGGGGAGATGTTGGTGCACCCCATATGGCCACATTGTCGCTTCCAGGACTGATAATTGGTTTGCCTATATGTCTCTTCTCGACCTCTGTCGTTCAGAACACCACTATTCCTGAACAATCGAATCAGCAATTAGACGAGTCTAGAGTTGCCCACCAGCCTTCTACTTCCTCTAATTCTTCTTCTCCTCCTTCCTCTTCGCTTGATGGGGCTCGTAAAGTCAAAAATCAAGTTCCTAAGGAGAAGAAGGAAAAGAAGAAGAAAGAGAAGAAGAAGAAGGAGCCAAAGGCGAATGGGGGAAAACGAGTGTCGTCTAACGAAAATCCACACACTACACCGACCAGGCCTAAATTGCCATGTGTCATTTGCAAAGGAGACCACTTTCACAGAGATTGTCCTTGCATCCCTCGGATATTAAGGGACTGGTCTCCTAGATTGCACAACCCGGTGTCGTCAACCTCTGATGATCATGTTGAAAGCACACCGTCGACTAGTGAAAGTGAGGTCCCAGGACAAAAAGGAAAATATAGATTTCCTTGTAAGCTGTGCGAAGGCGATCATGCCATTCACCGTTGTCCCTTCTTAGATGAAGCCAAAAGAGTTTTGGATGATCGTCCGGTTTCACCGTTACGACTTCCTCCTGGATATAAAAAACTCTTGCCGAGTCCGTCACTAGTTGAAAATCCGGCTGGCCCGCTCAGGTGGTCGGCTGAAGCACCTATCATTGAAGATAAACCATCTGGATCCATACCAGACAAAAGTCAAAAGTTCGAGGCGGCAGTTGACCCGGTCTTGCCTTCAGAGGTTTCATCTTCAGATGATACAATCACTGAAGAGAACAAGGATGACACCGTCCAAATTCTCTTCATAAGCACAGACTCCAACGAACATGGGGGCAATATACCCGTTCCTTTACCATAGGAAGGAAGTTCGTCAGAGTCGTACCCGGCCATCTATTCGGTCCCACCTCCAAGCAACCTAGTTATCGCCTTCGACTGGAATCAACTAGGCAGACCCCGTTTACCAGCTAGCATACCATTCCGAATTATTGTCCAAATATATAGAATGGTTATGGCTGGTACCATCATAGATGAGGGGGCTTCTATGAGTATCCTTTTCTCGACTGCTTGGAAAGCGCTTGGTTCACCATCGCTTTTTCCTGAGATGAGAAATCTGACAGGCTTTGATAAAGGAACCAGTCGACCTTTAGGGATCCTTCCTGATGTGCCCATAACATTGCGAGGGAAAACCGTTCACCTGAACGTAATGGTAGTTCAAGGACCCCTAGATTACAATCTACTCCTTGGATGAGACTATATTTATTGCATGGGAGCCATTGTCTCCTCACTCTTTAGAGTAATGTGTTTTCCGCACGAAGGAAGAGTGGTCAAGCTCGTGGACCAGCTTTCATTCCCCGGATCATACAGAGCAAATACTCACACACCATCCCTGAATGGTCTTTTCATGCAAGAAATGTCTCATTCTCCAGTCCGTCGTCCCGATGAGCGCGAGTAATTTGGAGGGATATGACTAAAACCCAGGGGGTATGCATCCTGGTCTGCTTCGGTAGGAAAACTTCGGGTATAGGGTAGGTTTCTACGGGAGAATATGACTAGTTTGTAGCCCCGTCTGTGATTGGAAGAGGGAGTTATTCTGGAACAAGATTCTCTTGTCAAAGTTATGTGAGTTGGCGAGCGCCGCCACTCACCTTTGTTTATCTAGGTAGATATCGCCGAAGAAGTGTTTTGTTTGTGCCGCGAATAGAACAATCTTTGGGTAACCTGTAAGAGGTAGGCCTCTCTCGGTAAAACAAATGTTTTGGCGGATAGAAGTAGAGGTAACCTTGAAACTCTGTTTTATACCTGGGGGCATGCAAACCTTTTGGAGTGCAAGCAAAGAGCGACTATTTATTTTTTTAAATTTTTAGGACCTCTAACCCTTTAAACTCGTAGGATTGGTCGTCTCCTAACTTGCATAAAGAAAGGATGTGGGGCAAAACTCTAAAAGTTGCCATTTTTATATGAGACATTCTTATCATATGACTGGATTGATCGAGTAGTGTTACCGCGAGGTTCAAGCTCGTTAAAAAATAAACCCGGACCGAGCAAATGTTTCCACCTGCGTTTAAGCTCGTTAAAAAATGAACTATTCCCCGGTAAATAACCACCGTGAATGTAGTACTTCAGCCATTAAAACCTTGGTCGTGTTTGCACCATCACCTCCACTTTTCCATTGGCCGATCATTCACCTCCATTTTATTGTTTACCCATTTTGAGGAATAGCTGCGAAGAGTGATTTCACTAGCCATCCTTGTGACACTGCCATGATTGGAAAATTCCAAACCTTACCTGGAATCAGCTGCTACCCATTTTATCACTCGTTCCTCAAAAGACGAGTCTCCTTTAAGCTCTTTTCAACTGACTCGTAAAATATGAAAAGATTGCTGAGTCCTTGGACTTCCAGCCCATTAAAGGGACAGGAAGTGCTATCCCTCCTCTAGATTTTAATCTTTTTGGACCTGAGGGATTATTGCACAAAAAGATCGAGCGCTTGTTTTGTTTGGCTCATTAAAACTATCAAAAATTCATCCCTTCTGTATTGTTTTATACTTTTTCGGACTTAAGGGATTAGATGACGAAAAAGGAATTTTGGAGTTACCTTTATGTACCTTTTCAGACTCTCTAAAAATGAAAAGGACCAAGTTATCTTTGTCGTTAAACTCGTTAAAAAGATTAATAGCGATAAACTTGTCTTTAGACGAGAATGAGTTTCACTATCGCTAGGCTCGTTAAAACATAGTGATGGGTTTGCCTGAAGGGAAAATTATAGAACAAGCATACGTTATCCTCCTCAAGCTCGACAAAAATAAAGAGGTACTGGTCAGCAATGACTGGGGAAAAATTGGGAAGAAAACTCAAAGAATCTTTGTTGGTAGCAAGTCGCTCTTGAACATGACACTTCCAATCTGTGTCCGAGTCGGGTTGGGTTGTCTCATTCACCAGTCACATCACCATGGTCACGCCATACCATCCACATTTTGGGTTAATGCTACCAATCCATCACATAAGTGTCGCCGACATGTTCAAGAGAAGTCATCCAGAGAAGTCACCTGTGTACCACCCACTACCATACATTATACTCCATTCTTTCATGACCGCCATCCTGAACTGTATATCATCAGATTGTTTTCACCTCCATCAAAATCATTTGCTCCATTCTGTGTCATTGATGTGGGATTCATTAAGGCCCTCCTTTGATGGATCACTTCTTGTCGACATCAACTCATTATCCAAGAAGTTGGTCTAGGAACACCCCATTCAGTACTTTGAAGCTTGCATGCCTCAATGGCAAGTTTCTCACTTCCGACGATAGGTTTACATCAATGGCCTTCGACCGAAAGATTTTGCGTGGTGTTCGATGCCAAGTCCTTTATTCACACCACGTGAATTGTACTGTAGTACCTTCAGGGTCATTATCATTATCGGTGATTCCTCTCACGCTTTTTAACAGTTTACATCATTGACTGGTAATCAAGCGATGTATTTCCATGTTCGACTTCAGAACATTTCTCACATGGATCGACTTGTACTTCGAGTGAAGATCGGACGAGATTGAAGACCCCGGATCTAGTTTCATCCATCCGAGCTGCGATATATATTCAGGAAAATAAAGACATTAAATGTACAACATTGCAGCACAGATAATCATCCTACCAAAAGGATGATGACTCTATCAGAATCATCAGTCTACACTCAGACGATTGTCTGTCCTATGTACATGAAAATGAATTTATAAAGTTGAGCATGGGAATGCCCGCCTCAGCTAGATCATGAAAAACAGTATGAAGATAATGTATTGTATTGTATCTTATTACAGGTCTCCTCCCAGCATTGAAAGAACTTCGGATCCTCATAATAAAGCATTTCACCCGATTAACGGCCTCATACTTTAGGGGGCAACTGTTATAGACATTTTTGTGCCTTGCAGCTCCAAGCATGAAATTTCCATGAACCAAGGGCTCCTAAGTCCCTAAAAGTGTTGTTCCAACCCTTAAAGGAACAAGGTCAACAAATTACAGCTTCTCCCAAAAGTTCTCCACCAGAAACTGCTCAGAATTAGTCAAATCAGGATCATTTCAGCTGCTCCACTG
Organism: Pinus tabuliformis; assembly: GCA_031772625.1. Taxonomy (NCBI): domain Eukaryota; kingdom Viridiplantae; phylum Streptophyta; class Pinopsida; order Pinales; family Pinaceae; genus Pinus; species Pinus tabuliformis. The sequence goes on from CM062804.1 coordinate 711,293,190, forward strand.
ACTAGCTGCGTTGCATAGCACCTAAATACACTAGCTAGGTGCGTTGCAATGCACCTAAATGCACTATGAGGGTGCGTTGAGCGGGAAATGACAAATGGCAGTGCCATTCCGCGAGGTGGAAAGACAATGGAAGCTTCCAGAATCTTCTCCAATGACACTTGCCTCACTGAATTCGACCAAGGATGAGTAAGAGGCTTTCAGTCTCCAAGTGGAAGCAAGAACTGACATAGAGAAGACACTAATCAAATCATAAGCTAACTCATCCTCCTTTCATACATCTATATATGGATCCCTCATCCCAGAGATCATGAGGCTGGAATTTTGTACATTGCAAGAAATTGTTGTTGGTTTTGAGATAGATATCAGAGTATTGGGTGATTTATGCTTTGTTGGAGGTGAAGAGGGGCTTCTTTGCTGGGAGGTTGATGCTGGGTCAGGAATCATCGGTTGTAACTCCTCCTGGATCTTCTTGTATATCAATAAAAACTATTTGAGTTTCTCCTACATGCTTGTGTATCATTGATGCTTGTTAAATTTGTATGTTTAGCTTAAATCTGATCCTAAGCTGTTTATGAATATAGATCCATGTCTTTGCATAGTTTTCTTCTTCTGTGATCTTACAGGAACTTGGTGAAGCTGGGCAAGTAAGGGAGCAGGTAGCTGGAAGCTGTCAAAGAAGAGAGGGATTGGATCAAAGGATTAGCGCAAGACACAGGTCGGTTCTTTCTATCCCCCTCTATCTTTAATTCATAAAGGAAATACAAAATTAGTTTTCTCTGTTTGTTTCTAAGGCAGCTGTCACACCTTAGTGGGATAGAGCAGTTCTAAATAGACACTTTTCCCGGTAACAATTACCCGATCACTTTCTATTGATTGTTCCATCTCAGTTGTTGGTTCTTGTGTAAGAGAAACGTCCTCAACATTTCTTATGTATCAGCTTCTCAGATTTCAGTTTGGGTCTCTCTCGAGGTGGTGTTTTCTACACAGACCTTAAATCTTGTTGCTGCTAGCTTCTTAGCACAGGATGCGCACATAGTCCCTGAAACATCTCCCTTTCTAGCCCTGTCCCAACCTCTACCAAAGTGTCTAGCCAGGGGCTCTTAGCTCTACCTTTCCCTCTGCTAGCTATTCCCTTAGTTCTCTATTTTATTTTTCTAAAATTTCAATTCTTTATAGCAAGGATTAGGTTTCTCTCTTACTAGGGGAAGAAGGTTTGTCTGGCTTAGCTTTCTCCTCATCCTTCTACTTTTCTGCTTCTTTATTCTTCCTTGACATGGATGGGGACTCCGGGTTCCCACTAACCCTTATCCTCTGTTTCGGCCGCCTATCACCAATTGGTTTGTCAACTGGCCTCTTACCAACCCTTATTGTCGAGGGCTGGGGTTGCTCCTTTGTCATCGTTAGAGCTTCTTCAGATGTCTTGGTTTATCTCTTGTGGGTGGTCCTAGGCTTCTTCCTCATAAATTCTTCTCAATTCCTTCCCTGGTGACTCAAGGCATCCAATACAATGAGTTTGATAAGGCCATGGTTGGTGACACACGTTTCTGGATGTATAACTATTTTCATAGCTACAAGCATGTTCCTAATGTTTCCCAACAAGAAGTAAGGAAGATTGATCATCTGCTGATGCCGGAGGTGGTTCAAAAATGGAAAGTGATAATTAAAAACAATTGTTTCCCTTCCCTCATAAGTAATGTACTTGATGAGGTAGAGGGAAACATCAACCCATGGCTGGGGGATTGATAGTCCATAAATTCCCCTTTCTTTCTTTACCAGTGACTCTTCTTCTTAGAGGAAATCCCCTTTTAGGGGGGGGTCATTGACCTTCTGTTGTGCCCTACAACAACCCCCCATTTCATAACATTTTTATCACAAACAATTAACATATGAAATGGGTCCCTTTTAAAAATTTTAATTGGCATTAATGAATTTGTTCGAAAAAGGTATGATAATCAAATGAATTTGTTAACAAAAGCCTTTTTGAACAAATAATAAGCAATTTTTGGTTAAGTCCGAAAAAGCAATCGCAAGACCGTTTGCTACCTTGGTTCTTTCCGATGCGATATCGCTATCGGCCATCGGCGATAGCCAATGCACACACAGAAAAAGCACACATCTTTTCCCCGATGCGACACGATATCGGTGATAAAAAATCGGCGCTGCCTCTTATGAAAAGTCTTTTAAGCCTCGACCCGATGCGATATCGCTATCGGTAGTCGGCAGAATCCCATACATCTTCATAAGACGTTTAGATCTTTTTCCCGATGCGATGTGATATCGCTATCGGTAGTCGGTAAATCAATTGATATGCATTTAGGGATTATGTTCACGCGCTAATATGATACAATGTCGCAATCGGCATTCGCCAAGATCTCTCTCAAATGATAATGTCACTCACACTCCCGATGCGATGCGATGACGCTTAATGATGACCAGAACTCCTAAAAAAAAAGGTGATTATTTCAAAGCATTAAAGTTATATTTAAATCCGATTTGACAAAAGCACAAATTTCAAAATGCCGTTAAGTAAAGGGATAAGGTAATGCATGCGTATTTAAAGCTTTGTCCCTTCGAATTAACGAGCAATTACGATTAGACCTTTGAAGAAATCTATTGCACGCTTTAAGGGGTCATTCGGTTTAATAACTTAAGTAATGGTCATTTATGGAGCTGCAAGCTGTAAAATCACCATCATTGCATCTGCGGTGTCCTCTCAAATCATTATATTCGCAGCCACTTTTAGAATTAATCTCACCACGCTTCAAGTTATATATCTATCCCGTTATGGATCGTCATTGTTATTTCTTTGATTACGATTTCTCTTGCATTTGTGTAGAATTCAACCGAGAGAAGTCTGAATATGATGGGAAAGAAGTTCAAAAAGGTGGCAGGTTCTACTCCGACACCTGTCTCAGGCCAAGCTGCTATGGTTTCAAAGAAAGGCTTAATCTCAGATACTACATGCACTGGTCTTCCTGGTACTACATGGCAAGGTACATACAATTTGCTAGAAGCAGAACAACCAGAAAAGACAGTAACGGAGGCTAGTGTGGATGAACTAAGAAAGTCTGAGGCAACTCTTAAAGATTTGGCTGACTCCTTTCTGCACAGAATAGCAGCCAGAGAACAAGTCTTGCCTTATACTGATGTGGTACGTTGGGCAATTGAAGAAATTACTGTCACTGATAGAACCTTCCATACTAAGGATGGAAGGATTTTCGGTTCCTTCAAGCCTGATGACTTGAGACGGATGTATCATTTGCCTCAACCCAAGCTAGTCTATAATAGAGCCTTTTTGGAAAAATTCGCGAAGGAGAATGAATCGCCATCCGAACCTCTCCGAGATTGGAGGCAGAATCCAGCTAAACACAAGCATGATATGTCGGGTAAGTACTCCAATGCTTCTTTGGCTTCACCTTATTGCTACGCCGGGATTATGATGTGTAGATTGTGGGGATTTCATGACTCTGCAAATATTCATATTGATATGGTTCCTTTAATGGAAGCGGCCGTCAATAGTATAATCATGGATTGGGCCACTATTTTGTCTGATAAATTGGTCATAGCTATTCGTGAGTTTAGGGCCAAAACCAGAGTCACTGAGAGAAAAATCCCACCCTTCTATTACTCTGCTTACATTATGGATACCCTTTGTTTTAATTCTGAGTTTCCTGTCCTTGGTTGGAGATGGACAACCCATGACCCAACACCCATTCACTTGTACCATCGGAAATTGTGGAAACCCTCCCACAAAGACCATCTGTATCAAATTTGCAATGGTTTTATGGTTCCCGTTCACTATTCTATTTTTGACAGACCTATCCCTAGAATTTCCTATGAAGCTTCTTTTGATCTCCCAGCCGTAGCCCATTGGTTCGGCGAAGAGCATTTTACCTATATTAGAGTTTTTGGAAGCAAGGCTAGGCCACATGTCCTCCCCCTGTACGTCCCAGATAAACTGTTAGCCCGGGAAATCTCCTACCAGATTATGTCTGAGAGTGTCACACAAACTCTCAAGGAGGAGAAGAAGAGAGGATGGCCCTCTTTTCCTTTAAGAATTGGAGTTTATACGCTGCTGAATTACAAACATGCAGAAAAGGAAGCAGCAAAACTCCAATTGATATCCCTAGCTTCTATTCCAAACAGACTTTATGATCCAAAAAAGACTGCTTTCATTGCCTTGGAACAGGCCAAGCTGTCAAAGGTTGTTCATCAAGAAGACCAGTTTGACGACCTGTTCATGAGTGCTGATTCAATAAGCCAAGTCAGACAACTCGCTTCACTGAGATATGAAGATGTGGAGTTAACTGAATTTAATAAACTTAGAAAGCAAAGGTTGCAAACTTTGCCTCTAGATTTATTATCCACAACCCCAACATCTTCCTCAAGCGAGTCTGGTCAGCAGCAAATACACCTATCTCCTGTTACAACTAAAGAATATGATAGACAACACGAGGAAAGGCAAAACAAGCTGCAAGCAGAGAAGCAAAGAAGAGAGCAGATAGAAAGGCAGCAAAAAGCACAAATTGGAGGAACAGCAGCAAAGAACACAAGAGGAGCAACAGCGGAAGGCATTGGAGGAACAGCAGAGGATTGAACGGGAGAAAGAACAAAGTAAAGCTCACACAGAACAAAGTGAGCAAATCTCTACTGATCCTGAATTAATTAAAGAATGGAACCAATTCGATTCCATTATAAGTGGTAAGGAAGCCTCCAAAGACTCAGACGCCTCTAAGACTCCCAATACTACTTCTTCTCCGGTTCTAGAAGGAACCAGCGGCTCACCCATGGTACAGAATGTAGAGGTAATCACTCAAGACCCATCCGATCAAATTGATCTTCAGGTGGAGGAAATTCCTCCTCTAGACATTTTCTACAGCCCAAAGCATAGAGCCATTGTAAGGCGCTCGAGGAAAAGGCGAAGGCTTCATCAACCTTCTATTTTGCCTGAGCAAACAATCACGGGCAATGTGGTCTGGAAGGGAGAATTGGATCCCTCTGAAGATCTGACAAAGCTATCACAATTTGCGGGAGCTTATTCAGCGGCAACTATTGACAAAGCATCCGAAGTAAGTCTTCTTTTGAAGACTAAAGAGCATGAGATATACGCATTACAAGCAGAAGTGATAGAGGCAAGGAATAAGGCAGCGCAGGCAGAGGAACAATTGCTGGCCCAACAACAAGAGAATCATTTGTTAACCCAGCAAATTGAACAACTGAGGATAGACCAAAGTGACATTCAGAAAGCAAAAGAATTGTCAGAGGCATTATCCCAGTTGAAGGCATCGAATGAGCTGATGATACAAGCTAAAGACGAGCAAATAATTCAGCTATCAGCTCAGCTTGAAGGTATTAAGAGCGGCAAGAGTATCAATGATTTCAGAGCAGAAGCAACTCGAATAAACAGCGCACTGATATCTCAAATCAGGATCTTATGCCAACAACTTGTTGAAGCTGAATCACTGTGTGAAACATCTACAGCAGTGTGTGAACAAATCGAGAAAGCCAGAAGTAAGTTGGATCAGGCTGAAGACGATATAACAGAGTATATTGAATGGCAAGACACTCCAGAAGGGCAAGCCGCAAATTTCTCCCGAATCTGTGTAACATACAAGGACATACTCTTCATGGAATGGAACACACAGATGATGAAAGCAGAAAGAGCAGCCTCCAGATGCAAAATGATTGCCAGTAACATGATCAATCTAGTCAATGATACATTGTATCTCCCGATTTGGTTGTTTTTCAGTTTTAGATATTTAGATATTTTAGATTAGCATAGTATTTATAGACCCTTTCATTGTTTTGGAAAGGGTCGTAAAATTTTGTAAAAGACTTAAAGGCTGAAGTTTGCACTATTGTGCTTCAGTCTATATTCTTTTTGAAACTCGACCACTGGTTCTTAATTTTACTTGGAAGGCTGTTTTAAGTAAATTGTGCACTATTGTCGTTTGCTTGGAATGCTTTCTGGTCTGAAGGAAGAACCGCGACATAGCGATTAATATATTGAATTGATCAAACAGCTTGCATGGTACTATTATCTGTATCTGTTCTCTTTTCTATTATATGAATTGCTGTGTTATTACTTTTGCTATTGTTGATTACATGTATGCAATATAACAACAAGTCTGCATTTCATATCACTATTGAATGTTTTGTGATTTGTTATCTCTTTTAATCATGCGCGTAACAATGATATAAATGACTGAGTGCAGTAATTCGCTATTATCGCTCTGCATAACTACTTATGCAGAGCAATCTTAAATGATTTAAACATTTATGCTTTTGTTAGTGTCATCTATATGCCTGCCAGTAAGCCTAAATTATCAAACGCTGTATTCAAATGAATCGATAAGTCCCGGGATTAGCTTATAGTTATTATATTTCTTTTGTAGTTTAGTTATTTATTTATTATCACCTTATATCGTAAATCATTCATCCATCCCGTTTACTTATAATCTTTGGGAAACTGGTCCCATTATCCCCAGTCGGAGCCACTATTCCAAACGGAAAAGGAGCTGCACTAAGTTCCGGACCGGGTGGTTTCCCCGATGTTGTTGCAACGAATTTCGGGGCATCAACACCTTCCTATTGAACCACCTCTTTCCTTCCACTGGTAATCCTATAACTCTAGCAGTCACCTCTTTTGTGACCTCCAGCTTCAACCCTCTGAATTCTGTCTAGTTTCTCTCCAAATTCTTTGCAAATTCCATGGCAACACTATCGTCTGATCCCTCCAACCTCCGGAAGAATTCGAACCAGCCTGTGTCCTTGAAAATATGGCATGCTTTAGGGAAATCCTCCAAGGCTTCTCTGGAGCCTCGCTCATACCATATTGCTGCTCCAACCATTGCTTATGCAAATTTAGTGTTGTTTCACCTCCTTCTCCCTTCCTCTAGATGCCCTAGGATCGTCGACACACGACCTAGCTATTTCAGCTTGCATTGTTATCTTTCACTTCTTTGAGCACTCTGAATGGGGATTCAGCACTTCCAGCAGGGGTAAATTGTAAGGTGGTAAGGTGCTACAAGTGAGGATTTTGAATTGGGATTTTTCACTCATGATTCGTACTGCACAGTAAATTTTCCTTACTAATGGTGAGTCATGGGAGATCTCATTGAAGGTACACATACCCTTTTTGGTATGATCGGCATTAAGTAACAATAATTACCAGGTCATCATGCCTTAATTGCAAGATTTTTTGGATAATCACAAATCATGCGCTGATCATGTTGCAATATGATTATCTTCCCCGCGGCTTAAATGTGACAACCGCCCTTAGTCATCAAAAATCATGTTAAGTTTCCATAATTACCAAATAAAGTGAATTCAATATTACCTTTTGATGATGTACATGGGTGACGTGGGGAGAAGTCATGGGTGGCACGACGCATGAACCAAACTTCGGTAGCGATACAGGTGAATTTAATTCTAATGACGAGGATCACGATGATGGCTATTATTTATTTCAAATAAAATATCTCATTTATTTTTTAATAGTCGTTGACTGTTACATGTGTAACAACCAAGATGACTAATATATATATTATTTTGATTTCTAACATAAAATAAAGAAGAAATGATCATGTAACAACACTTATCGTAAGGTATGCTTTGAAATAACAGATGTTGTCACAGAGTGTGTAACATCCGCCACGAGGTGGTTTTCAACTCCTACAAAAAAAATGTATGTCTATGCCTGGGAAAGGTTTTCATAGCCAGATTATTATTATTTATATATTTATTTAATTTTTTTTTATTTTTTTTGAGTTTGAAGGTGTAATAACTGCCAACCTTAGTTGATTTTCAGCTATTACACATATTGGGAATATTAAAATTTTTGCAACACGGGGGGGCTTTCCCCTATTCCTGTAATCTGTAGATCTGGAAATATGGTCCAATGTGATATAGATTCCCATCTGTCCAGCTATATGTAGCAATTTGTTGTATGATCTTTCTTTTCTCCTTAGAGTACAAATACTGTGGAAACTTCCTTGTAGCAAGATAATTGGCTATATCTTCATACCAAGGTGAGTAAGTAGAAATAGAAAAAAGATATTCATCAGGGAAAGAATCCTCAATGGGAATGCAATTGTAATAAATAGTTAACCTAGAAATAAAGTCAGCTACTACATTATCTTTTCAAGGTTTATCGACAATAGCGATATCAAATTCTTGTAACAGGAATAACCAGTGTGTAATCCTACCATTGGTAATTCTGTTATTAATTAAAAAAAGAATGGCAGAATGGTCAGTGTGCACAAATAATTGATACCTGGTGATATAATGTTAGAATTTATTGATGGCATGCATGATTGCTAAGAACTCCTTCTCGGTCACTATGTAGTTGAGCTCAGCTAGGGTTAGATTTTTTCTTATGTAGTAAATATCATAAAGTTTCTTATCCTCTAGTTGGCCCAAAAAAACACCTACAACAATATTAGATGCATTTGTAGCTATGTGAAAAGACAGTTCCCAATAAGGTCCTTGCAAGAGTGGAGCTGTTGATACACAACATTTCAGCTTTAAAAAGGCCTGCTCACACTTCCCTATCCACAAAAAATCAACATCCTTCATGAGCAAGGAAAATAATGGTGATGCAATTTTTGAATTTTTTTATAAATCTCCTATAATACCCTGAATACCCCAAAAACTATTTACCTCTTTTCATGTTTTGGGGGTTGGAATTTTCAAGATTACCTCTATTTTTGTAGGGTCTACCTTAATTCCTTCAGCAAAAATGTAGTGTCCAAGCACGATCCCTTCAGTCATCATCATCTGACATTTTTTAGTGTTCAAGGCAACATTAGTCTGTACACACCGTTCCATCACTTTTTCTAGATTGACTAATGTTGTGTAAAAGCATCTCCATAAGGTGAAAAATCGTCCATGAAGATTTCCAGGCAGCCGTTCAACAAGTTAGAAAAAATCCCCAGTATTTCCCTTTGAAAGGTTGCTGGCACATTACAGAGTCCAAAAGGAAGTACTTTGTATGTGTAGGTTCCCCAAGGACAAGTAAAGGTAGTTTTATCTTGATCTTTTGGTTCAATCTATATCTGATTATAGCCACTAAATCTGTCCAAAAGTGAAAATAACTTATTCCTGGAGAGGGTATCAAGGACTTGATCTATAAATGGTAAGGGAAAATGGTCATTTTGAGTGGTTTTATTGAGTTCTCTGTAATCTACACAGACTCTCCACTTGCCATTATTTTTAAGAACAATGACAAGCGACGACACCCATTGATTTTCAGATATTGGGTAAATAAAATTAGCACTTAGGAGTTTTTGTAAATCTTCCTTCACCACCTCCTTTAATGGAGGGTTCATGCGGCACTGTGGTTGTCTGACTAGTTTGCAGCCATCCTTTAAATAAGGGTTCATGCGGCACTGTGGTTGTCTGACTAGTTTGCAGCCATCCTTTAAATAAATATGGTGAGTGCATAGGTTAGGGTGGATTCCTTTCATATTCATATAGTCCCATGCAAATGCCTTTTTGTATTTCCGTAACAGCTGTAAAAATAATTGGTTTTGCTCAACAATCAGGTTGGGTTTAATATTCAAAAACTTTCCAAATTCTATCTCAATTGGAGTGCTGTCAATATTCAGAGTGGTTCTCATTTATTCAAAATCGATATCTTCCACCTCTTCTTCCTCATTCACATTCTTAGCAGAAGCGACATAAAGTGAGTTACTAATAAAACCATTAATGACATCATCTTCTACCTCATTTTTGAAATACTTGGCTTTCCCCAGAGTGAAGCGTGGCAACGAAAGATGTGACTTAGGCTCAAACTCATCCCACCAAGGGTTGTATACATCCATATTTGTTTTCGGGGATTACAGGCTAAGGTTCTTTGTTTCCTAGCCATCCAAGATCACCATATATCCTGCTCTGCAACCTATAAATGCATCCGCAGTGGCCAACCAAGGTCTCCCTAGGATCAAAGAATGTCCCCTCAAATTGGATTTGGGCTGTAAGATAAGAAAATCAGCCGGATACCTCCAGGAAGTTATTTCAATCACTATATCCTCTAACATCCCCTCGGGTTTAAAACGAGACCCGTCTGCTAATTCAAGTACAGTAGGAGTATGTCTAAGTCCCTCTAGCCCAAGAGAGATAAAGAGGTCCTTTGTCATTACATTAATGGTAGCCCCATGATCTATCAATTTGTTGGCTATGGGCTGATCATTTATGTAGATAGTGACCGTAGGATTTCCTGGATCATTATACTTAGTTAGGAGAGGCTGAGCAGACATTAATTCAGATAATTTCTCCATCACATGTATGGTGGTAGGGTCTTTAGGCTTCCTCCCAGGTTTCTTGATGTACAAATCTCTCACTTTCATAGCATAAATAGGTACTTCTTTAAGGGCTTGTAGCAGAGGAATTTGTTGGCTGCGGGATCCCCCAAGGCAAGTTTTGGGGCCTAAAGCCCAAGTTTTGACTAAGTCCAATGTGAAGACTCCGCAATTTATGGGCGCGGAGCATGAAGTTGTAATTGAGTCATAGGGTTGTCTACCCTTACTTTTGTAATGTAATGTTGGCTTGAGAGTTCTATGAGAGCGAGGCTCTAAGTGTAAAGAGACATCTAAGAAACCGAAGATCTAAGGATGAAGAATTGAGCCTTAGTGAAGTGTCGAGTTGTGTCTTTGGGTTGTAGAGTAGGAGAAAGCTCTGCAGCTGAGTGCACAGAGGCCTAGTAGTACGGAGCTGAGTGCATGGACCCCTGTAGCTTAGTGTGCAGGGCAGGTTGAGTCTGTAACCAATTGAAGCATTAATAAAGAGAAGTTCTACACTATTTTTTTGTCTTTTTCTTGTTTTATGCATTGAAGTATATTGCGTATGAATTGAAAGTTTACTGCTTATTTGTTGGGTGAACTTATATGAATGTGTTGAATACGCGAATATAAGATAAGTATCTATTTATAAGAAGTTAACTAACAATTATAAGAAGATAAGTAAGATCTACAGTGTAACTTAGGGAAGTAGCGCAGATCACTACTTTAGCAGCGCAGAAGCACCTCAGCCCCTGGTTAGGGCTACACGAAGGAAATTATAATAGAGCACAAAGGTCTCGCAGGTCAGGGAAGTGCGCGAAGTGACCTGTGCGAAGGTATTCATAGTTGGACTAAATTGACCCCTCAGACATCTCAAGGGTGCGGAAACTTGGTTCCAACATCCCTCCATACTGCTTCTAGTGAGACCTCAGTCCATGCTCCGCGGGCTATTGCGAAAAGGGCCAGTAGTATAGGGATTTGTTTGGCTAAATAACTCTGAACCTGGGTCAAGCCCCCTCAAGCCAACAAATGGTTCCATTGCGGGGACCAGAATCTGCATAGAGCTGTTTGATATCGTATCATTGGAATCCAACTAAGAAGGAAATTGAATGTTGGTTGGACAGTAGGATTCACGAGTTCACGGTGCAAGAGAACATGAATCCATGACTATCAAAGGAAGAGTGGTTGGACTATTACCTGTACACATAGACCCACAAAATTTTCTTCGCATCCCTCCCTATTGAGCTATACGAGTGGACCGTGAAGCTAGCAGATAGCCAAGGAAGGTGGAAGCTTGACAATACTATTGTGTGGACACCAGAGTTGGTGCGGATATTGGAAGCATCGGAGGATAAGATCGTGTGAGCTGTTGATCACTGGCTTGATCGGATTATAGGAGGATTCATTACTGAGTTCGCGGTAGATACTTCAGTTAGCTATAACGAGGCAGAGCGATGCTTTCTCAAAGGACTATGAGGTAAGTACGTAAAGTCTATGAATATTTGGATTAAAATGTTATTGTGTGAAAAGAGGGTTATGCAATTACCTTGATGTCCAAAGCTACACGAAGTGGAAAAACCTACAGAAACGAAGGAAGTAAGGGACCAGAGAATAGCCCTTTGATTTCAACTCCGCAGGAGGACGAGGAAGAGATTGTGAAGGTCTCACTACGAAGTTCGATCAATTTGATAAGGCAGAGGATTCTACACACACCACCCCCATCCACACCACCACCAGTTTCACTGCCTTCACCTCCATCTTCACCCGTACCATCTTTGCCACCACCACAAGTCAATATGGCAAGTGCGATAAAGTTTCCTGTGTTCAAGGGAGTAGGAAACGAAGATCCAGACCAATTTTGTTTCGTGATAAGAGCCGTATGGGAAGCGCAGGGAGTTATAGACAATAATATAAAGAAAGTGAAGCTGGTCAGTGCTCTACAGGATTACACACTGACCTGGCATATTAAGCATTCTAATGACAATCTGAATGTGGTGATCACGGATATCCAAATTGTGCTAAACAGAGAATTTAGCAGGTCAAAGTCAGAGGCGCAATTGATCATTGGATTCAAAGAGATCAAAATGCTACCAGGTGAGACTCCTTGGGAGCTGGACCAGAGGATGAAGTGCACGATTCATGAAGCTAATATGACTTTGACGGATGGACAACACCATGAATGGTTTGTAGCATCGCTAACGCCGCATTTGAGGAACAAATTGTCACACCAGAGGTTAATGACCCAGGCAGAGGCCTTGGAGATCGCGATGAGGATGCATGAAACCATGATACATGATCCTAACCTGGGAGTTCAGTAGATCCACACGCAGTTGAAAAACTTATGCCTTGAGATATAGAGTCTAAAATAGGACAGGACAACCTAAGTAGAAGTGTGCAAAGAGGTATGGTGTGTTAAATCTAAGGGTCAAGGTCATGACAAGGACCACTTCCCGGTGTTTGCAAATTACCACGTGGGAGGAGGAACGATGCTATTAAGACTAGAGGCACAAGCAAGACCTACCACGACACCTGCTTTGTGGTGCGTGATTTGTCAAATAGGAGGAAAGCATGATACAAACAACTACCATTTGTTATAGAAGTACACACAGAATTCACAATAGTTGTTCTGTAATTTTTGTAGATTGGTTGGACACGATGAACAGACTTGTAGAATTTATGAGCTGATGATGTATAGAACTCCCACCTATAGAGTTTAGACCAAATCATGGCCCGGTGACCAGAACGCAGGAGTGGCACGAACCGGATTTCAGGGGCGTGGGCGAGGTCGAGGTGGAGGACCTGGAAGACATCGTGGACAACTGATACATTACAATTACGGAGGCCCGAGACATTATGCCCATGACTGTATGAATCCAACGCGACCATCATGTCTATATTGTACCTTTTTTTATCATGAAATAGAGGATTGCCCTATGTTGATAACTAGGATACGCGACAAGGGAGTGCTACCACCTCCCTCGACTCAGAACCTATAGATGATGAGGTATGAATCGTGCAAGGAAGATCCCAATGTGAATATTGTTCTCTGAAGTGGAATTGTGACAGGAGATGATAAAGGCAAACAACTCGAAGATAGTACTTGGGTTCGCAAGGCTCCGACAAAAGAAGAAAAGTTTGATTTGGAGAGCGCTAAGGAAACCTTCATGGAGGCTAAGAAGAGCTTCGTTGATGCCTCCACTTTAGGAAGCAAAGATAAATCGAAGCCGGAAATGGACCCATCTATGCTTACGACGTTCCTAGAAACTTGGATGAAGCTACTGCGCAATAGTAAGGCTTTAAAAGGATTGCAGGAACTCATTAACAGATGTGCTGGGACCGTGCCAGGAGAACTGCTGTTACACAGTAATTTGCCACTGTCTTCATCCCAGTCTTCCTATTGTGTCATGTGTCCAAAGTCATTTATGCTCATGTTAGACAAATGCTCTCTGATGTTGCCAAATGACCCACCTTTCATAAGTTATCTGCCTCATCGCGTCTCTTGGCTAAATAAACACGCTGAAGGGCACTCTTAAACAGTCTGGAAGCGCTGCCATCGCGGAAGTACACTTGATTCCCGTGATGGTCTGATTTTATGTGCTAGCACGAGGTCACTTGTAATCTTCAATGATGACCTGACTAGCTACGTTGTTCAATAGCGATGTCAGCGCAGAAGATCAATTATGCCCCCGCGATGATCCAGATTGGGCGAATTTGTTCCAACAGTCGGCCTTCTAGATGACTCCAGACCTGGTTGTTGGCATAGTTTATGTCGCCCTCCTTTCTCTGGCATGGCTATTCCGTCATTTGTGCTGCCTTCCTTAGAGATAAGCTCACTCTTCCACCTTTCATGGAGACTCCTTCTCTTATTTAAACTCTCACCATTGCTATGTGCGGCTAGTTTTTGGAATGGGTGCTGATAGTTTGCTAGTGGAGTAGTGTTGTTAGTGTTTGTGAGTTTTCTAGATAGCTGGTGTGAGTGTGACAAGTGTGGGATTGTTGATAGCTTGTGGAAGGTTGTGAAGTGCCCTTAATCTTGTGTAAAACTTGTGAGTGAGAGAGACTTGTATGTTGGGAGATCCATCTTCAAAGAGTGAATTCTTGAGGAACATGCTAGCTGGACCCTTCTGAGAAGGTTTGTGACGTCAAGACTTTGGTTGTAAGCTTACTCTTATTTCATTATTAATACAATCAATGATGTTTTCCTATGTCTTGTATGTAATGTACTTGATAGTTCATGACTTCTTGACTTTGTGAGTAAATAGATCATTGTTGTTCCGGTTACGTGCTTTGTTGTATTTCCTTTGCATTGTTTCAGGTTGATTACTCATTAGGAGAAGGAAGCGGAAGCTGGAGTAGTGCAACGGAACTCCATCGACCACCGGTTGAGGTAGGCCTCCAACTATGACTGTTTAAGGAAAGATATTGTCGATCTGTCCTTGTTTGTGATTAGACCCACTCTAGGGCTAGAGGGGTTGCCTCTATCTGTAGAGGGAACACTTTCCTACATCACAAATTGGCGATTCCGCTGGGGAGCTTTGGCCTTTGTTCTTTTCTTGTTTACTCTTGTCTTGATTTTTGTTTTTGTCTCTTTTGAAGTTTTGGGGATTAGTTACTGGTCTTCTGAGTTTCCTAGCCTGATCTGGGAACACCCTTTTTTGATTAAAGGATTGATTGTCTTTGATTTGGGAGTTTTTGGTTCGCCAGTTACTGTTTTGAACATCATCGCAGCTTGAAATTTAACAGTCGCATTGTCATCACATCCACCCTTTTGTAGTATCCTATTCATCGCGTAATTACGCCTAACAGTCGCGACGGTTCTGTGAATTGGACCATCACAGAAAAGTCGTGTACTTCCACGCTGACATCGCTCTGTTGCTGCGGCGTGTTCTTTATCAGCGCTTGTTGCTTATGTATCACCCGCGCTGATTGCTGTAGAATTGATTTTCTCAATTCTGCCTCCTGAGTCCATCAGTCCTGCTAGTCCCTTGTTGTTCTCACTTGTTTGATGACTTGTTTGTCACTGTTTATAGGTTGAGGCACTCTCTTGTGAGATTTGTTGAATGAATCTTGTTTTCTTGCTTCTGTGACCTAGTTTCATTGTTTCAAGTCTCTTGGATCAGTTTCGCTTGGTTGCTTGTTTGCTCAAAGATTCATTTGCAGCTTGTTGTTGGTTTGATTGAGCCTTCCCCTTTGCTTGTTTTTGGTTGATTGTTTAGTGACTGTTATTGAACCAATCTCTGGCATTGATTCGATTTCTCTTCACTACCCAAACATAGATCACAATTGTTTGGATCAACTGTTTTTCCACACTTGCTTGTTGCTTATTTGCTTCTTTTAGAATTAGAGACATCAAAATCAAAAGAATTGCATTCATTTAGTATACGAAAGTGAAAGTGAATTTGCATTTCAAGTTTACATATTGGAAAGCGAATGTTTAAATCTCTCATTAGTAATATCCGTGCACTTTAGGAATTGATGTCTGCTTGCATTTAGTGATTGTTTTGTTGTCTTGGTTTTCTTGGTTTGGGAATGATCTCTCTACCCCCCCGTAGGTAGGTGTTCATCGAGAAAAAGGATATTTCATTCATTCTAGCTGCCTCCTAGGATTTGTTATATACATAGGGTAAGGCCTGAAAACTAAAACATAATGCAAGATCAACTCTAAAATGAACTAAATAAATCTAACAATGCATTGGAACATAACGCACACTATTTAGAGGTCTAGGCTAGAGACGTGCTCCGACATCATTAAACCTAGTCACTTTTGTTTCCACTCAAGGTTGGGTGATTCCTCCTTCTGTGACTCAATAGTGGTCTAGCACAAAATTTTGCTCCCATTTACCATTGAGTATATGCTGGGAGACCCCACTAGGTTATCATCCTTTATTCATAGGAAGTTGTGTTTGCCACCTTACAAGTCGTAACGCACCGAACATAGCATTCGGGAAGATTAACTGTCGTACAGAAAGTCCTTGGTTTTCATATGACTACCAAGGTGTATATGCAGTTTTACAGATTTGTCTGGTAAACCTTCTGCCTAGTTCTCCAGAGTAGTCACTTTCGTTCCTTTTCAGAATCCCTAAAAGAAAAGGTCCATCTGAGCACTTGTCACTTCAGGCTCATTAAATATTCCAAGGCGAATAGAGTCATGTTTTTGTCCTTTTCTCGACTCTTTAAAGATGAAAAGGTCAAGTTTTGTTCCTGTGTCTTAAAATTTATTCGACCACGATTCAGATTTACCCTGTTAGATCTTGTTTGCATTAGCTTGAGTAGGGTCCTTTCTCGTTAGTTTTCCTAGGGTTTTTTGAATCATCATCCTGGCAGAATCATCGGTCCCATCTCCCATTCCAAGTGACCAAGGGTCTCCTTCTTCTGTTGCTCCTGAGGTACCGGTTGTCAGTGATACTCTCCCTGTTATTCCGAGTATCCAACTGATTAACTCTCACGCTCCAAAGGACGAGACTTACGATATTCACTGGAACCCCGTTTGGGAACCTTCCGAAGAAGATATTCCTGGTACTCCTCCTAGCATTTCGGTCCCAATGTCTTCTTCTGATATGTAGGACACATCCCCTGTCACGAGTGAAGAATCCGTTGCAACGAGTGGTGAAATTCCCACCTCAACAGAAACTACACCTTTGCATATCACCCCTCTTGGTGTTACGTTGCCTTTACATTATAAGGCTTTGAGGGATGTTATGGGTTCTAGGACCCCCCTTACGAGTTCTATGTGGTCTCACACCGTCACTCCGACCTCGGAGTCTTTTATTCCTCAAATTCACAATGTGTCTGTCACCTTAGTCCCGACTATTCCAACTATCTGTGTGGCTTCTTCAACTCCTGTTGTTGGTGCCATTATTGCATCTTCAGTTATGACCACTGTTGCTGGACCTTCTCCTAGGTCGGCAAATAGTGGCCCATCGGCATTTGTATCCAGAGTTGTTGATCCTACACTAAGTGCCCCACCTTCTTCTGGTTCCATTATAGTAGGGGGGCATATGATCAATATCTGCATGCTCTTCAAAATCTGGATCCTCAAAATCCATTTCATTATTATGATTCTAGAGGGGCTCATCTCTATCACCACAGACCTTTGCCACCTCAACTTGCGGTTGAGGTCATGGTCCCATTATCCGTTGCTTGGACCACCACTGGTTATGGCGGTGGCCAAGTATCGCCTGCACATCTTCAACGACCACCTTATCAAGGCCAATCGTCTTATGCGCAACCCTCCTATGGGCAGCAGTATTACGGATAGTCTTATCCAGGGCAACTTGGAGGCCCACAAGGACAACCCTTTTAGGGACAACCTTCGGCCTCTGGTGGTCCATCTTTTACCTATTTTGTGCAACCTCATGGTAATCCGGGACAACCTTACATGCAACAAGGCCAACCCGGTGTCCACCAAGGCTACCCTTCTGGGCAAGTTGGTCAACCTTACGTTTAGCAAGGTCAACCCACTGTCCAATCTAGGCAACCTTCTGGGCAAATGGGTTAGTCTCAATCTCAACTAGGTCAACCTTCTGGCCAGATGGCTCAGCCTCAATTCTCCCAAGGACATGCATCTGGGCCTGCTCAACCGAGCACTCAAATGATTGTTGCTACTTAAGCTCAACCTGGTTTTCAGCCCCAAGCCAGGCTCCAGACTCAATCCGTTCTTCAAACACAGGTTGGATCTCAATCCCAACTGGCCTATCAAACGCAGACTGCCTCCCAAGCTCAGTTTGGAGCCCAGCCGCCTTATGGTTTCCAGTAATCCCAAGGGCAAACTCAATTTTCCCTATGTCAAAATGATCAAAAACTGCAGGTGAGTCCTTATCAGAATTACCGGCAACCTTGTGTTGCTCCTGCAGGCCAAGTTGGTAATCAATGGAATGCTGGGGGGCAAATCCAGGGTTAGCCATCCTATAACCCCTATGGACAAAATCCCTACAGACAAAACCCTCCTGGGCCAAATCTGTCCGGACAAAATCAATGGGGGCAATCAATAGTTGGTCGGAACTCTGGTACTACCTCCTACCCGCAGCCTCAGATGTCCTTTAACCCTCAATTACCCTTTTTAACAACGTTGGAATTACTAGATGTGTCCAAACTGACCAATGATCATATTCTTCATAATCCATATTAGCCCCCAGTTCCAACTAAGATTCCCGGTGATTGTCCCAAATTCGATGGTAAAGCTGGAGAAGATCCCCAAGCTCACGTCATGACTTATCATCTATGGTGTTTTTTGAATTCGTGGCTTGATGATTCCATCCGGCTCCGCCTTTTCCAAAGGACCCTCACTGGCTCTGCTGCTAAATGGTATATTGAGTTAGCTCGCGGATCTTTTCAAGATTTTAACTCGTTGGCTATGGAATTTTTAACTCATTTTCAATTGCTGATTCGATATGAAATGGGCACACACCTCCTGACATCCTTAAAATAGACAACGACTATACATATCTCTGATCATATCCATGAATGGAGATGGCATCGTCATTTGATTAAGTTTTGGATTCCCAATCAGCTTCTCATTGACTGGTTCATGATCTCATTCATCGGTCCGATAGCACGAGACATTGCTATGGGGGCATGTGTAACTGAAGAGCAGGCTATTGCACGCACTCAGTACCTTGAATTGGTTTACTCCTAGTCCGATGCACTATATGATTATTTTCTTGATGCCTCGAGACCCAGAACTTCCAAAGCCCCACCAACACCATCTGTTGACGGTGTAATTGGTTCTGTTAATCCATCTTCTAAGAAATATTCTGTCAACCCTGGGAAGCAAAAGTCGAATGCTCCGAATGAAAATAATTCTCAGGCTGTATCCAATTCTAGTAGTACTTCCGAGGTTAAAGCCGTCCCGTCCACCACGGCAGACAAAGCCTTGAAGGGAAAGAAGAAGGGAAAAGGAAAGAATAAGGCTAATCAACCTAAGCAGGATTGCTCTAAACCTCCACCCGAGGAAGGTGCCAAACGCAAACCCAAGTATCTGTGTCTTATCTATGACGAGGATCACTATACCAAAGACTGCCCAAGGCGGTCTGAAGTTAGTCGCTAGTTGAAAGGTGCTCCCGGGACTCCTGTCGTGCTCAAAGAGTCTTTTCCCTTGCAGCAAACACAAATGGTGGTTGATCCATCCTAATCCTCTCCTCCCTTTGGTTCTCAAGTATTTATGGTTGGGATGATTCCCGTCCACATTAGTACTTGGGCAAAAGAGTATTCGCCGCCTGCCGAGAAAGAGCGTGAGGTTCCCTCTAGCGCTCCTCTACCTAGTTCTGGTCCGCTCCATATCGAGAGACCTAGCACTGAGGCGCCCGTTCGACCCCCTCCTAAAGGTGTACTCAAGAGATCTTCTTACAACTCTAATGCTTGTGTTTCCCAGCACTATAGCATCGTTGAGGACTTAGCCCAGGCTCCATCTGCTATGTCCGCTCTAGAAGTTCTCCAAAGTTGCCCCTCTCAGAGGAATTCCTTGCTATCGACCATCGGTGGCATTGACCCGACTGACTCGGATCTGATTACTTTTGACCTGGAAAGCCATATACCGAGACTACCTCACCAAATTGCCTTCCTTATTCAGGTCATCATCAATTCCAAAATGATTCATCGTACAGTCATTGATGAAGGTGTTTCAACTTGCATCATGTTTGTTTCCTGTTGGAAGGCTATTGGTTCTCCGACTCTGAGTTAGTCTCCTACGACCTTGGAAGCCTTGATGGGAGAGAGTCTTGCCCTTATGGTATACTCCAACATTTTCGCATTACTTTGGAAGGGAAGACTATTGAAGTGGAAGTTGAAGTTGTTGATGCTAATCTTACTTACATCCTCCTCCTGGGACGCAGCAGGACATACACCATGCGAGCCGTTGCTTCATCTCTATTTCGTGTCATTCGTTTCCCTCATCAGGGCAAGATTGTCATAGCAGACCAACTATCTTTCTTCACCTCCTCTTTCGAAGGCAACGTGCCCTTTGTGGAGCATACCTCTATCCCATGTGAGAGTGTGGGAGCTGGACTTTTTAAAGATCCTACCCTTATGAGTATTTTTTCACTCCCACCTCCTAACATCGCTCCTATTAATATGATCTTTGTTCGATCTGATCCTTGGGTCCTCCCTCCCGCTGATCAGATAGACTCATGGGGTGATGAGATGCCGTTGAGTCCTGCCAAGCTCAACTACATCGAACTTGTTATTGCATCGACTCCGCCTTCTGAACCTACTCTTTCGAGCAGAGCTCTCGAATCGTACACTCATTCCCCTTGGCTTGGAAATGACGCTTCTTCGGACCCTTTAAAGGAAATATTTCCTTCTGATGAAGCTATTATCGAGACCATGTCTCTCGAGGAACCCCCTTGGTCCAATCATCACCATCGTTCCTCGTTTCTCCTTGCCCACCGGGAAATGCTTAACTGTCTCGAGCGGTTTGCTCCTTGTCTCCCATCCCAACCTCTTCAGACACTCATTCAAGTTCATCAAGTGTGTTCTAAAGGGAACATGCGGAACATCACGCAAACCCAACTGATCGACACTTTGTTAAATCAGGGATTGTCGAGCATATCCATGTCGGAGTAACTTGTACTCCGGAGGAGATTCAGCTCTATACTAATCTTTTTCGCGAATTTCGTGATGTCTTTTCTTGGTCCTATGAAGAAATTCTCAGCATCGATCCTAGTATCGTGGTGCATGAGATACCGACATATCCGGGTGCTAAGCCTGTTCTCCAGCGTCTATGCCCCGTGCACCCCCAAAAGGCTGCGGCCATTAAAGTAGAAGTTGAAAAGCGTCTTAAGTCTGGTTTTATTTACCCCATCCCACTAACAGATTGGGTCTCCAATATCGTACCTATGACTAAAAAATAGGGTACTATCCCAGTCTATGTTGATTATCGTGATATTAACCGAGCCTGTCCCAAAGATAACTTCCCCACGCCCTTCATTGACCAGCTCATTGACGAGTGTGCTAGGAGTGAAATGTATTCATTCATGGATGGTTTTTCTGGATATAACCAGATCAATATTGCGCCCGTAGATCAGCACAAGACTGCCTTTATTTGTCCATGGGGCACTTTCACCTACAAAAATCTCCCTTTCGGTTTGAAAAACGTCGGTGCTACCTTTCAACGCGCAATGTCCTACGCATTCCATGATATTCGACACATTGTGCAACCATACCTGGATGATCTACCAACTCATTCAGCAAAACGCCAGGACCATCTCGCTCATCTTCGCGAAATCTTTCTCCGTTGTCGACACTACCATATCAGTCTTAATCCTCATAAGTGTGTCTTCTGCGATGAGTCAGACAAACTTCTCGGGTTTATCATCTCTCGAGAGGGCATCCGTTTGGATCCCCTTAAAGTCGAGGCTATTCTGAATCTTCCTCCCCCTACTTCTTTATAGCAATTGTAGAGTTTGCAAGGCAAAGAGAATTTTTTACAAAGATTCATTCCAAACCATGCCAAAGTGGCTAAAGGTTTCACGTGGTTGTTGAAGCGGGATACCCCTTTTCAATGGGATACCGTTGCTCAAGAGTCCTTCGAGCGTCTCAAGATTCTCCTTGTTTTTGCTTCGTTGTTGCTTCCTCTGAATTATCATCGTGACTACACTCTGTATTTGGTCGTTGCCGATACCACTATTGGCATGGTTCTCGTTCAAGATGATGATGATGACACTGAGCATGTCATATATTATCTCAGTCGTAATCTTCTAGATACGAAAACTCGATATGCTTACATCGAGAAGTTGGCATTGGCCACCGTTTGTGCCGTCCAATGTTTCCACCATTATATCTTGTTGCATACTACGACAGTGGTTTCTGATTACAACCCGATGACATACATCCTGTCACGTCAGCTGCTGGGGAGCAAGTACTGGAAGTGGATTGTCATCCTCCAAGAGTTCGACTTGGAATTTACCACTGCCAAGTCTAAGAAATCGCTCATTTTTGTTGAGTTGCTTTGCTCTTTGCCATCTCCTACCGCGCCCTCTTGGTCAGAGGACCATATCCCAGACGAAACTCTGTTCCTAATTAGCACCCTCGATCCCTGGTACGAGGATATCATTGTCTATCTGTACACTTCCTCTTTTCATCCCGATGTGTCTAAGGATGCTCGGCGATGAATTCGTCATCAGTATCAGCCCTACCGTATTACTGGGGACACCCTATACCGTCTCGGCGCTGACTCTATTCTCCGCTGATGCTTAACATTCGAGGAAGCTGAGCGAGTTTTAAATGACTGCCATTCTGGCACCTGTGGTGGTCACATGTCCGGATATGCTACTCCTCAAAAGATCCTCCGCGCTAGTTATTTTTGGCCCTCCATCTTTAAGGATTGCATTCTTGTCATCCACTCCTGTCACGAGTGCCAAATATACCAGCGGAAGATGCGTGCGCCCCCCGCTCCATTGCACCCTGTTGTTACCGCCGGTCCTTTTGCAAAATGGGGCATTGATTATATGACTTGTAACCCTCGCTCGGCTGGGGGGCATGGGTATATCATCGTTGTCGTTGATTACTTCACAAAATGGGCCGAGGCGATGCCCACATTATCTGAAGACGGTCACACAGCGGCGCAATTTTTGTTTAATCATGTTATTTCACGGTTTAGAGTTCCTCAGGCTATTGTCACTAATCACGGGAAGCATTTCTGTAATCACATGATGACTGAGCTAACAACCCAGCTAGGCTTGCGGCATGATAGTTTGACTCCATACTATCCTCGGGATAATGGCCAAGTAGAAGCCATCAACATGGTTCTAGTTACGATGCTTCAACGTACCGTTGGCATGCACAAATCTAACTGGAACTTGATGTTGTTCTTCGCCTTGTGGGCCTATCGAACCTCTGTGAAGGATGCCACCGGTTTCACTCCATTTCAATTAGTTTACAGACTAGAGGCTACCCTTCCAATCGAGTGCGAGATCCCTCATTTGAAATTATCTGTCGAATTACTCCCTAACACTACTTCAGTAGAAGAACGCCTTCTTTACCTAGAACGGCTGGACGAGACTCGTCGGTAAGCCTCTCTAGCTATCGAAGCACAAAAGAAGAGAGTGAAAACTCACTTCGATCATACTGTCCATCCTCGTTCTTTTGTTGAAGGAGATTTAGTCCTGCTTTACGATCAAGCGAATGATAAGCTGGGGGCAGGAAAACTTGAGCTCATGTGGCACGAGCCTTATATTGTAAAGAGATTTTTGTAGAAAGAGGCCTACGAGCTAATTGATTATGAAGGGAATCCTCTCGATAAGCCTCGAAATGGGCTTTACTTGAAAAAGTATTATGCGTGAATTTCATTCACTTTGATTTGTACATACGTGTGTTTTTAGTAGGTGTGTTGTGTGTGTATGTTTTTTCTTGGTGTGTAGGCATGATTGCCACTTATTGTGTCTTTTGCTTCTTGTGCAGATGTATGGTGCACCTTACATTGGTTTCGCTGATGGTGCCTACCGCAATACTCGTAACTTGTCCTCTGCAGCATGGGTGATCTACGATCCTCATGGTGAGTTGATGGACCTTCAAGGTGTTTGTTTAGGTTGTACCACGAACAATGTCACTGAATATAGCGCTGTTATTGAGTTATTGGCTGAGGCGAGTAATCTCAGTATTCGTACATTGGTTGTGAACCTGTACTCTCAGCTTGTCATCCACCAGCTCAATGGGTGATATTCCGCCAAAGACCATCAGATTTTAAGGTTGTATTTATGTGTTAAATTGTTAGAGAGGAATTTTGATTTCATTACATATTAGCATATTCCATGACGATTAAACACGTTAACTGATGCATTGGCTAATCATGTATTAGATAGACATTTGCGTAACATGTAATCAAAACACCATACAAGAAGCATGTAAAACACAATAATAAACCATAGGAATATGTATATATATATATATATATATATCATGTGGCACACCGAAGCGCTCAAAAAATAAGTGTACATGTCCTAATAGAGTCTCTGTTCTCCAAACATCTGAGACACATGTCTCTCAAAAAATCACCAGCTGGGAATAAAAAACCTAGGTGTCTATTGCGGTCGGTTATGCTCCTTATAGCATACCACCGCCCATGTGTTACAGGGAAAAGTGTCTATGCAGAACTGCTAATCCCACTAAGGTGTGGTAGCTACCTTAGAAACAAACAAAGTAAAACTACTTTCGTTTTCCTTTATGAAAGATAGATGAGAGAAGAATAAAGGAGACCAACCTCTGTCTTGCGCTTGGCTCCTAGTTCGATTCCTCTCTCTTCTGATAGTCCTTTGCTACTTGCTTCCTTGTACACCCATCTTCACAGAGTACCTGTAGAATCAAAGTAGCATAACACTATACAAGAACATGGATCTATTATCATAAACGATCTAGGATCAGATGTAAATTGACCATACAAATGCATAAAACACACAAGAGTATGGAGGAAAACTTGAATAGCTTTATTGATAATCAAGAAAGAGCCAAGAGAGTTACAACCCGTTGTTCTGACCCAGCATCATCCTCTCAGCAAGTAAGCCCTTCTTCACCTCATGCAAAGATTAGATCACCCAACACTATGATGTTGCCTCAAGAAACCAACAACAATTCCTTACAAGATGCAAAATTCCAGCCTCTGGATCTCTGGGATGAGGGATCCATATATAGATATTTGTAAGGGAGATGAGTCAGCTTGTGATTTGATTAGTGTCTTCCCTCTGATAGTTCTTACTTCCACTTGGAGATTGATGATCTCTTACTCATCCTTGGTCGAATTCAGAGAGGCAAGTGTCACAGGAGAAGTTTCTGGAAGATTCCATGCCTCTCCACCTCGCGGATTGACACTGCCATTTGTCACTTCTCGCCCATCACACCCCATAGAAGGGATTTTTGAAATGCAACGCAGCCACATAGTGTACTTAGGTGAGATGCAAAGCACTTTGCCTATGAAGTAGGTGAAATGATCCTGTTTTGACCAGTTCTGAGTAGTTTTTCATGGAGAAATCCTGGGAGAAGCTGTAATCAGTTGACCTTGTTCCTTTAGGGGTTAGAACAACACTTTTAGGGACTTAGGAGCCCTTGGTTTATGGAAATTTTATGCCTGGGGTTGCAGTGCCCAAAAATGTCTATAACAGTTGCCCCCTAAAGCATGAGGTCGTTAATCTTTTTGATGTCGGGTGAAATGCTTTATCATGAGGATCTAAAGTTCTTTCAAGCTGGGAGGAGACCTGTAATAAGATACAATACAATACATTATCTTCATAATATTTTCATGATCTAGCTGAGGCGGGCATTCCCATGCTCAGCTTTATAAATTCATTTTCATGTACATAGGACAGACAATCTTCTGAGTGTAGACTGATGATTCTGGTAGAGCCATCATCCCTTTGATTGGATGATTATCTGCAGCAACGATGTACATTTGATGTCTTTATTTCCCTGAATATATATCGTAGCCCGGCTGGATGAAACTAGATCCGGGGTCTTCAATCTCGTTCGATCTTCACTCGAAGTACAAGTCGATCCATGTGAGAGATGTTCTGGAGTCGAACATGGAAAGACATCGCCTGATTACCAGCCAATGATGTAAGCTGTTAACAGGCGCGAGAGGAATCACCAATAATGATAATGACCCTCAAGTTACTGCAGTACAATTCACGTGGTGTGAATAAAGGACTTGGCGTCGAGCACCACGCAAAATCTTTCGGTCGAAGGCCATTGATGTAAACCTGTCGCCGGAAGTGAAAAACTTGCCATTGAGGCATGCAAGCTTCAAAGTACTGAAAGTGGTGTCCCTAGACCGACTTCTTGGATAACGAGCTGATGTCGACAAGAAGCGATTCATCATAGGAGGGCATTAATGAATCCCACATCAATGACATGGAATGGAGCAAATGATTTTAATGGAGGTGAAAATGATCTAGTGATATAAGGTTCAGGGTGGTGGTCATGAAAGAATGGAGCGTAAATGTATTGCAGCGGGTGAGACACAGGTGAATTCTCTGAGTGACTTTTGTTGAACATATCGGTGACACTGACGTGATGGATTGGTAGCATTAACCCCAAATGTGGATGGTGTGATGGGACCATGGTGATGTGACCAGTGAATGAAACAACCCAACCCAACTTGGATGCGGAGTGAAAGTGACATGTTCAAGAGTGACTTGCTACCAACAAAGTTTCTTCAAGTTTTCTTCCCAATTTTTCCCCAGTCATTGCTAACCAATACCTCTTTATTTTTGTCAAGCTTGAGGAGGATAACATATGCTTGTTCTATAATTTTCCCTTCGGGCAAACCCATCGCTATGTTTTAACGAGCCTAGTGATAGTGAAACTCGTTCTTGTCTGCTATGGACAAGTTTGTCGCTATTAGGTTTTAACGAGTTTAACGACAAAGATAACTCGGTCCTTTTCAATTTTAGAGAGTCTGAAAAGGAACGTAAAGGAAACTCCAAGATTCCTTTTTGGTCATCTAATCCCTTAAGTCCGAAAAAGTATAAAACAATACAGAAGGGATGAATTTTCGATACTTTTAACGAGCCGAACAAAACAAGCGCTCGATCTTTTTGTGTAATAATCCCTCAGGTCCAAAAAGATTAAAATCTAAAGGAGGGATAACACTTCCGGTACCTTTGATGAGCTGGAGAGGCCAATGTCTCAGCGATCTTTTCATATTTTACGAGTCAGTTGAAAAGAGCTTAAAGGATACTTGTCTTTGAGGAACAAGTGATAAAATTGGGTAGCAGTTGATTCCAGGTAAGGTTTGGAATTTTCCAATCACGGCAGTGTTACAAGGATGGCTAGTGGGATCACTCTTCGCAGTTGTTCCTCAAAAGGGGTAAACAATCAAATGGAGGTGAATGATCGGCCAATACAGAGTGGAGGTGATGATGGGAACACGACCAAGGCTTTAAAGGCTGAAGTATTACATTCACGATGATTATTTACTGGGAATTGGTTCATTTTTTATTGAGCTTAAATGCTGGGGGAAACATTTGCTCATTGCTTATGTTTATTTTTTAACGAGCATGAAGTCAACGTTAAAACTGCTCGATTAATCCAGTCGTATAACAAGAATGTCTCATATATGAAAACGACAATTTTTCAAATATTTTCCCCACATCCTTTCTTTATGCAAGTTAGGAAACGACCAATCCTACGAGTTTAAAGGGTTAAAGGACCTACAAATTTAAAAAATAAATGGTCGCTCTTCGCTTGCACGCCAAAAGGTTTGAATGCCCCCAGGTATAAAATAAAGCTTCAAGGTCACCTTTTATTCTACCGACAAAACATTTTTTTTATCAGGAAAGGTCTACCTCTTTCAGGTTACCAAAGATTGTTTTATCTGGACCGCAAACAAAACACTTCTTCGGTGATGCCTACCGAAATAGACAAAGGCGAGTGGTGCAGACGCCTCCACTCACATAACGAGGGAATCTTATTCCAGTCTAACCCCCTTTTCCAATCATGGACGAGAGTATAGACTAGTCATATATCTCTCGCGGAAACCTACCCTATACCTAAAGTTTTCCTGCCGAAGCAGACCAAGGTGCATGCCCCCTGGGTTTCAGTCATGTCCCCTGAATCACTCGCGCTCATCAGGTGGACGGACTGGGGATTGATGAGACATTCCTTGTGTGAAAAGACCATTCAGGGATGGTATATGACTATTTGCTATGTGTGATCTGGGAAATGAAAGCTGGTCTACGAGCTTGACCACTCTTCCTTCATGCAGAAAACACATTACTCTAAAGAGTGATGAGACAATGGCTCCCATGCAATAAATATAGTCTCGTCCAAGGAGTATATTATAATCCAGGGGTCATTGGACTACCATTACGTTCATATGAATGGTTTTCCCTCTCAATGTTATGGGCACATTGGGAAGGATCCCTAACGGTCGACTGGTTCCTTTGTCAAAGCCTGTTAGATTTATCATTTCAGGCAAAAGTGATGGCGAACCAAGCGGAGGAAAGGATACTCACAGAAGCCCCTTCATCTATGATGGTACCGGCCATAACCATTCTATATATTTGAGCAATGATTCGGAATGGTACACTAGCCGGTAAACGGGGTCTGCCTAGTTGATTCCAGTCAAAGGAAACAACTAGGTTGCTTGGAGGTGGGACCGAATAGACGGCCGGGTACGACTCTGACGAACTTCCTTCCTGCGGTAAAGGAATGGGTAAATTTCCCCCATGTTCATCGGAGTCTGTGCTTACGAAAAGAATTTGGATGGTGTCATCCTTGTTCTCTTCTGTGACTGTATCATCTGAAGATGGAACCTCTGAAGGCAAGACCGGGTCAACTGCCGTCTCAACCTTTTGACTTTCATCTGGTATGGGTTCAGATGGTTCGTCTTCAATGATAGATGCTTCGGCCGACCACCTGGGCGGGTCAGCCGGATTTTCAACTAGTGACAGACTCGGCAAGAGTTTTTTATATCCAGGAGGAAGTCGTAATGGTGAAACCGGAAGATCGTCCAAAACTCTTTTAGCCTCATCTAAGAAGGGACAACGGTGGACGGCATGATCGCCTTCGCATAGTTTACAAGGAAATCTATATTTTCCTTTTTGTCCTGTGGCTTCACTTTCACTAGTCGACAGTGTGTTTTCAACATGATCATCAGAGGTTGACGACACCAGGTTGTGCAAACGAGGAGACCAGTCCCTTAAGATCCGAGGGATGCAGGGACAATCCCTATGATAGTGGTCTCCTTTGCAAATGACACATGGCGATTTAGGCCTGGTCGGTGCAGTGTGTGGATTTTCGCTAGACGACGCTTGGTTGCCCCCTTTCACTTTTGGCTCCTTCTTCTTCTTCTCTTTCTTCTTCTTTTCCTTCTTCTTCTCAGATACTTGATTTTTGGCCTTACCAGCCCCATCAAGCGAAGAGGAAGGAGGAGAGGAAGAATTGGAGGAAGTAGAGGGTTGGGGGGTAACTCTGGAATCGTCTAGTTGCTGACTCGATTGTTTAGGAATTGCGGTGTTCTGAACGACAGAGGTTGAGAAGAGCCATACGGGCAAGCCTATTGTCAATCCTAGAAGCGACAATGTGGCCATATGGGGTGCACCAACATCTCCCTAAGAGGAGAAGGGACTAGGATTTCCTCCAAGAGGAATTCCTTGGTTGGTGGACTCCATCCTCTCAACCTAAGACCAACGTAGGAAAGGTGATGATTATTCCATTTAAAAAAAAATTTAGACGCTTTGACACAACTTGTTTTTTCAATTTTAAAGAGTCAAGAAAAAACAAAAGATGACTCTAGTCGCCTTCGATTTTTAATGAGCCTGAAGTGACAAGTGCTTAGATGGACATTTTCCGTTAAGGAGTCTAAAAGGGACTGCTCTAGAAATCTAGGCAGAGGGCTTACCAAACCAATCGCAAAACTGCAGAATACTTTTTACGGTACGACAGTCAATCTTCCCGAATGCTGTGTTCAGTGCATTGCGATCGATAGGGCGACAGACACCGCTTCCTATGGATAAAGGATTAAGCCTATTGTGGTCTCCCAAAATATACTCGACGGTACGTGGGAGCACAAGTCTGTACTGGCACTTATCGTCTCAAAGTGGAGGAATCAGCCAACCAACAGTGAGAACAACAGTTACCAGGCTTTACGACGCCGGAATACGTCTCTAGCCTAGACTTCTAGATGTTGTGCGTTAGGTTCCAAAGCGTTGTTAGATTCATTAAATTTATTTTATAGTTGATCTTGCTTAAGAAATTTGCCTTTCAGGTTCACCGTGTGATGTAGATGTACAATTCCTAAAATGCAATCTAAGATGATAAACAATCTTTTATCTTCTTTGTGCAATGAAAATCCTAGCTACTAAGGAAAGAAAGACAGAATTCTTTCAACAAAGAGCAAAGAGCACACACTATATGCACTGTCCTAAATCAAACCAATCAAACAGTCTAAACGCAAATGAACATGCATGTATTTGTTTTCAACCTTCTTAATATGTGAATGATAAAAAGAAAGCTAATGCGCAAATCTGAATTACTTTCAAGCAACAATTACTAACAAGTTTCTTTTCAAATTCAAAATGAAGACTTGCTTTCGACACTAGAAAGACTACTAATTCAGATCAAATACAACAGTAACAGGGTAATCGAATATCAAGAGCAATCAGACTCTCTTTTATGACTGAAAACGACACTTGCGACACTTTCAAATCAAGAAACAACAGTACAATCACATTATTTTTTTGCAAAGGAGAACTGAAAATAACTCAACAAATACACAAAAACATTTACAGTTCTTTTCACAATGGAGGCAGAATATCAGCAAGGAAAGGGGTTTCAAACAAAGGTATACTGACTACAGGCAACAAAATTCATGAATAGAACTGAAAAGAATGAACACAGAAACCAAAATTCAGGAACAATGCCTAGTCTGATCAGCGCACCTTTAACATAGTGAATTTGAAATGCAGCGCACCTACTACACTCGAGAAGTGCGTTGAATTTCAGATTCATAGAACAGAGACTGCGCTGGGCCAGAGACGAGACTTTGCTTGGGTTCCGGGTCACAGTTTGCAGTTCAGTTCAGGGATTTTGGCCGAGCAAGTGGTAATCAGTAAATCAACAACAAGGGTAGATCTAAGGAGGTTACTAGAGCCACCACAAGGGCAATTAGAGAGTTTCTAAATCAGTTGTTTAATTCATAAACAAAACCTGGAGATTGACAAAAGTAGCATTTATCTACTTTGAATTTGCATAGCAAATTCAGTTCGAAAGCTACCTGGCTTGACTTCAGGCTCCGTCTGTAAGTTTATAAAGTAAACAAAAATGTAGATAAACAAACAACCTAGTCGCTCCCCAGCGGAGTCGCCATTTTGTTACAGGGAAAAGTGTCTATGCAGAACTGCTAATCCCACTAAGGTGTGGTAGCTACCTTAGAAACAAACAAAGTAAAACTACTTTCGTTTTCCTTTATGAAAGATAGATGAGAGAAGAATAAAGGAGACCAACCTCTGTCTTGCGCTTGGCTCCTAGTTCGATTCCTCTCTCTTCTGATAATCCTTTGCTACTTGCTTCCTTGTACACCCAGCTTCACAGAGTACCTGTAGAATCAAAGTAGCATAACACTATACAAG
This sequence comes from Pinus tabuliformis, assembly GCA_031772625.1. Lineage (NCBI taxonomy): Eukaryota > Viridiplantae > Streptophyta > Pinopsida > Pinales > Pinaceae > Pinus > Pinus tabuliformis. The sequence goes on from CM062804.1 coordinate 711,324,526, forward strand.
AACATGGATCTATTATCATAAACAATCTAGGATCAGATGTAAATTGACCATACAAATGCATAAAACACACAAGAGTATGGAGGAAAACTTGAATAGCTTTATTGATAATCAAGAAATAGCCAAGAGAGTTACAACCAGTTGTTCTGACCCAGCATCATCCTCTCAGCAAGTAAGCCCTTCTTCACCTCATGCAAAGCTTAGATCACCCAACACTATGACTTTGCCTCAAGAAACCAACAACAATTCCTTACAAGATACAAAATTCCAGCCTCTGGATCTCTGGGATGAGGTATCCATATATAGATATCTGTAAGGGAGATGAATCAACTTGTGATTTGATTAGTGTCTTCCCTCTGATAGTTCTTGCTTCAACTTGGAGATTGATGATCTCTTACTCATCCTTGGTCGAATTAAGAGAGGCAAGTGTCACAGGAGAAGTTTCTGGAAGATTCCATGCCTCTCCACCTCGCGGATTGACACTGCCATTTGTCACTTCTCGCCCATCGCACCCCATAGACGGGTTTTTTGAAATGCAACGCACCCACAAAGTGTACTTAGGTGAGATGCAATGCACTTTGCCTATGGAGCAGGTGAAATGATCCTGTTTTGACCAGTTCTGGGTAGTTTTTCATGGATAACTTCTGGGAGAAGCTGTAATCAGTTGACCTTGTTCCTTTAGGGGTTAGAACAACACTTTTAGGGACTTAGGAGCCCTTGGTTTATGGAAATTTTATGCTTGGGGTTGCAGTGCCCAAAAATGTCTATAACACCATGCCACCCGCCTCAATAGGCGGTGCACCCTGGGTTCTACTCCTACTATGTAGATTTGGAATGCTATGGGGACCTCCTCGATCCCCATGTAATCTGGAATCCCTGCTGTCAGGCCCTCGAGGTTTCGGGCCACTGTCCCCACTGTATCATCAGCTGGAGGAGCCAAGGCTAGCGCCGCGATGCCCTGCGCATCCCTCTGTGCCTTTGGAGCCAGCTCGACGGGTCTCACTGGTCCTACATCTACATACCATAGCATTCATCATTAGGACATATACATGAAAAAATAAAAAAACATCATAAAAATAATAATGCAAAAAATGTGATCAAGTGTCTTACCACCATCATCCCACTGCTCTCCAGCAGGCATCTGCATGTCAGGATCTCCACGGAAGTCCATGCCAGCATATGGCCAATCCTCTCCAGCCACTCTCGGAACAATGTTCCCCATGCCACTGGTCGTCCGCCACCTCCTCGTGGCATGACGTGTGCCCACCGTGTGGCCCTAGTCTCACGCGGTCTGGGAAAATCCAAATCCATGTCCTGTAACTGCAGTGCAGGAACCCACTCTAGCATGAGCGGGACTAAGTTGGATCCATAACCAAACTGCTTCATCTCTCCTCGACGACAGTTGGTGAGTTTCCTCTTCATGTTCACCATCACCGTTTCTACCCAGTTAAACATGGTTGGATTGAGACATTCGAGAGCCAGCTGGAGATGGGTCTTCGAAGCCTCATCTTGGGCTTAGGAGCCCCCTGCCCGTGTCACCATGAAAAGCATAGCACGAAGGACTACGTCATCCACTGTTGGGATTGACACCTTCCCACTCCTCATCTTGCATGCCCGTGGGCACACTTGACCCATCAACATCTCTAAGGAATCACCCCCGGGTCGCTGCTCCTCTAGAATGGGCCTCTCACCTCAACGGGACAGCCCGGTCAAAAAAATATGTCTGTAGCATCAAACTCGATATCCCGGCCTCGGATGATGAATTTCCCATCTGTGGGATTCCAGACCTGGATCAGTAGCTCCAGTAAATCAGGTTGTGATCGGAGATGCAGAGTTAGGAAGAATTTGAGTAATCCACATGCTCGTAATGCATTTAGGCACCCCGCATCGGTGAAAGCTTCTATATCATTGCCATCATGCGTCCATTCTTGCCAGAAAAATGTCATTGTCACCTTCATGACGAAAAAAAATCGAATTAGCACTTCGTTTACCAAATTCAACGCGTAATTTTCATAAAAAAATAAGTTCGCGTCATCATCGTGTCTGTTTTTAAAATAGACGCAATGACGCGAGGTCGCTAGTTGTATTTTTTCGCGGTCATCGTGGAAGTACATCACTTTCCCGCGATGATCAGAGCACGTTATGTGTCAATTTTTTCGGCCATCGCGGACTTGAAGGCTATACCCGCGATGACCGAGCGGTGGAGCTCGGTCAAAAAACCCGCCTTAACTAACACATTTAATGTTCAAAATGCACAAAAAAGGTATGGAATTGAAGCGCAGGACAAGGACTAATTACCTAGAACAAGTTTCGGGGTGAATGATGGACAAACAAAGCCAAATTTAGCTCGCCAAATTTGGTGCTCCAAAATGCTCCACAGTGAAATGAACAGTAACTATGGTAAAAATGGTTGGATTAACCCCTTTTTATAGTAATTTTTGGAAATTTAAAAATTGTATTTTGTAAATGTGGGTTTTTTCTCATTTCTTGTTACATGGCTAGTCAAACTATGGTTTTTAACTATGTTTTTATGTATATTGTTCATTTATATCGAATGGGTTTACGTTTTACGTGATTTGTGCAGAAATTCAGGTAGTGGAATTATGTCAGCTTTGTGAGCACTTGATCCAAAAAATTCGTCTTTAAGCTCTTTTCCGACTTGAAAAATGAAAAGATAACCGAGTTGTTCTTCTTGACTCGTTAACAAGAAATAAGGGGAGGTCGCCTTTAAGCTCTTTTCCGACCGTGTAAAAACGAAAAGATTGCGAGGCCTTTATCGTTTCAAGCTCGTTATCAGTTATGAAACGACGTGATTCTGACCACTTTTCTACTTTTTCAGGTCGAAGTCACTAGTTACAAAAAGTACTCCTCGATCGTAATGGTCGGGCGGTTCTTTCGAGTATCGTTTTATACTTTTTTGGGCTCGAGAGACACAAATTTATGAAAAAGGACCCCCCTGGAGTTTTCTTTTCCGTGTCTTTTTCAAACTCTCTAAAGATGAAAAAGACATCGAGTTTCACCTATGTCAGACTCGTTAAACCGTGATGACATTGGACTCGTCACCATGACGAGACTCGAGCTTCTCCTTCCTAGGGTTGGTTAAATTATTACCAGGTTGGACTCAACAACAGGTTTATCATTGATTACCTATGGTAGCTAGTCACTCTTGGACATCGACACTTTTTCTTCTTGTTGGGTTGGGACATCCACACATCGTCATTTGGCCTTTCGCGGGTTTGGGTTGTCATTTAGCCTCATTCCATCTGATTCATGCCATCTCCATCGAGCCTCTGATCCTTTGGTATCTGAATGCTGCCACCCTCTGGAGTCGTGTTGCTGACATGTTCAAGAGTATAATCCTTCTGAAGTTTACAACCTCACCTTCTCCTCTGATACTCTGTTTCGCCATCTGCCACTTGTTCCTTATCTTGTGTCACTGATTGGGGAAACATTATGGCCCTCCTGCGACAGGTCGTCTCCTTTCGACATCAGCTCATTATCGAGGAGATTGATCTAGAGATCCCCTTTGGTACCTTAGAGCTTGCATGCCTCGATGGCAAGTTCTTCGCACCTAACGGTCAACTTACATCATTGGTCATCGATTAGGTGATTCCATGAGTGCTCGAATTCAGCTCCTTTTTCACACTTCGTGGATTGTGCTAGATAGTACCTTGAGAACCATTGGCATTATTGGTGGTTTCTCTCGTGCTTGTTAATGGTTTTCATCATTGATTGGTAATCAAGCGAATTTCTATCATTCTCGACCTCAGCACATCTATTCGCATGTTAGAATCTGTACTATGATTGGATGGGTTCAACACCCCGAACTCAGATTACACATGTTCAGGCTGCGTGGATTGGTTTATGATTGCATGACTCATTGATGGATGGCTACGACCATACCTGAGTCTCCATGGATGGTTGCGACCATACCTTTATCATCATCATGGTCTCATTAGCTGGATGGCTGCATCCATACCACAGACCTATTTCGTATGTCTTTTGGATGGTTGCGCCCATGCCTAGACTACATGTACTTCATTATCAGAGATATCAGTTGTACTTGCGTACAGGTTCTTCTAGATGATGTTACATCTCAGCTAGTTTCGTAAAGCATTTCACCCCTCCCACTCTCTCGGGCTTCATACTTTAGGGGGCATCTATTACATAGTAATTTGTCATTATCTTCATCCCAGTCTTCCTACTGTGTCATGTGTCCAAAGTCATTTATCCTCATGTTAGACAAATGCTCTCTGATGTTGCCAAATGACCCACTTTTCCTAAGTTATCTACCTCATCGTGTCTGTTGGCTAAATAAACATGCTGAAGGGCACTCTTAAATAGTCCAGAAGCGCTGCCATCACGGAAGTACACTTGATTCCCGTGATGGTCCAATTTTATGTGCCAGCACGAGGTCGCTTTTAATCTTCAGCGATGACCTGACTAGCTACGTTGTTCAATAATGGTGTCAGCACAGAAGATTAGTTATGCCCCCACGATGATCTAGATTGGGTGAATTTGTTCCAATAGTCGGCCTTCCAGATGACTCTAGACCTGGTTGTTGGCATAGTTTATGTTGCCCTCCTTTCTCTGGCATGGTTGTTCCGTCATTTGTGCTACCTTCCTTGGAGATAAGCTCACTCTTCACCCTTTCATGGAGACTCCTTCTCTTATTTAAACTCTCACCATTGCTATGTGCGGCTAGTTTTTGGAATGGATGTTGATAGTTGGCTAGTGGAGCAGTGTTGTTAGTGTTTGTGAGTTTTCTAGATAGCTGGTGTGAGTGTGACAAGTGTGGGATTGTTGATAGCTTGTGGAAGGTTGTGAAGTGCCCTTAATCTTGTCTAAAACTTGTGAGTGAGAGAGACTTGTATGTTTGGGGATCCATATTCAAAGAATGAATGCTTAAGGAACATGCTGGCTGGACCCTTCTCAGAAGGCTTGTGATGTCAAGACTTTGGTTGTAAGCTTACTCTTATTTCATTATTAATACAATCAATGATGTTTTTCTATGTCTTGTATGTAATGTACTTGATAGCTCATGACTTCTTGACTTTGTGAGTAAATAGATCATTGTTGTTTCAGTTACGTGCTTTGTTGTATTTCCTTTGCATTGTTTCAGGTTGATTACTCATTAGGAGAAGGAAGCGGAATCTAGAGTAGCGTAACAGAACTCCATCGACCACCGGTTGAGGTAGGCCTCCAACAATGACTGTTTAAGGAAAGCTATTGTTGATCTGTCCTTATTTGTGACTAGACCCACTCTAGGGCTAGAGGGGTTGCCTCTGTCTGTAGAGGGAACACTTTCCTACATCACAAATTCTGCGAAACTAGAGATTCTGGGTTCGATCCCCAGCGGAGTCGCCAATTTGTGATGCAAGAAAGTGTTCCCTCTGCGAACAGAGGCAAACCCTCTAGCCCTAGAGTGGGTCTAGTCACAAACAAGGATAGTTCAATAATAGCTTTCCTTAAACAATCATAGTTGGAGGCCTACCTCAACCGGTGGTCGATGGAATTCCATTGCACTGCTCCAGCTTCCGCTTCCTTCTCCTAACAAGTAATCAACCTGAAACAATGCAAAGGAAATACAGAAAAGCACATAACCAGAAAAACAATGATCTATTTACTCACAAAGTCAAGAAGTCATGAGCTATCAAGTACATTACATACAAGACATAGGAAAACATCATTGATTGTATTAATAATGAAATAAGAGTAAGCTTACAACCAAAGTCTTTACGTCACAGGCCTTCTCAGAAGGGTCCAGCCAGCATGTTCCTCAAGCATTCACTCTTTGAAGATGGATATCCCAACATACAAGTCTCTCTCACTCACAAGTTTTACACAAGATTAAGGGTACTTCACAACCTTCCTCAAGCTATCAACAATCCCACACTTGTCACACTCACACCAGCTATCTAGCGAACTCACAAACACTAACAACACTGCTCCACTAGCCAACTATTAGCAACCATTCCAAAAACTAGCCACATATAGCAATGGTGAGAGTTTAAATAAGAGAAGGAGTCTCCATGAAAGGTGGAAGAGTGAGCTTATCTCCAAGGAAGGTAGCACAAATGACGAAACAGTCATGCCAGAGAAAGGAGGGCAACATAAACTATGCCAACAACCAAGTCTAGAGTCATCTGGAAGGCCAACTATTGGAACAAATTCGCCCAATCTAGATCATCGCGGGGGCATAACTGATCTTCTACGCTGACATCTCTATTGAACAACGTAGCTAGTTAGGTCATCACTGAAGATTACAAGCGACCTCGCACTGGCACAGAAAATTAGACCATCGCGGGAATCAGGTGTAATTCCGTGATAGCAGTGCTTCCGGACTGTTTAAGAGCGCCCTTCAGCGCGTTTATTTAGCCAACAGACGCGATGAGGCAGATAAATTAGGAAAAGTGGGTCATTTGGCAACATCATAGAGCATTTGTCTAACATGAGCATAAATGAATTTGGACACATGACACAGTAGGAAGACTGGGATGAAGACATTGACAAATTACTATGTAACATCTGTGCATAGTCTAGAAGATTGGAAAGCATGCGACAAGGACGGGAAGAGAAATGAGTTTAACCGTGCAGATTGGAGAATATGATATGGACCAAGTAATTCTAGATTTAGGATTGGATGCGAACGTTCTGTCGAAGCAGACATGGGATCACATGGGAAGACCTACGCTGCAATGGTCTCCTATCTAGCTATGAATGGTGAACTAGCAAAATATAGTACCTATGGGGAGATTGCAGGGAATCACCATGGATATTGAAGGAGTGAGCGCGCTAGCAGACTTTGAAGTGATAGAGATTATTGATGACATCAATCCCTACCCCGCGCTCTTAGGAATTGATTGGGCCACTGACATGAACAAGGTGATTAATCTAAAGAAGCGCAAGATGATTTTTTAGAAGAAGTCTTTGCGTGTAGTCATAACTTTAGACCCTGCTAAGGGATCACACTATACAGAGCTAGTGCGTGACTATGAAAGCAACGATGATTTGGACTGCATCTACAAGATAACCACATAAGGGAAAGACTAGGTAAATCCCACCGCGAATGGATGAATCTCGTGGGAGCACAAAAGCTCTTGTACTTCAGATTTAGACAAAGAGATAAAGCGATGGCAGAACTGGTTACACGAGGTAACCACGTTGAACTGTAATATGATGACAAGATCGCTACGCTGCGTATCGACAAAAGTGAGGGCCCTACCTACTTATGATGGATTAGGTGAGGTAGATGCTTTCTTGGACATATTTGAAAGGGAGGTGCTGGAAAAGCAACATTTCTAGGCTTTGAAGTGGGTACTACACACTATGCCCGCGAGGTGGTGGGGTACGCACCATGGAAGCTTTGATGACTGGCGCAAGTTCAGGAGAATGATGCGCATGCGTTTTGGGAAGCCTAAGATGCGACTAACAGATAACAACAATGGACAAGATGGTCTTCACGCGCATTTGTCTAGGTGGGTACAGGGATATGATAAACAACCTACGCGGATGCACATGAACTTCACGTTGGGGAATACGGTCAATAAGAATGTGTTGGGGAGGAAAATGCACAAACGACTCCTCAAATTGGAATGACAGAATGTGGAAGGAAGGAGTGCGCAAAAGGTTACCCATGCAGAAGCATTTAACAAAGTGTGCGAAGCACTGAATAAGGTATATAATGCACAGTGACGTGATTGGGACCTGCATGTACTGGTAGTTTTGTGGGATTATAGGAAAACATGCAAGAAACTGACGAAACAGACACCTTCTAGGACGGTTTATGGATCAAATGTTGTAATATCGATGGAGTATATTATGCCTAGCCCGCACATAGCAATGCCTGTGGATATGACAGTTCTCAGAGCCTTGGAAGAAGGGATCACGCAGTTGGACGAAGAATAACATGTGGGACCTTATGAAGAGATCCAACAGGGTGATCTTAGGTTCCAAGAACTCATGAAGGAAAGGGTTCAGTTAAGGGAAAAAAGTGCCATGATAGAAGAAGAAGTCAAGAAGCTTGAGGAAGGAATAAAGAAGGAATTTCTTAATAAGAAAACTGTGGTGATAAAACAAGATGCGCACGATTACGTTGATGATTAGCATTGGACTGTATATTACTAGAGGGATCACCGATGGTGGCACGATGTAGATGGTAAAGTGTGCAATGTAGATAGAAATTTTAAAAGACGGACTTTTCCCAGAAAAAGTGATTGAAGGTTGATTGAAGTAGTATACAGGTGGCCCAGCCACCTGACTAGCTGTGGGAAGCACTGTCTTAGTGCTATATGCAGTTGAAGGAGGCGCGGGACTATAAACTACCCTGCCTGAGAGCTACATGATTATGGGAATGCGAGCAAGAGCGAAGTGTCACAAGGTCTACGACAACACAAGGGTGGCTGCGCTCCCACACAGCTTGGCTGGAAAGTGACCGTTATAGTCACTATTCCTAATGTGATGATTGGTTTGAGACCAAATGGAGCAGGTGACAGGAATTTAGGGCGAGATTTATGGGCAAGATTTGGGAAAATCTGCAGCCAAGGGAGCATTAATGAACTGGATTTGGGGGGAACAATCAAATTCAAATTTAAAAGGTGCTATAAATTGCAAAGGGCTGCCCAGCAAACAACACTTGGTCCTTTGAGAATTGAACTGTCGTGTGCCTAGAGTATTATGAACCAAGACCTGTTTAACCAGTTGAGAGCATTGTTTGAGCACTCAGTTGAGCAGTTGAGAGATTTCTGGACAAACAAAATGGCAGCGTCTGAAGAAGCCAGGGAAATCAGAGAAATGACCGTCGAAGAGGCCACGCATGCCATAATAGTAGAAGATGCCCTTGAAAGTGCTGGGATTGTTGCAGAAATTCCTAAATCACTGTGCATGCTAAGGCCCAAGAAGGACAAGTAGCCTATGATTTTGGTGCGCATGTCGCCTCAAAACCCACTAAGAACTAAATTGACCATGGAAGAAAAGGGGAAAGCAGTTAATTTGGAAACCGATGAGGAGGAGGAAGACCTTGAGGACATCCTGAGAGAAGAGGATGAGGATGAATACATGGAGAAAGAAACTGAGGGCATGGACCCTCTAACCAGGCTACCCGCATCTGTTCCTCCACGGAAGGTGTTAGTTCCAGTCTTCGCAGCCTGTCACCAGGGATCAAAATGGGCTCTTACTATTCTTGTTTTCATAGATGTTTTGCACATGAGTTTCTGTGCAAATCATATCCTAAGTGTGTTCATTAGAAGTATCTTGGAAATATCATTCCAACATTATATTTCACGCCCGAAATCGGTTCCTGGATCAGAAGATATGATCGAAATGAATGATTGATTCTTGGTTATGCATGTTTTGAGGTCATTTGCTGCACACAGGGACAAGTTTACTACAAAATTAGTTTCTGAAGTAATTAACATGAATTTTACAAAAGTGAAAGAGTATTTTTTCAATCACATACCAAATAACAAAAACCTCCTTCATTTTATGCACAAGTGTTACTATGTCGGAGATATGCAGTGATATTTGAATCCTACATTAAAACAAAACAAATTTTGCATTTGTTTTACTGTTTTAGTCATTGTAGTGCGGCGCCATTTTACAACCAATGGAACGTAATTTTGAGAAAACCAAGGAGGTTTTTGTCAACCATGAGCCATATAACAAAAACCACTTTCATTTTATTCACAAGTCTCGTGAATTGGAATATTTGACTAGATCTTTACAGCCTATTTTTACAGATTTAACTATTTAATGATTTCCTGTTTTAGATATTATTTTGTGGCACAGATTCCAAGCAACTGGAAACAAATTTCCAAAATTTGAGAGAGTTTTTTTCTAAAAAATGAACTTATCTACAAAAACCTCTTTAATTTTTGTAGCAGGTGTTATGGTTCAAGAGATACGAGTTCATCTTTGACCCCTATTTTCAGAAATTCGGTCCAAATTTAATGTAACTCATTCTATCTTGAGGGAGATGGTTGAGCTCAAATCCCTTAGTACATGGATGAGATAATTGTATATATTTTATGAATTTTAGTGTAAATGGTTTGATTTTTGTAGCAGAGTGAGGTTGCCTTGGACTGTGCAAAGTTTCTTCTGAATATTGTTTTTAATGGAGCAGTTTCTGTCTTTTAGATTTGGAATCCATCACAGTGTTTGATGTCTAGCATGTGTTTGTTTTTCTTGTAAATTCACTTACATACCTTGTTTTTTCTTCTAATTTCATTACAACATTCTCTAATGGAAGTTTTAGGAATCCATCCATGCATGATGCTCCTTTCACAATGATTCTGTTGTTTAATGTAGTGGTTATCTTTTTAGAATACGTCCTCTATTAGATGCTCTATTGAGTAACCCTGTGCTTCTCTTTCTTCTAAAGTTTCCATTGTAGATCTATCCCCTGATTGATGCCTATAAGGCATCAATATTTTTCCTATTTTCTTCTGTCATTATATCTTTAATCTGTCCAAACATTGCGCTCACTTTGCCCCAAGTTTGCCGACAGAAACTAGCCTCTATTCCATAGCCAAATGGTCCCTTCTCTTGCTTTTTTCGACCCACAGATTTCAATCAAATCCCCCTAATTCATAGCTAGCCTAAGTTTCACTTATTGCAGCCACATTTTGTTGGAAAAGAGAGAGCCATCTCTAGCCTGGCAGGGCTAGATGCCAGATCGAAAGCTTGGTCTGTGGTTACCTCAGAATTGCCTCTTCTCAGCCTTGAGGTTCATTCTGAGTGCTAACAAAAGGGAAAGGTGAAGGTGCCCAAGGACCTAGATGAGAGCAAGAGCTTTCTCCAGACTCCCCTGCTACCAAATGATATCATTTTCGAAGGAGCACACATGGGACTAGTGCCTAGTTTGAAGTTCGGAGATTGGGATCTCATAGACCACAAGAAATTCCCTCACTTGGCGACTGTGCAGCTCATGAAGCCAAAGAAAAACACCACGGAGGGAGTTGTAGAGTTGGAGCCACACAAGTGGTTGTGCGAAGTCGAAAAGGCATGATTGTTGAACCTACTTTGGGTGTTGCATTACCATCGTGCCCTAGTGACTATCTTCGTCATCAGGTAGCTTCTCTGCTTGGTGCATGATGGGTGTTTGTGGATGGAGGAGCCCATCCCCATCACGGACCACCTGATCCATAAAATTACCCGACTCCCTTGTAAACGGGAAGATCCAGTAGACATTTTGGAGGGTAAAAGTAGTGATCTGGCCATCGCGGAGGCCATGAGCAAGAAATATAAGCTGGAGAAGAAAAATAGGGGTTACGCAATCTCCAATATCAACAACAAGGCAATGAAAGTCGCGACTTAGATACTGGTAGGTAAGGTCATGCGGAAGTGCCACGGGGATGAGGTGCCCACGCTGGTGGTTGCACTTGCCAAGAATTGCACAGAGGGGGTCCAGTTTAACTGGTCCGCATACTTGTGCCAAGAGTTCTTGGAGAATTGCTGCGAGGCATAGGAATAGGGGAAAACCTTCCACTATGCATGGCTTCTCCTGTACATAGTGTTGGTGGCTAGGGAATTGCATGAGGACAACCAATTTCCCCCAATTGAGAGGGATCTCCTAGAGGCCGCGAAGTATGCTTCGTTGTGGGCCACTAAAGATGAGCACAAGATTCGAGACAGTAAAATATTATGGGTGTTTATCCAGATGAACATCGGAATGGGGATTAATCACAAGTCGCGGTTATCACCCACTATCTATAACAGCTTATAAAGCTTCACAAAGTTTAAGGCGGACTTCCATGACGTCTACATCAAGGTATGCAAGGACCCCATGAAGAAGTGGAATGAACTACCATACCTGGCCATGGATGATGTTATCTTCAACGTACTTTAGGTGTGGCCACCGAAGTGGTGTGCTCTGGCCATCTCTACAACGGAAACTGAAAAGTCTATTGCACAGTGAAAGAAGGAGGAGGCAAAACTGTAGATGACATAGTTGGTAGAGAAGAGAAGAAAAGAGGCAGCAACAGCTAAGTAGCAATAGGCAGCAGAGAAGGAATGCGAGGGCCATAAGTCGACCTCACCCAAGGAATAGCCCAAGACAAAGGAAGGTGGCAGGAACCTAGAAGCAACATATACACAGTTGAAGTGCCAGCGCCTAAGAGAGCAGGTGGGGCCGTGAAAGAAGTCAAAAGCTTCTAACACTTCTTTTGACCCGATCACCCTCACTGAAGGATATCTCCACGATATAGGGGCGACGGTGCGCTATGTCATCACAGAGGCCTTCCAGTAGCTTGTGGAGGAGAATCAGATTGTGTTGGCGGCTCTCCGGGCACAAATCCAGAAGTTGCAGGTGCGTACTTCTTAGGCTAGTACTCTCTTGACCAACCTCTTAGTAGGAATGGTCACAGCTAAGGAAATGTTTCGCACCTGCATGACCAACACCATAGTGCAGCCAGAGGGGGCATTGGTTACAGAGAATGAGGCTGATAGGCCTATGGTCAGTGTGTTGAAGATAGTAGGGATCAACATGGCTGCGCTCTTTCGGGAGATGCTCTATTCCCTGTAGGACGGATTGATTGCAGAACTATGGACTAGGGAGGGCTAGCACTACAGGTGTTGAGTGAGCAAAAAATTAATATGGAACAACTGAGCCTGCAGCACGATGAGGTAGTGGCGCAAAACCGTCAGATGGTGTAGGTCATTGAGGAGGCCTACTAGATGGTCCTTGAGTTGGCCATCCCAGCAGAGGCACCAATAGAGGCACGCATCCAGAGGCTAGCAGCAGGGGTGCGTGAGGCGTGAGAGTAGATGGCTAAAGTTCAGCTGGAGCTGAACCTTTAGATAGAAGAGTTATAGTTGGAGGTGCAACCTTCAACTCCTATAGAGGTAAGGGAACAGTGCACCAGTGCCATTACATTAGGGATGGAGGAAATTAGCAGTGCAGTGAAGGACTGCACCAAAATGTTGGAAGAATCGTTCGAGGTCCTCACCACTCTGCAGGAGGACCCAAATATACAACACTTGGAAACAGAGGCACGTGAGCTACAATAGTAGAATGACGACATCAAAGGGACCACGCAGACGGTGGCTCTTACATAGAGGCTCGTGTGAATGCAATAGGCCAAAGCACTTAAGGAGTAGGTAGATGCAACGCGACATAGAGAAGCAGTTTCAAAGGCACATGTCCAACCTTCGATCAATGAGGCCTTCGTCATCACAGTAATGATTAAATGCGGGCCCACGCAAATGTAGGGGACGCAGGAGCAGATACAAGGAAGCAGTTCAAATACCGTGGTTTATGAACAACATGTCTAGGAGATACAGCAGGCAGCCACTCAGTGCACTGCCAACCTTGCAGCATTTCGAGTAGAGTTGGGAGGTCTCTGCGCGAAGAGCTTCGCACTGGTAGAGTGACTAGAGGGTGAGTCACGATGTTTTTGTTGGGGGCCTGTTGGGCATGGGATCCCCCAAGGAAATTTTTGGGGCTTAAATCCTAAGTTTTGACTAAGTCTGATGTGAAGACCCTGCGATTTGTGGGCACTGAGCACGGAGTTGTAATTGAGTCATAGGGTTGTCCGCCCTTACTTTTGTAATGTAATGTCAGCTTGAGATTTCTACCCATTGTCCATGGACCATGGGATTGTATAAATAGAGTGAGGCTCTAAGTGTAAAGAGACATCTAAGAAACCGAAGATCTAAGGATGAAGAATGGAGTCTTAGTGAAGCGTTGACTCATGTCTTTGGGTTGTAGAGTAGGAGAAGGCTCTACAGCTGAGTGCACAAAGGCCTAGTATTTTGCAGCTGAGTGCGTGGACCCTAGTTGAGTGCACAGGGCAGATTGAGTCTGTAACTGATTGAAGCATTAATAAAGAGAAGTTCTACATTATTTTTATGTCTTTTTCTTGTTTTATGCATTGAAGTATATTGTGTATGAATTGCAAGTTTACTGTTTATTTGCTACACGAACTTATATGAATGTGTTGAATAAGAGAATATAAGGTAATTATGTTTATGTGAAGTTAACTAACAGTTATAAGAAGATAAGTAAGATCCGCAGTGTAACTTAGGGAAGTAGCACAGATCATTGCTTTAGCAACACGAAAGCACCTCAGCCCCTGGTTAGGGCTACACGAAGGTAATTATAATAGAGCGCGAAGGTCTTGCGGGTTAGGGAAGTGTGCGAAGTGACATGCATGAAGGTATTCATAGTTGGACTAAATCGACGCCTGAAACATCTCAAGGGTGCGGAAACTTGGTTCCAACACCCCCCATACTGCTTCGGGTGAGACCTCAGTCCGCGCTCCGTAGGATTTTGCTAAAAGGGCCAGTAGTACAGGGATTTCTTTGGCTAAATAACTCCGAAGCTAGTTCAGGCCCCCTCAAGCAAACAAAATTCGTACACACAAATTTTGCAACTCCCTAAGAAAATCAGATTCGAGTTGTGAAGTCATCCTAGGTTTGGCCAATATTTGAGGATATGTAGGGTCCTTCATTATGACGGTTGAATCAGCTATTACAGGTGTATCAACCTTCCTTGAGTTGGTTGTTACAATAGTAATAGTGCTTCGTGGATCAACTATTATAAATGTAGCAACTTCCTCTATATCGGTTGTTTTAGGCGTAATGTCGCCTCAGAGCCTTTAGAATCTCTTCTGGATGGTTCACATTCCTCCTCTATAAATATAGGGGAGTGAATTGGCTTAATTACCTTGCTCAATCACAACTGTATCTCATTAAGTCCCACAGGGGTAATAAGGTAGGTCTGGAAGGTAGTTGGAGCCTCCATGCCCTGAGTTGCTTTATTGTTTGGGTTTGGGTTAGGTTTCACAAGTAGTTGGGGTCGCACAGGTGGTGGAGGAGAAGGAGTTTGGAAAGGAGGTAATTGTAGTTGTTGTTGCATCAGTAGTCCAGGTAGAGCTGAATTCTGGGCATTTCCTCTCCAATTATGGTCCCAAGGATATGGTTGAGATTGAGGATATTCAATAGAAGGAGATGGAGACCACTGGTTCCAGGGTGAAGGAAACTATGCTGGAGGAGGAGTAGGATATTGCCATGGATATTGTTGAGTATTATATGCATTGTTCCATGAATTGAAAGAGGAAACGTCTTGAGACATACTTGGAGGTCATGGTTGCCATGGCCTCCTTGGTGCGATGAAATAAGAGGACTACACTTCTCACTTGACTCTCTGAGTATTGCCTTTAATATAGGAAGCTCGAGACATTGCCCTGTCGAATGTTCTAGCTTGCAAATATTGCACATAGTGATGTTGTTCAATTCGCATTCCCTCAAAGGATGTTTCTTCCAGCAATGCGGACATAACACAGCCAAAGGTGTGTCAACATTTGCTTGTGTATTCTCAATCTGTGCTATCGTTATTTTGGTAGAGAGGTTATTGAGGATATCGGTCTTGAAATTTTCAAATAAATTCCCGATTTCTGCTCTGGTTACTCCCCCTCTTGCAGATTTTTGTATCCAAGCGGATGCATCTCTAACTGCGCTCCTCCCCTTATACTATCCTCTACATCACCTTAGGCAGAGCTTTACAATTTCAACGAATGGTTCTTGTGATATATCCCCCTTCCCTAATAGGTTCAGGGTATCAAGGCAGTCATCCCTCATTCCTTTAATAAATATGGTCTTCAAGATCTCCTAGTCTAGGTCACTGTGTTTAGACCGCTGCAAATTATAGTGGAACCTATCCACATAATCTTCCAGGCTTTCATCCTCCTTCTCTGTCATTCTAAAGATATCCTCCCTTAAGTCCATTGTTTTGCAATAGTCTTGGTACTATGATAAGAATGCCTCCTTCATGTCATTCCATGTTCGAATAGAAGTGGAACCCAATCCCATGAACCATCTCAAGGCTGCCCCTTTTAAAGTAGTAGAAAATAATTTTAATTTCTTTGCATCTGAGGTATAACCATAAATTCTGCATAAGACATCGAACTCAAATAAAAAGGTGTCTAGATCTTCCACAGTCATCCCCTGGAAGGATGCTAAGGATGACAGAGGAATATTTTTCATATGATCCTCACCTCTAATATCCCTGATTGGGAACTCAAAGGTGGTGATAGTAGCATATGTTTTAGCATTGTTGTCATTGTTTTCCCCCATGACTAGTCCTAGTAACCCTTGCTATAGCAGACGTCCTTCAATCTGTTCTTGTGATGGTATCATAGATGTGAATAGTGGCTCAGATGTTCTTGGGGCTGGTTGTTTTACCACACTACCTATATCTGGGTATTGATAAACCAACAGGTGTTCCTCCATCCCAGGTGTTCAATGTTCCCCCTCAGCTTCCCCTTACCCCTCGATCCTCAAAGTCTGGCTACTAGCTTCCCCCTCCTCCCCTTGAATCAAATTCTTTGTCTTGGGGGTATGGGTGTTAGGTTTAGAATGATATGATCTCGAGATAGAGGAATCAGAGGTTTCTGCTTTTACTATGGGAGAAACAGCCTTTTGCGGCCCTGTTTTCCTTGCATCCCTTTGAGAGTTGGACTATTCTTTTTCTGCCTTAGAGGTTAGTTCCTGGATTAATGTTTTCCTTCCCAAATCTACACTCGTCCTTTCCTTTTTACGACTCGTCTTTCATGTGACTAACTAGGGTGGAGGTATTTTTGGTATCTCTATAGTTTCTACAATTTCACACATGGACCCTATGTGTATTAACTCACACCCTAAGTGCCTCAATCTTCGACAGTGGTGAGCCCACCTAGGTATGTTAGAGCGATGCGCAGTTTCTTACCTCTTTTTTTACCATCCAATGACTGAAGAGCTGAAGACACACTAAACAAAACACCAAAATGTCCTAAGTTCCCTAGTGATCACAATGGTGAGCCCGCCCAGGTATGTTAGAGAAATGCGTAGGTTCTTACCTCTTGTCTTACCGCCCAACAAGTATGGACTAGGAACACTCTACATCAAACAAACAACTTGGCTGACTGTATCGTCAACTGCTATCCCCGGCAAAAACGCCAAAATATAGCATTTTTTAATCAATACTAATTGACCGAGACTGCAACATTTAATTTTCAACCCCAGGTAGGTCTTGTTTTTTCAATGGAGTTTTCACTTTCTGTGTCGATACACCACAACCAAGAATACGGAAATGCTAAAAATAGTAAAAAGTGTTGCTGAACCAAATTACTGAATCAAACCATTCATGTAGACTTAAAAACACTTTACAAAATTAATCGCACTTTGAAAATATCAAAGTAAAGGTGTGCCACACAAGAACTAATATCTATTCCAGCTTGTTACTACCATTCTGTTGACTAGCTCAGTGTAACAACATAATTAAATAGAAACAATAGTGAATGCAATTCATGATTTGTATAGATACAACGAGAAACCATAAATCAATTAGCTAAACTAGAATGTCCACTACCTCTATCATAGAAATCACTGCCAAAGAGGAGAGCCCTTCCTCCTCAGCAGGGTGTAGGAGTAACACAAAAGTATTTAACAAATCAGATGAAGAGTAGTAACAACATCACTGTGTTGATTAACATTAAAAATAAACTCAGAATTACAGAAGCAGAGTAACAATACTTTTCTATATGCTGTCCCTTGTACATGAAAGATCGAGTTCCTTTATAGTTATTACATCCTAAAATTAGAAACAGATCAGTCATGAGAATCTCATGCTTCTCATGCTGATAAAAAATTAAAGTAGTTACAACCTATTTCTAAATACATATATACAGTAGTTAGGATTGCAACCGCTTGGGCCTTGTTACTTCCAAAATAAAAAAGTTCCTACTGCTGACAACTGTTATGTCGAATAGTACTCACATTTTCCAGCTTCGGCGCAACAGATTTGAGTGAATAATAGTTCGAGATGCCATGGCATCGCCGGCAACAACACTTTTGGCATAACAACAGATTCTTGTATCAGCATGTAATGTAACAACATCCTGTAACAACAACCTATAACAACATCCAATGTGTAACAACAACTTGTAAGAACATCCAGTTTGTAACATACCATTCTCTGTAGTTAAGCCGCGCTACCTGTATGCTTCATAGCTTTGTTCTCACGAGCCATCACTTGAAAAAAAGAAGAGCTTCCCAAAATACTTCTTTAATACCCTCCCAGTTAGCCAAAAAAGGAATGAATCATCGCATTACTCAGTAAAATATGGAAAAGTAACATAACAATAGAATAGGTTATAAAGGTGAGAAAACAGGGAGATTGGTCAAGTAAAGTCATAGGTCTCGAGGACAGAAGGGTCAAAACTAGAGAAAGAATGTGCAAAAAATAGGTAAAAAACCACACCCAACAAACACTTTATCCTTGGATTTCATAGAAGCTAGACAAATGAATTTGAAATGAAATGGTGTAAGGAAGGTTAAGCAAATCTTGGAAAAGAGGAAGTAACATCACCTAAAAGAGGCCTTATCCTAACAAGACCACAAACAAAACAATTTATAGAAAGTAAAGCAAAGGATTCCATGGACATGGGGAGATTTCATAGGATGATTAAAAAAATGTCAAATGAAATAAATTGATATGAAGAGGAATTCTAAAGAAGGAACCTCAAATCAAAGACCTTACAAGCCATTCTTCAGAAGAGGTTGCACCCCCCACCCCCCGGCCCGCCAAATTTATTGGACCACCTATAACAAATTTGAACATTTATATGAAAGAAGTAGGTCATGTACAATTATTGTAATTATCATTCAACTAAACATTAGTAAAAGTCATATACATAGTTTATTAATGTAATGAATTTGGTAGGTAACATATTTCTAGATGGTTGTGCACAATTTGAGGAATCTGATGAACAAGTGGAGGAAAATGTAGATGATGAATCATCTGAATAGACTGATACATACATACATACATATATATATCTATATATATATATATATATATATATATATATATATATATATATTATTGTTACCACTCAATTGTTTTTTGTAGGTATTACCACTCGTGTTTATATCCTATGGAGGAAAGAACAATTTTATAAGTACCCAGTGCTGTTACTCCTCCGATGTTGTTACCCCTCCGGTGTTGCTACACCGTGGTGAAAGTTTTTCTATGTACCCGGTGTTGTTACTCCTTCGGTGTTGTTACTCCTCCGATGCTATTACTCCTCCAATGCTACTACTCCGTGGCGAAATTTTTTCTAAGTACCCAGTGTTGTTACTGCTTCGTTGTTGTTACTCCTCCGATGATGTTACTCCTTCGGTGCTGCTACTCTGTGGTGCAAAAATTTCTAAGTACCTGATACTGTTACTCCCCAGATGCCATGACGCCATCAATTCGATTACTCCTCTATGTTGTCACTCCGCGAGGTAAGTGTGAGGTATGTACCTAAACAGATTTTGCAGTTTAGATTAGTAATTCTTTTCACATGACATGAGGTGACGGTGGACGATAAATTTTTAGTTTGGGGCAGGTACAACTATATTTAAAAAACGATGGTGTAATCATTTCAACAATGATTCATCGACGTCATCATAAAAAGCTTGTGCCAATACGTCCACTCCACGATTCTTACCTTACTATGCACATTTATCAATAGATATTGGATTTAATGAACCAGTCATTTTGGAGTCTGCAGAGTAATTACCATAATGGCTCGACATTATTTCCATAACCTGCCATGGATTTTTCCCATATTTCTAAAAATCACCATTCGTACATCCCACTATCACCATTTCTTATGCCTTTCTGCAAAAATTACATGTCGACACTCACTCCTAACAATTTATATGCTACTTCGAAGTGCTGCTACTAAGCTATAGCAGAATGGGTGGAGCAACTATGAGACATGAACCAGAGAGTACAATTTTGTTCTACAGTAACACAGATGTATGGAATGTATTTGTAAATGCAGACTAGGATATATATTTTGAGAGATTACAGGGGTTTGACGAGATTGTCACAACTAAATTTGCATTGAACTTGGAAGAAAATCATTCCATAGTTCGGGGTATTAATATCCCTGTCACAAAGGAAGCCATCTCGGTTGCCAGTGGACTGCCATAGCAAGGGCAGAAGTGGTTTTTGTAGAAGGATCCCTTGCTAGAGTTCCCAGAATTATTTTTACAAGCCAAAGAAACAACAATTCAAAAAGGAATAGGGTATGATCGTAAGTCATTACCTTATCCCTAGGACGAAGTTGCATACTTCACGTTAAGATACATTACTTGTGAAGGATGCTTTACAGTGTTGTTCAAGTATCATTTTAAACTGTTAGCATCCCTTGAGTTCAAGAATGTGCAAATTCATTCGCTGAATATGCAATTCTTCCTCTGGAAAAGTCTTCAACTGATGGTGCAATCCACCCGTTGCTCTCAGCAAGTATTAGCAGTCCTCATGAATCACGGGTTGGTTCAGCTACTAGTAATTCAAGTGCTGGCTCGAACTCCTGTACCTTGGCCATAATTCGTTGAATTGCTAGAAGAAGAACTGGATGGAATTATACCTACAGAGGCAGAGGATGGTGAAGGCTTAGCCGAAATGGAAGACGCCACAACTGATGTTGTTCCACAAAAACAACATTGTGTATTGGCTCCATCAAAATGGAAGATGCCACAGTTGATGCTGCTCCACAAGAACTAGCATCGCACATTGAATCAGTTGAGATGCAAGAAGCCACAATCTATGCTACCCCACAAGAGCTAGCATTGCTTGTTGGCTCAATCAAAATGGAAGATGTTACAGCTGATGCTTCTCCATAAGAACCAACATCGCCTATGGGTTTGGTTGAAGTGGAAAGGATGGAAATTGAGGACATGGTTGATGTTGCTTCAACATCAGCTGATAATTCTCGAGGAGGACTACCACCACCATCACTGGAACAAATGAATTTGAGGTCTAAAGAAGAGAGTGCAAGTGGTGTTGTTACACAAGAACCAACACCACCCATCCAAGAAAGCTTGGGGTCTGAAGTAGAAACTGTAAGTGGTGTTGTCACATAAGAACCAACACCACTAATAGAAGAAACCATGGAATTGGTAAAATAAAAAGAACCTACACCTGACATGGTTCTTCAGGAACCAAAGGGAGGCTTGACCCAAACAACAAATGCAGAAGTTGAGGGGCATGACTTAGGGGGTATAGTCTAGATGGAAATGAGAGAAGATATTCTTCATTCTTCCCTTCGTACAACTCTACCAAGAGGGGTGAGGAAATATCAGACTCCTCAGCGCTTGAAGGAGGAAAAAGTGACTCCTCCAACTTTAAAATTTTTTGGTATAAGATTTGATGCACTGGTTGAGGTGGCCACTGAAGTGTTGATGCTCGTCATTATACATACATAGAAATTTGGAATCATGGGCATCAGTGCTGCCACACAAGAACCAGTGCTGACTGAGGAACATAATGAAGAAGCGGTGATGGATGCTAGCCCTAAAGAACCACCAGGGGAAGACATTCGAATTGAAACTACCCCACAAGGGTTTGAGTCAACTTTTGTATAGAGAATGGATGAAACGATGGAAGAGAAATCATGGGCGAAAAATGTTGAGGATGGTATTGTGTAGGTAGCCGAGATAACTCAAGAATTGTCGAAAGACGCAATTCCTACCGACACATCAGAGCCAGAGGTAGTTATGGAATGCATGGAAGAACAAGTGGGAGAAAAAGAAGTGGAGAATGTCGATCCCTTGACCATGGTAATTCTAGAAGGAAATGGAGGGGACACCACTCAAGGTGATAAGAAATAAGAAGAAGTGAGGGTGAAGGTGGAGCCGTTCGACTGTGCCGATGACACACCAGGCCCTACACTAGCCATGAGACCAGTGGAGGAGGTCACTATCAAGAAAGAATTCATTGAACAATGTGCACGAAGAAGACCTCCCATTAAGGAAAGGTATGAGTCTCAGTTTAAAGAACTTATGCAATTAAAAATAGACAATCTATGATTGAGGAAAAGGGTGTGGCACTTGCAATGGGGAGAAAGAAGGCATTGGAGAAAAATTGCAATACTTAAGACTGGAGCTGCCCCCTTAGCAACTCAGATCAGGGATAATCCCATTGTTTCTGCTACAGTGCAAACAGAACCTACAGACCATTTATTGGAGGCTCGGGAATTCATTTTGACTGCCAATATTCAGAAATGGTAGACTACGACTGTTCGTCTTCAATAGGGGAAAATTGCTATGAAATATCATTAGGAAGAGATAAAAAGAGTTTGCAACTAGGCTGTAGAGATCATCACTGATTATGTGGAGCAGATGGGCAGGTAGAGGTAGAAACGAGAAAAATAGCAGAAGAAGATCCAACGGTTAGAAGAGAAGGTGCGAGTACTAAAAGTCGATAAGGAAGAAATGTTTACCTTAGCGCAACAGGTAATGGCTTGTCACCCCCTTGCACACAGTTATGATTTGTTTTTTCATGAACAATACCTTCTCTTTTGCCTAGAAGTATTCATCTTGAGATCAACCATGAAATAGAGGACCCTATATAGTTTCTGTACATTATAATGCTTCATGTTGTCTTGAACCAACACTTAATATGTGAACTGTATATGCATGATTATTTCTTAGAATATGACCAAGCATTCAACTCAATCCCCTATGTAGGGGATATTCAACTAAGAGCTTTCACGTCCTACACCATCAATCAAAACAAGTGGAAGAATGCTAGTGATACATTTGAAGCAAATAAATCCACTAGGCCTCTTCTTATTCGAAGAGAGCATTGACATTCTAGCACTATTTATAATAGGCATGCTACCTTCTTAAGGATTGAGGGGTATCAAGAAAAGATGTTGGTAACTCAGAGATGGTGCACTAGGTTATTCACGACACAAGTGGTTGCTTGTCAAGATGAGGCTCTGAAAGTTGTCATCATCAGCTGTCAGAGTGCGGGAACCTTTCAGGGCCCCTAACTATGCCAGGGCACTAGAAATATTGCCATGTTATATTCCTTGCATCCACACTCAAGGGATTCATTGGATGGGCTTGAGGTCCTAGTTTCCCATCCTTTGGTTTCCAGCAGATCAATACAGTCTTGCCTATAATGTGAACATGGATTGGTGGAAAGATATCTTACTGACATATGGATACAAACCCCCAGGGACAGATATGGCTGAAAAATATGATCTTGCTCAACTGCATGCTAATCACAGTCGATCTAACCCAGACCTGTGAAGGTGACTGATTACATGAGGACATGCACGAAGACCAGTTGGGGGGAGATACTGGGAGCCAAACTTGCATGTTTTTACTTACCCTTTTATCCTATTTTCCTTCACATTTTCACTCCTAACTAAGTAATTTCATATCCTAAATCATGCAGGCATACCTCTAATCATGTATTTATGAATTAATTAATCATTGAAGCATAGTCTAGGGGATTATGACCAAAGCTCTTGCTAAACTTCATCTTATGTGCAGATTTACAAGTCAAATGCCTAAGTTTACACATCATGCTGGCATAGCTATTATTGAATTAGAGCTGTAACAAAAGAACTTATCCAGACTTCCTCTTTCTATATTTTGCATTCAGTTTTTGGCTTATTACAACCTTCATGTAAATCATAGGAAAGAGTTACCTTAATCTTAGGAACTGTTTTTGTATAAGAAATGATAGAGAGTTTGAAACACGGGGTTGGAGACAAGAGAATTGAGCTTTGTAACAGAGACTTACATTAATTAAATTTACAGTTTTTCTGATCTTTCTTTCAGTCCGTGAGTTCATCACATCCCTGATCAGGTAGTTGGGCCCACTCTTGTGATTAGGTGTTGTTGAGATAGTGTGTGCTAGTTTCTTTTCCCTGTATGTATTTATTTTCCTTGCTGTGATGGTTTGATGTAATTGCTGTGATTCAAATTGTTGTTACAGTGAATTATTGCTATCATTTCAATTGCTATTACAACGAACTATTATTATCATTTCCATTGTTTTAACAATTAGTTATTGCTATCGATTTTGTTTTTGTTACTGATTTGTTATTATTTTCATTTACACTTGATGTTACATTTTTTATTATTCGTTGATGAATTCTCAGTCAATTCTGGGCTGTACAATTTCTACCTGCATATATTTTTCACGTTATCCTTGAAATAACCAGTAGATCCTGGATTGGTAATTAATGTGGGAAAGGGTTAAACAGTTTTATTCACACTTGGACACCAACAATATACATAATTTGAAATCAACCTTTATGAAGGCTAACCCTCTAATAGTAAACTCTCAACTCATAGTCATTAATCATAATACTACAACTAGAATCCGCTTACACTCAAGTACATACAAGCTATCTCAGCACATAAGATGTTATTACAATCATGTGAAAAAAAGATCATTCCTTCATGCAATCTTATAGACACATGCTCATATCATGCACTTAATCAAACAATGAAACAAAAAATGGATGACATAATAGACACCAAATAGATGACATAATAAAACACTCAAACTCACCAAATAAATTACATAATCAAACTCATACCTCAATGTATCATAGGGGAGGTTATCACATATGCACAAATAAGTCCAAATTAGTATGGCACAATATCACAAGTATATCGACTCATACCTGAAACATCATAACCATATCCATGTGCACAAGAAGATCTAGATTAGCATGCTACATACAATTTGAAGATCTTAAATGAAATAACCATAATCATCATGTGTATGACCACATTGCATACAACAACAAGTTACTACCATTCATGACTATCCGAAACATTTACATATGACCACATTGAACAACTAACATCTATCATGCATGTAATCATGACAACAATAGAATGACATGCATGTACATAACCATAATGCTTATAAAAACCATTAACCAACATACTTAGTTGCCCAACATATAAACATGTATGAGGATCTGCTTGTACCCTAAGGTCCAGTGGTGCAACCTAGCTCTAATGATTTGCATCTCTTGCTTCATCTCACCCAAAACATAAGCACTATAACATACCAATAACATCATGATGACATAAAATACATGCAATGAACTCATTCATGACAACCTTAGCCATGAAAATGCATGAATAACAACATGCATCTAGCCCATTCAGTGTAAGTATTTGAACCATCCTCTAATACCACTCTGAAACTACCTCCTCCCACATTTACCCACTTTCACCAATTTTCCTAGGGTAAACATGAGCTTAGGGTCACTATGACAAGACGTGGATACAACTTAACCTCCTATATCACCTTAAGGAAGTGTAATCGAAAAACAAAAACCTTATCGACCTTCCTCAGGATCTACAAGACCCACAAGAACTGAACCACCCCTCTAGGTGCCCAAACCCTGAGTCAAATTTCGTTTTCACTAAAAAAACCGATATTCACACACAAGGTTGCATCCGGGCAACTGTAGGCCTCTAGTCACTCCCATAAGCCTACAAGGGAGAGACTACAATGTTTTTCAGCCAGTTCTGTGCCTACTACTGCAAGATGTGATCCACTTTTTCAAGGCTAGTCTCCAAACCACTGCCCAAAACTTGATGAGACTTTCCAAGACAATAAATAACACCAAGAGAAAGCATCTAACACAAAACTTGATCAAGTACTTAACCTATCCAAGCCTAACCATGAAAAAAATTCCATTAAACACATGATCAACATGAAATCTATAGGTCATTAATGCATATTTGAACATACAGATATGAAAATTATCTGAGGTTTACCAAGAAGGACTAATGTCTTCTCACAATAGCTGCCATAATACCAATGAGGTCATTCATTGATTAACTATTAATTTATCAACCAAACATGATAAGATCCATAATTTAGATCTGTCATAAAACCATGCTTATAACCAACATATAATTAGATAGATAACAATGATAGAACAACCATTAAAGTGCATAATAAAAAGTATAATTACTCATAAAAAAAAGAGAAACTTAGCTCTTATTAAACTTATGCAAAAGCCAAACAAGTTAGAGACTTCCACGTACCACCTGACCATAGATTCGGTAAACCAAATCTTTCTTTCAGCCAATCACTCTCATTCCATATTCCAAGCATAAATGTGGGATCTCATGGGATAAACCAATCCATAAACAACCAAGGGAATCCAGAGGTTAAACCACCTCCACTCTCACCATACCGTGTGTTGGGTCTTGAAATTGTCATTCATTTCCATTAGACTTTCACTATTATGTCCATTATGTCACCTCCATTTCACCTTCATTTCACTACCATGTCACTACATTCATCTCACTTTCATCATTATTGGGTCACATCTATGTTTTTCCAAACTTTATTAATTCTTAGCATTTTTAAGTGAATTTGTGGTTAAAAATTAGAAAATAATGTGCATATGCTTATACCTAACAAGTGGGATGAGATTGTTGACATGTGTAGGTCAAAAGAAAGCTTCTAGAAGACCTTTATGTGGCATCCTAAGGCCAAATTCGAATTTGAGTGGAGATGATAATGGGATCATGAGGATATGTGTCACATTTCCTATTTGTATTGAAACTATAAGAAGACATGTGTCTTATCATTTCCTACTTTGATTATAACTCTAGAGGTATAGGGAGAGATTCATGGACTCTCATTAATGAGATGACTTCTCATCTTTTTGTATAAATAGGAGTTCTCTCTCCTTCATTTGGTAGCTTTGGAAAGCTCTTGTAAAGGTTTTTAGCTCAACTTGTTGTACTTTGTAATTTTGAAGAATTTGAATAAATATTTGAAGTTCCCAACATGGAAGGAGATGTGAAGTAGGAGATGTGATGGAGCATATTAGAAAGTAAGATAGAGTAGATTTTATTTTGTAGTTTTTCTTTGATTTCATTCAAGTATGTCATTTTATTTTTGTGATTGTTTTCAAGTTTAATAGTTTAGATTTCCCATTCATGCAAGTTTAATTCATGCAAGTGTGTTCAATCAGTTGATTGTAGATTTATCTAATTGTGTAATCTATGCTTAGCGAAATAGTTTAAGGAAGTATTTTCCAATTGGTGCTTGGAGCATTAGAGCACACAGTAGATTAGTTTTCCTTTACATGTCTTGTATTTAATTTTGTTGTAATTTCATTTTCAGTTTTAGAACAATGAAGTATTGAATCCCTCCAAATGCTATCACAAGGAGGTAGTTCTCCCAAATTGTATAGTGGAGTGATAAAACACTTCATTTAGCTGTTATAGTAAATTAGTTGCAATTTAACTTTTAGTCTTAGCCTTTCATTTAAATTTCATTTTCAGTTTTAGAACAGTGAAGTATGGAGTCCCTCAAAATGCTATCAAGGAGGTAGTTCTCCCAAAATTGTATAGCAGAGTGATAAAACACTTCATTTAGTTGTTATAGTAGATTAGTTGCAATTTCACTTTCAGTTTTAGAACAATGAAGTATTGGATCCCTCCAAATGCTATCACAAGGAGGTAGTTCTCCCAAAATTGTATAGTGGAATGATAAAACACCTCATTTAGTTGTTATCATTTTTTCTTTCATTTTCATAGACATTTTGCTGGCTTAGATTAATCTAACTATTCAAAGTCTTGATTTGTTTTCATCTAATGTTCATTTCCTTTTCTCCCTTCTTTAGAAATTAGATTTTAACATTAAAAGTCATTAGATTTAGTTGTCCATTAACATTTAGAGATTTTCATCTAGAAGCATAACTTTTCTTTCTTAGATTAATTTCCCTAAGCATAAGAAACAAAAGCCCCAAAAACAACATAAACTATAAAAAAATGAAGTGAGAAAAAGGTTAACTAAGCACATATAGTGCACCACACTTCATCAGTTTACGATACCTGGATTGATAATTTATGTAGAGCAATTTAAGACCTTAAATTGACTAGACACCATGATCTCACCTAAACTAGTCTCGAGATCACAAAACCAAATCGATCTTGGATCCCTCATAATTCCTTCACCATTCCTTGAGGAATTTTCCTGTCTCCAGCCACCTATTGAGGACCTCCTAGAGAAAACCATCCCTACTCCCAACCCTTGGGATTTTCCTATGACCACCTCACTCAGATTCAAAAAGTTTTGACAATCCAAATCTCAACCAAGAAAGAATCCCATCACACCATGGCTATCCAAAAATGGAAAGGCAAGGCTAAATCCACTGTCAAAACCCATGCCAATGAAAATGATTGAACCAAATACATACATGCGTATACCATGCATGCCAAAACCATCTAGGAAATCATACATGTGACATGTTACCTAGAAGTATTCACACTGAAGCTGCTTGATCCAACCTTTCCTTGCTTGATCCTTATTTTCCTTTTATTTCCTTATCATTCCTTTGTTTGGTTTCTTTCCTTCTCCTCTTGGTGCTCTTCTCCTTTTTTAAACTAATTCCAAAACGAAACTGACAAAAGGCTAAAAAACAAAATAAAAGATGTGTGCTGATCCTTAGAAGCCTTTTTATTATTGATGAATCTAATTTCTTCATTTCCCTTAATTTCTTTCAATTTCCTATTCACATGCAACATGTGACCTTTCACCTCCCTTTTCTCTTATTTTCCTTTATTTTCATAAATAAAATACCAATTATGCATTTTTTCCTTTTGAAATCCTTTGCCATTTCCTTTTCCATTTGCCCTTTAGCCATAATACACAACAAGTGATTCCCACTAGGATACTTTTCCCAACATTCAAGTTGGAATAAGTGTCCCATGACCTTGGTCTTATTTTTTCCTTTATTAACCTTTCTTACATGAACTTTTAACCTAGGGCTATTACACTTGATAAACACATCAACCAAAATTTTCATGACTTCAATTCAAGAGCATGTAGAAAACTAGAGTTGATACATTGATTTGTGTAGCATTGTACATGTTCCGTTTCCTTTTGGTAATAAATATATGATGATGTATGTTGATGGCTACACCAAGATGTGTTGGGTTTCTTTGTTGAAACAAAAATCCCAAGCTTTTGAAACATTTAAAAATTTTCATATATGGATTGAAATGAAGATCAATCTCATATTAGAACTCTTTATATTGATAATGGATGGGAATACACTTCAATTTAGTTTGAAATCTATCTTCACCAACATGGGATCAAGCACCAAACTATTGTTCCATATGATCCTCATTGAAAATGGTGTAGCATAAAAAAATAATTGGACACTTTTGAAGATGGTATTTTCAATGATATTTTTCAAGAATATGAAGTTGATGTTTTGGGCTAATGCAGTTCTATGTGCAAGGTATTTATGAAATAGGAGTTCATATCATGCTTTTGGGAACAATAATCCTTATGAAATGTGGCATGGATGCTTTCATTTAGTGAGGCATATTAAGGTCTTTTCCTCCACCTATTATCCTTAATTCCCAAGGAGAAACGAAACAAACTCGATGCAAGGATTTAAAAGTGAGTCTTCTTAGGGTACTCAAATACCAACAAAACATATCATCTTTATGATGAGGTAAGGAAGAATTCCATTATTTCAAGAGATGTGATTTTCTTGAATTGACCATGAATGAAAAAAATTATGAATGACATCTTAATCATTTGGATATATTCACCCATGTAAATACATATCACGAATTTGATGGTGAGATCCCACATCCTGAAGGGTAAATTATCTTGGATAAATCTCTAAAGTTTCCTTTTAAGTGTCATCTCTCTCATGTAGAAGATCCAAACACCTCACCAAAGCAAGAGGTTTAGTTGGAATATTTGATTGGGATTATTGAGAGGTTGAACCTTCATTATAATTCAACGTTATCTCAATAATTTGAGCAACCTGTAGCATCACACAAATGTCCAAAGTGGCTCATAAAGACACTTGAAAGTGTTCATCCGAATAAGGTTAGAAATATAGGAACCAAAGTTCAACAAGACAATATGATGGAGGTGATGTAGATAATTTAGTTTCAAGTACTATAAATGATATGAATAATTCATATGGTTGTGAATTGAATTCATCTACTAAACCTGAATCAATTTTATTTAACGAAGTTGCTTCTCATGATGTGTTGAAAGAATCCATGCAAAAGGAGTATGATGCTTTCATAAAGAATGGGACATGGAATTTGGTGGATCCTCCATTTGGAACCAAAGTAATTGGCTACGGGTGGATCTACAAAAACAAGTAAAAATTAGGTGGTTCATTTGAAAAGTATAAAGAAAGGATTGTGGTGAAAGGATTCTCATAGAAACAAGTGAAATATGAGGAGATTGTTTACCCCACAATGGAATGGGATACCATTCATGCATTATTGGATTTGCAGCACGGTATAAAAGGATGACTCATCACGTGGAAGCTTGAAATTGATATTCAAAATATGCTCAATTAACTTTTCATAACATGTATGAGGTGCTTGTTCAGGCATCATCCTTCTATATTGAAGCGTATGCTAATGCCATGCTAAGAACAATTTCTATTTTTTTTAAACAATATAGTAAGAAAATTGTAGTGTTGTTTTAATCAATCCTAATTGACCAAGACTGTGACATTTAATTGTCAACCCAGGGTAGGTCTTGCTATTTCAATGGAGTTTGCACTATCTATGCCAATACAACACAACGAAGATTAAGGAAATGCAAAAAACAGTAAAAGGTGTCACTGAACCAAATTTATGAATCAAACCATTCATGTAGACTTGAAAACACTCTACATAATTAATCACACTTCTTAACTATCAAGGTAAAGGTGTGCCACACAGGAATTAATATCTATTCTAGCTGGTTACTACCATTTTGTTGATTAACTCAGTGTAATAGCATAATATAAATAGAAACAACAACGAATGTAATCCATGATTTGTACAACAACAACGAGAAACCATAAATCAATTAGCTAAACTAGAATGTACACTACCTCTATTACTTCAATCCATGCCAAAGAGGAGGGCCCTTCCTCCTCAGCAGGGCGCATGAGTAACACAAAAGTAATTAATGAATCAAATGAAGAATAGTAACAACATCACTGTGCTGATTAATATAAAAAATAAACTCTAAATTACATAAGCAGAGTAACAATGCTTTTCTATATGTCATCCCTTGTACATGAAAAATTGAGTTCCTTTATAGTTATTACATCCCGAAATTAGAAACAGATCAGTCATGAGAATCTCACGATTCTCATGTTGATAAAAAGTAAAAGTAGTTACATCCTATTTCTAAATACAAATATACAGTAGTTAGGATTGCAATCGCTTGGGCCTTGTTGCTTCCAAAATAAACAATTCCTACCACCAATAACTGTTATGTGGAATAGTACCCACGTTTGCTAGCTTTGGTGCAATAACATTGAGTGAATAACAGTTCGGGATGTCATGGCATTGCCAGCGACAACACTTTTGCCGTAACAACATATTTTTGTATCAACGTGTAGTGTAACAACATCCAATATGTAACAACAACTTGTAATAGCATCCAATGTGTAACAAAAACAAATAACAACATCCAATGTGTAACAACGAACTATTCTACCATTCTCTGTAGTTAATCTACGCTGCCTGTTTGCTTCATAGCTTTGTTCTCACAAGCCATCACTTGAAAAGAAGAAGAGCTTCCCAAAATACTTCTTCAATACTCTCCCAGTGAACCACAAAAAGGAATGAATCATCACATTACTCAGTAAAATATGGCAAAGTAACATAATAGTAGAATAGGTTATAAAGGTGAGAAAACAGGGAGATTGGTCATGTAAAATCATAGGGCTAGAGGATAGAAGGGTCAACACTGGGGAAAGAATGTGCAGAAAATAGGTAAAAAAACACACCCGACATCTCCCCCCCGACCGAAGTAACTACATGTCTCCATGCAGAATCTCAGCTCCTCCTACTGTACCCTCGATGCAAGTCTGTGAAATTGTAGGCACCAGTAGTGTCTTCACCTTGAGTCTTCACCTGGAGCTCTGAACCCTTGAATGGCCATCAACTGTCATGGTCAAGATTCCTCTTTGTAGTCACATAGGTGGTAGTCCAACTGATACTCCTCTACTAGCAACCAAATCAGAGGATATTTGAATCTGAGGCCAATCTAGAACACCCCAAGTGTCTTCAAAATCCGAGCATACTCAGGCACCTATGTAACAACAGCCAAAAATTTCTTGTACTAAAAATGATCCCCTTCTTGTAACTCAACGCTATAGGCCTCAGTGCGCTTGAGACATCCTGCTAGCACTCGGCCTTCCATATTTGCATACAGTTTGAGGTAGATCCTCACGATCCTTTTCCTATACATGGTGATTATTCTCTGATTTTTGGAGTGCTCAGGAACAACTTAAACTCATGCCTGAGTTCGTAACCCATCCTTGGTTCGACTCTGACCCACAGTGTTGTTCTCTCCTCGTTAGCTTATATTGTTTTCATGGCTAGATGCCACTCAATTTGATTCCTCATAAATGAAATGAAGGCCCACAACTAAAAATCTCCCATGTAGGAGAAGACACTCACTAGCACCTTCGTGCTAACATATTCACACATGATATTATGTAAAAACAGTGAGCTCTGGTCATCAAAGTTGCAAGAGTGAGAACTCTCCAAAAAAGTATAGGTTGAAGAACCCAAATAGGACCTATTCTCAAAAACAACTTTTAATTGAGATAAATAATAACATTCCCAGAGGAATGTTGGATATGATGGGACGAATGCCTGCATGCTAGTAGGTTTAGGGCAAGGTCACGAAGCTTAATCTTATCATTCAATAGGTCTGAGACCTGTCAATTCAACGGATACAACTATTCATCCTTCTTATTTATAGTTTCCTTGTGCCTCCGTGCTTCCCACTCTCTTTCCCATTATTCTTTTAGCCATTTCTCTCTAAGGGAATCCATCATCTTCTTGTGAGCTTGGAGTGAGATTACCCCCTCTTGTAGAGAGAGCACCTATTGCTTCCATTTTTGCAGCTCTGGTAACAATAAAATTCTCTCATAACACCATCCTTGATTAGGACCTGGTGTTCTCCCACATGCACTATAAATTGAAGGTGTAACAACCTCGTGAGGGTGAAACTGTTCCACTTCGGCTACTAGTTCTTGTGTAACAATAGCTTCATCAGTGGATTTTGTCAGAATTTCCTTGTCTTCCTGGTCAGCTTCCATTTCCACTACTGGTTCTTATGTAATAGTAGTGTTGTCTACAGACTTTTGTATATCGTTCTTCCCCGGGTATGCTTCTATCTCCATTGTTGGTTCTTGTGTAACAACATTGTCGACTGCCAGCTCATGGATGTTAGCTTCTCCTTCCTTCCCTTGGCTAACTTCCTCCTCCATTGCCAGTTCTGGTGAAACAACAGTGTCAGCCAAGGGCTCCTGTGTATCCATTACCCAATCACATTCTATGGATTGTGTCATCTCAGTTGCTAGTTCTTGTGTAACAACAACGTCCTCAACATTTCTTGTGTATTAACTTCCCAGATTTTAGTCTAGGTCTCCTTCGAGGTGGTGTCTGCTACACAGAGCTTAAATCCTGCTGCCACGAGCTTCTCAGCATAGGGTATGCACACAGTGCCCAAAACATCTCCCTTCCTGGCCCTGTCCATGGCCTCAGCCAAAGTATCTAGCCCTAGGGCTCTTGGCTCTGCCTTTCCCTCTGCTAATTGTTCCCTTAGTTCTCTATTTTTTGTTCTAAAATTTTAATTCTTGACAGCAAGGATTGGGTTTCACTCTTACCAGGGGAAGAATATTTCTCTCGCTGAGCTTTCTCCTCGTCCTTCTGCTTCGCTGCTTCTTTGTTCTTCCTTGACATGGATGGGGACTCTGGGTGTCCACTAACACTTATCCTCTGTTTCAGTCGCTTGTCACCAATTGGTTTGTCAATTGGCCTCTTACCAACCCTTACTGTTGAGGGCTAGGTTTGCTCCTTTGTCACTGTTGGAGCTTCCTCACATGTCTTAGTTTGCCTCCTACAGGTGATCCTGGGCTTATTCCTCATAAATTCTTCCCAATTCCTACCATGGCGACTCAAGGCGTCTAACACAATGAGTTTTATAAGGCCATGGTTGGTGACAGACGTTTTTGGATGTGCAACTGTTTTCATAGTTGTGACCATGTGCCTAATGTTTCCTAGCAAGAAGCAAGGAAGATTGATCAACTGCTCATGCCGAAGGGGGTTCAATAATGGAAAGTGATAATTAAACACAATTGTGGCCCTTCCCTCGCAAGTAATGTACTTGATGAGGTAGAGGGAAACATTAGCCCATGGCTGGGGGAGTGATAGTATATAAATTCCCCTTCCTTTCTTTACCAACGGCTCTTCTTCTTGGAGGAAATCCCCTTTCAGGGAGGGGTCATTGACTTTCCTATTGAACCACATCTTTCCTTCCACTAGTAATCCTATAACTCTAGCAATCACCACTTTTCTTCCACTAGTAATCCTGTAACTCTAGCAATCACCTCTTTTGTGACCTCCAGCTTCAACCCTCTGACTTCTATCTGGGTTCTCTCCAAATTCTTTACAAATTCCTTGGCAACACCACGGTTTGATCCCTCCAACCTCTGGAAGAATTCGAAC
Organism: Pinus tabuliformis; assembly: GCA_031772625.1. Classification (NCBI taxonomy): domain Eukaryota; kingdom Viridiplantae; phylum Streptophyta; class Pinopsida; order Pinales; family Pinaceae; genus Pinus; species Pinus tabuliformis. The sequence continues at coordinate 711,358,846 of CM062804.1, forward strand.
CAACCTGCATCCTTGAAAATTTGGCATGCTTCAGGGAAATCCTCCAAGGCTTCTGTGGACCCTGGATCATGCCGTATTGCTGCTCTACCCATTGCTTATGCAAATTCAGTGTTGTTTCACCTCCTTCTCCCTTCCTCTAGATGTTATGGGGTCATTGATACACAACCTAGCTATTTCAACCTGCACTGTTATCTTTCACTTCTCCAAGCACTCTGAATGGGGATTCAATGCTTCCATCAGGGGTAAATCGTAGGGTGTTAAGGTGGCACAAGTGAAGATTTCAAATTTGGATTTTTCACTCATGATTCATACTGCACGGTAAATTTCCCTTATTAATGGTGAGTCATGGGAGGTCTCATCGAAGTTACACTTACCCTTTTTGGTATGATTGACATTAATTAACAATAACTACCAGGTCATCATTCCTTAATTGCAATATTTTTTGAATAATCACAAATCATGCAATGGTCATGCCGCAATATGATTTGTTCCCCCCCGACTTAAATGTGACAGTCGCCCTCAGTCGTCAAAAATCATGTTAAGTTGCCATAATTACCAAATAAAGAGAATTCAATATTACCTTTTTATGACATATCTGGGTGACGTGGGGACACATGAATTTAATTCTAATGACGAGGATCACGGTGATGGCTGTTATTTATTTCAAATAAAATATCTCATTTATTTTTTAATAGTCGTCAACGGTTACATGTGTAATAACCAAGACGACTAATATATATATTATTTTGATTTCTACCATAAAATAAAGAAGAAACGATCATGTAACAACACATGAATTTAATTCTAATGACGAGGATCACGGTGATGGCTGTTATTTATTTCAAATAAAATATCTCATTTATTTTTTAATAGTCGTCAACTGTTACATGTGTAATAACCAAGACGACTAATATATATATTATTTTGATTTCTACCATAAAATAAAGAAGAAACGATCATGTAACAACACTTATCGTAAGGTATGTTTTGAAATAACAGATGTTTTTACAGAGTGTATAACATCCGCCACAAGGTGGTTTTTCAACTACTACAAAAAAAAATGTCTATCTGTGCCTGGGAAAGGTTTTCACAGCTAGATTATTATTATTATTATTTAATTTTTTGTTTTTTTTTTTTAGTTTGAAGGTGTAATAGTTGCCAATCGTATTTGATTTTCAGTTGTTACACTTATTGGGAAAATTAAAATTTTTGCAGCACACGGGGGCTTTCCCATGTTCCTATAATTTGTAGATTTGAATTTGTGACAATGTTGACGAATGAATCCCTTGAAACAGGTTTGTGATATAACCGAAGACAGTGTCCATTTGCAAGTAATGGTGTCCTCGCACTGTCAATGGTCACCAAATTTATAGTCCCATTGTCAAAGACTGCATCTACCTCATATGGACCTAGCCATCTGGTGTAGAGATTACCCTTGAAGTCTTTAAATATTGAGTCATATAAGAGAGCCCAATCTCGTTTTTGGAACTTATTATTCTCTATGAATTTGTCATGTCACTTAGCTCTCTGCTGCTGGATAATCTATGTTTGCTGGATATCAACTAACCATTTCTCTTCCAAGTCATTGAGCTGGTTGAATCTCTCCTTTTGTGCTATAGCCAAATCCAAATTGACTTGCAATGTTGTTCTTAGTGTCTTGATTTCAAATTTAGTTGGGAATAAAGGAGTTTTACCATACACAAATTCATATGGTGAGAATCCAGTGGTATTCCTCCATGTAGTCCTGTATGCCCACAACACTTCTGGAAGTTTGTTAGCCCAATTTCTATGGTGACTGGCCATAGTCTTAGTAAGGATCCCCTCAATGACTTTGTTAGTGCTTTACACTTGGCCATTTTCTTGTGGATGATAAGGTGTTATGATTCTATGATGGATTTTATGTTTTTCAACCAACTCTTGGATCTTATGAGATGTGAATTGGGGCCCTCCGTCTATGACTATCTCCCCAGGTATTCCAAATCTGACAAAGATGTCTTCAAATAGAAAGTTTGAGACAACCTGCTTCATGTCTCTGGCTAGTGCCTTTGCCTCAACCCATTTTGTGACATAGTCAGTGCAGACCAAGATGTAAGAATTCTGTTTGGATGGGGGATTAATTGGTCCCACAAAATCTAGAGCCCACTTCTCAAAAGGTTCTAAGACGATTTGGGTTTGTAACGACATCTCATCTGATTGCAGTGGTTGGGCCATCCTTTGACAATTATCACATCCCTTCACAAACTTCTTGGCATCCTAAAATATTGTTGGCCAATAGTACCCTATTGAAAGAACTTTGTATCATGTCTGCTTGTCTGTGAAGTGCCCTCCACAAGGTTCTACGTGATAGGCTTTAAGGATTTCAAAGACCTCATCTTCCCTAACACAACATCTTATCTAGAAATCTGGTCTAGTGTGATAAAGGTTCCCATCTATCCAGGTATATGTAGTAATTTTTTGTATGGTCTTTCTTTTCTCCTTGGAGGACAAATATTGTGGAAACTTCCCTGTAGCAAGATAATTGGCTATATCTGCATACCAAGGTGAGCAAGTAGAAATAGCAAAAAGATATTCATCTGGGAAAGAATCCTCAGTGGGAATGCAATTTTCATCATAGTTAACCTAGAAATAAAGTCAGCTACTACATTATCTTTTCCAAGTTTATCAACAATAGTGATATCAAATTCTTGTAACAATAACAACCAGCATGTAATCCTACCATTGGTAATTGGCTTATTCATTAAAAAACGAATGGCAGAATGGTCAGTGTGAACAAATACTTGATACTCGGTGATATAATGTCAGAATTTATTGATGGTATGCATGACTACTAAGAACTTCTTCTCAGTCACTGTGTAGTTGAGCTCAATCGGGGTTAGATTTTTGCTTATGTAGTAAATAGCATAAGGTTTCTTGTCCTCTAGTTGGCCCAAAAAAACACCTACAACAATATCAGATGCATCTGTAGCTATGTGAAATGACAGTCCCAATAATGTCCTCACAAGACTGAAGTTGTTCATACACAACATTTCAGCTTTAAAAAGGCCTGCTCACACTTGTCCATAAAAAATAAACACCTTCATGAGAAAGGAAAATAATGGCGATACAGTTTTTAATTTTTTTTTTATAAATCTCCTGCAATACCCTGAATACCCCAAAAAACTATGTACCCCTTTTTGTGTTTTGGGGGTTAGAATTTTCAATATTACCTCTATTTTTGAAGGGTCTACCTTGATTCCTTCAGCAGACATGTAGTTTCCAATCACGATCCCTTAAGTCATTATCATGTGACATTTTTCAGTGCTCAAGGTAGCATTAGTCTGTACACACCGTTCCAACACTTTTTCTAGATTGACTAATGTTGTTTCAAAAGCATCTCAATAAGGTGTAAAATCATCCATGACGATTTCCAAGTAGTCATTCAAGAAGTCAGAGAAAATCCCCAGTATTTCCCTTTGAAAGGTTGCTAGAGCATTACAGAGTCCAAAAGGAAGTACTATGTATCCATAGGTTCCCCAAGGACAAGTAAAGGTAGTTTTATCCTGATTTTCTAGGGCAATCTATATCTGATTATAGCCACTAAATCCATCCAAAAATGAAAAGAACTTCTTTCCGGGGAGGGTATCAAGGACCTGATCTATAAATGGTCCTTTTGAGTGGCTTTATTGAGTTCTCTATAATCTACACAGACTCTCCACTTGCCATTCCTTTTGGGAACAATGACAAGCAGTGACACCCACTAATTTTGAGATATTGGGTAAATAAAATTAGCACTCAGGAGTTTTTGTAATTCTTCCTTCACCACCTCCTTTAGTGCAGGGTTCATGCAGTGCTATCGTTTTCTGACTGGTTTGCAACCATCCTTAAAATATATATGGTGAGTGCATAGGTTAGGGTGGATCCCTTTCATATCTGTATAGTCCCATGTAAATTCCATTTTGTATTTCTGTAACAGCTGTAACAACAGTTGGTTTTTGTTGGTTTGTAGGGGCCTCACCCAAGTTTGGAGTTAATTAGCCAAAAAAATCCTTGTACTACTGGTCCTTTCAGCAACAGTTGGTGGAGCGCGGACTGAGGTCTCACCTGAAGTAGTATGGGGGGGTGTTGGAACCAGATTCCTGCACCATTAAGACATCTGAGCGATTGATTCGATCCAACTACTAGTCCTTCTGTGTAGGTTTCTTCGCGCACTTCCTTGGCCTTCCTACCCTAATATATTTGCCTTCCCACAACCCTAACCAGGGCTATGGGGCTTCCGCGCTGCCCTGAGATCTTACTTATCTTCTTACACCAGTTAGTTATCTTCATGTAAATGGATGCCTTATGTTATATTTATTTATACATCACATGTGTATGAGTTTGCGCAGAAAATAAACATTAAACTTGCAATTTATACCCAATAATACATAAAACAGGAAAATATACACAAAAATATGCTAAAACTTCTCTTTATTTAATTCTTCCCATGGTTACAGACTCAACCTGCCTTGCGCACTCAGCTGTAGGGGTCCGCTCACTCAGCTATGGACTACTAGGCTTTTGCGCACTCAGTTGCAGAGCCTTCTCCTACTCTACGACCCAAAGATACAACTTCCACTCCGACTCAATCAATTCCTTAGACTCATCATGCTTCTATTAGATTAATTGTCTTCTACACTTAGAGCCTCGCTCTATTTATACAATCCCATGGTCCACGAACCATGGGTGGATCTTTCAAACCCACCTTACATTACAAAAACAAGGGCAGACAACCTTGTGACTCTGTTATGACTTCGCACTCCCCGCCCACAAATTACGGAGTCTTTATAATGGACTTGGTCAAAACTTGGGCTTTAAGCCCCAAAACATGCCTTGGGGGGGATTCCATGCCCAAAATGCCCCCAACACAAACATCGTGACTCACCCTCAAGTCACTCTGTCAGTGCAAAGATCTTTGCGTGGAGTCCCTCCAACTCTGCTCGATCGTTGCAAGGTTGGTAGTGCACTGAGCAGTTTCCTGCTGAATCTCTTGTACCCGTTGTTTCGAGACTGTGGTGTCAGAACTGCCTCCCTAGACCTGTTCCTGCATCCCTTGCATTTGCGCAAGCTTGCTTTCAATTGTCGATGTTATGACAAAGGCCTCATCGATCCAAGGCTGAACGCACACCTTCAAGACTACTTCTCTATGTCGTGTTGCATCCACCTGCTCTTTCAGGGCTTTAGTCTGTTGCATTTGTGTGAGCCTCTGAGTGAGGGCCACTGTCTGCGCAGTCCCTTTGACGCTATCATACTGCTGCTGGAGATCACGCGCCTCTATCTCTAAGTGTTGGATGTTAGGGTCCTCCTACAGATTAGTGAGGACCTCATCCTCCAACATTTTGGTGCAGTCCCTTACTGCACTGTTGATCTCTTCCATCTTTGATTTAATAGCACTGGTGTGGTGTTCTCTTACCTCTGGAGGGGTGGATGGTTGTGCCTTCAATGGCAGCTCTGCCATCTGAAGGTTCAACTCTAGCTGAACCTTAGTCATTTCTTCTCGCCTAGCAGACCCCTGCTACAGTTCTCTTGTTTATTCTAGTTTGAATTTATTTTGGTATAGGAAACATGCCACCAAGTAGAACCCTTGTGAGCATTCCAATTAAACATAATATTGGAAAAACTAAATAAACAAGGGAGGGTTCTCAAAATAATCCAATAGAGATGGAGAACCCATTGTAAGAACACATTCTTGTAATACAATTTTTTGCACATGTGGACCATCTATCATGGTCATTATTCAAAGCCAACATAAGAACTCAAATTCCTTTTCCAGGTTTGAATGGTTTGTATTTCACATTTTAGAAAATAAGATTATCTAGAGGTGGTTCCTTATGGTAATATTTCTATTAGGGAAATTGATGACAAAGTTTTCATGAATATAAGAAATTATTGTTTACAATTTGTTGTATCAGAAGCACATGTTTTCCCTTCATTTGAAGCCATTTAATGGATTATTATCACATTATTTGAAGAAGAGTATGATCGTAGATGTGAAGGTTGATTATGTAGGCTTATTCTTAGTAGATAATTTGGAGAAGTTTTATAGGTTTTCGAAACTTGAATTCCTACTCGGTACCCATTTTATGAATGATTTTTATGACAAGAATAATGGAGGAAATATTTTGGCAATATTGTGGAATGAAGATAAAAGGTTCTTCAATAAAGCCAATGTTTGGTATCCTATACATAATAACCCTAATTTGATTCCTATGTTGTAACATGTCCATGAACATATTATTTTTAGGTTAGTGAGCTAATTTTCTTTTGGTTCAAAGTGCTAGTGTGATGTTGGGCTAGAGAGTCTACATGTTGAAATTCCAGTTAGCTTAACATTGTACATTATATATAGATATATATATATATATATATATATATATATATATATATATATATATATATATATATATATATATATATATATATATATATATATATATATATATATATATATATATATACAATATATATAGCTAACTATAATTTAGAGAGAGAGAGAGAGAGAGAGAGAGATCATGGTTGCAAACAAAAGCATATGGGCACTAGGACTCCACATTAGGGAAACAAGGCTAATTAGAACTTAAGTTAAAGGATTAAGCCAAGGAATATAATATTATTTTTCACAGTCTTAATTCGTAAAGAATATATTATTTTCTAAGTTCCTAAGTGATGGATGAGTTTCTAAGCGATAGGCGAGTAGTTACTTGAGTTCCATTTAAAAAAAAAAGGTATCAAAATATAAAAAGTTATAGGTTAGTGGGAAAACCATTCATTCCATAGATTTTACTTGTTTTGGGACATGAGGTGTGATCTAGTGAGCCACAATAACCCTCTTTATTAGTTAACCCTATCAATCCTCGGTGGATTTTGGTGAATAATTCTCTTAGGGTTATGTTAGGGAAGGATAGAGCCTTAAGGGCGAATTGTTAGTGATAGTTTTCCCTTGGTGTGAGGTCAGGAAGGTGCTTGTAGACTCCATGAGAATAAATGGAGTTCCTAAAGGTACAACTCTAATATTTCCAAACTGGTCAATGTTGTAGATTTGGAATGGAAGTGGGATAGCCCAAGGCACTATGGATCAAAGAAGGAAGACACTTCCTTCGGTTGTGAAACCTAAGGAGGATGAGAGTGTGGTTGGAATTACTACCAACATTTGGAACCTTTGACTAGTTTGAACTAAATATTAACTATGAACCCTTCATTGACATAAAGGAGTGACCTTGCCATGATGGATTCATATCCCATCTCAGGGGTGACCTATTGTTGAGAGAGCTAGAATAACAATTTCTACAACAAGGTGAAACATCTAAGGTTTGTAGCTAATAGATTGCATTTACACAAGATAAGTATTATGATTATAACTTTTGTGCTTATATTGTGTACATATGCTATTTATGCTTATATCTGGCTATGCATGTTTAATTGTTTTCCTTCTTATGTTATACATTGCATATCATGGTAGTATGCATTATACATTCATGATACAAAATCATTACAGCACTAGGAGTACCTTAGTGAAGGAATTACAACTAGTAGGGTGATGTAACACACTCCCTACTATCCCTAACCCCTTACCAAAGGTATAAAGGAGGTGAGTTACTATGATGACCAGACTCCAAAGTCTAGTTATGGACATTGGGTCTAATTTTTTTATCTTTTTAAACTTCCTCAAAACTTAAAATGGATGACATCATTTCTTTTTGTCTCATTGAGACCTTTCCAATGAAATAAATTTTCTTAAGTTCGTATCCCAGATCAAAATATATGGACGATTAAAGTTTTTCCTCCCAGGCCTTGCCACATCATTTAACCTACCACATGGCACCCACGTGGTCCCCACATGGATTCCCCAGTCAACCACCTCAATGCCATATGGAAGCACTACCCCAGTTTCTAACTCATTCATACTATGGCATGTGTGCCAACGATTCCCTTTTAGCGGTGGTTTAATATACATCAAGGACTACCAACCATGTCTAATAGACACATGGGCCCCTTCGTAACCACATCACCCCAAGAATAAAATCCTAACAGTATTCCTTGTGGTTCCTCATTAACACTTCCGAGGAAAAAGGGATGGGTTTATGTGGAATGCCATGTTAAACCAATTAAATAAGGTCTTGTCACCTCCATGGACTTTCCTCCTATACAAATTTCATCTGAGTGGGCCCCTTAGTGCCACATCACCTTGAGACTATGCCTCCACTCAAATCTTCTAGGGTGTTGTCACCCATCCTTATCATTGGAGTGACATGGAAGTCCACTTGGCCATTTTCACATTAACTCTGCTTCAACCAATCACATAGGTCATGCTCCCTTACACCTATTCAAGTGGGCCCCACCACATCTACCTTGCCCAAGGAATAAAATCTGGGTGGAATTGTACCTAGCTCCAAGAGAAATTGCTAGGGTCAGGGCATCAAGGTGACAACAATGGCTTATATTGTTGGGGTGACATCACACCCTCCACATGGATCCACTCCATGATTTCCATGTGTCAGTCGGTTATAGGCCACTTAGCCCCATGAAACTCTCAAATCCAACCAACACATGTCCTCCTTGCAGGGATCCATGTCACCATGAGTCCACATCACCTGCCACGTTGGCCATGCTTTCCACTAGTATTCAACTTCACGGTAAGGTTTTAATTCATGTTATAAAATGTTTCATTGTCCTTCATCCCATTACATTGGAAGCCTAACAACCGACCCCACTGTGCTATGTTGTCCCAATGGATAAACCCTGGTTGCGTTGTCCTAAAAGGCCCTCAACATATTCAGGGAAATACTTTTAGACACATGGGTGGCATTAAAATTTCAATGGCTTTGATCTTCCCCTTTTGGGCTCCCTTGGTCGTGGCTCCTAGCCATATGTCATATAAGGCTCAAGCCTCCTTACTCCTCCCAAGCTTCCCCTCCAACGCCTTAATTTCATCCTATGGTGGTAAAGCTCTTAGAGCTATCCCTCCTGAGATTTTCATATATATATATATATATATATATATATATATATTATTCTCTCCATATCTCCTTGTTGGAAATAATACTGAGAGGGGGGGTGAATCAGTATTTACAAATCAATAAATTTTTCATTTCCATAATCATATTTATATACGCTACTTTAGTGAAGGGAACTTGCGTGTGCACGCAACTATTATCAAGGAAACCAATGTATATCTAGTGAACTTATGATTCAGTTAATTCATCACATGTTGATCTTTAATCAGTGCATCAGTTCTTTATTAAACATTAAATAGTAACCATGTGCAGTAATAACATAATAAACCATCACACATAAGCAACACACATGAACACCAAGATTTAAGATGGAAACCCAATGTGGGTGAAAACCACTTGTTGTTGTCATCTTTGTCTTCTTTTAGAATAAGAAAATATATTTATAATATTGTATTGGTGCAGACTCATACCAGTACGCAGGCACCCACCTGCAGAAGGCTACAACCTTCTCTTGTTCTCCAACTTCTTCTAGAAGGGAGCTACAACCCCCTAGTTCCTGTACTAGCCAATATGTTTACTAGTATGTAGGCTTCGACCTACAAAAGGCTACAACCTTCACTTGTTCTCTAGCTGCTACTGGAAGGGAGCTCCAATCCCCTAATCAAATCACTAGCCATGACTAGCAGGAAGCTTCGACTTCCTCACTGAAGGCTCCAACCCTCAGTATCCTCCAGGGACCACATTTCATGAATTTTCAGATTGGGTGATCCCGGTACACAATACTACAATATGAAGGCCATGTTTCATCCAATTTTCACACTGGACCTATTAGTAACATTGAAACTCAAAATTAGTCACCACTATAATACAACCATCAAATACATCTGCATCAACCAATCACTAAAACCCAATCATCAATCTCTGATATAACTGAAACAATAAATCACTGAAACCTCTGAACCTCTGAATCAAAAAATCATTGAACCTCTGACACAACTAAATCAACTATTCATTCAAACTTAATCAAATTCAACCAATCAACTGGAACAGATAGATTACTGTAACCAATACACAGATATGAACCCAAAACACTGCATCAACAACCAGAACTAACTGTAACCTCAAAAGGCATGTGTCAAAATGTGTATGCCCCTTCAATGAGGAAAGCCTACATGTATACACTACTTCCATTTTCCCAACTTGCGTACAGTTCTAAATATACTGAATCATAAAACATCTAAATCACAAATTGTACCAATCAGTGACATTCCAAAGATCTACCGTCATATTACAGAGTTCTAAACAGATAGCAATAAGGATCACCCTTCTTTCTCAATCAATCAGTAAATCAGACTCAATTTCCTTATTAATTAAGTTCTACTTTAAGATCTAAGAAGATGTCATTGACAAACAATAGTAAAACAGCAACACTAATCTGATAGATCAATCATCCCTGAACATCAAGCTTTTCTTTTACATACGCTACTTGGAAGAGCCAAACCAGCATGTATACGCAACTTCATCAAAGTGAACTAGTGTATAGATCTACAAATACTTACTTATAACTTCGATGCAATTCCATACTTCAAACATACTCGAATCATCACTTATAAAGGATAAAATGTGTATTAGCAATCAGATCTCATAATGATAATTCATTATGATCCTGATCCATCATTAGATCTCATCCATCATCAAACACTTAGGTGCATACTTAGTTCAGATCAAGCAAAGCATCAGAAACCCATAACATGCATATCTCATTTTGATCTAACACTTCATAAGATATTCATTACTTGTACATTTAGCCCTTGATCTTCTCCTCCTTATATACTTAGATCCTTTTTCAATACCTTGGACCAAAACCACTTAGGAACAATACCTTGGACCATATACCTAGGGTCAATACCACGGACCAAATACCTAGGGTCAATACCATAGACCAAATACCTCGGACCAAAACCTTGGTTTTCCAATCATGTATGCGCTTTTTCTTCCTGTGGGAGTGCGTGTATACATATATGCTCTTTTTGTTCCGTGGACCAACGTGTATACACTATTTTGACTAAGAGGACCTGTGTATACTTCTTAAACTGCTTTTCATCAACCTTTTCCTTCACCTTCTTTATTCTGATCAAAATACCTTAGTTCCATCTTCCTGTTCTTCTGTACCAATGCCCTATTACCTCTGAATAGACCTGTTACACTCTAATTTTCCATATTACTTCTGAAATGATTCCTTTGAAATTCCATGCATTTTGTCACATTTGTAAACACAACTACCATGCATTCTATCATATCTAATATCTCTCATGTAGATTCATCTAGCTAAGTAGATTCATCTAGTTACCATATACAAGTGAGTTGTTCTACTATAAGTGGGTTGTGTTGGCTTATATGGGCCTGACCCAGGTTTGGAAGAGTTATTTAGCCAAACAAATCCCACAGCTACTATCCCTTTCGGCAACATCCCGCGGAGCGCGGACTGAGGTCTCACCCGAGGTAGCAGGGGAGGGCGTTGGAACCAGGTTTCACACCCTTGGGATGTCTTAATGTGGTCTAGAAGGTTCGCACACCATTCTGTGGCTATGCGCCACTATGCTCCACGTAGATCCGGACCCGGGAAAATCCTTAATACTTATTAATGTGTTGTTATAGATTAGATCTACTTTTTATGGTCTTTAAGCGAACATTCAACAAAAATAACCAGTTCGCACACCCAGAAAAGATACATATTTTCATAAACTCATAACATAAAACATACGTGCATAGATCAAACAATTATATCAACCATAAATTAGCCAGATTTGAAATAATTCAGATTTAACACAGAATTTCAAAATTAACTTATCTTTATTCACTTCCTTCACCAATACATCCAGATCCACCCTGTGCACTCAGCTGCAGGGGTCCGTGCACACAACTGCGAACTCTACTAGGCCTCTGCACACACAACTATAGAGCCTCTATTTACCTACAAACACCCTTGACTTGGACTTATAGACACTTCAAGACTTTGCTCCTCAAAAACCCATTACATTTTAGATCCAAAAGTACATGCTAAAAGCTACTTTCTACCCTTAGAGCCTCGCTTTATTTATACATTCCCATGGTCTACGGATCATGGGCAAGCGAACTTACTTCCTATTATTTTACATTATTTTTGGGCGGACAACCCTTTGACTTGACTCATTTAAAATTCTCGCTCTGAACACTTCACGGAGTCCTTACCATACCTTTCCCAAAATTGCAGGCTTTGAGCCCCAAAATTGTTATGCAAGCCCTTTGCTACCCAACAGTCCCCCAACACAATCATCGTGACTCATCCCGAGTCACTTGGTTGGTCTGGTAATCTTCGCACAGAGGTCGTTCAACAATTTTTGCATGTTGCTTGTGCTTGCAACACACTCGGCCGCTAGCTTCTGTACCTGTTCTACGCGAGCTACTGATGCATCCGTATCACTTGGAGTTACCTGTCCGGGATCACATACTACCTGCATGTGCACTATCTTTCCTTCTATGGCTATGGAGACCGTGAATGCTTCATCAATCCAAGGCTAGATGTATTCCTTAAGCACTGCCTCCTTTTGCCGCGCGACGTCAACTTGTGCCTTGAGAGCCTGGGCCTCCTTTATTTTAACTAACCGCTGCATGATAGCAACCGTCTACATAGTCCCTCAGACTGTGTCATAAGCCTACTACAATTCCTGTGCTTCAGTTTCTACCTATTGTATGGTTGGATCTTCCTAGAGGGCGGTGAGCGTAAGGAGGGACTGATCTAACATTCCCAAGAAATCTCGTACAATGCACTTTATCATTTCCAATCCTGCTTTAATTTCACCACAGTACTGCTCCCAGATTTCCGACGGTGTTGTCGGTTGTGCCTTCAGTCTTAGCTCTGCAATTTATATATTTAATTCCCATTGAGCCTTTGCGGCCTCCTCTTGGGCCATACGGAATCTTGTGGCCATGCGATGAATCTTGTCAGTGGTTGGAAGTTCGGCCAGGATAGCTAACTCCAGGACCTTGGTGCAAGCAGCCATCACGACTTGTTCCACTTCCTGGGTGTGTGAGATCAAATCATCTCGCTGGAGATTGACCTGCTCCAGATTTTCCTTGTGCTCCATCACTGTTTGAAGGGCACGACCTTCCCAGGCATGAAGCTCAGTGGTAACCCCATCCTGTAGTTGGTATAAGGTTTCTCTAGAAAGAGCGGCCAGATTCAATCCCCAACATTGCACATTCCCCTCTAGTTCAGCCAAGACAATGCCTGCTAGCAACGCTAAGGTGTTCATTGTATTGGTACGCACCATTTGGTCAGCTGCAGCTGTGCCCTCAGTTAATTGTAGGCTTACCTCGCCCGAGGGTCACACCTGTAACGCCTGCAACTGTGTTCAGATCTCCCTAATATAATTGTCTGCTTAGTGATCAGTTTTGTCAATGCATCGGTAGGGACATTACTTAGTGGTTTTCTACTGTCAAGAAACTCCTCCAAAGCTTTGGAAGTCTTTTATTTTTTGCGTGTGTGCGGTGATTCCGTGCTGTGCGGTCGCTTAACAGGGGTTGATTCGGTAAGATGGTCCGTGTGTTCCTGTATCTCCTTCTCCTGTTGCATATTGTGGTCTGAGGCCATTTCCTGATCTGTCATGGTTCCTTCAGCTAGCACTTCCTTAGGTGCTTCCTTTTGCGAAGCTGCCTATTGTCCTTGATGGGCCTTTTCTGCCAAGTTAGTGAGTCGCTGCTAGAGGTCCTTTTTATGCTACTGCACTTCCATTCCTTTTAGTACAACCTTGGCTGGGGTGCACCATTCTGGGGGCCATGTTGTTAACACCACATAAATAGCATCGTCTGTTGCCATGAACGAAAGCATGACCCATGCTCACTTCGGATCCTTCCGCTCCTGGATATATAACTTATGCATGTCTGCTTTGAACTCGGTTGTGCTTTGCAAATTATTGTAGATTGTTGGAGACATACGTGGCCTATGAGTGATCCGTATCTGGATAGTGCCCTCCATGAAGTTCCAAAAAACCCTGATGTCAGAAGCCCTCGCTACGTCCTTCGTAGCCCAGAGCGAAGTATACCGCACTGCTTCTGATAGGCTGTCTTCAATGTTGGGAAACTGGCTACCTTGCGATAGTTCTCCTACAACCAGAAGGATTGATAGTAGCAACCATGCATAATAAAATGTCTTACCTTTATCCTATGCTTCCTGATAGTTTGTCAAAAATTCGTCGCATAAGAACTGTGCCCAGTTAAGTTGAACCCCTGTCGCGCATTGTTCTGCAAGCGCAATGACGAGAGCTAGCACCTCATCTGCACGACATTTCCTCATTAGTTTACCAGCTAGTAACTGGGTAGCAATTCACACCCCTCGGTCTTTGATGCTTGTTATTGCATACCCTCGCTTCTGCTTCTCCAACTTATATTTAGCCTTCATTGTTTCGGCATGACCTGCATCGCTAGTTGTTCCAGCTATGTTTGTGGGGTCATTCCCTTTTATCGACAAGTGGAAAATCTCGTGTACTAAATCAGCTATGATTGAAATCGGCTCCTCAAACCAGAGAAACCCATCATGCACTAGACATAGTAACTGTCGGATAACACAGATGGTGAGGGTCGTGCGGTGATAGTGAGGCATCCACCTTAGGGTAAGTAACCCCACCTTCTCCACACCTAGTAACCACTTTCATGGTAGTAATTTGTCTTCAGCCAATTCGGGGAACTTGTCGCTATCTACAAGGTCCCAGTCTTCGAAATTGATACTCAGGACTCGGCCCAGCGGCAGCCCATCGAACCTTATCTCATCCGAAAGAAGCGGGTTCTGGAGCGTATTCTTTGCAGCATCCACGTCCTTTGGTATCTTGACCGTGCTAGCCCATGGGGGGATATATGGGGGTCGTGACAGGATTTGGAAAGCATCCTCTTCATCCTCATCTTGTGCGTCAATCTGAATGATCAACGCTTGCAAATCTTTGTCGTCCTCCTCAGGTTCAGTGGTGATTGCTTTGCCCTTTTCAGCTCCTGATAACTTATTAAACCTCGAAGATATCCTGACTAGCCCTATCGGTTGCTTATTTCCCAAGACCGCGATGTGCATGGGGATTTTTGGACTTTGGGGACCGTGGTGGCTTCATCTGGTGCCTCCTGGGTTGAGTATAGTTCTTCCACGAACCGTGCTCGGGTTCTCGCCATGGTACTCATGGAAACCTTGGTAGCCGAGTGTTTGCTGGTTGTTACTGGTTCTAATCCCAAACATCTCAGTGCCATACAGAGGTTATTAGATGAACATGTAAATTTGAATGAATCCCTTCCCTCCCCTTCCAGCTTATTAGCATCATTTATGCAGTAGATCTTTTCGTATCTAGCTCAAAACTTTCATCTTAATGGCCCGCCGGTCGCTCCTCCTTGACGTAACTTGAATTTCTTGTCAGGAATAGTGGTGTTAACGATCACTTCTCGACTTTTTTGCATGATAGCACTGTCACCCAGGTGCCACCGCGATGTTGATGACCAAATGACTCTGTAGAGAATCATTTTGTGTCATCGGCCTCCCACAGACTCATTTATAGTCCCTCGCCCTCTTTCAATTGCTTGGGGCGCTAGGACTGTGCTTCCGACAGCTAGTTAGGTGGTCGCATCCCTGGTGCAATTTCAGAACTTCCTTGCTAGCCCGGGCTGCGAGCACCTTCCGAGTGTCTTTGTAGCCATTATCTCTTCATGCACCATTGTGTGGGGTGTATCCTTCTGTAGGTGTGGGCGTAGCCATGATAGTAGGGTCGTGGTGCATTTGTGTTTTGCGGGATACCCGGCCTGGCCTGATTTCCTTATGCACAGACTCGTGCGGCCTTTGTGAGCATCACTACCTTTCATTTTTATGCTTCCTTCATCCACTAGCGTGCTTTTCTTCCTTATCCATGCCCATAGTTTCTCAATTTCGCGAGGCCTGCTGCTACCCTACTTATTCTGGGCTCCTCTCCATTTACTTGTTGACACAATCATATGTGCCTCCCTTCTGGTATAGGCCCATTGAACCCGTGGTATCTGCAATTTCCCGGTGGGTCGTTTTCTTGAGCAAACGTTGAGCAAACTTCCCCCTGTTCCCCTGCTGACTTTGTGACGGGCTGCTAGCAAATGGGATTTCCCCCTAACCCTTGCGCATACCTGCTTCTAATATCCACACGACTTTTGTCGAATCTATGGGCATGTGCTCCATTCATGGACAATCATTGCGCACAGTGTATCCACTGGGTCATCCTGCAGCCTTTGTCTCAGAATCATCATTTCGTACTGGTCGACTAGTGCCTCCACCTGCGTGGCATCCTCATCTGTTGGCTTGTCCCTTGCTTCCATTGTTGCACGGCATAACGATCTAACCATCATATTACAATTTAGTGTCGTTATCTCATGCAATCGGTTCTACCACCACTCAATCTCTTCATCTGAGTCCGATGTGCAAGAACTATCACGATCCAATGAGATTCATCCATCCGTGGTCGGATTCACTCGATCCTGATCCTGTGTGGTGATCTGTTAAATACAATCTAGCTCATCATCGTTGTTCTCGTTGCAAACTGGCTCAGTATAACGTGATCCTTCGGCTGGGTCTAGTGGAACCACTATGTGGAGAGATTTTTTCTTGAATATCATTTTTGGTTTCTTTAGGTTGATGACTCCATTCATATTTGTTGCCCAGTCTATCCCTAATAATGTAGGATATGGGTTACTGTCATCCACAATCTCTATGACCTCAAAATTGGTTAGTGTGCTTACACCGTCGATGTCTACTATAACTCCCTGTAGTCCTCCCACAGGAAAGATCTTTTATTGGTTCAACATCCGCAACTGGATAGTGGACCATTGTAGTGCGGGCTTGCCCATGCACTCCCAGGTTTGCTTAGGTAGGACATTTGCGTCTGAACCTAGGTCCAGAACAACTTGGTCCATCTCATAGTCGCCAATCTGGGCAATCAATCACATTTCCCGCCTCGTTCGCAATGCATGTTTTCCCAACTTCTGTACCATTCGAGGTTCGATCGATCCTGTGCACCTAGTTATTAACTCTTGCATTCCCTTCACCACTTTGGTATCCCAGAGTAGCTTCATGCATGTCTCTAAGAAGGTAGTTAGCATAGAAGTATCCATCTCTAACTCTGTTTGATCCGTGCTACCAAAGTGGAAGCTTCTGTGAAGTTCTTCTTGGCCTCCATAAATGTTTCCTTCGCACGCTCTAGATCAAACTCCAGTTGTTTTGCAGGAGCCTTGAAAACCCATGCATCCTCTTGTTGATGCCTCAAAATTCGCTGCAACAACATTGGGGATAACCACCCGGTCCGGACCTTAGTACAGCTCCTTTTCCGTTTGGAATGATGGCTTCGACTGGGGATAATGGGACCAGTTTCCCAGAAATGGATACACGGGATGAATGAATAATTGATTAACTAATCTAATGATAGGCGAATAACTAAATTTATCAATAAAAATACAAGAACTATGACTTATCCCGGGAAATATTGAGCTTTGAATTGTAGTGCTTGATGATCTATGTCTATAGACAGGCATATAGATGACTCCATCTAACAGACATAGACATTAATGCATTCAAGAATTACTTTACTTAAATAGTTAAGCAAAGCGATTAAAGCAATATTACTACACTTGTCATTTATATCATCGACACATATATGATTAAAAGGAAAGCACACCATAAACATCCAATAGTGGAAGGAATACAGAACTGTTGTTAAAGCGCATACATATAATCGACAATAGCAAAGATAATCAAATAACAATTCATATGAAAGGAATGAATTCAGACATAGATAGAAATACCATATGAGCTGCTTGACACTCCCAATATCAATCGCTACTTGTGATTCTTCCTTCAACGCAGAAAGACTTTCAAACAAAGACAATAGTGCACAATTGTATAAAAAGTTTCCTTGTCAAATTTAGAACAACTGGTCCAGTTTCATAAAAGAATATGGCTGAAGCACAATAGTGCAACTTCAGTCTTTAAGTCAGGTACAAAACTTTACGACCCTTTCCAAAACAATGAAAGGGTCTATAAATACTTAATTAATCTACCTATCTATAAAACAGAAATCCTACTTAATTGGTATCAATAAATTTTGATCCTATTTTCTTCAGCAATCTGGCAGTCGGTGACATGAATCATCATGTAGGCTGCTTGACTTTAAATCTGAGCTGACTTATCACAAGCATTGGCTCCACTTCAGGTGGTCTGTTGAGGCGCGAGCTGAGCTGGGCGGCATAGGTGGCATCCTGAATATCGGGGATAATATACCCGATTGCATCCGTAAGGCACTTGAGGGCAGCTCTCTGTGTGTGCGGCTTTACCAAGAAGAACCAATAAGTGTCCCAGGTTAAATTGTTAATCCCAGCGATTAATCTCCCCTTTTCTTCTAGATCTGGATAACATGATTGCTCCAATGTTTTCATCATTGTCAACTTTCCTGGTGTGCATTGGGAAATCATGTTTGATAAGTAGAGAGTGTTATTGACTAATTCAACTAAATTGCTAGAAGTTGATTTACATCTTGAAACCGCCCTCTCTGCTTTCATTAACTGGGACTGCCATTCTATGAAGAGTATATCTTTGTGTGATTATAAGATCCTGGGTAAATTCACCGCTTGTCCTTGATCAGAATCTTTCTAGTCGAGAAATGCAGCTATCGTTTCTTCAGCTTGATCCAATTCAGTCCTGGCCTTGTCTACTTGCTTAATTATGGATGCCGTTAATTCACATAGTGGCTCTGCCTGGGCGATTTGTTGACACAGAAGCTTAATTTGGGATATTAATGCAGTATTTATTTGTAATGCTTCTGCTCTAAATTCAGCCACTTGTGGAACGCCCTTTGTTTTCTCGAGCTGTGATGATAATTGAGCAATTTGCTCATCTTTTGTTTTCACCATTTTCTCATTCGCTACCTTCAATTGTGCCAATGCCTCTGATAATTCTTTTTGCTTCTGGATTGCGCTTTGGTCAATCCTTTGTTTTTCTGCCTGCAATTGTTGAGTTAGTTGACTGTTCACTTGTTGTTGCATCAACAATTGCTGCTCTGCCTGCTCCGCTTTCTGTTTTGCTTCATTTAGCTGTGCCTGTAACGAGAAAATCTCCTGATCCTTTGCTTTCAGTAAAAGGCTTACCTCCGATGCCTTATCTATTGTCGCTACCGAATAAGCTCCAACATATTGTGACAGTTTTGTCAGGTCATCGGAGGGGTCAAATTCCTCCTTCCAAACCACATTGCCCATGACAGTCTGTTCTAGTAAAAGGGAAGGTTGATCAGTCCTTCTTCTTTTCCTTTGTCGCTTAACCACAGCTTTATGCCTTGGGCTGTAGAAGACATCCAGGGGAGGAATATCTTCTACCTGCAAAATGATTTGGTCAGAGGGGTCCTTTGGTATTATCTCTACCTCTTTAGAAATGGGTGGGCCGCTGGTTCCACTTAGAACCTGTGGTGAAGTGATTTCCTGTGTGTCTGTTGCCTTTTTAGTTTGGGTCTCCTCCCGCACTTTTTCCTGCTCTCTCTTCTGTTTTTCCTCCTGTGGCTTCTCTTGTTCTTTTGTTGTAACTGGAGGTTCCTTTGATTGTTGCCGATCAGGCTCGCTTGACGATGTCGTTGGGGTTGTCGCTAGTAGATCTAGAGGCAGAGTTTGCAACCTCTGTTCTCTAAGTGTGTTAAATTCAGTCAACCCTTCATCATGATATTTCATTTTGGCCAATGATTTAACCTGCATTATTGACTCAGCTGAAGAGAACAGGTCGTCAAACATATCTTCTTTATGATCAAATTTTGACAATTTGGCTTGCTCTAGTGCATTATAGGCAACTTTGTTTGGGTCAAATTACCTATTTGGGAGAGTCGCAAGAGTTAATGATTTAATCTTCGTAGCTTCCTTTTCTGCATGTTTGAGATCATGCAGAGTATAGACACCGCATCTCAAAGGAAACGAGGGCCAGCCCTGCTTCTTATTTTTCTTGAGAGTCTGTGTAACACTCTCAGCAATAATCTGGTAAGAGATTTCCCTTGCCAATAGTTTATCCGATATGTATAAAGGGAGAACATGAGGTTCGGCTTGGCTACCGAAAACTCTTATATAAGTGAACTTCTCCTCTCCAAACCATCTCCCTACTACTGTTAAATCAATTCCAGCTTGGTAGGAAATCTTGGGAATGGGTTTATCAAAAATGGAATAATAAATAGGCAACATAAAGCCATTGCAGACTTGGTACAGATGGTGTTTGTAAGAGGATTTCCACAATTTCTGGTGGTAAATGTGAATAGGCATGGATTCTTGTGGCGTCCACCTCTAGCCGAGCACAGGAAATTCAGAATTGAAACAAAAGGTATCTAGAATATAGGCACTGTAATAAAATGGGGGAATTATCCTTTCAGAGATGCGAGTCTTATTCCTAAACTCAAGAACAGCTTTGGCTAGTTTATCTGAGAGAATAGTGGCCCAATCCATTATTATACTGTTGCATGCAGCTTCCATTAAGGGAACCATTTCTATAGTGAAATTAGAAGAGTCATGCAATCCCCACAATCTACACATCATTATTCCAGCGTAGCAATAAGGAGAAGCGAAGGAATCAACCGAGTACTTACCAGAAGATTCATGTTTGTGCTTAGCTGGGTTTTGTCTCCAATCCTGGATGGGTTCGGATTCAACTTCGTTCTCGTTTCGGAATTTTTCCAGGAACGCCTTATTGTATGTCTTCTCTGGCTCAGGCAAATGATACATTTGCGTTAGATCATCGGCTTTGAACGACCTGAAAATTCTCCCGTCTCTGGTGCTGAAGGTTCTATCCAGGATTGGGATTTCCTCAATTGCCCACTGCACTACATCTGGGTATGGGAGAATTTGTTCACTACCTGCTATCCGATGGAGGAAGGAGTCAGCTAAGTCCTTTGAGTGGCATCAGATTTCCGAGTAGAATCTGTAGTAGCTTCTACTATTGTCACTTTGGGTTCTTCAACCTCAATCAAGTTGTAGGTGCTTTTCCAAGTAGTTCTTCCGAGACCAGAACATGTGGTATCTGAAATCAATCCTTTCTTTTTGTTTGAGGGATCAGCGACAGCTTGTCCTGCGGCTGGCGCAACAGAAGCGCCTGTGGTCTTCTTGGATTTCTTCCCCATTTTGTTTGAGCTTTCTCCTTTGGATGAATTCTGCGCAAAAGCGAAAATAATCCTAACACAGAGAATTGGCAATGAAACTTCAATGGATGAGATATATCGACCGATGCGTGATAAGAGATTAACTTTTAAAATGAGCGCGGATACAATCCATGGGAAGATTTCAGGACTTACAATTACATTAAATGGTCGTTTAAAACCTGCCAACCCTTAAATGCCCATTATATCATTAATCGGTCGAATGATTCATTTAAGCGTGCTGTAGATGTTTTGGCGGTTGAGCGCAGGTGAATCATTGTTGGGCGGATCGAGCTTTAAATATGAATTGATCGTGATATCTCTTCATTTTAACGGCTTTTTGAAATTTGCGCTTTATCGCAATCGGCCATCGGGGAAAGCTTAACCTCTTATATTGACACCTTTCGAAAACCCCGATCGCCGATAGCAATATCGCATCGCATCGGGAGTATTGGCATCATATGAGACATGTATAGTATATCACCGATTGCCGATAGCGATATTGCATCGCATCGGGGCGAATGGCATGGGGGCGCTTTAAAAATGTGCATAGAGTATTGCCGATAGCCGATAGCGATATCGCATCGGCGGAAACCAATGTGCCACTTACTTATGTACCTTATGTCATTGCGATATGCGATCTTACGATCGCTTTATCACAATGATAAAGATTGATTTATTTGATGAAAATGGGATTTTTCAAAAATGGTTTTATAATGTTATCATTTGGTTTCCGGACCCTTTTAAATAATACAAAATTGATACCAATCAAACTCTAAAGGGACCCATTTCATATGATAGTTTTGTGAATAGAATGATATGAAATGGGGGGTTGTTGTAGAGCACAACACCTCCTCAGGTTGCTTCCCTTTATATTCTCATGTAGTTGCACCACTTCTAAGCATCATATTCACGTTAGGGTCTTCCGCGCGTGGTTCAGCCTTCATCATTTGGTTGTTTTGAGTGGGGGTAGCCAGAAGAACTCCTTTTTCCCGCATCTGGGCAATTAGCGTGGGTCAATTGACTGCTTTGTGGTCAAATTGGTAACAATACAGGCAACAGGGTCTGGTCGGGTTCATTCAATCATGCGCGTAGTGCACCGTTCCTCCACAATTATAGTAGAATAATTGTCCTCGTCCTCGTCCGGGTCACATTCCCCCTCGGCCCCATCCGCGTCCTTGGAATCTACCCCACGCTATTGCTGCGGTAGGATCTTACCCACACACCTCCATCTGCATGCTATAAGCAGGTGTTCAATCCATCAACATCTTGTAGCTTCGGTAGTTTCTTTCATCGTGGCCCATAATCCTACAAAAGTTGCAAAATAACTGCTTGGGGGGGGTTGTCTCAGATTTTGTAATAGATGATAGTTGTCCGTGGCATGCTTTCCTCCCTCCTGACATAAAATATCACGCACCAAAGTGTAGGCGTCGCGTTTGGCCTTACTTGTACCTCTGGTCGCAATGATATTGGTCCCCCTGCCACCACATAGTTCGTAAAGACCAGACAATGTTCCTTGTTGTGGCCCTGGCCCTTACATTTGATGCACCATACTTCTTCGTGCCCTTCTGACCACGGCGCCTGTCCTTGTTCCAAACTTCGCATCTCTAAGCATACATTTTGTAATTGAACGTGGATTTGCTGAACTCTCAACCCTAGATCCTGTATTGGGGTTTCGTCCAATCTCATCGCGGTCTTTAATGCTTCAGCTTGGGTTGAGATCTTTTGTTGTGATAGTGCCGTCCTTAGATGTGGTGTTAAGGACGCCACAAACCACACGCAGTGTTGCACATTTGTCAATGTCATGTTAGCCTCACGGATTGTGCTCTTTAATCTCTGATCCAGATCCCACGGGGTTTCACTTGGTAACATCGCTATCTCTTTGAACCCAATGACTGACTATGTCTCTGATTTTGGTCGACCAAATTCTTTGTTCAAGGCGTCCTGGATTGCCGTTATTCCCACATTCAGATGATCGCTTGAGTACTTTATATACCACTTCAACGCATGGTTCTACAGCGTGCTAACCAGGGTAGCCTTTTTTATGTTA
The DNA here is from genome assembly GCA_031772625.1 of Pinus tabuliformis. Taxonomy (NCBI): domain Eukaryota; kingdom Viridiplantae; phylum Streptophyta; class Pinopsida; order Pinales; family Pinaceae; genus Pinus; species Pinus tabuliformis. The sequence goes on from CM062804.1 coordinate 711,382,047, forward strand.
TCATCTGTTATGCCTTGGGCTTCCCATACAACCCTTACCATAAACCAGAACTGACCTGGTTCCTCATTTCCTGCACCCTTAAATACCGGCAACTTGATTGCGCTCACCATCCCATCCTTCGGTGGTGGAGGTGGAGTGGATGAAGATGGATTTGACATCAGTGAAGTAGGTGATGGCATAAATGGACGTGGTATCAGTGGAAAGCGTTGTTTAATCAATCGGACCGTGCTTCTTGGAGAGAACCTCGCAAGCTCCTCCTCGCTCTCCCGTGAAATAGAAATTAGTGGACTGTTCTCTAATCCTTCGGTTCCTCTGTAGCCTCTTCCACTTTGCGTTACGCCAAGAATCAATAAATGCGCATAATCTATTTTTCACACAACAACATCTTAATCCAAGTGTTCAATGATTTAATATACTTACCCCGGGGTCCCTGGAGAAAGTGCCTTTCTGCTTCGCTATAACTCACAGTTGTGTCTATCACAAACTCAGTAATAAACCGTCCTATTACTCAATCCAATTATTGATCTACTGCATGTGTGATTTTATCTTCGGATGCTTCTAGCCCGCGCAACAATTCTGGGGTCCACACAATAGGTTGATCTAGTCTACACCTTCCCACACTGTCGGCTAACCTCGCGATCCACTCGTACAACTCTATTGAGAATGTTACAAAGAATATTTCGTGGATATCTGTGTATATGTAATGATCCAACCACACTTCCTCCGATATCTGCGAGTTTCTATTTTCTTGAACCACGAATTCGTGAAGCTTCTGATCCAACTAATCTTCAAGCTCTTTCTTTGTAGGATTCCAGTGTTCCAACATCAGACATCCCTTAGGCAGATCCTATTCCTAGCAACGGAACCATTTGTCAGCTTATATGGGCCTGACCTAGGTTCAGAAGAGTTATTTAGCCAAGCAAATCCTATAGATACCGGCCCTTTCGGCAATCGCCCACGGAGCGCGGACTGAGGTCTCACTCGATGTAGCAGGGGACGGTGCTTGAACCAGGTTTTCACACCCTTGGGATGTCTTGATGTGGTCTGGAAGGTTTGCACACCATTCTATGGCTACGCGCCACTCTGCTCCACATAGATCCGGACCCAGGAAAATCCTTAATACTTATTAATGCATTGTTATAGATTAGATCTACTTTATGGTCTTTAAGCAAACATTTAACAAAAATAACCAGTTCGCACACCCAGAAAACATACATATTTGTATAAACTCATAACATAAAGATAAGCACATAGATCAAATAGTTATATCAACCATAAGTTAGCCAGATCCGCAATAATTCAGATTTAACACAGAATTTCAGAATTAACTTATCTTTATTCACTTCTTTCACCAATACATCTAGATCCACCCTGCGCTCTCAGCTAGGGGGGTCTGCACACATAGCTGCGGACTCTACTAGGCCTTTGTACACACAGCTGCAGAGCCTCTATCTACCTACCAATACCCTTGACTTGGACTTACAGACGCTTCAAGACTTCGCTCCTCAAAAACCCATTACATTTCAGATCCAAAAGTACATGCTAAAAGCTACTTTCTACCCTTAGAGCCTTGCTCTATTTATACGTTCCCATGGTCCGTAGATCATGGGCAAGCCAACTTACTTCCTATTATTTTAAATTATTTTTTGGTGGACAACCCTTTGAATTAACTTATTTACAATTCACGCTCTGCGCACTTTGCAGAGTCCTTACCATATCTTTCCCAAAATTGTGGGCTTTGAGCCCCAAAACTATTACGCGGGACCTCTGCTACCTAACAGGTTGCCATCAAGTACAAAACATGCATCATAATGCCAACAATCTCCCCCTTTGGACTTGATGGCAACCATGTTGGTGTTGATTACTGCGAGCTGTAGAAACTGTTAGAGATAACAAGCAACACCAAAATACTCTCCCCCTTTGACATGAAGGGCAAAGGGCAAACCAAGATATTCTCCCCCTTTGATATCAAGGGAAAAGGGCTGACCAAAATGAAGGCTTTCATATCTGAACAGCTGAATATTGATCATGCTCCCTGAGGCACATGCTGAATTCTCTGATTAAACTCCCCCTTTGTACATGTTGTGGTGCACTAAACCATCCATGCTCCCCCTGAGCACATGTAAAATCTGCAAAAATATTTTCCAAAAGAATAACATGACTCTATAACCATCCATGATCCCCCTGAGCACATGTAAAATCTGCAAAAATATTTTCCAAAATAATAACATGACTCTATAACTCAACTATGTGAGCTTTACCTTCCTATCAGCAATGACTCATACATACATCAATTTCCCATCCAAGTGGGGATATACCAAATTTGAATCATCCACCCAACCAAGTGGGGAAATACCAATTGTTTATACATGATTGAAATATAGAAATTACTTCCCATGCATAGTGGGGGTACAAATTACATCATATGACCAGAAAGGACTCATCAAAAGACTACGAAAGACAGAGACAAATTATTACATCATGGGTCTTTATATGAACTTTACATCGAATGATGTACATGACATTTATAACAGAGACCAAAGATCTAAACGAGACTATGATAGTCATCAGCAACTATTTACACCATATATGATCTGCTACTTAAGCATCTATTAGCAACATCCATACCAACAACATGTATATTTCCATCATCTGTTTTCAAGATATGACAAGGTAAATATCATCAACTTGTGACAAAGTCTGTCACATATAGATATCAACTCATCCACTTGATCTCATCAAGATCAACTTGCTTCATTTCCTTAGAAGAAAGAACCTTATCATAACCTTCCATTCCATACAGTAACACAAAATCATTCACATCATATGTATGTGAAAACACCATAGTCATTATCTATAATCATAACATCATCATCAAGAACTGCATGATCTTTCCACAAGAGCCCTCAATATATCAACCATGTATCATCACTAGGGAACATCCCACATTTGATAAGAATCAACCATGATAATCAACAAGTGTGATTATCAAACTTATCATCATAAAGTAAGAAGTCATCATCATTAAGCCATGTCTCTGAATATCCATGTCTTCAAATAGTCATGCCTGCAATAACGCCATTCTCTTGGCAACCCAACAATATTTATCAATATGCAACTTAAGTAATCATCCATGTATCTAGCATACTGTATATCCATCAAAGAGATAGCAATATGTATCTAGAAAACCATGAGCTCATAGTCATTTGTCAATCTTTCTTGATACCATCAATAACAACAATCCTCAACCATGTGAGAGCAAAGAACTATATGAATCCTACATCATAACTGCACCATATGAACTTTATGCATCTTTGAAGGTGTGATGACATCAACATGAAAGAAATGAGTAATGAAGTTGTGTAGTCAAGCTTTGTACTTATACTTGTCCTTATGAAGATCACCATGTAAGCATCATCAAAAAGTCATTCACATTTACCCATAAATCTGATCTGAATAACAACTATGTAACCCCAAGCAATACAAGTATCATCATCATAGGAAACTCATAACTGCAACATAGCATGATGTATCATTTAAACACTTTAGCCATATAATAATCATCACCATTGATAAAAATCATTAGGTACCAAAGAGATAATGCCAACAATGCATTATTAGCAGTATAACATATTCTCCCCCTGAACCTGTGCCACCAATTCACTATGAGGTCTGATCATTGCATATATCAGTAAGAAATATCAAGGCATCATCATGAATCAAATATACATCAAGTCATCAAAAACTTATGAGGATCAAAAGTGCTTCTAAATAACATCCACATAATGTGGTCATCAATCATCAAGACATAAAAGATAATTGATAATTGTCTGAACCATATCAAATCATTTTTCTGAGTATGTCCCACTGCTTCTTCATCAAACCAACTTATACGCAATTGTGCAGCTACTAACTTGCGTATATACGCTACTTGTCCTCATGATAACTACGTATGAGAATTAAGACACTGAAATTTCATACTTTCAGTTCCTTCTGAGTCTGTTCTGTCTGTATACTGAGCTATGACACATCTTTTGGTATGTAATTCCTTCTTCTTCCATACCTTGGAGAGTGATGATGTTTGTTCCTTTTGGTATGTTGGCCAAAATTTTCTCCTGCATTCTTTTGCTATATGCCCAAACTTTTTACAAGCATAACATGTTATATGTTTCATATTCCTTCTAAAGGAGTCAATAGCTTTGTGACCAAGCATATTGCAAGAAAAACAATGTCCCTTAAAGTACATGGAAGCTAATGATCTTTCTATGTGACAGTTATTAGCTTGTACCATTATACTTCTGCATCTTGTTGCAACATGTCCAAAATTATGACATAAAAAAAATTCAACATTATTCATCAGAGGAAAGAACTGATTATCACTTCCATGGTTAGGAGTATATGATTTTCTTTGAAGTTTGTCTTTCCTTGGTTGTTGATGGGGTTGACCTCTTATCCCCTTGTTGAGAATTTCATATTTTCCATTAGAGTTCCCTACCTCATGTTGTGAGCTAGATTCACCTTCGACAGTTTCATGAAAACTAAGACCAGATTTGATGATAGGAGACCTATGACTACTAAGAATACCATCCAAAATCTTAGTACTATCTTGATATCGTAAAAGCTTGTCCTTTTCTTCCAATCTACCTTTTAGGATATTCACCTCAACTTGATATTGCTCTTCCTTTTCAAGATACTGCTTCTTCATGATTTCTTTATATTTTCTTCCTTCTTCACTTGTTGCCTTAATTCGAGAACTTCATTTTCTTGTTATTCAAATGCTTGGAGTAGTTCTTCATTGTGCTTATTCAAATTTTTGAGATCTTCTTTTAGAGAAACAACAACTTCAAGACCTTCACAGTAGTTGGTTCTTTCTATAAGTTCATTGGTTGTTGTGTCTTTTCCATTCACTTCATTTCTCAATGATGTCACTTCCTCTTGCAGCCTTTGACTTTGATCTTCCTTTTCCTCATATTGTTTCCTTACTTTGTTTCCTTCCTCTAATTAAGGATTTAACCTTGTAATCTCTTCTTTGCAGGTACACTTCCTTTTGTCCAATAGATCTTGTTGATCACTAATTGTGTTTGTGAGCTTTTTAAATTCTGCCTCTATTTGATTTCTCTCTCTTTCACCCATAAAAGAAAATTTAGTTGTTCGTTGTCACTTTCACTATCTTCAAATGAACAAGGAAATGTATCACCAGAGGACAAAAAATTCATACCTGATAGTTCTTTTGCTTGTTCATCTTCATTCTGAGGTGATTCTGAATCTAAAATGTTGCTTCTACATAAAGGCAAATCGTCTCTCCCACTATCACAGTTCCTTTGAAATGTCTTCTTCTTTTGGGGTGCTTTCTTCTTTAGTTTTTTTCCCATTGTTACTACGGATCTCCTTCAAGCGATCAAGCTTCTACCAAAGGACCTGCTTTGATACCAATTGTTTGAAATAATACTGAGATGGCGGACCAATATATTTTCCCCCTTTGATGTCAATGGCAAAGGGCTAACCAAAATGAATACTTTCATATCTGAACAACAGAATATTGATCATGCTCCCCCTAGGCACATGCTGAATTCTCTAATTAAACTCCCCCTTTTTACATGCTGTGATGCACTAAACCATCCATGCCCCCCTGAGCACATGCAAAATCTGCAAAAATATTTTCCAAAAGAATAAAATGACTCTATAACTCAACTATGTGAGTTTTACCTTCCTATCACCAATGACTCATACATACATCAATCTCCAAACCAAGTGGGGATATACCAAATTTGACTCATCCACCCAACCAAGTGGGGATATACCAATTGCTTATACATGATTGAAATATAGAAATTATTACATCATCCTTCCCATGCATAGTGGGGGTAAAAATTACATCATATGAGAAAAAAGGACTCATCAAAAGACTACAAAAGACAGAGACAAATTATTACATCATGGGTATTTATATGACCTTTACATCAAATGATATACATGACATTTATAACAGATACCAAAGATCTAAACAAGATTATGATAGTCATCAGCAACTATCATACACCATATATGATCTGCTCCTTAAGCATCTGTTAGCAACATCCAGACCAACAACATGTATATGTCCATCATCAATTTTCAATATATGACAAGGTAAATATCATCAACCTGTGACAAAGTATGTCGCATATAGATATCAACTCATCCTCTTGATCTCATCAAGATCAACTTGCTTCATTTCCTTAGAAGAAAGAGCCTTATCATAACCTTCCATGTCCAAACAGTAACACAAAATCATTCACATCATATGTATGTGAAAACACCATAGTCATTATCTATAATCATAACATCATCATCAAGAACTGCATGATCTTTCCACAAGAGCCCTCAATATATCAACCATGTATCATCACTAGGGAACATCCCACATTTGATAAGCATCAACCATGATAATCAACAAGTGTGAGTATCAAACTTATCATCATAAAGTAAGAAGTCATCATCATTAAGCCATGTCTCTGAATATCCATGTCTTCAAATAGCCATGCCTACAATAACACCATTCTCTTGGCCAACCAACAATATTTATCAATATGCAACTTAAGTAATCATCCATGTATCCAGCATACTGTATATCCATCAAAGAGATAGCAATATGTATCTATCAAACCATGAGCTCATATTCATTGGTCAATATTTCTTGATACCATCAATAAAAATAATCCTCAACCATGTGAGAGCAAAGAACTATAGGAATCCTGCATCATAACTGCACCATATGAACTTTATGCATCTTTGAAGGTGTGATGACAACAACATGAAAGAAATGAGTGGCTCATCATCAAAAAATGAAGTTGTGCACTCAAGCTTTGTACTTCTACTTGTCCTTATGAAGATCACCATGTAAGAATCATATATGTATTGTATGCATCATCAAAAAGTCATTCACAATCACCCATAAATCTGATCTGAATAACAACTATGTAACCCCAAGCAATACAAGTATCACCATCATAGGCAACTCATAACCGCAACATAGCATGATTTATCATTTAAACACTTTAGCCATATAATAATCATCACCATTGATAAAAATCGTTAGGTACCAAAGACATAATGCCAACAATGCATTATTAGTAGTATAACATATTCTCCCCCTGAACCTATGCCACCTGTTCACTGCGATGTCTGATCATTGCATATATCAATAAGAAATATCAAGGCATCATCATGAATCAAATATACATCAAGTCATGAACAACAGTGCTTCTAAATAACATCCACATATTGTCGTCATCAATCATCAAGACAGAAAAGATAATTGATAATTGTTTGAACCATATCAAATCATTTTTCTGAGTCTGCCCCATTGCTTCTTCATCAAACCAACATATACGTGATTGTGCAACTTCTAACTTGCGAATATACACAACTTGTCTTCATGATAAATGCGTATGAGAATAGGACACTGAAATTTCATACTTTCAATTCCTTCTGAGTCTGTTTTGTCTGTATACTGAGCTATGCCACATCTTTCAGTCTGTAATTCCTTCTTCTTCCATACCTTGGAGAGCGATGATGTTTGTTCCTTTTGGTATGCTGGCCAAAATTTTCTCCTGCATTATTTTTCTATATGCCCAAACTTGTTACAATCATAACATCTCACATGTTTCATATTCCTTCTAAAGCAGTCAATGGCTTTGTGACCAAACATGTTGCAAGAAAAACAATATCCCTTAAAGTACCTAGAAGCTAATGATCTTTCGATGTGACGATTATTAGCTTGAACCATTCTACTTCTACATCTTGATACAACATGTCCAAAATTATGACATACAGAACATTCAACATTATTCATTAGAGGAAAGATTTGATTATCACTTCCATGGTTAGGAGTAAATGATTTTCTTTGAAGTCTTTCTTTCCTTGGTTGTTGATGGGGTTGACCTCTTATCCCCTTGTTGAGCATTTCAGATTTTCCATTAGAGTTCCCTGCCTCATGTTGTGAACTAGATTCACCTTCGACAGTTTCATGAAAACCAAGACCAAATTTGATGATAGGAGACCTTTGAATACTAAGAATATTATCCAAAATCTTAGTACTATCTTGAAATCATAAAAGTTTATCCTTTTCTTCCAATTTACCTTTTAGGATATTTACCTCAACCTGATATTGCTCTTCCTTTTCAAGATACTACTTCTTCATGATTTCTTCAACTTTTCTTCCTTCTTCCACTTGTTGCCTTAATTCGAGAACTTCATTTTCTTGTTCTTCAAATGCTTGGAGTAGTTCTTCATTTTTCTTATTCAAATTTTTGAGATCTTCTTTTAGAGAAACGGCCACAGCTTCAAGACCTTCACAATAGTTGGTTCTTTCTATAAGTTCATTGGTTATTGTGTCTTTTCCATTCACTTCATTTCTCAATGATGTCACTTCATCCTACAACCTTTGACTTTGATCTTCCTTTTCCTCGTATTGTTTCCTTACTTTGTTTCCTTCCTCTAACTGAGCCTTTAACCTTGTAATCCCTTCTTTGCAGGTACACTTCCTTTTGTCCAATAAATCTTGTTGATCTCTAATTGTGTCTGTGGAATTTTTAAAATTCTACCTCTATCTGATTTCTTTCTCTTTCACCCATGAAATAAAATGCAGTGGTTTCGTTGTCACTTTCATTATCTTCAAATGAATAGAGAAATGTATCACCAGAGGACAAAAAATTCATACCTGATAGTTATTTTGCTTGTTCATCTTCATTTTGAGGTGATTCTGAATCTGAAGAATTGCTTCTACATAAAGGCCAATCATCTCTCCCACTGTCACAGTTCCTTTGAGATGTCTTCTTCTTTTGGGGTGCTTTCTTCTTTAATTTTTTTCCCATTGTTACCATGGATCTCCTTCAAGTGATCAAGCTTCTGCCAAAGGAACTGCTTTGATAACAATTGTTGGAAATAATACTGAGAGGGGGGGTGAATCAATAACTTTTTCATTTCCATAACCATATTTATATACACTACTTCAGTGAAGGGAATGTGCGTGCGCACGCAACTGTTATTAAGGAAACCAACATATATCCAATGAAATTATGATTCAGTTAATTCATCACATGTTGATCTTTAATCACCACATCAGTTCTTTATTAAACATTAAATAGTAACCATGTGTAGTAATAATAGAATAAACCATCACACATATGAAACACACATGGACACCAAGATTTAAGCTGGAAACCCAATGTGGGTGAAAACCACCTATTGTTGTCGTCTCTGTCTTCTTTCAATAATAAAAAAATCTGTTTACAATCTTGTATTGGTGCAGACTCATGCCAGTACCCAGGCACCCACTTGCAGAAGGCTACAACCTTCTCCCATTCTCCAGCTTCTTCTGGAAGGGAGCTAAAACCCCCTAGTTCTTGTACTAGCCGATATGTTTACTAGTACGTAGGCTCTGACCTACAGAAGGCTACAACCTTCACTCATTCTCCAGATGCTACTGGAAGGGAGCTCCAACCCCCTGATCAAATCACCAGCCAAGACTGGCAAGAAGCTTCGACTTCCTCACTGAAGGCTCCAACCCTCAGTATCCTCCAGGGACTACGTTTCATGAATTTCCAGACTAGATGCTCCTGGTACACAATACTACAATATGAAAGCCATGTTTCATCCAATTTTCACACTAGACCTATTAGTAACATTGAATCTCAAAATCAATCACCACTATAACACAACCATCAAATACATCTGCATCAACCAATCACTGAAACCCAATCATCAATCTTTGATATAATTGAAACAATCAATCACTGAAACCTTTGAACCTCTAAATCAAAAAATCATTGAACCTCTGACACAACTTAATCAACCATTCATTCAAACTTAATCAAATTCAACCAATCAACTGGAACATATAGATTACTATAACCAATACACAGATCTGAACCCAAAACGCTGCATCAACAACCAGAACTAACTGTAACCTCAAAAGGCATGTGTCAGAATGTGTATGCTCCTTCAATGAGGAAAACCTACGTGTATACGCTACTTCCATTTTCCCAACCTGCGTATAGTTCTAAATATATTGAATCATAAAACCTTTGAACCACAAACTGTACCAATCAGTGACATTCTGAAGATCTACTGTCATATTATAGAGTTCTAAATAGATAGCAACAAGGATCACCCTTCTTTCTCAATCAATCAATCAATCAGACTCAATTTCCTTATTCATTCAATTCTACTTTAAGGTCTAAGAAGACGTCGTTGATATACAGCAAAAACAGCAACACAAATCTGATAGATCAGTCACCCATGAACATCAAGCTTTTCTTTTACATATGCTACTTGGAAGAGCTAAACTAGCGTGTATATGCAACTTCATCAAAGTGAACCAGCGAATAGATCTACAAATACTTACTTATAACTTCACTGCAATTATAGACTTCAGACATACCCAAATCATCACTTATGAAGGATAAAACATGCATTAGCAATCAAATCTAGTCTATCCTGTTAGTTTCAGTCTTCGCAGCTTGTCACCAGGGATCAACATGAGCTCTTACTATGTCTGGTTTTGTCAATTTTTTTTCACATGATATTCATCACAAAACATGTCATAAGTATACTGATCAAGAGAAACTCGAAAAGAACTTTCCAACGGTATATCACACTCCAAAAACCCGCTCCCGGATCAGAAGATATGACCAAATGAATGGTTGAGTCAAAAATCTCCCATGTAGCAGTTCAGGTATTGAATGATCTAGAAGAAGCTAGGAGATGTCAGTGGTTGGTCTTGTGGCTAGATTGTGATAGAGAAAGAGAGAACATAGTCTTTGAGGTCTATTATCATGTGGCTAATCCCCATCTCAACATATGGTGAACTCGTTCTGCCTTGATTGAAAGAGATATCCATGAATCTGTGTAGAGGGCACTATACATTGTTGACAGGGATATTGCTGGTGAAAAGTTTACAATTTCTGGTCTCAAGGCCCTTGATGTACTGGCAAGGGTGACAAAGATTGCTAATATGGAGATAATTTGTTTTTCAATAGTTATTTCTCTCTCATTGTATTCCATCAAAGGAATAACTTTACTCTGTCTTTGTGTTCTAATTAAATAGGAGAACAAAGATGTTTCGACTAGAATGATCAATGATATATGTAGCAAGTTGGTTTTACATCCAAGACATTGTCCACGACCAACAGGTTGTTCTTCAATGTTCAAGCAATAGAAAGAGCTTACTTCTAGTAGTATTGATATTATTTTGAAAAACGATCTATTGGGGAAGCATTGATTACTCTAGTTGTGAATAAATTGTTCTCGGAGGGCCAAACTTCTTATCATGTTGAGCACTTTAAAAGCTTTTAGTTGGCATTTCATCTGGTGATCAATTATGGGTTGTGTACTACATTCTAAGAGAATTTCATAAATGGATGGTGTTGTCACCCCATTCAACTCCAAGCCCATTGAGGGTAATTGTAATGGTGTTGGTGCTCACACTAACTACAGTACTAAAATCAATAAGGGAAGAAGGTGGAATTAAAGTAACAAAACTTGACTGTTACTATAGATACTGGAAGAGTTCAAGGTTTGGCTATTGGTGTTCACAAATTTTCAATTGTTATTCTTTAGATGCTTATTGCTCTTGCAGTTGGTCCATGGATATTTTATCTATAGGGAGTACTAAAGATGGGATTTCTGGCTTATCCAGTACATTTTTTCAAGTGCCAGTTTCATGGCGAGGAGATGGAAAGTACTTTGTGACATTGGGTTGTTCAGGAAATTTTGAAGGCTTGCAGCGACTCAGAATCTGGGAAAGAGAGTCTAGGACATTGCATTCCTCTTTTGCAACCTATTGCTTTTATGGAGGAAGCTATGGATTGGATGCCCAGCAGAGCCAAAGTGGTTGTTGCTTGTAATACAAGAAAAACTAAACATTGTGCTTCATTTGCCTTGTTTGAGAAAATGGTCTGGAGAGAGTTTCATTCAACATATATATAACAACAGAAGCCAAAATTGATATGTTGAAGTGGAACTATAACTCAGAGCTGCTTGCTACATTGGTGAAATATGATGAGTGGTCTAGCATCCAAATTTGGAGTTTTAGTAATTATCACTGGTATCTGAAACAATAATGGAGGTACTTGGGTAAGAACAAGTTAATGTTTGCCTGGGACCCAGAAAGACCAATGTGTGCTATTTTTTGGACTGCATATGGATTAGTTCATTTTCTAAATCTCTGTTGGAGCAATGCTATTTATGATGAGTCTATAGCCATTGTGATTGATGGTGTGAATGTGCTTGTCACACCACTATCTTTATCTCTTGTGCCACCTCCCATGTCTCACTTCAATGTCAAGTTTTAGTCTACTATTCAGAGTGTCGCTTTCACTTCTAGAGGTTTAGAGAGTCATTTGGCTATAGGACTATCAGATGGCAATTTAAGTATTGTGAAATTTCCAAATATGGATATGTGGGATCATTTGGAAGGCACTGTATATGAAAGTGTAAATGTTGATCCAAGCAGTCTTATTAAAATAGAGTTCAGTGATCTCAGGCATCTAACATGGTTAGACACTTATCTTATTCTTGGGGTAATGCCTTGTGATGGTGATCAACCTTCTTTATATTCAGATTTCATTTCTAATAACTAGAGAAAGTGTCCTCTAATGGGTGAGAGAAATAATGAAGTGAGTATCCTTGTTGAAACGGAGCTTGTTTGCAACAATGTGGAAGAGGTGGAGCCAGGGTGTTTGTCATCTGGTGGTTGGGTTGTGAAGTCATCCATGCATACTGTTATAGAAAGCTCAGTGGTAGCCATTGCTACAAATCCTATGACAAAATGTGAAGCTTTCATTCAACTCGGGAATGGTGATATTGTTTCATACATGTCAAAAGAGGGAATAAATTTTGCACCTGCAGAGCTGTATAAAAGGCAACCAATTTGAAGGGGTTTTTTTCATATTTCCCATGGATGCATGCTATTCCTATTTATGATTATGGAAAGTTGAAGGTCTTGATATTTGGACTTGATGAAGATGGCAGATTGCAGGTGAATGGTCAGGTAATTTGTAGTATCTGTACTAGTTTTGCATTTTATGCAAGTGTTGCAGGCAAGGTACAAGAGGTGGTAACCCATCTTATTTATACTACAAGGCAGGACATGCTCATTGTGGAAAATATAGATGAAATATTCCATGGAGATGGACATTATGAGTTGATGGGAAATGGACAGTCACCTATAGGTTTTGGCAACAAGTTGCAAAGTGAGAATAAAATTATCAGGGAAGGAAATAATGACGGGCTCAAGGTATGGGAAAGGGGGGCAAAGTTGATTGGTATCATCAATGGGGATGAAGCTACAGTAATCTTACAAATAGTTCGTGGGAACTTGGAAACAATATATCCACAAAAATTGGTTCTTCTAGCCATTGCTGGGGCTTTGGTAGACAAGCATTTCAAAGATGCAGATTCATTAGTCAGGCAACATAGGATAAATTACAATATAATAGTTGATTACTGTGGTTGGCAATATTTTGTTGGAGCAGCAAGACATGTACCATTTGTTGATCAGGTTCCCTAACCTCCATTATATTAACCTGACACAGTATTGCCTCAACGTGTGCCATTTCTTGATGCTTATGCTTTGCAAGCATTAGATTCATATGCTTTTGCGTATTAGAGATAGGCTCTGCCTCCTGTTGATCCACTGCCTGTGAGGAATGGATTGTTATCTGATATTGATTATCATGTGGTAGATCCAGGGCTTGAATATTTACACCATAAAAGAGCAGGAGAACGTGTTTTAGAGCGGAATTATCTCGATTATGTGCTAAGAGAAGCTGATCACGCTAATGCTACCTTTTGTAGAGCTGACTCCGCATCTCCTCTTGGACGTTCATATTTGCTAGGAATCGATGACAAGTGTTTTAGCTATGAGATCAACAGCTTTGAGTTTTTAAAGGAGAGGTGGTAGTATTCAAATTATTCAACGAAAAAATGGCAACTATTTCAAGAACCCAAGGCATCTATAGGGCGCAGGTAGAGGATGAGTTGATCAACACCCCAGATTATCCCTGATTTCCAGCGATGTTTCACAACAGACTTTGGCAATTCAACTTGTGGCAGTAAATTAATTGTTCCTTTTTATTTTTGAGATTTAATTAGTTATTTTGTTATAATTTAATTTAGGTAATTTTACCGCATAAAAAAATATTTAGGTTTTTGTTTGTTTTTTCTATTATTTTGATTCCTATGTTTAGGAATCAATAATTTAATATGTAATATTATATATAGGATTATTTTTAAAACATAGAGATTTGATTTTTGCAACAGGAAGAAGCATTTGGACTGTGTAAAATTTTATTGAATATCATAATAATGCAGTTTTTGCCCTTTAGGCCTTGGATTTATCACGGTGCTTAAATGTTTAGTATGTTTTTTTCCTATAATTTATTTACACATTATGTTTTTCTCCTTTGTTTCAACATTATATAAGTGATATGTTAGGGATTCATCCATAATGACGCTCCTTTCATGATGATTTTGTTGTTAGTTGTAATGGTAGTCTTAGCAGAATTCATCCATTGGTAGATGCTCTATTGAGCAACCTCATTATTCTCTTTCATCTAAAGTTGTTGTTGCATATCCATCCTTTGTTTGATGCCTACAGGGCATCGAGCTTTCTCCCCTATGCTACTCACACTCACAATCTTTATCTAGCTGAACATGGCACTTAATTTGCCCCAATTTTGCTGGTAGAAACTGGCATCGACTCCATAGCCCAATCATCCTTTATTTTGTTGTTTTGACCCAAAAAATTCAACCAAAAACCCTAGAGCTACTATACCTAGCCCAAAATCCATATTTGATTCAGTCATCTCAACTGAGATTTACAAGGAGAGAGCCCTCTCCTGACCTGGTAGGGCTAGCTACCAGGTTAAGCTTGGTTTGTGGTTATCCTAAGATTACCTCCCTTCAGCCTGAGGTCAATCTAGGCTCTAACATATTGGCGACCATACTGGAGAAGAGGTGACAGATCTTCTCTGGGAAATATCATTCAAGTTGCAGATCTGATTACTGATGATGGACATCAATCAGACACATGAAGGCTGAAATCATCCACCTGATGACTCCAATGTTCAAGATCCTGAGCTGACTTCACTGCCAAATAATCCAGTTTTCAGAACGTTGATGGTAATCACTGATGATAGGGTATGTGGAAAATCCGTTATCTAGTGAAATGTTATTGATTTTAAGGGATGAGATAGCAAAATTTCAGATTGATCAGAGTTTTTTAACATCATTGTTTCTTAGCTTGAAATCCAGCCAACTCACACCTGAGAATAAATATTGTTTGCTTGGCTTAGTGGTTGAAAAATTGGAAAATGAAATTGAATTATTGGATGTTCAAATTAAATCACATGAGTTCCAAGACCCTAAATAGTTCTTGGAAACTCTCCCTCCGCCCAAAGAAGAAAAGATAAGGCTGCCCTTGGATGGTTGGGTTGAAGGATGTTATGATTTATAGCAAGGATATGACAATCTCCAAACAAAATCATATGTTAATGATCTGGGGCAGCAGATAGAATCTCGTTTCTATGATCCCATAGCAGCATATATGGAATATATTTTTAAGTTGAAAGAAAAACCAGGTTGCCTTTTATAGAGCTAGAGGTACTATGGGTATATATTGTTGGTAGGATTTCCAACTATGTTGTGGTTCAAACACTATCAAACAATAGAATCATTGTCACAATTGCTTGAATGGTTGTTCTGGAATTATAGCAGTACTTGATCTTTTGATTTTGCATCAAAGTAGGGTAGATTTGTAAATAAATAAGCTGCCAAAGGCATCATGTCAGTTTCCAATATTTGTTTATGTACAAGTTGCAGTATGTGTATGTTTGGATTGGTATGAGTTGTTTTGAGTTTGTAGCTGTTTGACCGTATTGCCCAATGGATGAGGCACTTGGTCTATGGTGTTCTTGACACCTCCAAGGAGCTGCCATCCCCAATGGAGCCAATGTTAGTTTCGGTCTTCACAGCCTATCACCAGAGATCAACATGAGCTCTTACTATGTCTGGTTTTGTCAGATGTTTTTCACATGATATTCAGCACAAAACATGTCATAAGTCTATCCATCAAGAGCAGCTCGGAAAGAGATTTCCAACGGTATATCACACTCCAAAAACTGGCGCCCGGATCAGAAGATATGACCGAGTGAATGGTTGAGTCAAAGATCTCCCGTGCAGCAATTCAGGTATTGAATGATCTAGAAGAAGCTAGGATATGTCAGTGGTTGGTCTTGTGGCTAGATTGTGATAGAGAAAGAGAGAACATATTCTTTGAGGTCTATTGCCATGTGGCTAATCCCAATCTCAACATATGGTGAACTTGTTCTACTTTGATTGAAAGAGATATCCATGAATCTGTGCATAGGGCACTGTACATCATTGACAAGGATATTGTTGGTGAAAATTTTCTAGCTGCTAGTCTCAAGGTTCTTGATGTGCCAGCAAGGGTGACAAAGATTGCTAATATGGAGATAATTTGTTTTTCAATAGTTATTTCTCTCTCATCACATTCCCGTCAAAGGAATAACTTTACTCTGTCTCTGCATTCTAATTAAATAGGGGAACAAAGATGTTTCGACTAGAATGATCAATGATATATGTAGCAAGTTGTTTTTACATCCAAGATATTGTACATGACCAGCAGGTTGTTCTTCAATGTTCAAGCAATAAAAAGAGCTTACTTTTGGTAGTATTGATATTATTTTGACAAAATATCTATCGGTGAAACGTTGATTACTCTAGCTGTGAATAAATTGCTCTCAGAGGGCCAAACTTCTTATCATATTGAGCGCTTTAAAAGTTTCACTTAGCATTTCATCTGGTGATCAATTATGGGTTACGTACTACATTCTAAGAGAATTTCATAAATGGATGGTGTTTTCACCTCATTCAGCTCGAAACCCATTGAGGGTAATTATAATTGTGTTGGTGCTCACACTAACTACAGTACTAAAATCAATAGGGGAAGAAGGTGGAATTAAAGTAACAAAACTTGAATATTACTATAGATGCTGGAAGAGTTCAAGGTTTGGCTATTGGTGTTCACAAATTTTCAATTGTTATTCTTCATATGGTTATTGCTCTTGCAGTTGGTCCATGGATATTTTATTTGGAGGGACTATAGCAGATGGGATTTCTGGCTTATCCAGTCCATTTTGTCAAGTGTGGGTTTCATGGCGAGGAGATGGAAAGTACTTTGCGACATTGCACTGTTCAGGCAATTCTAAAGGCTTGCAGTGACTCTGAATTTGGGAAAGAGAGTCTGGGACATTTCATTCCTCTTCTACAACCTAACTCTTTTATGGAGGCAGCTATGGATTGGATGCCCAACGGAGCCAAAGTGGTGACTACTTGTAATACAAGAAAAACTAAAAATTGTGCTTCAGTTGCCTTCTTTGAGAAAAATGGCCTAGAGAGAGGTTCATTCAACATATATGGAACAACAGAAGCCAAAATTGACATGTTGAAGTGGAACTATAACTCGGAGCTGCTTGCTGCATTGGTGAGATATGATGAGTGGTCTAGCATCCAAATTTGGAGTTTTAGTAATTATCACTGGTATCTGAAACAAGAATGGAGGTACTTGGGAAAGAACAACTTAATGTTTGCTTGGGACCCAGAAAGACCAATGCGTGCTATTTGTTGGACTGCATATGGATTAGTTCATTTGCTAAATCTCTGTTGGAGTAGTGTTGTTTATGATGAGTCTATAGCCATTGTGATTGATGGTGTGAATGTTCTTGTCACACCACTATATTTATCTCTTATGCCACCTCTCATGTCTCACTTCAATGTCAAGTTTTAGTCTATATTCAGAGTGTCACTTTCACTTCTAGAGGTTTAGAGAGTCATTTGGTTATAGGACTATCAAATGGAAATTTAAGTAATTGTGAAATTTCCAAATATGGATATGTGGGATCATTTGGAAGGCACTGTATATGAAAGTGTAAATGTTGATCCAGGTAGTCTTATTAAAATAGAGTTCGGTGATCTCAAGCATCTAACATGGTTAGACACTTATGTTATTCTTGGGGTAATGCCTTGTGATGGTGATCAACCTTCTTTATATTCAGATTTCATTTCTAATAACTAGAGAAAGTGTCCTCTAATGGGTGAGAGAAATAATGAAGTGAGTATCCTTGTCGAAACAGAACTTGTTTGCAACAATGTGGAAGAGGTGGAGCTAGGGTGTTTGTCATCTGGTGGTTGGTTGTGAAGTCATCGATGCATAATGTTATAGAAAGCTCAGTTGCAGCCATTGATGCAAATCCTATGACAAAATGTGAAAAGAGGGAATAAAATTTTCACCTGAAGATCTGTATAAAAAGCAACCAATTTGAAGGGGTTTTGTCATATTTCCCATGGATGCATGCTATTCCTATTTATTATTATGGAAAGTTGAAGGTCTTGATATTTGGACTTGATGAAGATGGCAGATTGCAAAGTGAGAATAAAATTATGAGGGAAGGAAATAATGACAGGCTCAAGGTATAGGAAAGGGGGGCAAAGTTGATTGGTATCATCAATGCGGATGAAGCTGCAGTAATATTACAAATAGTTCATGGGAACTTGGAAACAATATATCCACAAAAATTGGTTCTTCTAGCCATTGCTGGGGATTTGGTAGATAATCGTTTCAAATATGCAGTTTCGTTGGTCAAGCAACATAGGATAAATTACAATATAATAGTTGATTACTGTGGTTGGAAATATTTTGTTGGAGCAGCAAGAAATGTACCATTTTTTTATCAGGTTCCCTAAGCTCCATTATATTGACCTGACACAATATTGCCTCAGCGTGCGCCATTTCTTAATGCTTATGCTTTGAAAGCATCATATTCATATGCTTCTGCGTATCAGAGACAGGCTCTGCCTCCTGCTGATCCATTTTCCTGTGAGGAATGGATTGCTACCTGATATTGATTATCATGTGGTAGATCCAAGGCTTGAATATTTAAATCGTAAAAGAGCAAGAGAACATGTTTTAGAGCAGAATTATCTCGATTATGTGCTAAGAGAAGTTGATCATGCTAATGCTGCCTTTTGTAGAGCTGACTTCGCATCTCCTCCTGGACGTTCATATTTGCTAGGAATCGATGACAAGTGTTTTAGCTATCAGATCAACAACATTGAGCTTTTGAAGAAGAGGTGGTAGTATTCAAATTATTCAACGAAAAAATGGCAACTATTTCAGGAACCCGAGGCATCTACAGGGAACAGGTAGAGGATGAGTTGATCAACACCCCAGATTATTCCTGCTTTCCACCGATGTTTCACAACAGACTTTGGCAATTCGACTTGTGACAACAAATTAATTGTTACTTTTTATTTTTGAGATTTAATTAGTTATTTTGTTATAATTTAATTTAGGTAATTTGACTGCATAAAAACATATTTAGGTTTTTGTTTGTTTTTCTATTATTTTGATTCCTATGTTTAGGAATCAATAATTAATATGTAATATTATATATAGGATTATTTTTAAAAGATAGAGGTTCGATTTTTGCAACAACAAGAAGCATTTTGACTGTGTAAAATTTTATTGAATATCATAATAAAGCAGTTTTTGCCCTTTAGGCTTGGGATTCATCACGGTGCTTAAATGTTCAATATGTCTTTTCTCCTGTAATTCATTTACACATTATGTTTTTCTCCTTTGTTTCAGCATTATCTAAGTGATATGTTAGGAATTCGTCCATAATGATGCTCCTTTCAAGATGATTTTGATGTTAGTTGTAATGGTAGTCTTAGCAGAATTCATCCATTGCTAGATGCTATGTTGAGAAGCCTCGTTATTCTCTTTCATCTAAAGTTGCTACTACAGATCCATCCCTTTTTTGATGCCTGCAGGGCAGCGGGCTTTCTCCCCTATGGTACTCACATTCACAATCTTTATCTGGCTAAACATGGCACTTAATTTGCCCCAAGTTTTCTGGCAGAAACTAGCATCGACTCCATAACCAAATCATCCTTTCTTTTGTTGTTTCGACCCAAAACTTTCAACCAAAAACCCTAGACCTACTATACCTAGCCTAAAATCCATATTTGATTCAGTCATCTCAACTGATATTGACAAGGAGAGAGCCCTCTCTCGACCTGGTAGGGCTAGCTACCAGGTTAAGCTTGGTTTGTGGTTATCCTAGGATTGCCTCCCTTCAGCATGAGGTCAATCTAGGCTCTAACATATCCATTATCAGATCTCATAATAAGAAGTCATTATGATCCTGATCCATCATTAGATCTCATCCATCATCAAAGACTGAGGTGGATACTTAGTTCAGATCAAGCAAAGCATCAAAAACCCATAACATGCATATTTTCTTTTGATCTAACACTTCATAAGATATTCATTACTTATACATTTAGCCCTTGATCTTCTCCTCCTTATATACTTGGATCATTTGTCAATACCTTGGACCAAATACCTAGGGTCAAAACCATGAACCAAATACCTCGGACCAAATACCTAGGGTCAATACCATAGACCAAATACCTCGGACCAAAACCTTCATTTTCCAATCATGTACGTGCTTTTTCTTCCTGTGGGAATGTGTGTATACATATACGCTCCTTTTGTTCCGTGGACCAGCGTGTATATGTTGTTTTTACTAAGAGGACCTGCGTATACTTCTTAGACTACTTTTCATCAACCTTTTCCTTCACCTGCATTATTCTGATCAAAAGACCTTAGTTCCATCTTCCTGTTCTTCTGTAGCAAATCCCTGTTACCTTTGAATAGACCTGTTACACTCTAATTTTCCATATTACTTCTGAAATGATTCCTTTGAAAATGCCATGAATTTTGTCACATTTGTAAACACAATTGCCATGCATTCTGTCACATCTGATATCTCTCCTGTAGTTCATCTAGTTATGTAGATTAATCTAGTTACCATACACAAGTGAGTTGTTCTACTACAAGTGGGTTTCCATCAAGTACAACACATGCGTCATAATGCCAACACTCCTAAGATTTTATCAGGGCCTGACCCTGCTAGCTAAATACAGTTATATCTATGCATGTTTGCGTAACAAATATAATAAGCATTGCACCATCTCTCATGTTATAGACATTTTTGTGCCTTACAGCTATAAGCATGAAATGTCCATAATCCAAGGGATCCAAAGTCCCTAAAGATGTTGTTACTGCTCCTAAAGGAACAAGGTCAACCAATGACAGCTCCTCCCAGAAGTTCTCCACCAGAAATTGCTCAAAACTAGTCAAATCAGGATCAATTCAGAAGATCCACTAGCTGCCTGCGTTGCAAAGCACCCAAATACACTAGCTGGGTGCGTTGCAACGCACTTGAATGCACTACCCAGGTGCGTTGAGCGGCAAATGACAAGTGGCAGAGTCATTCAACGAAGTGGAAAGACCATGGAAGCTTCCAGAATCTTCTCCAATGACACTTGCCTCACTGAATTCGACCAAGTGATGAGTAAGAGGCTCTCAGTCTCCAAGTGGAAGCAAGAATTGACAGAGAGAAGCCACAATTCAAAACATAAGATGACTCATCCTCTCTGCTTACATCTATATATGGATCCCTCATCCCAGAGATCCGGAGGCTGGAATTTTGTACTTTGCAGAGAATTGTTGTTGGTTTGAGATTGAGATTAGTACATTGGGTGATTTATGCTTTGTTGGAGGAGAGGAAGGGATTCCTTTGCTGGGAGGTAGATGCTGGATCGGGACTCACTTGGTTGTATCTCCTCTTGGACTTTCTTATCATATCAATAAAATTATTTGAGTTTCTCCTACATGCTATGTATCAATGATGTTTTGTTATATTTGCATGTTTAGCTTAATTTGATCCTGAGCTTTTTATGAATGTATATCTATATCTTCGTGTAGTTTCTCTCTCTTGTGATCTTGCAGGAATTCGGTGAAGCTAGGCCGGTAAGGGAGCAGGGAGCTGGGAGCTATTGAAGAGAGGAGTGATTGGATCAATAAACTAGCGAAAGACACAGGTTAGTTACATCCTTTCTCCTCATTTACATTTCATAAAGAAGAATACTCAAGTACTTTTCCTTGTTTGTTGCTAAGGCACTATCACACCTTAGAGTGGGATAGGGGCATTCTGAATGGATACTTTTCCCAACAACATCTCCTAAGCTCATCAAGGCTTTGGCCCAACTTGAAATTATATGGATATTTAGACACACACACACACACACACACACACACACATATATATATATATATGTACTTAAAATGTTATCCTTCCTGAGCTTTATAGTGCTAAAACAAGGCTTGGTAGCCAATACCTGTAAGACATTTTCCCATTCAATCATACTTAAGCCCATTGGGCCAGACAAGATGATGTAAATTGACCTTTCATATAGGCATCATGATCAATCCAATTCCATGGTTATGGTACTTTGTAATTCCGACTAAAACAACATCAAACCTATTTAAAAATAGTCTCTAAACAACTCCATCATGTCTCTCGACATTTCCATGCATAATTCATTAACTCATTCATTAATCATAAAGTAGATAAAGCAACATTTCGCTGCATACACAAGGATCCATGTTAACTCATAATATATTTTAGACGAAAAGATCCTTAATGCTCAAACAAAAATATCCTCAGTTAAGTATAACAATCATATTGAGGAGTGTCACACACACCATAGAAGAATAATTGAGTGCTTAACAAACATATGATAAATAATGAAATTAACCAAGAGTATATCTACAATTACAGGGATCTCCAGATCCTTCATACCATAAGAATAATTGCATACAAATGTCTCAACATATCACATAATATTACACATCCGTCATGAATGCAAGAAACCACATTCCCCATTATAACACAAGCATTAGACCAAAACATTGAATTAATACCAATACAAGATTTAAACCAACACATCATACATATGATTAACATTCAAGGTACAAGGAATGAGTATACACTTATCTTAGAAGATGTGCTCAACAATTGAGATTGGGACTTCAACTCTCCACTCAACCTTAGACACACTGCAATCAAGCATTTCTTGTAGTAGCTATCCCCAAGCCAAATTCTAGAGCTTAAGGATTAGTGCTTAATGGATTAAACCAACTGTTTCATCTGAAACAATGATTATAGAGGACCATCCACCTCCACCCACTAGATATTCATGCAACCAAAATATCATAATGAATCCATAGGTCCATTACCTTCACCCTTAAACTACTTTAATCAAAATTATAGCTCTACCATTACAGGATGAAATAGGGGAATCCAAAGGCTCTCTCCTCCACCCACCAACTTATCAAAGGAGTCCAGAGGTGTCCCACCTCCACTCTTTTCAAAACAAGGGAAACCATAGGCTTATACCTCCACCCTCAATTCAATAAGAGGATCGATAGGCTTATACCTCCCCCCTCAAATCAGGAAGGGAAGCCATAGGCTTATACCTCCACCCTCAAATCAACAAGGGAATCTAGAGGTTTATACCTCCAACCTAAAACCAAAAGGGGAGTCCAAAGCTCATTGTAAAAACCAAGAAAACAAGAAGAGGGGGCTAAATAAGTCTCCTTCTAGGAATACAAGGAAAATTCCTCCACCCAAGCTATAAAGGGAATCTAGAGAAAACCATCTCCACCCTCTAGTATTACAAGGAATCTAGAGAAAATTGTTCTCACGTGAGATCTATTATTCTACCTCCTCATTAACAACCAAATGATGGCTCTACTCCCTAAATTTTGATATCAACATAGATATTTCTACTCCTTTTCCTTTATGTGCTATTTCTTTTCTTCCTCTACAATGCAGTCATTCCTTCTCTATACTTCCTTAGAGATACTTCTCTTATTATTGTTCAATTGCACTCTCTTGTGTTCTCTGTTTTCTCTGTATCCAACGGTTTCTCCTCAATGTGTGAGAAACAAAATTATTTTCCAGAATGTTGTCCTCCCCAGTGCATGAAATGTGAGGATCTCCCCTCTATTACAAATTTGCAACCACTTTTGCTTGCATGGGAAAATATTAGTTGTTTCCTTCCCCCAGCTCAGTCATGGTGGTTAAAACTTCACATGGTTGTAGGGATGTTATTGCATCAACTCCTTCCACTTCTTCTTTTTTGACTTCAGGCTGTCCCAGTTGTCAGTGTAACCCATCCTCCTTAAAATTTTCCTCTCTTCCTTATGGATTATCCAAGGCAGGAATGGCTCTTCTATACTTATTTCATGCTCAATTAATTTATAAAAACTATCTATTTAAGGCACACCTACCAACCTTCTATGGTTGTCATGAAATCAATCAAGGTTCCTTCAAATCCCAAGCAATCTCCTTCCTCAAACTTTGGAATCTGTGTCCCAATTCTCAAGACTTTAATTATAATCAAATATATGAAATATTTTTAATGAAGGGGAATTAGCCTGGGGTTGTCACAAGTTACTAGGGGATGAAATTGACATATCATAGTTGAGTAAATGGTTATATGATATTTTATGAATATTGTAATGGCATAATAAAAGGATTCTAGGCACATAAACTATCACATATGTGAGAGAAACATACATGTATCTTATTGCATTATTCCCTTGATTGTATGGTGAGGAAGATTGTTCATAGTTAATAGGTGTGTGGTTGCTACTAGCTTACATAGTAGCCAAACTAAGAGAATTATTCAATTGGGTATCCATTTTATCCAACCAACTTATATTATGAATGAGAGAGTTTATAAGGAAAATGAAAATCCTTTTGTTGTACCTTCCTTTTATATGGATTCTTCTTTATTAGATGTTGCATATGACACAAGCTTATTTTTGGGCATTAAACCAAATTAAAATTTTTTAGAGGCCATTGCACATGTCTATTTTAATATTTTATGGGATAATAAATATAAGAGGTCATATACAATCATTTTCCATTATTTCTTGACACAATTGTATTGCATCATTTTTTATTAAGAGTGTCATAGATTAACCGTTGATGCAAATAAAATTATAGGCTATATTGTTAATTGGTATATGGAAGAATACCTAACTTTGCAGTGCAACTAGAATGCCTCACCTTCTAACCAAGTGTGTGCCAAATAGTAGCTTGTGAGACGATTATGCAAGGATACAACACATTATTAAAGAAAGCAACGAAAATGACCTTTATTCCATACAAGTTAAGTCATTATTTCATAAAATATATGAACAATGTAAGGAAATAAGTAGCCACCAATCTAAAGTGTAGCTTCTCATTAGGCCAACGAAGAAGGCATGACCCCAAGGGCCCAGTTGCTAAGCATTATGATCAAGTTTTTATAGCTTGATTTTATGGTGACGAGAAGTGGGAAGATGAATAATCCTTTGAAAATGATTTTGTTAGTATGAGGTGTTATAAATACATTAAAAAATCATATAATCATTTTTAAGGCTCTGTCCATTTTGGAATATATGGTATAAATATAGAGAGAGGAATAGTTGTGGAGAGAGATAAGAGGGAAGCTAAAGAAGCTAGGAGGCCATAAGAAATCAAACTATAGGAAGAAGCAATGTTAAAGGATACTCTTAAGAAGTAGCTTAGGCCACAATAAGACTGGGAACTATAGAGAAAAAAAAAAGGATGAATTATAATCCAGGTGGAAGGTTGTTGAAGAAGAGTACAAAAATAAAGAGACAAAGAGAAAATGAAGAGTTAAAAGGGATATTGGAAGAGGAGAAGGTTCATTAATAATTGGAAACCAAAATTAAAAAAGAATAATAACAATGCGTGGTCGTCAAGGAACAAAGAAGAAAATTAGAATAGTTGTAACAAGAGACAAGTTAAAACAAAGGTATGAAGATAAGTTGCAACAAGAGACAACTACAAAGAAGAAAAGCACAATATAGTGGACATCAAAAGAGTAACTAGATCAACATTGTACAAGACCAATGAAGGAAGTCATTGATTTTACTAAGGATAAGGAGACCATGCCTAAATTAGATGTTAAGTATAAAGGAAATGTTCCTAAGTTAGACAATAAGGTTGAAGAAAGTTCCCTTGAAGAAAAATACCATCCTCAAAAGCCATAGGTAAAGAAAGAAATTAATAAGGGAAATAACTAGAAATGGATAGGTTTTACAACCCGAGAAGCCTGAATAATATCATATCATGGGGTGTCTATTAAGAGAAAATTATCACTAATGCGAGCAAAAATATACATTAAGTAGTGGAAAGGTTTAACACTACTCACAATTAGGAAAAAGATATATCAAAAGGTTAGTGGGTTAGCCATATTGCAAAAAAAATATAATACCAAACAAAATAGAAACAAAAACCAAAAAAATGAACATGAATAAAGTATATATTTATTACCAATGGCAAGGTACAAAGGAATTTATGAGATACTCAGAAGAACCGGCCATTATGAGATGCTCAGAAGAACCGGCCATTGGTTAACTCATTCTCTATCTCCTCTAGAGGGTCCTTATTGATCCTTTTTGGGATCTCTCTCTCTACCTGTTATGTAGGTGTAAAAAAATGCTTTCAATATTGAATTTGCCATAATAACTTGGTTATGAATTTTGTTAACTCCTTTCAATGTAGACCCATGGCCTCTTTATATAATGGATATTAAATCCAAATAATGTAATAGGTTCATGCACCAAAGGCCTATTTATTTTTATTATAAAATCTTTAGAGAACTCATGCTTTATTGTGACTTTTGGTCTCCAACCAGGGATATGAGACCGACTCATAGGAGCATACCTGGCATTCATTCTTGCAGTGGAACTCATCTTATAACTTCATCAAGTTACTGATCTTCTAGCAGTGGAGTCACCTTCCAATTTCTTATTTGATGTGTGGAGTCGCCAAGGTAGTTTTGCAGCCTCAAAAAACCTTCTGAGCTCCTGCTACCTTCAGAAGTTCAGCTTCATGATTTCGGGAATGAATAGACTTCAGGCTCCCGGCAGACGCACCAAAATGTTATCTCAAAATCAGGCCCTGGAAGGCTGCTGACCAGGAAGACTTCAAGTAACTATTTCAGACCTACTTTAGGTTGAGGCTTAGCCTCCTCAACCTGAGAGGGCTCTCTCTAAATGGGTTAATGATTTTGTTTAAGATAAGATGGCTAACTCTTTGTGATATATCTGTGATAAATATGGATGCTGGAAAAACATTAAACAAGTTTCCATTGGGCCTATGGAGTCAACAACACCTCAGTAAACAATGATACTGCCTTTACATAGAAATCAGGGCATTCAGCATTTGAGTATTCAGAACATAACACATATGGAACCACAGCTCATAAATGCATACAGTAAATCAGAGCACAATCAGTGAATTCTGAGTGATTATACATCTATGCAACTGTAAAAGACATTAAGGAAAGGATAAAATCACACATTCTGAACATAGAAATCCTTCATGAATCCTGAGAAGTAAAGCAGCCAAATTATATTACTGAAACTCTATCTTTACATAAGCCAAAACAATGCTCTGCCATAAAGTTTTCCAACCTGGTGTACATCAGCTCTTCTTCTATATATAGAGCTCTTTACATGCTTGGATTCCTTCCTCCATCATGAGGGGAATTCTAATTTTCCATCAGTGACCCCTATTCTAACCATAAAACTAACTTTTTAATACAAAGGACAGCTAACTAGGAGTCCTAGAGACCTAATACAACTAGGAGTGTAACTCCTTATTATGACTAAAAAAACCTTATCTAAACATTTAAAACATTATTTGACACCTAAAAATCCATGAAGTCGAATTTTATGAAGCCCATAACCTTCCATCTGGCCCCTGATGACTCATCCTTTTACTGTTCCTAGAAACTAGGAGACTATCCCTTGCTCTGTTCTGGCTGAAAAATAGGTCTTGGGACAGAGCTCATAACTTCTCGTAAAAAATGTATTTGGAAAAAATGAAGGAGGTTTTTGTGAACCAATCCATTTTGAACAAAAAAATCTCTTGGTTTTTTGAAAAACTACTCCAGCTGCCCAGAATCGATCCTTGAAGAAGACGTGTAAAACAAGAAATTTTGATTTTTTGAAAAACTGCACCTACAGCAGTTTTGTAGCGCAACTTTGGTCACCCGTTTCTCCCAGCTCATAATGAATTTGAGGAAACTGAAGGAGGATTTTTTGAATTAATCCATTTTGAACAAAAACCTCTCTTGGGTTTTTTAAACATCGTTCCTACCACCCAAAATAAGTCTTTGAAAAACAGTTGTCAAACAGGAGATGAAAAACTGCACCTACAGCAGTTTCGTAGCGCAACTTTGGTCACCCGTTTCTCCCAGCTCATAATCAATTTGAAGAAAGTGGAAGAGGTTTTTTCACTTTAGTATCTTAGGAATGAAAACCTCTTTCACTTTTCAGAGAGTAGTTTTCCACTGCTCAGAAACTCTTCTAGAAGTTGACTGGTAGAAACTAGGAGACAAAGTTCCTCTTTTCTAGAGTTTCTTTTTATTCTTGTCTTCGACCTTCTGCTACCTATTTTGCCCTTGCTGGATGTTTAAACCTTGTAAATACTCCCTTTCAGAAATCATTCTTAACAAATATTTGCTTTTTGTCTCTCAAAATTGGTCCATCAAGTCATAATATGCAGCTACAGCAGTTTCGTAGCGCGCTACGAAACTGCTGTGTATTAGGCATCACCTACAGCAGTTTCGTAGCGCGCTACGAAACTGCTGTGTAATTCCAAAAACACAGTTTAATGCTGAAATTTAGTTTTCTTGAGCTTTCTTGTCCTTGAAATGACTCTTCCATATGACATGAGGCTGTTCAAAACTAAGTAACTTTACACCATTCTTCAAGGAAAACTTCAAAGATAGTCTATATCAAATTTAGGATTAAGCCTTACTTGCTATGTAGTTTTTCTTGGTTGAGGATGGCCTTCAGGCTGATTTAGCTGTATCTTCAGATCTTTGATTTTCTTCTTGAGTGGCAACTGTTTCAATCTTTGATCTCTACCTCACTTGATAGCTGCCTCGCTTGGTGTTTAATGAATTCAAATTGGAAGCTTGCAGATTTGTTCTCATGCAATGAATACAATTATCATTATGACTGTGAATACCTGGCTCTTCTTGAAACTTGCAACCATCAAACTAATGTGAGCGGTTTTGAAATCAGAATTCTTAAGTGATAACAGAACTTACAATATCATAGGCTTGAGAGAACTATACATATATGTTATGGCATTGTTATTTGATTGTATAGTGAGGAAGATTATTCATAGTTCATAAATACAAAGTTTCCACTAGCTTACATAGTAGCCATGCCAAGAGCATTGGTCAATTAGGTAGCCATTTTATCTAACCAACTTGTATTATAATTGGGAGAGTTTATAATGCAAAGGAAAAATATTGTGTTATACCTTCCTTTTATATGGATTCTTAAGATGTTATGTGTGCCACAAATATATTTTTAGGCCTTAAAATCAATTAGGATGTTTCATAGGTCGATGTTACATGTTTATTTTCATATTTTATGGAACTTAAAATAACGAAGGTCCTATTCAAACATTTGTAACTATTTAATGGCATAGTTGTATTGCATCAATTTTTGGTAAGAGTGTTCTAGATTAACCGTTGATACAAAACAACTTATTATTAGTAATTGGTATTTGCAAGAAGTCCTAACTTACATAAGGATTTGTGATGAAACTTCAATGCCTCATATTTTTCCTAAGTATGTGTGAAATAAGAATTTTTTAGGTGAAGCAACTTATCAAACAATTATGTAAGGGTTCATTGTTTCATTGTTAAAGAAAGGAAATAAAATAACCTTTATCCCTTATGGTTTCAAGCTAATTCATTATTTCATAAAGGATTTTAAACATGTAAGGTAAGACGTAGCCAACGATATAGAATATAACTTGCCATTGCGACAATTAAGAAGGCATGACCTGAAGGGCCCAATTGCTAAGCATTGTAATCAAGTGTTTAGAGCTTGGCCTTACATTGATGAGAAGTCGGAAGTTGAATTATACTTTGAAAATTTTTGTGACTAGGTTCTTAGAAAGATATAGAAAACCCTCATATAGCAAATTTTAGGGCTTTTCCCGTTGATGAATGGATTGTAGAACTACAAATAGGCTTAGATATGGAGAGAGCTAGGAGGGAAGTTGAAGAAGTTGGGATGTTGGAAAAAATAATAATAAAGGAAGAAGTATAGTTAAAGTCTACTCAAGAGGAGAAGGCTAGCCTAAAATGAGAGCAAGAACTTTAGAGAAAAACATTGGAAGAATTAAGAAGAAACAACAAGAAGATATTTTGCAAGAGGAAGGATATTGAGATAGAATATATAAAGAAATATTTGTAGAGACAAAGGGAATTGGAAGAGTTAGAAATGACATTGGAAGTGAAAAAGGTTCAATAATAAAAGGAATCTAAAAATAAAGAAGAAGACTGGAAACATGTAATATTCAAGGAACAAAGAATGAAACTACAAGAGTTGCGAGAAGAGAAGAGCTAAAGGAAAGCTAGAAGAAGAGGAGATGAAGGAAAGACATGAGAAAAACTTGCAACAAAACACAACTGCAAAAGAATATAGCAGAATAAAGTAGACATTAGAAGAAAAAAGTATAAAAATGTACAAGATCAGTAAAGGAAGTCATTGATTTGATTGAGGATGAAGATATTGTTCCTAAACCAAATGATATCAATGAAGAGGATGTGAATAATTTGGACAATAAGGTTGAGTAAAGTTTCCCTAAAGCAACTGATCAAACTAAAAAGCTAGAGGTAAAGAAAGCAATTGATAATACCAACTAACTAGAAATTGAGAAGTTTTATACCTTGAGAAGCCCTAAGAATATTATATCATGGGGTGGCTAACCAATTCTACATCCCCTAGATGAGATTATTGATCTAGAGTAGTCTTCTTATAGACAATAGAAGTAGGCCATTTCCAAAATAACATAAAAGGGAAAGATGAGAGATGCATATAGTGCAATAATTTGTATTATAAAAGAGCATCTGCTACATTTTAAGACAGAACAACTCAATGATGTACTCTCTACTAGAGTGGTGATTTTGCATGCCATTAATTCCAAATCCAAAGCTAATAAGAGAAAGGTGGAAAGTATGAAGAGGAAAATTACATCTTGATGAAACTAGATGATTTAATGCAAAGGGTCCCAAAATAATGTGTCTAATTTTGTTGAAGATTTTTTGGAGGAGGTTAGGATGCATGAGAAGATTAAAGTGGATTTTATAACCAAGGTGATGGAGCTTCAAGAAGAAAACCTACAATTGTTAGTGATACACAAAGAAATCCTAAGATGGAATGAAAATAAAGCTATTATATAGGAACAAATTAAATATATCAAGGAGATCCAGAAAGCCTCTCATAAAGAATATCATGACAATAGGATTTTGATAGAAAAGGGATTAGCCAAAATCTTAAGGTTGTGTAATATTGGGAAATGAGATATAATATAACAAAATAAAGCTAATGATGAATGGTCATCATGCTTAAGACATATAATTATGTGTATGGCATCATTTCTTAGAATCATTTACCTAGTTTTGGTCAACCTGAAGGGATTAGCCAGAATGTTAAGGTTAGAGAAGGGATTAGCCAAAATGTTAAGGTTAAAGAAGGGAATTTAGCCAAAATGTTAAGGTTAGTGTAATATTGACAAAATTAGATATAATATAACAAAATCAAGTCAATAATGAATGGTCATCATGCTTAAAACATATAATTATGTGTATGACATCATTTCTTAGAATCATTTACCTAGTTTTGGTCAACCTAAAGGGTTTTGGATGGTAGAGGAGGTGTTAGTTGAGCTTAAACAAATTGTTGATAAAAGGGAGCATGACATCAAGGGAATAACTTAAAAAGTGTGTGACGACATTTAGAAATATCTTATTGGTGAAGTTAATACAATGGCTAGACTAGAGTTGATTATTCTAAAAATATAAAAGTATGTTAAGTGTCTTAAGAATGATAATGAGAGCCTTAGTTTATTGATAGATCACCATTTGTTCCCATACTTGTTCCTGTGCAAAGAATTGTTCAAGAAATAGGATACATATGATGCTAAACATACATTGACTTGTTGAGACCATCAAAGGTAAATTGGTATGCAATATTTTTAGCCTTTTCTATTTTTTTTTCTTGTACCATTTTTAGATGTAATTTTTTCTTATAAATTAAAGAACTATCCTCGACGAGGGGGGATTTTTGGCACAAAGGTGATTTTGCAAGGATTGTACTAGTGAAATATTTCAAATATTAACTCAGAAACTCTATTTGCAGTCAATAAATTTTGGTTTGTTGAAGATATCTATGCGCTCAGAGTTTATTATGGATTATTTTACTCTTCGTTAAATGCCACTAGATTCTAGTAATAATTTCAATATTATTAAGTTATATTATATGGTTGAATGAATTAGTGGGTCTCTTTAGTGAACGGTTGTTTTCTTTATTAGCTCATATTTTTCTATTTGGAATACTATAGAATTATTCCTATGTATTTTAATCATATAATTTTCATCTCTTTCTTTAATTAGATACTTTATGTTTCCTAAATATTATCTAGCAATAATAAATTCTCAATATGATTATTTCTTAAGGAATTAAAAACTATAGATTGTTTTTCATTGACTATTTTTGTAGATCACCATTAGTGATAGAATTCTTCATACTCATTAGGCTAGTTTATTTCCTACATTAATTCTTATACAAATATAATACCTAAAAATAATAGAAATAATTTTTAAAGCCCACTGAATATTTGTTGGACCATTAACCAAAAGGATTATTTCATACTCTTGGTTCATTTGGGTTGTTTATAAATCTATCCTAAAATAGATATGATTTTAATTTCTTTGGATGCTTTATCTATAATACTAACATATAGTTTAAATTCAACTACTAAGTCCTCAATAGAGCATGGATTATATTACCATGCCTTTTACTTTGGAAAATTTGAAAGGAATGGAATGAGAGGATATTTCAGAATGCCATCACCTCAGAGAAGTACAATTGTGATAAATTTACTTAAAGCATCAGAGAGGAAATTCATTTGCAACTCTAGAAAGAAGAGAATTGGAGAGCTGCCCCATTAGAGGCATCTATTATGTAACATCTTAACTTGGTTCCATGGAGAGGATCCCCCTCTCCCTCAACATGACATACTAATCCAGCCTCTTCCGACTTCTAGTCACTGACTCTAACAAGATTTATGAAACTCAATATCAATGGAGCT
Organism: Pinus tabuliformis; assembly: GCA_031772625.1. NCBI lineage: Eukaryota > Viridiplantae > Streptophyta > Pinopsida > Pinales > Pinaceae > Pinus > Pinus tabuliformis. The sequence goes on from CM062804.1 coordinate 711,415,229, forward strand.
TCAAAAGACAATCCAACTACTATGGGTTATGGAGGGGTTTTATATGATGATCAAGCCTCCATGCTCCTTCTATTTGTATGAAATCTAGGAATATACACTGATAATCTATTCAAACTTCAGCCATTACATCGAGGGCTAGATTGCTAACAAATATGGGATTCCAAAAATTGTTCATTAAAATAGAATCTCACGTAGTTGTTTCAATAATTAAGAAGATATTGAATGGAACTCACTCAAGCAAAGTAGCCATGAGATGGAGATTATAACACCTCATTTATATCATTTTAAGCCTTCTAATGGAAATTATAGGGGTATTTCTATCTCATGTCAAACATAAAGGAAATAAATTGGTAGATAAAAAACTAAAAATGGGTTGCTTAGATTCCTTTCAAGAATTCAACTATAGTTGGCAAGGATTTCCTTCATTGGGACACAAGAAATAATTTCAAGCTATAGCCATCAAAGATCTCATTCCCCCGGATGGGGTGAGGAGGGAAGCTATAATAGGACCTGTCACATAGATCCATGAGCATAGGTGACATGCCCCTTAGTCATAAATGTGGAGTGCAATCAATGTTTATGAGTCTTGAGGATTGGTGGTGTTGATGGTGTTGGACCCGCCAACATTCAGGGGATCTCCCTGATATGAAGTTCCAACTAGACCTCATACCATTTAGTGTAGGAGTCCCATCCGGTATGATGGCCTGGTTTCCATTATCTTAAATGTTTGCCTTAGTTCTTGCTTGTCAGCACATGGTAGTGGTATTCTTTGTCTTCGAACAATGAGGTTCATGTGCTTTGTGAGTGCTTAAAGTTACTTGTGTCAAGGTTCTTTCACTGCAGAGGGAGAGGATGGAAGTGAGTCTCAGGTCAAAAGGGAATAGTCTCAACTCTATCAAAGACACACAACTATTGACAAGGTTAATCCTCTCTGTGGACAGAGATGATCCCTCTAGCTCAATGAGTGGGACGAATAACTGAAGTGACAATCAGCTATACATATTCCTAGGTTACAATTGAAAATAAGAACGAAAGAGATAGCCTACCTTGTTCTGATTCTATTCCGACTTCTTTTGTTGAAGACTCTGAACCGCTAGCATCATGGGCTTGTTCCTGCTTCTCTCGATGTTTATGCACCTGCACAAGTGATCAAAACACAATGAAGCATTCGAAAACAAATATAAAATCCAATAACAACCTACTTAACTGATCAAGGAATGTCAAGCTAAATGATACATCAAACATATGCATTTTGGGAAGATGAACCAGCAGTTGTATATTATTAAGGAATAAAGGGAAGATTGCAACCAAAGCCTTGATGTTGAAAGGCTCTCCTTGAGTGGTAATCCAAGTCCAAGCCAAGAACTCTCCAAGAACTCCTTCTCCAAGTCAAATGAATCACCTTTAGGCAGAATCTTAGCATAAGGGTGCAAATAGACATAGACCAACCATTTGGGAATGGGAGAGGATGAAATTATAGGCTAGGAAAGGGAGTTAGGAATTCTATAAAGATACGATTAGGCCCTCATGGGATAAGACAAATATGCCAAGTTAGGATAATTTAACCTCATCTATCCGAAACAACCTCCACCTCACTGCTCTAGAAGCTTCTAGATCACAAAGCTTCTCATCCTCATTGGGAAAATTACCTTTCTGGGATCATCGCGGGTATGCAAGGGAAAAAAGTGATGCCATCACTGGTCAAGTACAGTGCAATAGGCAACCATCACTATTTTAAGCCTTATAAAGCGATGATTCTCATTTTATGGTTTTAAGAGCTATTTCTTCAAGCTCAAATCATTTTCCAATCAAAGTCTTAGGAGGGATTTGAGTTGTATACATGGATGAGTATACTGTATAATAGTCATGTTTCGAGCACTTCGGGGTATGTCACAGGGAATTGCAGGAGGTGAGACAAAATAATGTGTAACAGATGCCCTCTAAAGCATGAAGGCAAAAGGAGGAGTGATGGCTGAGATGCTTTACGAGCTTTCGGTAAGGACGAGGACACAACAATTAGGAGACCTACAAATCAAGGACACATATACATATACAAATCTGAGATAGAAACATGAATCTACAGCATGGACGTAGCCATTTGGATGATGAAGACTATATGAAAAGATCCATGCTATGGGTACTGCCATCCGAATGAGAAGGATCATTAGGAATATAAAGTCTGACGGTATGGTCAAACCCATTCGTATAGTAGAAAAATATATACAATCATGAACAACATATAACTCCATGCAACTAGAGTCATACTAGAAAAGACTCAGGGCCTTGTGCTCCATCCCGACCCAATCAACATACGAATCCTAACATGCGAATAAAAGTGTTGAAGTTGAACATGCTAGAAAACCACCTGATTACAACCAATGATATTGATCGTTAACAGGTACAAGAGAAGCCACCAATAATGACAATGGCTCTTAAGGTACAATAGTACAATCCGTGAATGTGATAATTAATTTGAAGTCAAACCCTCGTGGAATCACCGGATTGAAAGCCAATGATGAAGACCTGTCGTTGGATGTGAAGAACTTTCCATTAAGGCATGCAAGCTCTAAGGTACTAATGGGGAGTTTCTAAGACATCTTCTTGGATAATGAGCTGAATTCGATAGGAAGTGACCCGTCGAAGGAGGGAAATGATGAATCCCCCATCATCGAAACGAAACAAGGAATAAAGTGCAATAATTTTCAAGACTATAACAATGAATCAAACAATTTATAGGTATATAACTGCAGATTGGACTTCTCTTGAACATTGGTGAAATGACTGCGGAGTGTGGCAGCATTTGACTCGACATAAGACTAAAGGTCATGATGACAATATGGAATAGTGAAATGAGAGGCAAAAATGGATCACCCAAACCCAAGAGGAAAAGTGACTGAGTGAGGATATCCCAAACCCAACACGAGAGCAGAAAAGTGTTATGTTCAAGAGCAACATGCTACCTATACAAAGGATGTTTCATCTTCATTTTTCCCCTGCCATTTCTAGCAAGTACCCCAATTATTTTTATCACAAGCTTGAAGGGGATAGCATATGCATGTCATATAAGTTCATTCTTCGAATGAATCCATCCTAGTAAGTTTTACGAGCCTTAGGAAGGAGAAGCTCAGTCTCATCATGGTGATGAGTCTTTCATCGTAAAGTTTTAACAAGTCGGAAGTAAGAATAACTTAGTATATTTTTCACATTTAGAGAGTTTGAAAAAGAGATGAAAAAAAAACTCCATCATGTCCCTTTTCATAATTTGTCTCTCGAATCCAAAAAGGTAGAAAACAATATCTAAGAGAACCTCTTAACGATGTCGATCAAGGTGTACCTTTTTCGTAAATAGTCGATCCTAGCTCGAAAAGGGGTAAATTTATATTGAGGTGATGTCGATTCATTTACTTTAACGAGTTCAAAATGACAAGTACTCAGCAATCTTTTCATTTTTTGAGAGTTAGAAAAGAGATCAAAGATGACTTCTCGGGGGTTCCTTTTTCCTTTATTTAATGAGTCTGAAAAAGAGATAAAATAAAAATCACAAGAATCAGTCAGTAATGATCACTATTCACACGAAGGCACCTATAACTACACAAAGAAATGCACCCATCACCGATATCAAGAAAAAATATTAAAATATTATGAAAATATTGACAAAAATGACTTGCAAAACTTATAAATAACCAAAAGTAATTTTATTTTTTTACCATTTTACCATAGTAAGCTCTGTAAGTGCATTTGTGCCCTAATTTTCTCGATTTTCAAGTGGTCGTTATGAGTGATCTAGAGTTCCATTTTGCGAACTGTCTGCAACAGGTAAAAGGCCCATCCCTACTCTTGCATTTTATCACCTTTTTATTCATTTTAAACGGTAATTTATATGATATAAGGAAAGATTTTTAATTTTTAGGGCGCTGATGATCATTGCAGGTATGGTCATCAGACCAGAAATGATCGCGATGATCATTGCAGGTATGGTCATCAGACCAGAAATGATCGCGCTCAAGCCAAAAGGCTTGCGCGATGATATCGATATGTTTGTAAAAATAGATGCGATGGCACCGAGGCGTTTTTGGAAGAAAAAACATTTTTTCAAGCAATTTTTTTTTATTTTAATCCATGAAAAAAGCATTAATTGGTGCTAAATGATGTTTTGCAGGAGATCATGGTTTTGCAGTGGAAATAAAGAGGCCATGAGGCTGAATACCACCAAGCAACTCAAAATATTGAATGCATAAACACTCTGAGGAATTGCAGACTGTTAAAGTTCTTCAAGACCACAGGGTTAAGCGCCATGATGGAATTGTTGCCCTATTTGATCAGTCTCTGGGATGTAGATAGAGAGATCTTCATCATAAAAGGCCAGGAACTAGAACTTGAGGAGATGGATATCTACTTCATCACGGGATTGTCCCGACAAGGGGAAGCGATCCAACTCTTTGGATCTTGCCCAGGAGGTGAAAGTACAAGAACTCTAGTCCAAAGGCATTGTCCAGGTGCTGAAATGACCAATGGAGGGAAGGTGAAGATAGCAACAATCACCAACAACCTTGTCTTGAGAACAATCTTGTTCACTATGGTGCGTGTATCTGGCACACAAGCCTTGCATGAGGCTTCAAAATCCCAGTTCCAGTATGCTATTGCATGTTTGACTCCCACCATATTTAACTGGTGTGGAGGCCTTTTGGAAAATATGAAAAGACAACTGACTAAGGGGAAGCATGGACATCTGAAGAAATTCAATTTTGGTTCGATACTGGTGACCTTATTTTTAGAGCGAGTGCCCTTATTTTGGTATCAGTGGGCAGAGGTACCAGATCCTAGCCCCCGAGATCCGAGACTAGTGAGATGGAGTCAACTCATGCCTCGAGGAGGAACGGGTCAGCGTATGCATTACCCACAATAATTTTTCGCTTGGATAGAACACCAATTACTCGTGGTTGGCGACTATGCTTATGTTGTCATAGATTTAAAGTGGGATCCAAATCTACCTCTGTCGCCGGGAGAACAGTTGACCAATGCAGGTAAAAATGTTTTTTTGTGTTTTTTCAAGTTTTATGATTTTTTGTAAAAGTGTAAACTGAGACTCAACTTGTGATAACTGTGCAGATGTGGGACTAGAGAGACCACCTGGCATGTCACCAATAGCATGTGAGTTTCTCATCATATAGTGGGCGCAGACTATGAAGAATGGGCAGACCCCTTAGCTAAGATGGAGCGCAACGTAGAGGCGATAACTCCAAGAGTCCTAGAGTATGCCACTATTGACGATGTTCCACTACATTAGAAAAGACACACAGTGGAAGTATCTGTGAGACTGCCTCGGCTGTTAGGCTGAGTGATCAGAGCGGTCTCATGCTATCATGAGAACTGTGCAGCCTGATAGCTTTTCTAGCTCTTTTACACATTTTGTAGGCTTTGAAAGCCAAGTGTCCCAGAACACTCTATTTTTGATATCTTCATGTAAACACTCTAATAGATACGATATATATATATATATATATATATGTATGCATGTTTTATTTTCTACTTATGTGTCCATAATATGATCAGTTTTATAAATGATGCAAATTCCTATCAAGAACAAAATTTTCTAATGCATCTGTTAATGTATTTAAATTACGTGGAATATGTTGATATGTGATGAAATCAAAATTTCTTTCCAGTAATCTAACATGTAGATACATACGCAATATTTGTGGATTTCTCACTGAGTAATGATTGTTTAACTATAACACAACGATCTGTGAATCCAACTTGACAACTAAATCCCTAATGTCAAGAGCAACTGCTTCTCACAAGAGTTCAATAAATACACTATATTCAACAATATTATTGGTTGTTTGACCAAGGCATATACCTTGTAAGTTAATCAGCGCGCCATTAGGGTCATAGAGTACGCATGCTGCAGAAGACAGGTTCTATGTGCTACGACAAGCACCATAAGAAAAACCAACATAATGGCTTGACGACATCTGCAAACCAAGTGGAACACAGGGTAAGCAGAAAAACACATGTCTGTAAAGTAAACAAACACACCAAAACTCAAAAATGCACACCAATGAATTGACACACTGATGTACAAAAGTCATTACACGAATTTCACACATAATACTTCTTCAAATACAACCCATTGTGGGGTTGTGATAATGCATTTCCCTCACAATCACATAGCTCGTAGGCACCTTTTTGTCAGACACGCTTGACGATGTAGGGCACATGCCACATGGGCTCATACTTTCCTGCTCCCAATTTATCGTTGACTTGATCATAAAGAAGGACTAAGTCGCCTCTAGCAAAAGTGTGGGGAGAAACAATCTAGTCAAAATGAGCTTTGACACATTTCTTTTGAGCTTCGATGACCATCGCAGCAATGTGACGAGTCTCGTCAGGCCTCTTAAGATACAGTAGCCATTCCTCTTCAAGCAAGGTATCCAGAAGAGGTTCTATAGCTAATTTGAGTGAAGGGATTTTGCATTCGATTGGAAGAGTTGCCTCTAAAGCATACACCAACTGGAATGGAGTGAATCCAGTGGTCATCTTAACAGAAGTTCGATAAGCCCAGAGAGCTAAGAATAGCATAAAATGGCAATCCTTTTTTGTGATTCCCAACGGTACGTTGAAGCATAGTAATAAAAACTTTATTAACTGCCTCAAATTGGCCATTGGCCTATGGATAATAAGGAGTTGAGCTATCATGACGAAGGCCCAACTGAGCAGTCAACTCTGCCATCATGTACTGATGAAAATGTGATCCAAGGTCAGTTATAATGGCTTGAGGAACACCAAAACGTGCTATGACATGGTTAAAAAAGAAATGAGCTACAATAATACCATCAACATTGTATGTAGGCATCACCTTGGCCCATTTAGTAAAATAATCGACGACGAAAATTATATAACCATGCCCCTCGGACGAGCAAGGGTTACACGTCATGAAATAAATGCCCCATTTAGCGAATGGGCCAGTGGTAACTACTGGGTGTAAGGGTGCGGGTGGGGCGTGCTCTTTGCGGTTGAAAATCTGCAATTCATGGAATTTTTAAACAGCTAGAATACAATATTTGAAGATAGAAGGCCATAAATAACCGATGCAAAGGATTTTCTAAGCGGTGGTGTAATGTGACATATGACCACCACAGGCACCAGAGTAGCAATAATTCAAGAACCGTTCAGCCTTTTCTAGGATGAGACACCTACTAAGAACAGAGTCCACACCAAACCGATACAATGTATCACCAAGGATCCGATAAGGTTGGGACTGATGCCAGATGTGGCGTCAGTCGAATCGAGACAAATCAGATCAGAAGGTTTGGGTTTGAATATAAACAATAATATCTCCATACCATGGGTTGAGAGTGCTAATTAGAAATAGAGTTTCATGGCGAATCTACTCAGTAAAATCAGTCGTAGTGCTTGCAGATGGAAGGGCACATATCAACTCAGTAAAAACGAGCAATTTCTTCGATTTGGAAGTAGTAAACTCCAAAACAAACTCCTACAGGATAATGATCCATTTGGAGTATTTTCCCCTCAGTAACTAACGAGTCAGTATATAGGTCATCAGGTTGCAATCAGAAATCATTGTGGTTTTCCATAAAAGGATATAGTGTCAAAATATTTGGACAGCATGGACTGCTGCCAAGGCAAGCTTCTCGACATGGGCATATCGAGACTCATTATCAAGAAGATTTCAACTTAAGTAATAAACCACATGCTCATTTATGTCGTCGTCATCTTGAACTAACACCATAGCAATAGTAGTATCAATTGCAGCCAAATATAGGAAATAATCGTGCCGATAATAAGGGGGATGCAGTAAAGGAGCACTAATAAGCGTGTCTTTCAAATCATCGAAGGATTTCTGGGAAACTTCATCCCAAATGGAAGGGATCCCCTTCTTAAGTAAGCAAGTAAAACCCTTGGCGAGTTCAGCATAATTAGGAATGAATCGACAAAGAAAGTTAACCTTTCCTTGCAGACTTTGCAATTGCAACAATGAGGTAGGGGGGGTAAGTTGACAATGGCCTCAAGTTTTAAAGGATTGATTCATATATCTTCGTGGGACACCACAAAACCCAAGAGTTAGCCAGACTCAATGCAAAACACACACTTGTGCAGATTGAGATGGATGTTATAATGCCAACATCACAAAAATATGGATCTTAAGTGATCCAGATGGTCATGACGCTTAGTAGAATGAGCTGGTAAGTCGTCAAGGTAAGGCTGAAAAATGTGTCGAATGTCATGAAACGCATAAGACATTGCTCTTTGGAAGGTAGCGCCAACATTTTTTAAACTGAAAGGAAGATTTTTATAAGCAAAAGTGCCCCAAGGATAGATAAAGGTCATTTTATGTTGATTAACTAGTGAAATGTTGATATGGTTTTAGCCAGAAAAACCGTCCATGAATGAGAAAATCTCACTCCCAGTGCACGCGTCGATGATATAATCGATAAATGGAGTGGGATAATTGTCTTTTGGACATGTGTGATTGATATCATGGTAATCAACACAAACATGGATCATGCCCTGCCTTTTAGAAATAGGGATAATGTTAGACACCTAATTTGTCAATGGGATGGGATAAATAAAACCAGATTTTAAAAGCTTCTCTACTTTTGCTTTAATAGCAGCAGCCTTTCGAGGATGCACGGGGTGAAGTCGTTGGTGAACACGCTTGGCACCAGGATAAGTCGGTATTTTATGCACCACTATTTCTGGGTCAATACAAGGCATTTCCTCATATGACCATGTGAAGACATCTTGAAATTCTTTAAAAAGTTGAGTGTAAACCCTGATCACATCTGGAGAACAGGAAACCCCAATATGAATGTTCTTGACAATTCCAAGTTTAATGGAAATGCCAAGAGGCATAGTAGTAGTGATGTTGCCCATGTTACCCTCCGGCGGGACTTCATGCACCAGGACAAGTGTTTGAAGTGGAGGCATGGGGCAATGAGAAACAAATGCTTCAAGACAGGAAGACATCTCATTGAGGCTGGGAAGGAAGGAGGAATGATGATGGAGACCGTTCCAAGGAGTTTCATCCAGAGACATGACCTCAATGATACTCTTGTTGGTGGGGAATGTCTCGTTCAAAGGATCCGAAGAATCCCAAGAACCAAGCCAAGGAGATGGCACATAAGTGTCTAGGTTCAGACTGAAAACAGTATGACTTTTGGAAGCGACCATCGAAGCTAAGACAATTTCTTGATAATTTTTCTCCAATGGACTTAAAGGCATAGAATTGCCAAATGAATCAATTTGATCGAGAGTAGGAATAATCCAAGGATCCGTAGAAACCAAGATCATATTGATTGCAGTAACATTCGGAGGTGGGAGAGTAAAAGTACCCATTCAAGCAAAGTCTTTAAAGAGACCTACCACCACACTTTCATAGGGAATCTCAAAATTTCCCACGTAAGGGACATTGTCGTTCGATGAACTAGAAGAGAAGAAAGACAGTTGATCGACGGTGATACTTTTTCCTTCAAGAGGAAAACGAAGCACCTAGAACAAAGAATAAACCACACAAAACATAGCATGGGTCCATCTTCACCCGAGAAGAAGGTTGTAGTTTAGATTTTCATCTACAATTTTCACTTTTAATTCAACAGGCTTGCCTTCCAACGTAATCAAAAAGTTCGTGAGAATACCATATGGATGGGAGCCTCTACCATCAAAGGATTCCAAGGTGTTCAGGGACTGGTTAAGAGGAGACCCAATATCCTTCCAACACGAAACAGACATGATGCAGATAGAATCACCTTCATCAATAACAGTTCGATGGATCTTATTTCCTTTAATAAGAACCTGTATGAGAAAGGAAATCTGATGAGGAAGATGAGGAACATGGGTTTCAAGATTAAAGGTAATCAAACTCAAATCGAAAGGATCAATAGCACCTATAGCAGACAATAGTGACATCCGCTGCGTTGGACAGGTTTGGAGAACCTCCAAGGCAGACATCGCCAAAGGTGTTTGAGCTAAATCCTCAACAATATTGTAGTGTTGTGCAGATCTAGCATTTAGATTATAAGATGACTTCTGAAGTACACCCTTGGGAGGTGGTTGGATTATAGACTCACTATTAGGGTGCTCAATATGGACAGATTGGAACTAGATGGAGTAGAAGTAGAAGGGATATCGGTGACTTCTTTCTCCACCATCTTCTTATGCGTGGTTTGATAGTCCTTTGTTCAAGTAGCAATCAAAATAGGTGATGAACTTCGCATCATGAAAAATTGGGAACCAGAAGAGGCAGAGGATTGTGGTTGATCTACCAATTGTGTCTGATGAGATGGAGAAGTTTCTTTTAAAACAGCTGGAGTCCCTTTCAACAAGAGATTAACTTCAGAACATCGAGGAAAATCCTTGGTTTAATGATCTTCCTCATAGATGAGGCAAGGATATTTCGGCTTCCTCTTAGAAACATCATCAATAGATGATTTGGGTGAATCCTGTTTTAGGGCATCGGCTTTGGCATTTCCTTTGCCCTTTTTCTTACCTTTAGAGTCCTTATCTACTGTGGTAGACTGAACAACATGCACCTTAGAGGTTTTACCGAGAATGGATGAATTTTTCAAAAGATTATTGGAACTAGCGTTTGAAACAGATTTATGCTTTGAAGAAGCTTTCATGGAAGTTTGAGACACGGAAGCAATTACACCATCAACAGGTGGTACATCAGGATACTTTGATGATGTCATATCTGAAGATAGTCTCGGAGCATCAGGGAACAACTCATACAACATGCCAGATTGTGAATAGACTAAGTCTAGATACTGGGCACGGATGATAACTTGCTCTTCAGTATCCACCCATAGCTATATCCTTAGAAATCTTGTTAAAAAATGATTTTGAAAACCATTCAGTTAACAAATCATCAGCAATATCGAATTTGATGAGACGACACTAACGTCTCCATTCATGGATATGATCGGGAATGTGGGTCAATGTGTCTTTCTTAAGGGATGTAAGAAAATGAGTGTCAATTTCACATCGAACCGACAATTGGAAGAGGGTGAGGAAGGCCATATCTAGAGAGTTGAATTCAACATAGGTACCTCGAGGCAACTCGATATACCATTTTGCGGTAGCACCTATGAGGGTTCTATGAAAGAGGAGAAGATAGATAGAATCATCGACATATGAATTGGACGAGCACCATAGGTGATATGTTATCAAATGGCCTTGCGGGTCCTCCTTAGATTTTCCTTCGAATTTGGGGCAATCGCTTGGAATTTTAGTTGGCATTGGATGCTAGTAAGGTGAATGAAGAATGGGACCATTCATAAGCCTCGAGACATCAAGTAGCTCCAACATAGCCAAGAAAGGAAATTGCATGTTAAACAACATATAGGGCCTTTGAGGAAACCCAAATTGCAAGTTCCAACCTTGCTTGTAAGGATTTTCCCCCCACAGTGGAAGATTTTTCCCATACGGGATTTGATCTTTCCCCCACTGAGGATTACCCTAACCATAACGTAGATTTTTCCTAGGGTAGGTTTGATATTGACTTACCATAGGCCGTTGATAATCATTGTACACGGCATACGGGTTATAAGGTTGTTGAACTTGTTGACCTTGGCTAAGGAGATTGACCCTGTTGTTGCAAGGGTTGACCTTGTGTTTGCAAGGGTTGACCTTACTATTGCAAAGGTTGGCCTTTAGAATACAAAGGTTGAGTAGACTACTGAACAAACTGAGTTTGCGGCTGCAAAGGCTGTTGAAACTGCGACAAAGGTTTCCCCTGCTGCTTTAACAGTTGCCTTTGTTGCTGCAATGTTTTCCCTTGCTATTGCAAAGGTAGCCCTTGTTGACAAGGTTAATCCTCTTTGTGGAAATAAACGATCCCTCTAGCCCAATGAGTGGGACTAGCAACTGAAGTGACAATCAACTAGACATCTTCCTAGGTTACAATTGAAAAGAAGAACGAAAGAGATGGCATATCACGTTCTGATGCTATTCTTACTTCCTTTGTTGAAGACTCCGAATCGCTTATGTCACGGGCTTGTTCTTGCTTCTCTCAGTGTTTATGCTTCTGCACAAGTGATCAAAACACAATGAAGCATTCCAAAACAAATAGCAAATACAATAACAACCTACTTAACTGATCAAGGAATTTCAAGCTAAATGATACATCAACATTTGCATTTTGGGAAGATGAACTAGCAGTTGTATATTATTAAGAAATAAAGGGAATCTTACAACCAAAGCCTTGATGTCGAAGGGCTCTCTTTGAGTGTTAATCCAAGCCAAGAAATCTCCAAGCACTCCTTCTCCAAGTTAAATGAATCGCCTTTAAGCACAATCTTAGCATAAGGATGCAAATAGACATAGACCAACCATTTGGGAATGGGAGAGGATGAATTTATAGGCTGGGAAAGGGAGCTAGGACTTCTCCAAAGATAGGATTAGGCCCTCATCTCAAGGAGGTAGCTCATAGGGGTAAGACAAAGAGGCCAAGTTGGGAGAATTCGACCTCATCTATCACAAAGCTTCTCATCCTCATTGGGAAAGTTACCTTTTTGGGATCATCATGGGTATGCAAGGGAATAGAGCAATGCCTTCGCTAGTCAAGTATAGTGCAACAGGCGACGATCATTTTTTTAAGCCTTATAAAAGAAATGATTCTCATTTTATGGTTTTAAGAGCTATTTCTTCAGGGAAGCTCAAAGCATTTTCCAATCAAAGTCTTAGGAGGGATCTGATTTGTACACATGGATGAGTATACTGTATAATAGTCATGTTTCGGGCACTTCAGGGTATGTCACAGGGAAGTGCGGGAGGTGTGACAAAATACTGTGTAACAACAACATAAAAGGACATGCACAACTTCTGGTGGAGTAGTCCACATGGATGCGGCAGTAAAAAACACACAATGAATGGATAACACGTACAAAACCCAATGGAGTAGTCCACATGAGTGATACAGTGGTTATAACAAGTTTTTGGGAATGGTTTTGTTCAGTACTCGGCGGGATATCCCACATAGGCAAGACAATGTTAACAACTTATACAACACATTTTCGTAAGCATATGTATTATAACAACCGAAATAGTTCAACTATTTTAACACAGGTTAAAGCAACATGTATTACAAGTGTCCAAAAAATAGTCTTACAAACAAATACAATACATGTGTGAAAATGTATTGGCCTGTTATTAGGCTTCTGAATTAAGCGAAATTTCCAAGACACATCAGTACATGATACATCACTAACCCCGAAAGTGGGGCATTGGAGCCACTGCTCACTCCTCAAAGAAAAGACTACAGACTCTTAAGGATATGTAGGAGGAGCCAAGGTGAAAAAGTCCTTTGCATGTAAAAATGAGGGGTATTTATAGAGAAGGGTAAAACTGGCCCTTGTGATTGTCCGACTTCCCTCATGACTATTTGACTTACATGACTCTTCAACTTTACATGACTCTCCAGATTTATATGTGGGTCTCTTGGACTTCCACGTTACATTACATTGATTACAATAGTGTGGCCCACAGTATCGATGTGGTCGAGATGACTCATGACATGACTCGACACAACAAAGCTGGTGTGTTCAAGCTAGTGGTGGTGTGCATGGTGAGTTGTAGTGCCACTGTGTGATGGATGTGATCTTGGTGTATCATAGCTTCACCTTCTCATGGCAAGGTGGGCGAAATCTTCGATGGTCATGGTGTTCACTTGATGTTGCATTTGCATGTCGCTCCTTCACTTGTACTTTAGCATGCTCCATGTGTTTGTCCATTTGTGAAAAAATCTCCTCGCATGCATTCCTTGTTCGTCCGTTCGCGAAAAAATCTCCCCGCATGTGCTCCTTGTTCATCCCGTTCGTCATCACGTCATGTATCATTCATGTACTTGTATCTGTAACCACTCATGATGAGACAACATCAAATCCAGAAATCTCATAGTCTACCATGATGCATTGCCATTCACTTTCGGATGCACGTAACCAGGAGAGAGGGCAAGGCTCTGAAACTATGCAAGGCATATTTCAAGCCGGGATGCAGGCTCCAGACACTATTCATGAAAATTGTGCAGAGGTCACTAGGAGGTTGAGATGGGAAATCTGGATCGACAGTGACTATCTGCGGAAACTGACTCAGTTGGGGGATGGATTTACGCAATTTTTTCAGGGATACAGTGCAGGTAGTAGGTGGAGAATGGGAGAAAAAACTGTGCAATTTCTTCCGGGATCTGGTAGCGGGTTGTGGGAGGCTGCTTATAAAAATTGCTTAATTTTTCTGGGGAGCTGGCAGCGAGTTGCGGGAGGCTGCTAGGAAAAGCTGCATAGAGCTGGGAGGATAGCTTGTTGGATATCCATACACAGTTTCTGAGCTGAGCGGGATGCTGGGCAGTTGGGAGACTACTCATGAAAACTGCGTATTTTTCCATGTGAACAATAGACCGACTGACTAGGCGACTAGATGGAAAAATTGTGCAATTTTTTAGAGCAGTGCAGTGATGAACCCAGGGTGTCTTTTCGACATTTCTGCACAGTTTCTTCAATCATCGGAAGTAGGCATGCTTGGAAGCTTCTATGTAATTTTTGGAGGAGTGAGGCTCGGGGTCACTGCTCAGTCAAACTCTCCGGTTGACCAGCTAGAGGCTCGATTGATGTGCTTACGGGCAGCACAGTTTGAGAGGGCTTGCTGGGAAACTTTTGCGTTGTTTTGAGTGACAATCGGTTGAGTTGATTCCATGATTGCGCATTTCAGATTGCCTTGGATGCAATCTCAAGATCTACGCAATTCTAGGCAGCAGTACATGATCACCGAGAGCTGAAACTACGCAATGTAGCTAAGCGGATGTCCGATTATTGGAGGATGGTCCAATCAATAGATTTTCAACAAAATGACCAAGTGTGTGAAAGAGTGACTTCATACATGCATGACCTTATGAACACACACTTGACATGAATTGACGATAAGACACCTCGAACCATCAAGACAACATACACTCAGTGTGGCTGACCGATGGTGTGAGTTACAAGCACGACACTTGTGATAGATCATTGAACAAAAGTGACGACACTTGCGCGATAATGTGTAAAACTTCAAGTGTGAGTGCGACAGATGTTTAGATAGCAAATACAACGTGTACACACAAAGGCAGACTTAGTGCATGGCCAGAACATGACTACAAGCATGGCATTGTGACCAACATGCAAAAAGATGTATGGTGAACAGTTAAGCAAGGAGGGTGCAAAGACTCAACATGGGCTCACGGGATGAACCCGAATGCTTGCAAACATCAAGGAAAAATCCAAGGCTCCAAAATTGGATGCAGGCCAAAATTTTGGAGGGTATTGCAATTGCTACAATAGGTTGTTAATGCGCTCAGTGGAATGTATCTCAAGATCCTTTGTCACACGGTTATGCTCTTAACCTGCAAGACGATACCAGAATACCAAATATACGAAGAAATATACCCAGAACATATAATAGTGAGAAACAACAACAAGTATTTTATTATTCAGAAAGTGATGTTCACTTGCCTCTTCGAGGGGGAAACCTCCGATAGAGCAGAGCTCGATTACAAAATAAGACACGATGCTCCTCGCAGGGAGTCTCTATCCTTTATATATGACTCATACATGCAATACCATGGATCAATACCATGGTTCTTATTAATACCATGGCCCATTTGCAATGCGGGTTAACCACTTACAATTATTAATATGGGCTTTATTGACTCTTTACTTAACTATAACTAGGACTCGATCCTACTTCATAAATAAGGGGGTTAGGGTGGGACCCTAACATGCCCTCCCCCTTCATAATAGCCTTGTCCTCAATGTTGAAGCTACGGAAACTGCTGAAGAATAGTGGCTGGTTCCTAGGTTGCATCTTCCAAAAAGGTGTCTTTCCACTTGACGAGGACTTACTTGATCATGCGGCCACGCAGGTGCCGTTCTCGTGTGTCTAGGACCTATTCAGGTTGGAGCCAGATTGACCCTTCTTCATCCAATTCAGGTAGACTGGTTTGAATTTTTTAATTGTTCCCAATCACTTTCTTAAGGCATGAGACATGGAAAATTGGATGGATTTTTGCAGTGGGTGGCAAAGCTAGCTTGTAGGCCACTTCTCCAATGCGCTGAAGTACTTGATATGGTCCGTAGAATTTTGGAGATAGTTTCTGAAAACCCTTGTCTTTGAGTGATGTTTGCTTATATGGTTGCAGCCTCAAAAATACTTGATCCCCTTCTTGAAATTGGCACTTTGAGCGATGTTGATCTACCTGTTGCTTCATGCGGTTTTGAGCTTGATGAAGATTCTCTCTAAGATGGGAGAGCATGGTTGTGTGGTTTTGTAGGAGTTGATCCACTGCTTGTACCTTCGAGCACCCCTTGATATAAGAAGTAGGGGAAGGAGGGAGTTGACCATAAACTGCTTCATAGGGAGTCACTTTGGTGGTGGCATGATAGTTGGTGTTATACCACCATTTAGCTAGAGGTAACCACTGTACCCAAAGATGTTGCTTTTCTGAAGTGAAACACCTAAGGTAGGTTTCCAGACATTTGTTGACGGCTTCAATTTGACCATCTGTTTGTGGGTGTTAGGAAGTACTGAGTTTTAGTTGGGTGCCTTGTAGCCTGAAGAGTTCCTGCCAAAGATTACTGGTGAAGATCGGGTCACGATCAGACACAATAGAAGTGGGCATGCCATGTAATTTGAAGATCTGATCCATGAAAGATTGAGCGACCAAAGTCGGTGTAAAAGGGTGGGGTAGGGCGCAAAAATGAGCATACTTAGAAATTCGGTCCACAACCACCATGATGACTGACTTGTTTCCTGACTTTGGAAGACCTGTAATGAAATCCATAGAAACCTTCGTCCATATTGATGCCGGGATGGGCAATGGTTGTAATGTGCCTAGTGCTTTGACTGTCTCCCCTTTGTGGCGCTGACAGACATCGCATTTTGCTACAAAAGTAAGGATTTCCTTTTTCATGCCTGTCCAAAAAAATGATCTTCTAGTGTGAGCATACGTCTTCTGAAAACCTGAATGTCCTGCAGTGGGGGATGAGTGCAATTCTGCCAAAATGCAGCTTTTGAGGGTGGATGTTGGTGATATTACGACTTTGTCCTTGTAGCGAAGAATCTCATCCTACCACGAGTAGCCCTTGGTGGAATTTGGATCCACCTGCAATTGAGTAATGAGTTGGGAGAGCCAGGGATGTGAAAACCATTCCCTATGAGCCTCTTCAATCCATTATGGAATGGGAAGGGAAATTGCGAGCAGGGTACTTTCCTCCTCAAATTGGCGAGATAATGCATCTGCTACAATATTATCGTGCCCTTTCTTGTAAATGATCTCATAATCATATCCCAGCATTTTGGCGAGCCATTTATTTTGTTGTGGGGAGGATAGGTGTTGCTCCAAAAAATATTTAAGATTGTGATGGTCTGTGCAGATTTGGAAACATCGCCCTAATAAGTAAGGTCACCAGGTATCTACCGCATGTAAGATGGCCATCATTTCCTTCTCATAGGTATATTGTCCCAGATTCTTCCCACTTAGTTGTTGGCTTGTGAAGACCAAGGGTCGACCTTCCTGCATTAAGACTGCCCCAATACCCGTACCTGAAGCATCACATTCAATGACAAAAGATTTGGTGAAGTCGGGTAGTGCTAAGACTGGAGTGGAACACATGGCATTTTTTAGAGCTGTAAATGCCTATTGTGCTTCATCATTCCAGAAGAATGAATTTTTCTTGAGGAGTTGAGTGAGGGGCTGTGCAATGCGACCATAATTGTAGACAAATTTGTGATAGTAGCCTGTGAGACCCAAAAATCCTCTCAGGCTCTTCAAGGTCTTAGGTTGAGGCCAATCCTGCATGGCCTAGATCTTTTTGGGGTCCACCTTGACACCTTCACGCCCCACAATGTGGCCCAAATACTCAACTTCTTCCATGCCAAAAGAACACTTGGACATCTTAACAAATAATTTATGCTTGCGGAGCAGTTGCAAGAGCAGATCTACATGCTGAAGATGTGCGGCCCAAGTGCAACTGTAGATGAGGATGTCATCAAAGAAAACAAGGACAAATTTCCTGAGATATGGTTTGAGAAGGTGGTTCATAAGGCTCTGAAAAGTAGATGGGGCATTACAAAGACCGAATGGCATGACCAGGACCTCATAATGGTCTTCATGAGTTCTGAAAGTAGTCTTTGGAATGTCGACTTCCTTCATGTGAACTTGGTGGTAGCTTGAGCGAAGATCCAGCTTAGTGAAGAATTGAGCCCCATTGAGTTCATCCAGCAAATCATCAACAACCGGGATGGGAGATTTATCTTTGACTGTCAACTTATTGAGGGCCCTGAAGTCTGGACACATACGCCATCCCCCATCTTTCTTGAGCACCATGACCACTGGTGATGAATAAGGACTAATGCTGGGACGAATGACGCCTGCTTCCAAAAGTTCCTTGATTATTTTTTCTATTTCATTCTTTTGGGTGAACGAATATCTGTATGGGCGCACATTTGGTGGTTGGGTCCCTGGAACCAAGGTGATGCTATGATCATGTTCCCCTCTCAAGGGTGGAAGCTCATGAGGCTTGTCAAAGACTGGCAGATGGTTATTTAAGATCTGTTGCATCTCAGGATGAATCGGCAGAGAATTAGGTTCGATGGCCTGGATGGCATTAAATTGAGCTATAACTCCATGATGGCCCTTTTTTAACAATTTTTCCATCCTATGTGAGTTGATGATAGAGGGAGCTCCCGCTTGGAGTCCGCGGAGGGTATGTGTGGAGCTGTTCTGGTTAAAGCTCATATATAACTCCTGGAAATCCATTGTGATTGGCCCAAGAGTGCGAAGCCATTCAGCACTGAGGACAATGTCACACCCTCCCATGTGTATGGAAAACATGTGGGTCTTCAACTGATAATCCCCCATTTGAGGTTTGACATTTTCACAACGGCCTTCACATTTCATTGTTCCCCCATCCGCAATTTGGACTTGGAAGTTAGAAACTGCTCGTACAAAACAATGTACTGCTTTCGCGACTCTTTGATGGATGAAATTATGTGTACTTCCACTATCAATCAAAACTACTACTGGGCGATGCTTGATAAAACCTCTGATTTTGAGAGTTTGAGGTGAAGAAATCCCTGCCAAAGCATGCAGCGAAATAACTGGTTCATCAAGGACATTGTCCTTTTTGTTGTCCTCTTTTGCTTCCTCAAGTTCCTCAAGTGGTGGGGCTTCCTCCGATGAGCTATAATCAGTGGCATCGATTTGAAAGAATTTGGGCTCCTTGCATTTATGACCTAGGGAGTATTTTTTATCACAGTAGTAACATAATCCCTACTTTCTTCTTTCAGCCATTTCTGCAGGTGACACCTTTTGAACCTTAAGTGTTTGAGTCGTGCTGTGAGCCTGTGGGGGGCGACCCTTGGCGGGGAAATTTGGGCGAATGGACTGGGACGCTAACACATGTTCCATGTTACGAGCTACCTTACAAGCCTCCGACCATGTGGGAGGGTGGTGCAGTCGGACGTGGGCTTGGATGGCCTCTTTAAGACCATTGATAAAACATTTTGTGTAGATCGCATCTAGGAGACCCCTAGTGCAGAAAGCTAAGGCTTCAAAGGCTGTAACATATTCATCCACTGTGCCAGTCTGTCGAAGCTTAGTGAGACGACCCAAAAAAGTAAATTCATGGTCAAAGCACTCTGTAAGAGCTTTTTTGAAGGCGTCCCAAGTCAAAAAACTTCCATTGCAACGTTGATGCCATTGCCACCATTGCCATCTTTCATTGTCCAAGTACATGCTCCCCACCATAAGCTAAGTCTCATTATCTAAGATGTAATTCAGATTGAAATACTACTCCATTTGTGCTACCCATGCTGCCGGGTGAGAACCATCAAATTTATGCATATCTAGCTTGGGAGGTCGCGGACGGGATGGTTTGTGGGTACCCCAGAGGTGAAGAGAGTGGCTAGACTCACCCTCACTGTGTTCATTGCCAATACACGCCTCCTCGCGGGATTCCGCCTTACCCTTAGAGAGTGCATTCGTTAGTTTGTCAAGCTGATCTTGGATGTCTTTCAAGGATTGTTCAAGTTTGTCGATCTTCTCATTGGCCATAGCTTGAGCTCTAGTTTCTACCATGCACCGATCCGATGTACTTGAAATTTGGGACCGCCCGAATTTTTTTTTTTTCACTAACAATTGAATGGTACCACCTTGCTCAGCTCGTCGTCCTGATTCTTATGGGCTAGATCACCAATAAGCACCCCGGGGGGTCAATGCTGCCAAAAGTCCTATGAAAATCCTGCCCTGGTATAGGAACCCCACACAACTACTCAGATCTGGATGGCTGATCTGGTGGATCTGAGAGATCTGAATGGTTGATCTAATAGCTCTGAGTGGCGGAACAGATTGCTGCTGCTGATTTGATGGATCTAATAGATCTGAATGGTTGTTCTATGAACTCGGAACTACGGGACTGATGTCTGCTACTGCTGCAAACCCCACTAGCGAGATCTGATCTGGCAGAGATTATGCGTGATCCGGAGATAGAAAAGGGAACTATGGTCTCGAGGAGTTTCAGGTGCTACAGATCGCAATATACATAAGGGTCTGACAGTAGTACTCGGCCCAATGTTTCAAGGCTCTAACTAAGGAGGATCAACTATACCCTTAGCTGTACAACCTGACTACCCTATCGTACGGGCAAGTAATCTCTCTGAGTGTTGTTCTTAGTGTACTGTAGCAGCAAGACGACTGATAGTTTATCTATGGCGAGGTTTCAAAGGAGCTAGGGGGCTTCCAATATACCCAGAGGGTACGTGGAAGACAGTTCGTGCGCGATTCTGTTTAATGCGCTACTACTTGAAGGGGTACCCATAGGGGTTATAAGGGAGTCCAACAAGCGTGACCACCTCTTGTATTTCCTACGTGCATGCCTCCCCAAATCCATAGGTTTATGCGCTCAACAACAGATCCCGTGGTTTAAAGACACCGGAACACGTCTCTAGCCAAAAAAAAAATTGCTAAGAAATGGAGATCCCACCGGCCCTGGAAAGAGCTCTGATACCACTTGTTATGCTCTTAACCTGCAAGACGATACCAGAATACCAAATATGCGAAGAAATATACCCAGAACATAGAATAGTGAGAAACAACAACAAGTATTTTATTATTCAGAAAGCAATGTTCACTTGCCTCTTCGAGGGGGCAACCTCCAATAGAGCAGAGCTCGATTACAAAATAAGACACGATGCTCCTCGCAGGGAGTCTCTATCCTTTATATATGACTCATACATGCAATACCATGGATCAATACCATGGTTCTTATTAATACCATCTATCTAATACCATGGCCCATTTGCAATGCGGGTTAACCACTTACAATTATTAATATGGGCTTTATTGACTCTTTACTTAATTATAACTAGGACTCGATCCTACTACATAAATAAGGGGGTTAGGGTGGGACCCCAACACACACAAAAACTTAATTGTAGTCAGGTTGGAGTGAAATACTTGAGGTTACAAGTGGTTTTAGAGGAGTTGTATGGGAACTTTTGAATTAGCATTGATAAAATAGGAAGGAAGATGGAATTTTTCCATAACATTTCCCCAAAGTTTTGCTAGCCTAAGTTTGTTTGTAGCAAAGACCCACGATGGCTCCTTATATTATGCTTCTTGTGCAGGAAATAAGGTTTATGCTAGTTAGGAACATTAAGTGTTGGGTTAAGGATTATCCCCAATTGATGGTGGTTGGTCACAATGGTTCGATAGTGCACTTGCAACAACTGAGGTAGGGGTAGTTGTGGGATATAGGTGGTGCTCGGGTTAGGTTGCATGTAGCCGCATCTGCCCAACAATTCAGGGACTAGACTCCCTCAGAAATCAATTAAAAATTGCAGGACTTGGAAGATAGCGTGGTGTGTGAATAAGGATGCATGTAGGGTCATGAATTCTTGGAGGATGTTCATCAATGAGAGCCCAACCCGAAGCACACTCCAGGCAAGAAAAATCAATACTTGCTAATCATAGACTTGTATTAGAGGATGAAATCCATGTGAGCTTGGGTTCAACTAGACAAGGAGGATGCCAATAATGAAATGCTATTGTCTATGGATGAGATTGGGAAAGGGAAAGCTAACCTAAGGGATGAGGTAGCTAGGCTAAAAGCTCATCTCTTCAACTCTACAAGCTGCAATGGTGTCAACTATTCAAAGCAAATCCCAATTGAGGTGGCTATTTCTTCCATCTCTTAACAATTATGTTTATGTTCTTATATGGGTTTCCATGGATAACAAAGTTACCAACTTCACGAGAATTGGATTAAGTTTTCATTTTTTTAGAGGTCGAAAAAAAACATGATTTTCATGCTGATTTTGAAAAGTGTTGATGCAACATCGACATTTTTTTTGGAGCATATTTTTGACAGTTTAAATTTTCTTATGTATTAAGTATGAACATTTTTTTATAATTTTAGAGATTTTCGTGTCAATTTCAAAAATTGTTGATGCAACATCAACCCATTTTTTTGGGACTTATTTTTGACACTTTAATTTTTCTAATGTATTTAGTATGGATATATTTTTTTTAAATGTTGATGATTTTCATGCTCACTTTGAAAAGTGCTGATGCAACACCAACTTTTTTTTGGGCGGGCATATTTTTGACACTTTTAAATTTTCTTATGTCTTAAGTATGCACATGTTTTTTTAAATGTTGGTTATTTAACCATTTCTCAAGTTGCCTTCTTCTTTTGTCTTCTAGAAATATTTGTTTTTTAAGAGTATTTCAAGTTTGTATTTTTTGTTTTTCTTTCTAATTTTTTTCTTTTAATGAATTTTCAATTTTTTTTGCAAAGTTAAAAAAAATAATAAAATTAATATTTCGAAGTTATAATTTTTTATATATTTATGTATCATTAATTAATACTTCAATACGCATAAGTAATTGTCAATAAAAATGGCAATTTTAAATAATTACAAAAAATACACATTTTGCATATAAATATAATTAAAAAATTATAAATTTGGGGACCTTTGCACTAAAAAAGACATGCGAAACAAATTGTTCTTATGGAAAAAAACTGAACATAAAAAGTTAGAAAAAGAAACTTTTATGAGTTTTATGTCAAAAGATGATAATATTTGAATTATTTTTTTCCAAGAACAGAAGTGCCCCCAACCATACGCCAAAGGGATGTGGGCAAGGCTGTTGGGACAATGCACCACTTCGACAGCCCTACCACTGGCCCTTTGGCACTCAAGCAGGGCAGTACATAACACTTTTTTTTATATATATATATATATATATATATTCAATTTTAAGGTCATGGCCAAGTCAAACACCAAATTTGTGTATGAGGCTTCATTTTTATTTAAATCATTTTTAATATTTTTTATATGTTATTTTTTTTTTTTTAATTTGAATTTTTTTAAATATATATTTTTTTTAATTTTTGTTTTTCTAAAGTTAATTTTTACTTATTTTTTTATTTTTTTATTGAGATTTTTTCTTTATTCGTTTTTTTTATTTTTTTTAATTTTTTATATTTGTTTCTCTCAATTCTTTTCTTATTATTATTATTGATGCTTTTTCATTTTTATTTTATTTTTTGGTGTTTTTTTAATTTATTTTTTAACTTTTTTTTCATATTTTTATTTTTTTAAATTTTTTTTTTTTTTTAATTTTCATTATTTTTTATTTTAAATTATTTATCTATTTTTTCAATTATTTATCTATTTTTTGGCTTACCGGAGCTCTATTGATGCTCGACTAGCAAACTGACCACACTAATTTGTTAGTTGATTTTTATGTTTTTGTTACAATCGATCAAGATGCCCCCCACTCTCTCTTAATCTCCACTCTGTGTTAATTGCATGGTTGATTTTTAAGTTTTCATTGTAATGTGTAATTCCACATCCACTACATGTCAATTTGATGGTTGGTTGTTAAATTTTCGTTGTAAGTTGCCTTAGGCTAAGATTTTTAAAGAGTTATACTTTAACATTTAAAAAAATAACTCTTGGTATAATGAGCCTTTGATTTACGTATTCATCTTTTATGAATTTTTTTTATTCATGATATTTGGTTTTAATTCATTGACTTTCTTTGATTTAAGTATTCTTTTTTTATGAATTTTTTTATTCATCATATTTGGTTTTAATTCATTTGCTAGAAAACTTCAAATTTTTAAAGTTTTTTAGAATCGTGATAATTTATACTTAATGCCATGGTTGAAAATTGTCAAAATTTTAAAGTTTTTCGGAGTCATGATATTTATTTTTAATGACAGGGTTCAAAATTATTGGAAATTTTACGTTTTTTGAAGCCATGATATTTTATCTTTAATGTTATCGTTGAAAATTATTAGATTTTTAAGATTTCTTAGAAACATGAAATTTTATTTTTAATGACATTACTAAAAGATGTTGGAATTTTAACAACAAAAAATAATTGATGCAACATTAACACTTTTCAAGTTTTTTCCACATTTATTGCACACAAACTTTATTATGTCATTATTATAAAACAAATGAGTAGTCTAAATAGGTGGAGGAATCCGGGAAAAAAAATTCCAAAAAATCTTGTAGAGACAATATTTGAATCGAATCATGTTTTTGATGGTGGAAATGAATTCAGCACCATCAAAACTGTCTAAGACACCTAAAATTTTGAAGTTTAACAACTATAACTTAGATTTCTCTAAATATGAATGAAATTTCCATAACTTTCCGAGCAATTCCTCAAGCTAGTTAGACTAAGAGTAAAACAAAAAGAATTTTTACTCAAAACCTTAAAAAAAATTATTAATACAACATCAACATTTTTAGGATAGAGTCTTACAGAATTTTGAGTCATGAATATTGACTCTTAAAAAGATTTTTTTTAGTTTTTAATGTCGTTGCTAAAAACATTTAGAATTTTTTTTTATAAAAGTAATTAGAAATTTCGTGAAGTCTGTGACTGAAACACAACAGAAAACCCGAATTGCTTACATTCAGTACAAAGGCAGGAGATCTTCCAGTAAGATCCTATAGATAGTTTCAAAAATACATAACTGTAAGCTCTATAAAATTAACCACATAATTCAATATTTAGACGTACATCAGTTAAGGGGAGTCGATAGGTATTTTGTCTGAGGGTCCTCTCTTGTGGCACTGCTTCTTGTGCTTGCTTCGATTTTCTTCAGCATTCCTGTGTAGCTGCATGTAGGGAAATTGACGTCGAATCCAATTTATTTCCTCTTCAAACTAGTTCATTTTTTACTGAAACTTCTTGAATTCATTTATGATGAACATAATAAATTCTGAGTGGTGCATCACCAGTTGTTGTAGCTCGTTATCCTATCAGAACTGCCTATGGAAGGATGTGGATATAGAGGGCAATGGCTAGGACACCCTAAATAAACTTAGTTCAGATTTTCTTGATTTTCCATATAGAATAGAGTCACTGTTTTGCTCGAGGATACCCACACTAACATGATCATGAGATCGTAGTTCAAATCTTATTGAGTACACTGGCTTGCTATGGTGGATACTGGAGAAGCAGATTCCCCACCCCCGCCTTGGCAGCACGAGAGTATCGCGTTGCTAAAACCATATGATCTTAGTATATCGACTTGCAGGTAGTTGGATGTACTCTTGGTGTTTATAGTGGCAGCCAGGGAGTTGGATGTACTCTTGGTGTTTATAGTGGCAGCTACGAGGATTGATCCTTGGTCTCCCATAGATTAGGACTGGCAGTTAATGATTCACCATGTGGTTAAAAATAAAAACATAATCATGTCTCCAGAGAATAGAGAGTGGAAGAAAGTATCTGATTCACCAGGTCTCCCATAGATTAGGAGAACTGACAGTTACTAATTCACCATGTGGTTGAAAATAAAAACATAATCATATCTCCATAGAATAAAAAATAGTGAAAGAAAGTATCTGATTCAGCATGTAGTTAAAAAAAACATGATCATGTCTCCGGAGAATAAAAGAGAGTGGAAGAAAGTATCTCCACACACATTGAAGACAGAGTGATAACAACTCCAAGGGACAATTCGGCAAAGGCTAATATAGGGAGGAATTTTGAAAAGGAATTGAGAGTTGCCCATCTACATACGCAAACGAGAGAATATGTATGGATAATACTCCTCTCTGGCCAGCATTGCGAGGGGCTCTCAACACTCTTGTCTCCCCCAGTATGGCCACATGCTTGGGAAATTGGCATCTTTGAACATATCGGTGCTGAATGGAAGTTATTGCAACAACTTTTGCCAAGCTGGAATCATGTTATCCTCCCGTCCGGATTATTTGGTTTGGGTAGTCATTTAATGGATGGAAGAATTCCAGCCCAAAAGTTTATGAACACATCATTTCAGGTTTTCCAAATCTGCCATTTGCCAAGCTCACTGCCATTTGCCAAGCTCACTGCACAATTGTGGTCCTAGGATGTACCTCTAAAGATTATATGTTTCACTTGGCTTATCTTACACAATAGGATTTTGACCTGGACACACTCACGAAGAGAGGATTTTGTGGGTCCTGGTAGATGCCCTCACTGCAAATCTGTGTTGGAAGACTGTATACACCTCTTCATTCATTGCCCTTTCGCACAGGACATAAGAAACATATCCTCTCACTTGAGGACCCAGGTCATTGGTGATAGCTTCTCCATAGCGGATTAGCTTTGCTCTTGGGGCTTCTAATCAAAATAGCATCTGGCTATTCCTTTTATACGATGCTATTCCTTTTATACGTCTTTTGGGGCATTTGGCATTCTCGCAATGTCTTTTGCTTTTATACGATGCTATTCCTTTTATACGTCTTTTGGGCATTTGGCATTCTCGCAATGTCTTTTGGGGCATTTGGCACTCTCGCAATGAGTACCTTTTATACGTCTTTTGGGCATTTGGCATTCTCGCAATGTCTTTTGGGGCATTTGGCACTCTCGCAATGAGTACATCTTTGAAGAGACTCCTCCCAATCCAAATTTGACTGCACTTCGCATCACTGCTCACTTTCAAGAGATTAGCCTCCATCTACCAGATCCATCTCACCCAATCCAAATTTGACTGCACTTCGCATCACTGCTCACTTTCAAGAGATTAGCCTCCATCTACCAGATCCATCTCACCCAATCCAAATTTGACTGCACTTCGCATCACTGCTCACTTTCAAGAGATTGGCCTCAATCTGCCAGATCCATCTCACTTTCAAGAGATTGGCCTCAATCTACCAGATCCATCGCTCATGCCGACTTGTCCAATATTTTACCAATTTGTTTTTCTGAGGGAGCTTCCGCCGATGGGAGATGCGGATGTGGTGTCTCCCTTCATATCAATACAGTTCTGACCTATCAATTCAGGTGGTTTGTCGACTTGGGAGACAACAGCGAAGAATAAACGAGTCTTGCGGGTGGCCCAATGGCTAAATGTTGATTGCATTCTGGTAGTTGGAGACTCCCTTTGTACGATCAGATGGGTACAGGATCGTAACCCCTTACAATTCCTCTCACTTTTCAACTAGATGTTGCGGATTTTGGGCCTAAAGAATCTCTTCTCAGAGATCTCCTTCCAACATGTCTTTCGGGAGAAAAATTCTGAAGTTGATGCACTTTCCAAGCATGCTTTTTGTGCATTCTGAAGTTGATGCACTTTCCAAGCATGCTTTGTGCCTTCTTCTTCCGGGGCAGAGGGGATCTCCCTTTTGTCTGGGCCAATTTGATTTTTGTTAATCTCTTTGCAAGTCCTAGACGCTTCACTAGATGCCTTGTCTTGGTAATTTTCTTTGTTTTTTTATCTTCTGCAATGTATGTCTCATAATTAGACTCAGCTCTATCAGAACCATGTATATGCTCTGTTTCCATATGAAGCTACAAAGTGGAATTACTTGGCAATTCTACGCCCGACTG
Source organism: Pinus tabuliformis (assembly GCA_031772625.1). NCBI lineage: Eukaryota > Viridiplantae > Streptophyta > Pinopsida > Pinales > Pinaceae > Pinus > Pinus tabuliformis. The sequence goes on from CM062804.1 coordinate 711,443,118, forward strand.
TTCTGTTTTTTTTGGATATTCTCATTAAAAATATATACTCTATAATGTGAACACTATCTTCGAGAATGTACAACATTTCCTATGAATGAAAATGTTACAGTTTTTTTCTCCTGAAAAAAATGTATGGATAATACTCTGGAGCACACAGGAAGAGTAAAATTGTAAGATAGAAAGATATCCTGCAGATGCCCGAAATTCGCCACCAAAAGAAAGATGATACGTATCTAGAAAGACGACGTGAAAGACTGAGCAAATATACTTGCAATTTAAACTTTTAGGCAGACGACCTTTTCAGATATAAAGCTTCTTGGCTCCTGTGAGAGAGAGAATTATGCTATGCACAGTGTTATTTAATGCCAATATGCCTTGTCGTGTCAACAAAGCATGAGCTCGCTAACCCTTCTGTAATCCTCTGAAAGGAAGATTGCTAGGCTTAGCAGAGCGAGACAAATCACTGGAGGAATGAAGGCCGACTTCCCACCACCTGCATAAATGTCCTCCTTATGCACTCCTGCAGCTTCTCGAACCGTATCTTTCCTGTTTAATTGTATCTTGCCTTCCATGAATCCTGCCAAAAACTCTAATCTCTCAGGAAGCTGCTTCATCCAAAACCATTTAACAGGGCACTATCCGGAATCTATCAAGATATAACAATGATAAGAAATGCACTCGTCCTCTCCACTTGTGATGAGTGAGGATGCACATGGCCTGCTTCCCAACTATCTGCCACCTCGCTTCGAAGACAACGAGAGCACTATCGGGAGGTATTTTTTTGTGCATTATATAACTCCTTATGTCTTCAATCCCCATAAGATGGCAGGAGATATAATGCATGTGGTATTATCATGTGATAGGTTGCAACCTTGACATTCTGTTGATTTCATAGTGTCGTGCTCCAAGTTGGAAAGCTCAATTTTCTTAAGAGTCCGCTTTCGTTATTTTGAGGTCGAAGAATGTGATAATATGCTTTGTGACAGAAGGGTTCGAGAATTGCTCCGATTCTGCAGAGGAGAGATAACTGATTATTCGTAGGGAGATATACTTTCTGTAGATTCCATATATTGCGATGAGGGAGTTGCCTATGATGATGATCAAAGAGACCACTATCGTTGGACACCAAAATAAAGCATATACATCCAGATAAGATTATTCCATTTCTCTTAACCCCCAGCGTACTTTGCTCTGTGTACCTTTTCAGATTGAAAAGAATTTCTCCCGTGCCACTCCTAAAAAAATTTGGAATTTTAACCCAAAAAAATGTTGATGTAACATCTACTTTTAGTTTTCAGGGTGTTTTTAATGTCTTTTTGCACAAAAATATGGGTTTCTTGGGTTAGAGTTCTTGTTTTGAGGGTACAATTCTCATTAAGTTGGTAACTTTGTTGCTTTACATGTTACAACAAGGTTTATAGTCACAATTGTCTAGCCTTTAGTTTTGCTGATGCTAGCTATCTAGGTGTTTATTGCTATAGTTTAAATAATTATCATGGAAAACATTGTTAGTTAAATTGCAAAATTTTGTTTCTTTAGTAAAGCTCTATCTTTGATGAATATTGGACATAGGCTCCGTTGTTTTGTCAGCGGTCTAGTTTACTTAGCACTAGACCATTCCAAGTAGATCTAGGTACTACATGTATATTTGATTTCCAATAATAGAATATAACTTACATATAAAAAAATATGTAAATGGGTTTTTATCTCAACTTCTATAGCATGGGCCTCACCTTATTATAGAGAAAACCATTCTTGTGGGGTCTGTCTACCCAGTTGAATTCATCATTGTCATTCATGATCTCCTTTACCAAGCCTTCTAATAGACATATTTAACTTTTGTTAATGTATTTGGTGTATCATTATGTTTTATGAACTGCACAAAAGTTTCAACAATTTTATCATGACTTTTTGAGCATGGTACACTAGAACCTTTTTAATCACCACAAGTACGAGTCTACTGTGAATTTTCTAATTTGTTACCAATATTGGATGTTCTATATTTTGATGATTAGTAACTACAACTATCTCTAAGCCTAACATGCATAAACTTCCATAGGGATGTATAGCTTGCTATGAGCTCTAGATTGTTGCTACTATTATAGCCACATATAATAGGGTCTTGGACATGAGGGAAATAGTTCAATCCCTATGGAGCCCATGTGTATTAATGACCATGCAACTAGAGAGGGCCTTGCTTAGCTACAGTAGGCCAACTTTTTTGGAGAGAATGTGATTAACAACCATGGAGTCATATCAAGTGGGAGCATAGTGTTTCTAATCATATGCGAGGGAAAAGAATTTAGGGAACTAATTTTTGCATGCATAGCAATCTAGAGAGATGGAGAGTTTGAGGGGAGGATATGGGAGGAAAATTTTAAGGAGAGGGGTGGCACTATTAATATGAATAGGAGGAAGTTTAGGATTTAACTTCAAATATTCAAATCTAGCATAACGAATGAGATAATTTTTTATGGATCAACAATATATTGGATTCATTAGTTGCCTCCATTGAATCGATGGAATCTACAATTCTATATGTATAAGATGGTAATTAAGGTGTTTCTAGCATTGCTTATGTCACTGTTACCCACACAATCTAAGCCTTTATTATTTTGAGATTTGAAACATTTAGCTCTAGACTCACTGTGCCTATTAAATCTTGGGTGGACTATGCTAGATGATTATCTAAATTGCAACATTAATATAATGTACTCTATGTGTATGCCATAAGAGAAATTTTGAGGTAAACTTATAGGTCTAAAAATAAAAATTTATTAACCACAATCCACTTTATAAAAACCAATAGAATTGAAGATGATGATGTCAACCATGGGGGATGATTCACCATTTTTGGAGTTAAAAGGTAAAATGACAAAAAAAAAAAATATTTTTTTAACTTGTATTTTCAACTTATCTCCCTACACTTTTACTCAAATTTCGAGCAAGACCACTAATTGGATGCGGAATTTACTTTTTCATCCAAGGAGTATCCATGTTGAATACTTTCGAAGGAGCCGCCTACATAAAAAATGAGAAATACATGAAAAACATGATTGCAATCACATTTTTTCATGTATTTCTCATTTTTTGTGTAACATAATCCATCGAAAGTATTTAACATGGGTACTCCTTGGATGTGAAATTAAATTTTGCATCTAATAAGTGCTCCTGCTCGAAATTTGAGTAAAATTGTAGGAAGATAAGTTGAACATACAAGTTGAAAAACCAATTTTTCTTTTTTCACTCTAAAATTTGATGTGGTAATCTAATTTTATTTTATTATTTCTACTATTATTTTATAATTTTCCCTGGGAGGCCCATTTTAGACCTCAAATTTTATCTAATGCATGTAAAGTGTTACTAGAAGCATTGGCGTAGATGTGCTTGGCGTGCTTCTCTCTTTGGCTTATGAAACTTAGTATTAGCTTAAGAAACATAAAGATTTGAATCTCAATCCATGTCCAATTGTTTTTCTGCATAGGCAACAAGGTGCTCAACTTCTTGTTGCTCATGTTTCAATTCTTAAAAGTGGCATGCACTACAATGACTTAAATAGTTGTTGGCATTTTATCTAGAGAAGCAAGTAGTGGGTTGCAGTAGCTTGGCAATCTATCCTCTTTATCGATTGTGCTTTTTTTATGATGATAGGTAGTATTAGTGGGGACATATACTATGCCTATTTCAAAGAATTTTTCCATTACCATTATGAAGAAAACAAAGTTTTAACGTTAAATCTCCGTCTTAATAAGGAAAAGAGTTACAAACTTCCTTCATTTTGGTTGAGATGTTGTACCTGCTTGGTTTTAATAGGATCACATATGTGTCATAATTTCAATCTATTCAATTGCACTATTGAGGCAACCATATTCAATTGCATTATTGAGACCTATATGCATGTGAGACACACAACATGGAAATAATAAATAACAAATAACTAAGTTGAAATGTGGAGTACACAGATAGATTCTTGGCTTGTGCTTTTTGGCCTTGCTATTAACTGTGTTTGTGAGTGAATACCCATGAGATTTTTGCTTGCAAAAATATCTATTTATGAAGAGAGAAATATAGGATTTATATTGGTTGCAAGTTGATGGAGGAGCAATCAGCTCAACAATATCATTGTATTTTAGTAAGCCATAGGGGGTCTTGTGTTTCTAAGGAAGTTGGTTTCCTAAGTGTGAATTAATGTAATTATTTAGGCTTTTGAGTGATTTTAATGAGAATAGGATTTAATTGAATATTGTGAGACATATTTGTAAATATTCTCGAATGTAGGAGAATATTAGGGATTTAGGATAGTTGAAAGAGTGAGGGATATGAGAATTGATTGTAAATCTTGGATTAGGAGTTATTTCATAATTTTGTGGATTGGAGAGGATCCTTAGGGATGAGGAAGAGATTTTAGGATTTTGTTGAGAAGTTTATGGATCTAAACCAGAAATTGGTTTTAGAATCCCTTTGTATAAATGTAAGCCTAAAAGGCAAAGTCAGGGTGAGATAGGGTAGATGGTTGGATAGATAACAAAGCTAATTAGAGGGTGACTGTAATCCTACGAGCAGATTGTAAACAGAGGCCACTAATTAGAAGAATCAGGCCAGAGAGGGATGAAGAGTTTCAATATGTAATCATTTGTTTATATGTTTATATACAGAGAATTCAATTTTGATTGTGTAAGTGTGTGATTCAATATGTAATGATAAATTATGTGTGTATCAGAGATTTTGTATAATATATGTATGCATGTAGAGTTCGGCAGAATACACAGTGAAGAATAACGGGACAACAGATCGTAATGGACCTTTAAAACCGTTCGAAGAACCAAAGTAATGTTCTGGAGGGACTGTGTTAAAGAACATGCGAAGTTAAGCTCAGGAGGGAGTCACGCAGCAGAACATCAAAGGATGAAGGACCATGAAGTAACTCGAGCCGCATAGAAACATTGAAGAAATGTCATAAACCCCAAGTAAAGAGATGGTCGAGAAGTAAAGCATTAATGCACAGGAACCGTTGGATCTAACAGATCAACGAACTGGATCAAGTCATATGGAATGGAGCTATTAATATCGTATCGCAACTTATCACAAGAGTGAATGAACTGGTCTTAAGGGAATTGCGATTGCGACATGTGATGTCATTGTCGACCGTTGGATCAAATGTTCTGATCAACGGTGGAGGGTCATTGTTGAATCCCACATCGCAACATTCCAATTGTGTATGAACTTCGGCCACAAGCAAGTGCGATATGCGATTGTGATGTCCGATGTGATCGGAGATTTGATTGCATCGCAAATATCTATGGGAGATAGAACTTAGCCCTTAACCAATGCAACATGAGAAGGTACGATGGAGCAAGCAATAAATATTGTGATATACAATGTAAGTGGACCAAGGAGTATTACGAAGTGCGATAGAAGAGCGGACTCGAAAAAGTAATGACTGCGGTTTATGTTTATTGAAGTCCAGGTGTTTTGTCGCATCCTGGATGCAAAAGGATAAGTCTTAAGAGTCCCGTGAAACCCCGAGAGTGCGATTGCGATAAGGCATGCATTGAGAAATCTGCAGAGTCTGAGGAATAAGCGGAAAAGTATGGTTTACGTATGTTTATTATGATTTCTATTATAAAAGATTCATAATAGAAATGAAGCACCGATAGATTGTTCATGTGGTAGGTCCAAATATAACCAAATTATAAGAGTGGGGATGGTTATATATAAATGTGGCAATAAGGCTAAGAATGTTTAATATGCAAGCATTAAGGATTGAATAAGGGGTTAATGAAGGTTTATGAGGATTAGATAAACAACGTTCGACAAAAAGAATTAATTAATGGGAAGATTAGGCTAGTTTAATGAATCATTCCACAAAGATTTAATAAAGAGCCTTAAGCCATTATTCATTATTGAATATTTGACTCGGTAGAGAGTTAAATTCCTCGGGAAAAATAGATAAATGCATTTTGACATGCACACTGTGGGTATACGCGGGTTTTCCTGAGTCAAAGTGGTATAAGAGCAAAATTATAATTGAAACATTTGGTACTAAGGCAGCACAAAGAAATTCTCTGTGACAATTTCTTTGAAAGAATTTAGAACAGAGTATGTGTTAAGATGTTTATGCATGCGAGAGGAGATCAAATTTTAATCTAAAACACAGTAATCATACAGAGGTAAGGCATGGCAGAATATTAGGAGAACTTGCAGATACAAGAAACAGAGGACAATCCATTCAAAGTACATAAGATAATGGGAGAAGATCATGCAAAGATCTTGAAGGTGAGATGACATGTTTTGGTTTTAATTTGATTTGAAGATTGGAGGATGTGTGGTTTTTATATTGATATACAGGTGATAGCATAGGAAGGTGAGAAGGTTGTAGCAATCTAGAGTGAGGAGTGCTCGAATTGTTTCCAAAGGGAAGAACCAGAGAAATGCTAGCAAACTGAGCTCAAAGGAGAGAAGCTTAGTGAGGCATAGGTAGCAAGAAGGAGACTTGTTATTGTAGAGGTATTGTTGCAACTCACAAAGAAATTCCACAGAGGATGTGGGTAGAATTGCTCAGGGATAAAAGAAGCTGGTATGATTTTCTAAGTGAAAGTAGAATGTGGTAGAACCTTGAGGAATTCCAATAGAGATTGGATAAAGAGGACAGTTGTGTTCTTAGAAAGTACAGATGAGTTGAAGCCTAGAAGGAGCAAAGGGAAGTGCTTAAAGGAGGTTCCAGAGATAGAGAACCAAGTGCTTGCCAAAATACCAAGTACGAAGGAAAGCTTGGTGAGGTAAGTGGCAGCAAGGAAGACTTGTTGTTGTAGAGGCTTTAGTGCAGCTCATAGTGAATGAGTGAGGAACTCATGAAGATAGAGATGGAGGAGGAAATGACTACTGATAGTCATAGCAGAGGTTCTGAAGAAGACCACAACAGAAGAAAGATGAAGAAGGAGGATGCCAAGGCAAATGGCAAGAGAATGATTCAAGAGGAACTTGACAAAGAGATTGTTGAGATAAAAGAACAATTTGATGTATTGATGATGATACTAGAGGAAAGCCAGAGATTAGGTTGGGTATTAAAGAAGAAGCCAATGAAGTGGCATAAGTTACAGAGGAAGCTAAAATAAAGGCAAGTAAGGTGGTTGATGGGAAAACTCAGAGAAGTTGAGTTGGAAATGGAAGTGTTTATTTGTGAACCAGAGTAGGGTGAAGTTTTGGGTGAAGAAGAAGGAATTATTGATGATTTTCTGAACTGTTGGACAAATGCAGACCAACAGGAGAATGTAAAACCTTATATTGTTAAATCTAATAATTTTGATATGATTACAGGTTTTGCAGAGTGTGAGTAGTCTTTTGAAGCTGTCAAAACTATGGGAGAGTATCTTTTAGAAGGTAAAAATTCCGAAGTCAAGAATGATGAAGAATATCTTGTGAATGAAGGAAGTAGTGAATTATTGCAGCAAAAAGAACTTAGTAATACATTGATGTTTGAAGTTGTGACAACACAGGAAAAATTTCTTGTGGAAGGAGATGAAATTCAGTCTGAAGAATTGATAGGTGAAGCAACAGTTGAAATTATTGAACCTTGTAATTTTCAGATTGATAATTTGTGTATAAATGCAGGAATCATAAGTAATGATGAAGTACTTATGAAGTGTCACAAAGAAATTGAATTGCTGGAGTATTTGTTGGGAAACTCAGAGTATGATAGTACGATTGCAGAGGAAGGAGTTCATTACGGTGAAAAAAATCAGAAAGACATCATTAGAGCAGATGATGTGGAGGAGAGACTAGCTGACAGTCTCATGAATTCTATTGAGAATTCAAAACAACATACTGATGTGCTAACAGAGGAGGAAGAATTAGAGCAGCAAGCTGAATTGTTGCCAAAGGAAGAAAAGGCACAGAAGCCTTATGGTTTTTATTTTAACAATTGTTTTATGAGTGCAAGTTTAGTTGCAGATGTTGGAGAAAATGTGGTACATGTGAGCAGCGAAGTAATGATGATAGAAGGGGATTCTGTGGAAGAATTTAATCCATGGAACAGAGATGTTCGATTGATGGAAATAATGATGGACGGTCATGATTCAATACAGAAAGAGATAATTGTGAAAGAGGGTAAGGATGAAAGGGAGGCAATCAGAATAAGTGAAGAACAAACAAGAATCAACAGAAAAAGAGTAAGTGATAGCATTTGACAACTTCAAAGAGTAGAACAGCAGACTAAAATGTTAGTGGACAGTAGCAATAACCTGAAACAAAAAGAAAGAGGTAGAAGTAAGTGGAAGAGTATGTACCAGTCCAAGGATATGCTGGAAACATAGATTGAAGAATTATGGTAGCTAATGATGAAACAATTCGTATGGAGAGATTGATAGTAGCAGGAAGGATGATCAATCAGATTATGAACATGATTGACAAGGAGAGGAAGGTGAAACAAAAGACAACAAACATACAACAGCAATAAAAGTGCAAGGCATTTGGGCAGCTACAAACTAAAGTTTGGGACCCTGGAGGTTTTCTATAAACTTATGAACACACATGATCTAGAGATCATGAATATTTCTTACTTTGGGAGTTTGATGTAGGAGCAATCAGCTCAACAATATCATTTTATTTTACTAAGGCATAGGGGGTCTTATGTTTCCAAGGAAGTTGGTTTCCTAAGTGTGAATTAATGTAATTATTTAGGCTTTTGAGTGATTTTAATGAGAATATGATTTAATTGAATATTGTGAGACATATTTGTAAATATTCTCGAATGTAGGAGAATATGAGGGATTTAGGATAGCTGAGAGAGTGAGGGATTTAAGAATTGATTGTAAATCTTGGAGTAGGAGTTAGTTCATGATTTTGTGGATTGGAGAGGATCCTTAGGGATGAGGAAGAGATTTTAGGATTTTTTTGAGGAGTTTATGGATCTAAACCAGAAATTGGTTTTAGAATCCCTTTGTATAAATGTAAGCCTAAAAGGCAAAGTCGGGGTGAGATAGGGTAGATGGTTGGATAGATAACCAAGCTAATTAGAGGGTGACTGTAAGCCTATGACCAGATTGTAAACAGAGGTCACTAATTAGAAGAATCAAGCCAGAAAGGGATGGAGAGTTTCAATATGTAATTATTTTTTTATATGTTTATATACAGAGAATTTGATTCTGAGTGTGTAAGTGTGTGATTCAATATGGAATGATAAATTATGTGTGTATTAGAGAATCTGTATAATATATGTATGCAGTAGAGTTTGGTAGAATACACAGTGAAGAAGAATGATACAATGGATCGTAATGGACCTTTAAAACCGTTCGAAGAACCAAAGTAATGTTCTAGAGGGACTGTGTTAAATAACATGCGAAGTTAAGCTCAGGAGGGAATTGCGCAGTGGAATAGCAAAGGATGAAGGACCATGAAGTAACCCGAGCCGAATAGAAACATTGAAGAAATGTCATAAACACAAAGTAAAGAGATGGTCGAGAAGTAAAGTATTGATGCACAGGAACCGTTGGATCTAACAGATCAACGGACAGGATCAAGTCGCATGGAACAGAGCTATTAATATTGCATGGCAACTTATCACAGGAGTGAATGAACTGGCCTTAAGGGAATTGTGATTGCAACATGCAATGTCATTGTCGACCATTGGATCAAATGTTCTGATCAACATTGGAGGGTAATTGTTGAATCCCGCATCACAACATTCTAACTGTGTATGAACTTCGACCACAAGCAAGTGCGATATGCGATTGCGATATCCGACGCGATCAGAGATTTGATTGCAATTCAAATATCTATGGGAGATAGACATTATCCCTTAACCAATGTGAAATGCGAAGGTGCGATGGAGCGAACAATAAATATTGAAATATGCGATGTAAGCGGACCAAGGAGTACTACGAAGTGCGATATAAGAGCGGACCCGAAAAAGTAATGACTGTGGTTTATGTTTATAGAAGTCCATGTGTTTTTTCGCATCACGAATGCAAAAGGAGAAGTCTTAAGAGTCCCGTGAAACCCTGTGCAATTGTGATAAGGCATGCATTGAGAAATCTGCAGAGTTTGAGGAATAACCAGAAAGGTATAGTTTACGTATCTTTATTGTGATTTCTATTATAAAAGATTCATAATAGAAATGAAGTGCTGATAGATTGTTCATGTGGTAAGTCCAAATATATGCAGAGTATAAGAGTGGGGACGATTATATATATATGTGGAAATAAGGTTAACAATGTTAATATGCAGGCATTAAGGATTGAATAAGGGGTTAATGAAGGTTTATGAGGATTAGATAAAGATCATCTGATAGAAATAATTAATTAATGGGGAGACTGGGCTAGTTTAATGAATCATTCCACAGAGATTTAATAAAGGGCCTTAAGCCATTATTCATTATTGAATATTTGACTCGATAGAGAGTTAAATTCCTAGGGCAAAACAAATACATGCATTTTGACATGCATACTGTGGGTATATGCAGGTTTTCCTGTGTCACAAGTATGTGACAAAGATATGAGATTTGACATGGGAACTCTAAAATTAAACCTTATCGAAAAAACCTAGAACATTGTAGGCAAGGACTTGCCACCTAGTAGTTTTAGCTTATAAACAAAGCAATTAAAGGCTTACAAAATATGTTAAAAGTTTTATTTCAAAAATACTTTTAATTAATTAGAAAATGATAGTTGAAACTAAATTACCATATTTAGCTTTTATCTTCTACTCATTTTGTAACTTTTCATAATAATAATATGGGGCTGAAGGAATCGGGGGTAGAACAATGTATTCATGACATCATAAGCATAGAAGACTCGACATTTATTATAATCCTCATATTCAAGAATTCCCTTTCGTCGGATATCAATATTCAAACCATCATCACAAGGATCTATCATACCCTTGAAAGATTCAAAACCAAAGTATTATTTCATTTCCATTGGATCAACAACTAGAAGGAAGACCACCTTGCGAATGAGGGGGTCCTCCTGGCAAAAGGGTAGTTGAAATGTGTGGGGGTTTTAATCCCTTCCCTAATTCCATAATCCCTAAATGAAAAAATTTAAATCATAAGGACCAAGTGAGGCTTGAAAATAAGAAACAATTTCATGAGGTGAACAAAAGGGTATGTGGTGAACGTAGAGGGCACATGCATGAGAAATGTTCCCCACATCATCCCCTCACATTAATTGAGGGGGGGGGGGAAGGTTATTTTGGTATAGGTGCTATTAAATTAAAATGTAAACATTCAGGGAGAAACAAAAGCTTGCAATTATGCAACTTCCAATGTTGAATTGATGGAAAAAGGAGTTAAACAGTTGAGGGTGATCACCAAACCAACATGTCTCTTAGTTTGGGTTTCAATATCTTCAATGATCCCAAATTGATGGTGTTTACATGGAAGGATCAAAACATATTGACTTGGACCCCTATGAGCTTGGGTGATGATTTGATTTTTTTGGTTGTAGAGGATGAGAGGAAACATTGGGATCCATGGAAATCTTCCAATTGTCCCCCTAATGTAATTTCCATTTGGTTTGAGTTTTTACTCGAGGTTTGGATTCATCTTATTTCACAATATTTTCGAATTAGGGTGGATTTAGGTAATGCTTATGTCATTCCATTAAATTTCAATGGTGAGGCTCCTTTCTATTTGAATTTTAGTTTTTGGTCTATTTGGGTTCTTAGTGAGTTTGGGCATGTAGCCTCTAGCGAGAATTGGGTGGGTTTTAGGGGCGATTACCTGTTCCATTTGGTTTTCTTGGTGGGATTTTCCAATTTTTCTTTTGTATGAAGGGGATACTTGTCACCATCCCATGATTTGGCAGAGCCCTTGATCATTAAGGGTGGTGCCCTTGTCTAGTCACTCAAGGGTCTTGTTTAGGTGGTAGGCTATGTGGGCTCATTCTTGATTACATGAAAGATGTTTTGTGGCACAATATTTTTGGATCTTAAGGAAACCATCACTTCCATGCATCTGAATATAACAGAAATTATGAAAAACCAATAACTCAATGCCAGTTCCTCCACCACAACTCTGAAATCCATCATTGAGTCACATGTAAGGGTAATTCACATGGAAGATGAGTTTTCTAAACTAAGAAGGATGTTAGAGGATCTTAACCTCAAGGTCAATTAAGAAGCATCCAACTCTAGTGGTAAATGTGTTCATTTCTCCGAGTGTCTTAAACATCGAGTGGATAAGGTCGTTTCTTGGTTTCCAGGCTTGTCCCCCCTCATAAAGGGGCTAAATAATTTATGTGTCTATGTTATCTACATGCCTATTTATTACCAAGATCTTCTGGATAATTTACAAGTTAGCAATAGTAGTCATATGTAATCCCCCTATGTTTCTTCTAGGGAGAAATTTTGGTTTACATGTTATAGTTTTGTTTAAATGTTCATTCCAACTAGTCTCGACATGAACACACATGTGTAATGGCTATATAACTCTACCTCACAATAGAGATTTGATGAAATGTAAATATGTTTTTAATTTAGGTTAAATAATAATAATAATCTACTTTTAATGTAAGTTGGGGTTATCTTGGATGGTGGGGCAGAATGACTATTATCTTCCACACCCAAGTTCAAATTGCCACTAGTGACATGATGAGCATGAGCTATAATGGTTGATAAATATTGTTGTAATTTACTTTGAGAATGTGAACTATTAAGTGAGTATAATTGTGGGTTTGCTTGGTACCAACAACCTCACTCTATCCCTAGAGCTAAGAGGGAGGCATAATATTTTGTTTGATTTTTTTATTATTTTTTTAATCTAATTTTAAGGTCATAACCAGGCCACACACCAAATTGGTGTGAGATTCCCTTGTTTTTGGGATAATGGGACCCCATTGATGCAAACATTTCATTGATGAAATCTACCACTTTGTATATTTACATTGAGTGTAGAAATTTTGAATAATATGACACTTATTCACAGAGATTATCCTAATTATACACTATTGTAGAATACATGCATAATACATAACCTCCTCTATGTTGATCATCAATTTTGCAGCATGAAAAACAATGAAACATCAATCGCATGCGCACATTAACACAGTATGTAACCGGGGAAAGCATACAGTTGAAAACCCCCAACTATTTGTATATTATATTGATTGAGAACATGTAACAATACATAGTACAATACTCCTCACAAGTACTCAGTACTATCTCCACCTGTTACACACAAACTAGCTCAGATCTGAATCAATCACAGGTTCAAATCTCCTCCGTTGTTTGCCTGCCTCCACTGCGCAATCCTGCATGAGAATGAATGAGAATGGTTGATCCAAACTCGTATTTCCCTTGGCTGAACTACGCAATCCTCATTGGCAATACTCAATCCATTGATTGTGCAAATCTCATGCACAACTATAGTCACAATTGATAGCTGTCTTGCCCTTTCACTCACCTCTAACACCTATCTCCACTGAATTGTCCATGCACTGAGTTAACTGATGTATTCTTTAGTTGTTTTATGAGTTAATAATTAGTGAATTAATTAACAATTAATTCACATCAATCATCACTAATGTATTTTGCAGTTAGACTAAATACAACTAGTTCAACCAAGTCAAATTGAACACAACTCCATCAACTGCTCAATCAACTCCACCAAACTCAACTACTTGAGTTCTAACTGAAGTCCATCATGCAATAGCTCAACTAACCCATAAGAAAAGCATATTTCCTTCTGGCAGCTGCATGTGCCACATCCTGTAGGAATTTACAGGGTAAGTTCCTCAGAAAGAATACCAAAAGGACACCGCTCACAACCAGATCATAGATCAATACACCAGTATTTTTGACGTGGTTAAAACCCTCAAAGAGGGAAATAGTCCACGGCCTGTCCCAACGTGGGTACTACAGGCAATTTATTAATCAAAGAATGAAAATTTACATAAGCTTCTCTCATGCACAAATTACCCGAACAATGACCCTCCATGCGCTTTAAATAGAACTCATGGACCAATCGGGTGTCAAGCCACGGATCAAGTGTCGGTAATACCGAGGAGAGAATGAACCGTCGGATCACTACATATCGTGACCGTCGGATTGTAAGTTACAAAATGTACAACGGTAAAGAAACACACTTTACCTAACTCTATACCTAACTCTATACTAGACCAAGTTGAACTTAACTATTTCCTATGTGTCGGAATATCCTAACATCCCCCCTTAAGAACAACTTGGGATAGGATTGAAGGATTTACAAATATGAAACAATAGGAGAAGGAAGGAGGCACTAGAGCCTATCCCCCCTTAGTGACAACTTCCTGAACTCCAAGCATATATCGAAGTTTAGTGAACTTCGCCTCTGTGAGAGCCTTTGTGAAGATGTCTGCAACCTGATCATTTGTTGAACAATATTGCACTTCAAGAACATGGTCATGAATGAGCTTTCTGATGAAGTGCATGTGTAGTTCAATGTGTTTGCTGCGCTGATGCTGGACTGGATCTTTGCATAGCTGAATGGCACTTTGATTATCACACCAAAGTGTGGTTGGATGCTGCTGCTCAAAGCCAAACTCTGATAGGATCTGACGAAGCCACAAGGCTTCCTTACTAGCTTCCACGGCACCACGATACTCTGCTTCTGCTGACGAAAGAGAAATGGCAGCCTGTTTCTTACAAGCCCATGTAATAGGTCCTGAACCAAGAGTGAAGACATAACCGGCAGTAGACTTCCGATCATCAGGGTCACCAGCCCAATCAGAATCAGTGAAACCAACTAACAGAGGAGTTGCTTTGGCACTGTAATGAATCCCAAACTGTACTGTACCTCGAACATAACGAAGTATTCTTTTAGCTGCTTTCCAATGACTTTCACGGGGGTTTTGCATAAAACGAGCAACAAGGCCAACAGCAAAGGAAAGATCAGGACGAGTATGGGTTAAATACAAGAGTTTTCCTACAAGTTGACAGTATAAGGTAGCATCAACTTCAGGAGAAGTACAAGAGACTGAAAGTTTGACTCCAGACTGAAAGGGAGAAGGGGCTGGCTTACAGTCTTCCATGTGAAAATGATGAAGAATATCACAAGCATACTTGGACTGGGAAAGGAAAATACCCTCCTTGGATTGCAAGACTTGAAGACCGAGAAAATAGTGTAAGTGTCCTAAGTCTGTCATTTCAAATTTCTTTTTAAGGCTGGACTTCACATGGTTTATAAGGTTGGGATCACTACCAGTAAGAATAAGATCATCAACATAAAGAACAAGGATGATAAGAGAGTTGCCCACTTTCTTGGTGTAGACAATATTGTCAGAATGACACCTAGAAAAGCCAGATTCTAAAAGAAAGCTATCCATTTTGGCATACCAAGCCCGAGGAGCTTGCTTGAGGCCATAAAGGGATTTCTTAAGTCGACAAACAAGGCTGGAGTCTGTTTGTATGAAGCCAATGGGTTGTTCCATATAGATTTCTTCCTGCAAGTCCCCATGCAAGAAGGCAGATTTAACATCCATCTGATGGACTTCCCATTTTAAAGAGGCAGCAAGGGAAAGAACAAGGCGGATAGAGTTCATTTTGGTAACAGGGGAGAAGGTTTCAGTGTAGTCAATGCCTTAAACCTGTGAAAAGCCCTTAGCAACGAGACGAGCTTTATGTTAATCAACTTTCCCATCTGGTCCATACTTGGTTCTGTAAACCCATTTACATCTAACAAGTTTGCGTCCCTTTGGTAGAGGAACAAGATCCCATGTATCATTTGTCATCAATGAATGATATTCTTCATTCATAGCTGCTTCCCAATGTGGATGGCCTGAAGCTTCTGCAAAAGTGTCAGGATCATGATTTACTGGAGCTTGAGCCAGTAAAGAAGAGGCTCTTTCAAACTGAGAATGTGTACGTCGCTGATCTGTAGGATCACCGGCAAGATCACCTACTGCATCCCGAGTAGCACGGACCCATCTTGGAAGTTGAGGATCCTGAGAAGGTGGGGGAGGATTATCATCCTCTCTTTCATCATCTGAAGAAGAAATGTTTTCAAAAGTAGAAGAGATAGGAAGAGGTGGTACATCCGCCGGACTAGGCTCGCAGGCCGATTTATTTTCATCAAATTTTACATCTCTTCTAATGATAACATTTTTGGACTTAAATGGAATAAGTCTATAACCTTTTACATCTTCAGAATATCCAACAAAAGTTCATTTCTCACTCTTAGGTTCTAAAGCTTTATGCTTTTCATCTGGAATATGGGCCCATGCTTCACTTCCAAACACACGAAAGTGAATTACATCTGGTTTAATGGAACTCCAAGCTTCTTCTGGAGTGATATTCTCTAGAACCTTAGTAGGAGTGCGATTGATTATATAATTTGCACAATTAATTGCTTCGGCCCAAAAACTAAGACTGAGTCCTTTAGATTGCAGCATACAATTAGACATTTCCTTTAAGGTGCGATTTTTCCTTTCAGCTACACCATTTTGTTGTGGAGTGTATGGAACAGTATGTTGCATTTGAATTCCATTTTCGGTGCAAAAGTTGATGAATGTGTTTTTAACATATTCTCCACCATTATCAGTTCTTAGCTTAAGAATTTGATGTCCAGATTGTTTTTCAACAAAGGCTTTGAAGGCCAAAAATGTGTTAAATACTTCCCTCTTGAGTTTTAAGAAGTATACCCAAGTGCGTCTGGAGAAATCATCAATGAAAGTTAAGAAGTACTTGCAGCCAGAGAATGAAGCAACAGGAAGAGGACCACATAAATCACTGTGCACAAGTTGTAAAGGGGCTGAGGCGTGCCAAGAGGCACGTTTGTCAAAACTGTCCCGATGATGTTTTCCGAGTACACATCCGGAACAAACACCATCTCTGCAAGATACCATAGGAAGACCTGTCACCATATTTTCTTTACATAGATGCTGAAGGGAGCGATAGTTTAAGTGACCAAATCGCTCATGCCAAAGTTTGCTCACTTCATCATTATGAGCAACAAATACTGAGGGAAGATTTGATGACCCAAAGTTGTGAAACTTATACAACCTTGTGGAATCATCATCAAGACCAGTAGCTAGAATCTGTTTAGGATCTTTTAGATCCTTGATTACAACATCATGAGGTGAAAATTCAACAATTTTACCTTCACCTGAATGAGTTATCTGATAGATAGGTAGAAGGTTGCAGGATAACGTTGGAACACATAATACATCATTAAACTGACCATTGTCTAGATGAACAGTTCCAGTCCCTACAACATTAAGAGATCTATCATCACCAACATATATATTTTTGGTGTTACAATCATTTAAAGAAGAAAACATGGCTTGGTTTTTGGCCATGTGATAAGAGGCTCCAGAATCAATGAGCCACTCATGAGAATGAGAAGAAGAGGAAGATACATTTAATGCATAACCAGACTGAGATGATTGACAACGACATGCAGAAAGTGCCATTCCGGAAGTTGAAGTTGAAGTAGGCTCCACATGGATGTTATGTTTCTTCATTGCGGCTTCCAAGGCTTCCATCTTCTTAAAGCATTTAGATTCTAAGTGGCCATCTCGATTACAAAAGTTACAATGTCTATCAGTCTTCTTCCATTTGTTTTTATTGGTCTTATCATTTTGCTGAAATGATCTTTCATTTTGAGGCTGAGTTGGTTTGGGACCATTCTTTTGAGGATGTGACTTCTTAGGATTCTTTGAATTTGGTTGTTGCTGGGCGACTAACGCTTTCGTAGAAGAGTTTCCAAGATTAAGAAGACCAAGGTGTAAGAGTTTTTCTTGTTCTCTTATTAAGGAATCACAAAAGGAGTCAAAGGAAGGGGCCTTGTAGTCTTTTCCTTGACAAATGAAAGCTTCCCTTGTAGAATGGAAAGTGGAAACAAATACAGAGTAGGCTGGTCCCAACTTAGTAAGGATGGAATAAATAAGGTTACCATCTTCTTTCTTAACTTTAACACCTTCCAAGAGATATCTAAGGGTCTTGAATTTGGACAAGAAAGCTTCAATGCAAGAAAAATTATTAGGATCCAAAGTAAGCAACTCATTTTCAAGTTGATGGGCTCTAATTTCATTTTTAATCCAAAAAACTTTAGCGAGTTTTTCTAATGCTTCATGAGGAGTCTCAAGTTCTGCAATGTGGAATCTAAGATCAGGAGAAATAGACATCCCTATCAAACCACGTGCTTGATCTTGTCTATTTTCCCATTTTGCAGCCTTGTCTTCATCTTCTGGTTTCTTCTCTTGGTCTGTGGCTATTCTGAAGAGACCTTTACTTCTAAGTAAATCTTCCATGTAGGCTACCCATTGGAAGTAATTAGTGCTGTCAAGAATGACTTGGCATGGACTTTCCATTTTTTTTAAAAACTGAAGCTGAAGATGCTGAAAGTAAGTGTTCCAATGGATAGATCTCGAAAAATTAGGCGGTTTTAAAAAAAACGGCTTTGAAAAAGGCTTCTGGATGAAGAAGTTATGGCTTTTTGAAAAACAAATTGTTGACGTTGCCAGCAAAGTGCGCGAATGTGCGGGAATGAAAAAAAAAAATCCGCCCCCACAAAATGGAGACTTGAACCCAAGACCTCTACTCTCTTAAAATAGCTTTGAACCAATTGATCTATACAAAAAATTAGAGAGAGAGAGAGAGAGAGAGAGAGAGAGAGAGAGAGAGGGGGGGGCCTTGGTTTGCGTGCTTGCCTTGAGAAAGCTCTTTTTCCCTACAAAACACAAAACACAAAACCCAACACGAATATGCAAAGAAAAATGAACCTTGCGGCTCGAAGTTAGCTTTAGCCAAAAAACTAGAAATTTTTTAAAAAAATCTCAAAGTTAGCTTTAGCCGAAAAACTAAATATTTTTCTCAATGTTTCTGATTTTCTGAGATCACACTAAGGTGCATGGAAAAGAGCATACGCATGAGAAAAATCCTTCCTTTCTGTTTCTGATTTGCCTAGATCGCACAGAGTCGCAGGGCAAAGAGCATACGCAGAAATGAAAGGTATAGATCCGATTAAAAAAAAGGGGCTAAATAAACCGAAACCGAAATAAGCAGAGAGAAAATAACAGTAAACTGCAAAAAACACTGTATACCTCCCGATCTGAAAATTGACGCAGCTAGGGCTACCGGAAACCTTTTCGCATGAAACGAAAGGGGTTCCTCACTGGAACAGATGCTCCGGACGCAACAGAGCAGTCCTCTCGGCCCGAAAGCAGTCAGAAACAGCAGATCTAGGAAACGACAGCTGCATGCAGTTCTACCGGCTTCAGATTTGGATCACCAGCGGACGCGGCCCTCAAATAGCTCTGATACCATGTAGGAATTTACAGGGTAAGTTCCTTAGAAAGAATACCAAAAGGACACCGCTCACAACCAGATCACAGATCAATACACCAGTATTTTTGACGTGGTTAAAACCCTCAAAGAGGGAAACAGTCCACGGCCTGTCCCAACGTGGGTACTACAGGCAATTTATTAATCAAAGAATGAAAATTTACATAAGCTTCTCTCATGCACAAATTACCCGAACAATGAACCTCCATGCACTTTAAATAGAACTCATGGACCAATCGGGTGTCAAGCCACGGATCAAGTGTCGGTAATACCGAGGAGAGAATGAACCGTCGGATCACTACATATCGTGACCGTCGGATTGTAAGTTACAAAATGTACAACGGTAAAGAAACACACTTTACCTAACTCTATACCTAACTCTATACTAGACCAAGTTGAACTTAACTATTTCCTATGTGTCGGAATATCCTAACACATCCGTAGCTCGAACTGAAGTGCTCCAAGAGGATAAGATAATGTTTATAGTCCAAATATTATTAAGAGCTAATAATATTCGACTGTTCTATTTTTAGCCTGGCAGTCTAAAAATAGACTCCGCCCATATGTCTAAAAATAGAAGTCCATCTATTTTTACCAACATGACCAATCATCCACAAATAGCATCCTGCAACTCATAGACCATGATCCACATGTCTAAAAATAGACATAGTCTAAAAATAGACTTTGTGCCAAAAATAGCCTGCGGACCCACTTAGTGAAGGCGACTCCTTTCCACTAAGCTCCATCATCTTGTTGTATTTTCAACATTGAGTGCTCTATTTAGATTGAAAATTTCTAATAATTAAAGCTGAGCATTTATTTACTAATTTTTGCTAGAAGAATAGGAAGCCGAGCTAATCTTGTGCTTGCATGACATAAGGTTAATTTGGATTGCTACCACTACAACCCCCAAGTGGGTTTGCGTTGACCCCAACACGTGGTCTCGAGTTAGATATTCAGAGGGATCTGAACATTGGATCTTGTACTCAGATTTACTTTACATTTTCATGGGCTTACCAAGTGAGCTCCCCTAAAGAGCTAATTAAAGCTCAACATTAATTTTTAATATTATTTATAAAAAATAATGTTATTCATTTAAAATTTAAAGATTTATATAGTCAATAAATTCCTTTTTAAAACAATAATATTTTTTAATTATTTCTTAATAATCTTTTTTTTAAATATTATTACCATGAAAAATAACTAAAAAATAAATATTAACCAACAATGCCATAGCAACTCATGCTAATACATTTAAAATAAGAAAAGTAATGAGAAAAATATTGAAGTTAATATTGCCAATTGCTTTAGTATCTCCTAAAGTAAAGTAATTGGCACTATTAAGTTAAATGTATAATATGTATTAGTATTATTATTAATGTTAATAAAAATAATATTTTTTATTAATGCTAATAATAACATGTATTATTTTTATGAATATTGTCAATTACTTTACTATTCCCTAAAGTAAAGTAATTGGAAATTGGAAATGTTAACTTAAATGTATTATAATAATAATAATAATAATAATTAATTGAATATAAAACATTATATAGAATCAATAAAAATATGATCACAATATTATTATATTATTATAAGTTTTATATAATTGGTAAAAATTTAAAAAATTTAAGTTATTTATTATGTGTTTATTCTAATTTTAAGGTTATGGTTAAACTAGGCACCAAATTAGCGTATGAGATTCTTTTGTTTCTAAGACAAGGGACCTTATTTTAGTATATGTTATAAGTTTTAATTTAGTATACATTTATTTCTTTAGAATAGAATAGTTGAAACTAACTTTGCATATTTAACTTTTATTTTGTATTCATTTTGTGACTTATAATGGTTATAATAATAATCTAATTTTAAGGTCATAGAGAAGCCACACACCAAGTTGGCGTATCATATCTTCTTGTTTGTCAGATGATGAACTCCATGGATGCAACAATTTGATTAATGAAGTCTACCAGTTTTTGTGTTTAAATTGAATACTCTTTTTAAATTGAAAATTTCTAATAATTAGAGCTTAGCATTATTTATAAAAAAATTGATGTTATACATTTAAAATTTGAAGAATTAAATATTTATATAGTTAATAAGATTCCTTTTTAAAATAACAATAATTTCAATAATGAATTATTAACATTTTTTTAATGAAATATGAAACATTATAATGATTAAAATCAAAATATGGTCACCAAAATTTATTGTGGTGAGAGAGGCTCTCCAACCTAGTATAGTAGAGATGTTGCAATGTAATGTTTCACATTTTGACTAAATCAAATTACATAAAAATAAAAATAAATAAAATAGAATAACATAAAAATATTATTGTAATGTAATGAAAACATTTCAACTCTATCAAAAAAATAACAAAAAAAATGGTCCATAGTATTGACCCATAATATTCATGTGGAATATAGCCTATTTAAAAGGGGAAATTAAACCAACATAGATATATCTTAACTCCGAATCTACCAAGGGTAAAGAGGGATCACATATCTTTATATGCAAACCTCTTTTAGAGTGAAAAGAGTTTTGATCCCTTTGCACTGTTGGTAGATCCAAAGTTAAGATGAATCTAGGCTGGTTATAAGCAGTGAATTTTTTAGAAATTAAGTTATTTATTTTTTCTAATTTTAAGGATATTTTCAAACCAAACATAATTTCATATTAAAATAATAATAAATTTAACTATTTTTAAATAATAATTTATTAATAATTATGAATGAAATATGAAACAATACATTGAATATAATCAAAATATGATCACCAATATTATTATAAGTAGTGGAGTTTTATTTTTTATTTTTAACACCAAAGAGACCCATCTCCATGCAACAATTTGACTGCTTATAGAGGTGCAGATGCTCTACCATCCTTTGCTTATGGAGGTGTACATACTACACAACTTTCTAGATTTGTGCATGTGATCTTTTACAAGGAAGCACATGTTGATGTATACATACTCTATCCTCCTCTGTTTACTTAGGTATAAATACCTCACTCCTTTCTAGATTTGAACCTGTAATATTTTACAAGCAAGCACATGTTCTCAAACGTTAGGTCCATTCAAGGTGTCTAGAATATTACATGTTAAAATAATTTTGTTTGTTTGCTAGGTTGTGTGAGTCATGATATCACTTCATGCATAACATTTGGCTTGAGAAACCACTACCCAAGGGCATCTAAGTCGTCAAAATCACTTGGGGATGGAACTTGGCCTAGGTCAAACCAACCCTTGACATGGGTAGATTTTTTCCCATGGAGTCACATCACGAAGTGTTTTAACAATACCACCCATCATCATCTATAGGTATTACATGTTAAAATATTATTATTTATTATTAATCTATTTTATATATATATTAATTAGTTACTATTTTTTATTAATAAATTTATTATTATTTAAACCATGGAGATTTGAACCAATGACCTATCACAAATAGTGCTTTAAAAGTGCACCCACTCAATTTGAATTCAAAACCCTGTTATTAACTAATTTATATTATGCAAAATGTTAATTGATTATTAAAATTTAATTTATATATTAATTATTAATAAGTTTAATTTCCTTGATAGGGATGTCAATATTTGAGAGAAAGTGCTAGATTTTAAGAGTTTTTTTTATTACAAATACTATGGGCATGTTGAAGATTTAATAAACAATAATATTATTGGTAGTGGCCATTTCATGAAAGGTTGTAGTTAAATTTATTAAGTTACTTACATTTTAAAAATAGAGATTTATAATTTTTCTTGAAATAAATATTTGTAATTATTTTCATTATTAAAAAGTTTTTCAATGATATAACTTTCTTTGATAGACGTGTCAATATCAAAAAGAAAGTGTCATACTTTAGAGTTTTTTTGATTACAAATATTATGTTTATGCTTAAGATTTAATAAAAAATAATATTCTTGGTCGTGGCCATTTCAATAAAGGTTGTAATCAAATTTATTAAGTTACTTGCATTTTATAAATAGGGATTTATAATTTTTCTTGAAATAGAGATTTGTAATTATTTTCATTATTAAAATCCAGGTAACTAACTTCCAATCCTAAGATTTGAAATCTTATCAACTTTGTTGTCTTTCTTGTTTATATGTATCATAAGTCTATCGAGGTTCTTCAACTATTTAATTTATATTACAAAGTTAGTTAGTTTTAAGTGGTTACGCCCTTTAAAAAGTTTATATTTCTACTTAAAATTAATGATTATAATTTATTTACAAATTTTTCCATAAAATATATAAATATTTGAATCACAAACACATAAGTCTCTATATAATATTCTAAGAAGCTTATCATATTTTATTCTCTATTTTAAAATTCATATTATCTATTTTTTTAAATGTTTTTTAATGTTATTTTATCTTTTTTTTTTAATGTAATTAGAATATATAATTATTAATAATAATACTATTACGCATCACATTGCACTGTTGCTTTTCTTTCCTCTTTTTTTATTTTGGGTAGAATTGAGGTAGGCCAAACTTGGTATTATATCAAAATTTATATTATTGATTTGCCACTAAGAAAACAAGGCGAACTACACAAAAATAATAAAATTGTAATGAAAATTAAAACATAATTGCATGTTAACATTGACATAACCAACTTTGTCTATTCTATCCCTATCATTTGCACTATTGCTTTTTTTATAAGTTAGGTAAGCAAAACTTGGTATTATATCAAAATTTATATTATTGATTTGCTACTTAAAAAACAAGGTCATTTGCACTATTGCTTTTTTGTATAAGTTAGGTAAGCAAAACTTGGTATTATATCAAAATATATATTATTGATTTCCTACTTAAAAAACAAGGCCAGCAACACAGAAATAGTCTAAAATTGCAATGGAGACTAAAACATAATTACATGCTAACATTGACATAACTAACCTTGTCTATTCCATCTCCATCATTTTCACTATTGCTTTTTTATATAAGTTAAGTAAACAAAACTTGATATTATATCAAAATTTATACTATTAATTTTCTATTGAGAAAACAAGGCCAGCCACACAGAAATAATCTAAAATTATAATGGAAATTAAACCATAATTGCATGCTAACAGTGACATAAGTAACCTTCTCTATTCTATCCTTATTATTTGTAGTTGATGAACCAAAAAACCCGCTGATGGACAACATTACAAAACATGACTCATCATTTAGACGGAAAATGTACTTGTATAGTGACAAGTGTGTTGGCACTTTTTCACGTGATAACAGGGTGTTGGTGCTTTTTCACCCTCTTATCCAAATTACCCTTTTGTTTCTGGGACTCGTCCAGGCAGAAGAGTATTCCCTATTACTCTTCTAATCACTCGACCAGAACTCGTCCCATCATCATTTTCATTTTCATTTTCATTTTCATCGGCATGTATTTTGAATTACGAGTCCCTGTTTCGATATTAAACATCAATTTCCCCACCTCCTCTCAACTCGGACCTCCTCTTCTTACCACTCTCTGAGCCAGACAGGTAGAAATTATCAGACCCTCTTGATAACCCTATACGGAGTCTCATTGTAACCACTTAACTATCCCTGAACAATTGAATTTCCTATCATTATTAAAAAAACTCCAATATTTATTTTTTAAACCATACCATTTGAATCTCTCCATCATGCCAAGGACGAAGTAATGAGTATTTTACCATTCCGTTATACTTGGTGTTTGACAGGGTTAATTCTTCTTTCTATTTACATTATTTCTTTACATACATATAAAAGAATGTCTTTTAAGGTTATTTTATTATTAATAATAATAATAATATTCATTTTTAAGGTCACAGCCAAGCCAGACACCAAATTTGTGTATGAGGAAAGCGTTTACACACACACACAGATATATATATATATATATATATATATATATATATATATATATATATATATATATATATATATATATATATATATATATATATATATATATATATCACATTTGTAACAAATGTTGCAAAGGAAATGTTGTAAGTGGGTAGCATATATAGAAGAAAAAAATAAATGAAAAAATGTGATATGTTAGGTGATCTAACTATAGCCAAATTTAAATGAAAACATAAATCTTAAAGTTGAATGTAATACAATCAAACAATCTACTCAAAAGAGAGGCATGCACAACTTCCTTCCCAAGTTCTCAATCGAAGAAGTCACTTTCATTAAAAATTGCATCCCAGACCGAACCTTTGTTTTTAATTTCCTCATCCGGACTAAACCCTTCACCCTTATATGGTAATGGTTCCAGATCAATTTTTTGTGCAAGTATTCTCCAACAATGTTTCCATTTATACACGTCTCTGTTAGCATAATCAAAGCCCTAGTTCTTTTGATAAGGATTTGTGGCAGCCCAAATTTCCTGTTCCGCAACCAATTCTATATCGGATGCATCCATAAATTATTCCCATGAAATATTGTTCCCTGGGTACTTGAAAGACAATCCCTCATGTTTGCAAATGGCAGTGTAAACACACAGTGTACCTAAAACATTCATCAAGCTCCAAGTAGAGAAGCCAAATATGTGTGTCCGATGGTGAATGGACCAAGTTATTCATTTTTTATTCTTTGCAGCCTCAAATACAATATCCTTGAGAGTGTAGTAAAAATTGGGCACAAGTAGCATAGGAAGCTCTTCACAAGGGGGCATGGTCCTCCTTTCTTCCATTTCTGACCTTCAAGCAAATCTTCTAAACCAAGTTTATTATTTTTATTACCAAATCTAGAAATTGCTAGTAGACCTTGCCTTGAATTTTTGAGTTTCAGTGTAAAACCTAATATTTTCACAGGTAGCTTGAGAAAGGTGAAAGTTACAAGCCAAAGAGTTGAAATGGAGTTAAATTTTAATACCAAAGAATACGAAATCTTTAGCATTGTGAATTTAGGAAATGTTATTAAGAATTCCCCAAAAGTAAATACTAATGCTTAAGATATTGAAAAAGTGCCAAATATATAGTAGTTCTGAAATTGAAATGACCGTTGACCATGAAATTTGTTACAGGTTTTCATTCATATTTATGCATCATCCAATTCAACACATGCAAATTCAAAAGAGTATTGAGAATCACCCTTTGCAAAAGAAAGAAATGAGAGACTTGGGAAAAAATATCATGAAATGTTTGACCAACTAGGTGTCCAAAATGAAGCTTCTTGTTAAACTTATGAATTCTTCAACAATGAAAATAACTATCAGATTTTTTTCCCAAATGAATTTTACCAGAATTCAAGCTCATCTATGAGTTTAGCAAGTTAGTGTTGAGTGATTAGACCATTCACCTCTCAGATTTCCATCTTAGGGGCCTTGACAACTCATAAAAAAACTGAAAAAAAAAAAATAAAAAAAAATAAATGAATGAAGTATGCAATGAACTAGATTCACAAATGTATATGTGGTGAAGATAATAAAACATTTTTTTGTGTTAAGACTTTGTGTATTAATGTTGCAAGATAAATAAATCTGTGATTGATAACCCAAATGTTTAGTCACTAGACAAAAGAAATGACCAATCAATTATATTACTTTTGTGAGAGCATCTACCACGATTGTTTCAAATTATTTGTGCACAATATGCCTTTAATAGTGCCCTTTATTGGGTGAAAAATCACGAGAGCAGTGAAAATGTCATGAGCCATGTATCTCAATTATGTTTTGGAGAAAATCGACAATGTTTATGCCATTTAACTCAAGAAAAAACTCTGATGTTCCCAAAAGTAACTCAGAATAAAATTGCAAATGTCCCTAGCCAACAAAGTGTTAGATTAGGTTCGCCATTACAACTTGAGTGAATTACAGGCTTGAAAGAAGTAACTTATCATCAACCATTAAAATTTTAAGAGAAAAGTGCAGCTTGAAAAAAATATAAAGAGCATTAAACCAGAGCAAACCATTCGATTTCTATGCTGACTGAAGGGTTTCTTATCCATTAAGCAACTATAGTCCTTGATGATGTAGTAAAAAACAAAGAGGTGCATGATCTTTGATACCAGCAAGACTTTAATTGAGGGCTTATCTAAGAAAGGCCAAACATTGGAAGAATTAAAGTTTTTGCATGCAATTCTAAAAGAAGATTGCGTATTTGATATCAATACTTGTAGTGTCTTGATAAATGGCTTTTGTTTAAAGCAACAGGTGCATGAAGCATATATGATTGTTAGCTTATTCACAGAAAATAAAAGCTCGTACAACGTGTTGTGTGAAGAAGCTCCTTTATTATATTTATTATTTATTAACCAATGACACTAATTCTTAATTCTCAACCCCAAACTGCAATTTCTGTGCACAAAGGCTCTTCAATACAAGCAAACGAACAATCTTCCTTTTTCATTTTGCATAAATATTGATGAATTAATGGAACTTATGTTCAAGAAACCTGCTATTTATTAACATGGGACTATGGCTAACATTCCAGAGTCTAATCACAATCATCAACACAAGATTCACGTGACTAGAAAGGCTAAGGAAACCTTTTTCTATTTGTCTCTCGTAACACGAAAGTAATACGGTGGTGACGGAGTCCATTTTCAACCATCATGTCAATTATTTAAATCTATAGCACTTATCCTCTACTAACTTTAATTAATGATAAAAGAAGTTACATTGGAGGATTCTTGGACCTCATATTAGACTTAGTATTCCACTGTTACTGATATTTTAGTCTAAACAACAACTCAAGACTATGAAATAACTAGTAATAAATCAGGAACCACAGAAGCCAGGGCTCTTTATATGTTTCTTCGAATACAAAATTATCATTCCCTGTTTTGTCCCTATGCATAATCCATACAAAAAGTGAGAAATTGTTGAGCATCTATAAAAGCTATACATATTTCATATCATTTTATCACTTCCAGTCAATGCTTCCAAGCAACACTTTTTAACACTTGACATTACAATGAAGCAGATACATCTCACAACTCGAGGAAGCTACCCTTTTGCTGAGATGTTGCAACTCAACAGGTATCCTAATAAACCAAATTTCACCCACAGGACATTCACATTGGTGGGGGGCATAATAATGCCTCCACTTTACCAACCAACCAAGAAACCAAATTGTAGATTTTGGCTTATATATTAATGGTAGACAGGTGGGGATGTTTTCATTTTATTAGCATACTCTTTAGTTAACTAATTTGATAATTTGATATGTTACCAAGAGGAGTTGTCAATTTTTTCTTTAAAATGCATATTTAATTGCCACTAGAGGACACATATAATTCTTAGTGAAAATCATCTGATCCATTTTATATCTTAGACTTTAGAAGAGCAAAGTGACTATGAAGTGACTTCCCATGACATTTGTGCACAAACAATATACAAAATATATCGAAAGGCATGCAAATATAGGCTAAAGTTCACACATATTTAATTGCCACTGGAGTATACAGGTTATACTCAGTGAAAATGTTCTCACATAAATTGTATCTTAGCCAGATCAAAGGGGTAATGAAATGTCTGCCCATGCTATTCTTGCACCAACAGTAAGAGAAATATTATCAATAGGTGTAAAGGTGAGTCTAGGCCTAGTTATTTTATTCAGAAACTAAAATCGTAGTGACTCCATGAAAGTGAAGTTTCAAAAAGGACATACAT
Organism: Pinus tabuliformis; assembly: GCA_031772625.1. NCBI lineage: Eukaryota > Viridiplantae > Streptophyta > Pinopsida > Pinales > Pinaceae > Pinus > Pinus tabuliformis. The sequence goes on from CM062804.1 coordinate 711,471,964, forward strand.
TCAAAATACAATGACATAAAAAAGGGACCAATAACATAATTTTCATAAATACACATCTTCATAATACTTGAGCATATGCATATTCTTACGACTGATCAATTTTTATTGTTGCCACAACATGCAAGCGACTTATAACAATCAATAACATATGCAAGAGCACAAATGAGAAATCAACTTAATCGTTGGTATAAGGGGAGAAGTAAGTCAGGTAAACCTCACTTTATCAATTAAATCACTTTGAGGATGGAATCTCCAAATGTGTATGTGTAAGAAAACTGCCTATGGTTCAAGGGTCATGTGTATGTGTAAGAAAACTCCCTATGGATCAAGGTTCACAAGAAGCTCAGTAATGCTGGTCCAAGTTGCCCAATTTGGGCAGGTTGAAGTAGAAAAGTGAGCAAATCATGAGGTGGTTCAAAGCCCAATATTCTCATAGGTAGCTTGTGAAAGGTAAATGTTACAAGTTGAAGAGTTGAAATGGAGTTAAATGTTAATACCAAACAATACCAAATCTTTAGCATTGTGAATTTAAGAAATGTGATTAAGAATTCCCCAAAAGTAAATGCTAATGCTTGAGATGTTGAAAAAGTGCCAAATAAATAGTAGTTTCGAAATTGAAATGACTATTGACCATGAAATTTATTACAGGTTTGCATTCACATTTAAGCATCATCCCATTCAACACATGAAAATTCAAAAGAGTATTGAGAACGACCCTTTGCAAAGAAAGACATGAGAGACATGGGAAAGAAATATCATGAAATCCTTGACCAAATAGGAGTCCAAAATGAAGCTTGTTGTTAAACTTATGAATTCTTCAACAATGAAAATAATTATCAAATTTTTACCCAAATGAATTTTTACCATAATTCAAGCTCATATGTGAGTTTAGCAAGTTAGTGTTGAGTGATTAGACCATTAACCTTTTAGATTGCCATCTTAAGGGCCTCGAAAACTCATAAATTAGACCATTAACCTTTTAGATTTCCATCTTAGGGGCCTCGACAACTCAGAAATATACTGAAAAAAAAAAAAAGGAAAAGAAGAAGAAGAAAGTAACAAAACAATTTTTCAGTGTTAAGATTTTGTGCATTAATGTTGCAAGATAAATAAATCTATGTTTGATAACCCAATGTTTAGTCACCAGACAAAAGAAATGACCAGTCAATTATATTACTTATAAGAGAGCATTTACCATTAGTGTTTCAAATTATTTGTGCACAATATACCTTTGATAGTGCCCTTTATTGGGTGAAAAATATTGAGAGCAGTGAAAATGTAGTCAGCCATGTATCTCATACATAACCCTGTTAGCGTGTTGTTGGGTGTTTATTAGGGATTGATCAATTATGATTGGTCAATTATTTGTTATTGTAAGACCAACGTGATTTTACTAAAAATGTACGTAGTTACCAACATAATATGTTAACAATTCGCTTGAATGGGAAAGAACAATAGAAACGACTGAATCAAATTATGCAATATTATACCCATCTTGCTTTTGCATTTGAATTTTGAACAACATATTGCATGTTCAATTCCAATTGAAACCAAATTACAGAGGAGATGTGTTAGGGTCCAACCCTAAACCCTTTATTTATGTAATAAACCTAATAGGGTCGAGTCATAGCCATAGTTAGTTAAAGAGTCAATAAAGCCCGTATTAATAATATAAGTGGTTGACCCACATTTAAGAAAGGGACCACAGTTAGTTGCAAATGGGCCATAATTAATAAATAAAGTGGTTAACCCATGTTATGTAAAGGACCACTAGTCATTAGGTTGTTGAAGATCATTTAGCTATAAATAGTCGTAGTTAGAAGGGAAAGATCATCGAGTATTATTTTGTAATCGAGCTCTGCTCTGCTGGAGGTTGCCCCCTCGAAGAGGCAAGTGAACATTGCTTTTATCTCTGAATAATAAAATACTTGTTGTTTTTCTCATTTTATTTTGTGTTCTGGGTTGTATTTCTTCGCATATTTGGTATTTTGGAATTTCTCGCAGGTTAAGAGCATAACAAGTGGTATCAGAGCACTTTCTTAGGCAAAGTGAAGATATATATATATATATATATATATATATATATATATATATATATATATATATATATATATATATATATATATATATATATATATATATATATATTGTAGGACTTTTTTGGGGCAGTGAGTTTGCAAATCAGATCTGAAACTTCTGGTGCAAAATTTTGCAGAAAAAAATTGTAGATCTGGATTCTTTGTGAAAAAATACCCAAATTCAAAAAAGAATATCGGTCGATTTGGAGTCCAGCTGAAGGAGATATCATTGATTTAAAATCAGCTCTTATTTTCAGAAACTTTTGTGACAATGGGACAGTTGCAGCGCAAATCTGAAATTCCAGAGTACCTAGATGGGGATTTCGATTTCTATCACACAAGAAGATGCATAATGGCTGTTCCATTTCCAAAAATAGGTTATAATAAGGATTATTGTATTGATAAGCATATGGCTTGTGGAGTGTTATCCTTCATTAAGGAGTGATTGTATGGTGTTGCGCTACCTTAAGGGTTTTGATCAATAAAGAGAAGCAATTCTATATTCAGATCTTGTTATTTCTGGGCATATTTATATTTTCATATATTTTCAGGTCAGATCTATTACAAGTGGTACAAGGGTTCAGCCTTGAGGACAAGGCTACTTTTGATGGGGGAGAGCATGTTAGGGTCCAATCCTAACCTCTTTATTTATGTAATAAATCCAATAGGATCAAGTCATAGTCATAGTTAGTTAAAGAGTCAATAAAGCTCATATTAATAATTGTAAGTGGTTGACCCACATTTCAGAAATGGACCACAGTTAGTTGCAAATGGGCCATAATTAATACATAAAGTGGTTAACCCATGTTATGCAAAGGACCACTAATCGTTAGGTTGTTGAAAGTCATTTATCTATAAATATTCGTAGTTAGAAGGGAAATATCATTGAGCCTTATTTTGTAATCGAGCTCTGCTCTGCTGGAGGTTGCCCCCTCGAAGAGGCAAGTGAACATTGCTTTTATCTCTGAATAATAAAATACTTGTTGTTTTTCTCATTTTATTCTGTGTTTTGGGTTGTATTTCTTCACATATTTGGTATTCTGGAATTTCTCGCAGGTCAAGAGCATAACAAGATGAAAGAAAGAAAGAGATGCAAACTTACAGGGAAAACGACACAACAAAAATGCTTTCCAACAATTTTTTAAACTTCTAAAAAAAAAGTAGCTGCAAATCAAATAGAAACAAAATCTTTCAGCTACTTTGGGATTGAAGTGTTTCTAACTTTATACAGGTGTTTGTTTTTGTTTTTTTTCCACAAGAAAAGAAACTACTAACTTTCATTAACGATAAAAGTAGTTACATTGGAGGATCCTTAGACCTCGCATTAGACTTAGTATTCCCTTGTTACTGATACAATATCCTTGGAATAGAAACAAAAGATCTGAGAGAAGAAAAAATACATATTAAAAAAAAGAAAAAGCCAAAATTAAATTGTCACTAGATCGACAATTTCATGAATATGATACATCTGTACTTTTCCTAAAATTTCATTCGGAAAATATCAGACCTGCATCTTTTGTAATATAAATAGGAAAAAATAGGGGAAAATAATGGCAATTTAAAATTAAAATTGATAAAATTGCTGATGAAAACAGACAAAGTTTTCTGCATCGTTTCAGTGGTATAATAATGAAAGATGAAAGGCAAAATTAAGTACTTATGAAGCTGCTAAACAAAATCATTTAATATGACATGAAAGAGAATTGTGGCCATTGAGTGCCCGTCCATGCTTAAGAGAACGAGTAATCCCACTAATTTTAAAGGTCATCTCAAGTAAAATATTTTGATAAAAATATATTTAATCTTGCTTCTGTTTAGTGTTCACAGAAAATAAAAGCTCGTACAAAACGTTGTGTGAAACAACTCCTTTATTATATCTATACCTTATTAATCGGTGACACTAATTCTTAATTCTCAGCCCTGAAATGCAATTTTTGTGTGCAAAGGCTCTTCAATACAAGCAAATGAATGGTCTTCCTTTTTCCTTTTGCATAAAGATTGTTGAATTAATGGAACTTATGTTCAAGAAACTTGTTATTTATTCATATAGGTCTATGGCTAACATTCTGGAGTCTAGTCACAATAATCAACACAGAATTCTAGTGACGAAAAGGGCTAAGGAAACTTTTTTATATTTGTCTCTCGTACCACAAAAGTAATACGATGGTGACGGAGTCCATTTTTAGCCGTCGTGTCAATTCTTTATATCAATTCCTTAAATTTGTAGGACTTATCCTTTGAAAATATAATGTAGAAGCGTTCCACATGATTGGTAGTGCTAAGCAAGGTGTTATAGACATATTTGGGCACTGCAACCCCAATCACATATGTCCATACACCAAGGGTTTCTAACCCCCTAAAAGTGTTGTTTCATACCCTAAAGGAACAAGGTCAGCTGATTACATCATCTCCCAAAAGTTCTCCATGAAAAACTACTCAAAACTGGTCAAAACTAGACCATACAGACTACTCCATGCATAGGGTGTGAAGCATACTGAAAAGCCCCTCTGTAGGGTGCGATAAGCAAGAGCAAACAAATGGAAGAAGCAGTTTGCTAGGTGGAAAATCAAAGAATCTTCTAGAAACTACTCATATGACACTTGCCTCTCTGAATTCGCACAGGGATGAGTAAGAGATCATGAAATCTCCAAGTAGAACCAAGAAATATCAGTGAAATGACACTAATCAAAATCCTAGAAGCTGATTCACTATCCTACAAACATCTATATATGGATCCCTCATCCTAGGGATCCTGAGGCTGAATTTTTAATTTGCAAGGAAGTGATGTTGGTTTCTCTTTGAAGACATTGTTGGGTGATCTTGCTTTGTATGAGGTGAAGAGGGCTTTCATGCTGGGAGGATGATGCTGGATTAGAAAGCTTGGTTGTAATCCTCTCTTCTACTACTTCTATCAATAAAGCTATTTGAATTTTCCTCCATATGCTTGTATATCTCTGAATCTTGTATTTGTATATGCATTTATATGGTTAATGTACATCTGATCCTACATTATTTATGGTTATATATCTCTATGCTTTGATGGTATTTTGCCACTTTGATTCTATAGGTGTTCTTTGAAGTGGGACAAGTGAGAAAGGAGTGGCAAAAGCTCTATCAAAGGAGAGAAGAAACAAGCAAGGAGACTAGCGAAATACTGAGGTTGGTACTCTCTGCTTCTCTCTCATCTATCTCTCATAAAGGAAAACACAAGTAACTTTAGTTTGTTTGTTTCTAAGATAGCTACCCATCTTATTGTGACTAGCAGCTCTAAATGGACACTATTTTTCATGATAACAAAATGGCGACTTCGTTGGGGAGCAAATAGTTTGTTTGTTTTGTTACTATTGTTTGCTTTATAAACCACAGACAGAGCATGAAGTTAAGCCAGCTAGCCTTCGAACTGCTTTTGCTATGCAACTGCAAAGTAGATCAACGCTGCTTCAGTCAATCTCCGGGTTGCTTTATGAACTAAACATCTAACTTGCAAACATCCTAAGTGCCCTGGTGTTAGCTCAAATAACCTCATTAGATCAGCCCCTATACTTTGTGTTTACTGACAATCATTAGCTCAGCCTAAATCCCTGAACTTAGCTACAAACTGTGAGTGAAAACCAAGCTTAGTCTCATCCCTGGACCACCGCACTATCTCTTCTTGGAAATCTGGATGCATCGCACCTCCCAAGTGTTGCAGGTGAGATTCATCCCTGTTTCCCTATGTTACAGGTGTGATAATTGAATGAGACTATTTTTGCCTCCATATTTTGGTTTTTTCTTCATTGTCTTCAGCTTTAGTCAATAGTTTTGTTGTCTATGATCAGTATATCACTGTTGAAACCATCTTCCTTTGCATTATTTTCAGCCTCCATTAGAAGGAATTGTGAATGTTTTTTATGTATTTTTTGTCATTTACAGTTCTCCTTTGCAAATAATAGCTTAATCAAACTTTCGTCTTTTGATTTGAAAGTGTCGCAATTGTTGTTTTCAGTCAAGAAAAAGAGTGTTGTAAAGCATTCCTCTTTTAGATAGCCGGTTACGCTTTTGTCATCGTATTTGATTTGAATTAATAATATTTCAAGTGTCGAAAGCAATTTTAAATTCGAAAACGAAAAGTGTCGCCTTAGCCTTCCTTTCATTTTTTTTGAAAAGAAAATTGCTAGTACCGCCGCTTTGAAAGAAGATAGTTCAGATCTATACTTAGTTTTCTTTTGACATTCTCACATTAAGGAAACTGAAAAACAATACATGCATGTGCATTTGCATCTAGACTGCATGCTAAAATTGATTTAGGAAAAGTGCATCTAGTGTGTGCTCTCTGCTCTATGTTGAAAGAATTTCATTTCTCTTTCCTTAGTAGCTAGGATTTTCATTGCAAAAAGAAAGTAAACGACTATTTGTCATCTTAGATTGCACATTTAGGAATTGTATATCTACATCACGTGGTGAACCTTAAAAGCAAACTTCTTAAGAAATATCAACTGTAAAATAAACCTCAGTGAACATAAAAACACTTTGGAACCGAACGCACAACATTTAGAAGTCTAGGCTAGAGACGTATTCCGGCATCATAAAGCCTGGTAACTATCTCTTTCATCGTAGGTTGGGTGATTCCTCCTCTTTGAGACAACAAGTGCCAGTACGAACTTGTGCTCCCACGTGCCATCGAGTATATATTGGGAGACCACAATAGGCTACATCCTTTATCCTCAGGAAGTTGTGTTTGTCGCCCTATCGATTGCAATGTATTGAACACAACATTCGAGAAGATTGACTGCTATACTGTAAAAATTATTCTGTAATTTTGCGATTGGTTTGGTAGTCCCTCTATCTACATTTCCAAAGTAGTCATTTTCGTTCCTTTTCATACTCCTTAAAAGAAAATGTCCATCAGAGCACCTGTCACTTCAGGCTCATTAAAAATCGAAGGTGACTAGAGTCATCTTTAGCTTTTTCTCGACTCTTAAAAATTGAAAAAGCGAGTTACGTCAAAGCGTCATAAAATTTATTTTAATCGGAATAACGTCAATATTCCCTCGTTGGTCTTAGGTTGAGAAAATGGAGTCCACCAATCAAGGATTTCCCCTTGGGGGAAATCCTAGTCCTTTCTCTTGTTTGGGAGATGTTGGTGCTCCACATATGGCTACATTGTCCCTTCCAGGACTCACAATTGGCCTGCCGGTATGGCTTTCCTCGACCTCTGTTGTTCAAAACACCGTAATTCCTGAGCAATCAAAACAACAACCAGATGACACTATAGTTACCCCCTAACCTTGTACTTTGTTTGTTTCTCCCTCTCCTTCTTCCTCTTTGCTTGGTGAAGCTAGTAACCAACTGAGAAGAAGAAGAAAGGGAAGGAGAAGAAGAAGAATAAGCCAACGGCGAAAGTGAGCAACCATGCATCGTCTGGCGAAAATCCACACATTGCACCATCCAAGCCTAAATCTCCATGTGTCATTTGCAAGGGAGACCACTATCATCAAGATTGTCCCTGTATCCCACAAATCCCGAGGGACTGGTCTCCCCGCTTGCACAATCCGGTGTCTTCAACCTCTGACGATCATGTTGAGATCACACCATCAACTAGTGAAAATGAAGTCAATGGACAAAAAGGAAGATCTAAATTTCCTTATAGACTGTGTGAAGGCGATCATGCCCTCCATCGTTGTCCTTTCCTAGACGAAGCTAAAAGAATCTTGGATAACCATCCTAATTCACCGCAGCAACTTCCTCCTGGGTACAAGAAACTCTTGCCAAGTCCATCGTTAGTTGAAAATCTGACTAACACACCGTTGTTGTTAGTCAAAGAAACTATCATTGAAGATAGACCCTCTAAGTCCACATCAGACCAAAGTCAATAGGTCGAGATGGCAGTCGACCCAGTCTTGTCTTCAAACAGTCCACATTCAGATGATACTATCACTAAAGAGAATGAGAATGACACCGTTCAAATTATTTTCCTTAACACAGAATCCGATGAACATGGGGGAAATCTACCTATTCCTTTACCGCAGGAAGGAAGTTCGTCAGATATTTACATGGCCATTTATTCGGTCCCTCCTCCAAGCAACCTAGTCGTTTCCTTTGATTCGAATCTACTAGGCAGACCCTGCCTACCATCTAATGTACCTTTATGAATCATAGTACAAGCTTGCAAAATGATCATGGTTGGTACTATCATAGATGAAGGGGCTTCTGTGAGTATCCTTTCCTCAACTGCTTAGAAAGCACTTGGTTCGCCATCGCTTCTGCTTGAGATTTGAAATCTGACAGGCTTCAACAAAGGAACCAGTCGACCATTGGGGATCCTTCCAAATTTGCCTATAACTTTGAGAAGGAAAATCGTTCATCTAAACGTGATGGTAGTCCAAGGACCTCTAGATTACAATCTACTCCTTGGGCAAGGCTACATTTATATCATGGGAGCTATTGTTTCCTCAATCTTTTGAGTGATGAGTTTTCTGCATGAAGGCAGAATGGTCAAGCTCGTAGACCAAATTTCATTTCCGAATTCAAACACAGCTACTAGTCAAATGCCATCCCTAACTGATCTTTTTGCAAAAGGAATGTCTCATCAATCTCCAGTCCGTCCACCTGATGAGCGCAAGTGATTCGGTGATTGTGACTGAAACCCAGGAGGCATGTGCCCTAGTCTGCTTTGGCAGAAAAACCCCAGATATAAGGTAGGTTTCCGTGTAGGAATATGACTAGTCTGATTCCCCTGTCCATTTAGGAAAATGGATTTGAACTGGAAAAGGACTCCCCCATCAAAGGTTATGTGATTGGCACTGACAACAGTCACCTTTTTCCATTTTGATGGACATTGCCAAGGAAGTGTTTTGTCTACGACGTGGATGGAACAATCTTGCTAATGCAAGAACTTCTGTATGGTAACCTGGAAACCCTACTTATACCTGGGGCATGTAAACCTTTTTGCATGTAAGTGAAAAGTGACCATTTACTTTCTTAGTTTGTAGGCTCTTAACCCTTTAAACTCATAGGTTGCTCGTTCCTAGCTTGCATAACGAAAGGCTCCAGAGCAAAGTTTCGAATGAGGCAAGATCCCTAAGAAATGAACCTATCGATGAGACATCCTTACTATACGACTGACACGAGTAGTTTCACGCGAATTTCAAGCTCGTTAAAAGATAAACCTAGCAATGAGCAGATGTTCCCCCAGAGTTCAAGCTCATTAAAAAATGAACCCACCTTCGGTAAAGAACCATTGCGATCGCATAATTATCAGCATTTGAATCTTGGTCGTGTTCTTACCATCACCTCCACTCTTTTTTAGCTGATCATACACCTCCATTTGATTGTTTACCCTTTTGAGGAACAACTGTGACGAGTGATTCTATTAGCCACCTTCTTTACACTGCCGTGATTGAAAAGTTCCAAACCTTACCTGGAACTAGTTGCTATCCAAAAACATCACTTGTTCCTCAAAAAAACAAGTCTCCTTTAAGCTCTTTTCATCTGACTTGTAAAATATGAAAATATTGCCAAGCAATTGGCCTCTCCAGCTCGTTAAAGTGACCGGAAGTTCCATCCCTCCTCTAGATTTTAATCTTTTTGGACCTGAGGGATCATTACACAAAAATATCGAATGCTTCTCTTGTTTGGCTCGTTAAAACTATCGAAAAGTCATCCATTTTGTATTATTTTATACTTTTTCGGACTTAAGGGATTACATTACGAAAAATGACTATGTGAGTTGCCTTTACGTCTTTTTAGACTCTCTCAAATTGAAAAGGATCGAGTTATCTTTGTCGTTAAACTCGTTAAAACAATACCGACAAACTTGTCCATGCAGACAAGAGCGAGTTTCACTATCGCTAGGCTCATTAAAACATAGCGACAGTTTTGCCCAAAGGGAAAATTATAGAACAAGCATATGTTATCCTCCTTAGGCTTGAAAAAAATAAAGAGGTACTGGTCAGCAATGACTGGGGAAAAAGTGAAGAAAACTTGAATAGCTTCATTGGTAGCAGGTCGCTCTTGAACACAACACTTTCACTCCATCACCATGATTGAGTCGAGTTGGGTTATTCCACTCACTGGTCATATCACCATTGGTCTACCATACCATCCATTTTGGGATTAACGCTACCAATCCATTTCAGTGTTGCCGATATGTTCAAGAGAAGTCACTCAGAGAATTCACCAACCTAGCTAATGCCTCATCCGCTTCAATACCTTCACTCTCCAGTTTTCATGACCACCACCCTGAACCTTGTATCATCAGATCGTTTTCACCTCCACAAAATCATTTACTTAGTTCTGTGTCATAGATGTGGGATTCATTAAGGCCCTCCTACGATGGGTCACTTCTTGTCGACATCAACTCATTATCCAAGAAGTTGACTTAGGAACAACCCTTTCAGTACTTTGAATCTTGCATGCCTCAATGGCAAGTTTCTAACTTCTGGCGACAGGTTTACATCAATGGCCTTCGATTGAAAGATTTTGTGTGGTGTTCGAAATCAACTCATGTATCCACACCACGTAAATTGTACTGTAGTACCTTGAGGGTCATCATCATTATCGGTGATTCCTCTTGTGCCTGTTAACAACTTACATCATTGGCTAGTAATCAAGCGATGTTTTTCCATGTTCGACATCAAAACATCTTTTCACATGGATCGACTTGTACTTCGGGCGAAGATTGAACGAGTTTGAAGACCCTGGATCTAATTTCATCCATCCGGGCTGTGATATATTCAGGAAAATAAAGACATCAAATGTACATCATTGCTGCACAGATAATCATCCAAGCTAAGGGATGATGGCTCTACCAGAATCATCAGTTTGCTACACAAATGATTGTTTGTCCTATGTACATGAAATTGAATTTATAAAGCTGAGCATGGGAATGCCCGCCTCAGCTAGATCACGAAAATATTATGAAGATAATGTATTGTATTGTACTTATTACAGGTCACCTTCTAGTTCGAAAAACCTCGGATCCTCATTATAAAGCATTTCACCCGACATCAAAAGATCTACGACCTCATGCATTAGGGGGCAACTGTTATAGACATATTTGGACACTACAACCCCAATCACATATGTCCATACACCAAGGGCTTCTAAACCCCTAAAAGTGTTGTTTCATACCCTAAAGGAGCAAGGTCAGCTGATTACATCATCTCCCAGAAGTTCTCCCTAAAAAACTACTCAGAACTAGTCAAAACTAGACCATATAGACTGCTCCATGCATAGGGTGTGATGCATCTCACCTATTACACACAGGGGGTGAGATGCATACTAAAAAGCCCTTCTATAGGGTGTGATGAGCAAGAGTTGACAAATGGCAAAAGCAGTTTGCTAGGTGGAAACTCAAAGAATCTTCTAGAAATTGCTCATATGACACTTGCCTCTCTGAATTCGCCCAGGGATGAGTAAGAGATCATGAAATCTCCAAGTGGAACCAAGAACTATCAGTGAAATGACACTAATCGAAATCCTATAAGCTGACTCACTCTCTTGCAAACATCTATATATGGATCCCTCATCCTAGAGATCCAGAGGTTGGAATTTTGTAATTTGCAAGGAAGTGTTGTTGGTTTCTCTTTGAAGACATTGTTGGGTGATCTTGCTTTGTATGAGGTGAAGAGGGCCTTCATGCTGGGAGGATGATGCTGGATCAGATATCTTGGTTGTAATCCTCTCTTCTACTACTTCTATCAATAAAGCTATTTGAGTTTTCCTCCACATGCTTGTATATCTCTGAATCTTATATTTGTATATGCATTTATATGGTTAATGTACATCTGATCCTACATTATTTATGGTTATAGATCTCTATGCTTTGATGGTATTTTGCTGCTTTGATTCTACAGGTGTTCTTTGAAGCGGGACAAGTGAGAAAGGAGTGGTGAAAACTCTATCAAACGAGAGAGGAAACAAGCAAGGAGACTAGCGAAAGACTGAGGTTGGTACTCTCTGCTTCTCTCTCATCTATCTCTCATAAAGGAAAACACAAGTAACTTTAGTTTGTTTGTTTCTAAGATAGCTACCCGTCTGAGTGGGACTAGCAGCTCTAAATGGACATTAGTTTTCCCAATAATACAAGGGTGAAGTCGATATAATGCATAGGTGTTCCACACGATTAGTAGTGCCGAGCAAGGGCGAGGGCGACCTGCTGCGAGTTTTATAATTTGTAACTAAATTTAATACTGGTCGAATTAATCAGATGTCTCAAACTATTTTACTCTTCTAACACTTAAATCAAGGGCACACCAATGTACACGTAAGGCGTAATTATTTATTAAATATTATTTTTTAATATGAGGGAAGTTTATAGTGAGGTTGTTAGTATCATGGCAATCTAGGTTATTTTTTAAGGATTTAATATTTTTCCTATAAATAGTATTTGTAGGTGGCTATTCTGGTTTGAAAATTCATAAATATAGAATGTAGACAAATATTAAATAAAAAACATGTAATTTACTATTAGTGATAACATTTCATATCTTACTGGTTCTAACAAAAAGAAAGGCATAAAATGCCATTACCACAACAATTATGAAGGCATTATAACTCATCATGTCATACAGGCATAAAATGGCATTACAAAAACAATTATCAAAGCATTATAACTCATCATGTCACTAACCGGGATTTGAACTTTGATATGGGAGATAAAAGCCATTCCACTCAACCAACTAAGATAACCCTAGTTTACATCACTAAATATAATTTATATTATAATGTGTAGTATTTATATATAAATATAAATGATAACTAACATTTATTAAATATATATATATATTAACCTCTTAGCTCTATTATTGCTTCTGCAATATGCTGCTTTGGTGTACTTACCTAGCACACAACCTCTTCATGTATCATCATGCTTGGTAGTAAACACTGGAACCCCCGTACCAGTTTCCTTGAGCATCCGTTAATGCCCCATGATGTAAGTGTCCCATCCTCCTATGCCACAACTCATTTAATTCTTTTTCTCCATTGACATTACTGCTTATCAGTGCCATAGGAGACTCGAGTTGCAACTTGTATAATCTGTTGCTTCAAGTTCCAATCTGGGCCCTCTTTTTCCACCTTGGATGCTTGACATATACTCTATTACCAATGAAGTATACATCATATCCCTTATCTTGTAATTGAGAGACAGAAATCAAATTCATTCCCATACCTGGCACATGTAGTACATTCGTGGCCCGAAGACTATATCCTGTTGTTGCCTGGAATATAACGGTTCCTTTTCCTACTAGGGTGCACATCATCTTGTTACCCATTGTGATTTGAAAGTTCATCTGTTCCTATTGATAGCTCGAAAAATATTCTCGTTCTTGAGTCATATAAGCTGAAGCCTAACTATCAATATAAATATTGTAAATATTTTTTTATAAAATAAGATAAAAATAGTTCATAAAGTTATCTTTAGAACTTTGTAATTTTAAAATTAATTTCAAAAGAAAAATATTGAAACTTAGTGGTATTGTTTAGAAATAAAGTTATATTTGATTAAATTATTGAATTCATCCCTATTCAAAATTGTGTAAACATAAATTCTTAAACAAAATTGGAACTCTCACCAAAAAAATAGTGGAAACCCCTAGATTTGATCTTGGTTCTCATCTAGATTACTCCAATGAGTTATTGATTCCCCATGGTAAAAGAAAGAAAAAAAGAGAGCCGGTAAATGCCCATAGGCATCAATCCATAATAAGCATCAAAACACTTACTTCATCATTTATCTCACCCTCATAAAACTAAAAAAATCATAAAAGATCAGTAAATTATAACTTTATTATTATTATTATTGTTGTTGTTGTTGTTAACTATAAAAATATAATTAAAATATAAGTTAAACACAAACATTTGAAAAAATGGAACAAAACTCTTATTTATAGAGATTTACTACTAAATTATAACTCTATTCTAAATTATTGTTATTATTATTAATTACAAAAAGAATACTTTACTATTGAGATTCTTAATCTATAAATAGGCTTTGTTACATTACCATGGCTCATAGAATACCACATGCCCAAAAAGCTGTAACTTACCTATAATTTTAATTTAATTATCAATAATTATTAGGTCGACAGTAGAGATTTAACCTCCATAGAATATTATAGAATATTCATAATAGTATACACAAATTAGTGGTTGAGATTTATCTCCAAACTAGTTATGCCCTTTTTACTCTTTTAATCAAATTAATTAATTAAAAAGCATGTCATATGAAGAAGGTAATGATTTTTTGGAATGTAGTATTGATAAGTCATAATATTAGCCCATGGTATTGTAAATAAATTAAAAATATCCATAGTAAAATGGGGGCGAATTTACATGGTTAAAAATCTTATTCCACGTTGTTTAAATGTATATCTATTTAATCTATATATTAATTATATTTATAATAATAATAATTTAAATAAAGTTATAATTTAGTTAGCCTTTTATGATTTTTTAAATTTTAGTAACATGAGATATATCATGAAGTAAATGTTTTAATGATTATTATGAATTTATGATTATCTATGTGCTATTTAATTTATATGGTTGTGTTAGTTGATAATTAAATTAAAAATTTGGAAGCTCTATTCCAAAATAAACTTATATCAATATAATTTTTTCCTTCCAGAGAAAAAATCGAAGTTTCTATTAAGGCAATAAAAAGTTACATAGTATATGTACTAAAGAATTCTATAAGTTGTATGTTCATCGATTAAACATAGAATATAAAGCTGAGCTGGTAAGAAAAATAATACTTTCCCATCCCAATGTAAGCAAAAATGAGCACTAGTTCAAATTCCTGGGCCTCCTCATATGAGGAAAACAACCCAAACAGGGAAAGGAACTAGTACCATTTAGTTAAAGATGTTTTTCTTCTGTTTAAAAGGTAGTAAAGAAAAAAACACATAGGTATTGATTGTCTCTTGCAATATCCTTGTTTACATTTGTCGAGAATAAGAAATTTAGGTCGAAAAAACAAAAACAAAATCCCAAAACTAGGGTCAATTGGATATGTAACTTCAACGCACAAGAGGATGATCTGACACATGGATCACATCTTGTTATGTTTATTTTATGCTCCAGCCATCCATAGCATGTTGTAGACCCTCCTTAGATAGGAGGTCTGCGATTGTGTTTAGTTCCCTGTGAATATGGCACACAGTAATAGAATTAAATGGTGTTTCAGATTTATGACTTCTTCTAACAAAGGATTCAACATATATTTTTGACATATGTACTCTCCATTAAACCATTTGATAACATTCTGAGAATCACCAAAAATCTGAACCGAACTCAAACCCAGGTGTATAAGCCAACAAAGTAAGAGTTTTAAAGTTTGTAGATCTGCAAATTTGTTGGTTTGTGCTCCAAGCCCCACCAAGGCTTTTAAGCAATTTTGAGCATTTAGGTGGATTACGATTCCTGCCCAATAGATGTTCCTCTGATCAGAGGCCCCGTCAAAATAAGCCCAATGGATATTTCCCCTCATTTCCCTACTCCCCCTCTCATTTGTTTTTGGGATTGTTACTAGTATGTTTTCATAAATTGATGCGCATTCAATCAAAATGTGTTCATGAGATGGATCCTGATCCTTAAAAATTTTCTTTTTCCGGGCCAGCCAAGTGCCCCAAGCTATTACTAGAGGTAAGTTTATTTTCCTCCGAAGTGTCATTCCATCAACTGTGCCACACCTCTCTAATAATTTCTCCATCCCATCTTTGAGTTTTCTTTGTCAACCTCAAAGCCTTGAGTGATACTCCTCTGTTGAAAGGACACTTTAGGAACAAGTGTTATACTGATTCCACTTGTTTTTTGCACAATGAGCACCAACCTAGTCCCATCTTATTTCTCTTCTGAAGAATGTCCCATGTTGGAACCTTGTTCCTTAGTATACACGAGAAAAAACATTCTTGATTTAGTTGAACATTTTAGTTTCCATATAGATTTTTCCCACCACTTTGGGTTAGCCCATCCCTTCTTGGGCATGAGATAGTTGTAACCATACTTTGGAGAGTATCTTCCTGTGGGAGCATGAACCCATCTCAAGGTGTTTGGATGAATCTTGAGTCATACATTCAACCTCTGAAGTTCCTTAGTAAAAATTTATCATTCCTCCTCCCATTGGGGTTCGAGATTTAGTTTCCCCCCTGATAATAAGGCTTGATGCGAGATTGTTGAATTTCCAACCTTGTCTATTTGACTCAAGTTATATATCCCTCTTGCTTTCAAATGTTTGATGATTTTTGGAGAGAGGGAATATCCTTCGTTACAACCCACCCATGGGTCCTTCCCCACCCTTACTTGCTCTTCATTCCCCACCTGCCAGGAGAGGCCTTGTTCAATTATCTTGATCGAGTCCAGTGTTTCTTTCCACACCACAGATGCTTGGGAGTTTCTCTTGTCTAGCTTTCTGATCCACTCATCAATTGGGATTGGATCAATGTATTTCCTTTTGACCACCATCGTCCATAGATTTTCCATTGATAAAAGCATCCATCCCAGTTTTGCTGCTAGTGATGGGGCGAAAGTTGTGTGGCCTTTTATACCCCACCATCCCCATTCCTTCGGTCTAGCCACTTTCTCCCAAGCCACCCATGGGAGGACAAATTCCTCTTTTGAGCCAACCCACAATAATCTGCTACATACTTTCCTTACCTTTACAAGAATTCCTTTGGTCACCCATGTTAGTGCCGACCAGTAGTCAGGGATTGCCATGATGACGGATTTGATCAAAACTAGCCTTCCCGCTCTTGAAAACCATTTATAACGCCAGTGATTTATTCTATTCTCGATTTTCACAACCAACCAAAACCAATCCTAGTTTCTATACAAGTCAGGCTTGAAGTGCAACCCTAGATATTTGAAGTTGTCTGAAATATTCTTTTCCTCATAATGGAGATCCTCTGCTATCCTTCTAGTCTCAACCCTTGAGAAACCTTCAAGTATCAAGGATGACTTTTGTGTATTGATACACATGTTAGTAGCTTTTATAAATGGATCTAGGATTTATTTTAGATGACGAGTTTCACTCCTACTTCCATTACTAAAGAGATGTATGTCATCAACAAACAACAAATGGGATATATGCAGGTTGACAACCACTTCAATTCCCTTAATATTGCCTATTCTCCTTGCTTCAAGGATCATTTGACTGAGTCCCTCTCTTACTAGGAGAAAGAGTAGTGGGGAGAGGGGGCATCCTTGATGAAGGCCCCTCTAGCTCTGAAAAAAAGATGTGGTCGCCCCATTGATCAGGACTGCAAAACTGATATTTGTCATACATCCCATAACCCAGTTTATGAACCCAATGTTGAAACCTAGGTGAGTCAATAACATTCGAATGTACAACCAGCTAATACAATCATATGATTTGGAGAGGTCTATTTTGACAATATCTCCTTTTCCACGGCTCTTTTTTATGTTATGTAAAGTATCCTGTGCCACCCCCACTGCTTCATGGATATGCCTTCCATCTAGGAACCCAAATTGCTCTTTTGATGTGTTCCTTGAGAGAATAGGTTTCAATATGACTGCGATTACTTTTGCAATAATTTTGTAAATGCAGTTACAGAGTAATATCAGCCTAAAGTCCTTAAAAGACAAAAGGTCCTTCTTCTTCAGGATTAGGGCTATAAATGTGGCATTGAAAAGTTCATATATCGACCTTTTCACCCGAGATTCTTCAATGACCCCTGTAAGTTCATTCCCAATAGACTCAAAGAAATGTTGAAAAAACTCCACATCCATCCGTTTGGACTTGGGCTCTTATCCTTTTGGATTGACCTTAAGATTCCTTCGACTTCCCCTTTTGTCACTTTCCCCCATGATGATTTCATTATCCTCCTCCTCCATATACCTTATGAAGTTTTGAGTTGTCCTAACCACCTCGGCAATAGACACCTCAATTGGGGCTTTGAATAGATTTATAAAGTGGTTCCTTCTGAGGAGGGATAGTTCCTCAAAAGTCTTGGCCGAGTTGCCTTCCTCAGATTTTAAACTCTAGATTATGTTTATATTTTTCCGGCCTTTTGTATAGTTCTAGAAAAAAGTTTAATTTTCATCCCTAACTGTCAACCAAATTTCTCTACTTTTTAGCCTCCGCTTCTCTTCCCTAATTGTGAGTATATTTCTTCAATTGTATTATAGTTGCTTGATCCTGTCCCTCTTCGCTTCTATTTCATATTCATCATCTTCCACGCTCTCCAACAAATCTAATTCCTCTCTTATCTGCTATAGTTCTACTTCTTCCTTGTTTTTCTTAATTTTGGCCCATTCAATAGTTTCCTTTTTCATACGTTTCAGATCATCCATGAATGAAAATGCTTTATCCCTACCCCGATCATCAGCTTCTGACCTCCAAGTGGTTTTGAACAGATTGTTGTAGGATTCATCTCTAAGCCATGAGAGTTTGAACTTAAATGTGTAACCAAGATTTTTTTTAGGGCCTTTCATTTCTAGTAGTATGGGAAGATGGTCTGAGGCTCCTCCTTCCCCACCCCAATGTATAAAGACCGAAAGCCTAACCACCACTTCTTCTCTAAGGAGGAAATGATCCAAACTCTTAGCAACCATTGCTTCCCCTGTTATCCTATTCCTCCACGTTGGCCTGGGATTGATCAAGTTGATGTCCATTAGTTTCCTCGAACTGATCTTGTTCATGAAGAAGTTTGTCAGAGGGTCGACATGAGTTGATGGTCCCTAGGTTTCTGAAAGACCCAATGAGAAATTCAAGTTCCCCTATTACCAAGTTTGGATTCTCCATGAAAGTTTTTGAAAACAAGTTGTTCCAGTAAAATTCCTTGTCCTGACAGGGCCCATATATGTTTAGAATTAAAATATTGGTTCAGAGCTCTAGTGAGTAAACCTCTACACCCAAAGCTTGTTCAAGTCCCCAGGTGGAAAGGACCCTCAGCCTTCCTTCTTTCACTCCTGTAGCCAACCCACCAGATCTGCCTTTAGCATCCAGTGACTCAAAGGCCCACCTAGGCAACATTTTATGTAAAGCCCTACTAATCTCCTCACTAGATCCTAGGGCTTCTTGCAGTAGTAGCACATCAGGGTTATAGGAATTTATAAGGGTCTTCAAGGCCAATTTTTTAGGATCACTAGCAAACCCTCTATAGTTAAAGGACATAATGATCATTTGACACCGAGGGAGGGGTTTTGCGCTACTCTAAGCACCCATGAAATAGATAGTTGTTTCCCATCGACAATGTCAATATTTTCTCTTAACTAAGCCTTTGAAATGTTAGTCTTCCTTCCTCTGGATTTTCGAGGTCCATCTGATATTGGTTGAACCCCCAATCCCCCCACTAGTTCTCAAGGGATAATTTTCTTTTCTCAAGGCCTGAGGTTATATTGAGGCTTCTCTGAAAGGGCACATGGAAGACTAGGAGTCTCAATACTTGACCCAGGACTTCGGTTTAGAAGAATGTCAGGGATAGAAGTAATAATGCTATCCAGGGTTTCGTTTAACTTGGAGATTTTTTTAGTTCAACAGCCTAGAAGGACCAGGCTTTGATAAAGAATTGATAATAGACATCAAGGATGAATTAAAAGAAGGGATAGGTTCCAGAACTATACCCTATGAATGATTTACATAAACCATTCCTTCTCCTTCCATTGCCTCTTCTCGAGCTATCTCCCCTTGAAGCTCTTGCTCCTCGACAGATCTCTCCTCAATATTCGTATCCTCTACTTCATCTACATCCAACTCCATCTTACCCTCTTCCATCCTTTCCCCCTTCGCTTTAGGATTTCCCTTCCTCTTTTCATCCTCCACTTGATTTTTTGTCGTTCCCCCCTCCTTTCTCTTCCTTATTCTTCTTCTGAAGCCCAGTTGGAATTCTCTTGCAAGGTGTCTGTATTTGTGACATCAATGGCATCAGAATGCCAACTGTTCATAATCGATCATTTGAGTATAGGAGAAATCCTTATACTTGAGGTTGATTTCCTTTTCCAACCCTTCCCTAGGGTTTAAACTTACTAGTATTCTAGCTAGTCCTTTATCCCCAGTGTGAAAAGACGACATGTCAGCTTCCAAGAAACATGCCAAGTTATTCTTGATTGCTTGGAAAACTGACTCCACCCAGAGTTTAGGTGGTAGACTTGGAAGTCTTACCTATACTGGGATTTCGTCCACCTTCTCTCTTTGAGCATCAAATAAGGGATTCCACATTTTAAATAGGATTCGACTTTTCCTAAAGATCCAATTTCTTTCCAGCACCCATTCCAGGATTTCCATTTTAAAAAATTTGATCATGAACCAACCCCTAGCTAGGGTTGATTTTTCATAGGATTTGTCTGGTGCCTCCTACCAACATTTAACTGTCCATTCCTTTATGTAGTTTGTTGAATACTTTTCCCCCTTAGCCCTCCTGACCAAGGTTACTTATGCTGCCTCCATAGCTTCGTCGATCTGAAGATCAACTCCTAGGACAAGATTTGGGGTTATCTCTTTTTTCCTTATTAGCTTATTTTTCTTTTGCTTCTCCCCTATCTTCTTATGCTTCCCGCCTTCCCCAAACCCTGGTAAGTTCTCCTCCACATTGATATATAATGCGTGGAGTGGCTCTGAATTCCTCTCTGACCAAATGTTCCTAAGACTGTTTAGACCTCCTTCCCCTGTGTGTCCTTCCTCTCCCACCAGATGTGGTATCTCCCCCACTTATGAAAAACCCTATGCCAGAGTAAACCCTTCCCGGTTTTCTAATAATGGAGGAGCAAGAAAAACCCCTTTTTGATCACAGTTTCCCCCTCCCAACCTCTAAAATCATTCAAAAACTGCTTAGATCCTCCTCCTGTCCATTTTCGCCTGTAAACTTCGAGAATGGACTCCCTTCTTGGCTAAAAGCTTCCCCTCTTCACAATTGTAAAGGGCTTTTGCATGCAACAATATTATCCAACTATTTCCCTCTTACAGCTTCTGTCAGTCCCAAATCTTCCACAAGGAAGGATTTCAACCCCTGCTTCCCCTTAAACCCACAACTGATAACAATTTTTTCTAGCCCCCCAGAGAAAAAAAATTGTTCTTTGAGTGGACTAGAGTGCAAGTTACTTACTTGGAAACTTCCCACATCTCTCATTGTGCAACCTGTCAATGAAACTAAATCATCCTGCCTCCCTTTTGGCTCCCCGATTGTTCTCCAGATCTCCAGTTTAGACATGCATAATCTTTCCTCCAGTAGCCCTAATGTTTTTCCCTGTCTCCATCCCTCCCCTGAGCCTTGCCTCTTCCCGCCTGGTGATCTAGCTGGAAGGATATACTTCTCTATGTTATGGTCTGTGACTTCCAATTCCCACATCGACTGAATGTCCTCAGGTTCGAGATCCAGATCAACTGAGTCTGGTTGGTTGACCATCATTTCTCCCACTGTTAATAGTTTGTAATCTCCCCAGAAACTGGTATGCAATTTCACCTTCTACTCGCATGTGTAATCTCTTACTATTGGTAGCACAACAGTTAACAAAAACAAAATGTAAAAACCCTGCCTCCATCCTCCCTAGTCCCTATAACCCAGTTTCAATTTCTCACCATTCCCAACACGGTCTGTCCTCGTGACAACTACCCACCAGCTGGCCTCCCTACCCCAACACTTACCTCTGTGCATCGTCATTTGTGGTTCGTATGACCTCCCAACATCCACTGTTGCCTTCCCATAACCAGCATCGCCCTCGCACCATTTTTAGGCTTTCAAAGCTCTCCCTGATTCTTCATATCAATATAATTAGACTATTATAATTTTTCTTATACAATTATAAAATTTAAATAAGATGTTCAATATTATAGTTATTTTGACCTACCCTACTTTGAATATTATATATCATTTGTTGATAAGTATGTGGGAGGTTGGACACTTATAGAATGAAACTAGGTATTCTCACCACCTATTGCTTCTAATATTGACCAATGACCTCTTAAAGTCTCAAAAGTGTTTCAAAAAGGACAATTGTCACCTAACTTAGTAGACTAGGCACTTCATTTGTGCGTGCACACACATATGGGTAATTAATTTGTGTTGGTTCTAGGTGAAATTAACCTTATAGTATTAAGTCAACCTACTAATTTAAGAATGTTAGGTCAACGAAGCATTATTGTCCCTTTTTTTAAAACAAGAAAGAGTATATAAAGTATAGTTAAAATCCGTACATGGATGCGGCAAGTACCTCAGGAGTTACATTGCTTATGGCTCACTAAATTCAAAAAAGACAAAAAACCAACCTCCCCCCAATCTTAGTATAAAATTGAATCTTCGAATGTTTATTCCTACTACTTATTCGGAAAAAGAGTAAATTTCGACAAATTCCTTAGACAAAAAATGCAAAAACAAAACATTTCTAAAAATTTCTAGAAGATGCCTCATTGCATGACCCATGATATGCAAGATTGATCTGAAGACTAGAGTTCTTTCTATTATGATCTTTCCTGCTTCTTGTTACTGGTGGGGAGGAATGTTGATTTTTAAGCACCTATAAATAGGAAGGGGAAGAAGAGGAGGATTTTAATTTCTTCTCAACCACCTTCCCAACTTCTTCACCTTTCAACATAGGAGAAACCATAGTGGAATTTTTTTTCCTTCGCAAAAGTTTTCTTTGGAGAATCTTGATTGGGGTCTTATTCGTCTTTAGAATAAGGAGTTATCTAGATTTATGAAGGAACAAAAAGAAATACATATTTAAAACAAAAACACAAATATACTATTAGTGTCAACCTTTAAAGCCTTCCATCAGTGATCAAATATGCTCTTACAAAGTGGTCTCAGGGTGTCAAAGTCAAATTTTGTCATTTCAGTGATTCTTCAAGTGAAATTTGGTCACTAGGTATTAGTTCTAGGGTTGTTTTCACTCCTTCCAATCTTTTCCAAGTGTGTCACCATTTGGCTGATTGTACCATCATTCAAAGAGTTATCATCATTTCAGGTTCCAATGGGTCATTTTACACCTTGTTCGTGCTTCAGTTGTACTTGGGTAAGCCTCATTTCCCTCTACTAGGGTTTTGAAGGTAATTTCTCTTGGATGGTAAAATCATCAACAAAAATTGTATCCTAATGTTCATAAACCTTCCCCTATCCTTAATGTACCTTATTAAACACTTCCCATCACTGATATCCCTCAAATTCCTCATTTTCCCACAAACTCTAGTTTCTTGCTACAATTTGACAATTTTCTAGGCTAGGCCTACGTTTTGCCCTTTTGGACCCCTTCTCCTCACTCAATATTTGAAATTCCACTCTACCCTATTTCCTAGCATCCCTCCTTACTTCCCAAAATTTTCTCAAGAATTTAGAAGCCCATTATCCCCTTCATTTCACTTCATTTCGACAAATCCCCTGTGCCACACATCAGGATAGGTTTTACTCCAATGATGTTTCTGAGAAAGAAAATATGAATTTGGGAAAACTGAGAGAAATTTTTGTCCACAATAGGCCAAGGAAGAAAAAACTCCTTCACTTTTTACACAGGTGTCATGGTTTTAGAGAAATGTCAAAAATACAGTTGACTCAGGAGAATTGATGCACCTCTGATGTGACCTTGGCAAAATCAAGATTTCTCCTAGCTTGGTTAGCCAAATAAATTTCTTGATGAGTCAAATGATAACTATACACAAAGATATTTCCAATGAGCTATCCTGATCTCCATTTGGAGTTGAGGAAGACCTTCAAAAGTTGACTGCAACAACACTCTGCCTTTAGGGAGCCTCATTTTTCACATTTTGACCAGTCTTGGGGGACTTGACTTTTGATAGGGAAAATGAACTCCAAATTTAAAAATTTAAGCTTTTTTGGAAAGTAGACTCAATAATCCTTGCAACAAGCTATCCCTTGTCCAATTTGGACATAGGGAAGGCCTCCAAAACGGGTCTGCAAAAATGTGCTACGCACCTGTTCCAAAAGTCAGAAGCACTTCAAAACTCTTCCAAACTTCCTAAAAATCAAATTAATGCTTGTTCCAAGTAACTAAAACATTCCTGCTTGTTCAGGGAAGTTATGTTTGGTGCCTTGGATGTTCGTGGTTTCCTTTAAGAAAAACCCTAGCTAAATTGCTAACATAAACCCTAACTAATTCTTAAATCATCTTTTTCAAGTTTTTAAAGGGCACTGCTCTTCTTTTTCAGCTTGGCAAATCCCATGTCCTTTCCCTAACATCAACAACATTCACTCCCTAAACCCCACTCCCATTTACCAAACCCTAGCCCTATACTTTATTCCCAAACCCTAACTCCCACTTCCTGTTCCTTCACTATATCCACTTCATTATCAAATCCCTCATTCCACATTCATAATACCATCCACTACCCTCATTCATAATACCATTCACTTCCTTATACACACCACTCACCTCATATTTCAAAATCTCTTCATACTCATATGCTTTCACTTCAAATTCATAAGCATTGAGACAGTTTCAGACTATGAGAGGGAAGAGGAAACTCTCAGTGATTCCTCTAGAGAAGGTCATGTACCAAAAAGGCCACACAAAGGGGAAAAGATCATCTGGAGGACACTATCAGTTTCAAGAGTTGCTTGCTTGTCCTCTTGCTATATCTTGTTTTAGACATCATTCTTGCTATGAGCTTGCCCGGTTGTTTGTCACTCATCTACATAATGGCCAAGAAAACCTTGCTGGTGTCTCCTTCACCTTGTCACCTGCCACTATCTTAGAAACAATAGGCATTCCAAATGTTGGTGAACAATGGAATAAAGGATAGTATGTTGACAGTATAATGAAGAGGCTTAAGCCTAAGTTGAAAAAGGGACTTAAGAAAGAAAAAAGAGCATGATAAACTCAAAGATATTGACTGAAGCTTCATTGGCCTAGCATAGCACCTAACATAGATCACTCATGCCAAATTTCAAGTAATTTGGTAAACTTTTTGACATTTTTGAATTTTTCATGGAAAAAACAGGTTTTCCCATCAGGTGCGTAGCGTCACCTGGCGCTCGCTTTTGATGGGGACCTCTATTTGAAGAAGACTTGGAATTTTTGGATTCCTTATGAAAAGTTATGCATACTAAGAAATTACTAGGAAATTTTGACTAGTTTTGGATGTCCAAAAGGGCCAAAAACACCCAGAAAATGTCCTCTCTGCCACTTTTTGGCCACACAGGAAGCCGTCTTGGGAGATTACAATTTTGGAGGGGTAAATGGACTCCAAATCAAAAACTTCAAGTTGTTCCAGAAAGTAGACTTGCCGGGATTTCCAACGAGCTATCTTTCACCTGATTTGGACCTCAGAAAGCCCTCCAAAAGCAACTTGGAAAAAGCACTACGCATAGAAAAAATGGCGCTATGCACAAGATGAAAAAGTGCCAATTTTGCTCAAAAACTCTGTTTTTCACCTAGTTTTCTTCTAGTTTGACTTTTTCTCTCTTATGGTCAAATTCATGATGTGACATGATGTAAATTGATGTATTATGATGTAAAAATGATAAAAAATTGACTTGATAAGGTAGATACATCAATTGTATATGGTTTTGAGTTGAATGAATCAATTTCCTAGGTTTTAGAGGCAAGCTGTTCCACTGCCTATTTTTGTGTTCTTAGTTTAGATATGGTTGAAACCACCCCTCTTCTCATGGATTCGACCCCTGATGGATAGCACAGGTGGTTTGGAGGTTTATATCATGTGTTTTTTTAGTCATTTATAAAGGTTGGACTCTTGTGAATGCTTTTATCATTATTGTACATCATCTCTACATTTTGGCAAGGAAATAGACCAGGGTTTGCCACATTTTGTGTGATTCTTGTGGCAAGGTGACTTAGTATTGTTTTTCCTTCTGTGATTCAAGTTATCATGTGTTTATGTGTGCCATTATCTCTCTCTTTTCCGCTTTAGCTAAATGAATCAAGTATAAAGGTGGAAATCATTATGTTACAGTGCTCTACCTTAGGGTTTCATTAGTTTTACATGTTTTCTACTGTTTGAAGAGGACTCATGAGACATTCATGCCCTCTCCAACTCCTCACTAGTCTCAAGACTCACCATTACACCTAATACAAAGTACTAAAGCACTTTCCTACCTCGCCCCACAAAAACCTCTGCAAGATTGAGTTCATTCCTCGGACCCAAAACTCCCTTTCACATTTGATCTAGCAATCAACCATTAAGTTCAATCAAACTCCTTTGAGCATCTACCTAGCCTAAAATTAGTCTTTACATCAGTCATCTTAAGCCTAATTTGCTATATTTTCTTGAGATTGACAAGGAGAGAGACCTCTCTCAACCTAGTAGGGCTAGCTACCAGGTTAAGCGTGGTTTGATGTTACCCTAGACCTGCCTTTCTCAGTCTGAGGTAGATTTAGGCCCTAACATAGTTGTGACTCCACTGGGGAAGAAAAGTTTATTTTTTTGCTATTTTTGTTTGCTTTATAAACTACGGACGGAGCCTGAAATTAGCCAGGTAGCCTTCAAACTGCTCTTGCTCTGTAAGTGCATAGTAGATGAACGCTGCTTTAGTCAATCTCCAGTTTAGTTTATGAATTGAACATCTGATTTCCTCACCAAAATGAAATCAAGTTCAGATCTGATTGTTGATGGTGAACAACGATCAAACATAGCAAGGCTGAAATCATTCACCTGGTGACTCTAAATCAGTTTCAAGATCAGATCCAAGGACTCCACTAGAGTATGAACCTGACCAGCAGAAACATGAAAGGACAATATGAAAAGATCAGGTATTCAAGTTGGAATTTCATTCAAGACATTTTGTTCTTTGTTATAAATTATTTCTTCTCTTTTCTCGAGAATGTCAAGAAGGCTTTGAAAAGTATATTGTATTTGAGAAAAGATCCTCGACCTACATTTGATTCCTTCCCTTTGAAGATTGCAAATACCAAATATTTGCATGCCTTTGAGCTTGATCAAGACCCTTCTTCTGAATCTTGTGATGACCGTCTTCAAACTGATGAGCCTCAAGAGACCAAGACTGATTCTACACCTTCTGTGCATACCCTTATACCTTGTAAAATTCCAGATCAATACAAGCCTCTAATTTTACCTCCTATATTCCATGATTTCCCTAAAAATCATGACCTATATCTACCAAGATTTGATGGTGAATGTGACAACATCACTGCTGAGAGACATGTATTGAATTTTGAGTCTTTTCTCGACCTTTTTGAAGTTGATGAAGAGGATGTTAGTATTACGCTTTTTGCTCTTTCTTTGCAAGGAAAAGTCAAGAGTTGGTTCAAAATCCTGCCTGATGCGAGCATCTCAGATTTCCAACAGTTCGTCAAAGTTTTCCTCGACAGGTGGTTGTTCAGACAAAACCCTTTCTTGATTATAGAAGAGCATAACAAGCTGAAAAGACTGCCAGGGGAGTTAGTACGAAAGTTTTCTGCCAGATTTAACCAAGTCTATTTTTTGATGCTGGCTAAAATAAGACCTCGTCCTGGATCTGCTCTCTTACACTACCCAGAAGCCTTTGATCCAGAAATGGAATTTCAGCTGAGGGAAATGAATCTTCCAACACTTGAAGAGATGCAGAATAGTGCAGTAGATGTAGAGACTAATTTCCTGATCAGAAAGGAAAAGTTGAAGGAAGAAGAGATGAAAAACATAGATCCAGAGGAATCGACATCTTTAGAGGTAAATCTTGACATTTTGGTAAGTGCAGTGGAATAGATGATGCAAAGGATCACCAAAAGGAATGATTATGATGTTCAAGATCATGGCTCACTGATTGAAGAAGAACAAGTTGCTGACCCAAAACATTTTCTTTCTTATCCCAGCTGTCATAGATCTGATAATGATTGTTTTATCGA
This sequence comes from Pinus tabuliformis, assembly GCA_031772625.1. Taxonomy (NCBI): domain Eukaryota; kingdom Viridiplantae; phylum Streptophyta; class Pinopsida; order Pinales; family Pinaceae; genus Pinus; species Pinus tabuliformis. The sequence continues at coordinate 711,499,791 of CM062804.1, forward strand.
TCATCTTGGAGAAGAGAGATCTATTGATATGACATGTATGCCTGATGATGTGTTTTATACTTATGATTTTCCTTAGTTTAATCAGTATGATGATGACTATGTTCTCCAAACAGAATCTAGTCTTGCAGATAAATGAGCAACGAGTTTGTGGAAGGAGGAAGTTCACTTTCAGCAGCTCAAATAGAGTGATCAACCGATGCATATCAACTATGGAAATGACGAGGAAATTGTAGAAAATTTTGAAGTAAGTGAAGGATCTTTGCCTTTTTGTTTTGCTTCGTCTCAGTTCATTACAAACAACTTTCATGCAATCAGAAATCAATTGTCGGTAAGTTTTTATCTGGACAACCTTGAGGGCAATAAATTCCTTGTTCAAGACTTCTCATATCCAGATTTGCAGCCCCTGAATTCCATTGATTTTCAAGTTGCAGATGAAGACTTGGAAGCTGGACTATATGATCAAATGATGCAAGATGATTCTGTACCATTCTGTTTTGAATCATTTCAATTTTTGAAGGAAAATTTGCATAGTGCATCTTCAAATAAGGATGAGCATCTTGTAGAAAATCATGAAATTGCATTAGAACCAACAGAAAATGCGTTGTAGCAATATTTTCAAGTTTTTCATGATCCAATAGCTGATTTTTTGGATGATGTCTGCACTCAAAGTCCTTCTCCATTAGCTACCTGTGAGCTTGAAACAAGTATTGATAAAAACTTGATCTGGCAGCCAATTTCTTTGTCATTTTCAGCAGGAGTCTCGTCAAAAAGCTTAGATGAAAGTTTGCATTCATGGTATGAGGAGAAGAAAGGTAATCCATTGGATGAGCTAAGTCCTAGTGTGCATGAATTTCGATATCCTTATGCAATGTTTTTGGAGTCAGATAGAGAATTCATATTATTCAACGGATCTGTTTACAAGTTTTCAAGGGAGTTGACTTTTAGTAGTTCTCTCTTGTTGTTCATAAGCAAGCACTTGTGGAGAATGCAAACAACAGCCAGAATGCTTACTTGGTTGCATTGGTTGTTTCATTTCACTTGATCAGGTGATGAATGGAATAGCTAGAGTAGGTTAGTTGTGTTTTAGTGTTGAGCATATTTTCTAGTTTTTCAGTTGTGTTTTAGTGTTGAGCATATTTTCTAGTTTGTCAGTTGTGTTTTAGTGTTTCCTTAGTTTCATTTCAGTTATGAGTCTTGAGTTTTGAAGTTTTTGTTGCCAAGTTTTTGACTCCATGCCCAATGGATAACGCTACTTGGTCTACGGTGTTCTTGGCACCCCCAAGGAGCTACCATCCCAATGGAGCCAATGTTAGTGTTAGCGTTTGAAGCCTTCCATCAGTGATCAAATATGCTCTTACAAAGTGGTCTCAGGGTGTCAAAGTCAAATTTTGTCATTTCAGTGATTCTTCAAGTAAAATTTGGTCACTAGGTATTAGGTCTAGGGTTGTTTTCACTCCTTCCAAAGTTTTCCAAGTGTATCACCATTTGGCTAAGTGTACCATCATTCAAAGATTTATCGTCATTTCAGGTTCCAATGGGTCATTTTACACCTTGTTCGTGTTTCAGTTGTACTTAGGTAAGCCTCATTTCCCTCTCCTAGAGTTTTGAAGGTAATTTCTCTTGGATGGTCAAATCATCAACAAAACTTGTATCCTAATGTTAATACACCTTCCCCTATACTTAATGTACCTTATTAAACACTTCCCATCATTGATATCCCTCAAATTCCTCATTTTCCCACAAACCCTAGTTTCTTGCTACAATTTGACAATTTTCTAGGCTAGAACTGTGTTTTGCCCTTTTGGACCCCTTCCCTTCACTCAATATCTGAAATTCCACTTTCCCCTGTTTCGTAACATCCCTCCTTACTTCCCAAAATTCTCTCAAGAATTTAGAAGCCCCTTATCCCATTCATTTGACTTCATTTTGAAAAATCTCGTGTTCCACACATCGGGATAGGTTATACTCCAATGATGTTTTTGAGCAATAAAAGATGAATTTGGGAAAACTGAGATAATTTTTTGTCCATAATAGGTGAAGGAAGAAAAACCTCCTTCACTTTTTACATAGGTGTCATGGTTTTAGAGAAATGTCAAAAATACAGTTGCCTCAGGAGAATTGATTCACCTCTGGAGTGACCTTGGAAAAATCAAGATTTCTCTTAGCTTGGTTGGCCAAATAACTTTATTGATGAGTCAAATGATAACTAGACACACAGATATTTCTGATGCACTATCATGAGATCAATTTGGAGTTGAGGAAGACCTTCAAAAATTGACTGCAACAACACTTTGCCTTTAGGCAACCACATTTTGCACATTTTGACCAGTCTTGGGCGATTTGACTTTTGATAGGGAAAATGAACTCCAAATTTAAAAATTCAAGTTGTGTTCGAAAGTAGACTCAATAAGATTTCCAACGAGCTATCCCATGCCCAATTTCGACACCGGGAGGGCCTCCACAAATCGTCTGCAAAAGGGCGCTACGCACCTATTCCTTGGCGCTATGCACCTATTCCAAAAGCCAGAAACACTTCAAAACTCTTCCAAACTTCCTAAAAATCAAATTAAAACTTGTTCCAAGTAAGTAAAACATTCCTCCTTGTTTAGGGAAGTTGTGTTTGGTGCCTTGGATGTTTGTGGTTTCCTTTAAGAAAAACCCTAGCTAAATTGCTGACATAAACCCTAAGTAATTCTTAAATCCTCTTTTGCAAGTTTTTAAAGGGCATTGCTCTTCTTTTTCACCTCATCCATTTTCAGCTTGGAAAATCCCATGCCCTTTCCCTAACATCATCAACATTCACTCCCTAAACCCCACTCCCATTTACCAAACCCTAGCCCTATATTTTATTCACAAACACTAACTCCCACTTCTTATTCCTTCACTACATCCACTTCATTATCAAATCTCTCATTCCACATTCATAATACCATCCACTACCCTCATTCCCAAAAGAAACCCTTCCTCCTAGCATTCACTTCCTTATACACACCACTCACTTCATATTTCAAAATCTCTTCGTACTCATCTGCTTTCACTTCAAATTCATAAGCATGGAGACAGTTTCAGACTATGAGAGGGAAGAGGAAACTCTCAGTTATTCTTCCAAAGAAGCTCATGTACCGAAAAGGCCACACAAAGGGGAAAATATCATTCGGGAGGACACTATCAGTTTCAAGAGTTGCTTGCTTGTCCTCTTGCTATATCTTGTTTTAGACATCAATCTTGCTATGAGCTTGCCCGATTGTTTGTCACTCATCTACATAATGGCCAAGTGAACCTTGCTGGTGTCTCCTTCACCTTCTCACCTCCCACTATCTCAAAAACAACAGGCATTCCAAAAGTTGGTGAATAGTGGAATAAAGGATAGCATGTTGACAGTATAATGAAGAGGCTTAAGCCTAAGTTGAAAAAGGGTCTCAAGAAAGCAAAAAGAGCATGATAAACTCAAAGATCTTGGCTAAACCTTCATTGGCCGAGCATAGCACCTAACATAGATCACTCATGCAAAATTTCAAGAAATTTGGTAAACCTTTTGACATTTTTGAATTTTTCATGGAAAAAACAGGTTTTTCCGGCAGGTGCGTAGCACCACCTGGCGCTTGCTTTTGATGGGGACCTCCATTTGAAGAAAACTTGGCATTTTTGGATTCCTTGTGAAAATTTATGCATGCTCAGAAATTACTATGAAATTTTGACAAGTTTTGGACCTCCAAAAGGGCCAAAAACACCTAAAAAATGCCATCTCTGCCACTTTTTGGCCACACATGAAGCAGTCTTGGGGGATTGCAATTTTGGAGGGGCAAATGGACTCCAAATCACTAAATTCAAGGTTTTCCAGAAATTCGACTCATAGGGCTTTCTAACGAGCTATCCTGAACCTGATTTGGACCTCGGGAAGCCTTCCAAAAGCAGATTAGAAAAAGCATTATGCACAAAAAAATGGCACTATGCACAGGATGAAAAAGTACCAATTTTGCTCAAAAACTCTGTTTTTCGCCTAGTTTTCTTCTAGTTTGACTTTTTCTCTTTTATGATAAAATTCATGATGTAACATGATGTAAATTGATGTACTATGATGTAAAAATGATAAAAAAAATTGACTTGATAAGGTAGATACATCAGTTGTAGGTGGTTTTGAGTTGAATGAATTAGTTTCCTAGGTTTTAGAGGCAAGTTGTTCCACTGCCTATTTTTGTGTTCCTAGTTTAGATATGGTTGAAACCACCCCTATTCTCATGGATTCGACCCTTGATGGATAGCACAGGTGGTTTGGAGGTCTATATGATGTGTTTTTTTAGTCATTTGTAAAGGTTGGACTCTTGTGAATGCTTTGAGCATTATTGTACATCATCTCTACATTTTGGCAAGGAAATAGATTAGGGTTTGTAGCATTTTGTGGGATTCTTGTGGCAAGGTGACTTAGTATTGTTTTTCCTTCTGTGATTCAAGTTATCATGTGTTTATGTGTGCCATTATCTCTCTCTTTTCAGCTTCAACTAAATGAATCAAGTATAAAGGGGGAAATCATTGATGTTGCAGTGCTCTACCTTAGGGTTTCATTAGTTTTACATGTTTTCTACTGTTTGAAGAGGACTCATGACACATTCATGCCCTCTCCAACTCCTCACCAGTCTCAAGGCTCACCATTATACCTAATACAAAGTACTAAAGCACTTGCATACCTCACCCCACAGAAACCTTTGCAAGACTGAGTTCATTTCCTGGACCCAAAATTGCCTTTCACATTTGATCCAACAATCAACCATTCAATTCAATCAAACTCCTCTAAGCATATAGCTAGCATAAAATTAGTATTTACATTAGTCATCTTAAGCTTCATTTAATATTGACAAGGAGAGATCCCTCTCCCGACCTGGTAGGGCTAGCTACCAGGTTAAGCATGGTTTGATGTTATCCTAAACCTGCCTTTCTCAGTCTGAGGTAGATTTAGGCCCTAACATAGTGGCGAATCCATTGGGGAAGAAAAGTTTGTTTATTTGTTATTGTTGTTTGCTTTATAAAATACAGACAAAGCCTGAAGTTAGCCAGGTAGCCTTCAAACTGCTCTTGCTCTGCAAGTGCATAGTAGATGAACGTTGCTTCAGTCAATCTCCGATTTAGTTTATGAATTGAACATCTGGTTTCCTCAGCAAAATGAAATCAAGTTCAGATCTAATTGTTGATGGTGAACAATGATCAAACATAGCAAGTCTGAAATCATTCACCTGGCGACTCTAAATCAGTTTCAAGATCAGATCCAAGGACTCCACTGGAGGATGAACCTGACTAGCAGAAACATGAAAGGAAAATATGGAAAGATTAGGTATTCAAGTTGGAATTTCATCCAAGACATTTTTTTCTTTGTTATAAATTATTTCTTCTCATTTCCCGAGAATGTCAAGAAGGCTTTGCAAAGTATATTGTATTTGAGAAAATATCATCGACCTTCATTTGATTCCTTCCCTTTGAAGATTGCAAATACCAAATATTTGCATGCCTTTGAGCTTGATCAAGACCCTTCTTTTGAATCTTGTGATTACCGTCTTCAAACTGATGAGCCTCAAGAGACCAAGACTAATTCTACACCTTCTATGCATACCCTTATACCTTGTAAAATTCTAGATCGATACAAGCCTTTGATTTTACCTCCTATATTCCATGCTTTCCCTAAAAATCATGACCTATATCTACCAAGATTTGATGCTGAATGTGATAACATCACTACTGAGAGACATGTATTGAATTTTGAGTCTTTTCTAGACCTTTTTGAAGTTGATGAAGAGGATGTCAGTATTAGGCTTTTTTCTCTTTCTTTGTAAGGCAAATTCAAGAGTTGGTTCTAAATCCTGCTTGATGTGAGTATCTTAGATTTCCAGCAGTTCGTCAAAGTTTTCCTCGATAGGTGGGTGGTTAGACAAAACTCTTTCTTGATTATAGAAGAGTATACTAGCTAAAAAAACTGCCAGGGGAGACAGTACAACAGTTTTCTGCCAGATTTAACCAAGTCTATTTTTCGATGCCGGCAAAAATAAGACCTTGTCCTGGATCCGCTCTCTTACACTAATCGGAAGCCTTTGATCCGGAAATGGAATTTCAGCTCAGGGAAAGGAATATTGTAACACTTGAAGAGATGCAGAATAGTGAGTAGATGTAGAGGCTAATTTGCTGATCAGAAAGGCAAAGTTGAAGGAAGAAGAGATGAAAAACATAGATCCAAAGGAATCGACATCTTTAGAGGTAAAGATTGACATTTTGGTAAGTGCAGTGGAAGAGATGATGCAAAGGATCACCAAAAGGAATGATTATGATGTTCAAGATCATGGCTCGCTGATTGAAGAAGAACAAGTTGCTGACCCAAAACATTTTCTTTCTTATCCCTGTTGTCAGAGATCTGATAATGATTGTTTTATAGATCATCTTGGAGAAGAGAGATTTGTTGACATGACATGTATGCTTGATGATGTGTTTTATACTGATGATTTGCCTCAGTTTGATCAGTATGATGATGACTATGTTCTCCAAACAAAATCTAGTCTTGCAGGTAAATCAGAAACTAGTTTGTGGAAGGAGGAAGTTCACTTTCAGCAACTCGAATACAATGATCAATCGATGCATATCAGCTATGGAAATGACGAGGAAACTGTAGAAAATTTTGAAATAAGTGAAGGATCTTTGCCTTTTTGTTTTGCTTCGTTTCAGTTCATCAGAGACAACTTTCATGCAATCAGAAATCAATTGTCGATAAGTTTTGATCTGGACCATCTTGAGGGCAAGAAATCCTTGTTCAAGACTTCTCATATCCATATTTGCAGCCCTTGAGTGCCATTGATTGTCAAGTTGCAAATGAAGACTTGGAAACTGGACTATATGATCGAATGATGCAAGATGATTCCGTACCATTATGTTTTGAATCATTTCAGTTTTTGAAGGAAAATTTGCATAGCACATCTTCAATAAAGGATGAGCAACCTGTAGAAAATCATGCAATCACATTAGAACCAACAGAAAATGGGTTGCAGCAATCTTTTCAAGTTTTTCACTATCCAATAGCTGATGTTTTGGATGATGTTTGCACTCAAAGTCCTTCTCCATTAGCTACCAGTGAGCTTGAAACAAGTATTGATACAAACATTATCTTGCAACCAATTTCTATGTCATTTTCAGCAAGAGTCTCATCATAAAGCTCAGATGAAAGTTTGCATTCATGGTATGAGGAGAAGAAAGGTAATACATTGGATGAGCTAAGTCCCAGTGTCCATGAATTTCGAGATCCTTATGCAGTGTTTTTGGAGTCAGATAGAGAATTCATATTATTCAATGGATCTGTTTACAAGTTTTCATGGGAGTTGACTTTTAGTAGTTCTCTCTTGTTGTTCATAAGCAAGCACTTGTGGAGAATGCAAACAACAGCCAAAATGATTACTTGGATGCATTGGTTGTTTCATTTCACTTGGTCAGGTGATGAATGGAACAACTAGAGTAGGTCAGTTGTGTTTTAGTGTTGAGCATATTTTCCAGTTTATCAGTTGTGTTTTAGTGTTGCGTTAGTTTCATTTCAGTTATGAATCTTGAGTCTTGAGTCTTGAGTTTTGATGTTTTTGTTGCCAAGTTTTTGACTCCATGCCCAATGGATAAGGCTACTTGGTCTACGGTGTTCTTGGCACCTCTAAGGAGCTACCATCCCCAATGGAGGCAATGTTAGTGTCAGCCTTTGAAGCCTTCCATTAGTGATCAAATATGCTCTTACAAAGTGGTCTCATGGTGTCAAAGTCAAATTTTGTCATTTCAGTGATTCTTCAAGTAAAATTTGGTCACTAGGTATTAGGTCTAGGGTTGTTTTCATTCTTTCAAAAGTTTTCCAAGTGTCTCACCATTTCGCTGTGTGTACCATCATTCAAAGAGTTATCATCATTTCAGGTTCCAATGGGTCATTTTACACCTTGTTCATGTTTCAGTTGTACTTGGGTAAGCCTCATTTCCCTCTCCTAGGGTTTTGAAGGTAATTTCTCTTGGATAGTCAAATAATCAACAAAACTTGTATCCTGATGTTCATACACCTTCCCCTATCCTTAATGTACCTTATTAAACACTTCCCATCACTGATATCCCTCAAATTCCTCATTTTCCCACAAACCCTAGTTTCTTGCTACAATTTGACAATTTTCTAGGTTAGGCCTGTGTTTTTCCCTTTTGGACCCCTTCCCCTCACTCAATATTTTAAATTCCACTTTCCCTTGTTTCTTAACACACCTCCTTACTTCCCAAAATTTTCTCAAGAATTTAGAAGTCCCTTATCCCCTTTATTTCACTTCATTTCGACAAATCCCTTGCTCCACACGTTGGGATAGGTTTTACTCCAATGATGTTTCTGAGTGTTATCACTCAGGTTGTTCCCCAAAAGCAATGAGAAAAGGGAATACGACCGAGGTAACTACTAACCAATCTTTTAGATGCAAATTCTAGCCCATCTGTAGCCAGAGAGGGCTCTCTCTTTATGATTTAGCTTTGTTTTGCTATATGTTAGGCTAGTTATGAAGTACAAGTATTTGTTTGAGTTTTGGATGGTGATATTTCAATAGAACAGGGATGCAAAGTATGGAAAGTTCATACCATTGGGTTAATGGAGTCAATGAAATTAAACTTCTGGGTATGGTTTCTTTGGCAAAAAGAGGAATTACAGAGCAAGATAATTAGCCATGGAACAATTTTTTTTTAAGCTGGAATCAGGTGAAATGGGGTCAGGGAATGAAAGGCAATTAAGGATATTTCATTATGCTAACAGAGGGAAAGTGGGTAAATATTACCAAGGAGCAGCTAAGAATTCCTTAATTATATTCAGGGTGTAAGAACCAGGGAAACAGGAGCAGTTAAGAATTCTTGCCTATGATAGTTCTAGAGAAAACATAAAAAATGACAGGAATTGAACACAGAGTACAGTTAAGTAAATTTTGGGCTATTCTTTCTTCCTGTAATTTAGAACATGATATATAGATGATATATAGAACATAGAAATAGTAAAACAAGAGTTAAAAATACTTGTTGATCCATGAGATAATTCAAGATTCTGCAACATGGGCTTCTGCCATCAATTCCATAACCAGAGAGTTTATCAACAAAGCATTCCAGCAATCTTTATTCAGAATAGTTCTCAAATTTACAGTGTAGTTCCAGAATGATATTCACCAACCCCTAATACTTAGTTTGGGGAGGTATTTGTACAAAATTTTATAAAATATCTCAAAGGAGATAATATCTTGCCATAACTTCTTTCACCTACTCTACAAAAGCAGTAAATTCTTCTTGGGAACAGAGAGAAATGAATGTAGAAGTAAGAAATGTTGTGTTGGTCGTTTTGTTGGTGAAATGCATTGATCACTTGCTCAATGAGTTGGCAGATGGTACTTTTGGTGAAATTCCGCGCTGCTAGTGTTGCTTTCCTGGGTGCTTTGATTGCACTTTGATTGACTGCTGCCCAGCGCGACTTTTTACCTGCTATTTTCTTCACTTTATGGCATCTGTTATGTTTTGAAAAATTAAACAAAACTTTGAAATCCGCCTATAGAATTTCCAGCATACTCTGCCACCATTCATCATCTAGTAATTGGTGCCTACACATTTTAATTAGAGTTTCATCTGCATCTGTATACCTGAAAAAAGTGGGCTAGACTGTGAAAATATGCCTTACTTCATGTTCAATAAAAAACAAATTATCCAAATTTTCATATAGGCTCTGTCCAGATGGGAGTGCTTTCTCTCCTGTAGAACTTGATGATGCTATAGCTTGGCTATCCACATGTGTATTTAATTTGTGTTCATAGGCTACATGTGACATTAGTCTGTAGTCATCAGTTAACAAACTGGGCAGACCCTTTTCCTCCAAAGCTCTAAATTTCTGTGTGAAAGCATTTATTTCCATTTGCATTTCCTGGCACTTCCTTTCTAGATTTTGTATGAAATTCCTCATGGTCAAAACCTTTTTAATTATTAAAATAGTGCTTGTCCTGTCCTTGATTTCCAGTTTTGCCAGATCTTCTTTGGTGTGGGTATTCAAGAAATGTATTGGCCTATTGGCCTGTTCGGGCATGTTTCCCAATGAATCCCTGGCCTTTAGAATATCTTCTTGAGCTGCTGCCACCAAATCAACCTGCTCATGAATTATCTGTATTGATTTGCACATATCAGTGATGGACTGGCCAATATTGGCCCACAGAATGCTTCTAATTTCTGCAAGAGGTTTGTCTAATAAGAGGTCCTTTTCCAATGTCGTTACCTTATTCTCCAATGCTTTCACCTCCCTTATTTTTTTTGCTACAGTCATCTTGGATTTATCATAACTCACTTCCAATTTTGCCAATTGCTCTTTGGCACCTTTTAACTCCGACACCTGGAGTCTTAGATCCTCCATGTCTTTTATCAGTTCTTCAGTAGACATGGTACTGCTGTTGCTTGCTACTGTTGTTGTTGAAGTGCTTGGTGTTGTTGATGCCAGGTCAGTAGAGGGACTACTGTTGTGAGTGTAGAAGGAGCATTTGTAACAATTGGTGCTATTTGAGATGGCGTAGAGGCAAACTCTCCCTATTTTCCTTGTAGTGCTTCCTCCAATGCCTTATCTATTTCTACCAATCTTTCATTCATTTTCATCAGCAGTTCCATTGCTTCTTCCTATGATTTTTGTTCAACAATCTCTATAGTTTTGGGATGCATGGTAATGGGCAGCTTGAGCTGCTTCCTGAGAGCTGCAATGTCTTCTTCTTTCTTTCTTATTAATGCTTGGATGCCCTTGGGATCCTTGGGATCATGTCCTATCTCTATGATAATTTCTTCTAAGGATTTAATTCTGTGATCCTTAGCTAAAGAGGAAGCCTTTTCCAATTCCAATTGGGCAGAAGTATTATTTAAAGAATTCTACAATTTGTGGGCCAGCAATGCCTTGTTTGCCAATGTGGAGTATACCATTTCACCTGTTTGCTTATGTAGTTCAATTTGGTCCATTGGTTGGATGTCCTTGGCTAATACTTCTAGATTGGTCCTGATGTAATCAGCAGCTGACTATGGCTGCAACATTTTGGGCTTGAAGTGACTTAGGATCATCTTCCCTTCTTGGATGTCATATGCTGACATTAACCTTTGTTGATTTGTGGGGGCCACCCTCAGCAAGTGATTGTAGAGTTGAATCCTTATTGGCTCATTCTTTGCTTTTATTTCAGTGACTGTTCTCTTAATATCTGAGCCTTGCTTACTTTGTTGCCTGGCAGAAGATAATTCCACACTATGTTGTCTTCCAATCTCCTGTCTATGTGAACTGGCTGATGTTTCTGTGACTGGAGATGTATCTTGGCTGACTGCTCTCTCTTCCCTTGGACTATCTGTGATCTCCCGAATGAATTCCTCCTCTGATAGGGGGTTCAATCTCTGCCTTTTCTCCCTTGGTTTCTCTTCTGGACCGTTGATCGATGTGTCTTCTTGCCTATCCCTTTTCTTGCCTCTCTCCTCATTTAGAGGAGTTTGTCGTATAGGGATTTATGGTGCTTTTGTTTGTGCTGGAGGGACTTGCCCTTGACCTTGGTCCTTTGATGTAGCTGGCTGGTCTGTCATTATGTCCTGCTCTGGATCTATTACCTCTTTGCCCTTTGCTGACCCTGTGCTGGCCTTTTGTGTGGGCTGCTGAGAAGTTCCTGCAAAAGATGTATCACCTCCTGTGTGCTGAGGCGGTTTGAAGGATACCTGTCCAAAAGAGTCCAGGTCAAGTGTTTTTTCAAGGTCTTTCATGGCTTTTTCTAATTTTTCTTCTTCAGTAATTTCTTCAACTAATGTGCCTTCTACCCATTCTTGTTGGTTGGCATATTGTTGAATTTCAGGGATTTTGTGGTGAACATATGTAGTAAGCTTGTTTTTCACTTTCTTATAACTTATGAAATGTTCAAGGTCATATGGTGCCCAATAAAAGCTTTCTTTCAACATAAGTTTCTCCCTCAAAATCTTATCATCTTCTTCCCAGGCTTCCCTTTTATTGAAGATAAAAGGACCCAATTGATTTCTTATTTTGAGCTATGCCTTTTTCCTAGCACCATAGAAATGAGTCAAATCTGAACTAATAAATTGCCTGATCTATTCTAGGGAAAACAGTCTCATAGGGACATACTTTGGCAGCTTTTAGGGGGATAATTCACAGCCAAATATCCGGATCTCTGTGTGATTCTGGTAAAAGTACCAGTCACCTATACTGTAGTCTTTTGAGAGATGCAAAATTTTCTGCATTTCAGCAGAGAGCCTAGTAGGAGGAGTTGTAATCAATAAAGAAGTGGCTGGATATATGAACAGGTCAATGAACTCACAATATATATAAGGAGAATTATGGACTTCATGGAATACTGAGGTCCAGAATACCACAGACCTCCTTTCTCCTTTGAGATCCAATTTTCTAAGAGGAATTTGAAAACTATCAGGTTGATTGTACAACAGCAAATGATATATGTAGGATGTGTATTTGAACACTCTTTCTCTGTCCAGGCTCATGAATTTCTCATGGATTTTATTAGCTATGAAGGTGGCATAATCATATTTGACACCAGGGGGCTGTCCTGGAGTAAATATGGACATCAAAACTAGGACAATCTCATCAATATGCTCACTGGTTTTAAATCCCAAGATGTAGGAAATCATGTCAGTAATGAATGTTCCTGCTTCATTGAACCGGACCTGATTAAAAGGAAGTGGTTGCCTGGGCTGGCTATCTGGTCTCATGAATAATTGAGCTATTCTGGTTATCTCTGAACTCGTCAGTTTGGCACCTTGGTCAAGCAAGAATTCCATGGTGAGAGGAGCCAGAGGCTGAGTTGGCTTAAAGTGCAACATCTCATTTATAGATTGAGGGGTAATATAGAAGAGGATAGTCCCAGATGGAGCCATAACTGCTCTTTGAGTGGGGTCATAATTGGCACAACATAAGTGGATGAGATCAGGAAGCACATTTATTGAAGGGAGATAGTAGATGGGCATGTTGGACTCCCAAATTCCAAAGACATTAGTATTGCTTTGGTAGCTATTCCTAATTTCACAAAAAGCTTGAAGGTGAGACTTGTCACCCATCATATCCTTAATTCAGAAATCCCTGTCAGCAAGGGGCATCCATTCCAATTCTTTGTGTGGTCCATTCAAGGGCACAACATTCAGGGCCACTGGAGCCTCCATTTATACAGTCTTTGGTTATTTTTGAATTTGAATTGTGGGTTTTATGCAGTAGCAGCAGGTAAAATAGTAGTTTCTGGAGGTTTCTTAGGGATTTTACAGGCCGAAACAAGCTTGAATTCAGCTAAATGGGTGAATTTGCAGAGGGAGACAGAGTTCACAGGACTTCCTGGAAAAAATGGGTAAAATGGTGGCTATGATGCAGAGGTTTGAAGGTGGCACCATGTTTTAATTCGAATTTTGGTTCTCCAGGCGATTTTTACAGAAAAACTTGGAAAAACAGGGTTTACAAGCAGGATTCGGGTAAATACATGTTTTATGGACGCCCTGTGCAAAATGTGGGTGGCAGACCGAGCTGAGGGACAACGCTATGGACTGAATTTCTCTAGGTGGCGGACTATGCAGTAGAGATGCCGCTTTGAACGTAAAATCCATGCAAAAAGTCATGCATGATAAATAAATAGAAACAAATAGAAATGAACAAACAACGACATTTTACATGTTTTTAACAAAAAATTGATTTTGGCGGGTTTTTGGTGTGCTTTGGCTGGGTGACATCAGCATGACATAATCTTTGTCACATAGCAGGGGTACGGAGGCTGACTTGGCGGTGACATGGTGGACATAGTAGACGACACAGGGGTGAGGTGGCAGCTGACATGGGCGACACCATCAGCGGTAGGAAGCGGGGGCGGTATATGGTTTTATAGCATCGCTTTTTGGACAACGACAGTTTTGGGTGGAGTGGATGCGATAAAATGGGGAGGTGGCATGTGTTTTTTATACGACAGCGAAACCACCAATTTCTCGGACGCTATTGTTCGGTCATCGGAGGGGTCGCAATATCAACGTGGATCATCCGATGGGAAACCCAGATCGGACGGTTGGCGGATGGGTGGAGTTGGTGGAGGCGTATGGTGTGGTGGCCCGCGCGATAATATTTATCATTTTGTAATATTTTTGCGGGGTTTGCAATGTATTCAAGCTTTGGGTTTGCGGGCTGGTTATTCATTCAAGCGGATGTTAAATAAAGTCCATAGTTTATATGCATGCGTGGGGAAGGGTTGTCCACAAGGTTTCGGATAAACCTTGGACCCCCAAAACATTAACATATGGCTTTAATAAGCCCGGGACGCGATATTAAAGAATTACGGGGTTTTTATGTATTTTTACATAGTATGGGAGGGGAAATATATGTAGGAGCTATAGAATAGTGTTAATAGGTTAAATGAGTGTTATTTATAGACCAAAAGCACTAAGTAAAAGGTGAAACTTAGGCTTAGGGGAGTGAGAGGTCTCCCAATTATAGATTTGGAAAAGTTAGTAGAATGGATCAAAAGTATTTTTACACAAGAAATGTGGCTTCCTTTGCCTAGGTAAACACAAAGTTTTACTTAGTCTTTCTGATAAAATGAAGTGAACTAGGACCACTGAGCAGATCTCAATGTCCTTGAGGGAAAATTAGTAAATGTTCTTGGAGGAATGGGAGGGAAATTAGTCATGCTTCAACTATTTTGCAGCCACCTTACTATGGTACTTGTGATATCCATGAGATAGATCATACTCAAAAGGACAAAACTGATCACAAACTTGCTTCTGCAACACCAAACTGCCTACCCAGCCTAATACACCTAACATTTTTTCTTCCTTTTTGATTGGGTGCATTTGAACTAGCAAACCCTTTCTCTCTTGTTTTCTTTTAACTGCCCTCCTATCTAAGTCTACCCTTATCTCTTCCAGGGGCTCAGATTCAGCTGTTGAGCACCCTTGCTTCTCTACCTAACTACTGATCTGCCAAGCTTGAACTGTTTGGACATAATTCACTCCCTATTTATAAAAAAAGAAATTTAAACATGGGGAGGCCAAGATTGAGCTGTTGGGCCATCCATGAAGTGTGACAAAAGTCACTGATTGCATATTTTGAACTTCTTTGCAAAAATAGGATAGTAGTGGCATTTTGAACTAGCCCACTCTCTTGGTCTTTTCTTTGGGGTTCATTTTCTTTGTTTTTTGACCAATTAATTCTTTTGCCCTTTGATTTTTCTTTTAGGGCATACCCTCTTTTCATTTTTTTAAATTTTTTATTTTTTTGAAAATATGGAACCTTTGCATCATGGAAAGGATGATCATATTTGGAATTTTAATAGTCAATCATGAAATATGACACCTATTGGTATAGGAACCTATCAGCGGCTCCACTTGGGGATGGCTTTTCCAGGTGAAAAGCCAAGAACAGCAGGTCAGATAGCCTTATATTCAACTCTTGCTGCAATCTGAAATTTCCTTTTGCTGTGAACAAACAAACTGTATCTTTGTGACATATACACATTTCTTATGAGCTGATTTGATCAATTACAGCTCTGTCTTTGATAGTTTGTCTGAATGTTTGCCATCATATTTTTAGCTCCCGAGTCTTCTTCTTCAATTCTTCTAATAAACTCAAAATGTAATACAAAAGTGGCACAATTCCTCGCCTTTTTCTCAAAATTTGCTGCATCTTATTCCCTATCTTATTGTTGTAATAAACTGCAGAAATAGACAATATTATGTACAAAATACAGTCATAACACCTTAACAAAGTGGATCAAAATAATTTTTGAGCATTCGACCACTGACTGGCCCTTCTCCTGCTTCTGTACCATCCAGGATTCTCAAAAAGTAGGTATTGTTTTCTTGTACAGCCTGAATAGAAAAAGGTCCCTTCCATAAGAAATCAAATTTGCCATGTTTTCCTTTGTCTTCCCTCCTTGAATTCCACTTCAACACTTTGTCTCCTATGAAAAAATCCTCTGCCTTTGTCCTCTTGTCAAAAATCTTCTTAAGTTTTTCTTGGAGAATCTGAGATCTTTGATACACTTCTTCTCTAGTCTGCTGTAAATGAATCATTTGATTGATTCTTATATGCATATCATTGGGTTTTGCCTGTATTTCTTGCAGTAATTTTATCACAAGGATTCCTAAGGATGAAGGGAATACAGCCTCCATGCCATAAACCAACTCATAGGGGCTTGTTCCAATGGATCTCTTTGTAGTCAACCTATCTGCCCAAAGTGCATTAACAAGCTTTTTATGCCAATTCTTATTTTTTTCCTCCAATACTTTCTTTATGATATTGATCAAGCTTTTATTGGATGACTCAGCTAGACCATTACCTTGAGGGTAATAGGCTGTGGAATGGCCTAAGGCAATGTGGTATTTGTGGCAAAAATTGATCATTCTTTTGGATTTAAAGGTAGCAGCATTGTCAGTTATTATCTTTTCCGGACAGTCAAATCTAGCAAGGATATTGGTTTCTAAGAATTACATGATGACTGAGTCATTGGCTTGTCTACAAGGGATGGCTTCTATCCACTTGGTGAAATAATCTGTGGCAGTTAAAATCCACTTATGTTGGCCGGAAGAGGGAGGGTGAATTTCCCCAATGAAATCTAAACCCCATTGTTGAAATGGTCTCTCAGTGGAAATGGGTTTTAGGGGTAAAGGTAAAAGCTTTCTCTTGCCTTCAAAGATTTGACATTTATGGCAAGAAACTACAAATTTCTTTACATCAACAAACAGGGAGGGCCAACAAAAATCAGCTCTTAGGATTTTATCAGCTATTGACTTCCAATACAAATGTCCACCACAGTCCCCTACATGAAATTCTTTCAGCACTTTGTCAGTTTCATCCTTTGTTAAGCAATTTAGTAAAATCCCTTCATGATTTTTCCAAAATAAAACATTGTCTACAATACAAAACTTTGAAGCTTTCATTTCCAAGAATCTCTTTTTAGTTCTGGATAACCCTGGAGGAGTTTGCAGGTTTAACAATACATAGACTATATCAGCATACCAAGGTGATTGTAAAAAGGCTTGATTGATCTGTGGAGTCGCCATCTCCTATTCGTTATCCAGTTCATTGATGTCAAGGGCTTGAAAATTGGTTTCAGTCATCAATTTAGCTAGCCCTTGTCCTTTTATTAGCTTTTTTGGTTTAATTTTGATGTCATATTCCAAGATGTTAGCTATCCATTTGCCTCTTTTTCCTCTATTCCTTCTTGAGTTAAGATATCCTTGACCACAGCATTTGGGACATAAGCTATTACATGAGAGTATAAGATGTAAACCCTGAAGTACTTAATGGCCTTTACAAGGGCATAACCCTATTTTTCCATGATTTGATATTTAAGTGGTGCATCTCTAAGTGCTTTGCTGAAGAAAGCAATGGGCTTCTCATATCCTTGATCATCCTTTTGCAATAGGACATCAACAATAGTATGCTCAGATGCAAAGGAAAAGATTATGAAGTCTCTATAAAATTCCGGGCTTGTGAGGGCCAGTGTTTTGGTTAAAGCTATTTTGATTTCCTCAAAGGCTTGTTTAGCTTCTATTGTCCACTTTACTTTGGAATCTTTCTTCAGCATGTTGTTCAGCAATCTTATTAGTTCAACGAAGTTGGGTATGAATCTTCTTAGAAAATTGATCTTTCTAGGAAGACTTGCAGTTCTTTGATATTCTTTGGGTGAGGCACTTGGAGAATAGCTTGTATTCTGTCCGGGTCAATTCTGATGCCATCTTTTGAAATTATGTGACCTAACAATTTGCCTTCTTCTAGGCCAAACAATGATTTCTTTGGGTTAAGTGATATGCCATATTTTCTGCAAATTAGGAACACTTGTCTTAAATGCTCTAAATGTTCTTGGTATGATTTGGAAAAATCAGTGAGATCATCAAGATATATGACTAGAAAATCATGAATCTCTTTTGCAAAAGCTATGTCCATTGCTCGTCGAAATTTTGCCCCTGCATTCTTAAGTCCGAAAGGCATTTTTACATACTTGAAAGTTCCCCAAGGCATTGTAAATGCAGTTTTATCTTGATCATCCGGGTGAACTAGGATTTGATTAAATCCTGAGAATCCATCTAACAGTGAAATCCTAGAAGCTCCCACTACCCTTTGTAAAATGTGATCCATCTTGGGTAAGGGATAGTGATCTTTGAGAGAAACTTTATTCAGATTTCTTAAGTCAACACACAGTCTTATCTCTCCCGTTTTCTCCCTAGTGGACACTAGATTTGTGATCCATTCTGAGAACCTGATGGGTGCAATTATTCCAGCTTGGTACATTCTTTTGACTTCCTTTTCAATGAGAGGAAGGAGGACTAGATTCACCCTTCTAAGCTTTTGTTTAAAGGGCTTTTGATTTTCTTTTAAGGGTATTGTATGTTGGATCACAGAAGTATCATAGGACTTGAGGTCCTCATAACTCCATGCAAAAACATCTTGAAATTCTTTAACCAACTCAATGTATTTCAGTTTTTGGTCGAGAGGCAAGGCTTTGGACAATTTTATCATCTTAGGTTCTTCTGCAGTTCCTATATTACAGTCCTCAATTTCTGCGTTTAAAGGCTGCATTTTTTGTTTTCTTGGAATATCATTTGAATCAAAAATATCTTCCAGAGGAGTCAAGCCGGTGGGAAAAAAATTATCTTTTAACTCAATTACTTCAGACACTCCTTCAGCAATATCATCAAAGTGCATTTGTTTCAACTCTTGTAAATTTTTGTTGGTAAAGATTGTTGGATGCAAAATTTGATTTGCTATTTTAGCTGACATATTAGTTTCTGTTTTGTCTATTTTCTTTTCTTCACAAATGGTGCTTGTATCTATATTTGTGCTTGAGAATTCCTCTTTCAAAGCCAGGAAATTGTTGATTTGAGTGTCATTTTCAAACACCTACCAATTTTTAACATTGTCTGGTACAGTAGGTCTGTGTTTAATTTCAACAGAAAACTGATGGTTAGGCTCAAATGGCAGCTTACAAGTGCTGGCAAATGTTTCCAAACTGTGAGCATGTAAATTGTGGTTCCTTGAGATTTTGGTGAGCTGTGATTCTAGAAAGGTATTAAGTATTTCAATTGCTACCCCTCTATAAGCTCTTAGCTTGAGATCGTTTGTAACAAAGTTACCTTTCATCTGTTGAATAATTAAATCAGAGTCTCCCAAAATTGAAATCCTAGCTGCCCCTAGACTTTTGACTAGCTTGAGTCCTAGCATGAGGGCTTCATATTCAGCCATATTGTTTGTACATCTAAAATTCAGCCTATATGCATGTCCTTCATCATGATATTTTGCATATTATTTACCCAAATCCCTGCCCCTGCTCCTAATTTATTCACTGACCCATCAAATTCCAGATACCATAGGATTTGTTGATTACAACTAGCATTACGAGTTTTGAAAACTTGCTCAGTGGGCAGACCTGGATTTTGTAACTCATATGGTTTGCCTTGTGTGTGTGTTACATCAATCACTTCAACAATTTCTAGGTCTTGAGCAGAAGATTCCTCATTCATGTTTCTTGATTGTGTTGATTCTAGAAGTTTGTCATTAGTTTTGGGACATATTTCAGCATTGTATAAGATAAAAGAATCCATATCAGAATGCATGGAATAAATGGGGAAATTTTGGGGCTTCTCTTGACTGCTGACCACATATTTCATCAAAGTTTCCCGGTATAATCTCTTTGGCTGGCCAAAGACTAAAATGGTGGCATAAGACATGTCTAGCTGCAAAGATCGTTGAAGCTTTACACCCCAAGATCTGGACAAAAGCATTCCATACTTTGGCGGGATATCAGCTACCACTACATCCATTAAAATTGTCTTGGCAGGGTACTATACTAGAGATACACACAAATCTTTGATTAGGCCTAGACACCTGACCTGGTTAGAATCAAATGAAAACAAGTCTTTATATGGCCTTGTGATATCTAGGTCCAATCTTTCCATCACAGACTTAGGCATTAGAATATGGGAAGCTCCCGAATCAAACATTGCGTTGTGGAGTACTTTGTCATGAATGTTTAGGCTTACATAGAATGGAGGAACTCCTCCATCTATTGTTTTACCATTTACTTCAGGACCAAAAATCAACCCTGGTTGGCCATCTAAGACATTCACTACATCTCTATTCTCTGATATTTGAAGTGACCTGCTGATTTGTTCTCTATAAACCTCATTTTTAGCCAATTCGGACAGTGGAATGGCTATTTTTAACTTGCCTATTTCGGTTTCCAGATTGAAGGGTTTTTCCACTTGAACTTTTACATTCCGGCCAGCATGGTTTTCCTTTTCTACTGTGTTTTCAATGGTTTTTTCTCTATCAGGAGTGCCATTATGAACTAAATATATATTAAAATCAATTTCAAGGGATCCCTTTGCATTTTCTTTTGGAGGAAAGGAGGTGGATGGCTGATTATTTGATGGTTGTAAGTCTGATATGTCCTCAACCATGGGCTCTCTTAGGTTGAGGTCTGTTTTAGCAGGGAGTTCTGTAGGGGAAGTTTTATCCTTTTCTTTTTTAGGCTGCTTGGTATCTTTCTGTTTGCTAGGTTCAGGAACATCTACCGTTCTGCTTCTCAATTTGTATTGTTTGTGAACCTCATAGACATTTGCATCATATCCCTCTCTGAAATCAAATGATTCTCTTGATTTGGTTTGGAATTGGTTGAAAGTATGAGCCTTTTGGTCATCTTGGGTTAAAAAGATTTGTTGTTCATTGTTTATACCCATTAGGTTGATTTGAGTATCTTCTATTGGCTCACCAGAGGTTGAAGCTTCAGCATAGTTCTCTTAAAATGGAGGTCTAATGTTCTGATCAGAACCAGCCTTCCTGGTGTTAGGATTCTGATTCTTCCTGAAGTTTGGATTTCTTGCAGTGTTACTTGGTTGACCTTCCCAAGAAGATTTCCTTTCAATGGTTTCCACTCTATCACCCAATCTATCCATTCCTTTGATAATTACATCTAGTTTTTGCTCAAGTGCAGAATGCTCTTCTTTGAAGGGAGTCCTTCTTTCAGCTCTAGCTCGAGCTATTTTAGAGATCAAATTGGTAAGCTCAGATTTGGTAAGGTTTTGCTGAAGTATATCAAGGTTTAAATCAGCAGAATTTTCTAGACTTTCTTGTCTTCTAAGGTTCTTAGAGATCAAGTTAGGATTTTCAAAAATAGCTGGAGGATTCGGATCTAGATTTGATCTAGTGTAACGGGTTTTCTTCTTTGGAGCCAGCTTCTAAATCTATTTCTGGTATTTTCTGGAAGTATTTGAAGAAGAATGCTCTTGACAATATCTTTCTAGGAAATTATAAATTGTGAGAGTCTTGAAATTTTCTAAGATCTTTTGAAAATAAGAGGAAACTGATCAAATTTTTGAGACAGCTGTTTAAAGTCTAAAACTACACTGGAGATAGACTAAAGCAGTTTTTATTTACTCCTGTAATTGCATACCAAAAACAGTTTCAAAGCTGCCTCGCTAACTTCTGGCTCCATCTGTAGCTTTAAAAAATAGACAGTAGTAACAAACACATTCATTCAGTTCCCTAGTGGAGTCACCAATGATGTTATCACTTAGGTTGTTCCCCAAAAGCAGTGAGAAAAGGGAATACGGCCAAGGTAACCACTAACCAATCTTTTAGATGCAGATTCTAGCCAATCTATAGCCAGAGAGGGCTCTCTCTTTATGATTTAGCTTTCTTTCGCTATATGTTAAGCTAGTTATGAAGTACAAGTATTTGTTTGAGTTTTGGATGGTGATATTTCAATAGAATAGGGATGCAAAGTATGGGAAGTTCATACCATTGGGTTAATGGAGTCAATGAAATTAAACTTTTGGGTATGTTTTCTTTGGCAAAAAGAGGAACAACAGAGCAAGATAATTAGCCATGGAATTTTTTTTTTCTTTTAAAGCTGGAATCAGGTGAAATGGGGTCAGGGAATGAAAGGCAATTAAGGATCTTTCATTATGATAACAGAGGGAAAGTGGCTAAATATTACCAAGGAGTAGTTAAGAATTTCTTAATTATATTCAGGGTGTAAGAACCAGGGAAACAGGAGCAGTTAAGAATTCCTGCCTATGCTAGTTCTGGAGAAAACATAAAAAATGATAGGAATTGAACACAGAGTACAATTAAGTAAATTCTGGGCTACTCTTTCTTCCTGTAATTTAGAACACGATATATAGATGATATATAGAACATAGAAATAGTAAAACAAGAGTTACAAAGACTTATTGATCCATGAGATAATTCAAGAATTCTGCAACATGGGCTTCTGCCATCAATTCCATAACCAGAGAGTTTATCAGCAAAGCATTCCAGCAATTTTTATTCAGAAGAGTTCTCAAATTTACAGCACAGTTCCAGAATGATATTCACCAACCCCTAATACTTAGTTTGGTGAGGTATTTGTACAAAATTTTATGAAATATCTCAAAGGAGATAATATCTTGCCATGACTTCTTTCACCTACTTTATAGAAGTAGTAAATGCTTCTTGGGAATAGAGAGAAATGAATGCAGAAGTAAGAAATGTTGTGTTGGCTGTTTTGTTGGTGAAATGCATTGATCACTTGCTCAGCGAGTCGACAGATGGTACTTTTGGTGAAATTCTGCACTGCTGGTGTTGCTTTCCTGGGTGCTTTGATTGCGCTTTGATTGACTGCTGCCCAGCGCGACTTTTTACCTGCTCTTTTCTTCACTTTATGGCATCTGTTATGTTCTGAAAAATTAAACAAAACTTTGAAATCCGCCTACAGAATTTCTAGCATACTCTGCCACCATTCATCATCTGGTAATTGGTGCCTGCGCATTTTAATTAGAGTTTCATATGCATCTGTATACCTGAAAAAAGTGGGCTGGACTGTGAAAAGATGCCTTACTTCATGTTCAATAAAAAACAAATTCTCCAAATTGTCATATAGGCTCTGTCCAAATGGGAGTGCTTTCTCTCCTGTAGAACTTGATGATGCTATAGCTTGGCTATCCACATGTGTATTTAATTTGTCTACATAGGCTGCTTGTGACATTAGTCTGTAGTCATCAGTTAAAAAACTGGGAAGACCCTTTTCCTCCAAAGCTCTAAATTTCCCTGTGAAAGCATTTATTTCCATTTGCATTTCCTGGCACTTCCTTTCTAGATTTTGTATGAAATTCCTCATGGTCAGAACCCTTTTAATTATTAAAATAGTGCTTGTCCTGTCTCTAATTTCCAATTTTTCCAGATCTTCTTTGGTGTGGGTATTCAAGAAATGTATTGGCCTATTGGCCTGTTCGGGCATGTTTCCCAATGAATCCTTGGCCTTTAGAATCTCTTCTTGAGCTGCTACCACCAAATAAATCTGCTCATGAATTATCTGTATTGATTTCCACATATCAGTGATGGACTGGCCAATATTGGCCCACAGAATGCTTCTAATTTCTACCAGAGGTTTGTCTAATAAGAGGTCCTTTTCCAATGCCTTTACCTTATTCTCCAATGCTTTCACCTCCCTTTTTTTTTTTGCTACAATCATCTTGGATTTATCATAACTTACTTCCAATTTTGCGAATTGCTCTTTGGCACCTTTTAACTTCGACACCTGGAGTCTTAGATCCTCCATGGCCTTTATCAGTTCTTCAGTAGACATGGTACTACTGCTGCTTGCTGCTGTTGTTGTTGAAGTGCTTGGTGTTGTCAATGCCGGGTCAATAGGAGGGACTACTGTTGTGAGTGTAGAAGGAGCAGTTGTAACAATTGGTGCTGTTCGAGATGGCTGAGAGGCCAACTCTCCCTATTTTACTTGTAGTGCTTCCTCCAATGCCTTCTCTGTTTCTGCCAATCTTTCATTCATTTTCATCAGCAGTTCCATTGCATCTTCCTGTGATTTTTGTTCAACAATCTCTGTAGTTTTGGGATGCATGGTAATGGGAAGCTTGAGCTACTTCCTGAGAGCTGCAATGTCTTCTTCTTTCTTTCTTATTAATGCTTGGATGCCTTTGGGATCCTTGGGATCATGTCCCAGCTCTATGATAATTTATTCTAAGGATTTAATTCTGTTATCCTTAGCTAAAGAGGAAGCCTTTTCCAATTCCAATTGGGCATAAGTATTATTTAAAGAATTTTGTAGTTTGTGGGCCAGCAATGCCTTGTTTGCCAATGTGGAGTATACCATTTCACCTATTTGCTTATGTAGTTCAATTTGGTCCATTGGCTAGATGTCCTTGGCTAATACTTCTAGATTGGTCTCGATGTAATTAGCAGCTGACCGTGGTCACACCATTTTGGGCTTGAAGTGACTTAGGATCATCTTCCCTTCTTGGACGTCATATTCTGACATTAACCTTTGTTGATTTGTGGGGCCCATCCTCAGCAAGTGATTGTAGAGTTGAATCCTTATTGGCTCATTCTTTGATTTTATTTCAGTGAATGTTCTCTTAATGTCTGAGCCTTGCTTACTTTGTTGCCTGGAAAAAGAGAATTCCACACTATGTTGTCTTCCAATCTCCTGTCTATGTGAACTAGCTGATGTTTCTGTGACTGGAGATGTATCCTGGCTGACTGCTCTCTCTTCCCTTGGACTGTCTATGATCTCCTAAATGAATTCCTCCTCTGATAGGGGGTTCAATCTCTACCTTTTATCCCCTGGTTGCTCTTTCAGACCGCTGATCGATGTGTCTTCTTGCCTATCCCTTTTCTTGCCTCTCTCCTCATTTAGAGGAGTTTGTAGTATAGGGATTTTTGGTGCTTTTGTTTGTGCTGGAGGGACTTGCCCTTGACCTTGTTCCTTTGATGTAGCTGGCTGGTCTGTCATTATGTCCTGCTCTAGATCTATTACCTCTTTGCCCTTTGCTTACCCTGTGCTAGCCTTTTGTGTGGGCTGCTGAGAAGTTCCTGCGAAAGATGTATCACCTCCTATGTGTTGGGGCAGTTTGAAGGATACCTGTCCAAAAGAGTCCAGGTCAAGTGTTTTTTCAAGGTCTTTCATGGCTTTTTCCAATTTTTCTTCTTCAGTAATTTCTTCAACTAATGTGCCTTCTACCCATTCTTGTTGGTTGGCATATTGTTGAATTTTAGGGATTTTGTCGTGAACATATGCTGTAAAATTGTTTTTCACTTTCCTATAACTTATGAAATGTTCAGGGTCATATGGTGCCCAATAAAAGCTTTGTTTCAGCATAAGTTTCTCCCTCAAAATCTTATCATCTTCTTCCTAGGCTTCCCTTTTATTGAAGATAAAAGGGCCCAATTGATTTCTTATTTTGAGCCGTGCCTTTTTCCTAGCACCATAGAAATGAGTCAAAACTGAACTAATAAATTGCCTGAAGTATTCCAGGGCAAACAGTCTCATAGGGACATACTTTGGCAGCTTGTAGGGGTATAATTCACAGCCATATATTCGGATCTCTGTGTGATTATGGTAAAAGTACCAGTCACCTATACTGTAGTCTTTTGAGAGATGCAAAATTCTTTGCATTTCAGCAGAGAGCCTAGCAGGAGGAATTGTAATCAATAAAGAAGTGGCTGGATATATGAACAGGTCAATGAACTCACAATATGTATAAGGAGAATTGTGGACTTCATGGAATACTGAGGTCCAGAATATCACATACCTCCTTTGTCCTTTGAGATCCAACTTTCTAAGAGGAATTTGAAAACTATCAGGTTGATTTTACATCTGCAAATGATATATGTAGGATGTGTATTTGAACACTCTTTCTCTGTCCAGGTTCATGAATTGCTCACGGATTTTATTAGCTATGAAGGTGGCATAATCATATTTGACAGCACGGGGCTATCCTGGAGTAAATATGGACATCAAAACTAGGATAGTCTCATCAATATGCTCACTGGTTTTAAATCCCAAGATGTAGGAAATCATGTCAGTAATGAATGTTCCAGCTTCATTGAGCCAGACCTGATTAAAAGGAGGTGTCTACCTGGGCTGGCTATCTGGTCTCATGAATAATTGAGCTATTCTGGTTATCTCTGAATTGGGTAGTTTGGCACCTTGGTCAAGAAAGAATTCCATGGTGAGAGGAGCCAGAGCCTGAGTTGGCTTAAACTGCAGTATCTCATTTGTAGATTGAGGGGTAATATAGAAGAGGACAGTCCCAGGTGGAGCCATAACTGCTCTTTAAGTGGGGTCATAATTGGCACAGCATAAGTGGATGAGATCAGGAAGCACATTTACTGAAGGGAGGTAGTAGATGGGCATGTTGGACTCCCAAATTCCAAAGACATCAGTATTGCTTCGGTAGCTATTCCTAATTTCACAAAAAGCTTGAAGGTGAGACTTGTCACCCATCATATCCTTAATTTGGAAATCTCTGTCAGCAAGGGGAATCCATTCCAATTCTTTATGTGGTGCATTCAAGGGGGAAACATTCAAGGCCATTGGAGCCTCCATTTATACAGTCTTTGGTGATTTTTGAATTTGAATTGTGGGTTTTATGCAGCAGGAGCAGGTAAAATAGTAGTTTCTGGAGGTTTCTCAGCGAGTTTACGGACCGAAACAAACTTGAATTCAGCTAAATGGGTGAATTTGTAGAGGGAGATAGAGTTCACAGGACTTCTTGGAAAAAATGGGTAAAACGGTGGCTATGATGTAGAGGTTTGAAGGCGACACCGCGTTTTAATTCAAATTTTGGTTCTCCGAGTGATTTTTACAGAAAAACTTGGAAAAGCAGGGTTTACGAGCAAGATTCGGGTAAATACCTGTTTTATGGATGCCCTGCGCAAAATGTGGTTGGCAGACCGAGCTGAAGGACAGCGCTATGGAGTGAATTGCTCTGGGTGGCGGACTGTGCAGTGGAAATGCCGCTTTGAACGTAAAAACCATGCAAAAAGTTGCGCAGGATAAACAAATAGAAACAAACAGAAATGAACAAACAATGACATTTTATGTTTTTTTAACAAAAAATTGATTTTGGCGGGTTTTTGGCGCGCTTTGGTCGGGTGACGTCAGCATGACGTAATATTTGTCACGTAGCGGGGGTAGGGAGGCTGACTTGGCGGTGACGTGGCAGACACAGTGGACGACACAGTGGTGAGGTGGCAACCGATGTGGGTGCTGACGAGGGCGACAACGTCAGCGGCAGGAAGCGGGGGCGGTATATGGTTTTATCGCACCACTTTTTGGACAACGGCGGTTTTGGGTGGAGCGGATGCGATAAAACGGGGTGGCGACACGTGTTTTTTGTACGACGGCGAAACTGCCAATTTCCCGGACGCTATCGTTCGGTCATCGGAGGGGTCGCGATATCGACGTGGATCGTCCGATGGGAAAGCCCGGATCGGACGGTTGACGGATGGGTGGAGTTGGCAGAGGCATATGGTGTGGTGGCCTGCGCGATAATATTTATCATTTTGTAATGTTTTTGCGGGGTTTGCAATGTATTCAAGCTTTGGGTTTGCGGGCTAGTTATTCATTCAACTGGATGTTAAATAAAGTCCATAGTTTATATGCGTGTGCGGGGAAGGGTTGTCCACAAGGTTTCAGATAAACCTTGGACCCCCAAAACATTAACATATGGCTTTAATAAGCCCGAGGTGGGATATTAAAGAATTACGAGGTTTTTATGTATTTTTACATAGTATGGGAGGGGAAATATATGTAGGAGCTATAGAATAGTGTTAATAGGTTAAAATGAGTGTTATTTACAGACCAAAAGCACTAAGTAAAAGGTGAAACTTAGGCTTAGGGGAGTGAGAGGTCTCCCAGTTATAGATTTGGAAAATTTAGTAGAATGGATCAAAAGTATTTTTACACAAGAAATGTGGCTTCCTTTGCCTAAATAAACACAAAGTTTTACTTAGTCTTTCCCATAAAATGAAGTGAACTAGGACCACTAAGCATATCTCAATGTCCTTGAGGGGAAATTAGTAAATGTTCTTGGAGGAATGGGAGGGAAATTAATCATGCTTCAACTGTTTTGCAGCCAGCTTACTATGGTACTTGTGATATCCATGAGATAGATTATATTCAAAAAGACAAAACTGATCACAAACTTGCTTCTGCAACACCAAACTACCTACCCAGCCTAATGCACCTAACATTTTTTCTTCCTTTTTGATTGGATGCATTTGAACTAGCAAACCCTTTCTCTCTTATTTTCTTTTAACTGCCCTCCTATCTAAGTCTGCCCTTATCTCTTCCAGGGGCTCAGATTCAGTTGTTGAGCACCCTTGCTTCTCTACCTAACCACTGATCTGCCAAGCTTGAACTGTTTGGACAGAATTCAATCCCTATTTCTAAAACAAGAAATTTAAACATGGGGAGGCCAAGATTGAGCTATTGGGCCATCCATGAAGTGTGACAAAAGTCACTGATTTCATATTTTGAACTTCTTTGCAAAAATAGGATAGCAGTGGCATTTTGGACTGGCCCACTCTCTTGGTCTTTTCTTTGGGGTTCATTTTCTTTGTTTTTTGACCAATTCATTCTTTTGCCCTTTGATTTTTCTTTTAGGGCATACCCTCTTTTAATTTTTTAAATTTTTTTGTTTTTTTGAAAATATGGAACCTTTGCAGCATAGAAAGGATGATCATATTTGGCATTTTAATATTCAATCATTAAATATGACACCTATTGGTATAGGAACCTAACACTGAGCAAGAAAAGATGAATTTGGGAAAACTGAGAGACATTTTTGTCCACAATAGGCCAAGGAAGAAAAACCTCCTTCACTTTTTACGCAGCTATCATGGTTTTAGAGAAATTTCAAAAATACAATTGCCTCAAGAGAATTGATGCACCTCTGGAGTGACCTTGGTAAAATCAAGATTTCTGCTATCTTGGTTGGCCAAATAACTTTCTTGATGCATCCAATGATAACTAGACACAAAGGGCTTTCCAATGAGCTATCATGAGCTCAATTTGGAGTTAAGGAAGACCTTCAAATATTGACTGCAACAGCACCCTGCCTTTAGGAAACCACATTTTGCACATTTTGACCAGTCTTGGGAGATTTGACTTTTGATAGGGCAAATGAACTCCAAATTTAAAAATCAAGTTGTGTTGGGAAGTAGACTCAATAATATTTCCAACGATCTATCCTGCGCTCAATTTTGACACTAGGAAGGCCTCAAAAACGGGTTTTCAGAAAGGCACGTGTTCCTTGGTGCTATGCACCTATTCCAAAAGCCAGAAACACTTCAAAACTCTTCCAAACTTCCTAAAAATAAAATTAAAGCTTGTTCCAAGTAAGTAAAACATTCCTCCTTGTTCAGGGAAGTTGTGTTTGGTGCCTTGGATGTTTGTGGTTTCCTTTAGGAAAAACCCTAGCTAAATTGCTGACATAAACCCTAACTAATTCTTAAATCCTCTTTTGCAAGTTTTTAAAGGGCATTGCTCTTCTTTTTCACCTCATCCATTTTCAGCTTGGCAAATCCCATGCCCTTTCCCTAACATCATCAACATTCACTCCCTAAATCCCACTCCCATTTACCAAACCCTAGTCCTATACTTTATTCCCAAACCCTAACTTCCACTTCTTATTCCTTCACTACATCCACTTCATTATCAAATCCCTCATTCCACATTCATAATACCATCCACTACCCTCATTCCCAAAAGAAACCCTTCCTCCTAGCATTCACTTCCTTATACACACCACTCACTTCATATTTCAAAATCTCTTCGTACTCATCTGCTTTCACTTCAAATTCATAAGCATGGAGACAGTTTCAGACTATGAGAGGGAAGAGGAAACTCTCAGTTATTCTTCCAAAGAAGCTCATGTACCGAAAAGGCCACACAAAGGGGAAAATATCATTCGGGAGGACACTATCAGTTTCAAGAGTTGCTTGCTTGTCCTCTTGCTATATCTTGTTTTAGACATCATTCTTCCTATGAGCTTGCCCGGTTGTTTGTCTCTCATCTACATAATGGCCAAGTGAACCTTGCTGGTGTCTCCTTCACCTTGTCACCTGCCACTATCTCAGAAACAACAGGCATTCCAAATGTTGGTGAACAGTGGAATAAAGGACAACATGTTGACAGTATAATGAAGAGGCTTAAGCCAAAGTTGAAAAAGGGCCTTAAGAAAGCAAAAAGAGCATGATAAGCTCAAATATCTTGGCTGAAGCTTCATTGGCCTAGCATAGCACCTAACATATATCAATCATGCCAAATTTCAAGAAATTTGGTAAACTTTTTGACATTTTTGAATTTTTCATGGAAAAAGCAAGTTTTTCCGGCAGGTGCATAGCGCCACCTGGTGCTTGCTTTTGATGGGTATCTCCATTCGAGGAAAACTTGGCATTTTTGGATTCCTTATGAAATGTTATGCATGATCAAAAATTACTAGGAAATTTTGACATGTTTTAGACCTCCAAAAGGGCCAAAAACACCTAAACAAATGCCCTCTCTGCCACTTTTTGGCCACACATGAAGCAGTCTTGGGAGATTGCAATTTTGGAGGGGTAAATGGACTCCAAATCACAAAATTCAAGTTTTTCTAGAATTTCGATTCATTGGGCTTTCCAACGAGCTATCTTGTGCCTGATTTGGACCTCGATAGGCCCTCCAAAAGAAGCTTATAAAAAGCACTACGCACAGGAAAAATGGCGCTACACACAGGATGAAAAAATGTCGATTTTGCTCAAAAACACTATTTTTCGCCTAGTTTTCTTCTAGTTTGACATTTTCTCCCTTATGGTAAAATTCATGATGTGACATGATCTAAATTGATGTACTATGATGTAAAAATGATAAAAAAATTGGCTTGATAAGGTAGATACATCAGTTTTAAGTGGATTTGAGTTGAATGAATCAGTTTCCTAGGTTTTAGAGGCAAGTTGTTCCACTGCCTATTTTTGTATTCCTAGTTTAGATATGGTTGAAACCACCTATATTCTCATGGATTTGACCTCTGATGGATAGCACATGTGGTTTGGAGGTCTATATCATGTGTTTTTCAGTCATTTGTAAAGGTTGGACTCTTGTGAATGCTTTGAGCATTATTGTACATCATCTCTGCATTTTGGCAAGGAAATAGAACCGGGTTTGCAGCATTTTGTGGGATTCTTGTGGCAAGGTGACTTAGTATTGTTTTTCCTTCAGTGATTCAAGTTATCATGTTTTTATGTGTGCCATTATCTCTCTCTTTTCTGCTTTAACTAAATGAATCAAGTATAAAGGTGGAAATCATTGATGTTGTTATGCTCTAACTTAGGGTTTCATTAGTTTTACATGTTTTCTACTGTTGTAAGATGACTCATGACACATTCATTCCCTCTCCAACTCCTCAATAGTCTCAAGAGTCACCATTACACCTAATACAAAGTACTAAAGCACTTGCCTACCTCACCCCACAGAAACCTCTGCAAGACTGAGTTCATTCCCTGGATCCAAAACTGCCTTTCACATTTGATCCAGCAATCAACCATTAAATTCAATCAAACTCCTCTAAGCATATACCTAGCCTAAAATTAGTCTTTACATCAGTCATCTTAAGCCTCATTTGTTATATTTTCTTGAGATTAACAAGGAGAGAGCCCTCTCCCGACCTTATAGGGCTAGCTACCAGGTTAAGCATGGTTTGATGTTACCCTAGACCTGCCTTTCTCAGTCTAAGGTAGATTTAGGCCCTAATAGATACAAAAAACATAACTTCAATCAGTAATAACAACTTCTTGAAATTGTTTACATGTATAAAGGAGACAAACTAACTCAGGCGATGGTAGCTTATCTCTGAGAAGAGATGTGATGGATACATGCCTTTTGAATTGAGTTATAATGAAGCTCTTAGGCCTTTTTATAATGAAGAAAATATGGGAAACTGTAAACATCCAAAAATCTAACCCTAGGAGATGAAGTGCTAAAAGCTTATGGGCCCTATTGGGGTTAGCTGTAATGTCAACTTCCCATAGTTGTAAATTCTGCATACGATCTTCATTTGGCACACATGATAGACTGTTAGAAAGGTCTATTCGAGAAAAACAACTTTCGACTACAAATGTAGCCTTTGGATTTTGTTTTCATGTTTCCCCAAAAAATGTTGTTTAGGGCCTCAAAATGGCTCCTGAAGTTCAGGACCCAAAAAAGTGCCAAAAATCAAAACTGCCAAAATAGGAAACTGTGCTAGAAATTAGGAAAATAAGAGGAAAAAATGTTGAGGGTCAAAGTGGAATAGGTGGGTGACTACCAATATCCACCTAGATCAAGGAGGGACCTTTGGAACAAGATTATTCTTTGCTGGTATTGGCTAATCCACTTGGGTCCCAAGATTGTCATCTTCTTTCTCTTGAACATTCAAAACTTCAAAGATATTTTTAGAAATTGGTTGATCCTTATATTCAACCATACATGTTTGCTACTTTTATTTCCATGCTTCTTATGTCTCTTTTTAATTGGAATGAATCCTTGTGTAGTTTTCCTTTTCCCTTCTTTAGGAGGAGACAATGGATTTGGAGAGCTGCGAGAAGCTGAGTATTTTGGACAACGTTTTGCAAAGAGTCCATACTCATGACACAACTTACACTTGAAAGGAACATGTTCATAATCCAAAACCTAGAGATGAGAAGAACCATTTAGATTTAGATTAATCACCTTAGGGAGGCCTTTTGAGAAATCCATTTCAACACAAATTTTGGCATACAAAAATTTGTGCCCATGTTCCATATCATTGGCAATAAATTAGCCCGATTGATCTCCTATAGCCTTAAAAATTCCTTCATCATAACAAAGAAGAGGGTTAGAAGACAATCTGATACACATGGCTGCAGGTGAAATTTCCATCATAGGATTAAATTTCAGAGACTAATGAGTGAGAAACATACCTTTGGTACCCATGAAATAAGGACCTGACCTATATATTTGGTCTCTATTTTCCTAGTTTTCAAAAAGAAATGTGTAATACCCATTTGCACAATAGTAAATACTCATGGGTTCATGGTTTTCCTAATTGTCAAAAATCCAATCTTCACCGAATTCATAACTTGGCCATAGGGAATTAAAATTTCCCAATAACCCTCTTTCTTTGAATATTACCACATTCTTTTTCGCCGAGGAGGAAAACCGTTGGTCCAAAGAAGGCCTTGATTCTTCCTTCTTCACGAATTTGTTTGTGGCTCTCATTGTGCATGCATTGAAATGCATAAAAAAATCAGCACTTATTTTATATCCCCTAAAGGAAGTCCATGAGCAATGATCTACATGGGTGATCCATTGAACAATAAATATTATCAACCATTTAGGATCTAGAAAAGAAAACATGAACATGGCTAATATTAGAACTCAAAGTTGTTTAAAGACAGTGGAGGAGCAACTGGCCTATCTTGCTTCAAAATGTTGGGAACATGATGAAAATCCCTCTGAATCCCTCACAATGGCCATGAGAAAACATGCTGACACAGGCCAATACATGAGCATAGCCAAGGGGTGCGTACCCACACCAACAACAACAACGACACTAAAATCAAATATGAGGCAACGACAACGAGTTCTAACCACAAGAAATTGCATGATTCAATCCAACAAAAGCTTACAAATAGATTATCACATGGTTTGACAACACCTACAAACAGATCAGAACAGGGTTTCACGATAGCTAGGGAAACCTTAGCCACCAAGAGATCGACACACAACTCTAGGCCATTGCTCTAACTGAACCATGATAAATTTTAGTGATGCATTATTGTCACACCAAGGGAAAATTTTAAGAACCACCCTAAATTTATATGTATAATAAATGGGCTAATCCCCATGATACATAGGAAAAATGGGAGGCGATTTTATCAATAATATAATATGTATATATAATTTTTTTGGCGAATCTCTCACCAAATTATATTATCTTGTACAATGATGGAGAATCTTTCACTGAATTATAAAATCTTGTAAGATCTTGGCAAATATTTTACTGAATAATAAAACATTGTGAAGTCTTGGCGAATGTTTTGTTAAAGTATGAAACCATATATGATAATAAGAAAACATATTCATTAAACTGTAATATACTAACATACATTTTTGGAAACAGAAACATAATTTTCTCTTCCTACAAACAATGTTCCAAGTTTTAGTGGTCGTGTTTGTCAAGGTTCTTATAATACACTCTTTCATATCCTTCTATTAGTTTTGATAATATTCCACAACAAAGTTCTTGTAAGTGTTGATATTGACAACGAGTTCTGTCAAGGTAGGAGAGATTAATCTTTTCTCTACAAATTTTGTCAAGCTACCACTTTTTTCAAGTTATCAAATTTCTTTCTTATTCCATAGACTCCAACTGCAAGATAAAAAAAACACATCAAGTTTGTTTACCCCAACATGCCAACAAGTAGCAAGCCCCAACTATATTATATAAAAAAGTATTATGTATCCCAAGGGCTTGAAGGGGATCTAATTGAAAGAAGTGACCATTGCGAGAATCCTTCCAATCAATATATGAATATATAAATGTAGATTTATTATTATTTTAATTGGAAATCTTCAATTAAACAATAAAATTTAATTACATCTCTCCCAATCTAAATTGCTTATTAGCATAATTCACTACCCTCATAGGTCTCGCATTTTTTAACAGCGTTGTAACATGTAGATTAATTTCCTTTTTGGTGAACAATCTCCACCTTTTAGGAAAATATGGTGCAGTGGCTCCAACCCCTACAGATCATTAGGACAAACTAAGAATAGCACAAAAGATGAAAGGTTGTACAAACCAACTTATTTTTCAAACAACTAATCCAACATTAGTACCTATACTTTTTCATGAAGATATTGTATTGAGAATGTTTGAAAAATGGTGAGAAATCTTCTGCGAGGGTGATGTGGAAAGAGTGATAAGGTTTCATTGTTTTGAATTTTTTTTGTTAAATAAGAAAAAGTTAAAAACCAATATTAATGGAGATATTGGTATTTTTTACTAAATTTTGTGAAGTGACTAATGTAGCTTTAACCATTCACCTTAAGATGTTTTTACAACATAATTTCCTAAGCCTATTTAATATCTTCATTATCATAAAAACCAACCTATATCCATCTTAACTCCACATCTACCACTCTTAGGGGGATGAAATCTATTTATCCCTCTGAGCACTTGGTAGACCCACAATTAAGATGGATCTAAGATGATAGAATTTCCCCTTTAAATAGTCTATGCTCACATGAATACCATGGTATTACCATGGGTCAATACCATGGGTTATCATAAACCTGGAGCTTAAAAATTACTATTAGTAATTTATAAAAATTAATAAAATTAATAATTGATTTTTTTTTTTCTTTTAACCAAGTTAAAACGTTTAACAAACATTAAATTACAACATCCAGTTTTACTCTTGATCCACCAAGCCCCGAGAGGGATCAAATATTTTTTCACTCTATGCTAGTTTGCATATTACGATATTTGATACCTCTTGGGGCTTAGTAGATCCAGAGTAAAGATGGATCTATGCTGGTTTAATTCCCCCATTTAAATAGGCTACATTCCAGGTGAATACCATGGGTCAATACCATGTGCCATTTTTATTTTTATTAATACTAATATTAGGGTTAATAATGTTTTTTTGCTTGGTATTAATAATAATCTAGCCCATGGTATTTGTTGGACACCTAATCCTCAATGGGTTAGTGTGGAAGTCGAATAGACAAAAATAAGTCCAAGAGACCTTGGGATGTAAAACCCAACAATCAAACAATGTACTATAAATGTATATCAATTGTTAATAAAAGATGCATTCTCATGTTTTATGCTTCATATTCTCTTGCTGCCCATGTGTGTTTAACATGGTATCGGAGCAGGCGTACTCCTGCCCTACCCTAATATGAGCCACCAATTTTATGACCTCTTTGTACATGTCAGTGTTTCATTTCATGAATATGTTGTCAGCTAAATTGTAGCTGTGATCTCTGCCTATTTCTGTGACCATTTACATTCTATTACCTAACCATTTCTCTCACAATGCTTTTTAATGAGTGTTTCATCTTTCCTTTCCTCTCTGTGCGCCGATCTTTACGCCGCTTGTTTCATATTTATGATTTTTGTTGAATGGATGCCTAGCACTGCCATAGTATGCCTCTTTCCTACCCGCTTGCATTGTATTCTCTGTTTTAATGACTATATTCCTTAGGGGCCATTTTCAATAAAAGGTATCAGGTCCTCTAACAATCGCTCTGGGTTAATCTGGCCTGTCCAAGCCTGCATTTTCTGTCCAATGATAGAATCAATAACAAGTGTTGATGGGTTCTCTGTTAAATCATAGTGGGTGCACACCTTCTTTCCTTCCTTCTTCGTTGTGGTCAAAATCTGCCAGAAAATGAAACTTGCACCAATTTGCTTCCCAAAAGAAAACTCTCTGCAGTTGGATCAAAACCAAAATAAATTTTAATGGGTTTAATCCTAGGGTTCGAGCAATCTGACCTGAGATCTCGGTGGGTAATGTATTCAATCAGGACCCGTTCTTCCAAGATGTCAATTACATTACTCTGTACGCTGAGAAGCTATTTGTCCCTTTGAATTTCACTTACTATCGCTCGGGCAGTTTTGGTACATAAACTCGAACTAGAGTTGAGGTTTGTATTGAAAGGCTGAAACTTGACCAAGTATCGATGTTTTTCAGCGATGAAAAAAAACTACGAGCAATGGCTGCAGTGCTGAGATGAAGGTTTCGGGTGGTAGGTACGTGCTGCTGCGAAGTTATCATTGCCATTGCCATCAGTGTTGAGGCCATCGCCATTGACAACAGCAAGCTCGGAGGCAAATTAGGGTTTGAACTCAACAACTACGTAAGGAATTGGAATCAATGCGTTATGGAACTCAAAACACACATTCTCGCTTTTCCATCCTATTTTGTTTGATTGTTGGTTTTCTAGGTATTCTAGTTGGCTACCTTGTTAGTGCATAGATTTTATGTAACCATTTCTATCACTGTTAGAAAGATGAAGTGTTTGAGGTGCAAAGGTTTTGTTGGAAAGTTTTTCTAAAAGCATGAAGCATATCTGGTAACCTTTGCATTAGGTATTTGCTGCTTGAATACATAATTTTTGTTATGAATGCTGTTGTTGAGCTCCAGCATATTAAGAGAGAAGCTCAGACATTGTCCAAGTGAAGTTGCATTATGGTTGGGTAGTTGTGCAGTCTAAACACCTATCTGGTACATCCACACCTATCGTGATCCATCACCATCAGCCATGATGCCACTGTCATTGTCGATGGGGATGTATTCTGCCTGGAATCGAGGGGCTCTCCAAAGGGAGGTCTATTAAGTAGAGAAGCTAGTAATGTGTAATGTGCATTGAGTTATTATCTTGTACTCCATACTCCACTCCAGCGTGCAGACCTTCAACATTGACTCTCCATTTTTAGCGAGGGATGGTTGCAAGTTTGCACCATTCATTAATGTAATCTATGACGGCAACTTCCAAACACCTTCGAATTTCGCAGGCTGATACACATATTTTGTAACTTCTCGTCATATGAGACAGACTTTGTTTAAAAACACAATTGCTCTATTCAGTTGAAATCTTAACGCTATCCGTCGCTGGCTGCAGTTTCCAATAATGAAGATAGATTCTTTATATTGAAATATGTTTAGCGGTGCACAATAGGTGCCATTAGATTAATGTGAGGGCTACATCTAGTTTCTTTGTAAATGAAATAAGAGAAATTGACTTGTTCGCACTAAAGAAAGAAGACAATTCTGGTTAGAGAATTCTTTCAATTTGATAGAATAAGGGTATTGTATCAGATTAAAAGAGCATATGAGTCCTTGGATAGAAGATCAAATGAAAAATGGCTGAGCTTGAACTTTAACAGACTCGTGCGTTTATCAAAGCCTAAAACTTGACTGTGTTTATCAAAAACAAAATAAAAAAGGAATTTGTATAAACTTCAAGAGCTTAGATTTGGTGGAACAGGTATCACTTCATGGATTCCAGGTTCAGGATCATATAGAGAA
Source organism: Pinus tabuliformis (assembly GCA_031772625.1). Lineage (NCBI taxonomy): Eukaryota > Viridiplantae > Streptophyta > Pinopsida > Pinales > Pinaceae > Pinus > Pinus tabuliformis. The sequence goes on from CM062804.1 coordinate 711,537,679, forward strand.
TCAAAATATCTGAGCACCACCATTGCCCTGGGAAAATATACCTTGCACAATCATTATAAGATAGAAGCAGAGAGTGAACACAAGAGCTCGCACATTTGCGTTGGATGCTTTAGCCTTTGCATCTTGCTGTATTGCTGGAACAAGCATGGGGAACATGTTTTGTTTAGCTTCATTCCAGTAGGCTTATTTAAACATGACTTCTATCTAGTATCCAAGCAATATAAGGGTATATATTTTAAAGAAATATCCTGAATTTGTTACTCATTTATTTCATTAAATTTTTTTTTCTGGCACATTTTCTGCACAAGCTCACACTTTCATTTGTTGAGTTTGATTTGTTGAGAAAATGGCAGAGATTGAATAATTACTAGAGTTATTGAAGAAATTGATACATTCTACTATTCATAATACAATAAAAATAAGCAAAACCACTCTTGCTGATATTCAAATATGCCTACAAGATGCACATGAAAAGATTGAATTTTTGCAGCTCGAATCTCAGCTACAGCAAGAAGAACTAAAACAGATGAATCATTCTAAACCTGTTTCTATTCAAAACATTGAGACTGCAACCCATCAGAAGCAAGTCAATAATGTTACAGTTGGTTTAGATTTAGTACCCAATAAAGCAGCAGTTGTACATGTAGATGCAGAAACTCAGTCTGCACTTCCCAAGCCCATCATCAGACTTTGGGAACAGCTTGTCCACAACAAACACAGAACCGGTCTCGAATATGAGAAGGACCTGTCCTTTCATATTCCAGACTACTCAAAGCCCATTCAGTTTCAGAGTACTGGATTCCTTCATGACAGTTCACCTCTAGTTGTTCCAGATTCTGCCCCTCTTCCACAGCAACAACAACAACAACAGATTGCGAAATGCCAACACTGTGACCGAGTTTGCCATTTGAAAGATCATTTTTTTGATCTTCATCCATGTAAGCATTGTCATAAAACCACCCATTCTTCAAACAGATGCTTCAAAAACAAACATCCTACAAGAAAAAAGATTCATCTTGGATGGATCGCTTCTTGGAAATGGGCATCAACAGCCAAGAAGATATTCCAATCACATGTCAGAACTTGTTCCAGAGTATTGAATAGTCTTGCAGTTGAGTTTTCTCCATCATCTCACCTTGTATTTGACAGGGGGGGAAATGATGGTCATCTACAAGTTTCAAATCCACATCAAGCGAGCCTAAGCCACAACCTGCCATACTAGATTCAAAGTTGTAGGCAGAGACAAAGATGTCCCTGAGCATGCCTTTAGTTGGTAATCTGGGACACTTCCTCTAGCAGAAGACTTCAACTTCTTGCTAGTTTCGGAAGAATTCTAGGAACAAAATTGAGAACACTTCCTCTAGCAGACGACTTCATATTCTTGCCAGTTTTAGAAGAGTTCCAGGAATTGCATTAAGCATTCCAGAGTTGTTGGTCATCCTTAAACCATCACAAGTTGAGACTTCCCTTTTTAGGTTGAGGTTCTCCCCTTTATGCGGGATGAGACCTCCCTTTCATGGTTGAAGGTTTCCCTCTTCAAAACAATAGGAGCACTTCCTCTAGCAGAAGGCTTCAACTTCTTGCCAGTTTTGGAAGAGTTCTGGGAACTGCACTAAGCATTCCAGTGTTGGTGGTCATCCTTAAACCACCACGCTTTATACCAACATTTCAGATAGCACATTCAACCTAGTGCTGCCATGCATTTTTGCACATTTTGTATTATAGCTCTCTTCTTGGACTCATACATAACCCTTTGGATTAAGGGGGGGAATGTTGGACACCTAATCCTCAATGGGTTAGTGTGGAAGCCGAATGGACAAAAAGAAGTCCAAGAGACCTTGGGATGTGAAACCTAATGGTCAAACAATTTACTACAAATGTATATCAGTTGTTAATAAAAGATGCATTCTCATGTTTTATCCTTCAGATTCTCTTGCTTCCCATGTGTGTTTAACAATATTTGGCCCATAGTATTTTGCCCATAGCTTTCACCTAAATATAATTCATTTTTTGAGTGTTCGTAAATTTAAGGTGAATTATGGAGTAAATATAAAAAAAATGTTTTATTTGTTTACCATACCTCTCGTTTATTTATATTTTTATTAATTTACCATACCTCTTTTACAAATATGGTATTTGGCACATAGGATTCACTTAAATAAAACATCTTTTCTGAGCCTTCATAAATAGAAAGAGGGTTATGGACTAAATATAAAGAGAGGTTTTATTTATTTACCATACCTCCACTTTATTTATATTTTTATTTGTTTACACCCTTGCATGTATATAAGGTGACTTATGGAGTAAATATAAAAAATGTTTTATTTATTTACCATACCTCTCATTTATTTATATTTTTATTAATTTACCATACCTCTTTTATAAATATAGTATTTGGCCCATAAGATTCACTTAAATAAAACCTATTCTTGAAAATTAGGGTGAATGGAAGGTTGTAACTCCTAATTTCAAGGGATAAATTTACCTTTTCTACCCTCTCCTTTAAAATAAGGTGGGCTATTTGAGGCGATTTGTAAAAATGTACTATGATATAAAATATTCACCCACTAAAAATTTAAAACCCCTTAATTTCGCCAAAGGACGAGCATTTGCCCCTAAATTTTCCATGGTCACACCATGTTTGATATGTTAATAATAATTAATTAGGTTAATTGTAATTTGATTCTTTGTTGTAATACATCAACCTCGATCCATCTTAACTCTAGATTTACCAAGCACCATGAGGGGTCAAATCTCTTTTCACTTTAAAAGAGGTTTGCATCTCAAGAGATTTGATCCCTCCCAGTACTTGGTACATCCGGAGTCAAGATGGATCTAAGCTGGTTTATATATATATATATATATATATATATATATATATATATATATATAGATATATAGATATATAAGCTTGGCAGGACTACATGTTCATCATGTCCAATATATCACCTTGATGGAATTGAAATGGTGAGTAGACATCAAGGAGTGCTTTAACAGAGCACTTGACCACCGTCTATCCAGGACCCCATGGAAAAATATAATATTAATTTTATGTTTATTATTATTATTTTTAATTTGTAAGCTTAGCAGAACTTCATCTTCATCATATCCAATATATCACCCCTATCAGGGTAGGGAATTGAACCAGTGGCTTCACAACAAGGAGTGCCTTAATAGAGCACTCGATAACCATCTATCCAAGACCCTGTGGATTATTTTATTTTATTTTTTAAATTTAATATATTTTTTATTTTATTTTGATCAAGTGAAAATGTTAAACATTACAACATCTCTACCGTATTGGGTTAGAGAGCACCATTTAGTGCAATAAAGCAAATGAAATTGAACCGGTGAGTACACATCAAGGAGTGCCTTAATAGAGCACCTGATCATCATCTATCCAAGACCCCATGGACAAATATAATATTAATTCTCTGTTTAGTATTATTATATTATTATTATATATATATATATATATATATATATATATATATATATATATATATATATATATATATATATATATATATATATAGATATATATAGAGATAAACCTAGATTCATCTTAACTCTGGATCTATCAAGCACTCAGAGAGATCAAATCTCTAGAGGTGTAAATATTTCCTCAAATTTTACACTAAAAAAAGATATTTTCACCTTAAGAAATTTGATCCCTCTCAACACTTAATAGATTCATAAATAAAACAAATCTAGATTAATAAATAATATTAGTTGCATCATTAATTTAAATTCATTGTTAATCTATTCTTAAAATACATAAACAACTTGATTTTGTTAATCTATTCTTAAAATAGATAAACAACTTGATTTTGTAAAATGAAAACTTGACCTTCATATTATATCAATTTAAAATAACTTCCTTGAAAAGTGCTTCAACATTACATTATAATTTATCAATTTTTTTCCAATCGTCTCTTTTCCCACCTTTTACTTATTTGGTCTCGCTCTTATTAGTCCCTGCCATCTGGCATCCGGCAGGGACTATAGTAATCGATATCACCCCTACTTAGCATTACTTCACCCCTTTCCTTCTCTGTTATACGGCGGTTAGAGCGGGATATGCCTAAGTTTCATTTGCACTCACTCCTTCGCTATCTTTCGCCATCCTTCGCCATCTTATTTGGCCTCTTCCCGAGGCGGAAGAGGCCCGACCATAGCCTAAATTGCTATTTAGGCCTAGTTCCTTATGCGTGACCGTCAACGGTTTGCAGGCATTGGGCGATTAATGCTAGCATTACTTTGCGATGTTTGGGATTTTAATTAGGCTTGTTTAAACTTTTATACATTGCAGCTTATTATTCTGATTGCCACCTACACACCCATCCCACTGCCGCTTGCATGCCATGCAGATTTCGTGTGTTCGGTGGCCTTCACCGCCTCATTCCTATTTGAAGGAGCATTCCCTGCATAATACCAGGTTGCAGAAACGAGCATTCCCTGCATAATACCAGATTGCAGAAAGTATTGCAGAGATTGCAGAATACCAGATTCTCTGGCAGCAGCTGCATCTACGCAATAGCAGCGCAAGAACGGACACTGGGCTTGGCTGCTCAGGAATCTCTGGAGGTACCAATGATTTTTCGCAGCGATCTAAATCTTTTCCTCTGAGATAATCACTTTCTGCGTCACAGTTATCATCTTGGTATTCAAAATCTATTTCTTACTTATTGAAGCATGAAAGCTGAATTTTTTCGAGCCATATAAACTGGGAATTCTAAAACATAATGCGCTTTTATCAGATGTTGCTTATTTGAAGATAACATGATTAACAGAATGATTAAAAGCTTCATTATGTTACCTGTGAAAGTGATGGAACGCTTCACAATTGGAGGTGGAGAACAATCTTCCTTATAGAGCGATGGATCAAGAACGGACACTGGGCTTGGCTGCTCAGGAATCTCTGGAGGTACCAATGATTTTTCGCAGCGATCTAAATCTTTTCCTCTGAGATAATCAATTTCTGCGTCACAGTTATCATCTTGTCTGATTTTTGCAGAAGATAGTTTCTGCATGTGCATGTGTATACAAATCAAGGAAAAATTGTTAGAAAATTATTTCTGAATACTTAACAAGAATCTCTTTCTCGAAGGTTGAAAATGCCTAATTCATTGTATACTATAAGGGAAAAAAATTACCTCCAAATCTAAATTAGATATTATACTTCTGTTACTGTCTGAACGCTGGGAGGTCTCATCTACCAGCGGATTATCCAAGCTTGGATTCAGTTCACTTTCATCAGGTTCCAGTGCAGAAACTTCCTTCATCTTCGCTTTATTGCAAGGAGACCTGTGTTCTTTGTCCGATGCAATCTTTCTGCTAGCAACTTGTCTTTCAGGCTTTGGAGACTGTGTCCCTGGAGAACTTCTGCCATTATCCCTTTCCTTCATTGGGCTTCCTGAATTCCTAGCCTTCTTTTCCATTTCAGGTTTTGTAACTCTTTGTTTGCTTGGGCTTGAAGAACTTGGACTTTTTACAGTGCTCAATGGAGAAGAAGACTGTGTTGTTCTAGCAGCAGTTTGAGGAGACAATGAGGTCCGAGATCTCCTGAAGTTAGATTCCCTTTGTAAAGCCTCATTTGCCATGCGTTGTCTTCTTTGCCTTACAGTCGGAGCAATCTCATTGCCAAAATGATTTAAAGATGTGTTGTTACTAGGACTGGAAACTCTATTGCCGTTGCTTTTGTAGCCAATCTGCGATGAGCCATAGCGCACTTTCTCACGATTATTACCGAGAATCTCTGAAGTTCTTGTAGGCTTTAGATTGCTGAGAAGTTTTGCAGGCTTCATTACAACGATAGGAGCTTCAAAAGCTCTTGTAAGATTACGTTGCATTTCTCTTTGTCTGGACAACAATTTTGCTTCATTGAAGATCCTCATTCTCGATGCATCGTCAACATCATTCAGTCTATTGTGCTGAGGAAAGTTGGATTGTTGATCTTGATTCAAGTCCCTATCTTTTGCAGACTGTAGAAAGCTCTTAAGTTGCATAGCTTCGAGAATTAGCCATTCTACTAACAATATCCTGTCTAAAACTAAAATTCCCGCTTCTGTACCGCCAAGATGTACCGCCAATCCATAGAAGCCAAGATGTACCGCCAATCCATATCGAATTACATTTAAGAGTTCCTCTGCCTTTCTAGGGCTCCATTGAAAGCAATGGCTGATTGCTCCTCTTCCTCGGATCCACCCTTCCATCTTTGAAGAAATAACACATCTCAATCACTATCTTTGAAGCTAAACAGGCCCCATTATATGTTTTAACCATATGGGTCACCACTGTAGTCCAGAAATTGACAGATGGGTATTCCTCCATGTCCACCATTGTTCTCAGTACTGTAGAAGCAGGGACGGGCATTTGTGTTGATGCAATACTCAAGCACAATTGGGTCAGAGCCTCTTGATCAAGTAGTTGTCTTTGCTTCCTCTCGTTCACAATTGAAAGCACCACAGCATAGGCCTTCTCGAGCCAATTTGAATCTCTAGAGCCTGCTAATACATTTATCAACCTACTAACAAGAGACTTCCTTGGAAAACCTTCCAGTTGCTTGAAATGCTCGTAGCCCTTCATGGCATCTTCCAGTCTCCGTTCATCGAGGGCATTTTCCAGTTCTTCTGCCAACATTGACGGGTTGCGAGCTTGCTTCAAGATTGTGTGTGATCCCGCAGAAGAGAAGTATCTATACGAAGGGCTAAAATAGACCCAACCATGGAGGGAAAGCCCTTTTGCAGGTCTGGAGAGCCATGTTTCAGGTCTGGAGAGCCATGTTTCAGGCACAAGTGTTGCAGATTTGGAGAGCCATGCTGGTTCTCATGGCCTTGTTTCCCACGTTCCGTACAAACACGTTGCTGCATGCATGTCGATCACATGTCTCCTGTGTAACGTGTGGCCTCGTCGTGAAAGTTACACCTCAGTGCTATCCCACCTGTCATCCACGCTCCAGGCGTTCCACTGATTAGAGCTTAGTTTCCTTTTGCATAGCTAAATCTGCCATATCCTCCACCTGCTTTAAATTTCAGTTGCACAGCTAAATCTGCGATGCCCTCCACCTGCTTTGACTATGGGAAGTCACCGGTTCGATCCAGCGTTATCGAAAATGACAGATTAAAAAGAGACGTGGTCGACTGTAATTCTCAGAGATCACACGTGGCCTTACAATTCGATTTTGACAGATGAAATTAGGTAGGGTGTGATTAGTAGAGATGCAAGGCGCTTAACTTCCAGAACAATTTAAGATTTCCGATGCGTGACAAGATCTCTGAAAACGGTGGTGGTGGCGCGTGAAGGAGCGTGGTAATCACAACAAATTGTGCAGTAGACTCTTCCCTTCCCAATAAAATAGTATATATAGTTTTGTTCAATATTAGTTTTATTCAAAATTGAATCACGAAAATGATGAAGGTTAAATTTTAATGATTTTATTTAAAATTGAATAAAAAATCATGAATACTATAAAACCAAATCTCACTTAATCGTTTTAAAATTAAATCACAAATCAATAACACTATAAAACCAAATCTCACGTAAACATTGAACCAAATCCTCTACGCCTCAAAACTATCTCAATGGTCTCTAAAAACAGCGACGGTGGCATGTTGGCCCAGTCTCACTTCTTCAGTCACGCGGGGCACCGTCAGCGTGTGGGATTTTGAGAAAGCTAAGGTGCTGGGCTTTGGATGCGTATCTGGGCAGGGTGCTGCCTTGCTATTATTGGAAGTAGCGGTTGACTTACAGAGGCCCCATATCCCTTCTAAACAAACTTCTGAATTTAGTAGTACCGAGGATTACTACCGATACAAGGCGCTTGACTCCCAGATATCCAGTGCAGTGGAACAATGAATTAACGGAGTGACAAGATTTCTGATCATGCGACAGAGGGTGGCGGTGGCTGTGGCGCATTAAGTAGCTTGGTAATCACAAGAATAGACTGTACAGTCCCCAAAATTGGTGATGCCTGTAATATAACAGACAGGACTACCATCTTTTTTTGCATGAATTGCTCTCAATCCAGACTCGCCTAGAACATAAACTACGCTGTAAAACTAGTCCCCGGGTTTTCCTGTATACATTAATAATACAAATTTTAAAATAGTAAATAAAGCATAGACACTGGATCCTTTCTAAAAGTCGTATAATGTACAGAAACAACTAGCTAAACATTCTTGCAGACCTAATGAAGATTTAGAGCCCTCACAGTCATTACTTTCAATATATAACGTTAATAGGATCTGTATTGAGCACCTGAAAATTCACTGTATCTGCAGACTCACTGATTCTTTGGTATCATTTTATTTTTCAAAATGTCTGACTATGAGCTTGGTGCTTTTTTGTGTCGCAGGAAAATCCACTCTCACTGATTCTTTGGTAGCAGCAGCGGGTATCATTGCTCAAGAAGTTGCTGCTGGAGATGTCCGTTGGTATCATTGCTCAAGAAGTTGCTGGAGATGGCAGATGAAGCTGAACCGTTCCCTTCGTTTCTGCAAGAGTTTTTGCTATTTTTTGCTTTCGTTTCTGCAAGAGTTTTTGCTATTTTTTGCATTCGCAGGGACTCGTTGCTTCGCAGCTGGCCTTGTTTTGGTTTTATTTTGGTTTCTTTAATTATTTTTTTGGTCGACATTAACCAAGATTCACATGATTTGATCTCATTGACCACCTTCAGTGTACATTCCCTACAAATACCTAACCTAAGTTAACGTGAGATACATATCCATTCAATTATTTAATATAATTAAAATTTAATCTACATATCCATTACGTAATTTAGTGTGGAATCCACATCCATTTAAATGGTTTAATATAAATGATGTTCCCTAACTTGGTTAAGCCTTAATCTATGTATCCATTGATCATTTTTCTTATCTTTGTTACCCGTACACTTATCAATATACCCATGTGCCCTTTTTCTTATTTCTACTCTAAATCCTCATCCTTCAACCTTGAGTCCTTTTTCTGTTTTTGTTTTTTTGTTTTTCCTCTTCTTTAATGAAATTTTCCTTTCTTAAGGGATATAAATGTATTTATTTATGACTTTTTCTTTCTTTGTAATTCATTTAAGCAACATTTTGTTATATGGTTTATCTGGTATGAGATATAATCATGATTTATCAAGAGATCAAATCTTTTAAAGTGTAAATCTTTTCTAGAGTGAAAAGAGATTTGATCTTTCTTATGGCCTCATAGATCCAGAGTCAAGATAGATCTAGGCTAGTTTTTCCCCCTTCAAATAGGCTATGGATGACTATCATGTTTCAATACATTATTTGTATTTTAATGTATGGTTATTTTTATTTGTATTACTTTATTATATATGTTTACATAACATGATAGGATAGGATAGGACATGACAAAGACATTACAACATCTCTTCCAAACCGGGGTGGAGAGCGCCTCTTAGTAATTATTGTTATTATTATTAATTAAAAAATATAAATTAAACATATATACATTTCAAAAAATTTGGAACAAGATTATTATCCTTAGAGATTTACTCCTACTTTACCATGGAGATCCTTAATCTGTACCATGGCTTATCAATATCAGATGCCAAAAAACCCTAAGTCACTTCATATAACACTTGTTCATATGAAGATTTTTTTTAATTGATGAATTTAATCAAAAGGGAAAAAGGGCATAACTATGGAGATAAATCTCAACCTTTAATTTATGTATACGACTATGAATATTCTAGAATATTCCAAGGAGATTAAATCTCTACAATCCACCTAATAATTATTGGTAATTAAATTAAAATTCGATCATTTTAATTTAATTATCAATACTTATTAGGTGGATGGTAGAGATTTAATCTCCACATAATCTTCTCGAATATTCATAGTAGTATACACAAATCAATGGTTGAGATTTATCTCCAAATTAGTTATGCCCTTTTTACTCTTTTAATGAAACTGATTAATTAAAAAACATGTCATATGAATTGAATAATGGTTTTTTGGGCATGTGGTAGTGATAAGCTAGACACATGGTATCATAAATAGATTAAGAATCTCCATAGTAAAATGGGGGTAAATATGCATAGTTAAGAATCATGTTCCATGTTTTTTTAAATGTATATATGTTTAATTTATATATTAATTATTTTATGATTATAATAATTTAAGTAAATAAAATTATAATTTAGTTAGTTTTTATGATTTTTTTAATTTTAACAACATGAGATGTATCATGAAATAAGTATTTTAATACTTTTTTTAATAGAACAATTATCATTTATATTATCAAGAGTTGTATTCGTGGTCATAACCATTTACATATTTCTATGTTTTCAGTGGCTTCGTTGTTCTAATACATCCACAATAGATTTTTCTTGCCTCTATATGCTCTTCTTACTACCACTCTAGATTGGTATCTACTGTAAATTCTACAAAATCCCCCCAAAAAAGATCAAACTTGCAATACATATATTAAAACACTGGAATTTTAAATCCAGTAGAGGGTCCAACACTTTTGATTGTATTCAGGTTCTCACTTGTTGCCATGGAAGTTCTATCTCCTCATGCTGTTATATCTCAAAACATGGAGGAACCTTCACCTTTTGCTACTCCAACTCAAAACACAAGAATGTGTAGTCCTTTGCCAATTTCCAAACCTTCCATCTTGACCTCAAGTACACCAACATGTAGGGTTTCTGTCCCATTAACTTTCATTTTTTAAATTAATAATTTAGCCTCCAAGATTGCCACATTTGATCAATCTTACTCTACAGCTAATCACACCTCATCCAACAACTGAAACCTTACCTCTTTCTCTTCTTCTCCCACCTCCAACCTTCTATTTAAATTTTTGCATCAACTCCGTTACAACCTTGGATAAATTGTCAACAACTTGACACCAACGTTCCCCTTCACTCTCCACTGATTGCATTTCATGAGTACTTGAATCTTTTCCTTTCTGTCTGATTCAACCAGAGTGCATGAATAACCACATCCCAAATGATTCTGACAGAATGCTCCTAGAAAGTCCCTTTATAAATAACGACAGGGTATGAGTCCATCAACTATGACACTCCCTTGAAATGCTTAATGTCCATATCTTTCTGAATCCAAAGACCTGAAAGGCAGTCCAATCCAAACATGTAATTTATGTCTTGGACAAATATGTAGAGCATTGCATTAACAACCAGAGAGAGGATATGAATAAATTGATCATCAACTCATTGATCAAATTCACATTCTACTTAAACTTTACAAATTTCTTATGCCACCTGTCGAATTGACACACTCCACATATCACTAATAAATGATTGTTGTACACCCATCCTTCATGTATAATAAATTTCCTTATGCAAACACCAAATGTGAGAGACTTGAGGACAAGATTGCCACCTTTGGAAATTTCTTTAAAAAAATTAAATTTAACTTGTCCCGAGTATTGGATACTAGGTTAGGCAAAATGAATGCATGCCTTCAATTGGAAAGACCTCATGGAATTCAAGATAATATCCTTTTTTTATTTTATTCTAGTGTTCTCTTCCTTAATATTATTCCTTGATTGGCAATATTATCCACCTCCACATTTATTTTTCTATATATTTGAAAAAAGACTTTCTCCTTAAAATTATTCATTTGTAGTTCAATTCTTTTTAGTATTGCAACATTAGAATTTCCTCCCCCAATTTTTTGTTTATGAAATTTCCTTATGGCTATCATTGAGTCTTCTAAAACCAATAATTTTTTATACCTCTATTAATGGCTAGCTCCATTCCTTTCCATAGGGCTAGAAATCCAGTCTAGTTATTGGAAAGAGTGCCTAACCCCTAGGCATAAACAATCTCAAATTATTCATCGGGGCAGAAGATCACTATTGGGCCTCCAAATTAAACATAAATTAAGGCCCATATGACCATCATTAAACACATTAAACCTTTCTTTTTGCATTAGATGACATATTTTTAGCTTTAATATGTTCATTAGGAAGGTTTATGGATAATTGCATATTTGTGCCTAATATTATTTGTTTTTGTAGAAAATTGTGAGAATATTGGGCAAATTATGAAGATTTGGAGGAGGCGATAATTTAGGGACTTTATCCCTACTATAGGAGGATCAATATTGGATAATAAATCAACAAGATGTTATGAAATTATTTCACAAATTCTGGAGCTCCAATGATTGAGAAAATCTAGGAATGTGTTCTCTGTCATTTAATGCAGATTCCTAGTGTTGGGAACCAAATCCACTATTTGAGGGATTTTGTAGGGGAAATCTTTCTCTTTTCACGAAGAATGTTTCCTAATAATTTTTTATAAGTACCAATTCAAATTTTCCTCTAGGAGTGGGTTTTTCTTAGTCTTCTTGTGGAGAACACTTGTATTTTTGCAACTCCACTTTCATTTCTTGTAGGCTTGTAATTGTATTGATGGAAATAATGAAGAATGGTACTATTTTCACCTTCTAAATCTTGGTATCCTTCATAGGACTATGAGTTTCCTTGGGCTTGGCCATCCCAAGAGTCTTCGAGCCCTTTTGTATAATTTACTTTTCTTCTTTTTGCTTCTTATTCGCATGCATCCCTTGTTCTTGTTCTTTTCTATTTCTGCATTTAGTATTGATGATATCTTGTTGTAGGATTGGGTTAAATGGTTGAAGTAAGTTATTTTACAGGATAACAAGCTTGATTTCATCCTTGGAACAGTTTTTGAAGTTAATAAACTAATCATTGAGCTACCTAGATTAGTTTGCTGATTCCCAAATCTAAATTTCTGGAAGTCCCTTGTGGCAAATAGTAGTAATTTTCTGCTATTTTTTAGAACATGCTAATGAGCTTCAATTGAGTTGATTCCACTTGAATTAGATCATAAAAAAATTCAAGTTAATAACAAAATTTACCCAATTGCATGTTCACTTGATCAGCTTAGGAATTTGATAGATTAACTAGCTCACTAGTTATCGAATCTCTAGATTTTAGACTAGTAATTTTATGCTATTTGTTAGCATGTGTTAACAGGGGTATCTTTATGTGATTCAACTTGGAATAGATACCTAATACATATTATTAAATAAAAAAACTGTCCCATCCAATTTGGATTTGATTTGCATAGTCATTTGGTGAATTATATATTCCTGTAGCAAATCTCATAACTTCCTACGACAGTACCTGTAACTTCTTGTAACACTCTTCTAGCACGTATATACTTGCCCAAATTTGATTAAAAATCTTGGTTTTTGTTCCTTAGGTTGAATCATGACCCTTGGGCTCCAAATCCATGATTGAGGAAGAAAAAACACCAATTAGGACATGCTTTTTTAAAATGTAGGCTAGGCCTATTTATTGGAATTCATGCTCTTAGGATTTCAATTACAAATTGTTGTTCTTTCCTAGGATTAATTTCTTTTCAATGTAACGTTTCCATTTATGCAATTGGTTTAGGTTTTGATTTCATTACATTCACTCCATTACATCAAAGAAGGACACAATCTATGTTGCACATATAGTGCTAATACCTCTTAAGTTTGTACGAACCCCGGGTTGATAATTAAAGTTGGTAGCCTTAGGAGTTGCAACATTCTTGTTGCAATACCGAGGCTCACCACTTTTCGGCGTCATTTCTAGGGAGCTGTCAAAGTATGCATTGTTTTCTTCCCTAGTTTTTTTATTTATTTTAATTTCTGAAAAAAATATAGAAAAATTGCATTACGAATCTTTCATTTCAAAAACTAAAAAGTTCATTGCAATAGTGTTTTCATTCAATAATAAAAACAAAAAAATCCCCAACACGAAACCCCCCCCATTTGATTACGTGGTCCAGTAAGAGCCACACCACCATCCACTTTTGTAGGTAGAAGAAGAAGAGGTGGCATACAAGGTAGAAGAAATGGATGGAGATGATGACAATGAAGAAGATCCTTTTGGATTTCCCATTCAATATATTGATGTCAGTGTGTATATGAAGAGCATCCCTCCATATTTCATTCCCAAATTCCATGGTATGAGGTCAAAGGATCCAGATGCCTTTCTCTTTGAATTTGAAATTTTTTGTAGATATTATGGTTACTTATTAAAAACTCAAGAATTGAGATTATTTCCGGCAACATTGAATGATAGAGCTCTTAAATGGTTCATGAGTTTAGGGACTAATTCAATAAGATAATAGAATGATATGCAAATTATATTTGTAGAAAAATATAAATATCAGGATCTTAAAGAAGAAATTTTTAGAAGGAATAAAAAAGAATATGAGAGCCTTGAGGATCTAATAGAGAGGTTCATGTATAATGTTATGGGGGGAAATTACATCATTTGGGATATGATACACTAAAAACCCTCTTACTTAGAACAATTAGGGATGAGTGGATTGATCTCGCTGATCTCATGAGTAGAGGTGATGTATACCAATTATCATTTGAAGAAATATGTGAAACATGCAAATACATATCAAGAGGAAGGGAAAGAGTAAGTAAATCAACATCAAGATTGGTAAGTCAAGGTAAACTTGGGAATTTGTTTTATAAGATTAAAACAAAAATTCATAGCAATCTAGGCAAACAAGTAGAAATGTTAAGAATGAAAGATGAGGAAAGAGAAGATGTTGATATTTGTGTTTCCATGCAGAATCACATGTTGTTAAATATTTCCCATCATTACCAAGGTTGAAATAAGTTTACTAAGAGGAAAATGGAGCATGTCAATCACCAAAGAAGCTATGCTATGTAGCTCCAAGAGGACCATGATAGCCTAGTCAAACTAGTATGATGAGAGAGCTTAATTCAAAATTTCAAGGTTATGCACATCCATCTCAAAGTAATTGGAACACACCCTTTCCTTGGAAACCTTGGCCATCTCAACCCCAAAACCAAATTTGGCGACAAGGTTGGCAAGAACCTTATGGGAGAAATCCACAACATCCTCAATATTTTCCTCAATATCTTCCATAACAAACTCCATGTTATCCCTACCATTCACCTCCACCACAACCACAACCCCAACCACATCCATCTCAAACATCCACTCCTATTCAACTACCTGTACCACCATTTCTAAACCCTCACAAGGAAGTAGCTCAACTCACTTACAATGCTGAGGTACAACACTTCCAAACATCTCCTCTTGATCCAAATGGTATTAATTTTAGATCAGAAAAGGTATTACAAAAAAAAGATTCTAATGATGGCATGGAAGGACAACATTCAGAAAAATAAGATTCAAATGAGAAGACCAAAGAATCATGGGCTGCGATTGATGAAGAGAAAACATCAGAATCACAAATTGAGAAAGTTCCATCATGTTTACCATCATATCCTCCATGTGTTCAAGAAAATAATCAACAAAAAGAGGATGATCTGAATTTCATGGAAGAAGAAGACATCCAAGATGATCCAAATCAGCAAGTGGACCAGGAGCATCACAACTATATTGAAATATGGTTCTAGAAAATCATTAAGTTGCAGCAACACACTCTTCTTCAAAAATTCATAATCTCACATCAGTAAAATAATTTGGCCTCTTACATTTAGGTACATGTCAAAGAATATGTTTTGAGCCTACACAATACTTTATCTGTCATCCAGTTATGCAAGTGGATCCATTGAAAGTATTCCTACACTTGAAATTGATTTTGTTTTTTTCAAATAGAATAGGATAAGAAAAATAAAAAAATGAAAACTAAGAGAAAAAATAAAATCTCGGGTGAAAACCTCCTTTGAGGCACCTGAGATTGGGTCATTGATTGAAAACCTCCATGAGGCAGTTAATATGCTGGAAAAAGAGAAAAAAGAAAAAAAGAAAAGATCCTAGGTGAAACCCTCCTTTGAGGCACCTAGGCAGACCTACTAGTTGAAAACCTCATTGAGGCAACTAGTATGTGTAAAAGAAAAAAAAATGAAAAAAAGGAAAGAGAAAAATACTTTGTTCCATGTCTCTCTCTGATGAATGTAGGTGCTCTCCAACCTCTGCAAGCAACAAAAACAAGTTGGCACCAAAAGAAAAAGTTGGTCAAAATTCTAGTCAAAGAAGTCAAACTTGGACTTTCGCCCCTTTTGCTCAGATTCTCCAGAAGGACCAAGTCCATGCCAATCCATCATCCTCATCTCTTTCCACCATCCACCCATCATTCCCAAGATTTTCCCATTCATGTTCCTTACTATCCTAAAATTCTATAGTAAGGCTCTATTTTGCTACAAGAAGTCAAAATACACAGAGCATAAAATTGTTTTTATCATATCTTGCAAACCGTGCATCCATTTTCCAATTTGTTTCATGAAGAGATGCATATGGGGGTTGGTAACATGCCCAAGCAATTTCAGTAAATTTCAGATCACACTTTTTGAGAAATTGACCTCCGTCATCTACAACCATTTTTAAATTTCCTGGAGACTAGTGCATCCATTGGATAAGAGTTTTAATGGGGAGATGCATAGGGATGATGGAAACATGCTCACCAAATTTTAGGTCAATACAGTCTATCATTTGAGAGTTACGCATAAAATAATTATACAACAGGAAGACTGTAATTGCTACAGGAAGATCCTCTAGCACTACAAGATGGTCGAGAAGAAGCTACTGGAGGAAATATGATTAGAGAAAGGGGTAAAGAGGTCATGCATTCTTTAGGGAGATTTGAGAGAGGTACCCAAACACCACTTTCATCACTCATCCACTCCATCTAACCAAAATTCATCTTCAAATTCCACTCTACCTTACATGAAAAAATTAGAAAAGGCTTTGTCATCAATGTTTCCACAACCTACACCACCTATTAAAGATTTTAACCCTGTCCTTATACCTCCTATGACTTTCCATAATTCTCACATGCATTAAAGTGGTCTCGAAGAGGAATTAAATGACTGCTATAGGAAGAGGATTCCCCCTATAAGTAGCCTGCACAATTACAACAAAACTTAACATCAATTCATTTTTCACTCACATAGTAGAAGATCTAGCCACCTTGAGCATCATGAAGCCATTTTTGAAGATTGAGAAGGAGGAATTCTCTCCTTAGGAAGCAATACATCCACTCCACCAACATAATATTGAACATTGGAAAGAAACTTGCAGACAACAACCTTACCAGTCAAAGAATCATCAAGCTATGAAGACCTGTGCAAAAGAAAGAAAAGGAAATTAGCACCTCCAGAAGACCATGGATCGATCATCAACTCATCAGCAGCATTCATGCCTCTTGAACAACCATCAGGTAGGTACATGTATGCAATATTATTTACCTCTACTCTTGAGCATATTATAGTTATAAATTTGTTATTAATGCATGAGAGATGAGGTTTTATAAGCTAAGGATGGGTCAACAGTCTCGACCACCCTCAACTAGTTAATTGCAGCTAACTACCTTAGTCATGCAATTTAGAAAAACCAAATTAGGAATGGTGATGATTATGAGGAGTGGGGAAAATAGTTAAAATAGGAAATTTGTGCAAAGCCAAAGTCAATGAAGCACTCTGAGCCATTACCAAAAAAATAAATAAAATAACAAGGCTCAACTTCATTTGTATCAATGCTCATTACCAAAACTGTTAGAGAGGCTCATTGAGGCATCGAGGGTCGATATAGATGATATGAGGGACTTCCTAGGGTGCTAGATAAGAGATACATAGTTGATTTGCAGGTGCTACTGGATCAGGCATAGCCACTATAGAAGAAACAAGGCTACTACAGGAAAGGTAGTCTGTGTGATACAGGAAAAACATAGATGCCACATGAAGGCAAATGTTGTTGCAAAAGACCCCGATTTTGAGGAATTTCACTCCCAAACCCTAGGATTCGAAGGACAACACCAAAAGAAAGGGTAAATACATATTTATCCTTTCCATATGTGAATAAGAAGCCTCCAAATATTTTCATTTTTTCAGTAGTACAACTTATGGGAAACTTTTAATAAATGTTTACAAAACAGAAAAAATGAAATATGGATGTTTCCTTTGAATTGAACATGATAAGTAGGGGAACCGAAATTATTTTTGAGTGAGCATGAAATCATCCTTCCTCTAGGAAATATGAGGAAGTTGTTCTTTTTGCCTTTGTCATAGAAGCCTCATTACACCAGAATATCTAACCTTCTAGCAGAAATAGAAAATTGCCTTACCAACTTTGGAAAGTTGTATTGAAGGCTATGAGGGCTGGATCTAACCAAAGAAACCCCACAACCAAGAAGAAGGAGAAGAAGAAGCTAATGAAGAAGAAGAAGATGGAGAAGAGGGAAATTAGCCAAAAGAAAAACTCAAGGAGGAAGAAGGAAGAAAGGAACAAATTGTGCTAAAAACCAAAATAACAGTGCCTAAGAGAGACCTAATCAAAACAAAGAAATCCAAAGCCCATTAGGCAATCATCTAGGCCACAAAAGAGAAGAAGAAGGCAACAAAAGGCAAGAAGGCATTCACCATCAAAATAGAATTCAAACCACAGTGATGAAAAGAGGCTTTCCAAGAGGTCTCTAATCTTTTTATATTTTTTTTCCAAGGCCTAGAAGATGTTATAGAAAGGTAAGAGGCAAAAATTAAGCATGAGGTGCAATTTTGGTCAAGATTTGATAGATTTTGTGGTGTGATATAGGTTTTCTATAAGATGCTCTATTTTGCTACAGGATCACATCTGAGTTCGTTCTGAGGGTTTCAGAGGTGTCCAAATGGTGGAAAAAGGTAGCAAGAGGTTGGAAAAGGATGTGGAAGAGCCTTCTAGACGGAAAAATATTCAAGAACCGATCTTGAATAAGGGGATGAAGGCAGGCTAATGGTCTCTAGAAGCACTGTGATTTTTCTATGCACAATTTTTTCTGTAAAATGAGTGAAAATGGAATGAAGGTGTCAAAGGAGAGGATGTGAATGAAATGGAACATAGTTCACTAGAAAAGAGGAAAGTTATATTTTTGTGCTTGACAAACTGCTAAATAATCATGAAAAGAACAACTACATTTTTGTTCTTTTCCTTGCAAAATTTACCACAAAGATTCTTAAGAGAAAGGATTGAGGAATGCACAAGAGAGAGACCACTAGGGCTAGGAATGAGGCACAATTAGGTCACTAAGTTTCTCAGAGGGTGAGAAACACTTTCAAGAGGGGGGTATGATGGGCCTCCAAATTAAACATAAATTAAGGCCAGCCTGACCATCCTTCAACACACTAAACCTCTCTTTTTGCATTAGATGACACATTTTTAGCTTTAATTTGTTCATTAGGAAAGTTTATGTATAATTTCATATTTGTGCCTAATATTATTTATTTTTGCAGAATATTGTGAAAATATTGGGTAGATTATGAAAATTTGCAGGAGGAGATAATTTAGGGACTTTCTCCCTACTACAACAGGATCAATATTGGATAATAAATCGACAAGATATTATGAAATTATTGCACAAATTATGGAGCTCCAATTATTGAGAATATCTAGGAATGTGTTCCCTGTCATTTAATGCAGATTCCTAGTGTTAGGAACCAGATCCACTATTTGAGGGATTTTGGAAGGGAAAAAATCCTCCTTTCACGAAGAATTATTCTTTATCATTTTGTATAAGTACCAATTTGAATTTTTCTCTAGGGTTGGGTCTTTCTTAGTCTTCTTGTGGAGAACACTTGTATTTTTGCAACTCCACTTTCATTCCTTGGAGGGATGTAATTGTACTGATGGAAATAATGAAGATTGGTACCATTTACAACTTCTAAATCTTGGTCTCCTTCATAGGACTATGTGTTTCCTTGGGCTTGACCATCCCATGAGCCTTAGATCCCTTTCATATAATTTACTTTTCTTATTTTCACTTCTTATTGACATGCATCACTTGTTCTTGTTTTTTTCTATTTCTGCATTTAGTATTGATGATTTCTTGTTGTAGAATTGGGTTAAATGGTTGAAGTAAGTTCTTTTTTAGGATCGAAAGCATGATTTTATCCTTGGAACGAATTTGGAAGGTCATAGTAATCATTGAACTACTTGGATTAGTTTGCTTATTCCCAAATCTAAATTTATGGAAGTCCCTTTTGGAAAATAGTAGTAATTTTCTATTATTTTTTAGAACATTCTAATGAGCTTCAATTTAGGTGATTCCAATTTAATTAGATCATAAAAAATTCAAGTTAATAATTTTTTTTACCCCATTTCATTTTCACTTGATTAGGTTAGGCATTTGATAGATTAACTATCTCACTAGTTATCGAATTTCTAAGTTTTAGACTAGTAATTTTCTGCTATATTTTAGCATGTGTTAACATGGGTATTTTTGAGCGATTCCACTTGGAATGGAGACCTAAGGCATCCTATTCAATAAAAAAATTATCCCATACAATTTGGATTTGATTTTCTTGGTCATTTGGTGAATTATATCTTCCTGTAGCAAATCTCGTAACTTCTTGTAGCAACACCTGTAACTTCCTGTAGCACTCTTATAACACGTATATACTTGCCCATATTTGCTAAAAAAGCTCTTTTTTATCCCTTAAGTTTGAATCATGACCCCTAAGCTCTCAATACATGATTGAGGAAGAATAGACACCAATTAGGACATGCCTTTTTAAAATGTAGATTAGGCTTATTTATTTGAATTCATGCTCTTAGGATTTCAATTACAAATTGTTGTTCTTACCTAGGATTAATTTCTTTTCAAAGTAATATTTCCATTTATGAAATTAGTTTAGGATTTGATTTCATTACATTCACTCCATTACATCATGACATCGAAAGAAGGACACATTGTATGATGCACATATAGTGCCAATAACTCTTAAGTTTGTACAAACCTCGGGTTGATAATTAAAGTTGGTAGCCTTGGGAATTGCAACATTCTTGTTGCAATACTGAGGCTCATCACTTTTTTTTAAAATAACACAATTTTGTAAGAGACCAATGGTTTTTGGACCATAGTAGCTTGTTTTAGGGAGTCCAAGTTATTTGGACCATGGCATTTGATGATGTAACCCTCGATGTAATAGTCTATATAGGGTAAAGTAATAAAGAAGAGAATCATGTTTATGATCCAGGTCAGTTTTATGGTATTATTATGGTGATATAGACTTTGGAGAGAGGCAAGGCTTTGCGGTTGAGTGTGGAGAGGCCTGAGTCTATAGCTGAGTGCGCAGACAACCTATAGCTTAGTGCACAAGCCAAGAACTATTTGTTATACGAAGATTCATTATTATAGGCAACAATTCTTGTGGACGTATCCCCACATTGGGGTGAACCACGATAAATTGGTGTCTTCATGTGTATATTTGCTTATTATCTATTATAGCATAGCATGTTATTACAGTTGCATTTTATTTTCAGTATAATGATAGTTTATGGTTTTATATCATATGTTTAAGTGGTTAGTATAATTTGGCAAAGTAATTTATGAATATTAAGAGTAAGAAAACATAATAATACCATATCTCCACATCCTTAAAGACTATAAAAACCTGGTTCTGCATCCTCCCATAGTCACTTTCGATGAGACTGTGATATGCTTGTAGGTCATTATGGAAAGGGCCAATGATTGAGGGTTTTGTTGGTGTTCAATATGGACTGAACCTAGGTCAGCACAAACCAAACCAACATAGCCATCCGAGATTGAAACAAAAAGGAATGGGCCCTAGATCCTCCTTATTTTTTGTCTCTAATCATATTAGATGATGCTTTGATTCACATTGTGCCAAAATTTCTAAATTAAAATGTAAGCCTTGTAAAATCCAGGTACTATGAATCAAGAACCAATCAAGACAAGAAACGATATTCCCACTTTCCCTCCTCTTATTTGACTAGGTGATTTTCTTCCATTGGGTTTTATGTCAATTAGATCCCATTCAACTATCAAGTCCCCCATCCTTCCTCTGAAGGGGTCATAAATCACTCTCCCACCTTTTTTTTCTAAATTTTATAGAATAATGTTAAAGTCTCCTCCCACAATGTTGTTTTGCATTCATTGAGAATTTGTTGGAATCTCTTCTTTCCAAAAAAGATGTGAACCAACAAATGCTCTTTTTACACTCTATTAGTAAGTATACAGAGTTATCTAAAAATATTCCCTCGAGAGCTTTGCATAATTATTGAACTGTTTCTCCATTTTATTTTTTTGCCACATTTAGTATTTTTCTTTCTTCTAACTTGGTTTCCTACAAAAAAAATTGAACGAGTCTCCCTTTCTATCAAGTATTTTACAGAGAGGGATTTTGATGGGTTTCCCATGCCCATTATATTCCATGAAATGATTTTCATTATTTCCTTGGACGATTTTTATTCTTACTACCTCCCTCCATTGCTCATATTCTATCCTTGATTAGAGATAGATTTAAAATTTAAGTCGTTTAAGGTTGCCTTCCCAATTTTTTGTTCTTCTTTGATTCATCTTATCTAATCACTTTCTTTGACTGTATTCCTCTATTTTTTGTGTTGCTCTTTATTTCATGGCTACTTGTTTCATTAACCCAATTAATTTTTAGGCCCATATTCCTTGTTAGAAATTTCCATGAATCTGTAGATGGGTTTGCCATATTTTTGGGAGAGTTATTTTCCTTATGACTTGACTTGTTCATTGAGATTCCTTCTATTTCCTACTATTTAGGGATTTTATCCATCCTAGGGTTAGGTTTTTGTAGATTCCCTTCCTTTTCAGGTTCTTCTTCTCTTGTCAATTCATGTATTTCACCTTCCTCCCAATCTCCATTTTTAGCTGCGTTCTCAAGAGGGCCATTGTTACCTCCTTGCATTGGATCTTATCCATCATTATATCCTTGGTATTGGAGAACCTCATAAGGATTTGATGAGGTTGAAGCTGCATTTCTTTATTGATTTGAATTATTTCTATGTATCTTTGTTGTCCTCTTATTTTCCCCTTTCCACTAAGTTTTCCATTGTTCCTCTCGGGTTGCAGGAGATTCCTCCCCTTTCTTAATTGAAGTTCTTTTGTAGTCTCCTGAAAGATGGCCATAATCATCGATAATATGGCAGTTAAATGGTAATTTATCATATACCTGCACTTAGAAACGACTCCATTCTCACATGGTGAGATCGATTTTATCCAGAATACCTTTTCCAAGTCAACTTCCACACACATCTTGGCATATGCGAATCAAGATCCCTTGGGTTATGTTATGTCTATATAATTCACCAACCCATTTCCAATTTCTCTGAGATATTTGTCACTCTAGAAAGATAAAGAAAGTCTGGGAAATTTGACCTAGATAAGGATTGCATTTGGAATATCATTTGCAGGATCAAAATCTAGTGATCATTTATTCAAATACACGCCCCTTTCCCTAGAAAAGTATGGTTTGTTTCTAAATATGACATATTTATCTTCTTTTAACTCAAATAGAAAGGAAAACAATCCATTTCCACAAGCATAAAAGAAATGTTCTCTTTCATCAACAATTTCCAGTTTTTCTCCATTCATTGCTCAATGGATTTTGGAGACAATGACATAGCAATAAATTTCCCTGTCAAATCTTGATCAAAGAATGCTAACATTGTACGATGGAATCCAATAAGCAGTGCCATAGAAGGAATATCGTCCTATTTTTTCACAAACTTAGACTACAATTCACTCATCCTGGGTTTTTTGGGAATCAAAGCGATCAAATCATGAAAGAATGCTGCTTCATTTGGTGGAGGGTGAGGAGCCCCTTTTGGACCTGCCATATCTTGTTCATAGAAGAAATTCACCTAGTGTTTTAGAGGGTTCAGAGTATGCTTCTATGTGATGTATTTTAAGTGTTTTAATGCTTATTATGGATTGATGCTTATCAATGTTTATGTGTCATTTAATTTATATGGTTTCACTAGTTGATAATTAAATTAAAATTTCCGGATGCGGGTGTTCGCACGGCAGAGGAACGGAGGCCACATGGCCTACATGTGCTGCCTCGTGGTGATTTAAGGAGGGAAGAACAGAACGCCGCCGAGGTATTAAGTACTGAGGCTTTAACTCAGGGCTGTTAATGAATTCGAAGGTGAACTGGAACGGCTGCAGAGCGCATTTATGGCGCCCAAGGTTCAAGAGAATGTCGAGTTGGTTAAATTCAAGTTGGGCATGGGGACGAACCATTCTCAGGGTGAGAGGCTCACTGTGCAGACTGGTTGGGGCAATTGTTTCCTTTTGGCAGTCGCTGTGGTTGCTACAGGCGCTGTGGCTGAAGATTTTCCATCGCCTGTCCTCCCTGGTGACAGAGCTGTGGGTTACTTTGTGTTACTGCCAAGAGGAACGGAGAGAATTCTTCGCTGTGTTGGGAGAGGATTCGAGCAGGGGCCTCCAGCCATTGAAGCTCTGTTCTTCGCTGCCAGCTCCTCTGCCAAAATGGTCAAGCCCAGAGAAAGAATGCCATGTAGACGTGGCTCAGGTCGAGGGAGCTCCTCACGCCATCCAGCAGCGGATGCCCACCACCATTGCTGCTGTTGCTACTGTCACCGAAGGGCTGGGGCTGCCCACATGCAGGCTTCCCAATTCATGGACGCGGGTAGCCCCAATTCAAATCCACCTTCCCTTCCAGCATTCGGCACTGCTGTTTTCACTCTTGGGAGCATTAGTGCACACCTATCCATCCTATTCGTTAAGGAATTCAAGGATTACAAAGATGGTGAGGGCAGCCAAGCACCGTTATCCGTTGAACATCCGGCAACTGAGGAGGAACGAAAGGGAGGAGCTCCGGAGCAGGCTCCTGCCCAGAATCAGAGGCTGGAAGCATCATCCTCCAAGAACGCTGCAGAGGAAGAAGGGGAAGGCGTCTCCGAAGAATATGGATGGGTTCCAATCATTGAGGAGAAGCTTGAGGATTAGCACTCAGCGACAGGCTGCGTCGATCATCTTTTTGTTCAGGTTTTGTTCAAGTCTTCTGTCTAGTTTGCGCTCTATGCCTAGGTATGGGATAAGTCACATGTTTAAGTCTGAGTCTTTAAAGGTTTATGTCCTGGTTTCTATATGCTCTGTTTTAGTAAGTGGGTCGCCCCTGCATGGGCAGTTTTTGATTCAACGCCCCTGCGTGGGTGTTCATGGTCTGGAATGAAAATTATTCTGTGTTCTGATGTACTGGGAGCAACTCCGGAGGGAAACGCCGCCCCCGCAAGGGCTATTTGGGAGTTGCAAGAAGCCAACCCACAGTGCCACAGTTGGCCTTGGGTAACTTGTTTTTCTGACTGTAATGTTTATTTGTACATAATATAATACAATAGCATAGTTTCACTGAGAAAAAAAAAAGATAATTAAATTAAAATTATGGAAGCTTTATTCCAAAATATATCTCTTTTGATATAATTAGACTATTATAAAATTTTAAATAAAAGGTTCAATTTTATAGTTATTTTGATCTACTTTTTATAATATTATAAATCATTTGTTGATAAGTATGTGGGAGGTTGGACACTTATAGCGTAAAACTAGGTTTTCTCACCTTCTATTACTTCTAATATTGAAGAATTAAATGAAATAAGTGGATAGATTTAGCTCATGACCTCTTAAATTATTAAAGTGTTTCAAAAAGGATATTTGTCCAGCTATGGAAATGTGATGTATTTTAAGTGTTTTAATGCTTATTATGGATTGATGCTTATCAATGTTTATGTGTCATTTAATTTATATGGTTTCACTAGTTGATAATTAAATTAAAATTATGGAAGCTTTATTCCAAAATATATGTCTTTTGATATAATTAGACTATTATAAAATTTTAAATAAAAGGTTCAATTTTATAGTTATTTTGATCTACTTTCTATAATATTATAAATCATTTGTTGATAAGTATGTGGGAGGTTGGACACTTATAGCGTAAAACTAGGTTTTATCACCTTCTATTACTTCTAATATTGAAGAATTAAATGAAATAAGTGGATAGATTTAGCTCATGACCTCTTAAATTATTAAAGTGTTTCAAAAAGGATATTTGTCCAGCTATGGAATATATATATATATATATATAATGAATTTGTGTTGGCTTTAGGTGAAATTAATTTTACAGTGTTAAGTCAACCTACTAAATTAAGAATGTTAAGTCGGTGAAGCATTATTTTCTCACAATGTTTGATATGCTAATTATAATTAATTATGTTAATTAGAATTTAATTCTTTATTTTATTATATAAGGCAAATGTATTCTCAAGTGGGTGTAGCTCGGGAGTCAGGTGGTAGGGATGATCGTTATTTTCCTCCCCAATAGGGTTCCAATCCCACCATGATTGACATAATTTCTCCTGGGGGTCATTTCTACATGAAATATAACCGACTCAACTAGACATGGGTGAGTTTTCCGTGGATGTATCTAGTATAAATATTCGATACAATGAACCACAGACACACACATACGATATATATATATATATATATATATATATATATATATATATATATATATATATATATATATATATATATATATATATATATATATATATATATATATATATATTGTTGGACACCTAATCCTCTAAGGGTTGGTGTGGAAGCTGAACAATCAAAGGGCGTCCAAGGGACCACTTGGAATATGAAACCAGGGGTCACTTGGAATATGTGTGTGTGTGTGTGTGTGTATTATTAGGAATAATATATGAAATTCAATGCTTATCCTTCATATTATGCATTCACCATGTATGTGTTTAACACACACACACACACACACATATATATATTAAGAAAATAAAACACTTTTAGCTTAACATTTTGGGGATATATTGTTGGACATTTTTCTATACCTCCACTATTTGATAATTCATTTTTCCCTCAACATTGAATGATTGTTTCTTGATTATAATGAATATTGTTGGTTGCATCATTAGTATAAATTCATTGTTCACCTATTCTAAAAATGCATAAACAAGTTCATTTTGTACAATGAAAACATGATATTTATATTATATCGCTCTAAGATAACTTTGTTCAAAGGCGCTTCAACATTACATTATGACTAATATGTTGGAAACACTAAGTTGGGGGGGGGGGGGGGGTGTGAATCAATATTTCATTCCCAGTTAAACTTTACTTAGTTTATGAATTCATTTCAAAGTTATCTCGAACCATTGTATCATTAGCAAAATATTATGCCAATACTCCTTGTCGTGGAAAGAAAGCATGAGCTTGCCAACTGTTTTGTAATCCTCTGAAAGGAAGATTGTTATGCTTAGCAGAGCAAGACAAATCACTAGAAGACTTAAGGTTGACTTCCCACCACATTGCATAAATATCCTCCCTTTTACACCCCTGCAACTTCTTGAACCATATATTTCCCATTTAATTGTATATGTCCTTTCATGAATGCTGCAAAAAAACTCTAAGCTTTCCCACGCTTCAGGAAGCGGCTTCATCCAAAACAATTTAACAAAGAACTATCTAGAATCCATCAAATTGATTGCATAATCATAAGGTATAACAAAGATAATACATGGATTTGTCCTCTCCACTTGTGATAAGTAAGGATGCACATGGCCTCCTTCCCAACTATCTGCCACCTCACTTTGAAGACACCAGCCCTGCATGTTTCATTTATTTGAGACAAGGGAACACAATGAGAGCGCCATTGGGAGGTATGTGTTGTGAATTATATAATTCCTTATATGTTCAATCCCCATAAGATGGTAGGACCTATAATGGATGTTTTGGATTATCATGGGATCGGTTGCAACCTTGAAATTCCTTTGATTTCATAGTGTTGTGCTTCAAGTTGGAAATCTCTTTTTTCTTAAGAGTCTACTTCCTTATTTTGATGCTGAAGAATGCGATAATATGATTTGCGAGGGAAGGATTCTTGAATTGCTCTAATTTTGCAGAGGAGGAGAGATAATTGATCATTCATAGGGAGATATCCTTTGTGTAGATGCCATATTGTGAGGAGGGAGTCGCCTATGATGATGATGAAAGAGGCACCCCATTCTTAAATAGTTGGAGACCAAAATAAATCCCATACGTCTCGACAAGATTATTTGATTTATGTCCTAACCCTCAGGTGTACTTTTCTTCTTGTACTCCTTCGAGATTGAGAAGAATCCCTCCCCCTTCTGCCACCCCTGAAAATTTTAGAATTTTAACCCCCCCCCCCAAAAAAAAAACAAAAAAAAATTTGATGCAACATCAAGACTTTTCATTTTTGTTGTTGTTGTTGTTTTTTTTTAAATGTTTTTTGCGCAAAAATAGGGGTTTCTTGGGCTAGAGTTCTTCTTTTGAGGTTATATTTCTCGTTAAGTTGGTAACTTTGTTTATTTACATGTTATAACAAGGTTTATAGTCACAACTGTCTAGGCTTTAGTTTCATTGATGCTAGCTATCTAGGTGTTTATATCTATAATTTAAATAATAATCATGGACAACATTGTTAGTTAAATTGCATAATTTTGTTCCTTCAGTAAAGATCTTTCTCTGATGAATATTACAGATAGGATATGTTGTTTTGTCAGTGGTTTAGTTTCCTTAGCGTTAGACCATTTCCAAGTAGATCTAGGTACTACATGTAAATTTTATTCCTGATAATAGAATATAACTTATATATAAATAAATACTAACATATAGTCTGATATGAAGTGGAATATGTAAATGGGTTCTTATCTCAACTTCTATAGCATAGGCCTCACCTTATTATAGATAAAACCATTCTTGCGAGGTTTGTCTACCCACTTGAATTCATTGTTTTCATTTGTGATCTCCTTTACCAAGCCTTTTAATACACATATTTAACTTTTGTTAATGTATTTGGTGTATCATTGTGTTTTAATAACTGCACAAAAGTTTCAACAATTTTATCATGAATTTTTGAGAATGGTACACTAGAACCTTTTTAATCACCACAAGTACAAGTCTACTTTGAATTTTCTAATTTTTTGCCATTATTGGATGTTCTATATTTTGATGATTAGTAACTACAACTGTCTCTAAGCCTAACATGCATAAACTTCCCTAGGGATATATAGATTGCTATGAGTTCTAGATTGTTGCTACTATTATAACCACATATAATAGGGTCTTGGACATGAGAGAAATAGTTCAATCCCTATGGAGCCCATGTGTATTAATGACCATGCAACTAGAGAGGACCTTGTTTAGCTGTAGTAGGCCAAATGTTTTGGAGAAAATGGGATTAAAAACCACAGAGTCGTATCAAGTGGTAGCATATTGATTGTAATCATATGCTAGGGAAAAGCATTCAAGAACCAAGTTTTGCATGCATAGTAATATAGAGAGATGGAGGGTTGGAGGGGAGGATATGGGAGACACATTTTAAGGAGAGGGGTGTCACCATTAATATGAATAGGAGGAATTTTGTGATTTAACTTCAAATATTCAATTCTAGCCTAATGTATAAGATAACATTTGGTGGATCAACAATATCATTAGATTCATTAGCTGCCTTTATTGAATCAATGGAATATACAATTCTATATGTATAATATGGTAGTTAAGGTGTTTCTACCATTGCTTATGTCATTGTTAGCCACACAGTCTAAGCCTTTATTATTTTGATATTTGGAACATTTAGCTCTAGACTCAATGTGCCTATACAATCTTGGGTGGACTATGGTAGATGCTTATCTAATTTAACTACAACACTAATATAATGGACTAAATGTGTATGTCATTAGAGAAATTTTAAGGTAAAAATAGGGCTAAAAATTAAAATGTATTAACTAAAATCAACTTTATAAAAATCAATAGAATTGAGATGATGTTGTCAACCATGGGGGATGATTCACCTTTTTCGGAGTAAAAAGGTAAAATGATAAAAAATGAAAAAATAAAAAACTATCATTTCAACTTGTATTTTCACCTTATCTCCCTATGGTTTTACTCAAGTTTCGAGCAAGACCACTAATTGGACGAATAGTTTATTTTTTCATCAAAGGAGTACCCATGTTGAATACTTTCGATGGAGCCCACTACATGAAAAATAATATATGAAAAATGTGATTACAACACATATTTTATTGTATTTCTCATTTTTTTGTAACAAGATCCATCGAAAGTATTCAACATGGGTACTCCTAGGATGAGAAATTAAATTTAGGATCCAACAAGTGCTCCCGCTCGAAATTTGAGTAAAATCGTAGGAAGATAAGTTGAACATACAAGTTGAAAAACCAATGAGGTAATCTAATCTTATTTTATTATTTCTATTATTATTTTATGATTTTCCTTAGGAGGCCCATTTTAGACCTCAAAATTTATCTAATGCATGTGCATTATTACTAGAAACATTGGTGTAGATGTGCTTGGTGTGCTTTTCTCTTTGGCTTATGAAACTTAGTATTAGCTTAAGAAACATAAAGATTTGAATCTTGATCCATCTCCATTTGTTTTTCTACACAATAAATAAGGCACTCAACTTCTTATTGCTCATGTCTAACCCTTAAAATTGGCATGCACTACAATGACTTAAATAGTTGTTCGAATTTTATCTAGAGAATCAAGTAGTGGGCTACATTATCTTGGCAAGCTATCCTCTTAGTCGATTGTGATTTTTTTATGACGATAGGTGGTATTAGTGGGGACATATACTATGCCTATTTCAAAGAATTTTCCCATTACAATTATAAATAAAACCAAGTATTTTCATTAAATCTCCTTCCTTAATAAGGAAAAGAGTTACAAACTTCCTTCATTTTGGTTGAGATGTTGTGCTTGCCTAGTTTTAATAGGATCACATATGTGTCATAATTTCAGTCTATAAAATTCTCAATTGAGACCACCATATTCAATTGCACTATTGACACCTATGCATGTGAGACACACAACATGGAAATAATAAATAACAAACAACTAAGTTGAAATGTGGATTACACTGATAGATTCTTTGGCCTGTGCTTTTGGGCCTTGCTATTAAATGTGTTTGTGAGTGAATATCCATGAGACTGTTGCTTGCAAAAATATCTGCTCGTGAAGAGAGAAATATAGGATTATATTGGTTGCAATTACTTAACAAAGAGATGAAATTTGACATGGGAACTCTAAAATTAAACCTTATTAGAAAAAATTATAACATTGTAGGCAAGGACTTGCGACCTAGTAGTTTTGACTTATCAAAAAAATAATTAAAGGCTTACAAAATATGTTACAAGTTTTTATTTCACTATACTTGTAATTAATTAGAAAATGATAGTTCAAACTAAATTTTCATATTTAGCTTTTATCTTCTACTCATTTTGTAACTTATCATTATAATAATAAGGGGTGGAAGGAATCGAGTGGGGAGGGAGATGGGTGATTTATCACCCTATGGATCACCGAGAATATCCCTATTCTTGGGGCCTAGGAATCATCACCAAAAACCAAACAAAAGGATGTGTGCTTATGTCGTGTCTATATTTGGAAGTAGAACAAGGTATTCATGACATCATAATCCTAGGAGACTTGACATTTCTTATAAGCCTCCTATTCAAGAAATCCCCTTCCATTTGATATCAATCTTCAAACCATTGTCATAAGGATCTATCATACCCTTGAAAGATTAAAAACCAAAGCATTCTTTCATTTCTATTAACACAAAATCTAGAAGGAAGACTGCCTTGCGAATGAAGGGATCCTCTTGGCAAAAGGGTGGTTGAAATGTGAGAGGGTTTTAAATCATAAGGACCAAGTGAGGCTTGGAAATAAGAAACAAGTTCATGAGGTGAGAAAAAAGGTAGGCAATGAACATAGAGGGCACATGCATGAAAAATGTTCCCCACATCATGCCCTCACATCACTTGAGGGAGGGGGGGAAGGTTAGTTTGATATAGGCGCTATGAAATTGAAGTGTTAATGACCAGGGAGAAACAAAGGCTCACAATTATGGAACTTTCAATGTTGATTTAATGGACAAAGGAGTTAAAAGGTTGAGGGTGATCACCAAACCAACATGTCTCTCGGTTTGGGTTTCAATTTCTTAAATGATCCCAAATTGATGGTGTTTTCATGGAACGATCGAAACATATCAACTTGGCTCCCTACGAGCTTGGATGATGATGTGATTTTTTTGGTCGTAGAGGATGAGAGGAAGCATTGGAATCCATGGAAATATTCCGATTCCCCCCCTCTCCCCAATGTAATTTCCATTTGGTTTGAATTTTTAGTCGGGGTTTGGAGTCATCTTGTTGCAAGACATCTTCGAATTAGGTGTATTTAGGTACTGCTTATATCATTCCATTAAATTGCAATGGTGGGGCTCCTTTCTATTTCAATTTTAGCTTACGGTCTATTTGGGTTCTTAGTGAGTTTGGGTCTATATCCTCTAGTGAGAATTAGGTGGGTTTTAGGGGGGACATGCTGTTCCATTTGGTTTTCTTGGAGGGATTTTCTAGCTTGTCTTTTGTATGGAGGGGCTACCTGTCACCATCCCATGATTTGGCAGAGCCTTTGATCATCAAGGGTGGTGTCCTCGTCTAGCCACTCAAGGGTCTCGTTTGGGCGGCAGGCTATGTGGCCCCATTCTTGGTTACGTGCAAGATGTTTTGTGGAACAATATTTTAGGGTCTTAAGGAGGCCATCACTTCCATGCATCTGAATATAAAAAAAATTGTGAAAAATCAATAGCTCAATGCCAATTCCTCCACCACAACTCTAAAATCCATCATTGAGTCACATGTGAGGGTAATTCACATGGAAGATGAGTTTGCTAAACTAAGAGGGATTTTAGAGGATCTTAACCTAAAGGTCAATTAGGAAGCATCCAACTCTGGTGGTAAATGTGTTCAATTCTCTGAGTGTCTTAAGCAGTGAGTGGATAAGGTTGTTTTCCCAGTTTCAAGGCTTGTCCCCCCTGATAAAGTGGTTAAATAATATATGTGTCTATCCTATTTACATGTCTATTTATTACAAATATCTTTTGGATAATTTACGAGTTAACAGTAGTAGCCATATGTAATGCCCCTATGTTCCTTCTATGGATAAATTTTGGTTTACGTGTTATAGTTTTGTTTAAATGTTCATTCTAGCTAGTCTCGACATGAACACAATTTGTAATGGCTATATAAACCTACCTCCCAATAGAGATTTCATGAAATATAAATATATTTTTAATTTAGGTTAAGTAAGTAAGTAAGTAAGTAAGTAAGTAAGTAATAATAATAATAATAATAATAATAATAATAATAATAATAATAATAATAATAATAATATACTTTTAGTGTAAGTTGGGGTTATTTTGGGTGGTGGAGCGGAATGACAATTATCTTCCCCACCCGCGTTCAAATCCCCACTAGTGACATGATGAGCATGAGCTATAATGGTTGATAAATATTGTTGTAATTGATTTTGATCCTTGTGAACTATTAATTGAGCATAATTGTGGGTTGGCCTGGTACAAACAAGCTCACTCTAGCCCTGGAGCTGAGAGGGAGGCATATTATTTTGTTTGGAAAAAAATAAAATAATTAAAAATATAAAAAATAAAAAATCTAATGTTAAGGTCATAACCAAGCCACACACTAAATTGGTGTGAGATTCCCTTGTTTGTGGGATAATGGGACCCCATTTATGAAAAAATTTCATTAATGAAATATACCACTTTGTATGTTTACATTGAGTGCTATATTTAGATTGATAATTTCTAATAATTAAAGATGAGCATTTATTTATTTATTTTTGCTAGAGGAATAAGGAATTGAGCTAATCTTGTACTTGTGTGACATAAGGTTAATTTCGACTGCTACCATTATAACCCCTAGGTGGGTTTGTGTTGACCCTAACATGTGGTCACGAGTTAGACATTCCGAGGGATTTTAACATTGGATCTTGTACTCACATTTACTTTACATTTTAATGGGCTTGCCATGTGAGCTCCCCTATGGAGCTAATTAGAAATCAACATTATTTTTTAATATTATTTATAAAAATGATGTTATTCATTTAAAATTTAAAGAATTAAATATTTATATAGTGAATAAATTCCTTTTTAAAACAATAATATTTTTGAATGATTTCTTAATAATAAATTATTAACATTTATTAATTGAATATGAAACATTACATTGAATAAAAAAAATATGATCACCAATATTATTATAAGTTTTGTAATGGTGAAATTTTAAAAAATTTAAGTCATTTATTATTTATTTATTCTAATTTTAAGCCCATGGTTAATCTAGACACCAAATTGGTGTATGATATCCCTTTGTTCTAAGACAAGGAACCTTACTTTAGTATATGTTATAAATTTAATTTAGTATACATTTATTTCTTTAGAAAATATTAGTTGAAAGTAAATTTGCATATTTAATTTTTTTTTTTGTATTCATTTTGTAGCTTATAATAGCAATAATAATAATCTAATTTGAAGGTCATAGAGAAGCCACATATTGGTGAGCAATACTATACCACGTGGGTTCATATTAGGGGATATATATTGAGCAAAAAATGACATAATATATTGGGGAATATGTAGGGGGTAAAAGGTTTTTATATTTGCAGGTATAAAAAATGGAGCTCAAAGTTAATGAAAAATATAAATGGATATAAAAGTTGTTAATGAAAATGGATACCTACAATATCTAGAGAAAGTTGGGAAGGTGTATTGGGTTTGTATTGGTAGTGGATTAAATATTGTGATTCTTAGAGGTATTTTTCAATATGTAGTAAAATTAGGAGTATTATTTAGTATGCCATGAATGCATGTGATATGTCAGAGGTTCACTGAGTGAAGCCCCCATGTGCATTGGTAAAAGGTATTAGCTACACCTTTCTAGGTGTCGACATACTAAGAAATTGAGATTTAGGTTTGTGAGTATATCCATGTAGTCAAATTAATATTATATAATTATCAATTACATTTGCAATTTAATTTAGGAAAATTATTCAATATTAAGTTATTTGCAATTTAATTTAGGACAATTATTCAATATTAAATGGACAAAATCAATGATACACATTAAACAAAATGGAATAATGGTATATATATATACCATTATTCCATTTTGTTTAATGTGTATCATTGATTTTGTCCATTTAATATTGAATATATATATTCTCACACCTATTTCTAACCGGTGGAGGTGCACTATATGTTAGAGAGTGAGGAATGAGCATATCCCTTTGCACATGTTGAACACATGAAGATTTTGAGATCTATGTTGTGTGATGCACGTAGTGGATGTGAATGCTCCACTTGGTTTTCATGCATCCTTCTTGTGCATCATCCTCCACTTGTATTACATATTTCACATTCGTGACCTGCATTCAATTTTGACTCATGCATACTTATTCGTTTCTGGTGGTGGATTTGAAATTATAATGGATTTTGAAGTTATCAATTGTCATAACTCATTTTTTATTGGAATTATTGTAGATTTAAGTAAAAAATCCAAGGTTTTAATCATTGCTTGCTCAGGCTCAGCATCTAGGACTATAAACTATACTTTTACCTCTTATGTTATAGAAGCCTTAAGTTGCAAATACATATATAGAGACCAAAGCAATAAGGAAGGTAGATTGAGTTTGAAGTGAAGCATATCTATATCTGGTAGATATAGATGATGAAATTATACCTAATTTACTTATTCTATCCTACCAAAGAACAAAAAGTAGATGGAGCAAAAAATGTTGAGATAGTCTCATTAAAAAAAACAATTTTATAATACTATGACTTAAATTGACTATTCAATAAAGGAAATAATTATAGTAGTTTAATTTGTTGACCCCAAAGCAAATGACCTTGTTCATTTAGTTTCAAATCTAGGAGTTCTAAATCAATATCCTAAAGCTCCCATAGCAAAGGAATCATCCCCACCCATTGGAGTTGATTTAATATTAGATCCTCCAACACTAGATGAAGGTCTAGATACCATGACAATTGATTGAGATCCATGTTTAGAGTTAAGATCTAGTGTAACAGTAGTGCTCTTGGTAGTAAGTATAAGGGAAGGTAAGAATGAAGCATTAATTTCACACTTACTTAGGAAAAACATGTGTTTCTTCCTATCTTCCTCCTATTTTGGGGCCAGTGTAAAGGTATCACCCTTGGTAGTAAGCATAAGGGAAGATAAGAATGAAGCATCTATTTCATAGCCATTTACTTAGGAAAAACATGTTCTTTTTCCAACTCTCTTCTTATTCCTTAAATACAAGGAGGAGCATGGTGCTAGCTTGTTGGGCACTATAGTAAATTCCCTAAGTAGCTAAGGCATGGGCTTATATTCCCATGAATAAGATGACAAGAAGGGCATGAACAAGCTATTGAATGAGAACAATAAATAAAGCTCAATTATTGAGGGGGTTCTCAAGGCTAGATGAGTTGTATGTTATGGTGTCAATGTCATAGTCTATTCAAAGTTGGTTGAAGGTTAGACTGTAACTAAATTATTGAAATTTAATTGCCAATATTGGTTTTTGTCATGTAATCTTTACAAATAATAATCTACAGAATAGACTCACACACTTTTTTTATTTGAAATGAATTGTATATTCCATTGCTTGGTTGCTTTTGCCTGCCCCTATTTTCCTTGTTATATAGTTTACATGAAAAACTTCCTATGTATTTAGTGAGGATTTGAAGTCACAAATAAACAATGCTTAAATTATTTTTTAGATACTATACCAAAAATAGATTTCCCTATCTCACTACAATTGTTATGAGACTCATTGTGGCTCTAAAGAGAATTTCGGGTAAAATCAAGTCCAAATAAGCCCATGTTTCAAATAACAAAGTCGAGTCATGCAAGCTAGTGGCTCAGATGAAATTGATCCCATTTTCTAGTGACATTAGCCTTCCATTACACGGCTCTATTGCATTATTGATTGATTCCAATATAATACCTCAATGTCAATTATAAGAGTTAAAACCTGAATAAAATTGTTTCTCAAACTCATATTTGATTAAAAAAATTCATGCAGATCTCACATATTTCAACATT
Organism: Pinus tabuliformis; assembly: GCA_031772625.1. Classification (NCBI taxonomy): domain Eukaryota; kingdom Viridiplantae; phylum Streptophyta; class Pinopsida; order Pinales; family Pinaceae; genus Pinus; species Pinus tabuliformis. Next base: position 711,574,420 of record CM062804.1, read on the forward strand.
CAAAAATTAAAATAGTGTTAGTACTTCAATATAAAAAATGGTTGTTGTACAAATACTTGTCACTAGGGAACTACTATGGTCATAAAATATTTTTCTAGTGCCTCTTATCAACATATAGACAAAATATAATCCATGGATTGGAATATCCCCATTCTTGACTTGGCCTGACATTGAATTTGCAGAGGACAAAACCCTCATCCTTGCACACAATAACACATAAAGAGATAGATATGAACATGAAAATAGCTTCTTTCCTTAAACATAGAGTGCCCTAGTTTTCCATGTTCAAGAATCTTCTTTACCTCACCAATTGCTTGTTGTTTTTCTATTTATTATAGTTCTAATGCATAAGAAGTCTAGCTTGAGAGGAAGGCTTACAAGATTACAAATAAGGCAATGGTTATATCAAGACTTTCAATTCTACACTAAATTTGGAAATGAAAGACACCCTCTTTTATAAGCATTAAAGAGAGAAGGATTCTTGAATGTCAAGAGCTAAACATATACATTGACCTAAGAACTAAATAATGATAAAAAGTGCAAAAAAAAAAAAAACATAAATTCACTATAAAAAGAATATAAAAAAACTAATAAAAAACTAGACTAAAACATTGAATATTACATAGTGACAGAAAACAAAACAAAATGTAAAGGGCTTCTTGTATGCAACTCAAGGAAAAAACAATAAATATTTAAAAAAAAAAACATAGAATAAGCCTGGGAAAAACCTTTAAACTCCTGAAGTAATGCTAAAATTAGAACTAGCATTAATCCACCTCAAGAGATATAATATAAATATCTCCCTAATTTCCCAAACTTTTAAACAGAGAATTTCATTTAAATTTCCCATAACCCTCACATTAACTTGTCAAATACGCTAAATTGCAGTGCTTAGAGGACATAAAGTATCATATATTTTAACCCAAAACACCTCATGTTAATAAGTGCATTGATTTATGTGTAAAGTATATCGATTAACGTGATTTATGCGTAAAGTATATCCATTAACGTGAGATAAGGACCAATGATAACAACCCAATTCATATAGTCCTTGTTATCTTGATATTGGGACTAACTATATAATTTAAATTAACCATTAATCTCATCTCAAACATAAGACATTGGGATATTGCTGGAAACACAAAGAGTTAAGATACCAAGAAACGACCAAACTAAACCTGATACAAAACAAAGAACATCAAGCATCCATCTTACACCTTCATTAGACTTTACTTTCCACCAACCGTAATAAAGTATAATCCATGTGAATATCCATTAATCCATATTGTTAAGCTTGCTTACTAATATGGAGATAGTTTTACATCGTTTGTGCCATTTAAATAAATGGCTAAATTAAATTGTAAGGCATGGTTTAAAAAAACAAAAATAATAGAAAAAAATCAATAGTTGGTATAGTTGATGGTCCATTTACCAACCAAAAAAATAGGATAAAGCTAATCAAGTTTAACTATATATCTTACTACATTTAAGTGTTCTTTTCTAATTTAGTCAAAATATTATTATACGTGCTTGACTTGAGAAACATTTTGCTGATCAAAATAAAAACAGCTAGAGTGTAGTAAGATAAGCATCAAATAAGAAAGTTCGTTAGTTATAGTGGTAAACCAGAGTTGTGAAGATATTTTGAAGAACCTATTTAGTGTTTTTCCATGATTTTCCTTGTTCCCTTATCTATTTCCACTCCAAATTTTGAGAGTCAATCTGCATCTTTGTATTGATCCTTTTACACATGGTTGAAAGAGAGGCGATTTCGACAATTTGTAGATCTTTTAATGTCCTAAAAGAGAGGCAGGAAAGTGTAATTGTGCATAGAGAATAAACTATACATCTGATTTATTGTCAATAAAGGGACACCGTAAATATGCAAATGTGAGATTCCTGGTTCTCACCAGATGAAGAATGATATTTAGAGCCATTAGCTTGCTAGAATTATTTATCACTTTTTGAGGCCAATAAAGAAATATATGGTATGAACTTTTGAGAGGTGGATAATTCGACCAACTCCTCCATGAGTTAGGTTCCCTTAGGCAACTCCATCAAAGAAATCTCAAGGTGTGTCCTCTTGTATGATGGTCTTCGAGCATGAATTTGTAGGCAAAGAGAAGGGGCTTTGTGGTTAGACTATCATTATAATATTTATAATTTGGGAAGAAAATTGAGTGAGTGAGGCTTCGACATCCTCAAACATGAAATTGTAATGTATGTTTAATTTTTTTCCAAGCAAAGTTTACAAAAAAACCCACTGAACACTTTTCCATGTTTTATGGATGGTAAGCAAGGTAAGCCATTTGCTTTTACAATGGGTGCTTAATCCCAAGGAGAAAAAGTGATGAACCATAACCTCTCTAAATTTGGGGATTGTTGACACATCTAGAATCAAGGTTAATTAATCTAAACCTTAAAATTAAAATACATGTTTTATATAAATAAATTAATTATTATGCCAAGAGGTGCTCTCAATCTAGTATGGAAGAGATGTTTAATGTCCATGTCTTGTTATGTTATATTATATAAACATTTTGATTTGGTCAAATTAAATAAAAATAAAAATTTAATTTAATTTAACTAAAAAATTAACAATTGATTCGAGAAGCTCATTTTATAGTCCGGCATGAGGGTGATGTGTAATCCCTTCCATGCTCAACTTGGAGTTGACACATGTCTATTTTAAAATAAAAATAAAAAATCTTTAAATTAAAAAATAGTGTTGACTATAATCAAAATTCTCACACACACACCACACACACATATTTTGTTAGTTTAAATATTTAAAAGTATCTTCAAACATAGGCTAAATCTAATTGTTCTTGCTTTATTGGTTGTTGATATTACAACGAAGATATGATAAAAATATTTTAATTAAAAAAATGAATAAAGTTGATATTATTTATATTTTCATAGAAGTAATTGAAACTAAAAAGATTCACTTCCTTCTTTATAATAATAATATGATAGATATGTGGAATTAATTTAATTCTTAATATAAAATTAACATGTGGCATTAAAAAAAGATTAATAGTAACCAAAAAATCAATGTGCATCATAATTAAAATATTTCAATATATAAATCTATCAAGCCTGTAGAGGGAAACAATCTTTCGAGGCGCAATGTTTTTGAAGTTTTGCACTGTAAAAAGGGTTTGCACCTCAAGAGATTTATCCCTCTAAGCTCTTGCTAGATCCATGGTTAAGATGAATCCATATTGGTTATAATTATTAATTAAACATTTTGGCTCCGTAAAATTTTATATATATATATATATATATATATATATATATATGACCAAAATCTATTTTTTTATTTATTTGATTCTTCTTTACCATTAACCCTTCTTCTTCTCTAAATTCTCTTAATTATTTTTATTCTTTCTTAATCTAATTCTAATTTATTCTATTTTTATATTTCTTTAATCTAATAATTTAAGTTGATAAGAGATGATGGTAAAATTGATATTAAATAGATGGAGTTAATAATTTATATTAAAGAATTAAATTAACATTATCCCCTCTCTCTCTCTCTCTCTCTCTCTCTCTCTCTCTCTCTCTCTCTCTATATATATATATATATATATATATATATATATATCCCTTATCTCTATTAGATTGATCAAAATCTATTATTATTTGATCCTTCATTCTATGTTACTCTCGTGAAATTATTTTAATTAATTTTATTAAATTATTAATTATTAATAAACATTTCCATTTTCTATATATACTTGGTCTTGAACTCTTCACAACATTAATCTGAGCTTTCCGTCCTTGAATATTTGTGTAGTGCTTTCCCAAAACATCAGACATGTAAATACAATTAATAATTATAAGTATTAATTATTAATATTATTAATAATTAAACCAACCTAAATCCATTTAAGTTAGCATCTATTGAGCATAGAGAATGATCAAATCTCTTGTCACTCTAAAAGTGGTTCCAACCTTAAGAGATTTTATCCCTGTAGGGGCTTGATAGGTCGAGAGTAAAAATAGATATAAGATAGTATAAATAGTTATAATATATAACTATTTGTTTTATATATTTTAAATTATTTCAATATTAATATATTTATTTAATCAAAAATTTAAAAAAAGTCATAGGTTTAAACCATATAGGGTTTTGAATTATTAGTGTTGAGTTGTACCTATTATGAGATTTGAGTAGCCACGACCCAAGACCCAAGGGCATTTAAGTCATCAAAATCGTTGAGGATTGCACTGAGTCTCAGTCACACCATCCCTTAGCATGATTGGATTTTTTCCCATAGAGTTTCAGCGACTTTTTCACCACCTAGTATCTTAATTAACAAACACCATGTCACCGTAGAGTTTCACCACCGAGTGTCTTAACAAACAGACACCATGCCATCATCTTCTCTATACCTCCTGAGCTTCATTTTTTAAATTTTAATATTAAAGAATTATGTTTATTTAACATTAAGGAAAATTAATTTCCATATAATAATAATAAGGATAATTTATATATACGTATATTAATATACAAAATCCTTATATTTGTATTAACATATATATATATATATATATATATATATATATATATATATATATATATATATATATATATATATATATTAATGTAGGTAAATATACATTACGTTTCTACTTTTCATTAGAATTTGTTATTATATTTATTTTTATTTTAATACTATAATAATTATATAATTATATATATCTATATATATTTGTTCCGGTGAGACATGTTGGAGGCATCAAACTTCCTATCACCTGGATACACAAGAGCTTGCCAACATGCATTTTACCAATTATGCTACGAATGAGGAACAATTATATATTTATATTAAAATAATTTTGTTATATATGTGTGTGAGAGATAGTTTCAATCCTTGTAAAATCATTTTTATTAATTAATTTTTCTTTTTCAAATTTTTAATTTTTATCTAACCTAATGTTTAATTGACTCTTTTCCATTTTTTGACTTTACATATTTCACCTATTTATTTTATGAAGCTTGATGAGATTTTTGGGCTAGTATGCAAGAGATGTTGTAATGGCATGTCCTGTCATACCCCGCGCTTCCTCTAAAATTTTTGACTTAGTTATATTACATAAAAATAAAATTAATAATTAAACATTAGAAAACCCATTCTTTTTCCCATCGCATTCTTCTCTAATGTGGTCTATTTAAACAAGCGTGTAATGTTATTTTTTTTTCCCGTGAGAAAAAATCGTAATTTTATTCATGATTGATAAAATTACATTTTGTAGATGCTTGAAGCATATGCATATGGCTGTTCCTATAATGACAGGCAGCAAACAGAAATAAAAACACACAGGGGCAAAAACTGTTCCTGTAAAGACAGGAATACAACAAAAATAATAGAAAAAGTTTTGTCTACAAGCCTATATTTTCCTTCCTTTTTTCTTCTCTACTTTACGCCAGTCTCCAGCGTTGGGAGTGGGGACGATTAAGGCAAGTTGGTTTTCCTCTGTGTACACTGGTTGTTCTTTATCCGAGTCTGATCCTTCAGAGCTATGTGCTCGTTTGGCTCCGCTTATTTCCAGCTGTAATTCTTGCTGCCGTACCAAGCTATTTGACTCCAATTTGGGCTCTTCGATGTTCTCCTCCATCGTTTTTTCCTGTCTTCTCTGTGCGTCTGTGGGTTCCGTGTTCAGAGCTTCCTCCTCCAGTGGTTCGGTGTGCTGCCAACCTTTTGGTTTTTTCTGTTGTTTCTTGTTTCCTTTAGGCTCCCTACTAGACAGTGGACATGCATTTTGAAGGTGCCCTGTCTGCAAGCAGCTGCGACATCTGAATGCCGTGTTCTCATAATCAAGTTGTTGCGACCACAGTGAATTATTAAAATTCAATGTGATGTGATCTGGGAGTCCTTGACTTAGATCCACCTCTACACATATTCTGGCATATGTGAAGATGCCTTGGTTAACTCTGTCCTCATCTATTTTAAGATGTTTTCCTAAGGAGTTCCCAATGGCTGTTAATGCTTTTCGATGCCAGAAATGCAGTGGGAGGTTATGTAGCCTTACCCAAACTGGCATCGTCGAAACTACCATGGTATTGGCATCAAAGTCCGGGAACCAGGGGGTGATAAAGAGACCAGCATTGCCCCAAAACCAAGGCCCCTGATTGATGATATTGTCTCTTTCCAGTTCTGTGCTAAATCTGACTATGAAGAACCCTTTAGGGCATAGATATATTTCACATTTGGATGTCCATGAAGTGAAAACCCATTGATGCAGTGCATCAGCTTTGGGCCAATAACCATTAAATCTGCATATAACAGCATTGTGAATTAAATCTGTGTATAGATCTGTTACCTCCGGCATTGTTACAGTAAGCACAGGTGATTCTGGCCTCTGTTCCACAATGTAGGGCCCTGGAATCTCTGATGTGGGTGCTGGTCTGTGTTGTAGTGGTTCCTTTCCTTTGACTGCATCGCGGAAAGAGCCTGTATTCTTTGAGCTAGTTCCCTGGCATCCGCCTCGAAGTCTCAGATTAAGGATGATGGTTGAATCTTTAGCTATTCCATAGTGCTGGAGAGTGTGTTGGTCCTGCATGCAGAGTCCTGAAAATAAAAGATTTTGGTATGTTGTCGGAGTGCCCAGTTTTATCTGGATCTGCTTTTTTAATTCCAGAACACCCATCCCTTCCTTGATTTGTATACAGTAGTGTCTGCCTTCTACCGATCTGATAAATATTTGTTTCAGATCTGACGGATCAGCCTTAACCAAACCCTGATTTATCTGTTTGAGCTCCGGATCTGGCGGATCGATGGTGGTTCTAGGGTTTGAATGCCTACCCTCCTCGCTAATGAGCTTTCTTTCTTTTTCCAGATGCAGCCGTAGTGGATCCAGATGCATCCGTAATAGATCTGGTGCACCCGCGGTCACTAACGGCCAGATCGCTGCTTCCTTGCCTTTGTGCTCACTTGATAGCTCAAAACCAAATTGATTATGTGTTTTGGTTAGCAGATCTGGGCGATGGTAGTCTGCAGCGTCCATGCCCTGCCCTGTTGAATGAAAAGCAGACTGCGCACTGTATGAGAAACCCTTGTGCAGGCAAAGGGGGCTCGTCCGTGACCTGGAGGATGATTGAGCTGCCGCCAAGGACCGATCCGCCGTGGAGGGGAGCCAGATCCATGGCGATGAAAACGATTCGGTTGATCTGGAGCGTGGTATCGTGCAGATACTCCCTGCGTTTGCTGCGTCCTCGGTGATGTGCTTTGTGTCGGCGGCGCTGAGGAAAGCGTTTGCCCTAGCCATCCTCCAGGTGATGGACCTGAGCTCAACTGCATCAGACTCGGCCTAATGTTATTTTAAAAACACAAATTTTGAATTTTTCCCAATTTACACTCTATGATATTTATAGTTTTTACCCTAGATATAATTACATATATTTTTAATCATTAAACTAACTCAAATTATATTAAACATATTTATAATTGATTAATTAATTAGCCCAGGGGGTTTAAAATAAATAGTGATGGGTGTATTGTTAAGGCACTCTATGATGTGAAGCTCATTGGCTCATAATTATGTGGGAAAAAATCTAGCCATGTTAAGGGCTAGTGTGACCCAAGTTAGGTGTGATCCCCAAGTGGTTTTGATAGCTTAGATGCTCATAGGTCTCATTTTCTGAAGGCAAGGTTAAGCATGCAGTCATCTTAGGACTTACACAACTTAAAAAACATATAAATAAATTATTTATTTTTAATATAAAAATATTAAGCCAACCTAGATCCATCATAACTCCATATCTATTAAGCGTCGAGAGGGATCAAATCTCTTGAGGTGAAAACCTTACCTAAGGTTTTGTACTAAAAGTGATTTTCACCCTAAGAGATTAGATCCCTCCGGTTGCTTGTTGGATCCGTAGTTAAGATGGATCTAGGTTGGTTTATCAATTTCCTAATGATGGGCCACGATTGTTGACTTGAAACATCAATGGAAAATCATATTGTGATGGATATTGAAGTATTATATTGAAATTTCTCATCTCAAAGAAGCCTTAACTCTGATATTTTTGTATTATTTTTGTTAAAGTTCAAAGGGATAGATAGTTCTCTGTTGTAAATAATTGCATTTTAAACATTTTCACATTACATTCGCCTCATATCATCATAATCAATTATACAAAGATAACATTAACAATAAAAATGCAATGAAACAATAAGGAACATTAGAAGAGAATTATACACAATAGAGAATCCAGGATTTTGGTTAGAGACCAGCGGAAAACCCCATAAGGGGGGAAACCCAGAATCAATTATTCTTCTTCTTAGACATTCATCAAATGTTCAAATAAAATGAAAAGTACAATTATAATGAGACACAAGTCTTTCAACATCAATCACATTAGGCCTCCTAGGGCCTACCTTGGATCATATAAGATCCTCATAAGGTGGCAGCAAACATACCTACCAAGGAGGAATTCACAAGCCCTCCACAAGACTTTTGATAGGTGTCCTACATAAGTCTTGCCTCAATATCACTTTCATAAGTATCATATATCTCTATATCAAGTAGTATACATGTTACTTCCATAGAAGCAGATTTCATTGTTATATTCATTGCCATACATCACAATCATGAGAACAAGTATCATTGCCATATAAGAACAAGTATCACTGCCATATATCATTTTCTAGTCACATAATATTAGGGCACCTAAAACCTTATCATAGAGCTACTCCTTCATCCTTCAAGAACATCAACACTTAGGGACTTCACTGAAGATGAAATCTATAACTCAATAAACTAGGGCACAAATGACAACCCTCTTACCATCAACCTTCCACTCTTGAGATCAATGATATAGATCCTAAACCATCTGCTCACTAACAACCTTTATTTTCCTTCACAAGATATTATACATAAGGTTTTTCCAATCATCTTCTAACAACCCTCCACACTTATACATAAGTTTCTCTACCAGCAGTGCTTCAATGGACTAAACAACTCATAAATCCCTAGAAAAACATCAACATGAAAAGACTCATCTCATATCTTTATAAGACGTCATCTACAACCCTGTAAATGGCATAGTTCTGAGCATCTCTTCACTGAACTTTGGCCTAGGTTACAGTCCTCTGCAACTAGGGTTTCCTGAGTCAAATACTAGACCTTAAAACTCTATGTAACCCTCACTTCTACCCACTGAAACATTTGTGTTTCCATTTGAGGATACTCGGCCTCACTTCAACTATATGTTTGATTGTTCTTTCCTCCAAAATAGGCCTTACAACCCTCCAGACAAGGTACCATAGAGGCTTTGCCCTATCTTTGAGACAAAAAAAAATAGCATGAAAAAATAGAGAATTTACAATAGTCTTGTGCCCGAAATTTCTCCTCTAAAACCTGACCATCATCTGCCTGTCATGAAAAACCTATAACACAATAAAGTATCCAAAACACACCCTCTTCTCCATCTCATATTTTCTCTTATAGGTTGTAGTTATCTCAAAAGTATTTTACCAATGATGAATTGGTCTTGGATGTATGTCAAATGAGTCATAAGGCCTCTGATTTATACTAATTGTTGGAGGACCCAAGGGTGCCTTTGTGCCAATGTGTCCCTTCATTTTGTGAGTCTAAATTGATGAATATGATTGCTTTCCCAACACTAATTTTGAGTCACATTATTTAATGAAATAAATACTGAGCCGATTTGAACACATCATTAATAATAATAATAATAAATTTTCTTTAACCAATTTTAATTCTCTCTTGGAGCAAGATGGTTTCTCTTTAGGATAGTTGGGCTTCTCCTTGGGGCAATTGGATTTATCTTGAAGAAATTCATCCCGAAGTTTCCCAAATTTCAACACTCCCTCTCATTTAGGGAGGAATTTCTAGCTACACCATATCATATTCTCAGATGTACATGTCTTATTATAAGGAAAGTTGATTGTTGCATCAACATCTCATCTCATCTCATAGAAGAAGAATGATCCACAATAAAATATATTGGATATCAATTTACCAAAACCAAGTCCATGGAAATCACATTTGACATTGGTAAATATCGCACACACCTTACTAGTCTCCAGGTCAAGTTCCATGACTTGAAGGAGTATATCATAGATATCATCTCAGTTGAACAATTTTGTGTTGATCCATAGAACAATAAGAATGATTCATATGGAAATAGGGGGATTTATTTACCACAACCAAGTCCATGGTAGTCATAAATGACCTTGGTAAAGATACACAACCTATGTCCATTGACTGACCCTCACCCAACTTGATCCTCCATAATCAAATGATAGAACACCTACATTGAATACTTACGAAGATCAATTTACCATAACCAAGTCCATGGTAGTTGTGTCTGACATTAGGTAAAAATTAAACACACTTAAATCTCCTCACCCACTAGCGAGATGGGTTCTAATCCCAACAATCTTAACCAAGTCCATGGACCTTGGTCAATAGAGACATGAAGGTGACTTGCAGGTACCATGCATACTAGGGCATGAACTTAGCCAAGTCCATGGATCTAGTGAGTGCCCTCACACCTAGGGGCCTTTATGATCATCCTCCTTCACCAAGTCCACGTCTAGTCAAAAGAATGAGGGGGAGCACATGCTCATTGTTCTCGATTAACAATGTTCCATCTCAAGGAGGGATACATTCTCCTGCACTCCAAGATGAATTTTGAAGAATAAGAACCTTGCTTTCAACAAAGCCTTGGAGAGAATGTATGCAATATGCTTATATGCCAAAACCTCATTTCTTCAATTCTACAACAAGTCATTGTTAGAGCCTCACTACTCTCATTGTGTTAGAGCTTCATCACCCCCTCTGTTTTAGAGCCTCAATGCTCCATCAATGGAACCATGTCTGGAAATCCTGTGGATAACTTTTAAAGCCAAAATATTTGTAATTGAGACATACAAGTTGCAATATGATCAATAATTAATAGATTGAGTGCAATGGAAATCTGCTACCTACGATCCAGGAAATCAAAGCAAGATCCATACTAAAGCAACACCTAAATGTGCTCTTCCTATTCACAACACTCTTGGTTCACTTTGAATTGGCACAACATTATTCATTGTTAGGAAAAATACTCAGGTCGGTGGGGGGGGGAAGGGAGTGTGAATTAGTATTTTTAATTCACTTTACTTTTCATTTCATATTTTGAATTTTGTACGTTATTGTTCTTTATGCAATGAGTGTGTGTACGTGACTTCAATGAAGGATAACAAAATATACTGAGTTTACTTAAATGATCATAAATCCATTAGTGGGATAGCTTTGATCATTGTATTATTGATTGATTAGCCATCTAGTATGTAGTAAAGAATAAATAAATCACAAAATCACAACACATAAGAAACACACATAGAACACCAAGATTTTAGTTGGAAACCCAATGTGGGAGAAAACCACGATTGTCATCATCTATGTCTTCTTTCTTATTATATAAATAAAATCTTCATACATCTTGTACTGGTGCAGACTCTTACCAACATGCAGGCACCCACCTGTAGGAGGTTACAACCTCTACTCATTCTCCAACACCCACTAGAAGGGAACTACAACCCTATGATCTTGTTTACTGGCTCCTACTAGAACAAAGTTCCTACCCCATGAACAGATTTACTAGTTACCACTAGAAGGAAGCTTTGGTTCCCTCACTGAAGGATCCAATCCTCAACACCTCTTGTGGACCACATTTCATAATATTTTAGACTAAATCCACATGTATCAAACAAACATCAAAACCTGTAGGCCACCTTTCATCAAATTTTCACACTAGACCCACACCCAACATTATGCTCAACACCAAACTGAATATTGAATCTGTGATATAATCACTGAAGCACCAACTGAATCACTGTAACATAATCCCAATGAATAATAAATAAATCCAATTACAACCAATTCAAATCAAAGGACAATCAATCCACAACAAATACAAACCATCCTAATCAATACATCATAGCGAATGCACAAAATTCATCAACTATCATCAACCAGTAACACTGCAAACCCTGACCAGATTTAACTTCAAACTATATATGCTACTGTTCAAAATAAAACTCATGTATATACGTGCTTCCTCTATATAAAACATGTGTACAGATTTCAATTCATTGAATGTTGAAAATGAATCATTGCATTACCCATAGTCACAGTGGAAACTAATCACAGATTGACACTATGTATCATCATCACTAACCAATATTGCAATCCGCAACTAAATCATCCCAATCAACATTGCTAGACAAATATCATCATGATAAAGACATCATTGTTCAGAAAATATAAAATAGAACATACATCATCAACTTTCATCATCCAACAATAATTCTAACCCTAGTGCATATATGCAACATCAAGAAAACAAATCAGTGCATGTGCGCAACTACCACCCGCGTATGCATTTCAACATACTATTTAAATCATCACATAAATTATATGCGATATTGCTGAACAAGATTTCCGTATGTATGTGGTATTACTGAATAAAATTCAAGTATAGATATTAAATCACCAATCAATCCTTCACTGCAAACACAACATATACTACGCATACCTTACTATCAAATCATAAATCATTTCAAATGAATTTAAATATATCTATCATTATTAAGTACTTAATAAGAAAATCAATCACTCATATATTTCAACATACCTTTAGATCTTTCATATATGAGTCTTCTCTTTCCTTCTTGGTGCATAGTTGTTCAAATCAAGTCATTGATAAACAATTCATTACTTGCACACACAACACCTTGATCTCCTTTGGCCTTAGCCAATACCTTAGGTAAATCCCTTGGTAATGTTGTTAGGATTTGTTGATGGGATCAAGTAAATGTTTCCTCCCCAATTACTATGGGAAATTACCATGGTAATGAACCCTGGTATCCAGATTTCCATGGTTCGGATTATATATGTGACTTTTTCTCACAATATGTACGTGATATTTCTTCATATGAACCACATATACTTTTCAATATTTACATTTTTCATCCATCTGTAATTGAACTACCATTTATCTATCCATATCATTTGTAGCATATGTACCAATATCCCTAATGTCTGCATCAGTTGCAAAAACATCATATTATCATCATGTTGACATCAAGGACATATTTGTCAAGTGGGTTGTCATCAATAACAACATATTAGCCATAATGCCAACAATCTCCGCCTTTGGATTTGATGGAACCCACTTTGATGTTTGGACACCACCTGCGAACACCTGCAAACACCAAGTCTTCTCTCCCAAACACCAAGCCTTCTCTCCCCCTTTGACATCAAGGGCAAAGGGCTGAACCAGGATGAATGAAATATTTCCCTTGTAGTGCTCAATATTGTAAGTCTGATTTGTTGATATGAAAAATGAAATATGCATACTAACCATGCTCCCCTTAAGCATATGTTGGAGTTTCTAAAGAAATAAAAGTACAAGACTAAATGATTCAAACAAATATGACCTTTCCTATCACCAATGGCTCTACATTCCCATGATTACATCGATCACCCAACATATTGGGTTTATGCATTTGACCCAATTTTACATCAATTACCCATACATGTCATGACTTGATCTCAATAGCCCATACATGACTGAATTTTACAATGATTACAACATGGGTCTTTAAAAAACCTTTACATTAATATATATACATGACATTTATAATCATAGCAAGGATCTCAACTATGAATTATCCTCAGCAACAACATAGATAATACCGACATGAACATCCTGATCATCAGGAAGTAATACACATATAAGACATTGTATCATCAATCTCTCTAATGTGACCAAATATGAAATGCTTCCAAGCATCGCCAAGCAATTGTAACAGAAGTATAAGATTGCTCAATAAATATTTGTTAGCAACTCATCCCCTTGTCATCAACGTCAACATGCTCTCTCTCCACATATAGGAAGAGCTACAATCCTTATGTAGCAATATCAATATCTTGAGTCACAAAACCATAGATAACAAATGTATGCATCAATCAAGATATATGTAAAACAAGAAAAACCTCCAACATCACAAATCACTAACTAGAATAGGAGTGATCAACAACGTTGTAGCACCTTTGGTGAAAATTCCATGTAATAGAAGTTAAAAAAACTAATAATAACCATGGTTGATGGGACACTTATTCCAAGTTGAATGTTGGGAAAAATATCCTAGTGGGTGTTGATTTGGTTTAGTATGGCTAAGGAAATTGGAAAAGGCAAAGACAAAGGCTCTGGAAAGGCAAAATGATATTTTTGGCACATTTATTTATGAAAATATTGGCAATTAGGAGAAAAGGGATGTGAAAGGTCACTGGTTGCATGTGAGGAGGAAAATGAAGGAAAATAATGGAAAATGAATCAAATAGAGGCATAATTGATAAAAAGGCTTATGAGGATCAGTTGGTACCTTTTGTCAGTTTAGTTTTGGAGCTCTCTCATCATTCTCTCTCACACACACACTCAAGGACACTAAGAGTTTTCTTGGCACAGTTGGCATTGGAGCAAGAAAGGAAAAAGAAGGCAAGAAGAAGGAAGGAGAAGGCAAGGAAGAGCAAGATCAAGCAACTACAACAAGATTCTTTATATGTATTGATTTTCATGTGATATTTCCTTGCTATATTTGGCATGCATGGTATTGTATGTGGTTCTTTTTTATCATGGCATGGGTTTTTCCAGGTGTGACAATGTTTTCAGCCTAGCCTTTCCATTTCCAAATAATCTTGATCAGATGGGATCTCATACTTCGGTTGAGCTGGATTGTCGTATGGATTTGAAGATGAATGAGGTGGATCTAAGAAATGACAAACACATGGCCTAGTGGTCCCTTAATCAGACTATGGATCACGGTAAAGCCATTGGCCTAGTAACCTGTGAGCCAGATTGTGGGATGCAGTAAAGCTAGGATTATGTGCCTCAGTGGGGCTAGGAAGCCTTGCCGGTGAATGGCAAGATATATGGTAAAGCCAAGAGGTAGATTTCTCTTCATTGGGCCTAGTAGTCCCAGGTTAGGATGTACGGTAAAGCCTAGAGAGTGGGTTTTGGTGTAGGGACTAGTGATCACTGGATTAGACTATGGATTAAGTAAATCTTGAGAGACTAAGAGGCACTAAAATTCCTCATAGTGTAGGTGGAGAACTCCGGTAGTGTCCATGCTTGTTTAGTTATTTTTGGTTGGTTATGAGTCCCATATTCATGCTTGTAATATGGCATGGGGGTGATTGGCTGAAGAGAGATTTGGCTCAGTCAATATATGGTTGGGTGGAATGTGGTAGTCCCATCCCCAGTTGGTTTTATATTCAATAATGAGAAATTCATTCCCTTGGTTTTTATGTGTAAATGTACTGGTTTATATGTGGATTCTATGTTTGATGTATTTGTTGGGTGTAGAGCGTGATTATCTTCTTTATTCAAAGGTATTTGTTTCAGTTGGATGTATACCCTAGGAAGACTATACAACCATCCATGCAGGGGAGTCCAAGGGGGGCTTGTCACTCTCGCGGGGGTCCGAGGGGGGGCCATCCCCCCCGGTTGGGGGGTCGAGGGGAAACACCCCCAAAGCTAAAAATAGATGTAAAATTTCCTTGTAAAATATTGTTATTTCATAGACAATCTAGGCCATTCATTAGGTGGATGATCTGATGGTAGAAGTTATGTTTAATTTAGGATTTTTTCCCCTAGAAGGAAACCCCTCACTATATATGAGGGAATTGTATTGTGGCTGCATATATGTGTATTCTGAGCAAGAAAGAGAGAGGAGACTGTG
This sequence comes from Pinus tabuliformis, assembly GCA_031772625.1. Classification (NCBI taxonomy): domain Eukaryota; kingdom Viridiplantae; phylum Streptophyta; class Pinopsida; order Pinales; family Pinaceae; genus Pinus; species Pinus tabuliformis. The sequence goes on from CM062804.1 coordinate 711,590,184, forward strand.
TGAGAGTGAAGAGGAAATTATAGTGGATCTGCTGTAGTTTGTATCTTTTCATGTTGCTAGATAATATAAAAGGAATGACTGGTTGTTTCTCTATGGACGTAGCCCAAATTGGGTGAACCACATATATCTATGTTACTCTTGTTTTATACATTTTCTGTGTTTGAGTTTCTGCAATATTTTATGTGTTCCATTGTTCTGTAATATATAATTTTATAACAACTGTTATCAGAGTTGAAGGTCTATTTGGTTGATAAAATTGTAGGAAAGAAGGGTTCCTGGTTCGAGTGTGAGCAATGGTGAAAGATGGTAGGTTTAGGGTCGAAAAATTTAACGACCAAAACTATGAGATGTGGAAGATGCATATGGAAGATTATATGTATCAGAAAGATCTGTACCTACCATTGAGAAGAAAGACAAAGAAGCCAATGAGTATGTCAGACACATAATGGGATATTATCAACAGAAAGGAACTTGGAACAATACGGTTGTGCCTAGCAACGTCGGTAGCCTTTATTATTTCAAAGGAAACGAAAACAAAGGGTTTAATTTTGGTATTGGCCAAACTATATGAAAAATCCTCGGCCTCAAATAAGGTATTTCTTATGAGGCATTTATTTAATATGAAGATGCCAGAAGGTGGATCTATTGTTGATCATGTAAATGAATTTAATATGGTTACAAGTCAGTTATGTTCTGTATGGGTAAAATTTGATGATGATGTTAGAGCTCTGTTATTTCTGTGTTCATTGCTAGAAAGTTGGAATGGTTTAGTTATAGCCATTAGTAACTTTATCTATGGATCTATTACTTTAAAGTTTGATGATGTTGTTAGTGCAATCCTTAGTGAGGAAATGCAATGGAAAAGCTTCAGTGAGACATTAGGTAATGCTTTGACTACAGAGACTAGGGGAAGAAAAATGGAAAGAGGAAAGAGCCCAGGATATTGCAGTAAGTCAAGGAAACGTAGATCCAAGTCCATATCAGTGATAGTGTGATGGAAATGTGGAAAGAAAGGACACCTAAAGAAATATTGTAAGTCTCGTAAGGGAAAAGAAGGAGGCATGTAGTGAGAAAACAATCATGAAGCGAATGTGACAGGTGATGTGTTGCATGACGCTTTGATTCTTTCATTAGAAAATATTATTGATGTCATGGGTGGTAGATTCAGGGGCCTCATTCCATGCCACACCTGATAGGAAACATTTTCATGATTTTTGGCTTGCATGGGCCTGACCCATGTTCAGAGGTGATTAGTGAAACAAATCTTGGTACTACTGGCCCTTTCAGCAACAGTCTGTAGAGCGCGGATTAAGGTCTCACCCAAAGTAGTATGGGAGGGTGTTAGAACCAGGTTTCTGCACTCTAGAGATGTCTGCTGATTTTCAGTGGTCTGCAGATTCGCCCTGCGCACGTCGCTACACGCACCTATTAGTACCTCGCAGCCTACAATGCTACCTTTGCGCAACCCTGCTCGAGGCGTGATCCGTGTTATTACCCAAGTTCATTACTATTAACCCAATATTATCCGATTACTTAAATTATCTGTATGAGCCCAATTATACTTAAAAGTGTTTAGTATTCATATAGGTGCGCGCAATAAACAAAACAGTATAAATGCATAGAAAGTAATACAAAAGCAGATACACAGTATTTGGAATCAAACTTCTCTTTATTATTCTTCTTCTTGGGTTACAGACTTGACTCCGCCTTGCACACTTAGCTACAGGGGTCTGCACACTCAATAACAGGCTCTACTAGGCCTCTGTGCACTCAACTGTAGAGCCTCTTCCTACTACTACAACCCAAGACACTTAGATTTCTTCTCTATCCGCTACTAGATCATTGCATCCCTTACATTAATCAATCGATCAATTCCTCTCTTTACAACTTAGAGCCTCACTCTTATTTATACAATCCCATGGTCCGCAGACCATGGGTAGGCCGACATGACATTACATTATATTACAAAACTTAGGGTGGACAACCCTATGACTCAATGTACATTTCGCACTCTGCGCCTGCAATTCGTGGAGTCTTCAACATATTTGACCAAAACTTGGGATTTGAGCCCCAAAACATGCTATGGGGGGATTCCATGCCCAAATGGCCCCCAACATAAACATCGTGACTCGCCCTCTAGTCACTCTATCATCGCGGTGATCTTGGTGTAGAGTCCCTCCAATTGGTCCCGAACGGCCTAAATGTCGGCAACACACTGCGTTGCTTCCTGCTGAACCTGATACATTCTTGCGTCTAAAGCCTCTGTGCCAGAATTGTGTCCCTACCTCTGTATCGGCATCTGTTGTGTATGTTTATATCATCGCACCCTTGTCCAGCTCCTCAGGTTGAGAAGACTGTGCCTTGGCCGGTTAGTCAAATAGCTGGCCCACCCGCGTAGGTCTTCAAGCGATTGCCATTTACTTTACCTGGGAATGGTTCTCCATTTAGTTTGAATAGTTGGACCGCACCTTCATCTGTGACCTCGTTAACCATGTATGGTCCCAGCCAGTGCATTCTAAATGTTACCAGAAATTTTTCAAACTTACTGCCATACAATAGCACTAAGTCGTTTACCTTGAAGGTGCATAACTTGATATGGTGGTCATGCTAGGCCTTTTCATGCTGCTTTTGTACTTGCTGATGAAATCCAAACAAAAACCGTTCTTCCTCGAGTTCTTCTAATTGTGCGAGCCTTTCTTCCAGGGCTTCGCGATCTATCATGCCTGTGAGCATGACTATTTGCAGACTAGGTATGATGTATTCCATCGGCATGATAGCTTCCGTGCCATAGAATAACGGAAAGGTGTCTGTCTCGTCAATTTCTTACACATTGTCCTATAAGCCCATAGTACGGAAGGTACGCGTAGGTCCTAGTCATTGCGCCGCATGTTGCTGTTAGGCCCCTATACTACTAGTGTAACCCATTATTGTTATTAGTACAACCCCCTTATTATATCGTTGTACCCATGTATCCCCCATATTATTACTATTGTGCCCCATAGAAGTCCACTATTGTTATTATTGTGCCCTTACATTATTATTGTTATGTCGGCTCTAATTATATTATGACCCCTTAGACTCCTATATATAGAAAGGAGGTCTTTTCATTTGTATCATCTAAGAATTGTTCATTTGTGTAATGTAAAGGAGGTTTCCCCCTTGAAGATTCTTATTTATAAGGCGTTCATCTAACTTTTCTATCTTTTTGTGAGCTGGTTTCATAACATTTGGTATCAGAGCTTTGGATTCTAGGGTTTCGCTGCTCCAAACAGGTCATCATGGAATTTTGGCTACAAGATTTTTCTGTGATGTTTGAGAAGCTAAAAACAAAAGACATTTGAGACAAAATCATGCTAAACCTTGGGTCTGAATTTCAGAGCTTGTCTCACTATATTTTTAGATATATGATTTGAGGAAGTTATAGTTTTTGCAAGCTCCAGAATTTCATCTAAAAAAAGTCATCGTGGAATTTTCGCTATAACATTTTCGATACGAAGTTTCAAAAGCTAAAACAAAAACCCATTTGAGAAGAAATCAATTTTAACCTTAGGTCTGAATTTCATATATTTTCTTGCTATATTTTCGGATATATGATCTAAGGAAGTTAGGGTTTTTGCAGACTCCCTAATTACATCTTAAACATGTGACCTTGGGAAAATCATCATAACTTTCTCTTTGAGCATCAGATTGAAATTTCGTAAGAATTTATAGAAAGAGGATGGACTGTAGTTTTTTTTTTGCACTTTTTAGATCCGAAGGTCAAAACAGTGACACGTGGCATGTCATAAAAGTTTGTTATTCTAAAAAGGTGTATAATTCGGTCATCGTGGGAGATTGTGCAGAGCTCTTTCTTGGAGAATCCAATTTCGATCAGACGGGTGGCATTTGAAAGAGGAGACAGAGGACTATGTTAGGTCATGATATCAGAACTGGAAGATTTGAAAATATAGAGTTACAGTCGTTTCAAGATCGAGCTCCTAAAATAAAGAAAAAGCGAGATGAGGAATTTTGATGACAAGGATCCGGTAAATTGGATACTACAGATGGAGAAATATTTTGATCTACATGGTGTACCACTGTTACAAAAGGTATGTATTACATCTAATTATTTAGAATTGAATCAATTTTTATGGTATAAAGGGCTTTCTTCTCGTAAACCACTTGTCACGTGGCCAATTTTCATGGAGGAAATGATAGCACATTATGAAGATATAAAGAGAAACACCTTCTTTAGCCAATTGATAAATCTCAAACAAAAGTGTTCAATGGAAAATCACATTGAGGACTTTCAAAAATTGAATATAAGGGAAAATGATATTCCAGAGAAGCAAAGGATTGATGTCTCCATAGGGACTTTAAAGGATAACATTCAACATGAGGTTCGTCTTTGGGAACCTGATTCATTAGAGAAGGCATTCAGGTTGCCAAGAAAAGTGGAAAGCAAAATTATGGAAACAAGGAATTCTACCCCTCACAACTATAAACATGGAAGTTTTGTTTCTCCTAGCTTTCCACAACCTACAAGGGTGACACCACAAAAATTGGAAGAAAAAAGAGAATAAGGGATTTGTTACAATTGTGATAGCAAATGCACTAAAGGTCATAAGTGTGCTGAGAAGAAATTATTTTACATAGATTATGGAGAGGAGGAAGAAAAGGATCAAGAAACATCAAAAGAAGAGGATATACACCATGAACCAACCCCAGAGAAAGAAGAAATGAATCTTACCATATCTTGTAAAGCATTGGCAAGAATTACCACTGCTCAAACTCTCAAGATAGAAGGAAATATCAAGAAGAAAAAGGTTCAAGAAGTGAAAGATCACATCGAGAAAGGAGAAACGAATCCAACCATATCTTATAATTCATTAGACGGAATTACCAATCCTCAAACTATCAAGATAAAAGGACATATCAAGAAGAAAAATGTTCAAGAAGTGAAAGATCACATTGAGCATCAAGAAATGAATCGGCCATATCTTGTAAAGAATTGGAAGAAATTACCACTCCTCAAACTCTAAAGATAAAAGGACATATCAAGAAGAAAAAGGTTCAAGCAGTAAAAGATCACATCGAGCATCAACAACAAGTTCTCCAACTTTTAAAGGATAATGCCACTTTGGTGCAGACTCAAAGGAAACAACAAGTAGATCAACATCGCAGTGAAAAACGTTTTGATGTAGGTTATTGGGTATTTTTACAGCTACATCTCAAGCAAGCTATTTATGAGAAGGAAATGTTGGCAATACTACATGCACTTAAGAAATGGTGACCTTACCCAATGGGAAGACACTTCAAGTAAAAATGGATCATGATAGTCTTAAACAATTTTTAGAACAAATATTATCTTTAGAAGAATAGAAAAAATGGGTCACAAATATGTTGGGTTATGAATTTGACATCATCTATAGAAAAGGGAAGCAAAATTTTGTTGCAAATGCACTCTCAAGAAAGGATGAGGATGTCAAAGCATTGTTTTGTTCTATTTATATTATCCTACTAGATTGGTTAAACAAAGCAAGGGATGAATGGAAGAAGGATGAAGAAGTGTGGCCACTCATTCAAAAGCTGCAGAAGATCCCAATTCAAACAATATTGCCAAAACTTGAAGAGGAAGGAAAAATCATATTGGAACCTAGAGAAGTCACAGAAACAAGAACCCGACAGCTATGAAATCGATCAATTTTATAGTATCTCATCAAGTGGAAGATCTTACCCACTGGAGATTCCACATGGGAGGACAAGAATTTTATACAGAAGCATCAAGAACTACTCAAGCATTGAGAACAACACCTTTTGAATTAGAGGGGCATGCTAGGCCCCTATAATACTAGTGTAACCCCTTATTGTTATTAGTACAAACCCCTTATTATATTGTTGTACCCATGTAGTCACCATATTGTTACTATTGTGCCCCATAGAACCCCACTATTGTTATTATTGAGCCCTTACGTTATTATTGTTATGTCGGCTCTGATTATATTATGACCCCTTAGACTCCTATATATAGAAAGGAGGTCTTGTCATTTGTATCATCTAAGAATTGTTCATTTGTGTAATGTAAAGGAGGTTGCCCCCTCGAAGAGGCTTATTTCTAAGGTGTTCATCTATCTTTTCTATCTTTTTGTGAGTTGGTTTCATAATAGTTGCACACTTTGGTCAGCACAGTCTCCAGTATGTTGTTGAATGTCTCTACTGTCCCATTAACTTGTGGGTGGTATGGTGTACTTTTTTGATGATACACCTAGAACTCTTTTGTGAGTGCACTGATGGTTTCATTCAGGAAATGTGTTCTGCGATCACTCATTAAGATTCTCGGACATCCAAATCGTTTCAACACATTTTCGAATAAAAACTTCGCAGCTGTAGCGGTCATGCAGTCTTTGGCCGACTGTGCTTCTGCCCATCGTGTCAGGTACTCTGTCGTGATGATGATGTAGTGCGCACCCGTCTTTCCCTAAGGTTTGATTGGTCCCACAAAGTTGATTTCCCATTTTTTGAATGGCTACAGTGTCATTCATGGATTTAATGGCATCTCCTCCCTTCATGATGGTTTTCCAGTCCTTTGACACATATCGTAGGCCTTATAGTGCACTTTTGAATCCAGGTGTAGGGTTGGCCACCATAACCCTATGCGAATAATCTTATGTACGGTTGCACATCATGCATAGTGTCCTCCTGCAGTGGCCCCATGTGCTTCCATGAGAATCTGACCTCTTTCAGATTTAGGTACAGATTTAGGTACGTATCTTAGTAATATCTCATCATTGTACATTTTCTATAGGTGCCCCGCGATGACGAAAAAATCCTCCACGCGCACCATGAATTCCTTTTTCAGTTGGACTGAGTATTCCTTCAATGTAGTCCCTGTTGTTAGAAAATGGATTATATCTTCGAAGTGTCTGTCCGTGACACGCACTGCAAAGAGCTGTGTATCAGGTAGTTCATCCTCCAAATTCACGGGTTCCTCGCACGTCACAATTCGTGACAAGTGATCTGGTCCTGCGTTCAGGCATCCTGACTTGACTATGACCTCAAAATCATATTCTTGGAATAGTAAGAGCCATTTGCATAAGCGCCCCCCCAACAGAGGCTTACTCATGAGGTATTTCAACACGGAATGGTCAGTATACATCTTGAAATGTCCTTTGAGTAAATAGTGTTAGTAATTTTGGAGCACGTACACCATCGCTAACCCCTCGCACTCGGTGGTGGAATAGTTCTTTTCTGCTTTGGATAATCTCCTACTTACAAATGCGATGAGGTGATCCACGCCCTCCACGCTCTCCCGTGTGAGTACTGCTCCCAACGTAATACAGGACGCATCAACATGTACGTAAAATTCCACATCCCATTTTGGGAAGACCAGGATTAGAGCAGAGGCTAGTTTCCCCTTCAGGTCGTCCAAACTCTTCATGCAATCATCATTCCAGCAATATGTAACATCCTTTTTCAATAGCCTCTCCATTGACACTGTTATTTGGGCAAAACTTTTGTTGAACTTAGTATAGTATCTAGTGTGTCCCAAGGTAGCACGCAGTTGTTTAACACTTTGCGATGCTTCCAGATTGAGAATAACAACAATCTTCGCAGGGTCCACCATTAGTCCTTCTCAACATTTACATTGTAACACTCTAGCGTGTGGCTCACCTATGTCGCCCATTCTGGCTGAAGCACTTCCATGGGATCCTGGGGTATTTTGAAGATAATGACTTTTATTGTGTGTACTGCATCGTCAACAGTATCCCACCAATGATCTTCAAACATGAAATTTAACAAAAATCCCTTGCGTAAGACATCCCATTTGCTCGTACCATGGTAGAGCTCCATCTTAGTGTACCAATTCATGGGTATGACATCTAGGGTATGATAGAATAAATGTACCCATTTAGGATGTGGCTCTTCACCGTAGACCTTGGTCCATTTCACGAGGTGTGTACGTGGATAATCTTGTCTGTCATATTTGTCTACTAGCCATATCTGCAGTTTCCCAAATTGTAGGCACATAATCCTTCTGCATCCACACCAGTCCTCAAAACTTCTCTGATGTGTACCCCACCACCTTGTGGGCATCGCGCGCAGCGCCCATTCTAGAGCATCGAACCGCTGTTGTTCTGGTACTACACTTTCAAATTTGTTCAGGAATTCATCTACCGTTGTCAACGCGTCATACATAGGTAGGTCCCTTAACTCCGTTGTCACACAGTGCAGTGATCTAAACATCATGTTGTAGTTAAGAATTGTTACTTCGTGCAGCCGATTCTGCTAGCACTCTATTTCTTCGTCTGAATCCGAAGTGTAGGAGTTTCCGTGCTCCCACGAAATCATACCATATGTAGTCGAGTTCACCAAATCATTTTCTCATGTGGTTATCTTGAAGATACAATCGATATCATCATCACTATCATCGTCGTGAATCGGTTCAGTGTATCGCGCTCCTTTTTCTGGATCTAGCGGTACTAATACTGTTGGGTGTAGCAATTACACTTAAGTAAACTCCTCAACACTTAAATTGTCAACCTAGGGGATTCATAAACTTAGAGATGAAGCACATGCAATGCCAGAGATGGTATGAATATTTCTAATATCAATTCCTACTTTCTTTAGAGGAAAGATTGCATAATCAAACTATAAAGAGAAAAAGGTAACTTGAACCATCAAAATAATCTGAGACTGGAACAAGGGAAAATGTACTTGCAAAAGAGATTTAGAAATAAAGGGTAATTACTCTAGCTAACTATTGATTATATACTGAGTGTGTGTTTTCTTTAGCAAAGACACATTAGTAGTCTTCTACAGATGGGCCCTTCAAATCCTGCTTATGTAAAGATTTCCTTCTTGCAAGAATCTTTCTTGCACTAGTGCAGTCTTCTTCCACTAGTGCAGGAACAGAGATTTATGCAGAGGGTGTAAAACGATGTCTGTACTAAAAGTGTTTTTCTTTGTGCAAGGTCTTGAACTTTCTCAAGTCCGAAGCACTCATATCCAGTAACAAGAAACTGGTTCTTGTACTAGATCAGAGCTTCTTACACTTTAACATTTAATTCTTGAAATCAGTGCCTAATTACTGCAAGTGTTATGAAACCAAATTGCATACCAAAAAGATGAATGTTTCTGAATTTACTAAAGTGCAGAAATAGAGAAACAATCCTTATCATTTATCTTGTTACGAAATATTAATGAAATCAAGAAAGCTTTTAGATTATAACTAAAAAGGCTTGCTGCATCACATAATCTTGCACTGGTGCAGGTTCAGTTCTTTTGCTTAAACGAGGTGAGAAACCAAATGAAACAGACTTGCAGAAAGTGAATAGCACACCAACGTGCACTGGTGTAGGTAATTTCTCATGCTTGGACCACATGGGGAAAATAAAAAAAAACGTGCAGAAAGTGAATAGCACACCAACGTGCACTGATGCATGTAATTTCTCTTGCTTGGACCAGGTGAGGAAAACCAAACAAAATGTGCAAAAAGTGAATAGCACACCAACATGCACTGGTGCAGGTAATTTCTCCTGCTTAGACTAGGTGGGGAAAACCAATCCAAAATCAGATGCAGGGAAAGGAAATTTAACTACTTCAAGCTGCAAATCTGCTTTCACTCAAACAGGAATTCAAATGCTGTAAATTAAATCACACTTGGCAGTATAAAACACAAATTACAAGAACAAAAAATAGGGAGAACGTGCTGGGTTGGCTGGGACCTAGCCAACTAGCGCATTTCCCTTTTAAATGGAAATGCTACTCAGTACTATATCAATTCATCAACTATTAAACATAAAAATAAGATTCACAAAATGTAACGCAGAGCTCCCTTTCTTATTAAATCATAAAGGCAAATACATGCTTGATTACATATCCAACCCATATTTGGGCGATAACAAAATACAGGTCTGTTACTACCTTCCTGGTTCTATCTCTATTATATATAACTCTATCAACCATTTACCATTTCGTCCTATTTACACTTCTCGTTATATAGGTCCTTGGCCGAACGCCAAAAGGATCATTTAACTCATTACATAACCGATTAAAGAATTTAGATTGTTCAACTAATTGCATGACTGATTGCAAATCATTCAACTAATTACATAACCGATTGCAGAATTAAACTTTAGGCCTACAAAATTAGGCATTTTAACAGAACATGCCATAGCAATCTCCAGTTGTTCGTTTCTCATAAATCTGATCTCAACTACCTCTAGATTGCCTTATTGTCGTAACTGGAGCTCAGCTACCTTCAGATCTAACCTGCTATCATGGCTAAAGCAGCACAAAATTGGGCGGCGATCAAGGAGATCTAGATCTACTTGTTATAGACATTTTTGTGCCTCGCGTCAAGGAGCATGGAATGTCAATAATTACAGGGATCCTCAGTCCCTAAATATGTTGTTCTTACCCCTAAAAGAACAAGGTCATCAAACAACAGCACTTCCAATCAGTTCTCCACCTGAAAACACTTCAAAACAGGCTTATTTTGGATCATGTCAGCTGCTTAACTGAGCATCTGCGCTGTATTGCAACTGTCCCACTCTGTACCTGCGCTGGAAGTCAAAAACAATGAAGGCTACCTGCGCTGGGCGAGATTGGCCAAGTGGCACAGTCATCCTGCAAGGTGTCAATTTCCCAGGAAGCTTCCAAAATGACACTTGGTTCATGAGATTCGCCCTGTGATGAGTAAGAGGTACTTGATCACCATGTGTAAGCAAGGACCTCCAAGTGGACACACGAACTGAAGATTAACTGAAGATGGAGAGGACACTAGTCAGCTATATGCCAGCCTCCAGCTGACTCATCCTTTCCTCTTCCCTCCTATATATAGAGCTCTTCTATGAGGTCTAGGGAGGCTGGAATTTTGTATAAGCAAGGAGGTGCTGTTGGTATACCGTCAGGATTATTGGGTGATTGTTTTACTAGAGGTGAAGAGGAGAGTTCTTGCTGCCGAGGAAGTGCTGCTGGATTGGATCCAACATCATTGGTTGTAACTTCCTCTGGAACCCTGTTACTTTCTATCAATAAAGTTTGCATGTTCTCCTATATACTTGTTTTACATAGATGCTTTGTGTTTACATGTATATTTGATGCACCCTAATCCATGCTTCAGTTATGAGTACATGTATCTTGTAGTTCGCTCTCTTGTTTTGTGCAGGATCTGTATGTAGCTGGATCGGCTAGGAGAGCAAAGAGCTGGGAGCAGGATACAAAGAGAGAAGGACAAGGATCGACTAAGCGCAAGACACCAGGTTGGTTGACCTTCTTACTATTCTCTCTGTACTTTCATAAAGTGGAACATCAAAACTTTATCATTCAGTTGTTGCTAAAGACTGTCACCTTTAGAAGGGTTAGTGTCATCCGCATCGGATACTTTTCCCCACAACACTACTACAAGGATTCGCGGTGCTGGCACTGGTGCGAGATCCACTCCTGCACTAAGATCAGCGGTCATGTAAGCATTTAACTACCGAATAGCATTAGAGGTATCGATAAGTTACGAAAGTAATTATAAGCAATAAATCATGTAATAAATAATTAATAAATGCTAAGTTAAGTTAAAAAATGTAAAGTATAAAGTTAATGCAAAATGTGTCATCATTCTTGCACTAGTGCAAGATGAGGGTGTGTAATATAGGTAAAACAAGGGTATTTAGGAAGGGAAAAATGGTAAAAAAGGGAGCAAATTAGGGGACTAACATCCTCCCATCCCTAAACTATTGTGTGTCCTCACACAACTTCTTTACCTCTGCAAAATGCTCCAAAACTTTAAGTACTCCAACTCAATCCTGCTCTAGCATGTTGTCCTCAGGCTGCACTGTTTCAACCTTCTTCTTTCTAATGCTCCTTAACTTCTTTGTCACCTTTTTCAATCGCTTGAAACATCGTGCAACTCGATATTTCCAAACTTTGACCTCGCTTTTCTTTTTCTGGAGCTCTGCCTTTAACTCTCCTCTACTCTGTTCTTTCTCCTCCTACGCTTCGGCTACAAGTTGCTCCAAGTTCTGCACTTGAAGCTCCAACTCAGCTACCCGAGCAGCAGGAGTCACCAATTCTTTTCCTCCTTCTATTTTAGTAGGGGTTGTAACTTCCTTAGTGACTTTCATATCTGCCATGGTCACATCAAGGAACTCTTCTCCCTCTGGTCCCTCTTTTTTTTTCTCTTCCTCCTCTGGTTCTTCTTCCTCCGATTCTTATTCTTCTATGGGTTTTGTCTCTTTTTTTCGGGTTCTACCTTTTCTTCTTCGGAGGTATTTTTTTCTCTAGTTCTTCTTCTTCTATTTCTTCATCATCTTGTTCCTCTCCTCCTATCTCTTCTTCTAGTTCCTCTTCATCCAGTTCTTCTTCTCCTCCATCTTCTTTTTCTTCAGCTCCTTCTTCTGTTGGTTCTGCCTCTTCCTTTTCAGGTTCTTCCGCCTCTTCTTCTTCTGTAGATTCTTCTCCTCCTACATCTTCTTCTTCTTTTTATTTTTCTTTTGTTTCTGGTTCTTTCTCTCGCATTGGTGCTTCTTCCTGTACTAGTTCAGGAGGGGATTCCACACCCTGTGGGAGTTGTGTTTCTTTTCCTGCATCAGAGAATTTACTCTTCTTCTAGGGCCTTTTGATAAAATCAACTAGTAGAGTATCGTCCTTGACCTCTGCAATCTTTACCGTGTCTGCAAGGACCGACAGGTTGTCATGCTTAGGGGCCTGTGCCTGTGGTGATGGTGTAGTAGGGGTTTCTTCAGTGGGTGCACTAGCTGTCTCCTTAGTTGAAGATGAGGCCTTCTCTTCTGTCGATTTTTCCGACCGCTTCCTTTTCACACTAGTGCGAGAAGGACTTCCATTTTCATTTTTTCTTGGGCCCTTGCTTGTACTGGCAGAGTCCTTTATCTCTTCTCCAACAACTGTCTCTTTGTGCAGCTGTTTTAACAGTGCTTCCCATGTCATTCCTTTCTTCTCCAGCTGCTTCAGGACCAAGATTTTGATCAAGCCGTGATGGTATAACCTTGTATCGACCTGGTCTGCCCTTCCATCCTGTACGCTTTTAGCCATTTTCTCTAGGATTTTAAGCAGAAAGTAGGGGAAGTTCATCCTCCATCGGATGCATCGGCCTGCTTCAAAATGTTGGATCATTCTAAAATGATACATCAAGGTGCGGGTGTATCTTCCCTCGCAGGTCACAAACTTTTGCAAAATAAAGAGGAGGTCATGCCACTATCCCAACAGGGATTTACGCAGAACTCCTAATTTCCAGTCCACCTCTATCTTTTTTCAACAACGAAACACTACCAGTGTTTACTTTCCAGATTTTGATTTTTGAGCCATTGTTCTCCCATGTTGTCCAAGCTCGTTGCTGCTGCTATGAATTCCTCTGTAATTTTGAATTTAAGAGGCCCAATTTTCACTTGGCCATTTTTTAAACTTCTTGCAAACTGTAGGGTGACTTCTTTGTCATACCAATCAAACTTTTGCAGGAACTGTAGGAAACCCAAGTCTTGCAATAGTGCAAGACTATTGAGATACTCAACAGTCTACTCAATTTTGCTGAGAGACAGGGGTTCATTCCGGATAGGCGGCCTTGCTGCTAGCAACTATGAACAGTCGAGCTCTAAGACTTTGCATGAAATATCGAAGAAATCAGCCTTCATAAATAGAAATATAACTGTTCATCCATGCTTAACATCGTATCATTGGTTCATCTGCCATATATACACAACATCTTGGAGGTCTTGTCGAATTGGTACTCGCAGCGGCGGTTTAACTGTCAGCTGAAGTCATAATTAAGTGTGAATGGATGTTTAGGATTATGGTGGAGTGGGGTAATCGTGAGTGAAGTATGTTTAAGATTATGGTGGAGCGGGGTAATTACGTGCAAGAAACGATTAACACTTTTCCGCATTTCTTCATAATTTAAAAATGAAATTTAGCATTCATTAAAAAAATCATGATTTCTACTTAGAAAAACTTTGTACTTTTAATTAATTTCCTCCTAATTAATATGATAGCATAAATACTTGTTGGTGAAATGAAAAGACTTCATATAAATTTCCATAATGACCACTTTCTTATGCCATATGATATAAAAATAACTTGTACTATGATGCTGACGAGGTGCATGCTTGTACTGATCTTGCACTGCTCAAAATCATATTGTTATGCTAGTACTTTTCTACTTATCATATCACATAAGACAACATGCTTGCACAGTGCAAGCATAATATTTAAAACAGAGAATTTAAGTATAGGCTAGATTTTCACGTGATTTCCTCAACTTATACTGTAAATTTTCTTCGCCCTTCCTTGATGCTTTAGAGCATATCCTTTTTCTCTTCATGTGAAAGATCCTGCGATAAATTCACGAGGAAGTAAAGAAGTGGGAAAGGGGAATTTTTAGAATGTGAAGGAATTCTGTTACAGGGATTCTAGGAAAGTACCAAAACAGGGAATAAATAGAAGTGGGATAAGGAAAAAAATTTAGGGGTAAAGTGGGATTTCTTCGAAGTGGACAGGGTAAATTTTAGAAGAATGTGGGAAGGTTAATATTCTGGGACCAAAGAATAAAACTGAGGGAATATTATGAAAGTGGAATATGAAGAAAGGCTCAAAATTTTCTGGAAGGTCTGCCTGCACTGGTGCAAGAAAGATAACTGCAACGGAAATTAAGCATTACTTGAATAAAAAATATCCATGATAATTACCCCAACTGTATAAAGGTTGGTTCTGTTGAACCTGCTTCTACTTGGTGGTAGTTAGCATATCTAAAGATCAAGCAACATTTTCTTTTTATTAGAAATTTTTGAACTTCCTACCAGAAAGCTAGTTTTCAGGTTGATCATTTTGCAATCATGTCAACAAATTGATTTTCATAAGTACAGGAAAATAATTTTTTTGTTTACTTTTTTTTTTTTTTAAAGATGAAGAATTCATGTTTTCAAAAGGTTGATATTACCATTCTCCACTACAGTCCCAAATTGTTGTTGAACTTTTTGTGTAAAATCTTTCCTGGTAAGTGGCTGAAAGTACTTCTTTAACCTGTGTCCATTTACCAAGAATACTGAATTCTGTCCATCAATAGTTTTAACTTCTACTGCTCCATTTTCAAATACTTGGATCACTTCATAAGGTCCCATCCAACGTGTATGGAAATTCCCCTGAAAAATTTTAAATCTAGAATCATAAAGGAGCACCCAATCACCTAGTTGGAATTGCTTTTTCTAAATAAACTTGTCATGCCACCTTTTACGTTTCTACTGAATTAGTATGTTCTACTGAACAGCATCCCTTTGAAACTCATCTAACTCATTTAATTGGAGAAGACATTGTTGTTGTGCCTCAGAGAGATCTAGTCCTAATTGAACTGCAGTCCTGAAAGTTTTGATCTGGAATTCAATTGGTAACAGAACCTGTTTGCCATATACCAGCTCATATGGTGTATGTCCCGTGCTATTTCTCCAAGCGGTTTTGTGTGCCCACAAAGCTTCTGGTAATCTTTCAGCCCAGTATTTACGATGCATATTGACTGTCTTTGTAAGAATGGACTCGTTCACTTTGTTTGTAGATTCCACCTGGCCGTTTGCTTGCGGGTGATACGGCATGGATTTCCTGTGCCAAATCTTGTATTGCTCCATCACACCCTGTACCATATTAGAAATAAACTACGGATCATTATCAGAAACAATTTCTCTAGGCACACCAAATCTAGTGAAGATTTCAGTAAAAACAAAATTAACAACAACTTTTTCTGTAGCAAAAGAAACAGCTTTAGTTTCTACCCATTTTGTAACAAAATTTGTGCAAACTAAAATATGCTTTTTACTTAATGATGTTGGATTTATTGACCCTATAAAATCAATAGCCCATTTTTCAAATGGCTCAATCATAACTTGAGGGAATAAAGGCATTTCATTGGTTTGATTAGGCTGGCCCATTCGCTGACAGCTATCACAATGCTTAACATACTGTCTGGCATCCTTAAACAAGGAAGGCCAAAAGTAACCAGCGTGCAATACTTTATATACAGTCCGCTTATCAGCAAAGTGGCCTCAACAAGGTTCATCATGAGCATATTTCAATATGTCAAACACTTCCTCCTCTCTTACACACCTATGGATAATCAGATATGGGCCTATGTAAAAGAGATCTCCTTGAATCCAGGAGTATGCAACACTTTTTTGAATAATATTCCTCTTTTCAAGAGTGGACAAGTGGGATGGTGTTTTCCCAGTTACCAAATAATTAGCAATGTCAGCAAACCATGGAGAAACTGTTGACATAGCAAAAGGATGTTCATTTGGAAAATCATCATTAACAGGAGTTGTTTCACCAGGATTATCTAATCTAGAAAGAAAATCGGCTACAAAATTAGATTTTCCTGGTCTATCAACAATAGTAATATTAAATTCCTGCAACAATAGTAACCACCTAGTCACTCTACCACTAGTTAATGGTTTGTTCATCAAATATTTAATCGCGGAATGATCAGTATGTACAAATACTTCATATCCTGTAATATAGTGCCTGAACTTATTAATTGCAAAAATTACAGCTAAAAACTCTTTCTCTATAATTGTATAACTTAATTTAGTAGAAGACAAATTCTTACTAATATAATATGTAGCACAGGATTGCTTATTTTCCTCTTGTCCTAAAGCTACACCAATAGACAATCTAAAGCATTAGAGGAAATATGAAAAGGCAGAGACCAGTTAGGACCTCTCAGAACTGGTGCCTGTATTAACTTTTCCTTCAATGTTTCAAAATACTGTTGGCAAGTTGTAGTAAAAGAAAATTCACTATCCTTAGCTAGAAGTTGGAAAGAGAAGCAGTTATCTTAGAAAAATTTTCATTGAATCTTCTATAGTAACCAACATGTCCTAAAAAATCTCTTACTTCCCTTTGAGTTTTGGGTGCAGGAAGATGCATAATGATTTCAATCTTTGCTGGATCAACATGGATACCTTTACTAGAAATCAAATGGCCAAGTACCACCCCCGCTTTGTACATTAATCTGCATTTCTGTTCACTCAAAGCGAGATGGGCTTCCTCACAACGAAGAAGTGCTCTTTCCAAGTTTTCAAGAGCTTCCTGAAAAGAATCACCAAACACAGAAAAGTCATCCATATAAATTTCCACAAATTCTAGATCAGCAAAAAGGGAAGCACTCTATGAGAAAATGTACCCCATGGACATGTAAAAGTAGTTTTGTCATGATCTTCGAGTGCAATCTATATCTAGTTAAAGCCACTGAAGCGATCCAAAAAGGAAAAGTATTCATTTCCTGCAAGGGTATCAAGCACCTAGTCAATGAATGGAAGAGGGAAATAATCTTTGAGAGTGGCTTTGTTTAATTCTTGATAGTCAATACAAATACGCCATCTTCCATCTTTCTTAGGTACTAGTACTAATGGAGAGACCCACTGACTGTTAGAAATAGGATATATAAAATCGACATCCAAGAGTTTCTGTACTTCTTCCTTCACAATATCTCTTAGAGCTAGATTCATTCACCTTTGGGGTTGTTGGACAGGTCAGGCTCCTTCCTGAATATAGATATGATGTGTGCAAGTTTCAGGAGGGATACCCTTCATATCTTCATAGCCCCATGCAAAGGCACTAATATGGTTTCGCAACAAATTCTCAAGTTGCTCTCGCTGAGATGAGTCCAAATCTGAACTAATATACAAGGATTTACCAGGGCTAATCTCAACAAGAGTAGTATCAGGATCAGGAGTACTAAAGGGAGTGGTCAAATACAGCGGTATAGAATAATGGGAATCATGATTTTCTTGAAAATCTAGGCTAAAAATTTGTCTTAATGGCTCAAAATTAGGCATAGTGTCTAGATTATTTAGGAAATCTTGAATCTCATATTCTTGTGAAGACCTAGTATAATGATGGATAAGGGAGATGGGCTGAGTCTCGTCATCACTACTTTGATCCAACCATAAAGTATCTCGAAGGTCCTGAATGGATCTGGCAGGGGATATAAGGTAACTTTCTTCCTAGAGTCGCCATGTGAAATACACATATCACTAGAATGACATCCAATATATGCATCAGTGGTAGCAAGCCATGGTTGACCCAAGATCAAGGGATGTCCTCCTACTGGGTTCTTTGGCTGAAGCACAATGAAATCAGCAGGATATTCCCAAGAATCTAATGAGATGATCACATCATCCAATACTCCTTCTGGCTTAATTTTAGATCTATCTGCTAATTCAACAATAGTGGGAGTAGGGTGAACATGAGATAACCGAAGTTGATCCATGGTTTGTTTAGTCATGACATTAATGGATGCCCCCGGGTCTATAAGAACATTAGAGATAAGGACATTACCAATATGAACTAAGACAATAGGGTTTCCAGGATCAGTATATTTTTCCATAGATACACTCCTGTCATCAACTCTGCTGCCCTACCAATAAATTGAATGGTTTGGGGTTCCAATTTCTTCCTCTCGGGTTTCTTGAGACAGAGTTCCTTAATAATATTGGTAAAAATGGGGATCTCTTTGATGGCTTGAAGCAAAGGTATATTAATGAAAATATTCTAAAGCTATAATGCCAAACTAGTCTCAGAAATAGGCTCACTTCTTTCCATCACTAGCCTCTCTAGGAAGGGAGGCTGGTTGGAAGAAGGTAGCAAGGATCTAGAGGGTAAGGACTACTTGGTGACTCCTTTCGGAGAGTGGTTAGGAGTTTCCTCTTCTTCTTTCTCTTCAACAATCACTTTGGGTTGGTTCTGATTTTCTAATGCTACAGTCCTTCCCGATCTTAACTGAATATCATGAACCCCAACTGGAATAGATAGGTACTCAAATGGTAAAGGTGGGTTTGTTACATAAATCATTTGCACTACTTTGTTATTGTTAGGATTGGGCATAGGTTGAGCAGGAAATTGAGGAGGTCGAAAGGGTGGAGGTAAAGGCAATGGTGGAGTAGACTGACTCAGAAGTTGAGGCATTGAATTTTGTGTATGAGGATATGACTACATAGGTGGCTGGTAGGAATATGGAGCATGAGTTGGCCCTTTCCAACCTTGCTGCCATGGTTGAGAAGGTTGTCCAAGCTAATATTGATTTGCATACTGCCACTATTGATTAGTGTTAGGATAAGAATATGCATGTGAATTATAACCAAAATAGTGTGGAGAAAATTCAGGAGCCATACCTGCACCTACCTGAGGCCAATTTCTTCTTGCTCCCATAACATTCAAGTATTCAGCTTTAGGCTGTCCCCTGTAAATATAGCTTTAAGTCCTGGTATAGAGGGACATTTTTATGTGATATGGTCTTCTGCACAAATAACACACTTATTAGTTTCTTTTAAATTAAGAGGACACTCTTTAGGAGGATGCTTGTCTCTACATTTAGGACAGAAAATACATAGTGACTCTTGTTCCTTTATAAGTTTTTGCTGAAATTTTAAAGAGTCCAACTGTTTAGAAACAACATTCATTATATCAATTTTCATGTTTTCCATTCTATTTTCTAGTCCAATAATCATAGCATTAGTCAATTCAGTTTTTCTATTTCTATTTCGAGTTCCTCTACCAGATCTATACTGATTCCTTGAAAATTTCCTACATAATTCACAAATTTGATCAAACGTTTGCTGAGAAATATCACCTTTTCCTAGCAGATTTTGATTATTTCTAGCATTATCAGTAAGTCCTCTTAAGAACAAGGTTCTAATAGTGCTAGAATCAAGCTTGTGTCTCGACCTTTGTAAAATATACAAAAACATTTCTAAGTAATCTTCAAGAGTTTCATCATCATCCTGTATGATTGCAAAAATCTCATCCTGCATGTCCTGAGTCTTGCAATATTCCTGATATTTAGACAAAAACACTTTCTTCCTATGATCCCAAGAGGTTATAGAGTTTCCTCTTAGCCCCGTGAACTAGCGTAAAGATGAGTCCTTGAGAGTAGCAGGAAATAATCTTAACTTCTGAGCGTTAGTTGAATAATCATAACTTCTACACAGAATATCAAACTCGAATAGAAAAGAGTCAGGGTCTTCATGAACTTTACCATGGAAATGGGGGAGAGATGATGGTGGAATATTCTTCATTTACGCCACAGTAGCAGGATCCACAATTGGAAACAGAAAAGTGGATTGTTCTCCACTTACCTGGTTTTCACCAGACCCTTCCACATAATATTCATGATCTGCCATTGTTTCTCTCTTACTCTCAACAGGCTGAACCACACCTGAGTTGTTGTCACCAGAATCTAGGTGGATTGTTCTTACGTGATGGGTTTGAATTGGATTTGGCTTCTTGCTCATAGAAGGAGACCCAATATGATAATTGTTTTCAGAATTCTTTTGGCCCTTAGTGGGCTTTGAACCCTTACCTTTCCTAGGCATTCATTTCAGAAAAAGAAAGAAAGACAACAAGTACTTTCTAATAAAAAACGTTGTCAGAAATAAATTAACACCAGTAAAATTCTATTATGAAACCAACTCACAAAAAGATAGAAAAGAGAGATCCACGCCTTAGAATTCATCCTCTTCGATGGGGAAACCTCCTTTACATTACATAAATGAGAAATTCTTGGATGATTCCAATGACAAAACCTCCTTTCTATATATAGGAGTCTAAGGAGTCACAATATAACCCAGCCGACCTAACAATAATAATATAAAGCCACAAAAATAACAATAGAGGGATTCTATGGGGCACAGTAATAACAATACGGGGACAATAGGGGCATAACAATATTAATAAGGGATACAAATACAATAGTAATGGGGTAATCACTAGTATTATAGGGACCCAACATGCCCCTCTCCTTCAAAAAAGTGTTGTCCTCAATGCTTTAGTAGTTTTTGATGCTTCTGTATAAAATTCTCATCCTCCCATGTGGAATCTTCAACGGATAAGTTCTTTCAATTGATAAGATACTCCGAAATTGATCGATTTCATAACTGTCGAGTTCTTGTTTCTGTGACTACTTCTAGTTCCAATATAATTTTTCCTTCCTCGTCAAGTTCTGGAAATATTGTTTGAACTGGGAGCTTGTCACCTATAACCTTCTTTAAACATGAAACATGGAAAACTAGGTGCAATCGAGAAGCTACAGGAAGCTCCAATTTGTATGCCATAGTACCAATATTTTGCAACACCTTGTACGTACCATAATACTTTGGTGATAATTTATTATCCTTCTTAGCTTGCTTGAGGGACATTTTCTTATGGTTGTAGCCATAGGAATACCCAATCACCTATATCAAAACTTCTTTCGTTGCGATGTTGATTTGCCTGTTGCTTCATTCTATTCTTTGCCAACATGAGGTTATCCTTTAAGAGTTGGAGGACATGTTGTTGATGTTCGATGTGATGTTCCACTGCTTGAACCTTATAATTTTCTCTTAAATATGATGTGATGGATGGTGGCTGATATCCATAAAATGCCATAAATGGGTTCATTTTTGTTGTTGTATGGAAGGAAGTGTTATACCACCATTCAGCCAGAGGCAACCATTTGACCCATTGTGTCTGTTTATTAGATACAAAGCAGCGAAGATATCCTTCCAAACATTTGTTTACTATCTCAGTTTTCCCTTCATATTGAGGATGATAAGATGAGCTATGAGCTAACTGAGTACCAAGACAAGAAAATAATTCTATCCAAAAATTTCCTATCAAAGTGGGATCTCTGTCACTTACAATAATCTTTGGGTTTCCATGTAGCTTTTGAATTGTTTCCATAAATGCAGTAGAAACTGTACTGGATTTAAATGGATGTGGTAATGCACAAAAGTGTGCATACTTGGTAAGTCTCTCAACTACCACCATGATGACACTCTTTCCCTCAGACTTGGGTAAACCTGCGATAAAATACATTGAAACCTCCTCCCAATGTTGGCTTGGAATGGATAAAGGTTGTAATAGACCCAATGTCTTAATTGTTTCAACTTTATTTTGTTGGCAAACCAAACATTCCACCACAAACTTTTGAATATGTGATTTAAGGCCCTCCCAAAAAAATTCCCTCTTAACCCTGTGGTAATTTTTTTAAAATCCTGAGTGCCCTCCTAAGGGAGAAGTGTGCAATTCCATAAGAATCTTTTGTCTTAGCTGGGAATTCTTAAAGAGGTATAAGCGATCTTTGTACCATAAAGAATCATTTTGCCAGCTAAATGTATCAGACGTACTAGAGTCTTGTTGTAACTTTCGAATAAGTGCCCACACTTCTTCATCATTCTTCCATTCCTCCCTTTCTTGATTTATCCAATCTGGTTGGATAATAAAATGGCGCACAACAATGCTTCCACATCCTCATCCTTTCTTGAGAGTGCATCTGCCACCACATTTTGCTTCCCTTTTTCGTAGATGATTTCAAAGTCATAACCCAACATCTTTGTGACCCACTTTTGTTGCTCTTCAGAGGGTTGTTAACGGGAAAAGTGTATACTCAGAATGCCCCTATCCCACTAAGGTGTGACAGTACCTTAGAAACAAACAAGGAAAACTACTTTCGTATTCTTCTTTATGAACTATAAACGAAGAGGAATAGGATGAACGAACCTGTGTCTTGCGCTAGTCCTTTGATCCAATCTCTCTCCTCTTTGACAACTTCCAGCTACCTGCTCCCTTGCTTGCCCAGCTTCACCAAGTTCCTGCAAGATCACAGAAGAGGAAAACTACACAAATACATGGATTTACATTCATAAATAGCTTAGGATCAGATTTAAGCTAAACATGCAAATATAACAAAACATCATTGGTACACAAGCATGTAGGAGAAACTCAAATAGTTTTATTGATATAACAAGAAGGTCCAGGAGGAGTTACAACCGATGATTCCTGATCCAG
The DNA here is from genome assembly GCA_031772625.1 of Pinus tabuliformis. Classification (NCBI taxonomy): domain Eukaryota; kingdom Viridiplantae; phylum Streptophyta; class Pinopsida; order Pinales; family Pinaceae; genus Pinus; species Pinus tabuliformis. The sequence continues at coordinate 711,612,978 of CM062804.1, forward strand.
CATCAACCCCCCAGCAAAGGAATCCCCTCTTCATCTCCAACAAAGCATAAATCACCCAATACACTGATCTCTATCTCAAAACCAACAACAATTCTCTGCAATGTACAAAATTCCAACCTTTGGATCTCTGGGATGAGGGATCCATATATAGATGTATGCAAAGAGGATGAGTCAGCTTATGATTTGACTAGTGGCTTCTCTCTGTCAGTTCTTGCTTCCACTTGGAGACTGAGAGCCTCTTACTCATCCTTGGTCGAACTCAGTGAGGTAAGTGTCATTGGGGAAGATTCTGGAAGCTTCCATTGTCTGTCCACCTCGCGGAATGACACTGCCATTTGTCATTTCCCGCTCAGCGCACCCTCATAGTGTATTTAGGTGCGTTGCAACGCACCTATCTAGTGTACTGGGGTGCTATGCAACGCAGCTAGCTAGTGGAGCAGCTGAAATGATCCTGATTTGACTGATTCTGAGCAGTTTCTGGTGGAGAACTTCTAGGAGAAGATGTAATTGGTTGACCTTGTTCCTCAGGGGTAGGAACAACACTTTTAGGGACTTAGGATCCCTTGGTTTATGGACATTTCATGCTTAGAGCTGCAAGGCACAAAAATGTCTATAACAGTTGCCCCCTAAAGTATGAGGCTGTTTATCGGGTGAAATGCTTTATTAGGAGGATCCGAAGTTCTTTCAATGCTGGGAGGAGACCTGTAATAAGATACAATACAATACATTATCTTCATATTGTTTTCATGATCTAGCTAAGGCGGGCATTCCCATGCTCAGCTTTATAAATTCATTTTTATGTACACACGACAGACAATCGTCTGATGGTAGACTGATGATTCTGATGAAGTCATCATCCTTTTGGTAGGATGATTATCTGTGCTGCAATGCTGTACATGTCAATGTTTTTATTTTTTCCTGAATATATATCGTAGCCCGGATGGATGAAACTAGATCCGGGGTCTTCAATCTCGTCTGATCTTCACTCGAAGTACAAGTCGATCCATGTGAGAAATGTTTTGAAGTCGAACATGGAAAGACATCGCTGATTACCAGTCGATGATGTAAACTGTTAACAAGCGCAAGAGGAATCACCGATAATGATGATGACCCTCAAGGCACTGCAGTACAATTCACGTGGTGTGAATAAAGGACTTGGCGTCGAACACCACGCAAAATATTTTGGTCGAAGGTCATTGATGTATACCTGTCGCCGGAAGTGAGAAACTTGCCATTGAGGCATGCAAGCTTCAAAGTACTGAATGGGGTGTTCCTAGATCAACTTCTTAGATAATGAGTTGATGTCAACAAGAAGCGATCCGTCAAAGGAGGGCCTTGATGAATCCCACATCAATGACACGGAACGGAGCAAATGATTTTGATGGAGGTGAAAACGATCTGATGATATATGGTTCGGGATGGCGGTCATGAAGGAATGAAGTATAATGTATGGTAGTGGATGGGACATGGGTGACTTCTCTGGATGACTTCTCTTGAACATGTCGGCGACACTTATGTGACGGATTGGTAGCATTTACCCCAAATGTGGATGGTATGGCGTGACCATGGTGATGTGACCGGTGAATGAAACAACCCAACCCAACTCAGGCATGGAGTGGAAGTGTCATGTTCAAGAGCGACTTGCTACCAATAAAGATTCTTTGAGTTTCTTCCCAATTTTTTCCCAGTCATTGCTGACCAGTACCTCTTTATTTTTGTCAAGCTTGAGGAGGATAACATATGCTTGTTCTATAATTTTCCCTTCGGGCAAACCCATCGCTATGTTTTAACGAGCCTAGCGATAGTGAAACTCGTTCTCGTCTAAAGACAAGTTTGTCGCTATTAATATTTTTAACGAGTTTAACGACAAAGATAACTCGATCCTTTTCATTTTTAGAGAGTCTGGAAAGGTACGTAAAGGTAACTCCAAAATTCCTTTTTCGTCATCTAATCCCATAAGTCCGAAAAAGTATAAAACAATACAGAAGGGATGAATTTTCGATAGTTTTAACGAGCCGAACAAAACAAGCGCTCGATCTTTTTGTGCAATAATCCCTCAGGTCCAAAAAGATTAAAATCTAGAGGAGGGATAGCACTTCATGTCGCTTTAACGAGCTGGAAGGCCAAAACTCGGCAATCTTTTCATATTTTACGAGTCAGTTGAAAAGAGCTTAAAGAAGACTCGTCTTTTGAGGAACGAGTGATAAAATGGGTAGCAGCTGATTCCAGGTAATGGTTGGAATTTCCCAATCACTGCAGTGTCACAAGGATGGCTAGTGAAATCACTCTTCGCAGCTGTTCCTCAAAATGGGTAAACAATCAAATGGAGGTGAATGATCGGCCAATGAAAAGTGGAGGTGACGGTGCAAACACGACCAAGGCTTTAATGGCTGAAATCTTCATTCACGGTGGTTATTTACCGGGGAATAGTTCATTTTTTAATGAGCTCAAATGCGGGTGGAAACACTTTCTCATGTCTTATGTTTATTTTTTAACGAGCTTGAACTATGCGCTAAAACTGCTCGAGGCGGGTTTATTTTTTAACGAGCTTGAACCCTGCGGTAACACTGCTCATGGCGGGTTTATTTTTTAACGAGCTTGAACCCTATAGTAACACTGCTCGTGATAAGTTTGCATGCCCCCAGCATAATAACACAAACCAAGATTTATTTTTTAACGAGCTTGAACCCTACAGTAACACTGCTCGTGATAAGTTTGCATGCCCCCAGTATAATAACGCAAATCAAGGTGCATGCCCCCCAAGCTTCATTGCATTCAACTTGGTGGTTGGAATGAAGGTTTACTTTGAGAAAGGGGATTTGTTTCATTTTTTAATGAGGTTGACACAGTAAAAGAACCATCCTCAAGACTCTTTGTTTCATTTTTTAACGAGGTTGACACGAGATAAGAACCGTCCTCGGAGTCCAAATCCATTAGATATAGAAGGTTTCATATTCCACTGTGGCCACTTCCGCCAGATTACTCGGAGGCGGTAGGGAAAAAGTACCCATTAAGGTAGGGTCTTTTAGGAGACCTACTCCGATATTTTGGAGCGAATGATTGCCTCCATGGATCATTGGAATGCTTCCAGTAACTTGAGAACCATTGGGGAGGAAGTTTTGCTGATCGACGATTGTAATCCCTCCTTGAAAGGGAAATGCAATCTTTCTGAAATAGGTCGACACAACAGCTGCCATGGCATATATCCATGGTCTTCCTAGTAGGATGTTGTAATCAAGATTGCCATCTATGACTTCAACATCTATTTCTACTGTTTTCCCTCCTAGTTCAACTTTCAAGTTATTTAGGATACCATATGGGGTATATGTCCTTCCGTCAAATGCTTTTAACGTCGTCGCAGACCGCAACAAGGTTGGAGATCCTAATGTTTTCCAGCAACTCATCGACATAATACATGTAGATTCCCCCTCATCAATAATTGTTCGATGAACAGTTTTGTTGAGGGCTTTCACTTGAATAAGGAAAGCTAGTTGAGCTAGTAACTGAGGGTCATATCCTTTATGATTAAAGGCCACAAGATTGGAATCCATTGGGTCAATCCCACCTATTGCTGATAATAAAGCTTGCTCTTGGGAGAGGTAATTTTGCGGTACCTCAAGTGTCGACATAGCGGACGACGATTGGGCCAGGTCCTCTATTATATTATAATTTTGTGCTATTTTTGCATGAGGATTAAATGTCGATTTGTGCACTACTCCCTTTGGCAACTTTATCATTTGTTCAGGAATGATGGGTGGCACAACTTTGGTCAAAGTTGTTGTCGAACTACTAGGTTGTTCATTAGCCTTGTTATTCGACATCTGTGGATTCCCGTAATCTTTATTCCTTGCCAAAGCATCATTTTGCTGCTTTGCGATAGACAACATAAGCACTTGGGATCGGGAAGCATTTTCATTAGCAACCAGTTTGGTTCCCGGGCTTGGAAACGGATCCGTCAATACTGCTGAGGTTTTTGAACTCTTACAGATTTTCTTAACTTCAGCTTTATGTGGACAATCTCTCGTCCAATGATCCTCATCGCATATATGACACCCCGCAGGGGGTTTCCTTTGCCCAGAAGGGTTTGTAGAAGGCTTTTCAGGAGATTACTCATCCTGCTTCCTTTTTCTCCCTTTCTTTTTCTTCTTGCCCCCTGGTTGCTTCAGTTGTTTGCCTTTGTCAGTCGACACGACATTTACTTCCGAGGCAAGAAGTTCCTCATATGCATCTTGACTAGAAATCTTACAGGCCTTTTTAGATGTAGCCTTTGTCGATTTCGTGTCTGTCGCGCCAATCACGCCATCGATGGCATGAGAGTCATTGTTTGATTTAGGAGGAGGAGGAACTGAGAATTCCGGTCTAGGGGCGTCAGGTATTTTATCATAGAGCGTGCCGGACTGAGTGTAAATCAAGTCCAAATATTGTGCACGAGTGATAACTTGCTCTTCTGTGACGACTCCCCCTTTTGCCACATCTTCCGTGATGGAAGGCAGTAATGACTTAATAAACCATTCAGCTAAAAGCTGATCGGGAACATACGTTTTCACCATTCTACGACGACGTCGCCATTCATGTATATGATCAGATATGTGAGTGGTCGTCGTTTGTTTGAAGTTGGTAAGAAGTTCGGTTCCCGTTTCGTACCTTATCGGTAACTGAAAATGGGTTAAAAAGGTTGTGGCTAGGGTACTGAAGTTGTCGAATGAAGCTCTAGGCAGTTCGATATACCATTTTGCTGCCGGACCAGTTAACGTTCTCTAAAAAAGGAGAAGCCTAATCGAATCATCGTTTAGGGTGTTTGATGAACACCACAGACGAAATGTCATCACATGATTCGACAGATCTTCACCCGAATTTCCATTAAATTTAGGAATATCTGACAGAAGTTTATGCGGAATCGCTGGCCACCAAGGGGCATAAGCAATTGGATCATTCATCAGCTGGTTTAGATCTGGTAATTCTAGAGTTGCTACAAAAGGCAACTGTTGATTCAGGTTAGGCGAAGCATACCCAGGATATGATGTAATCGCCTGAGCAGTGGGTCTTTGCGTACCAGCATAATGTATTTGATGCTGGCAATTTTGACAAGGTTGATGGGCATAACCGTTATGATATGGTTGTTGATAACCGCTTTGGGAATGCGGTTGCCCATTACTTACAAAGACTTGTTGCTCAGGTCCTTGATATGATTGCTGGAATGGCGGTTGTTGAGACTAAATCAGCCATGGTTGTTGGACCATTTGTTGTTGCCCAATACTGGATGATTGACCAAGATGAGAAGTCATAGTACTTGTTTGAGCCTGAGTCACTCTAGATAAGGAGGCACTACCCTGAGGTTGTGATTGAGTCATTGAGACAAGAGGCTGTTGTATTGCAACCTGAGAAACTTGGGGTCGACATACAACAGGTAGCGCTTGTACTTGCGACGCAGTCACCATAGCAGGTATAGTGGGAATATTCGACACAGGGTGGACTGGTTGTGTTGAATATACAACCCTTGGTTGTTGAGGCAGTATTGGTACCCAACCGCTGGATGTAATTCCAGTTTGACCTGAACTTTGTTGTAAACTCTCATATGGTTGTTCTCTAGGAGGGAACAATGAAAAGGCATACTGCCCTCCATATGGTGGAAATCCAGTACTTAAAGGGTAGATTGGCCTTTGAAGACACATTGGATCAATTTGTTGAGTTTCAACATAAGAAATACCAGATGATAATCCGGATGAAGAAATAGGAACTAACCATGTCGTCGTCCCTGATTGGACTCCGGCTTGTTGTTGATAACTTGCCGGGATAGATGGTATACCGGCGTACATTGTTGGAGTAGCAGCAGGAGGTTCTGCTGCTGCTGTGTCGGATGACACAGTCCTAGATGTCGACGGTTGTTCAGACATATCTAGTCTATCCAAAATATTTTCCAGCGATTCTACAAGAACTTGCGATGAAGCGAGACTAACTTCGAAGATCAACGAGGGAAAGGTGATGATTATTCCGTTTAAAATGAATTTTAGACGCTTTGACACAACTTGTTTTTTCAATTTTTAAGAGTCGAGAAAAAACAAAAGATGACTCTAGTCTCCTTCGATTTTTAATGAGCCTGAAGTGACAAGTGCTCAGATGGACCTTTTCCGTTAAGGAGTCTGAAAAGGAATGAAAGGGACTGCTTTGGAGATCTAGGTAGAGGGAAAACCAAACCAATCACAAAACTGCAGAATACTTTTTACAGTACGACAATCAATCTTCCCGAATGCTGTGTTCGGTGCATTGCGATCAGTAGGGCGGCCAACACGGCTTCCTATGGATAAAACGTTTTAAGCCTATAGGGGTCTCCCAATATATACTCGACAGTACGTGGGAGCACAAGTCCGTACTGGCACTTATTGTCTCAAAGTGGAGGAATCACCCAACCATCAGTGAGGACAACAGTTACGAGGCTTTACGACGCCGGAATACGTCTCTAGCCTAGACCTCTAAATGTTGTGCGTTAAGTTCCAAAGCGTTGTTAGATTCATTCAATTTATTTTAATTTGATCTTTCTTAGAAGTTTTCCTTTTGGGATCACCACGAGATGTAGATGTAATTCCTAAAATGCAATCTAAAGATGATAAGCAAACTTTTATCTCTTTTCAGCAATGAAAATCCTAGCTACAAGGGGAAAAGAAAGACACAATCTTTTCTCAAAGAGCAAAGAGCACACTGTAAATGCACTTTTCCTAAATCAAGCCAAACAAACTATCAATATGCAAATGCACATATGCATGTATTTGTTTTCACTTTCTTAATATTGATGCCTAAAAAGAAAGTTGATTTACAAATCTGAATTTGCTTTCAAGTGACAAACACAAATAAGCTTCTTTTCGAAATCAAGAGGTAGAGAAGATTACGACACTTTATGATTTTGAAATAAACACCCGTTTCGACACTAGAAAGTGACAAATTCAAACCAAAGGTAAAAGTAAAAGTATAATCGACTGTCAACAACAAATAAACTTTCTCCTAAGATCAAAATCGACACTTACGATAGATCTAAATCCAAGGACGACAGTATGACTATTCTACTCTTTCAATGGAAAACTGTAAATGATGTAACAAAAACACAAAGAACATCTACAGTCTTTTTGTACAAAGGAGGCGGAATTAAGGCAAAGAAAAGGGGTTTTTAAACAGACACACACTGATCACAGGCTGCAAAATCAGAGACAAAATTGAAAAAATGAAGCAAAGAACCTCAGCTGCACAGGGCTAGGCTGATCAGCGCACCTGTTACACAGAGAAACTGAATTGCAGCGTAGGTAGCCCTCTCAGGAACTGTGTTGAAATGCAGAGTCTCTTCGCATGTGCCTGCGTTGGGGCAGAAACGAGACTTCTATCCGGGTTCTGGGTCACGGTTTTTAGTTTAATCTATGGATTTTGGCCAAGTAAAAGCAATCAGTAATGCACAATCAGAGGGTGGATTTAAAAAAGGTCTAAGAGCTATCACAAAGGGTAATCAGATCATTTGTGAATCAACTGTTCAGATCATAAACAGATCTAGTGAATGGATCGAAGTAGCAGGTGTCTACCTTGCATTTGATAATGGCAAATGCAGTACGATTGCTACTTCCATGTTTATGAAACAAACAACAAGAGAAACACAAACAAACTAACTAGACACGATCCCCAGTGGAGTCGCCATTTTGTTAACGGGAAAAGTGTCTACTCAGAACGCCCCTATCCCACTAAGGTGTGACAGTACCATAGAAACAAACAAGGAAAACTACTTTCGTATTCTTCTTTATGAACTATAAACGAAGAGGAATAGGATGAACCAACCTGTGTCTTGCGTTAGTCCTTTGATCCAATCTCTCTCCTCTTTGACAGCTTCCAGCTACCTGCTCCCTTGCTTGCCCTGTTGGCATTATGATTCAAGTGTTGTCCTTGATGGCAACTCACTCAGAGGTTGGTACAGGTGCTCAGAGGTTGGTACAGGTGATGGCAACTTAATCAGAGGATAGATCTTAGTACAGCATGCCAAGAAAGTTCATACATGCAGGTTCGTTAAGCCCAAGTCGCGTATACAAGCAGGTTCACTATATACCAACTCGCGTATACTCAGGTTCTCTATATATCAAGTCGCGTGTACATGCTGGTTGGCTTCAGTAAAAGCGCGTGTATGTGGAAAACTTATCTTTGGTCCACGACGGTTATTCCTTGGAAGTTGTGCCTATGGTTTTGGACCTTGATGTCTCGACGAACGTGTTGATCCCTAGTTTTGAAGCTGATGGTATTGGGTTACTGTGGTTTTGGACCGTGGTATTGTAAAGGGCCTAAGGCTATATAAGGAGAAGATCATTAGGCAAGTGGGAGCAAGCATAGTGTGTCTGACGAAGTGAGAATATCTGGTATCACTGTTTATCTGTTCAGGACGCTTGGCAAGGGTCGGATCTGACAGTGAAGGCATAAGAAATTATTTCTAGATCTGCACGCGGGTTGTCTTTGGAGAAAGCGCGTATACACGCGGTTTTGGTACAGTGAAGTAGCGTATGCATAATAAGATTTGATATTTCAGGTTGCTGTTGATTCTGGTGGTTGTTGCAGAGTTCTGGGCTCTGGTTTGGGTTCTGTGTTCTTGATGACAGGGTTTCAGTGATTCAGTATTGGGTTGTTTAATGAATTATGATGCAAGTATAATTTGATGATTGTATTGCAGTAATGTTTGTTTTGTACTCTTGGATCCAGTCTAAAAATTGATGAAACGTGGTCCCTGAAGGAAAGAATGTTGTAGGGTCAGCACCTACGTACTAGTAAATGGATCGGCTAGTACAAGAGCTGAGGGGGTTGTAGCTCCCTTCCAGAAGTAGTTGGAAAACGAGAGAGGGTTGTAGCCCTCTGCAGGTTGTAGCCTGCGTACTGTAAAGGACTGCACCAGTACATTGTAAAAGAAGTTTCTTATTAAAGAAGAAAGAGACGATTTGCAGCAGGTGGTTTTCACCCACATTGGGTTTCCACCTTATATCATGGTGTTCATGTGTGTGGCTCTTGTGTGATGTTCTATTCTGTTATACTGCACCTGTTTACTGTTAAATATGCTTAATAATGTTCTAATGCATTTACTGAATATTAAGCTAACTGAATCATAAGATCTCTGGATATACGCTAGTTGCATTAGACACAGTAGCGTGTACACGTGGGTTCACTTAATTGAAGTAGCGTATATGTTTCTGAGTATGAAATTGAGAAAGGTTTTATTGATCTGATAATACTGATTCAACCCCCCCCCCCCCCCCCCCCTCTCAGTATTATTTCCAACAATTGGTATCAGAGCAGGTTCTTCAGAGGAAGCTTGATCGCTTGAAGGAAAAGATCCATCAGAATGGCTAATCCAGAAAGAGAGGCACACATCAGGCCACCAGTCTTTGATGGGAACAATTTTACTCACTGGAAGATAAGAACCACTGCATATCTACAATCACTTGGAGCAGAAATTTGGGGAATCGTAGAAGGAGGATACAAATTCCCATCAGCAACTCCTACAGATCCAGCAGAGAAAAAGCAATATGAGCTTAATGCCAAAGCTGTTACTGTCCTATTGAGTAGTTTGACACAATCAGAATTTATGAAGATCATGCATTTCAAATCAGCTAAGGAAATATGGGACAAAATCGTCACAAGCTACGAAGGAGATGATCAGGTAAAAAGAGCAAAGCTTCAAACTCTCAGAATCCGGTATGAAACTCTTAAGATGCATAGTAATGAAAGCATAGCTAATTATTTCCTGCGTATGGATGAGATTGTGAATTGTATGAGGGATCTGGGTGAAGAATTTGAGGAAGTTGTCTTAGTTGAAAAGGTTTTGAGATCTCTGTCTGCTAAATTTGATTCTAAAGTATCTGCCATAGAAGAAAAGGAGAATGTGCAGAAAATCACCATGTCACAGCTTCACGGGATCTTAACTGCTTTTGAAATGCGACAAGAGGTACCACCAGAAGCCGCATTCGAAGTGTCAGAGGAAGAAGATGAGGTAAATTTTGTCAAGAATCTTGAACGGGGAACTGGACGATTCAAAGGTAAGCTACCTTTCAAATGTTTTCTATGTGGTAGAGTTGGTCACTATGCTGCTAGATGCCCTCATAACAAAGGAAAGATATCTGAAGAAGATGGTAGAAGCTATTATACCCATATTACAAGTCCATTCAATGATAGTGAAGATATTAGAAGTCTCATGGCACATGAAAAGAAGAATGCTTCATCCAATAATAGCAAAGATATTAAAAGTCTCATGGCACATGAAAAGAAGAATGCAGAAACTGAAGAAGTTACCAAATTAAATGAACAATTGGAGACAGTAACCACGGTAAGGGAGAAATTGCAGGATGTAGTAAAGGATCAGAGCATAACTATTCAAAGGCTTGAATCAAAGATCCTCTCTCTAAAAGAATATCTTAAAAAATCAAGAGAACAGAACAAAGAAGCTCTTGAAGATCAAGAAAATGAAGTGATCAAACTAAAGCGACAAGTGGAAGAAGGAAGAAAAGCTGAAGAAGACCTAAGGAATCAGTATCTGATAAAGGAAGAACAACATAAAGTTGAGGTAAATATCTTGAAAGGTAAACTAGAAGAAAAGGATAAGCTTTTACGATTTCAAGATAGTACTAAAGTCTTGGATGATATTCTTAATAGCCAAAGGTCTCCTGCTATCAAAATTGGTCTTGGTTTTCATGAATATGTTGAAGGTGAATCTAGTTCACAAGGTGAGGCAATAAACTCTAATGAGAAATCTGAAATTCTCAATAAGGAACAACCAAGGAAAGAAATTCCTCAAGGAAGATCCTTTACTCCTAACTATGGACGTGATAGACGATTATTTCCTCCACTGAATAATGTTGAATGTTATGTATGTCATAATCTTGGACATGTTGCAGCCAGATGTAGAAGTAGGATGGTTCAAGAAAGATCATTGCATCCCAGGTATTTCAGAGGATATTGCTTTGCCTGCAATGCATATGGACACAAAGCAATTGATTGTGATAGAAGGAACATGAAAAATGTAAGATGTTATACATGCAACAACTATGGGCATAAAGCAAGGGAATGCAGGAGTAGATTTCAATATTCAAAACAAGAGGACCATACATCATCACAGTTCCAGGAACTAAAGAAGACAGAGACAGAAAGGTGTGGCATAATTCAGACAGCTGACATAACAGACACAGGGGAATCTGAAAGTGATGAAATTCAGTATTCCATCCTGCATACGCTGATATAATGAAGACAAGTCGCGTATATACGCGAGTTACAGGCTGCAAAGTCGCGTATATGAAGAAAGGGCAGCAGAACAGACCCAGGTTCAGTCATGGTTGGCTCAGGCTCAGGGGGAGCAGAATAGACTCAGGAAATGGTTCAGTCATGGTTGGCTCACACTCAGGGGGAGCATATACTTCAAATCATTCATTGTTGGCATTATGGTTAGAAGTTGCTGATGAAACTAAATGATACATCTTGTTGTTTGATCAAAGGAATAGTATTGCAGGCTGATGCTTATGGTACAGATCTGAATGGCTGGTCTTAGAACCTGCATATGCTCAGGGGGAGCATGGATGGATTGATACAACTTGGCATATACAAAGGGGGAGCCAAATCAAAAACTTCAGCATGTACTCAGCAGGAGTATGGACAGCAGTATGGACAGTAAAAGGTATACCAAAGAAGAGAATATCTTGGTCCGCCCTTTGCCCTTGATGTCAAAGGGGGAGAGTGACTTGGTGTGGTGGTTGCCATCAAGTCCAAAGGGGGAGATTGTTGGCATTATGATTCAAGTGTTTTCCTTGATGGCAACTCACTCAGAGGTTGGTACAGGTGCTCAGAGGTTGGTACAGGTGATGGCAACTTAATCAGAGGATAGATCTTAGTACAGCATGCCAAGAAAGTTCATACACGCAGGTTCGTTAAGCCCAAGTCGCGTATACAAGCAGGTTCACTATATACCAACTCGCGTATACGCAGGTTCTCTATATATCAAGTCGCGTGTACACGCTGGTTGGCTTCAGTAAAAGCGCGTGTATGTGGAAAACTTATCTTTGGTCCACGGCGGTTATTCCTTGGAAGTTGTGCCTATGGTTTTGGACCTTGATGTCTTGACGAATGTGTTGATCCCTAGTTTTGAAGCTGATGGTATTGGGTTACTATGGTTTTGGACCGTGGTATTATAAAGGGCCTAAGGCTATATAAGGAGAAGATCATTAGGCAAGTGGGAGCAAGCATAGTGTGTCTGACGAAGTGAGAATATCTGGTATCACTGTTTATCTGTTCGGGACGCTTGGCAAGGGTCGGATTTGACAGCGAAGGCATAAGCAATTATTTCTAGATCTGCACGTGGGTTGTCTTTGGAGAAAGCGCGAATACACGCGGTTTTGGTACAGTGAAGTAGCGTATGCATAATAAGATTTGATATTTCAGGTTGTTGTTGATTCTGGTGGTTGTTGCAGAGTTCTGGGCTCTGGTTTGGGTTCTGTGTTCTTGATGACAGGGTTTCAGTGATTCAGTATTGGGTTGTTTAATGAATTATGATGCAAGTATAAGTTGATGATTGTATTGCAGTAATGTTGTTTTGTACTCTTGGATCCATTCTGAAAATTGATGAAACGTGGTCCCTGAAGGAAAGAATGTTGTAGGGTCAGCACCTACATACTAGTAAATGGATCGGCTAGTACAAGAGCTGAGGGGGTTGTAGCTCCCTTCCAGAAGTAGTTGGAAAACGAGAGAGGGTTGTAGCCCTCTGCAGGTTGTAGCCTGCATACTGGTAAAGGACTGCACCAGTACATTGTAAAAGAAGTTTCTTATTAAAGAAGAAAGAGACGATTTGCAGCAGGTGGTTTTCACCCACATTGGGTTTCCACCTTATATCATGGTGTTCATGTGTGTGGCTCTTGTGTGATGTTCTGTTCTGTTATACTGCACCTGTTTATGTAGAAATTTTGAATAATTTAACACATATTCAATGGAGATTATCCTGATCATGTACTAATGCGGAAAACATACACAATACATAAGCTCCTCTACGTTGATCAAGAATATAGCAGCATCAATAACAATAAAACATCAAGAGCATTCACACATTAACACAGTATGTATCACGGGGAAAACATCTCGCTAAAAAACCCCACACTATCTGTATATTAATGATTGAGTCATGTAACATTACACAGCATAATACTTCTCACAAGTATCTCCACCTCTGTTACACACAATACAGCTCAGATCTGATCTCCAAATCTCTTCCACTGCTTGCCTGCCTCCACTGCTCAATACCTGCTCAAGAACTGATGAGAATTGCTTCCCAAACTCGATTTTCACCTGCAAAATAGTCACTCACTCTTTGTGGACGTGAGCAAAGGCTAAAATGCGGGCCAAATACGTGAGCAAACTCATTGGCATACTCAATCCTTTGATTGTGCAAGATCTGGTGCACAACTATAGTCACAACTGATAGCAATCTGATTCTCTACCACCTGTCCCTGTTGAACTGAACATGCACTGACATGCAACTGAGTTAACTGATGTATTCTTTAGTTGTATTATGAGTTAATAATTAGTTTAACAACTCATCATTAGTCTATCTGCAGTTAGACTAACTACAACCAGTTTAACTAAGTTAAACTAAACACAACTCCATCAACTGTACCTCCAGTCCACTAAACTCAACTCACTTGAGTTCTAACTGAAGTCATGCATGCAACAACTCAACTGACTCATAAGAAAAACGAATTTCCTTCTGACAGCTGCATGTGCCACTTCCGTAGCTCAAACTGAAGTGCTCCAAGAGAATAAGATTAAGTTTATAGTCCAAATATTATTGTGAGATAATAATATTTGACTTTTCTATTTTTGACAGCCAGTCTAAAAATAGACTTGATCACTCACACTGTGATCACTCACACTTTCATCAAAAATAGAAGTCCATCTATTTTTCCCAACTTGATCAATCATCCATAAACATAGACATGATCCATATGTCTAAAAATAGACATAGTCTAAAAATAGACTTGCGCCAAAAATAGCCTGCGGGCCCACTTAGTGAAGGCGACTCTTTTCACTAAGCTCCATCATCTTGTTGCAATCTCAACACTCCCTCTCGACAAGATATGGATTATCAGCAACCCCTATCCTGCCTCGGTGGTACTCGAATTTGCTCCTGGTGAGAGCCTTCGTCAGAATATCAGCATCCTGATCCTCCGTTGGAATGTACGAAAGTAACATGATCCTCCGCTGCACACAATCTCTGATATGATGGTACCTGATGTGCTTGGACCCGAAAAAACGGACCAGGATCATCCTCATCCACACAGATCTCTGCTTCCTGCTGTACCAAGAAACTACTGTCGATCCAATACTGAAGACCCCTCCTGATGTGCTCTTTCTGTCCGTTGGGCTCCCTGCCCAATCTGCATCCTCCTGCCTATACCAAGATCCATATCCCGATGTGCCTCTCAAGTGGCTCAATACATGCTTGCCCGCCTTCCAGAAGAGCTTGGTAGGCTTAACCATAGCTTGTGAAAGCTGGTTAACTGCATAGCATATATCAGGTCGTGTATTGACCAAATACATCAGCGACCCCACCAACTGTCGATAAACAGTGGCATCCACTTCTTCTCCCGAAGTGGCATCCTCCTTCCTCCAACCTCCAGGAAGAGGAGTATCAACAGGCTTGCAGCCATGCATGTTGAACTTCTCCAGTATCTCCCGAGCATACTTGCCCTGAGAAACAAACAGTCCACCACTGCGCTGCCATATTTCCAATCCTAGGAAATAGTGAAGGAGGCCCAAATCCTTCATCTCAAACTCTGTAGCAAGATCCTTCTTGCATGACAGTATCAACAGCTCATCACCCGTTAGAATCAAATCATCAACATACAGTACAATGATAAGCAACTTACCCTCCACCACAATCTGGTATAGGTTCGGATCCGCCTCGCTCTTGGAGAATCCAAGTCTTGTGAAATAGCTGTCTATCCGTGTGTACCAAGCACGTGGTGCTTGCTTCAACCCATACAGCGCTCTCTTGAGCCTGCACACATGCGACTCGCTGCTGAAGACTTCAAAGCCTTCGGGTTGCTCAATGTACACCTCCTCCTCAATGACTCCATTGAGGAACGCAGTCTTCACATCCATCTGATGAATGTGCCATCCCATCTGCGCTGAGAGAGCAAGAATCGTCTGTATGGAAGAATACCTTGCGACAGGTGCAAAGGTCTCCTCATAATCGATCCCCTCAATCTGTGAAAAGCCTCGGGCAACAAATCTTGCCTTGTACTTCTCCACACTCCCGTCAGCTGCCTGCTTAACTTTGTAGATCCATCTCGAACCCACCACTGATTTCCCTTCCGGTCTAGGAACAATCTCCCATGCACTGTTTATGACAATAGAATCATACTCTTCCACCATGGCGTCTACCCATGCGGGATCCTCCACAGCTTCCTCGAAAGAGGATGGCTCAGTCACAACACACTTTCTCATAAGAGCCATGTATCCAGTGTACCGATCAGGTGACTGTCTCTGCCTGCATTGGGCTGTAGGTGGTCCTACAACTTTCTCTGCATCTTGAGCCAGTCGCTCAGCTTCTGTCAAGCGCTTTCGCCCTCTGATGGTTGGCGCCGCATGAGTGGTCTCTTCCACTCCATGAACCTCGTCCTGTGGCTGATCCACGTCCTGAAGCTCATCCTTAGGAACTAATAGCTCCTCATCTGCATGCAAGTGTAGCTCCCTCTCAAGCGAACACTTCATGGCTTTCTCCTCCTGAAATTTTATATCCCGTCGCACAACAGTTTTACCACTGTCTGGAAAATACACACGATAGTTGTGGGGCGTATCAGTGTACCCCACAAATATCCCAACCTCTGCAGTCGGATCCAACTTCTTTCTGGCATCCTTCGTCACATGCATGTAAACGTTAGCACCAAAAATCCTCAAATGAGAAAGATCAGGCTTACCAGAATAAGCCTCCTCGGGTGTACTCATGCCAAGTATCTTATGAGGACAACGGTTCTGCACATAAACTGCTGTATTGCATGCTTCCGCCCACAAGTGAAGGGGTAGGCCCTGATCATGCAACATTGCCCGTGCAGCACCCACAATCGTTCTGTTCTTCCGCTCAGCTACCCCGTTCTGCTGTGGGTTATGGGGAGCTATGAGCTCTCTACGAATCCCTTCTGCCTTGCAGAAATCCTTGAACTCGTCCGAGATGTATTCACCACCATTATCGCTCCTAAGAGCCTTCACCTTCTTCCCCGACTCCTTCTCGACCAGTGCTTTGAATTCACAGAACTTTGAATATGTCTCGCTCTTCTTCTGCATGAAGAAGATCCAGCACTTACGAGAGAAATCATCAACAAAAATCACATAATACCTGTGTTTTGTTGTCGAAGCAACTGAGAAAGGTCCACACACGTCTGTGTGAATTCTCTCAAGGATCGTCGTGGCACGACTATCCTTCTCGTGAAAGGTGGCTTTCACAAACTTCCCCAAAGTACACCCCTTGCACTGATCTGACTGCGCAAGTGTGCCTTTAGGAAGCCCTGTAGTGATCTGCTGCAGTATCTTCAAGGCTCCATGGTGAAGGTGACCCAATCTCCTGTGCCACAACTCGCCATCATCCCGGCTCACCAATCCTTCTGCCTTGCCTGCCATTGCTGCGCATCCATCTACATGCAACTGATAAAGGTTCCTCACTCGAACCCCTATCTTCCGGGTCTCACCAGTTGTCTTGCTGCGCAGGAAGGCCTTTCCCTCGCTGAAAACAACATCATACCCCTTGTCTTCTAACATCGCCACTGAGATGAGATTCTTCTTCAATCCTGGAACATGCATGACTTCCTTCAATACAAAGGGTTTACCAGACTCCCTCTCAAAGGAAATGGTACCGATACCGGTCGCACTGTATCTACCATCATCGCCCATCTCGATGTGCACTCCAAGATCTTTGTCCTCCAGATCAGAGAACAAATCTCTATCTCCTGTCATGTGAAAAGACGCACCACTGTCCAAGAACCACACTGATCCCATCACACTTGAAACCAAGCATGTGATCAATGAAAAATCAAGCTCAAACTGAGAAGCTAAAGCCTCTCCCCCTGCAGATCCAGCAGCTTGCTTGTTCTTCTTCTTCTGCGGACAATTTGTGGCATAGTGTCCATGCTGGTGACAGTGAAAACACTTCACCTTGGACATATCCTGCTTCTTGCCTTTTGCACCAGACTGAGAAGCTTTCTTGCTCTTCCCTTTCTTTGCTTTGGCAGCCAAAGCACAATTCTCTTCATCAGCTCCCTTTGACGAAGATCCGTCCCTGGTACTCCGCCTGATCTCCTCCTGCACAAGATCTGACCATAGTCTTTCCCATCCTGGCAACTTCTCTCGACCATTGACAGAGTCCTGATAGGAATGCCAACTCTTCGGAAGACCAAGGAGAGCCAAGCTCACCAAGTCCTCATCATCGACAGTAACCCCCACACTTACCAGCTCATCTCGACACTGAGTGAACTTCGTGAGATACTTGGGAATACTGTCTCCCTTCTCGCATTTGATGTTTCTGAGTTTATCTTTGAGCGCCAGCTTCCTCTGATCGCTCTTGCTTTGGAATAATTCTGTTAATGATTTCCACATCAAATATGGAGTAGCCTTTCCATGGAAGCTGGACACAATGTGATCCTTCACGCCCTCCAACAGAATTCTTCGACATTTTGCGATCTTCTTTTGCCAAACATCAGCTTGAGTAGCATCAGTAGGCTTTGGGATATCCGTATCTATGAATTCCTTCAGCCCGTTATCATCCAATACTGCCTCCATCCTGTCCTTCCATGCAATATAGTTTGAGCTGCCCTCAAGAGCATACTCCAATCGCAATCCGTTGAAAGACATTGCTGCGTTGTCACCAAGAAAACACTGCTGCAAATTCGAATTCCACCAGCAACCAACTCAACTGCTTCCGATCAACCCTCGCTTGATATCCTGTAAAAATCTCTTCTACAAATCAAGCTGCTCCGATACCATGTAGAAATTTTTTCTACAATTATCTAGCTCTGATACCATGTAGAAATTTTGAATAATTTAACACATATTCAATGGAGATTATCCTGATCATGTACTAATGCGGAAAACATACACAATACATAAGCTCCTCTACGTTGATCAAGAATATAGCAGCATCAATAACAATAAAACATCAAGAGCATTCACACATTAACACAGTATGTATCACGGGGAAAACATCTCGCTAAAAAACCCCACACTATCTGTATATTAATGATTGAGTCATGTAACATTACACAACATAATACTTCTCACAAGTATCTCCACCTCTGTTACACACAATACAGCTCAGATCTGATCTCCAAATCTCTTCCACTGCTTGCCTGCCTCCACTGCTCAATACCTGCTCAAGAACTGATGAGAATTGCTTCCCAAACTCGATTTTCACCTGCAAAATAGTCACTCACTCTTTGTGGACGTGAGCAAAGGCTAAAATGCGGGCCAAATACGTGAGCAAACTCATTGGCATACTCAATCCTTTGATTGTGCAAGATCTGGTGCACAACTATAGTCACAACTGATAGCAATCTGATTCTCTACCACCTGTCCCTGTTGAACTGAACATGCACTGACATGCAACTGAGTTAACTGATGTATTCTTTAGTTGTATTATGAGTTAATAATTAGTTTAACAACTCATCATTAGTCTATCTGCAGTTAGACTAACTACAACCAGTTTAACTAAGTTAAACTAAACACAACTCCATCAACTGTACCTCCAGTCCACTAAACTCAACTCACTTGAGTTCTAACTGAAGTCATGCATGCAACAACTCAACTGACTCATAAGAAAAACGAATTTCCTTCTGACAGCTGCATGTGCCACTTCCGTAGCTCAAACTGAAGTGCTCCAAGAGAATAAGATTAAGTTTATAGTCCAAATATTATTGTGAGATAATAATATTTGACTTTTCTATTTTTGACAGCCAGTCTAAAAATAGACTTGATCACTCACACAGTGATCACTCACACTTTCATCAAAAATAGAAGTCCATCTATTTTTCCCAACTTGATCAATCATCCATAAACATAGACATGATCCATATGTCTAAAAATAGACATAGTCTAAAAATAGACTTGCGCCAAAAATAGCATGCGGGCCCACTTAGTGAAGGCGACTCTTTTCACTAAGCTCCATAATCTTGTTGCAATCTCAACAGTTTACTGTTAAATATGCTTAATAATGTTCTGATGCATTTACTGAAGATTAAGCTAACTGAATCATAAGATCTCTGGATATACGCTAGTTGCATTAGACACAGTAGCGTGTACACGTGGGTTCACTTAATTGAAGTAGCGTATTTGTTTCTGAGTATGAAATTGAGAAAGGTTTTACTGATCTGATAATACTGATTCACCCCCCCCCCCTCTCAGTATTATTTCCAACATGCCTAGCTTCACCAAGTTCCTGCAAGATCACAGAAGAGGAGAACTACACAAAGACATGGATTTACATTCATAAATAGCTTAGGATCAGATTTAAGCTAAACATGCAAATATAACAAAACATCATTGGTACACAAGCATGTAGGAGAAACTCAAATAGTTTTATTGATATAACAAGAAGGTCTAGGAGGAGTTACAACCGATGATTCCTGATCCAGCATCAACCCCCCAGCAAAGGAATCCCCTCTTCACCTCAAACAAAGCATAAATCACCCAATACACTGATCTCTATCTCAAAACCAACAACAATTCTCTGCAATGTACAAAATTCCAACCTCTGGATCTCTGGGATGAGGGATCCATATATAGATGTATGCAAAGAGGATGAGTCAGCTTATGATTTGACTAGTGGCTTCTCTCTGTCAGTTCTTGCTTCCACTTGGAGACTGAGAGCCTCTTACTCATCCTTGGTCGAACTCAGTGAGGCAAGTGTCATTGGGGAAGATTCTGGAAGCTTCCATTGTCTGTCCACCTCGCGGAATGACACTGCCATTTGTCATTTCTTGCTCAGCGCACCCTCGTAGTGCATTTAGGTGCATTGCAACGCACCTATCTAGTGTACTGGGGTGCTATGCAACGCAGCTAGCTAGTGGAGCAGCGGAAATGATCCTGATTTGACTGATTCTGAGCAGTTTCTGGTGGAGAACTTCTGGGAGAAGCTGTAATTGGTTGACCTTGTTCCTCTAGGGGTAGGAACAACACTTTTAGGGACTTAGGATCCCTTGGTTTATGGACATTTCATGCTTAGAGATGTAAGGTACAAAAATGTCTATAACAAGGGTAATCTTTGTTCTAAAAAGTATTAAGGCTATCATGATCCATTTGTACCTTGAAGTGTCTTCCCATTAGGTAGGGTCGCCATTTCTTAAGTGCATTGAGTATTGCCAACATTTCCTTCTCATAAATAGCTTTGTGTAAAAAATTTCCCTTGATTGGATGACTTTCGAAAGAAATGGGTCTTTCATCTTGCATTAAAATAGCACCAATTCCATTTCTTGAAGCATCACATTCCACAATAAAGCTTTTTGTGAAGTATAGTGTAGCTAAGACTGGTGCTTGGCACATTGCCCCTTTAAGATGCTCAAAGGCCTTTGCTACTTCTGGAGTCCATGAAAATGCATCTTTCTTCAATAATGTTGTTAGAGGCGTTGCTATTTTCCCATAATTCTTAACAAACTACTGATAATACCCTGTCAACCCAAGAAATCCTCGCAGAGGCTTTATGGATGTGGGTATTTTCCATTCCTTAATGGCTTTAATTTTTCTAGGGTCTACCTTAACTCCATGAGATACAATATTACCCAAATATTCCACCTCTTGTACTCCAAAGAAACATTTGGATCTTTTTGCATATAATTGTTTCTCCTCCAATAGTTGTAGCACCCTGTCAACATGTTCAACATGATCCTTCCAAGACTTCCTATAGATTAGTATATCATCAAAAACTACTAACAGAAATTTTCTAAGGAATGGTTTGAAAATGGAATTCATCAAACCTTGAAATGTTGAAGGTGCATTGGTAAGGCTAAAAGGCATGACCAAAAATTCATAATGACCCTCATGAGTTCTAAATGCTGTTTTCAGAATGTCTTCAGTCTTCATTCTAATTTGATGATATCCTGAACGAAGATCCAACTTGGTGAAGTAAATTGATCCATGCAATTCATCCAGTAATTCATCAATGACAGGAATGGGAAAATTATCTTTAATAGTGAGCTTGTTGAGCTCCCTATAATCTGGACACATGCGCCTGAAAGATCCATCCTTCTTGTGCACCAATACTACTGGAGCAGAGAAAGAACTTTGACTCAGTTGAATTATACCATCCTCTAGAATTTTTGCAACCATACGTTCAATTTCACTCTTTTGGGCATAGGGATATCTGTACGGCCTGATGTTTGGAGGAACACTTCCTAGAATCAGATGAATAGCATGATCATGATCACGAATAGGTGGGAGACCTTTGGGAGTCTCAAATACCTTGGAATGATTGTCCAAGACTTTTTGGGGATCTGTAGAAATAGATGATTCCAATGTGGAAACATCTAGTGAACATAATTGTGCAATTACACCTCTTTGTTCATTTTTTAGAAGCTTTGTCATACCGTTAGAGCTGATTATTTTTCCCGGTTTCCCTGCAATACCCCTTAATTCAACTTCCTTTCCTTCCACAGAAAATTTCATGAAATTTTTTTGAAAATTAAAAGCTATTGTTCCCAAGGATTGTAGCCATTGGACTCCTAGTACAACATCAGCACCTCCCATTGGAATGGAAAGCATTGGGCTAGTCAATACATATTCTCCCATGGATAGCTTGATATTATGGTGCTTTCTAGAGCAATTTATTGTTCCACCATATGAAACCATCACTTGATACTCTGATGCTGGATATAAGAAGAAATTCAATTCTTTTTCTACCTTAATAAAATTGTGGGTACTTCCTGAATCAATCAACACTATTACCTTTTTCTTCTTGATTTGTCCTTCTATCTTGATGGTTTGAGGAGTGGTAATTCCCGCCAATGCATTACAAGATATGGTAAGATTCATTTCTTCTTTATCTAGGCTTTGTTCCTAGAGTATATCCTCTTCTTTTGACCTTTCTTGCTCCTTTTCTTCTTCCTCTTCACAATCTATGTAGAATAATTTCTTCTCAGCACACTTATGACCTTTAGTGTATTTGCTATCACAACTGTAACAAAGCCCTTTTGCTCTTTTTTCTTCATGGTGTCAACCTTATAGGTTGTGGAAGACTAGGGGCAACAACACTTCCATCTTTATAGTTGTGAGTGGTATGCTTCCTGGTTACCATAATTTTTCTTTCCATTTTTCTTGCTAACCTGAATGCCTTCTCTAATGAATCAGGTTCCCAAAGGCGAACATCATGTTGGATATTATCCTTTAAAGTCCCTATGAACAAATCAATCCTATGCTCCTCTGGAATATTTTTTACCCTTATGTTCAATTTTTGGAACTCCTCAATGTGCTCCATTATTGAACCCTTTTGTTTGAGACTTATCAATTGGCTAAAAAAAGTGTTGCTTTTTGTATCCTCATAATGTGCTATCAATTCTTTCGTAAAAATTGCCCAAGTGATAATTTTTTTACAAGAGCAAAGCCATTGATACCATACAAACTAATTTGGTTCCAAATATAAAGTTGCAATATGTACCTTTTGTGTGTTTTGCACATTATTGAGAATGAAAAATTGCTCCATATGTAATATCCATGTTGCAGGATCCTTGCCATCAAACTTCCTCATATCGATTTTTGGAATATGGTGGGTCTTCGATCCAACATTAGAGTCTATGGAATCATGATTAACATTTATTTTGTTCTCATCAAGAGTTTCCTTTACTACCCTTTCACCATTAGTGACCATTTCTTGTAGCAACTTATTCATATTTATCTTCAATTCTTCCATCTTATCATCCATGCCATCAATTTTAGCATCCATACCATTCATCTTAGCTTCCATGCCATCCATCTTAGCTTCGAAACCTTTCTTTAAACAATCCATCTTAGCTTCTACATCTTTCCTTAAACCATCCATCTTAGATTCTGTTGCTTTTTGTGCAAGTGACACTTGTTGCACTTGGTCTCGTAATTTTGATATATCATGTTGCATTTCTTCCTCTTCTTCATAAGTCATGCTAGAGCTTTCAGGTTGCTTACTAGGTGTTTGCATTTTCTTTCCTCGGGGCATCAATTACCGATTCAAACTAATTTTTCAAACCAAGCTTATGCAAAAATTTAAAAAAAACTACACACTTTTTTTTACTTTGTAGAAGCTTGATATTGAATCTGATGTATCTCTGCAATTTTGGATCATCCAGTTCTAAAATTGCGACTTGTAGTAGCCCTCTATGTCCTCTTTCCAATTCCACCAGTCTGATCCAAGTTGGATTCTCCAAGGAAGAGTTATGCATAATCTCCTAAGATGACCTGATTATAGACTAGTTCAGTAGAGCGAACTTGTACGACATGCCACGAGTCACTGTTTCGACCTTTGGATCTAAAAAATACATATAAGAAACTACAGTCCATCCTCTTTCCGTACCTTCTTACGAAATTTCAATCTGATGTTCAGAGAGAAATTTATGACGATTTTCCCCAGGTCACCTGTTTGGAATGTAATTTAGGAGTCTGCAAAAAGACCAACTTCCTTAGATTATATCTCCGCAAATGTAGTGCGAAAATCTATGAAATTCAGATCCGAGATTCAGCGCGATTTCTTCTCAAATGGGTTTTTTTTTAGCTTCTAAAATGTTGCAGAAAAAAAGTTATAGAGAAAATGCCATAATGACCTGTTTGGAGTAGCGAAACCCTAGAATCCAAAGCTCCGATACCAAATGTTATGAAACTAGCTCACAAAAAGATAGAAAAGAGAGATCCACGCCTTAGAATTCAGCCTCTTCAAGGGGGAAACCTCCTTTACATTACATAAATGGGAAATTCTTGGATGATTCAAATGACAAAACCTCCCTTCTATATATCGGAGTCTAAGGAGTCACAATATAACCCAGCCGACCTAACAATAATAATATAACGCCACAAAAATAACAATAGAGGGATTCTATGGGGCACAGTAATACCAATACGGGGACAATAGGGGCACAACAATATTAATAAGGGATACGACTACAATAGTAATGGGGTAATCACTAGTAATATAGGGACCCAACAAATTCCTTCAAAAGAAAAATATTTTCCAAACAATACTGAAAAAATAAACAAAAATTACCTCTATTGTATAATCAGAAAATTCTTACTAAATCAAATTGCCTCCCCGACAATAGCACCAAAATGTTGGGTGCAGGAATTACACTTAAGTAAACTCCTCAACACTTAAATTGTCAACCTGGGGGATTCGTAAACTTAGAGACGAAGGATAGGAAATGCCAGAGATGGTATGAATATTTCTAATGTCAATTCCTACTTTCTTTAGAGGAAAGATTGCAGAATTAAACTATAAAGAGAAAAAGGCAACTTGAACCATCAAAATAATCTGAGACTGGAACAAGGGATGATGTACTTGCAAAAGAGATTTAGAAATAAAGGGAGATTACTCTAGCTAACTATTGATTATCTACTGAGTGGGTGTTTTCTTTAGCAAAGACACTTTAGCAGTCTTCTACAGATGGGCCCTTCAAATCTTGCTTATGTATATATTTCCTTCTCGCAAGAATCTATCTTGCACTAGTGCAGTCTTCTTGCACTAGTGCAGGAATAGAGATTTATGCAAAGGGTGTAAAACTATGTCTGTACTAAAAGTGTTTTTCTTCATGCAAGGGCTTGAGCTTTCTCAAGTGTGAAGCACTCAGATCCAGTAACAAGAAACTGGTTCTTGTACCATATCAGAGCTTCTTACACTTTAACATTTAATTCTTGAAATCAGTGCTTAATTACTACAAGTGTTATGAAACCAAATTGCATACCAAAAAGATGAATGTTTATGAATTTAGCAAAGTGCAGAAATAGAGAAACAATCCTTATAATTTAACTTGTTATGAAGTATTAATGAAAGAAAGAAAGACGTTAGAAGTAAACTAAAAAGGTTTGTTGCATCACAAAATCTTGCACTGGTGTAGGTTTAGTTCTTCTGCTTAAATTAGGCAGGAAACCAAATCAAACAGACTTGTAGAAAGTGAATAGCACACCAACATGCACTATTGTAGGTAATTTCTCCTTCTTGGACCAGACGGGGAAAACCAAACAAAACGTGCAGAAAGTGAATAGCAAACCAATGTGCACTGGTGTAGGTAATTTCTCCTGCTTGGACCAGGCGGGGAAAACCAAACAAATCATGCAGAAAGTGAATAGCACACCAACGTGGACTGGTGCAGGTAATTTCTCCTGCTTGGACTAGGTGGGGAAAACCAATCCAAAATCAGATGCAGGGAAAGGAAATTTAACTACTTCACACTAAGATATGCTTTCACTCAAACAGGAATTCAGATGTTGTAAATTAAATAACAGTTTGTAGTATAAAACATAAGTTACAAGAACATAAAATAGGGAGAACGTGCTGGGTTGGCTGGGCCTTAACCAACCAAGACGTTTCCATTTTAAATGGAAACGCTACTCATTACTGTATCAATTCATCAACTGTTAAACATAAAAATATGATTCATTAAACGTAAGGTGGAGCTCCCTTTCTTATTAAATCATAAAGGCAAATACATGCATTATTACATATCCAACCCAGATTTGGGTGATAAGAAAATACAGGTCTGTTACCACCTTCCTGGTTCTATCTCTGTTCTATATAAATCTATCAACCATTCACCATTTCGTCTTATTTACATTTCTCATTATATAGATCCTTGGCCGAAGGCCAAAAGGATCGTTTAACTCGTTACATAACCGATTGCAGAATTTAGATTGTTCAACTAATTACATGACCGATTGCAGATCGTTCAACTAATTACATAACCGATTGCAGAATTAAGCTTTCAGCCTTCAAAATTAGGCATTTTAACAGAACAGGCCATAGCAATCTCCAGTTGTTCGTTTCTCATAAATCCAATCTCAGCTACCTCTAGATTGCCTTGCTGTTGTAACTAGAGCTCGGCTACCTCAGATCTAACCTGCTGTCATGGTTAAAGTGGCACAAAACTGGGTGGCGATCAAGGAGATCTGGATTTCCTGCAAGGATTCGCAGTGCTGGCACTGGTGCGAGAACCACTCCTGCACTAAGATCAGTGGTCATGTAAGCATTTAACTACCAAATAATATTGGAGGTATGGATAAGTTACGAAAGTAATTATAAGCAATAAATCACATAACAAATAATTAATAAATGCTAAGTTAAGTTAGAAAATGTAAAATATAAAGTTAATGCAAAATGTATCATAATTCTTGCACTAGTGCAAGATGAGGGTGTGTAAGATAGGTAAAACAGGGGTATTTAGGAAGGGGAAAATGGTCAAAAAGGGAGCAAATTAGGGGACTAACAACTACGCGTAGTGACTTTTTCTCAAAACTCATTTTACACTTCTTCAGATTTATGACTCCATTCATATGGGTAGCCCAGTCTATTCCTAGTAGTGCGGGATAGGGATTGTTGTCATCGATAATCTCTATCACTTCAAAATCTACCAGCGCTCTCTCACCTTCGATATCCACCGTTACCCCTTGCAATCTTCCCATGGGAAAGATCTTTTGTTGGTTTGCCATTTGTAATTAAATAGGAGACCATTGTAGTGCAGGTCTGCCCATGTGTTCCCATGTTTGTTTCGACAGTACATTCGTGTCCAATCTGAGATCCAGGATTACCTGATCCATTTCATACTCATCAATTTGCATAGTCAACCTCATTTCCCTTCATGTGCACAATGCATTCTTTCCCAGTTTTTGGACCATGCGCATTTCCCTAGTGATAAGTTCATGTAGTCCTTTTACTGCCTTGCTGTTTCCTAGCAGTTTCATGCATGTCTCCAGAAAGGTAGTGAGAATTGAAGGATCCATCCCTGGTTCTAGTTGATCCTTACTACCTGAAGTGGAGGCCTCTGTGAAGCTCTTCTTAGCTTCCATGAATGTCTCCTTCATGCGTTCTAATTCAAATTCGAGTTCCTTTGTAGGAGCCTTGCAAGCCCACGCACTTTCTTCTGACTGCTTACCTTTATCATTGCCAGTGGTCATACTGCTCCTGAGCACTATGTTTACATTCGGGTCTTCTTCGCATGGCTCGGACCTCATCATCTACAAATATTGAGTTGGAGGAGGTTGGAGTACCCCTTTTTTGCGTAGCCTCACTATCAATGTAGGGTAGTCTTCTGCCCCATGATCAAACTAAGTACATTACAAACATGATGTCCTTGTCGGGTTTGTACAATTGCGGGCATAGTGCCCTGGCCCTCCTCAATTGTAACAAATTAATTGTATGCAACCCCTTCCTGGTCCCATTCCACCTCGACCTTGTCCGCGCCCCTAAAATCCACCGCGTGCCATTCCTATATTTGGGTTGAGGGCTTGCGTTTCGGTGTAGACCCTATAGGTAGGAGTCTGATGCATCATTAGTTTGTAGCTTCTGCAGGTGTGTTCATCATGGCCTACCAACCTGCAGAAATTACAAAACAATTGCTCGGACTTCTGCGTATACTTCTGCAATAGATGACAATTATCCTTAGTATGTTTTCCTCCTATAGGATAGATCGCACACCATAGAGCAGGTGCCATTCTTGGTCCTAATTTTGCCTCACGTCTTAACGGCATCAACCCTTCTCCCAGCAAGTAATTCACAAACACTAAACAGTGGTCCTTGTCATGCCCCTGGCCTTTGCATTTTATGCACCATACCTCCTCGCACACCTCTGGCTGAGGTGTCCTATCCAGTTTCAAACTCTGCATCTCCAGACACAGATTTTTCAATTGTGCATGGATTTGTTGGACTCCCAGAACGGGGTCTTGTATAGGGGTCTCATGCAATCTCATTTCCATCTCCAAAGCTTTGGCCTGGGTGGATATCTTTTGTTGTGACAACGTCATCCTTAAATGCAGTGTTAGTGACACTACAAACCATGCGCGGTGCTATCCATCTGTCAAATTCATGTTAGCTTCACGAATCATACTCCTCAGTCTTTGGTCCAGATCCCAGGGGGTCTCACCTGGGAGCATCCTGATCTCCTTAACCTGATAATTGATTGCGTCTCTGACTTTGGCCTGCTAAACTCCCTATTCAGCACGGTCTGGATTTCTGTGATTCCTGCGTTTGGATGGTCATTAGAATGGTCAATGTACCATGTTAATGCACGATCATGCAACGTGCATACCAGCATAGCCTTCTTGATATTGTCATCCACAACTCATTGTGCTTCCCATACCGGCCTAACCATGAACTAGAATTGGTCTGGATCTTCATTTCCTACTCTAAATACTGATAGTTTGGTTGCACTCTCCATACTGAAGTGTGGTGGTGGCGGAGGTGGGGTGGGTGGAGATGGAGGTGAGGAGGGTGAGATGGTTGGCGGTGTAGGTGGAGGTGGTAAGTGTGGAATTCGCTGCCTTATCAAACTGGCTACGCTTCTCGAAGAAACTCTAGCGAGATCTTCCTCGTTTTCCTGTGAGGGTGAAATTAAGGGACTAGTTTCTAATTCTTCTCTACTTCTATAGATATTCCCACTTCGTGTAGTATCAAACATTAATTTATTTTCATAACCCACTTTTCACACAATGTCATCTTAATCCAAGTGTTCAAATATTTAATATTCTTACCTCGCGGTCCTTTGAGGAAGCATCGCTCCACCTCACTGTAGTTGACGGTCGTACCTACCGTGAACTCAATGATAAATCCTCCTATAATTTGATCGAGCCAATGGTCCATAGCTCACGTGATTTTATCTCCTAACGCTTCTAGTCTACGCACTAATTATGGAGTCCACATGATACACCTTCCCTAGTTGTCTACTAGCTTCGTGATCCACTCATACAACTTAGAAGGAAAGGATGTAAATAAAATTTTGTGGATTTCCGTATATAAGTAGTGCTCCAACCACTATTCCTTAGATACTCATGGATTCTTGTTTTCCTACGCTGCAAACTCATGAATCTTCTTGTCCAACCACCCTTCAATTTATTTCTTTCTTGGACTCTAGTGACACGACATCAAACATTCGTTATGCAGATCCTAGTCCCAGCAATGAAACCATTTGTTGGCTTGTGTGGGCCTGACCTAGGTTCAGAGGCGATTAGCAAAAAAATCCCATTACTACTGGCCCTTTCAGCAATAGTCCATGGAGTGCGGACTGAGGTCTCACCCAAAGTAGTATGGGAGGGTGCCAGAACCAGGTTTCCACACCCCAGAGATGTCTGATGATTTTCAGTGCCCCGTAGTTTCGCCCTACGCACGTCACTACGCGCACCTATCGGTACCTCGCAACCTGAAATACTGCCTTCGTCCAACCCTGCTTGAGGTGCGATCCGTGTTATTACCTAAGTTCCTTACTATTAACCTGATATTATCTGATTACTTAACTTATCTGTATGAGCCCAATTATACTTAACAGTGTTCAGTATTCATATAAGTGCGCGCAATAAACAAAATAGTATAAATGCATAGAAAGTAATACAAAAGCAGATACACAGTATTTGGAATCAAACTTCTCTTTATTATTCTTCTTCTTGGGTTACAGACTCGAGTCCGCCTTGCACACTTAGCTGCAGGGGTCTATGCACTCAGCTACAGACTCTACTAGGCCTCTATGCACTCAGTTGCAGAGCCTCTTCCTACTACTATGACCCAAGACACTTAGACTTCATCCCTATTCGCTACTAGATCATTCCATCGCTTACATTAATCAATCCATCGATTCCTCTCTTTACAACTTAGAGCCTCGCTCTTATTTATACAATCCCATGGTCCGCGGACAATGGGTAGGCCGACCTGACATTACATTACATTACAAAACTTAGGGCGGACAACCCTATGACTCAATGTACATTTCACACTCCATGCCCGCAATTCGCAAAGTCTTACAACATATTTGACCAAAACTTGGGCAAAACATGTTGTGGGGGGATTCCATGCCCAACAATGATTATTTTCAAGGAGATTTTGGACAGGTTCGTTTGGGTGATGATAAACCCTATAGAATCATTGGAATGGGTAAAGTTTTCATAAAAAAGTAAAATGGAAACCAATGGCTATTGAAGGAGGTTAGGCATGTTCCATATCTGAAGAAAACTCAAATTTCCGCAGGGTAGTTGGGAGGTGTAGGTTGTGTAACTAGTTTTACAGATAAAACCTGGAAGGTCACTAAAGGAGCCGTGATAATCACAAAAGGAGAAAAGGTTGGTATATTGTATTTATGAAATCGTATTTATAATTTTATTAATGCTTTAACCTCTACAAGAGTAGATACAAAATTATGGCATCATAGGCTCAGGCACATGAGTGAGAAGGGGATGTAGGTTCTTCACTCAAGAAATTTGTTGCCAGGTTTGAAGCATGTTGATTTGGAATTCTATGAGAATTGTGTTTATGGAAAATAGAAGAGAGTCATATTTCTCAGAGTTGGGAAAGAAAATAAGAACGAAAAATTAGATCTTGTACATACATATTTATGGGGAACTTCTCAGGTATCATCTCTCGATCGCTCTTCCTATTATGTTACTTTTATTGATGATGCAACTAGGAAAACATGGATTTATTGTATTCTAAATAAATCTCATGTATTTGGTACTTCCAAGAAAAGGAAATCTTTGGTTGAGAATGAGACAAGAATAAGGTTGAAGTGTCTCAAATCAGACAATGGAGGTGAATATTGCAACAAAGAGTTTGATAATTACTATTCATAATATGGAATTCGCAGAGAGAAGATAGTTCCAAGAACAACACAAGAAAATGGTGTGTCAAAAAGGATAAACATGACAATCATGGAGTATGCAAGGTGCTTGAGATTGCATGCAGGATTGCCTTTACAATTTTCAGTAGATGCTATAGATATTGTTGTTTATCTAATAAACAAAGGACCTTCAAGTTCCTTGGATGGTGGTATTCTAGAGGAGGCATGGACAGGTAAAAAGATAAACTAATCATTTTTAAAGACTTCTGGTTGTGAAGCCTTTCTTCACATTAATAAAGAAAATATAATACATCTCGAGGCAAAATCAAAGAAATGTACCTTTATTGCATATGGTGTTAATGGTTTTGGTTATCGGTTATATGATTATGAAAATCACAAAATCTTTATGAATAGAGATGTCATATTCAATGAAAAGGTTTTGTAGATGTATCAGATGCAGGAAAAGAAACAAGAAAAGTAAAATAGATAATACATAGTGCTCGATGAGATCACATAAAAAGTAAATGTGTTTGAAAATCATAATGTTCAACATCTAAAACACAACAAAAACTACAACACCAACATGCACCTCAAACACCTGAAAGTTTTGTTAGAAGATCTACCAGGATAAGTAGACCCCCTGAATGATACTCTCCTTCATTATATTATGTATTGTTGACTAATTCTGGTGAACCAAAATATAATGAAGAAGCCATGTAGGTAGTAACTAGGAAGAAGTGGGAGCTAGCCATGAAAGAAGAGATGGACTCCTTGGTACATAACCATATTTGGGACTTAGTCAAGTTGTCTGCAGGTAAAACAACATTGCAGAATAAATGGGTTTACAGGTTGAAGGAAGAATATGGAGGTAGAAAAGAATATAAAGCTAGACTTGTGGTGAAGGGGTTTGTACAGAAAAATGGTGTAGACTTTGATGAAATACTCTCTGCTATTATTAAAATGACTTTAATCAAAGCCAGTTTAAGTCTAATGGCAACAGAAGATTTTCATCTTGAGCAGTTAGATGTAAATACGACCTTTCTCCATTGGGATTTGGAGGAAGAGATCTATATGCAACAACCATAAGGATATGAGGTCAAAGGGAAGGAGAAACTAGTGTGCAGGTTAAAGAAGAGCTTGTATGGCTTAAAATGGGCTCCAAGGTAGTGGTATCTAAAATTTGATAGGATTGTGTCTGAACAGGGTTATACGAGATGTCACTCTGATCATTGTGTTTATATCAAAATGAAAAATGATGAAAACTATATTATAGTGTTATTGTATGTAGATAAAATGCTTGTTGCATGGTCTAACATGAAGGAAAAAAATGTGCTCAAAGGAAAATTGGAAAATTCATTTGCAATGAAGGATTTGGATGTTACAAAACAAATCCTTGGTATGAGAATAACTAGAGAAAGGAAAAATTGCAAATTAACATTGTCTCATAGTGAGTACATACAAAAGTGTTGGAAAGATTTAATATGTAGAACACAAAACCAGTTAGTACACCTTTGGCTAGCCATTTCAAACTAAGTAAGGAGATGTGTCCCAAGATTCAGGAAGAGATGGATTATATGTCTGAAGTTCCATATGCATCAGCAGTTGGAAGCTTAATGTATGCAATGGTCTGCACAAGGCCTGATATTGCACATGCAGTGGGAGTTATAAGAAGGTACATGAACAATCCAGGAAAAGAAAATTGGATGGAAGTGAAGTGGATTCTCAGGTATTTGAGAGGTACCACAAATCAAGCATTATTCTTTGGTGTTTCAAACATTGCTCTACAGGGATATCTTGATGCAGATATGGTAGGTGATAGAGATAATAGGAGGAGCACCACAAGGTATGTGTTCACTTTAGGTGGAAAAACTGTCAATTGGGTTTCAAAATTGCAGAGTGTTGTTGCACTTTCAACAATGGAAGCATAGTATGTTGCTGCTACAGAGGCTAGTAAGGAAATGATTTGTTTATAAAGGTTTCTGGATGAATTGGGTAAGAAGCGGGAGTTGGACAGGTTATACAGTGACAACTAGAGTGTCATTAGTCTTGGAAAGAACTCAATGTTTCATTCTAAGACTAAACATATACAACTCAATTACCATTTCATACAATCAATGTTGGAAGATGGACAATTGAAGCTAGAAAAGATACACACTAGCAAAAATCCTACAGATATGTTAACAAAAGTAGTAACTAGGGAGAAATTGAGATTTTGCTTGATTTCAATTGGTATTCAAGTATGATGATGAAGAATAGAAACATCCAGGTCCAAAGTGGAGTCATTTTCCAACAAATGAAGCGGTGGTGGAGTTCTTATCATCAGTCTCCAAGTGGGGGATTGTTGGGTGTGAAGCTTGATTATCTTCTTTATTTAGAGATCTTTATTAAAGCCAGATGTATACGCCAGGAAGATTGTACACCCCTCCACATGGGGGGGACTTGTCTCCCCTGTGGGGGTCCATGAGGGGGCATCACCCTCGGTTGGGGGGTCTAGGGGGTAGTGCTCCTGAAGCTAAAAATAGATGTAAAATGGCCTTGTAAAATATTGTAATTTCGTAGTAAATCTGGGTCGTTCATTAGGTAGATTATCTGACAGTAGAAGTTATGTTTAATTTAGGGGTTTTTTCCTTAGAATGAAACACCTTACTATATGTGAAGGAATTGTATTGTGACTGTATATATGTGTATTCCGAGCGAGAAAGGGAGAAGAGACTGTGCGAGAGCGAAGAGGAAATTAAAACAGACCTGTTGTAGGTTGTATCTCTTCATTTTGCTGGATAATATAAAAGGAAGGACTGGTTGTTTCTCTATGGACGTAGCTCAAATTGGGTGAACCATGTATATCTGTGTCTATCTTGTTTTATGCATTTTCTATGTTTGTGTTCATTCAATATTTTATTGTTCCATTGCCTTGTAATATATAATTTTCTAATAGTATTCATGGTATTTTTGTCATTATGTTGCTGGTTATGAGCATGTATTCTGGTAGTGATGATGTATGGCTCTCCTCATGTTGGATGGGGTTCCCTGGGTCAGTTTTGGGGTTAAAATAACCCAAGTTTTTATATATTTTTGTAACTAATGTAAAGTCTCCGCAATTTGTGGATGCGGAGCACATTGAGGATTAGGAGTCAAAGGGGTTTTATCTCCTTGTTTATGTAAATTTTGAGTCGGTTTTGATATCCACCCATGGTACGTGGAACATGGGATTGTATGAGAAAGGCTATAAATAGGTGTGTCTTAGAGAGTCTAAGGGAGGTCAAGAGATCATGGTAGTAATGGGTCAATAAAAGAGAAGTGATAACGTAGAGAATTGGGTCAGATAGGAGAAGAAAGGCTCTATAGTTGAGTCCACAGAGGCCTAGGTAGAGTCTTCAACTAAGTGTGCAGACCCCTGCAGTTGAGTGCACAGGGTAGTTTTGAGTTTGTAAAGCTGAACTGAAGATCAATAAAGAAAGTTACCGAAGAATTTCTATGTATATATATTTATTTTTGTTTACTTATGTTTATAATATATGTTGTTGATGAATAATGTGTTTATGGAATATTGACCTAAAGATGCGCGATTCCCTTCAGTAAGTCTTAATAAATGTATGAAATGCATGTTAAGTACTTTCACGAAGACTGTGATGAATTTTGTTATGTTTACTAAATAACTTAAGTAGATCTGCGTGAACACTAATTAAGGGTTGTTCTTTGATGCACGTAAGTGGATAAATCTATTGGTAAGGGTCCTTAAAGGATGATCGTAGACCTTGACGAAGGTTTGAAGGTTGTTTTAGTAGAGTTGTAGCACCGAGCCCTAAGGGCTTATCAATCTGCACAAAGGAATATGTAGGGCGCTAAAAGACATCACACTCGTCTCTGGATGTAGAAACTTGGTTCTTGCATCCCCCCATACTTCTTTGGGTTAGACTACAGCCTGCACTACGCGAGTTTTTTCCAAAAAGGCTAGTAGTGTAGGGATTTGTTGGTTGGCACAACTAACTCTGAACCTCGGTTAGGACTCCCTTGCTGGAAAAAACTTAGAGTTGGGGACGGGGGGGTTGAATCAGTATTCCTTAGCAATTAGAACTTTTAAATCTTTTCAGAGCGTCAATTAATCTTCAATTATCATTAATGTTTATGTAGTAACAACAGTGAATAAAAGAATAGAGGAGGCATAAAAATTTTAGATGGGAAACCCCTCTGGGTCAAGAACAATCGAACACTTTTCTAATCATTCTTTAATCTTCAACTCCAATTGAAAACAAAGCTCCAAATTCCTAGAATCTAGAAAAACATTATTCTCTAGCTCCCACTAGATGGATGCTCCAACGCCCGACATTCTTCAGTAGTCAACTGAATGGATGCCCCAACACCCAATGAGCTACAACTCACCCTAGCACCACCCTACCACCCTAAAGTTTTCAAAGGCTTGCACCTATTGGTGACTTCATGCACCAGCCTAGCACCACCCTACCACCCTATAGAAGAATAAAAGAAGAGTGGACTCTCGTACCAGGGAAAATGGTCCACTTTACAATGATATAGAATGATGTAGAAGAAGACGACACACTAGACCATAACCCCAACTATGACATAACCACCTAATGATGATCCTAGACATCCTGACACTACCTCTTCAACTCTTGGTAGATAGAAACTTGTACAACTTTTACAAAGATTCTTTTACAATGACTCTGTACAATGATACTTTTACAATGTCTGTATGCAGTGCTGCCCACTTGAAGACTTCATGTGGTGAACTTCTTGCTGTTGTTTTCACCTTGATTACTTCTCTTGTCATGCTAGATTTTCTCATTCTTCAGAACATTAGATTATGCATTGAGTCTTCTCTTGATGAATATATAATACCTACAAAAAGTCCTCAAGGAAATACCCATGACATGATAATAGCAAAACTTACCTCATCCTGCAGAGCATATTTCATTGCTAAACAAAAAAAACAAATTAGAATACAAAGAACCTAATGCAATTAAGATATGAACATGCATATACAGAATATACTTACCTGTAACTTACCTCTGCTGCATCATTTTTCTACACCTTGCTCTTTGATGCTCTAGAAAGTCTGGTCCTTTGCACTCCTTGACAACACTTGATCTAGTTTTTCTTTCCTTCTAGGAGCACAATATTTAATCTGATGTATCTTTGTGATTTCAGATCCCCAACATGTGTTATTAAGTCCTATAGAAGCCCTCTGAGTATTCTTTTCAATGCCACATGACTAACCTGATTTGGAATATTCAAGGCAAAGTTATGCCCAATCTCTCACAATGACCTAATTATGGACTAATTCAGTAGAGTGAACTTGTATAGTGTGCCACGTGTCACTATTTCCTCCTTCAGCTCTGAAAATGATACAAAGAAAACTATAGCCTGTGCACTATCTGCCACATTTTACAGAATTCCAATCCTCTTCTCATAGAGAGAGTTATAATGATTTTCCCAAGCTCACTTCTTGAGATTAAATTCGGCAGCCTGCAAAAGCCCTAACTTCCACATATCATATCTCCAAAAATATAGCAAAACAAGATCTAAAATTCAGTCTCAACGTTCAAAAGGATTGTGAATCAAATGGGTTTTCATTTCAAAATCTAAGACTTCGCAAAAATTAAGTTATAGCGAAAATGCAATGATCGCTACATTTGGAGGAAATATGAGATTTCTTTTTATAGAGTTGAGAGGGGCTTCTATAGAGAGTGTTGGAGGGATTTTAGGAGCTTAAAAATTTATTAATTAACGACTATTCAATGACCAAAACCAATTATGAGTGCCATGCCACAACCCCATAGGGTTTTAGCCCACTAACTGGGGTTACTAACTTCAAACATGAATATCTCTCAAACTGTGAAGAATTACTGGGCATGCCATATATCAACTGAAACATCTCGACAAGTAGAATCTATCTAGAAGATCCTTGACTCAAAATAGAGTAATTTGTCAAGTTAAAATTCCCTTTCAAGATCAGCGTAGCCCTTGGTGCTGCTTGGATTGACATCAATGACAACCTCAGATCATCTTTAGATCAACAATATTCCCCTTTGGCATTAATGGCAACACAAGTACTCCCCCTGTGATCAAGGCACCTCTTCCTACTTCCTTCTCTCCCCCTTTGACATCAATGGCTAAGGGTAACTCCCCCTGACACACAACCATCCTGCGGACCTGTACACACTTCCACTCCCCCTTTGTTTTCTGAATAAGTAAAATCTAATGAGAACTTGGGAGAATCCCAAGCTTCTAGAGAAGATATTCAAATGCATCACGAGGTAAAGGTTTAGTGGAGATATCAACGATTTGTTCTTTTGTACCAACATACTCAAGTTTGATATTCTTTTTAGTGACTTGTTCTCTAACAAAATGATATTTTAACAGAATTTGTTTTGTTTCTGAATGCATGACAGGATTCTTGAAGATATGAGTATTAGGGGGTTTACGCAATGCATTATATTAGATATCATTTTGGGATTCAAATGTGTTAAGTAAGTCATTCACGTATGACCATTTGAATGAGAGGTAGTCGTAACTAACTAATTTCTCATGATTTTTGAATAGTTCACTTAGCACTCATTGCATCAGGTGATGCTCACAAGGGTGAAGAAGTGGGATTTAAACTAGTGAAATGAATCACATAGCATCAATCATCACTTCCGGGGCTTGCACCCGGTAACTAGGACTTCTCGGGAGGTCACCCATCCTAGATCACCTCTGGCTCAAGCACGCTTAACTGTGGAGTTTTCCCCACAATCAAGCCCACTTAGCTTGCTACCCCATTTGAAAGACCTTAGCAAGTATTGTGTCTCATGAACCATTCAAGTAGATATCCCTTCACTCTTTCTAATTTAAGTATTAGGGGGTTTACATAGTGCATTATATTAGATATCATTTCGGGATTAAACTGTGTTAAGTAAGTCATTCACGTATGACCATTTCCGTGAGAGGTAGTCGTAACTAACTAATTTCTCATGATTTTTGAATAGTTCACTTAGAACTCATTGCATCGGGTGATGCTCACAAGGGTGAAGAAGTGGGATTGAAACTAGTGAAATGAATCACATAGCGTCAATCATCACTTCCAAGGCTTGCACCCGGTAACCAGGACTTCCCAGGAGGTCACCCATCCCATATCGCCTCTTGGTCAAGTGCGCTTAACTGTGGAGTTTTCCCCACAATCAATCCCACTTAGCTTGCTACCCCATTTGCAAAACCTTAGCAAGTATTGTGCCTCGTGAACCATTCAAGTAGAGATCCCTTCACTCTTTTAGAATTTAAGTATTAGGGGGTTTACGCAGTGCATTATATTAGATATCATTTTGGGATTCAACTATGTTAAGTAAGTCATTCACGTATGACCATTTCCGTGAGAGGTAGTTGTAACTAAATAATTTCCCATGATTTTTGAATAGTTCACTTAGCACTCATTGCATCGGGTGATTCTCACAAGGGTGAAGAAGTGGGATGGAAACTAGTGAAATGAATCACATAGTGTCAATCATCACTTTTGGGGCTTGCACCCTATAACCAAGACTTCCCGGGAGGTCACCCATCCCAGATCGCCTCTGGCGCAAGCGCGCTTAACTGTGGATTTTTCCCCACAATCAAGCCCACTTATCTTGATACCCCATTTGCAAAACCTTAGCAAGTATTGTGCCTCATGAACCATTCAAGTAGAGATCCCTTCACTCTTTTTGAATTTAAGTATTAGGGGGTTTACGCAGTGCATTATATTAGATATCATTTTGGGATTCAATTGCATTAAGTAAGTCATTCACTTATGACCATTTCCATGAAAGGTATTCATCACTGAATAATTTCTCATGATTTTTGAATAGTTCACTTAGCACTCATCGCATCGGGTGATGCGCACAAGGGTGAAGAAGTGGGATTGAAACTAGTGAAATGAATCACATAGCGTCAATCATCACTTCCAGGGCTTTCACCCGATAACCATGACTTCCTGGGAGGTCACCCATCCCAGATCACATCTGGCTCAAGCGCACTTAACTGTGGAGTTTTCCCCACAATCAAGTCCACTTAGCTTGCTACCCCATTTGCAAAACCTTAGCAAGTATTGTGCCTCTTGAACCATTCAAGTAGAGATCCCTTCACTCTTTTGGAGATGTTGATGGCACTAGTGTTATAACAGAACATGGGAATAGGCTCACTGAATTGTACTTGAAGATCTTGCAAAGTTTGTTCCATCCAAAGGACTTGAGTACAACAAGTTGCCACTGCAATGTATTTTTCTTCCGTTGTAGATAACGAGATTGAGGTTTGATTTTTGCTCAACCATGATACGAGACAACCACCTAGATAGAATTCTTCTCCACTAGTACTCTTATGATCATCAATGCTTCCTGCCCAATCTGCATCTATAAAGGCTTGAATAATGAGACTGTTTCCCTCGGGATACCGCAAGCCATATTCTGTTGTGCCCTTTAGATATCGAAGAACTCTTTTGATAACAATAATATGTGATTATTTTGTTGTTTCTTGGAATCTTGCTACTTGTCCAACTGCTTGCATAACATCTGGTCAGGAGGCTGTTGCATATAGAAGACTACCAATCATAGATCTGTACAACCTCTAATCCACATCCTTAGATGAGTTGTCTATGCTCAATTTGCATCCTGTTACCATCAAAGTAAGGACGGGTTTGCAATCTTCCATTTTGAATTTCTTGAGCATTTCCTTGATGTACTTGGCTTGACATATAAATATTCCTTTCTCTTCCTGAGATATTTGAAGCCCTAAGAAGTATGTCAACTCACCAAGTAAAGACATATCAAACTCACTTTGCATCTTTGTAGCAAAGTTCTTACTTAGTCGATCGTTATTGCTACCAAAGATAATATCATCCGCATATACCTCAACGATTGTTAAATTATCCTTATCTATTTGTACATAAATATTGCTATCAGTAGTACCTTTATTGAACCCTTTTTGACGTAGATATCCATCAAGAAGAGCATACCATGCTCTGGGAGCCGGCTTGAGACCATAGAGAGCCTTCTTTAACCGACAAACATAGTCTTTTTTTTTTTTTAGTAGAAAACCTTCAGGTTGTTCGATGTAAAATTCTTCTAATTCTCCATTCAGAAATGCTGACTTAACATCCATTTGGTAGAATTTTATTTTTCTTGAACATGCATAGGCGAGAAAAATTTAGATGGCTTCCATTCTAGCAACTAGTGCAAATGTTTCGTCGAAATCAATTCCTTCCATTTGTGCATATTCATTGCAAACCAATCTTGCTTTATTTCTGGTAACCTGTCCATATTCATTCAATTTGTTCTTAAACACCCATTTAGTCCCAATGACATTTTTATCTTTTGGTCATGGAACTAATTCCCAAGTGTTATTATTCTATATTTGATCCAATTCTTCATTCATATCTACTACCCAATGTTCATTCTGGCTATCTTCCTCCAAACTACTAGGCTCAAAGGTTGCTAGAAAATCAATGTGAGCTTGTTGTGATGAACAAAGTTGTCGACCTTTTCTTGTTCCAATTCCTTCATTTATGTCACCAATGATTTAATTTGATGTATGGTTCTTTTGAATCCATTCTTTTGTTCTCTTTGGAGGAGCTTCTTGTTGTTGTTCCTATATATCTTGTTGATCATTATTTACTTCTTCCTGGTTGACAATTTCTTCTTGTTCTAGAATTTTCTCTGTACCTTCTTTTATCCTCTGTCTCAAGTTTCAAAGATTCTAGATCCTCATCATTATTCGTTAGAACATTATCTTCGTCAAATGTAACATTTATGCTCTCCACTATCTGTTTTCGTCTTAGATTATAGCTTTTATAGGCCTTTTTTTTGCGTGAGTAACCAAAAAAGATACCTTCATCAACATGTGATTCAAACTTACCCAAATTTTGATCTTCTCTTTTGATATAACATTTGCTTCCGAAGATTCTGAAATATTTTACATTGGCTGGTTTTCCTTTCCATAATTCATATGGGGTCTTATTGCAATTATTTCTGAGAAGAATTCTGGTGATAATGAAGATTGCAATATCAATTGCTTGAACCCAGAATTTTTCATCCAATTTTGAGTCCTTTAGCATTGTTCTACCCATTTCCTGTATAGTTCTATTTTTTCTTTTAGCAACTCCATTTTGCTGAGGTGTTCGTGCTGTTGAAAATTTTATTTTTATTCCATTTTCATCACAGTCTTGCTGAAATCATTTGGAAGTGAATTCTCCACCATTATCTGATCTTAGACACTTTATTTTTAAATTAGTTTCATTTTCAACCAACTCCTTGTAGATCTTAAAGCACTCAAATGCTTCATATTTTTTCTTTAGGAAAGTGACGGCTGTCATCCTGGTATATTCATCTATCATTAACATGAAATATAATTCTCCATATGAGCCTTTTGTTCCTAAAGGACCACATAGATCAGTATGTATCAATTATAATGGATGTGATGCAAAGTGTTCTTTTGTTTTAAATCCTCTTTTTGTCTACTTGCTGTGCCGACAAGCCTCATGTAATGTGTTGGAAGGTTTTGAGATTTTCTTCATTTCTCGTACTGCTTCCATTTTGCTTATCCTGACAAGATTTTCAAAGTTTATGTGACCCATTCATTTGTGCCATAACCAACTTTCATCTTCTTTAGCTAGTAGACATGCTTTAGTTGCTTCATCCAGAACATATATGTCATTTGGAGCTCAACTTGTTGTAGCCACAATTTTACCATACTTGCCTTTCTTGATTTCACATTTTGTGGAGTTGAATAGCATTGTGTGTCCTTGATCACACATTTGTCCAACACTGAGAAGATTATGATTCATGTTTTCAACCAGTAGAGCATTCTTGGCTAGAGAATCTTTGCTTTCGATACTGATGGTACTTGATCCTATAACATTTGAAGATCCATCATTTCCAAAGGACACGGTTCCATCCTTCTTCTCTTTCAGAGATACAAATTTATTTCTATCTCCAGTCATATGCTTTGAGTAACCACTATCAACATACCACACATCTTTGTTGTTTTGAGCCTTGAGAACAAGAGCACAATATCAGTGTTCTTCTTCTTCCATGTTCGTTCGTTCGCTCTGCGGCTTCGAAGATTCTTTTGGAGGATTTTGAAGTCTACAGTCTCTGGCTATGTGTCCAAAGTTTCTACATTTGTAACATTCAATATCACATCTTAAATGTTCAAACCTATTGATGTTTCATTGAGCCCTGGGAGGTTCATATTTGATAGATATCTTGGAATTGTATTGATTCCTAGGGTACGTGCCACATTCGACAACTTTATGACCAAATTTTCCACATGAATAACAATAGCCATGAAAAGTATGTTGGTACCTGGATGGAAATATTTGTCAGGGAATTGTCTTCCAAGGTTGTTCCTGCGAATCTTGTTCAATGAAGTCTACATGCCTATCAGATCTCATAGGTTCATTGTATTTTATTGTAGAAGGTACTACATCTTCTTCTTTGTAACCGAGGCGAGTTCTGTCGTTGTAAGATCGTTGATTGTTGATGAGTTCTTCCAATGCCCTTGAGCTGTTGGCATCATTTTGGACAATTTTTCCCTTCTTCACTTCCTTACACAGCCAGACTACTTCTGCTTCTAATGCTTCCCTTTCTCAAGTTCTTTCTTTCAAATTCTTTTGAAGTGACTCTTCAATACATGTGTGTTCTTCAAATTCAATTTTGAGACCTTGAGCTTGTTCTTCAAGAGTATTGGAACAAATATTCTCAGCCTTGAGCTCTTTTATAAGCTTGATTGCCTCCTTAGAAAATTCATCTATGGTCAACCCTTCTTAATTTTTTGATACCTCTTGTTTATTGTGCTTGGCCATAAACAGTACTCTCTCATTGGCTTCTTCTTTACTGTCATTGTCTTCATTGGATGATGAGCTATCTTCTTTAGAGAGAAAGTTCGTTTTGAATCCTTTCTTCTTGCCTTGCTTGTTGAATTTCTTAAAGCCTTTCTTTCCTTTTGAGTTTCCATCACTTCTGTTCGGACATTTTGCTGCGAAATTCCCAACCTCACCACAACCGAAACATATGAATGGAAGTTTACCTTTGAATTTTCCCTTACCAGCGTTTAGTTTTCTCGTAAAGTAAGCATATTCTCCATCTGAAAAACCTTC
The DNA here is from genome assembly GCA_031772625.1 of Pinus tabuliformis. NCBI lineage: Eukaryota > Viridiplantae > Streptophyta > Pinopsida > Pinales > Pinaceae > Pinus > Pinus tabuliformis. The sequence continues at coordinate 711,655,890 of CM062804.1, forward strand.
TTCATCATCTTCCTTTTCTTCACATTTGCAGGTGCAGGTGCAGTACTTTGCCTTTGACAGTTGTTTTTCCTTATTGGTTTTCTTAGATGCAGCGAACACAGTTTCTAGATGCGAAGAACCCTCTTCTTCATCATGTCTCATTTCATATGCTATGAGAACTCCATGTAATTCCTCTTCGCTTAGTTTGTCCAGATTTGCATTGTATTCTAAGACCGATACCTTTGGGTTGAGTCTTCTTGGTAACATTCTAAGAATCTTTCATATAATAGTCTTCTCGTCAACAGGCTCTCCCAATCCTTCCAGAGTGTTGGTTATTTCATCAGCATGTTGGAAGTATGCAACAATGTTTTCATCTTATTTCATTTTGAGTTTCTCAAATTTTTCTTTGTATATCTGAAGCTTTTCTTCTTTTACATTTGAGTCACCTGCATATATATTCTCAAGCTTGTCCGATACATTTTTGGCGGTTTTACAACCCAACACCTTATGATAAGAAAATTCAATAATTTCACTGCTAATAATATTCTTTTCTTTTCCATCATTTACCAAATTCTTCTTACCTTGTTCATCCATGGTTGGTGTAAATCCATTTTGAATAATGTACCATACTTCGTAACCTTGTGCCAAGAGATAGACCTCCATTCTTCCTTTCCAGAGTGCATAATTATTTGCATTGAATAGAGGTACACCATTCATGGTATGCTCCATGATCTCCTTCCAGTTGTTAAACTTCTATTGAAGGAACCAAGCTTTGATTCCAATTGTTGGAAAATACTGGGGGGGGGTGTGAATCCGTATTCCTTAGCAATTATCACTTTTAAATATTTTTACATCATTAGTTAATCTTAAATTATCATTAATGTTTATGCAGTAACAACAGTGAATAAAAGAACATAGGAGGCACACAAATTTTAGGTGGAAAACCCCCTCCTGGTCAAAAACCACTGAACACTTTTCTAATAATTATTTAATCTTCAACTCCAATTGAAAAGAAAGCTCCAACTTCCTAGAATGTATAAAATAATTCTTCTCCAGCTCCCACTGGGTGGACGCTCCAACGCCTAAGATTCTTTAGTAGTCAACTAAACGGATGCCCCAACACCCAATGAGCTACAACTCACCCTAACACCACCCTAGCACCTTGAAATTTTCACAGGATTGAATTTGTTGATCATTTCATGCACCAACCTAGCACCACCCTACCACCCTATAGAAGAATAAAAGAAGAATGGACTCTCATACCAGGGAAAATGGTCAACTTTACAATGATATAGAATGATGTAGAAGAAGACGACACACTAGACCATAACCCCAACTATGACACAACCACTTAATGATGATCCTAAACCTCCTGACACTGCCTCTTCAACTCTTGGCAAATAAAGACTTGTACAACTTTTACAAATATGCTTTTACAATGACTCAGTATATGATACTTTTACAATGTTTGTATGCAGTGCTTCCCACTTGATGACTTCATGTGGTGAACTTCTTGCTTCTATTCTACACCTTGATTGTTGCTCTTGTCATGCTACCCTTTCTCATTCTTCAGAACCTTAGATTATGCATTGCATCTTCTCTTGATGAATATATAATCCCTACAAAAAGTCTTGAAGGAAATTCCCATGACATGATAATAGCAAAACTTACCTCATCCTGCAGAGCATATGTCAGTGCTAAACAAAAACAAAAAATTAGAATACAAAGAACCTAATGCAATTAAGATATGAACATGCATATACAGAAGATACTTACCTGTATCTTACCTTTGCTGCATCATTTTGTTGCACCTTGCTCTTTGCTGCCCTAGAAAGTCTGGTCCTTTGCACCTCTTGGCAACACTTTATCTAATTTTTCTTACCTTTTAGGAGTACGATATTTAATCTGATTTATCACTATGATTTCAGATTCCCAACATGTGATCTTTATTTCTGTAGAATCCCTCCACATTCTCTTTCCAATGCCACGGGTCTGACCTGATCTGGACTCTTCAAGACAAAGTTATGCCCAATCTCTCACAATGACCTAATTATGGACTAGTTCAGTACAACAAACTTGTACGATGTGCCACGTCTCATTGTTTCCTCCTTTAGCTCTAAAATTGATATACAGAAAACTACAGTCTGTTCACTATCTACCACGTTTTACAGAATTCCATTCCTTTTCTCAGAGAGAGAGTTATGACGATTTTCAGCATAACTTCTTGAGATGAAATTCAGAAGCCTACAAAAACCCTAACTTCCACAGATCATATCGCCAAGAATATAGCGAACCAAGATCTAAAATTTGGTCATGACATTCATCAGGATTGTGAATCAAATGAATTTTAATTTTAGAATCTAATACGTCACAGAAATGAAGTTATAGTGAAAATTCCACGATCACTACATTTGGAGGATATATAAGATTTCTTTTTATAGAGTTAAGAGGGGCTTCTATAGAGAATGTTGGAGGTATTTTAGGAGCTTAAAAAAATATTAATTAATGACTATTCAATGACAAAAACCAATTATGAGTGCCATGCCACAACCCCATAGGGTTTTAGCTCACTAACTTGGGTTACTAACTTCAAACATGAATATCTCTCAAACCGTGAAGAATTACTTGGCGTGCCATATATCAACAGAAACATCTTGACGAGTAGAATCTATATAGAAGATCCTTGACTCAAAATAGAGTAAGTTTTCAAGTCAAAATTCCCTTGTAAGATTAGGGTAGTCCCTAGTGCTACTTGGGTTGACATCAATGACAACCTCAGATCATCTTTAGATCAACACTTTCATCCCCCCAGACTTCTTCAGGTGAGCCTGCAGCCTGCACTATGCGAGTTGTTTCCAAAAGGGATAGTAGTGTAGAGATTTGTTGGTTGGCGCAACTAACTATGAACATGGGTTAGGACCCCCTAAGCCAACAAATTGTCCCGTTTCCGAGATCGGGATCTGCTTGAAAGAGATGTGTGATGTCGCATAACTGGAATCTGATCAAGAAAGAAATTGAAAAGTGGTTGCATTTGAATATTCACGAGTTATCGGTGCAAGAAAACAGGAATTTGTGCCTCTCAAAAGAAGAGTGGTTGAACAGGTGTCTGTATACAAAGATACACGAAATATTCTTCTACACTTTTCCCATTGAACTGTACCGGTGGTTAGCCAAATTACAACCAACCAAGGAAGGTGGAAGCTTGATAATCCTATAGTGTGGACTCCTAAATTAGTGCGACAATTACAAGCCTCTGAAAACCAGATCGCGTCGGCTATTGATCATTGGCTCAACCGAATTCTGGGAGGATTTGTTACATAATTAACAGTTGACCTCAGTGAGCTACAACAAAGAAGAGCGACGATTTTTCAAAGAACCGCGAGGTAAGTATTTAAGATCTTTGAATTCCTAGATTAAAACGTTGTTATGTGAAAAACGGGTTAGGCCATTTCCTTGATGTTTAGAGCTACGTGAAGTGGAAAACTCTTCAGAGATCGAGAGAGATCAGGTCCTAAGTATAGCCTGTTGATCGGACCTCCTTAGAGTGACGACGAGGGAGCAATACAAGCCTCACCGCAGAGTGTTGCCTAGCCAATAACACAGGGTTTTTCACAGACACATCATTCATCCACTCCACCTCCACCTCCACTGCATACACCTTTGCCCACACCTCCACCACCACCACCATTCAACACGTCGAACACAATGAAGTTGTTGATTATCAAGGGCATAGGGAGTGAAGATACATAGCAATTATGGTTTGTTGCAAATGCTTTGTGGAAAATGCAACAAATTACTTATGATAATATAAAGAAGGCACAATTGGTTACCACTCTGCAGGATCACGTGCTGACCTGATATATTAAGTATTGTTCTAATAATGCTCTGGAATCGCTAGAAAAAACTAATGATGCTTTAAAAAAGGAGTTTAGTAAGCCTAAATCTGACTTGCACTCAGTAGCTGGGTTTAAGAAAATCATGATGAGGGTTGATGAGATGCCTTGGGAATTATATCAAAGGTTGAAATGTCAAATTCGAGAAGCTAACATGCATCTCATAGATGGCCAACATCACGAATGGTTTATAGCTTCAATTCTGCCCCACCTGAGGATTTCTCTGTCACAACAGAAGACAGGAACACAGGCAGAAGCCCTGGAAATTATGATGAGGTTACATGCAATGCCCATTCAGGATGCGACCTTGGGGGTACAACAGATTCACTCTCGGTTATAGTGCCTCTGCTTGGAATTGCAGAGCTTGAAGAAAGACAAGGAGACTAAACTAGAGGTGTGCGCAAAAGTCTGGTGTTTGAAGTGTAAAAGCCAAGGGCATGATAAAGACCATTGTCCCATATTCTAAAATTATATTAGAGGAGCGGGACCAATTCCCTTGAGGCCATAGGGTCCAACAGGGATGAGCGTGGGGGCTGCGCTATTTGTTAGGTTGCTAGACAACATGCGACAAATAACTGTCATTTGCTTCAAAATTTTGTCCAGATACCGCAACAGTTGTTTTGTAACTTCTGCAAATTAGTGGGCTAAGATGAGCGCCACTATCACAGTTATGAGTTGATGATGGAAAGAACACATACATACCAGATGCAAGCACAAACTCAACCTCCAAAGTAGGGTGTCGGAGGAGTGTGTGAAGGATATGAAGGATGAGGACAAGGCCGAGGAGGAGGAGGATCTCGTAGAGGTCAGCGTTAGGTTATCTGTTACAACTACGGAACACCAAGGCACTACGCATGAGAGTGTGAGAATTAGACATGCCCATCATGTCAATACTGTAGCCAATTTGACCATACCATAAAAGAATGTTTGGTGTTGATAGCCAAGCTGCAAGAGAAGAAGGCACGGCCACAACAACCTACATAGAACTTACAAATGATGAGAGCTGAGCCATGCGAGGAAGATCAGAGCGTGAATATAGTGTTCAAGATTGGAATAGTGATTGGTGATGATAAGGGTAAACAACCTGAAGAGGACAGATGGGTCCGCAAGGCCCCAGAAAAGGAAGTGGGTTTTGATCTGGCATGCACTAAGGAAACATTTATGGAGGCTAAGAAAATAGTCACTGAGGCATCCACCTCAGGAAGTTAGGACAAGATGAAAGACACCAGGGTGCCTATAGAGGTTGATCCCTCTGTGCTTACTACATTTTTGGAAACTTGCATAAAATTTTTGCGTGATAGCAAAGTTGTGGAAGGCCTCCAGGAGTTAATAAACAAATGCACCAACAAAGAGAAGGTCCCTGATGGACACTGGGTGGTCAGAAAAATTGGCAAAGATAAGGCAACAACAGGGCGCGAGATGAGGCTCACCGGGCAAATAGGAGATTATGAGATGGACCAGGTCATCTTGGATCTGGGGTCTGATGCGAACATACTACCAAACAAAACATGGGAAAGAATGGGGAGACATGTGTTACAGTGGTCTCCGATTCATATCAGAATGGAAAACTAGCAGAAAATCATCCCTATGGGATGATTATATTGAGTAATTGTTGATATCAAAGGTGTGAGCACGATGGCTAGCCTTGAGGTGATAGAGATCGTTGAAGATAGTAATTCATACCTCGTGCTCCTAGGAATTGACTCAACCATTGACATGAATGGGGTTATCAATTTCAAGAAGAGGACAATGTTGTTTGAAAGGAAATCACTTCGGGTTGTAGTGCCATTGGACCCCGCAGAAGGAGCGCGCTACACTACACCAGTCCATGATTATGAAGAAAGTGAGGATGAACTGGATCAATCTATAAAATAACAATGCTAGACCAGGACTGGATAAATCTGATGGTAAATGGATGGATTGCATGGGACCAGGAGAGTTCCTATACCTCTAATTCAGATGAAGAATGGGAACATTGGAAGAATCGTTTGGATGAAGTATCCATGTAGCGATGCAATATTATGACAAAATTGTTGCGCTGTGTCTCATCGGAGGTAAGGAACTTACCCTATTATGATGGTTTAACTGATGTGGATAAGTTTTTGGATGCATTTGAGTGTGAAGTCCCTGAGGATCACCGCTTCCAAGCATTATATTTGGCACTGCGTGCTACGCCTACATGATGGTGGGGTATGCACAAGGATAGCTTTGATGACTGGCGAGATTATAGAAGAATGATGAAGTTATGGTTTGTGCATCCTAACACTAGACTGACTGAGAAATACAGTGGGAAGGATTATCTGCGTGATCACCTAGCGAAATGGACTAAAGCGTGGGGGGCAGAACTACAGCTGTAGTGGGTACATATATTCTGCCATACTTTAGACACAATTCCCATGAAACAGTATTTGGAGACAGAGCTCCTCCATGGCAATGCGGATTGGGATATATTGAGGGAAGGGTTCTTATTGTTTTTCATTTTTGAAGATGCCTTCACAAGCATCGATGAAGCTCTATAGGAGATTAAGGCAGTTATCTTCAGAATGCCGCAAGAACCTATGGAATGGGTCCAACTAGATTGGAGCACCCAGTTGCACCATGCCTGGAATGCTATAATGTGATTGCTGAAGAGGAGGATGAAAATACAAGAAATATTCATATTCTAGAGGCAGAAGGGCATCGCGAAGTCGAGGGCCCGCAAATAGACAACCTGGACATCACTGCGCTGGTGAAAACAGAGCAAGTAAACATTGGGACTAAAGCAGAACTGAAGTTTGCAAATATTGGGTATTATTGGGACAATGTTACTGTGCATAAAGTTGCTGAGTTACTCCGTGAAGATCATGATATCTTCCCTACAAAGTTTTCTGATTTGAAGGGCATAATTGGTGATTTCAACATTATGAAAAGCACTGTGAAGCTGGATGCGAAGCCTATTAAATAGAGGCCGTATCGCCTTAATCCTAAATATAAGGAAAAGGTTCACCTAGAGCTAGATAAGATGTTGGAAGCAGACATCATAGAACCGGTTGAGGAAACTGATTGGGTGAGCCCGATGGTGGTTCAAGAGAAGAAGAAGAAGGATTTGCATAGACCTACGGAAGCTTAATAATGTGTGTGTCCATGATCCATTCTCGACGTCATTTACCGATGAAGTATTAGACAACATTGGAGGGAAAGAGGCCTACTCTTTCATAGATTGGTTTTCAGGGTACCATTAGATCAAGATCGCACCTCAGAATAAGAGAAAAATGACCTTCGCGACAGAGTGGGGTTGTTTTCAATACACTATGATGTCGTTTTTACTCAAGAATGCATCTGTGATATTTTCTAGCGTAGTCATCACAACATTCAAGCAGTTCATTCATATGTTCCTGGAAGTATACTTTGATGACGGGACAATGTTTGGATTATTAAAGTGCCATGTAACAAGTCTGTGCTTGATGTTGGATACGTGTTGTGGGTATTAGATCATGCTAATTTGAAGAAATGCATCTAATGTGTTCCCTTTGTAATTTTACTGGGTCACGTGGTGTGCAAGTAAAGGCTGATGGTGAACCCTGCAAAGATTACGGTGATAGTGACTCCGAAGGCCCTAAGAAATGTTAAGAAGTTTCGCACGATGCTAGGACATACGGGATATTATAGAAAATTTATCAAAGCATATGCTCAAATTATTGCACCTACGGAGAAACTACTGAAGAAGGATGCAATGTTCTATTGGGATAAAGAGTGTCAATGCAGCTTAGATGTCTTGAAAGAAAAGATGGTCACTGCACTGATATTGGTATTCCCAAATTGGAAAAAGGAATTTCACATACATGTGGACGCCTCTTGCATTGTGTTGGGTGCAGTGTTAACACAAGTCGATGAAGGAGAAATGGACCATCCTATAGCCTTCGCGAGTAGAAAATTATGGAAGTCCGAGAAGAATTACTCAATGACTAAGTGTGAAGGATAGGCTATGGTGTATGCATTGCAGAAGTTTAGATACTATCTGTTACGGGGGCATTTCAAAATCTACACAGATCATTCTACCTTGAAATACCTGGTCAATAAGCATGTGTTGGGGGGGAAGATCTGCAGATGGTTGATACTATTATGGGAGTATGACTTTGAAGTAATTCTGAAGCCAAGGAGGTTAAATGTAGGACCTGACCATCTGTCACGGATCAAAATAGGAGAGGAGCTGAATAATCTAGAGGAAGGGTTTCCAGATGCACAACTCTTTGCGGTGCGCATAGCAGATAACCATTTTGCAGATATCATTCATTTCTTGACTATGGGGATGGCACCAGAAGGGTATACAAGTCAACAAAAGAAGGAACTCATAGTGCACGCGTCAAACTTTTCAGTCATTGTGGGACATTTGTATAAGATGGGTGTTGATGAAATATTGTGAAGGTATGTGCCAGATTTTGAGAGGGATGACATTATCACTGAAGCTCATGGAGGGGATGCAGGAGGTCATTATGCAGGAAAAGTGACTGGGCATAAGATTTTGCATGCAGGACTATGGTGGCCAACGGTGCACAAGGATTCCAAAGAATATTGTAAGGCATGCGATACATGTCAGAGAATGGGCAGACCATCACGAAGGGTTGAATTTCCATTACAACCTCAAGTATCTTTGCATCCATTTGAAAAATGGGTGATTGATTTTTTTGGGCCAATTCAGCCCCAGGGATGAAAATGGGTGTGTGCTATATCATCACTGCAATGAAATATCTAACCAGATGGGCAAAGGCACAACTGGTTAAGGATTGTACAAGGACTACAACAACAAAGTTTTTGTTTGAATATGTCTTAACCAGATTTGGTTGCCCAAAAGTGTTAATGAGTGATAAGGGTACACACTTTCTGAATGAAATGGTCAGTGCATTGACTGAAGAATTTTAGGTCTAACATGAGAAGACTACACCATATCACCCATAGGCCAATGGAACTGTTGAAGATTTCAACAAGACTTTGGAGAATGCACTGACGAATATCTGCAACGCGCAACGAAATGATTGGGATGTGCATGTACCTACAGTACTATGGGTGTATAGGACTACTTGAAAAAATCTAAGAGGACAAACGTCATTCAGATTGGTCTATGGTGTAAAAGTTGTAATGCTAATGGAGTATATTGTGCCTAGTTTGTGCATAGCAGCTCTCACATGTATGGCAGATCGTGAAGCCTTAGAGGAACAGCTTGCGCAGCTGATGGAGCTTGAAGAGGAACAATTGTTGGTAGGCTTCCATCAGCAAGACATAAGGAAAAAGCATGGCACGATCGCCACATCAAGATTTTCACATTCAAAGTAAATGATCTTGCCTTGTTATATGATAGTAAACTCACTAAATTTCTGGGGAAATTTCAAATGTATTGGCTAGGCCATATATTATCAAAGAAATTATAGATGGAGGCATGGTTCAGCTCGCGAAGCTTAATGGCGAACCTTTTCTGGGAAGAATTAAAAGGATCTTGCGCAATGACTATATGGTCGTAGGACAGTCTTAGTGCTCCAAGTAGTTGCAAGGGAGCGTGGGACTATAAACTATCTTACATGGTCTGGAGGACTACGCAGTAGGCGACTGCGTGGAAAATAATGAAGTTGTAACCTAGGAAGTTGTGCCCAGGAAGCTGCACAATGGACGGAGTTGCCACATAGCGCAACAGAAAAGTGACTATTGGAGTCATTATTCATGACTTGACAACCAAAAGATGGTTAATATGAGCGGCCTGGCAGCATTTAAGGAAAAAATATTTGAAGATCTTCCTCCAAAACATCATTAATTGTCAAAATTTGGGGGGAATGGTCAGATTTGAATTCGAAACCACTTATAAACTATGCATGTCGACCCAACAGAGAACGCTTTGCACCCTTAGAGTTGTTGAAATTTGTTGTCTACTGCTTATGAGCCAAGCATTTTTGGGAGGAATTCTTCGCACACACAGACATTTATGTTGAAGCCCGTGAATTTTTTATGGAGAGGATGACTGCCACCAACCTCGCTAAAGCCCTAAGTTTGGAAGCAACCGTATTCGATGCCCCAGGACCAGAAGTATCCAGTGTTGAAGCTACACCTGCGGTGCCCATGGTGTCAAGGTCACCAATGCAAAAACAGTCCATGGTGAAAGAAAAGAAACCTGTAATAGAGGAAAAGCAGAAAAATATGGTGCAGGTACGTGCTTACCCAAGGAAGCATACCATGACACCAACATAGAAGAAAGATAAGCAGCCAGAAAAAGATAAGCAAAAAGTGGTAGACGTGGTGGCGAAAGAAAGCCAAGAAACGAAAGATATTTATGCTAAAGGAGTAGAACCTATAACAAAGCTCGTAGGGTATATCCCTCTGAGAAAGGGAAAGGTGAAGATCACAAAGGACCTAGACTGAGAGAAATTCACCATTTCAGCACCCCTACTACTTGAGTAGGTTCCTTTTGAAGGTACGCGGATCGCATGAATCCCACTATTAAAGATGGATGATTGAGACCTCACGGATCACGCTAAGTTCCCACACATAGTGATGGACAAATACAGGAAGAGAGTTTATTATGAACAAATAGGTGTTGCAACGCTGGAAACGGAGGAATGGGCAGGAGGTGTCGAGCAATTAGGGTTGCTCCGTTTGCTATGGGTGCCACATTACCACTGCACCCCCATTAACACAATTTGTGTGCACTAGCTTCTTACATTGGTGCATGATGGGTGTCTATGTCTAGGAGGGCCTATACCCATCATAGATATGCTCATTCACATGATTGCGCACCTGCCGTACGAAGGTTTGAACCCAGCCAAGGAGTTTGGAGGAAAGATGGGGGAGAAGGACCTTTCCGAGAGAATGAAGAAAGATTACAAACTCGTAAATAAATCATGCAGATATTCCTTTTTATCTATCCCAGACCCTACATTTCAATTGGCCTTAGATGAAGTTTCGGCACCCGTAGTGTCCCTAGCTGCATAGTACATGAAGGGTGTGCAATGCAATTGTTCCAAATACCTCTGCCAGGAGTTCCTCACGAACTGCCGAGAGGTCTAGGATGAAACCAAGTCGTTTCACTACACTTGTTTACTGTTGTCTATTGTGCTTTTCGCATGGGAATTACCCGAGGACAGCCACTTTCCTCCACTTGAGGAAGGATTATCAGAGGTAACACAATTTTCCTCCTTATGGGCTACCAAGGACCCTGCGCTGATCACAGAGACAGAAATCTTTTGGGTGATGATGGAATCAATCTCTACATGCCTATTAACCAACATCCAAGGTTGTCCCCAACCTTGTGCACATGGCTGTCAACCTACACAACATTCAAATATGACTTCCACAAGGTGTATATCCAGGCGCAGAAGGATCCAGTGCAGAAGTGGCATGAGTTGCCATATTTGGTAACAGAAAGGGATGTATAAGAGGTGGTAGAAAGATGGCCCATACAGTGGTGCGCCCCTTCAGATCTTGCTGCTGGGCCAAGCATGGGTGCGAAGAGTGCTGCCGTAAAGAATAGAAAGGAGGCAGCTAAGTAGGCTGCACAAAACCTAGCCACACAGAAAAGGTAGCATGTTGTAGAGAAGGCTCGTGTTGAGAAGGAACACGCTGCCAAAGAGAAGGCAGAATAGGAGAAGTGTGACTCCTAAAAAGGTGACAAGTCACCAGTGCCAGACACATAAATAGAAGAGCTTATAAGACAAGGCGATGGAGGCAAGGAAGGGCAACACACCCCCTTCATTCTCAAAAGGCGTGAACTAGAGCAGCAAGGTGGATCTCGGAAGAAGCAAAAAGCTCAAAAAACATAATTTGATCCCATGGTGCTCACAGAAAGTGATCTAGATGAGATTAGCGATAAATTTAGGGACACCGCAACAAAAGTACTGCATCAATTTGAGCAGTAGTACATGTAGACATTGGTAGGAGTTTAGAAGGACCTCTGAGAGTTGCAACTCCAACCAACCAAGATATAAGAAGATGTCGGAAAGGTGAGCGACGCACAAGTCAGTTTGGCACAGGTTAAAAGTACAGTACCAGAGATGGCCTGGATGCAGGATGTGAGAGTCTTCCCCTTCCTAAAGGTTTAGTCTACACCAACACCAAGGAAGAATGCACCCTCCTTGACAAGGTCACAAAAATGGGCCTGAACCTTGCCGCGAAATCAAAGTCAATAATCAACAGTTGTTCACTGAAAAGACACATGTTTTTAATGAGAAGGAGATGCTAAAAATGCACAATTCATAATTGGAGTCAGCAGTTGCAAAGGCATGCAGGACAGTGTCTGAGCTTCATATCCCTAAGGATGCACAACTAGAAGTAAATATCACAAAACTAACTGCTAGTGTGTATGAAGCCAAAGCTGAGGTTAACCGAGTTCAGTTCAAACTCAACATGAAGATCACTAAGCTGCAATTAAAGTTGCAGCCCATGACTCTACCGTAGGTCAGGGAGCAGGGCGGAGCCGTGATCAATGAAGGAATGGCCACTTTGGATGCCACAGTTGTCACATGCACAACATTATTTGAGCAAGAAATGGAGTTGGTAAAAAATGTGTAGGAGGATCTGAACCTATAGATGTTGAATATGGAAATAAGGGAGCTGCAATGACAATACGATGAGGTCAGGGCAACTGCACGCTCCATTGCACTAGTGCAACGTGTAGCCAAATAACAGGAGGGGAAGCAGCTCCTCGTGCAGGTAGAGGAAGCATAGAAGAAGGAGGCCTTGCTTAAGGCTAGGCTGTAGCGTTGGTTAGATGAGGCTTATCAAGTCATAACCACTATTCAGGATAAGATAAAGGGCTTGTAGTAGACACAGTAGACAATGAGGTTGGCCACAAAAGGACCAGCTATAAAAACGTTAGTGGAGGAAATCAAACAGGAAGCTATGCAGAGCACTTCCAAGGTTGCAGTAATCCAGGTGGAGCTGGGGGCTCTTCGTAGGAAGATCATAGTGCCATCCAAGTGACTCAAGGGTGATTCACGATCTTTGTGTTGGGGGCCTATTGGGATGGGGTCCCTAGGGTCAATTTTGGGGTTAAAATAACCCAAGTTTTGATATATTTTTGTAACTAATGTTTTCGCGATTTGTGGATGAAAAGCACGTAGAGGATTAGGAGTCAAAGGGGTTTTAGACCCTTTTTTATGTAAATTTTGAGTCAGGTTTGAGATCCACCCATGGTTCACGGACTATGGGATTGTATGAGAAAGACTATAAATAGGTGTGCCTTAGAGAGTCTAAGGGAGGTCGAGAGATCATGTTATTAATGGGTCAATAAAAGAGAAGTGATAACGCAAAGAAGTGGGTCAGATAGGAGAAGAAAGGTTCTACAGTTGAGTTCGCAGAGGCCTAGGTAGATTCTGCAGCTGAGTGCGTGGACCCCTACAGGTAAGTGCATAGGCTAGTTTTGAGTCTGTAAAGTTGAACCAAAGATTAACAAAGAAATTTATCGAAGAATTTCTATGTATATCTATTTATCTCTATTTAATTATGTTTATGATATATGATGTTGATGAATAGTGTGTTTATGGAATATTGACCTAATGATGTACGATTCTCTTGAATAAGTCTTAATAAATGTATGCAATGCATGTTAAGTACTTTCCTGAAGCCTGTGATGAATTCTATTATGTTTACTAAATAACTTAAGTAGATCTACGCGAACACTAATTAAGAGTTGTTCTCCAATGCGTGTAAGTGGATAAATTGACTAGTAAGGGTTCACAAAGGATGATTGTAGGCCTTAAGAAAGGTCTAAAGACTGTTTTAGTAGAGTTGCAACACTGATCCCTAAGGGCTTACCAATTTGCATGAAGGTAGATCTAGGGCACTAAAAGACATCACACTCGTCTCTGGATGCACAAACTTGGTTCTTGCATCCCCCCATACTGTTTCGGGTAAGGCTGTAGCCTGCGCTATCCGGGTTGTTGCCGAAAGGGCCAGTATTGTAGGGATTTTTGGTTGGCGAAACTAACTTTGAACCTGGGTGAGGACCCCCTAAGCCAACACCTCATGTTTCTATTTGTAAACGAGCAAGAAATGTATCTATGACCTAATAGATGATAATACAAAAAATGATATAAGGGAACTATATTTTTTAACCTCGTACAAAAATTACTTACATACGAATTATAAAAAAATAAAATAAACAATGACAAGAGCATAAAACATAAAATAGATATACATAGATATTTTCCCTTGGATCCCAAAACCGGGACTACTAAATTGATATTTCATTATATTCCTTTCAATGTTACAATACATATATATACATTTCGAAGCATTCATAAACCCCAATCCATTAACCCTAGATTAGAACATAATCATAGTTCCCTTGACCGGATCTACAAAAATGACATGGACAGAAAACCATCATGCCCAAAATCATGTGTGAAAACCATGCATAAAACCATAGGTAGGTACGCCCACCTAAAATAGGGTCTAAATTTTTTCCCCAGTGTGCTACTCCGTACCTCATAGAGGGGGGCTACCAGCCCCCTTGTTGCGCCCGATGCAATGAATTGGGGGGGATTTCTCCCCCCTTGTGACCCCCCCCCCACCCCACCCGTGGGGCTAGTCGTGGAAAGAATATAACACGCATCCAACATTCTCCCACTTGTTGTTTTCTTTCCACAAGGGGCCATAGGAGAGCTTAGTCATTGGTCCATCCCTACAACACCCATTGTTTCTCTACAATAAGAGAATTTCTCAATGCTCACAGACTTTGTCAATGCATCTACACTATTCTTCAAAATGTCCACCTTTTCCAGCAACACCTTTTTGTCCTCAATCATATCCCTTACAAAGTGATATTGAACATCAATGTGATTTGTATTTGAATGATAAACATGGTTCTTTGCCAAGAAAATTTCACTTTGGTTGTCACAGTCTATCCTTATAGCTCGTTGTACTAACCCCATACATGAAAACAATCTCTCCAACCAAACTTCTTCCTTTCTTACATAAGTGGCTATTATGTATTCTGCCTCGGTAGTTGAAAGTGACACTACAGATTGTCTCTTTCTCATCCAACTGGCTACACCTCCAAATAGGTTAAACACATACCCACTTGTAGATCTTCTCTAATCTACATCCCCAACCTAGTCTACATCAACAAAGCCATGAATGTACAAAACTTTTCCCAATCCTGGTCTTCCTTGGTAGCACAAACCATAATCACTAGTGGCACGTAAATACATGAAAACCTGTTTCACTGCTATCTAATGTTCCTTCCTTTGTTTTGACATAAACCTGCTCAATACTCCCATTGCATGTGAAATTTTTTCTCTAGTACAGACTGTTGCATACATCAGGCTACCAACTTCACTTGCGTATGGAACATGGGACATGCCCTCTTCCTCTTCTTGTGCCTTGGGGCATTGTTCAGTAGATTCCTTTACACCGATAAGAATAGGAACCTTCACTGGTTTACTATCCTGCATATTAAACCTCTACAATATTGTCTCGACATACTTCCTTTTGTTTAACCAGAGCTTCTTTTTTTCTCGATCTCATTTAATTTCCATGCCCAAAATATAGTTTGCAGCACCAAGATCTTTCATGTTGAATTTGGAGGACAATGATGTCTTCAATTCCTAGATAATGCCTTTGTTATTTCCAATCAACAACATATCATCCACATACAAGACTAGCTAAATAACATGGTCACCAATTAATTTAAAATACACAGAGTGATCTTCTTTGCTTCTAGTGAATCCAAGTCCCCGTATATATGTATCAAATTTCTGATACCACATTGTTGGTGATTGTTTTAACCCATCCAGAGAATTTTTTAACCTACATATCAGTTCTTTCTTACCCTTCACCGAAAATCCTTCAGGTTTCTTCATGTAGACCTCTTCTTCCACATCCTCATGAAGAAATGTTGTCTTAACATCCATCTGTTCTACCTCAAACTCAAAAGCAACAAACAGAGATAAACATAATCTAATAGAAGCTACCATTGTAACAGGAGAAAAAATATCACCAAAATCAATTCCCAGCACCTGGGAATAACCTTTTGCTACCAACTGAGATTTGTATTTCTCCACCTTGCCTTCTGCATTCATATTATTCTTCTTAAACACCCATTTGTTGCCAATGGGTTTCCTTCCAGCCGACAAATCCAACTTGAATTTTCCATGACCGAAGATTCTAGCCTTGCTATCATCCCCTAAGAATACATCACCAACATCATATTTATCATACTCAAAGAACCACTCCCTGTGGGGAGCGATGTGAAAGGGTGCACCTGAGTCAATCAATGATGCCTCATGATCTACATGTGTACTTGAAGAAGAAGCCAAGTACACATGCCCACCTTCGTCTGAGGTGGTTTTTGCCATTGTGGAAGGAGCATCATCAGATCCATTTCCTTTCTTAGGATCTTTAGATCTACAACCCCTTTTGAAGTGCCTTTCCTTTCTGCATTTCCAGCACACCTTTATAGGTTTTCCTGGAGATTTAGATCTCCCTCTAGATTTAGATCTCCCACTCGAGGATTTACTTTTGTTTCTATTTTGGGACCGTCCTCGTATAGAAAAGACATCACCATTCTAGCCCTTCGTATTTTTCCATCTCATCTCCTCCAATAGCAAGGATGAGACTATTTCATCAAACTATAAGGCAGTCACATTTCTACCTATTGCAACAACTAGACTATCCCACGAATCTATTAGAGAACACAACAAACTGATGCACTTATCTTCATTTGAAATTTTTATATCAACGGATAACAAATAGATTACCACAGAATTAAAGGCATTCAGATTCTCTGTCACCGAGTCTCCATCCTTCATTATCAGGTTAAACAACTTTTTCTGTATGAACAGTTTATCACTGGAGACTTAGATTAGTACAAAGTCCCAAACTTGTCCCACAAAGCCTTCATCAAAGCTTCCCTTGATACATTCAACAATATTGAATCTTAGATACACAACCGTATTGTTCTCTTTGCCTTCCGATCCAACTTTTCCAAGTATTCAGCTGACATTGCCATTTGTTTAGTACCCAGATCTATCACAATCCACTAGTAGATCCTCCATCTTGATTTTCCACAACTCAAAACTCTGACCATTAAATTTCTCGATCTCTATCTTTCCACTGCTCACCATCTTCTTTCACCACAAGAATTGATCTCACAGATCTCCCACTGAACTGGTTATGCCACAAGCTTGAGAAAAATCCTTCAGCAATAAAGGCATCCCCTTGAGGCAAAAACAAGTCTGATACCAAATGTACGTTTTAACCCCATACATAAACTACCTACATACGAATTATAAAAACATAAAATAATCAATGGAGAGAGCATAAACATAAAATATATATACATAGAGATTTTCCCCTGGATCTCAAAACTGGGACTACAAGATTGATTTTTCATTATATTCTTTTCAATGTTACAATACATATATATACATGCTGAAGCATCCATAAAACCAAATCCATTAACCCTGTATTAGAACATAACCATAGTTCCCTTGATCGAATCTACAAAAATAAAATGGACAAAAAACCATCATGCCCAAAACCACGTGCGAAACCAATGCACAAAACCATAGGTAGGTTTGCCCACCTAATATAGGGTCCAAAAAACAATTTTCTGGGGCTCTGCCTTGAACCCCATAGAGGGGGGCTACCTGCTTTTCCCAGCGCAACAAATAGAGGGGGTTATCACCCCCTGCCCCACCCCTGTCACCCCCACGCCCGCCCGACCCCCCCCCCCCCCCCCCCGCGCGAGGGGACTAGTCGTGGAAAGAATATAACACACACCCAATAGGAACAATGTTTCTTAGTGATTCTGAGATAAGTATGAGACCCCTATGCTTAAATCTATTGTTTACACCTGTAGATTTCATTGATGCCAAATCTTTGAAATAATTTCAATTCCGGTTGGGGATGGGTAGGCCTAGCCCTAGAGTTAGTTTTTTGTTTATTAGTATTGTCATCGCGTGTTTAATGGGTTCTGAAAGTTACAACAAGTTTTGAGTAGTGGAAAAAATTATGGGCTTGAAAAGTTCCTTAAATCCCACTGACTCTGGAACAAGTCTACTCGAAATATTCCCTAGATGCAGGCATGCTGGCTTGTGTGAGTGTCTAGAGCTCTCTGGACACTGGCATGGCCATAGTATGGTAGTGTTGAGAGGTTTAATAGCTTCAAAACTCAGTGGGACCTAGGGGCATGATACCTATGTGGTTGGGATGGCTCTTGGGAATGTTTTTGTTGATGTGGAAGGTATGTTTGATGTGTTTCCATCGATTCCACTTCCTTAAGGTCACATAGGAGGTTGAATCATATCATAGTAGCCTCTCATCACATGTTTACCCCGATTGGCTGGTTACTTGGGTAGATGTGGAAGGAGGGTGTTACAGACTGGTATCAGATCATGGTTCACCCCTTGGACTGGATGGGAAATGTGTTGATCATGCATTCATGTCATTTGCACATGTGTTTTCATCCGTGTGGTCTATGTGCTTGTTGCACATGCATGGCATCGATTATGGTTGTAGTGATTTCACCATGTGAAAGAGGATGTTATTGACGGGAAGTGGGTCGTCATGAGTGTATGATTGGTTACATTTTGTTATATGTTGCTTACATGTATCTTTCTTATATGATTGGTTACATGTTTCTACCTATTATTACAATTATTGTCCATTTATGCTTGATTATATGTGTTTATGCGTGTGTTGTCCATATTTATGCCCGTCTGTTTTTCATGTGTATGTTGGTATATCATCTATGTTTATGATTGTGTATTGTCCACATACACTAGTACGGTTGATCTTGTCATGCATGGGGTCATAGTATGTGTAGTGATATGGTCATGCAGGGCATAGAGATGTCATGGTGAGAGATGGAAGACTTTTGGACACTCCGGATAGTAGGGGTGATGAGTACAGGTACTATTCTTGTTATGGTTCGGATAGACATCATGATTGTCATCGTTATCATCTGTATACTAGGAGTGATAGGGGATACTTTCCAGATGAATTTGAGAAAGCAAATCCACCTAATTATGATGGATACTTGAAGAAACCAGAATATGTATAGGCTTGGATACCTGGGAGGAACAAATTCTTTGTGTTGCATTAGTACAAAGATAACATGAAGGCCATAATCACTATATTCAACCTGAAAGGTAAAGAAGATATCTGGTAGGACGATGTGAAGCATATCAGAGACATCAAGGCAAAGGACTTGAGTTGGGATGAGTACAAGGGGATTTTTAGGAAAAAATACTTGATGGAAAGGTACTACGACAGTAAGGCCAAACGATATTATGAGTTAAAGATGGGGTCAATGATAGATGAAGAGTATATGACTAAGTTTCTCAAGTTATTGGGGTATGTATTGTAGCTTAAATATGAGAAGGATAAGGTTTGGTGGTTTTCCGTTGACAAATCTAAATTTGACAAATCTAATGTTGAAGTCATCTCTAAGTTATCAATTCCAAATTTCCAAAAGGATGTTAGAATTTTTCTGGGATTTATAGGATACTATAGAAGGTTTATAGAAAACTTCACTAAAATAGAATCTCCACTATTCAAGTTGCTTACAAAATATTGTGAATTTAGTTGGAATCCTAATTTCCAACTAGCATTTGAAACCTTGAAAGAAAAAAATTCTGAAGCACCTATTTTAAGAGGTCCAAATTGGAAACTTCCTTTCCATATTTCCACAAATGCTTCAGATACAACTCTAGGAGTTGTATTAGGACAAAAAAATTTGATTCCTTATGCCATTTACTATACAAGTAAGAATTTGACTTCCACTGAGTTGAATTATATTGTGACTGAAAAGGAATTTTTAGCTGTTGTTCATGCAATTAATAAGTTCAGACACTATATAATAGGCTATGAAACCTTTGTTCATATAGATCACTCTGCAATTAGATATTTGATGAATAAACCTATTACTAATGGTAGAGTTACAAGATGACTTTTACTTTTGCAAGAATTCAACATTACTGTGTTAGATAGACCTGAAAAACAAAACACAATTGCTGAATTTTTGTCCAGGATTCAGAATATCAAAGAAGACTCTCTGGTTGAAGATAAGTTTCCTGATGAATATCTTTTTGCAGTAACTACTCAAACTCCTTGGTTTGTAGATATTTCTAATTACTTGGTTACAGGGAAGTTACCTTCACATTTTCTTTCTAGAGAGAAAAGAAAGATTATTCAAGAAAGTGCAAGATATTCATGGATCACTAACGAATTGTATAAAACAGGGCCAGATATTAAGATCAGAAGGTGTGTCAGGGAATATGAAATGCCTGAAATTCTCAAAGCATGTCATGATGAACCATGTGGAGGACACTTTGCTGACAAGAGGACAACCTATAAAATCCTTTCTTTAGGATATTATTGGCCATCTATCTTCAAAGATGCTAAAGAATATTCCAAGAGGTGTGATTGCTGCCAAAGGGTAGGGAAACCTACTCCCTCAAATGAAATGCCATTGCAAACTTGGGTACTTATTGAACCCTTTGAAAAGTGGGCTTTAGACTTTATTGGACCAATTAATCCTCCATCTAAGCAGCAAAAGTATATATTGGTATGCACGGATTATGTCACAAAATGGGTAGAAGCCAAAGTATTACCTTTTTCTAATGAAAAATCTATAGTTAATTTTCTTTTTGAGGACATCTTCACTTGTTTTGGTGTTCCAAGAGAAATTATGACAGATCGGGGATATCAATTCACATCCAAAATGATGGAAAGGTTTGTGGAGGAATACAATATCAAGCATAAGAAATCTACTCCCTATCATCCACAAGCAAATGGGCAAGTAGAGTCTACAAATAAAGTGATTGGAGGAATCCTCACCAAGACTGTGCATCTACATAGAAGAGATTGGGTAGAAAGGCTTCTTGAAACCTTATGGGCCTATATAACTCCATAGAGGAACACAATGGAACATACACCTTATGAACTTGTTTATGGGAAAAAAGTCCTATTCCCTATAGAGTTCCAAATCAGAACTTTCAAGATTGCAGTCCAATTGGGATTGGATTTATCAGATGCTCAAAAGCATAGACTGGAGCAATTAAATGAACTTGATGAAATCAGGCAAGAGGCAGTTCAAAGCACTGGTATAGTCCAAAAACTGAGGGTTAATTGGTATGATAAATATATCAACAACAAGAGGTTTCAAGAGGGAGATTGGGCACTGTTATTTGATTCAAAGTTTAAATATTTTCAAGGGAAGTTTCAAACTCATTGGCTTGGGCCATATGAGATTGAAAAATTCTTTAGTAATGGAGCAGTGAGGATTAGAACAATAGATGAAATTCAAACTCCTCTTCTTGTGAATGGTCATAGATTAAAAATATATCAAAAACCAATTTCAAAGGAGCAGTTCATCAAGATCTTCCAGAACAATTATAAAATGAAGTTAGTGAAGAAGAATTCTTCTTCTTCACCAACTTAGTCTTTATTTTTCCTATCTAAAAAAAGAAAAGAAAAAAAAAAAATTGTATAAGGTTGAAAACCAATCATTGATTGGCATGCTTATACAGAAAATACAGGGTGAAAATAAGAAGTTTCTGACACCCTATATTTTCCATTTCCTTTCTATAATAAGTGGTAACAAAAAGCCATAGTCACTTTGCATTCTGCAAAATTCATTATCCCCTCTCACTTTACTCCATTTTACTTTTACAGTTTCACTTCTTTCCATTTCCATATTTCACCAATATATTTTTCCTTTCCCAGTATTTCTTCCATCACCATTTTCATTTATCATCTTGTCTTACATCTCATTTTATTTTCACTTACACAGCCATTTGCATTCCATTCATTGATAAGCCATATTTTACTTTATGTTTCACATTCTGTAGTTGATTTCGTTCTGTAGCTGATTCTGTTCTGCAACTAATCTGATTCTGCAACAACAATTTGTTTATCAGTCCAAGCACAAGTCTCTAGTCCATAATAAAATGATGTATGCAGGGAAATTGAAGAAAAAACAACTTTGAAGATGAATCATGCCTAAAGTACCCGAGGATAAAACATCAAAATATTAGCAAGAGAAAGGTAAAGGTTCCGAAGGTAAATGCAAAAATTTCTTTCAAAAAGAAATTTGAAAACATAAACTTGTATAATATGTATGATCACATGTCTCCTTAATTAACCATCATGTGATTTGACCGCCACGATGTCTCCGCCATATCTTCCACCTTCAATGATAAATGGTCCAATGATTCCTTCATAACTAATCTCTGCTTCAAACTCCATAACTTGTACTTAAACGGTCCTCCATAGCTACACCTGTTAATGGTCAGAATAACGACGTGACCTACCTATCTACAACTCTCTAAACCCTGACTGCTTTTTTATTACATGCCAACTCTTAAGTTTTTCTCTCATATTCATGCGGTCATTTCATATATACAGTCATTCTATTTCCATATCCACAATCATTCTGTTTCCATATACCAAGTCACTCCATTTCCATATTCGTAGTCATTCCATTTCTTAGACAGTGAGAGTAGTTTTGAAGGGTAAGCAAGAACAGAGGATATGGGGCTTATTGTCAGAACTGAGGCCATAGGGGTAAAATATATGGAGGGGTATCTGCAGCTTAAGGGGATGTTACAGAAGGCCGGATGGTTATGTTTTATTGAAAAATTTTATGGCTACCACAAGGAAATTACTAAATCTTTTGCAAGATCATTTGATGGCATGGAAGTGGATATAGTGGATATCAAATTTGCAGTCATAGAATCCTTCATAGCAGAAGCAACAAAGCTCCCGAGACTAGGAGAAAGATGGTTTAAAAACAAGGAATTTCATGATTAATCTTGGAAGGTGATCCTTAAAAACCTAGATATGGATGTTACAGTATTTAGAAAGGGGATTCCGATTTCAACACTCAAGAACAAATGGAGTAACATGTTGTTAATATTGCAAAGATTTATTACACGTGAAGGAAGGTTTGGGTCTATGTATGTTAATCATATATGCTTGTTAATGAATTTTCTAGAGAATGGAACCATCAATCTTCCCTTTTTCCTTCTAAATAGTCTGAGAAGAATGGCAACAAATGTCCAAAAGAAAACTAAATCAATAGAAACAACTCTATATCATCATGGATTAGAGAAGATTCTAGTTGAATTCCATTTGAGAAGTATAAGGGATACATGGGAATATTTCTTGGTAAGAAATTTCTTCCAGGATGCTCCAGATTTATTTGAGGAAAGTCATGTTAAGAAAAGTAGAAGGAGAAATATCAGCGTTGATATTCAAAGCTCCACACAAAAAGATGATGCAAATATAGCCCTTAAACCAGAGGTTAGGAAGCAGAATAAGCAGAAGATAAATATGAAAGAAAGGGTTCAAGAAATCAATAAGGACATTCATGAACCTTCATCACCACAAGAAGATGAACAACTACTCTTTGAAAGACTAACCAAAATCAATGAGCAAATCAAGAAAAATAAGGAGAAAGGAAAGAGGAAAAAGGACTCAAAAGAAGAAACCATAAGCTTCCAAAACTTGAGGAGGAGCTCTAGACTCCGAGGTAAGGTGAAGAGGGTGAAATCAAAATAGGCCCACATTATAAACTTAATGGAAGAAACCCCAGTTCAGTCTCCTGACAGTATTTCATCTAAACATAGTCCACGAGACTCTCCTCCAGAGAATTTTGAAGGTAGCCCAAGTAGAGCTTCTCCTGGCATAGATCCAGTACAACAACAAATCTATGACTACGTAAAGTCATTAGAGAAAAATAATACCTCGATAGATCCAGGAACTTTATCTAATCCAAAGCAGCCTGTCATCCCACAAGAATCTCTAATTAGCTCTCTCAAACAAGAAATTTTTGAACTAGAAATTCTGAACAGGCACATCCAAAAAGAAAATGAAACCTTGAGGGAATAGAGAAAGCTAGATAGATCTATTCATGACAACACATTTCTACACATGGGATTATGGTACAAGAAAAATAGGAAGCTAAAAAGGAAAAATAAGAAGATGAGCAAAACACTTATCAACCTCAAATACAAACCTCTTATGAGGAAGCCAAGGATGGCAGTCAGTGCAAAGAAAAGTAAGAAGAGGAAGTTGGATGTGTTGGAAAAAGTGTCAGAACAAATGCAATAAGAGGAGGAAGTTCATAATTTTGATTGCACGGTGACATGCAATGGTTTTGCAGTGGGGTATGTTGAGCCTCAAAACTACTCTTTCCCTAGCAACTCTTCTCATCCATTTTCTTTGTTTTTCCATGAAAAAAATGCATTCTTATCATCAATGACCAGTATATATTACCTTACGGAGGACATTTAGTGATTTAGATGTTAGGATTTTATGTTTTTCTATTTGAATAAGTTTTTGAATATTAGCTACGGAACACGGTCTATTCTGCAGCTAATCGGCTATTCCGCAGCTACCTCCATGATTTAATAGGTTCTGTTATCACTCAGGTTGTTCCCAAAAGTTGTAAGAAAGGGAATACGGCTGAGGTAACCATAGACCAATCTTTTAGATACAGAATCTAGCCAATCTGTATCTAGAGAGGGCTCTCTCTTTATAATTTAGCTTTGTTTTGAAAATTTTTAGGCTAGTTATGAAGTTCAAGGGTTTTTTTTTGGGTTTGGATGGTGACATTCAATAGAATAGTGAGACAAACTGAATATTTCAGTCCATTGGGCATGATGGAGTCAAAGAGGATGGCTTTCTAGATTTGGTTTCTTAATAGAGGATGGTATCATAGAGCAAGGTAGTCAAACATGGAACAAATATAGGCTGGAATCAGATGGAATGGACTCAAATGGGTGAAGGGCAGTTAATAATCCTTCAACATATTGAAAGAGGTAAAATGGATGATTACTGTTAAGGAGCAGTTAAGAATTCCTTAGAAAATAGACAACATGAAAGAACCAGGAAGTAGGAGCAACTAAGAGTTCGTTGCTTATATTAATTCTCAAGAAAACACAGAGAATAATAAAGACTGAAGACAGAGTGCAGTTTAAGAAAATTCTGAATTAATCCTTTTCTTTACCATTCAGATTATGAAACACAGATGATATAGCAAAAAAGAAAACTGTAAAACATGAGATATAGGGGACTTATTGATTTGGAGTTTGATTCAAGAATTCTGTGACAAGTCTTCTGCATCAATTCCTCATCCAGTAGGCCAAACAACAGATGGTTCCAACAGTTCCTTATTCCAAAGTTCAGTGTTCCAGCAAAATCTAGAAATTCCAACCAACCCCAAATACTTCGTTTGGGGGGGGGGTAATTTATACAAAATATCTTACAAAATATCTGATGGAGATAATATCTAGTGATGAGTAATCCATTTTTTACAAAATATAGAGACAAACAGTCTTGAAAACAGGGAAAAGATAAATTGATGCCGTTCTAGCTACTCTGTCTTTATCAGATGTGCTGAAGGCAGGCTCTGCGAGTCAGTTTACAGTTGTCTTCCACTGATACTCTATGCTAGCTGCTCCGTCTTTGTCGGATATTCTTCAATCCTGTTTCGATACACTTTAACCTATTTGACCCTCGTTCATCCCTGTCTATCTTATCACGGAAAAATAGCCCGAAATCTACGTTTTACCCAAGAGAAATTTACAAAATCCCCAACATGTCTTCCCACCATTGTTGCTCTGGCAATTTATGCTTCTGAAGTTTCCTCAGGGTTTCATCAGTTTCTGTATATCTGAAAAAATTAGGCTGGAGCTGAAACAAATGTTTTACCTCATGCTCAATATAAAATAAGTTCTCTAAGTTATCATAGAGAACTTGGCCTGTGGGGAGTGCTTTTACTCCTGAAGCACTTGTTGATGAACTAACTTGATCTACAACATATTTATTCAATTTGTCTACATAATCTATGTGCTTCACTAATCGATTCACTAATCGATCATTATTTCCTAAAAGACTTGGTAGCCCTTTATCCTGCAAAACTTTAAACCTTTCCATGAAAGAATTAATTTCTACTTGCATATCCTAGCATCTTCTTTCCAAATTCTGCATTAAAGTTCTCTTGTTTAGAACTCTTATGATTTCCAAAATGGTGCATGTTCTATCTGTGATTTCCAGTGCTTCCAGTTGTTCGCTGGTCTTGGTGTTCAAAAAATGTATAAGCCAGTTGGCTTGTTCAGGCATCTATCTCAACAAAACTCTTGTCCTTTGGATTTCCACTTGGGCTGCTCTTACTAAGTCAATTTGCTCATAAATAACTTGGATAGATGGCCAAACATTATTTAGGGATTGATTGATGTTGGTCCAAAGAATTCCTTTGATTTCTGCCAAAGGCTTATCCATAGTGAGATCCTTCTCTAATGTTCTCACTTTATTCTCTAATGATTTAACCTACCTTATTTTCTCTGCAACATTTATCTTGGATTTGTCATAATTCTTTTCTACTTTTGCCAATTTTTCCTTTACTTGTTTCAGCATTGACACTTGGAATCTCAATTTTTCCATGGCTTTTATCAATTATTCTGTGCTCATATTAGTACTGCTGCCTAGTGTTGTTTCTATACCTGTAATTACTTCTGCTATGGCTGCTGGGACATTAGGATCCAATGTTGTTCCAAGTGTTGAAGGGACTGCTGTTGAGACTATGGGGGTTACTTCGGGAGGCTGGGAGGTCGACTCTCCCTACTTCTCTTTTAGTGCTTTTTCTAGTGCCTGCTCTGTATCAGTTAATCTTTCATTAAGCTTCATGAGCAGGTCCATCATCTCTTCTTCTGATTTCTGTTGTACAACTTCTGCAGTCTGTGGATGCATGGAAGGAGGTAGTTTCAGCTGTTTCCTCAGGGCAGCAATGTCTTCTTCTTTCTTCTTCATAAGTGCCTTTATACCTTTACCATCTTTGGGATCATGTCCCAATTCAATGATGATTTCTTCTAAATATTTGATCCTGTTGTCCTTGGCCAGAGAAGAGGCTTTCTCCAAATGTAATTGAGCAGAGGTATTGTCCAAGGAGTTCTGTAACTGATGGGCCAACATTGCTTTGTCAGCCAATGTAGAATAAACCATTTCTCCAGTCTGCTTGTGAAGTTCAATTTGGTCCAATGGATGAATGTCTTTGGCTAGGACCTCCAAGTTTGTTATGATGTAATCTGCTGCTGACTGGGGTTGCTATACCTTTCGCTTAAAATAACTCATTAACATTTTGCCTTCTTTAATGTCATAGGTAGACATTAACCTTTGTTGGTTTGAGGGGGCCATCTTCAAGTATTGATTGTAAATTTGAATTCTCACAGGATCATTTTTAGCCTTAATTTCTATGAAACTCTGTTTAATGTCAGAGGCCTGTTTGCTTTGTGGCCTGGTAGATGATACTTCAACACTGTGTTGTCTTTCTAGCTCCTGCCTGTGTGAGCCAGTTGATGTTTCTACCACTGGGGAAGTCTACTGGCTAACTACCCTTTCTCTCCTTAAACTATCAGTAGCTTCTTCAATAATTTCCTCTTCTGAAAGAGGATTCAATCTTTGCCTCTTTGCACCTGGTTGTTCTGCAGGCCCACTGATAAGTGTGGTGGTTTCTCTATCTCTCTTCCTGTTTCTTTCCTCACTTAGAGGAGTCTGTAGTGCTAGACTTTCTGGTGCTCTAGTTTGGGCTGGAGGAATTTCCACTTGACCCTGTTCTTTGGACACCCCTGGCTGATCAATCATTATTGGCTACTCTGTAGTTTCAACTTCTTTTCCCTTGGAACTCCATGTAACTGGTATGTTGGTTTCCTGTGCAGGTTGCTGATAAATTCCAGCAAAGGATGCTCCAATTCCTGATTGTTAAGGTAGCTTGAAGGATGCCTATCCAAAATAGTCCAGGTCAAGGGTTTTTTCAAGATCTTTCATAGCTTTTTCCATCTTTTCATGTTCACTAATTTCTTCTATTAAGGTCCCTTCTACCCATTCTTCTTGATTTGTATACTTTTCAATTTCTGGGACCCTATGATGTACATACATTGATAGCCTATTTCTTACCCTTCTGTCACTTATGAAACTACATGGGTCATATGGAACCCATAAAAACTCTTCTTCAATCTAAGGTGTTCTTCTAATATTTTCTCAGCATCTTTCCATGCATCCCTAGAATTGATGACATAAGGGCCTAACTGGTCTTTTATTCTCAGCTGAGCCTTCTTCTTTACATTACAAAAGTGGGTTAAGTCTGCATTGATGATCTGCCTGAAATATTCTAATGCAAATAACTTCATGGGCACATATCTAGGAAACTTGAAAGAGCAAAGTTCACATCCATACATTTTGATTTCTGTGTGATTTTGATAGAGGTACCAGTCACCTATTCTTTACTATTTGGAAAGCTGCAAAATATTCTTCATGTCACCAGTAATCCTAGGAGGAGGAGCTCCTATCAACAGAGTGGAGGCTGGGTGTACAAATAAGTCAATGAATTCACTATAGGTATAAGGGGAGTCACAGTTATGGAAGACTAAGCTCCAAAAGATCACAGACCTCCGATTTCCTTTTGAGCCTAATTTACTGATGGGGAATGGAAAGATGTCTGGCTGATAATATAACAACAGATAGTATATAAAAGAAGTGTATTTGAAAACTCCTTCTCTATCCAAATTCAGGAATTGGTCATGGATTTTGTTGGCAATAAAAGTGGCATAGTCATACTTGACAACAGGGGGCTGTCCTAGAGTAAAGATCGATAATAGAACCAGGGTGATATCATCCACATATTCACTGGACTTAAATCCCAAGATCAAGGATATCATGTCAAGAATGAGTTTTCCAGTCTCAGTGAACCAGGTATGCAAATAGGGAGGTGGGTCGTGGGGCTAGAAATTTGGTTTCATGAACATCTGAGCAATACGGGTTATCTCTAAGTTGGGGAATTGAGAAGCTTTTTCAATAAAAAATCCCCTGGAAAGATGAGCAAGGGGCTTAGTGGAATGGAAATGTATCATCTCATTGACGGATTCAGCAGTTGTGGAAAAGAGGACAGTTTGGGAAGGAGACATAACGGCTTTATGGACAGGGTCATAGTTGGCACAACATTGGTGAATGATGTCTGGGAAAACATGGACTGAGGGAAGGAAGTACATGGAAAGGTTTGATTCCCACAGTCCAAAAATATCAGAGTTGCTTAGATAACTATCCCTGATTTGGAAAAAATTCTGAAGATGATTCCTGTCACCAGATAAGTCTTTTATTTGGAAATCTCTATCGGCCAAGGGTAGATAATTTAAGTCTTTATGAGGTGCGTTCATGGGTGCGACATTCAGGGCTATGGGAGCTTCCATGTTTGGTTCTTGTGTATTCAAACTGGAATTCGAGCTTCTGTGGGAACAATGGATTAAACAGTCATTTTGGTGTCCCTTTATGGCAACTGCGGACTGTTTTTTACTTGAATTTGGTTTTCACAGGCAGAATTTTCAGCGAAGAACTGAAATTTACAGGGTTATAGGTAAAATGAATAAATACCTGGATTAATGAGGAAAATTGAGTAACTGTAGGTTGAATGATAGATTGCAGAGCATGTCGCTGTGATCTCTTTGGCCGTGTGGAGGTTGAAAAGTTGGTACAATGATTCCAGTCATTATTTTGCATGGGAGCTTGAATAAAGAGAACCATAGTGAAAATGATATTTCGTCATTTTTTAACGAAATTCGATTTGTCAGGTATTTTTTGGCATTTATTGAGCAGATGATGTCAGCATGACGTCAGGGGGTATGGGACAGATGAGGTGGCAGTACGGATGGTGACATGGAAGGATGATGTCAGCGAGGGATGATGTGGCAGGATGACATCAGCAGAGGGTCAGCGGGAAGGCGGTAAGCTATTTTTCCCGCACCGCTTTTGGGCTAGGGCGGTTTTGGACGGGGTGGCCATGAGCAGCATGGGAGTGTGATGTGTGTCCACTGTACTGGAGTGAAGCCGCAGTTTCCCGGGCGTTAACTTTTAGCAATGGAGGGGGGTGCGATATAGATCTCGGCTGTCGGATGCGAGGGTAGAGATCGGACAGCGGACGCCTATGAAACAAGGCAGGAAATTAATGCACTGGAACAGTGTATTTAGATAATGTTTTTAACGGTTTCGGGGTGATTTTTTATTGGTTCGCGGGGTTTTTAAGTTAGGTTATTAATTAACCAAAGGTTAATTAATCCCGAGGTTATGTGCGCAGAGGTTATTAATAAGCTCTTGATCAACTATTAATCCCTTTTAAAACAATGAATATGGTCATATAACTGGGGGACGGGAAATATTAATAATTGGGGATTTTTATTATAAATATGATACGAGAAAGGGTAGTGGTGCGGGATTTAAATAATAAAGTTAAAGTTAATATGACAAAATGAATTGGAAAGCGCCAAGTCACAATGTTTAAAAACTTGGGCTAAAGGGGCAAAAAGAGTTTATTTGTGATATTTGTACAAATTTCCTAAGTAAAATGGGGTTTTCACTTAGGTAATTTATATGGAATGGAGTGAGATGGCTTAGTGATATTAAGGAGATCTTAATATCATTAGGGCAGTTAGTAAATGTTTTTAGGGAAAAACATGAGGGAAGTTAGTCATGCCTCGCTTGAGTTGCTCCAAAATATAAAACTACCATGGTACCCGTGATAGAGGTAAGATTAACATTCTGAGAGACAAAATCAATCACAAGTCTCATTCTGCAACACCAAAACTGCCTACCCAACCTACTGTAACTAACATTTTTTCTTCTTTTTCCTTGGGTGCACTTGGACTGGAAAACCCTCATCAATTTTCTTTTCTTTGCATGATAAGCCTATCTAAGTCTGCCCTTATTTCTTCCACGGGCTCAGATTAATCAGTTGAGCTCCTTAACTTCTCTACATATCTACTTATCTTCCAAGTTGAAACAGTTTGGACAGATTTTATTCTCTATCTCTAAAACATGAAATTCAAACATGAACTGGCCAAGATTAAGCTGTTCAGCTATTCATCAATTGTGGCAAAAGTTCTACAAGTTGTACATGATGCTTTATTTACAGAAAATGAAATAGTAGTGGCATTTGGACTTGCACACTTTCCTGGTCTTTTTTCTTTGGGGTTCATTTCTTTTCACTTTTTTGACCATCTTTTTCTTTTTTACCCTTTTATTTTTCTTTTAGGGTATACCCTCTTTACATTTTTTAAATTTTTTGATTTTTTGAAAATATGGAAAAACTTTGAAAAAAGAAAAGGTATGAACATATTGCAGAGCTAATCAAGTCAATCATGAAATATGACACCTATTGGTATAGGAGCATAACACTGGCTCCACTTGGGGATGGTTTTTCCCGGTGGAAAGTCAAGGACAGCAGATCAGATGGCCTTCTCCATAACTTTGACTATGCTCTGAAATCTCCTTTTGCTGGTTGCTTTATTTTATATATGACAGTTATACTTATGAGGCTCAGGGCCTTCTTTTCAGGCTTTACCTTTATCAAGAGGTTGGGTCAAAGTAGTGTTTCAACATCTGACCATTAACTGGCCCTTCTTCTGTTTCTGAATCGTCCAGGTTCTTCAAAAAGTAAGTATTGTTCCCCTGTGAGGCCTAGATAATAAAAGGTCCCTTCCATAGGAAGTCAAACTTACCATGTTTTCTTTTTTCTTCTCTCTTGGAATCCCATTTTAAAACTTTGTCCCCTAGGTAAAAATCTTATGCCTTGGTCCTCTTATCAAATATTTTCTTGAGTTTTTCTTATACCACTTGGGATCTTTGGTATACCTCTTCTCTAGTCTATTGTAAGTGGATGGTTTGATTTATTCTCCTTTGAATTTCATTGGGCTCCACCTGAGCTTCTTGCAGTAATTTCATTACAGGGATTCCTAAAGATGAAGGAAATACAGCTTCCATACCATAGACTAGTTCATAAGGACTAGTCCCAATGGATCTCTTGGTAGTTAATCTATCTTCCCATTGTGCATTGGTAAGTTTCTTGTGCTAGTTTTTCCTGTTTTCTTCTAACACTTTCTTAATAATATTTATCAGGATTTTATTGGAGGACTCAACTAGACCATTACCTTGAGGGTAATAGGCTATGGAATGGCCTAAGGTGATGTGGTACTTGTTACAAAAACTTGTCATTTTCTAGGATTTGAAAGCGGCAACATTGTTAGTTATCCAGCTCATTGATATCAAGGGCTTGAAAGTTTGTTTCAGTCATGAGTTTAGCCAATCCTTGTCCTTTTATAAGCTTTTTAGGTTTTATTTCAATATCATACTCCAATATATTAGCTATCCATTTGCCTCCTTTGCCTTCGATTCCATCCCGAGTCAGGATGTCTTTGACAACAGTACTTGGTACATAAGCTATTACATGGGAGTACAATATGTAGACTCTGAAGTCTTTAATAGCTTTCACAAGTGCATAAGCCTGTTTTTCCATGATTGGGTATTTTAGCGGTGCATCTCTAAGTGATTTACTAAAAAAGGCTATGGGTTTTTCACATCCTTGATCATCTTTTTGTAGTAAAACAACAATTTGGTTTGTTCTGATGCAAATGAAAATATTATGAAGTCTCTATCAAACTTTGGACTTGTAAGGACTGGTGTTCTGGTCAAAGCCATTTTAATTTCTTCAAATGCTTGTTTAGCTTCTAATGTCCATTTAACCTTGGAATCTTTTTTCAGCATATTGTTCAACAATCTAATTAATTCAGCCAAATTAGGTATGAGTCTTCTTAAAAAGTTAATCTTTCCTAGGAAAGCTTGAAGTTCTTTGACATTTCTAGGGTGGGATATTTGTAGAATGGCTTTTATTCTATCAGGATCAATTCTGATGCCATCTTTGGAGATGATATGGCCTAACAGTTTGCCTTCCTCTAGACCGAACAACGACTTCTTAGAATTTAATGAAATACCATACTTTTTTCATTTTAAAAACACTTGTCTCAAATGATCTAAATGTTGCTGATTTGATTTAGAAAACACAGTAAGATCATCTAGATATATGACCAGAAAATCGTGAATTTCTTTTATAAAAGCTATGTCCATTGCTCGTTGGAAGGTTGCCCCTGCATTCTTAAGTCCAAATGGCATTTTAACATATTTGAAAGTTCCCCATGGTGTTGTAAAAGCAGTGTTTTCCTGATCATCAGGATAGACTAGAATCTAGTTAAAGCTTGAGAACCCATCCAAAAGTGAAATCGTAGAGGCACCTACTACCCTTTGTAAAATGTGGTCCATCTTAAGTAACGGGTAGTGGTCTTTCAAAGAAACCTTATTTACATTCCTTAAATCGACACACAATCTGATTTCTCTTTTTTTTTTCCTAGTGGGTAGTAAATTAGACACCCACTCTGAAAACCTGATAGGAGCAATTATCCCTACTTCATGCATTCGTTTGATTTATTTTTCAATTAAGGGGAGTAGTACAGGATTAATTCTTCTGAGCTTTTGCTTGAATGGTTTTTTATTTTCCTTGAGGGGTATTGTATGTTGAATCACAGAGGTGTCATAGGATTTCAAATCTTCATAGCTCTAGGCAAAAACATCTTGGAATTCTTTGATCAGTTCAACATATTTAAGTTTTTGATCAGGAGGTAAAGTTTTGGATAATTTTATCATTTTCGGATTTTCTACAGTTCCTATGTTACAGTCTTCAATGTCTGCTTTTGGAGGTTTCATTTTGGGTTTTATTGGGATATCATTAAAATCAAAGAAATCTTCCAAAGGAGTTAAACCTTTGGGCAAGTAATTGTCTTTTAAACTAATAACTTCAGATTCTCCTCTGATAATCTAATCGATGTCTACTTCTTTAAGATCTTGCAATTTTTTATTGGTAAATTTTGTTGGGTGAAGCATTTGAGTTGCACTTTCTGCTGAAATGTTTGCTTCCATTTTATCTATTTGATCAACCTCACTAACAGTGTCCGTGTCTATATTAGTGCTAGAAAACTCTTCTTCTAGGGTCAAGAAATTGTTAATTTGAATATCATTGTCAAACACTTGCCAGTTCTTTACATTGTCAGGTATGGCTGGCCTATTTCTAATCTCAGTTGTAAACTGATGATTGGGTTCAAATGGTAATTTACAAGTGCTGGAAAATGTTTCCAAGCTGTGAGCATGCAAATTATGTTTTCTTGGAATTTTGGCAAGCTGTGTTTCCAGAAATGTATTGAGGATCTCAATCGCTGCTCATCTGTAAGATCTTAATCTGGGATCATTTGTGAGGAAGTTCCCTTTTATTTGTTGAATGACTAAATCAGAGTCTCCCAAAACTGCTACCTTGATTGCCCTAAACTTTTCATCAATTTAAGTCCTAGCAACAGGGCTTCATATTTAGCCATATTATTGGTGCATCTAAAGTTTAATCTGTAGGCATGCCCTTCAGCATGATCATTTTCTAGATTGTGTACCCAAACCCCTGCTCCTGCCCCTAATTTATTAATTGAACCATCAAATTCTAGGTACCAAAGGATCTCATGTTCATAATTAGTATCAGGAGTCTCAGAAATTTGTTTACTAGGGAGATTTGGTTTTTTAGTTTCATTTAGTTTCTCCCAAGTGTCTGATATATCACTGTACTCAGAAATTTCTTGAATTTGAACACTAGACTTTCCGTTTATAATTTCTTCTTGTTCTAATGCTAAAACCTTGACATCAGTTGGAGGATCAATTTCAGCGTTGTAGAGAATGAAGGAGTCCATGTCAGAGTGTATGGAGTAGATGGGAAAATTCAGGGGTTTCTCCTGACTACTTACCACATATTTCATTAAAATTTCTCGGTACAATCTCTTTGGTTGACCAAATAATGAAACAGTAGCATAGGACATGTCCAACTGTAAAGATCCTTGGAGATTTGCACCCCAAGATCTAGACAATAACATGCCATATTTTGGTGGAATATCAGCTACCACTATGTCCATTAAAATGGTCTTGGTGGGGTATTGAACTAGTGATACACATAAATCTTTGATCAATCCTAGACATCTAACCTGGCTTGAGTCAAAAGATAATATGTCTTTGTATGGCTTGGTAATATCTAGGTCCAACTTCTCCATTACAGATTTAGGCATTAAGTTATGAGAAGCACCAAAATCAAACATGGCATTATGAAATATTTTATCACGTATGTTCAGACTTACATAGAAAGGAGGGACCCCTCCATCTACTAACTTTCCGTTTACCTCAGGGTCAAAAATTAATTCAGGCTGTTCATCAAAGAAATTTATTGAATCTTTGTTCACTGAAATTTGGAGTGATCTGCTAATTTGACTTCTGTAAACATCATGTTTAGCCAATTCTATCAATGGAATGGCTATCTTTAATTTGCCTATTTCAATCTCAAGATTGAAAGGTTTTTCAGTTTGAGTTTTTGTATTTCGGACAGTGAGATTCTCTTTATCTGCTGTATTTTCGACGTTTTTCTCTTTTTTAGGAGTGGTGTTATGGACTGAAGTTGCTTCCGAGTCAATTTCTAGAGGTTCTTCCACATTTCCTTTGGGGGGAAAGGAAGTGGAAGGTTGTCTATTAGGTCGTTGATTATCTAATACATCTTCAACTATTGGATTATTTGGGTTAGGAGCTGTTCTAGGAAGGTTTTGTACATGGGGGTTATTGATCTTAGCTTTGTTAGGTTGCTTGGTATCTTTCTGTTTATTGGTCTCAGGGACATCTATTCTTCTACTCCTCAGATTATATTGCTTGTGGACTTCATAAATGGCTATATCATATCCCTCCCTAAAATCAAATGATTCACCTGCTTGAGTTTGGAATTGTTTAAGAGTGTGAGCTTCTTGGTCCTCTTGAGTCAAGAAAACTTGTTGTTCATTATTGAGGCCCATTAAGTTGATTTGAGTGTCTTCTGTTGGTTGATAAAAAGTTGAGGCTTCAGCATAATTTTCCTGGAATGAGGGCCTAATGTTTTTGTCAGGCCCAATCATTCCAGTATTAGGGTTTTGGTTTTTACTGAAATTTGGATTTCTCCCAGTATTGCTCGGTTGACCATCACAAGGGGATTTCCTCTCAATTGTTTCTACTCTATCACCAAGTCTATCCATTCCTTTAATAGTAGCATCTAATTTTTGTTCAAAGGCAGAAGGTTCTTCTTTGATAGGTATCCTCCTTTCAGCTCTGGCTCGATCTCGTTTAGAAATCAAGTTAGCCTCAACGCTGACAGCTATACTCTGCATCTCTTCTAAGTCTCGAGGAGCTCTTTCCCTAAGTTGGTATGCCATATCAGAATCGAATGCATCAGGGAATTTGATCAAGGCCAAATCTGGAGGAGGTCTGAGATTTTGAGGAAGAGCATTGTAGACATTATTGAATCTGGTACAGTAATATTGGATAGTTTCTTGGGTACCTGTCTTTCAGCCTTCATATTCTGATAAAATGTGGAGAGGATCTTTCTTCTTTTCCCATCTGTTCAAGAAGGTCTGATAAAGAGCTTATGGGTCATTGATAGTGTTTGTAAGGAGTGCTCTAAACCATGTTCTAACATCTCCAGTTAAACTTTGAACAAATACTTTCATTCTGACATCATCATCATCAATCTCATAATTTTCAAAATAGTCAGTTTTCTTGGTATGTTATTGAGCTGTGTAAGTGCCAGTACCGTCAAAATAGGTTATTTTACTTTGATAATCTTGGGGCATAGCCCCTGGATTAGCATGTAAGTTTAGAGGAGCATACCTGTTTGCCATGGTAGCAGGGATAAGTGTGACAGCTAGAAGAGTAGGGAAAACAGTGGAAAAGTATGTTGTAGATGGAGGAGTGGGAAGGGTTGCTTGAGGTGCTGATGGGGAACTTGGAGAAGCTGCAGTAATCACAAAAAGGTTTGGTGTTTTCCTAGAGGTAAGCTCAGATTGGATAGGGTTCTGCAAATTTTTTTCAAGGTGTGAACTAGCAGAATTTTCTTGGTTGTCTTGTCTTCTAAGGATCCTAGCAATCTGATTAGGATTTTCAAACACAGGTGGCGGATTTGGATCAGGATTTGATATGGTATAATGAATATTTTTTGGAGCCATTTTCTAGATATGTTTTTGGTTTTTTCTTGGAATGATTTAACAATACAACTTTGATAATCTCTCCAAGGAATTTTTTAGATATTGTAAATTTGAACTTTCCTAAAAGACTTTTGAAAAAAGGAACTGATCAAGAAGTTGAAACAAATGTTCAAAACATAAACTAGACTGGAGATAGACTGAAGCAACATTTCTTTATTTCTGCAAATGCAAAGCAAAGGCAATTTTAAAGGCTACCTGGATAACTTCGAGCTCCATCTGCAGCCTATGAAGTAGATAGCAGTAACAAACAAATTATTCAGTCCCCAGTGGAGTCACCAATAATGTTATCACTCAGGTTGTTCCCAAAAGTTGTAAGAAAGGGAATACGACCGAGGTAACCACAAACCAATCTTTTAGAGATAGAATCTAGCCAATCTGTATCCAGAGAGGGCTCTCTCTTTATAATTTAGCTTTTTTTTGAAAAGTGTTAGGCTAGTTATGAAGTTCAAGGGTTTTGTTTTGGGTTTGGATGGTGAGATTCAATAGAATAGTGAGGCAAACTGAATATTTCAGTCCATTAGGCATGGTGGAGTTAAAGAGGATGGCTTTCTGGATTTGGTTTCTTAATAGAGGATAGTATCACAGAGCAAGGTAGTCAAACATGGAACAAATATAGGCCGGAATCAGATGGAATGGACTCAAATGGGTGAAGGGCAGTTAAGAATCCTTCAACATATTGAAAGAGGGAAAATGGATGATTACTGTTAAGGAGCAGTTAGGAATTCCTTAGCAAATAGACAACATGAAAGAACCAGGAAGTAGGAGAAATTAAGAGTTCGTTGCTTATATTAATTTTGAAGAAAACATAGAGAATAATAAAGACTGAAGACAGAGTGCAGTTTAAGAAAATTCTGAATTAATCCTTTTCTTTACCATTCAAATTCTGAAACACAGATGATATAGCAAACAAGAAAATTGTAAAACATGAGATATAGGGGACTTATTGATCTGGAGTTTGATTCAAGAATTCTGTGACAAGTCTTCTGCATCAATTCCTCATCCAGTAGGCCAAACAATAGATGGTTCCAACAGTTCTTTATTCCAAAGTTCAGTGTTACAGCAAAATCTAGGAATGCCCACCAACCCCAAATACATCATTTGGAGGGGCATTTATACAAAATATCTGATGGAGATAATACCTAGTGATGACTAATCCGCTTTTTACAAAATATAGAGACAAACAGTCTCGAAAATAGGGAAAAGATAAATTGATGCCCTGCTGGCTTCTCTATCTTTGTCGGATGTGCTGAAGGCAAGATTTGCGAGTCGGTTTACAGCTGTCTTCCACTGATACTCTGTGATGGCTGCTCCGTCTTTGTCAGATATTCTTCAATCCTGTTTTGATACACTTTGACCTGTTTGACCCTCGTTCATCCCTATCCATCTTATCATGGAAAAATATCCAAAATCTACGTTTTACCTAAGAGATATTTACAAAATCCCCAACATGTCTTCCCACCATTGTTGCTCTGGCAATTTATGCTTCTGAAGTTTCCTCAGCGTTTCATCAGTTTCTTTATATCTAAAAAAATTAGACTGGAGCTGAAACGGATGTTTTACCTCATGCTCAATATAAAATAAGTTCTCTAAGTTATCATAGAGAACTTTGCCTGTGGGGAGTGCTTTTACTCCTAAAGCATTTGTTGATGAACTAACTTGATCTGCATCATATTTATTCAATTTGTGTACATAATCTATGTGCTTCATTAATCGATCATTATTTCCTAAAAGTCTTGGTAGCCCTTTATCCTGCAAAAATTTAAACCTTTCTATGAAAGAATTAATTTCTACTTCCATATCCTAGCATCTTCTTTCCAAATTCTGCATTAAAGTTCTCTTGGTTAGAAATCTTTTGATTTCCAAAATGGTGCATGTCATGTCTGTGATTTCCAGTGCTTCCAGTTGTTTGCTGGTCTTGGTGTTCAAAAAATGTATAAGCTGGTTGGTTTGTTTAGGCATCTGTCCCAACAAAACTCTTGTCCTTTGGATTTCCACTTGAGCTGCTCTTACTAAGTCAATATGCTCATAAATAACTTGGATAGATGGCCAAACATTATTTAGGGATTGATTGATGTTGGTCCAAAGAATTCCTTTGATTTCTGCCAGAGGCTTATCCATAGTGAGATCCTTCTCTAATGTTCTCACTTTATTCTCTAATGCTTTAACCTCCCTTATTTTCTCTGCAACATTTATCTTGGATTTGTCATAATTCTTTTCTACTTTTGCCAATTTTTCCTTTACTTGTTTCAGATCTGACACTTGGAGTCTCAATTCTTCCATGGCTTTTATCAATTCTTCTATGCTCATATTAGTACTGCTGCCTGGTGTTGTTGCTGTTGTTTCTGTACCTGTAATTACTTCTGCTGTGGCTGCTGGGACATTAGGAGCCAATGTTGTTCCAAGTGTTGAAGGGACTGCTGTTGAGACTATGGGGGTTACTTTGGGAGGCTGGGAGGCCGACTCTCCCTGGTTCTCTTTTAGTTCTTTTTCCAGTTCCTGCTCTGTATCAGTTAATCTTTCATTAAGCTTCATGAGCAAGTCCATCATCTCTTCTTCTAATTTATGTTGTACAACTTCTGTAGTCTGTGGATGCATGGAAGGAGGTATTTTCAGCTGTTTCCTCAGGGCAACAACATCTTCTTCTTTCTTCTTCATAAGTGCCTTTATACCTTTAGCATCTTTAGGATCATGTCCCAGTTCAATGATGATTTGTTCTAAAGATTTGATCCTGTTGTCATTGGCTAGAGAAGAGGCTTTCTCCAAATGTGATTGAGCAGAGGTATTGTCTAAGGAGTTCTGTAACTGATGGGCCAACATTGCTTTATCAGCCAGTGTAGAATAAACCATTTGTCCAGTTTGCTTGTGAAGTTCAATCTAGTCCAATGGATGAATGTATTTGGCTAGCACCTCCAAGTTTGTTCTGATGTAATCTGCTGCCGACTGGGGTTGTTGTACCTTTGGCTTAAAATAACTCATTAACATTTTTCCTTCTTTAATGTCATAGGCAGACATTAACCTTTGTTGGTTTGAGGGGGGCATCTTCAAGTATTGATTGTACAATTGAATTCTCACATGATTGTTTTTAGCCTTAATTTCTATGAAAGTTTGTTTAATGTTAGAGGCATGTTTGCTTTGTGGCCTGGTAGATGATACTTCAACACTGTGATGTCTTTCTAGCTCTTGTCTGTGTGAGCCAGTTGATGTTTCTACCACTGGGGAAGTCTGCTGGCTGACTACCCTTTCTCTCCTTAAACTATCAATAGTTCCTTCAATGATTTCCTCTTCTGAAAGAGGATTCAATCTTTGCCTCTTTGCACCTAGTTGTTCAACAGGCCCACTGATAGTTGTGGTGGTTTCTCTGTCTCTCTTCCTGTTTCTTTCCTCATTTAGAGGAGTCTGTAGTTCTGGACTTTCTGGTGCTCTAGTTTGGGCTGGAGGAATTTGCACTTGACCCTGTTCTTTGGACACCCCTAGCTGATCAGTCATTATTGGCTGCTCTGTAGTTTCTACTTCTTTGCCCTTGGAACTCCTTGTAACTGGTATGTTGGTTTCCTGTGCAGGTTGCTCAGAAGTTCCAGCAGATGATGCTCCAATTCCTGATTGTTGAAGCAGCTTGAAAGATACCTATCCAAAAGAGTCCAAGTCAAGGGTTTTTTCAAGATCTTTCATAGCTTTTTCCTGTTGGAAATAATACTGAGAGGGGGGGTGAATCAGTATTATCACATTAATAAAACTTTTTCATTTCCATAATTAGATTCATATATGCTACTTTCACAACTTCTTATGATTATGTTAATTGATCTTCAATGAGTGCATTAGAACCATATTATCAGTTAGCAGATGCAGTAACATAGAATAGATCATCACACATAAGGCACACACATGAACACCATGATATAAGGTGGAAACCCAATGCGGGAGAAAACCACCTGCTGCAAGTCATCTCAATCTTCTTCTTAATAAGAAAATCCTTTTACAATATTTGTACTGGTGCAGTCTTATGCCAGTATGGGAGCTGCAACCCCTTTTTCTCTTGTACTAGCCGATCCATTTACTAGTACACAGGCTGCTACCTGCTACAATGCTCCAAAGATTTCCCTTAGCTCTTATACTATCTTAGATATTATTACGTAGGCATCGGCTTACAATCTTCTCTCCTCTAGGTACCATGTTTCATCAATTTTCAGACTGGATACACTGAAGCACAACACATAATCTGAAAGGCCACATTTCATCCAATTTTCATACTGGACCCAACAACAACATAAACAAGCTTCTGAATCATCCAAGCACTAGATCCATACATATACAAGTGAGTCATCAACCAGATCTAGTCCATCATATCACATGAAGATAAGTCATTATGAACCCGATCCATTCATCTATCAAAACTGAAACATACTCTATCACTTCTCAGAATACTGTCATAATATCAGAAACCAGACATCACTTCAAAACCCAGAACACAGCAATGATAAACATGGACAGCTAAATATATTTCAAGAGAAGTACGCAGCTTCACCCATGTAATGCCTGCGTACAAGTACACACTGTTCTTCTGTGGCGCCGCGGACCTCCGCACCTGCGCCTTCTATGGCGCCGCGTACCTCCGCACCTGTGCCTTCTGTGGCGCCGCGCACCTCCGCACCTGCGCCTTCTATGGCGCCGCGCACCTCCGCACCTGTGCCTTCTATGGCACCGCGCACCTCCACAGCTGCGCCTTCTGTGGCGTCGCGCACCTCCGCAGTTGTGCCTTCTGTGGCACCGCACACCTCCGCAGCTGCGCCTTCTGTGGCGCCGCGTACCTCCGCAGCTGCGCCTTCTGTGGCGCCGCGTACCTACGCAGCTGCGCCTTCTGTGGCGCCGCGTACCTCCACAGCTGCGCCTTCTGTGGCGCCACGGACTTCCACACCTGCAGCGCTTCTGCGCCTGCGTATCTCCGCGCTTTTCTTTCACTGCACTTGCATACCTGCGGGTATAGATAATTTCAAGACTTCAAGAATAACCCAGACTATCAGATCTAAAGATCTAATCATGCGCCGAAGAGATATCAACCCATCAGTAGATTCACCTTATTTAGATCTAGACGTTACTCCCAAGAGATCATAGTATTTCAGATCTAGCTCCCATAAGATGTTCAACCCCAAAATCATACTTAAGCCAAATGATCTCCTTTGCTTTATATAGGCAAGCTCTTCCTCAAATCATGGATCAATACCACGAGCCAAAACCATAATAACACAATACCGTCAGCTAAATACCAAGGGTTAAACATAAGAAACCCCACGTGTGCTTTTCTCTTCCTTGAAGTAAGTGAACTGGGGGTACGCACCTCTTGAACGGGATAACTGCGGGTATGTACGCACTTTATGTAACACCGACCTGCGTGTACGCACCTTCTTTAAGGTGTACCTGCGTACCCCTTATTTTCTTCAATATTTGATAACTGATCATCAATCTCTGCTGCTGACTTGAAGTACTGTGATCTATCACCTAAATGGGTTGCCATCAAGGACAACACTTTAGTCATAATGCTAACAGTCTCCCCCTTTGGACTTGATGGCAAAGCTTACTTGTGAACTGTCATATGATCCCTTTTGTGCTGTCCGGTAACCCATGCACTCTGTCACATCTGATATTTCTTCTGTAGATTCATCTGAATGTATACAAGTGAGATGATCTTCTATGAGAGGGTTGCCATCAAGTACAACACATGCATCATAATGCCAACATTTCCATCTTTTCCTGTTCACTAATTTCTTCTATTAAGGTCCCTTCTACCCATTCTTCCTGATTTGCATACTGTTCAATTTCTGGGACCCTATGATGTACATACACTGATAGCCTGTTTCTTACCCTTCTGTCACTTATGAAACTACATGGGTCATATGGCACCCACAAAAAACTCTTCTTCAATCTAAGGTGTTCTTCTAATATCTTCTCAGCATCTTTCCATGCATCCCTAGAATTGATGACATAAGGGCCTAACTGGTTTTTGATTCTCAGCTGAGCCTTCTTCTTTACATTACAAAAGTGGGTTAAGTCTGCATTGATGATCTGCCTGAAATATTCTAATGCAAATAACCTCATGGGCACATATCTAGGCAACTTGAAAGGGCAAAGTTCACATCCATACATTCTGATTTCTGTGTGATTCTGGTAGAGGTACCAGTCACCTATCCTGTACTGTTTGGAAAGCTGCAAAATCTTCTTCATGTCACCAGTAATCCTAGGAGGAGGAGCTCCTATCAACAGAGTGGAGGCTGGGTGTACAAATAAGTCAATGAATTCACTATAGGTATAAGGGGAGTCACAGTTATGGAAGAC
Organism: Pinus tabuliformis; assembly: GCA_031772625.1. Taxonomy (NCBI): domain Eukaryota; kingdom Viridiplantae; phylum Streptophyta; class Pinopsida; order Pinales; family Pinaceae; genus Pinus; species Pinus tabuliformis. The sequence goes on from CM062804.1 coordinate 711,699,016, forward strand.
TGAGCTCCAAAAGATCACCGACCTACGATTTCCTTTTGAGCCTAATTTCCTGATGGGGAATGCAAAGTTGTCTAGTTGATAATATAACAATAGAGGGTACATAAAAGAAGTGTATTTGAAAACTCCTTCTCTATCCAAATTCAGGAATTGGTCATGGATTTTGTTGGCAATAAAAGTGGCATTGTCATACTTGACAGCATGGTGGTGTCCTGGAGTAAAGATCGATAATAGAACCAGGGTGATATCATCCACATATTCACTGGACTTAAATCCCAAGATCAAGGATATCATGTCAAGAATGAGTTTTCCAGTCTCAGTGAACCAGTTATGTAAATAGGGAGGTGGGCCTTGGGGCTGGCAATTTGGTTTCATGAACATCTGAGCAATATGAGTTATATCTGAGTTGGGAAATTGAGAAGCTTGTTCAAGGAAAAATCCCATGGAAAGATGAGCAAGGGGCTCAGTGGAATGGAAATCTATCATCTCATTGATGGATTCAACAATTATGGAAAAGAGGACAGTTTGGGAAGGAGACATAACTTCTCTATGGACAAGGTCATAGTTGGCACAGCATTGGTGAATCATGTCTGGGAAAACATGGACTGAGGGAAGGAAGTACATGGGAAGGTTTGATTCCCACAGTACAAAAATATTAGAGTTGCTTAGATAACTATCCCTGATTTGGAAAAAAGTCTGAAGATGATTCTTGTCATCAGATAAGTCTTTTATTTAGAAATCTCTGTCGGCCAAGGGTAGATAATTTAAGTCTTTATGAGGTGCATTCATGGGCGCGACATTTAGGGCTATGGGGGCTTCCATGTTTGGTTCTTGTGTATTCAAACTGGAATTCAAGCTTCTGTGGGAACAATGGATTAAACAGTGGTTTTGGTGTCCCTTTATGGCAGCTACGTACTATTTTTTACTTGAATTTGGTTTTCACATGTAGAATTTTCAGCGAAGAACTGAAATTTGCAGGGTTACCGGTAAATTGGATAAATACCTGGATTAAGGAGGAAAATTGAGTAATTGTAGGTCGAATTACACATTGCAGAGTGTGTCGCTGTGGTCTCTTCGGCCATGTGGCGGTTGAAAAGCTGGTACAGTGGCTCCAGTCGTTATTTTGCATGGAATCTTGAACAAAAAGAACCACAGCAAAAATAATATTTCGTCGTTTTTTAACGGAATTCGATTTGGCAGGTATTTTTTGGCATTTATTGAGCGGATGACGTCAACATGAAGTCAGGGGGGTACGGGACAGATGACGTGGCAGTACAGATGGTGACATGGCAGGATAATGTCAGCGAGGGATGATGTGGCAGGATGATGTCAGCGAAGGGTCAGCGGGAAGGCGGTAAGCTGTTTTTCCCACATTGCTTTTGGGCTAGGGCGGTTTTCGACCGGGGGGTCGCGAGCAACGGGAGAGTGTGACACGTGTCCACTATATGGGAGCGAAACTGCCAGTTTCCCGGGCATTAACTTTCAGTGATGGAGGGGGGTGCGATATAGATCTTGGCTGTTGGATGTGAGGGCCAAGATCGGACGTCGGATGCGTATGAAACAAGGTGGGAAATTAACGCACGAGACCAGTGTATTTAAATAATGTTTTTAACAGTTTCAGGGTGATTTTTTATTGGTTCGAGGGGTGTTTAAGTTAGGTTATTAATTAACCCTAGGTTAATTAATCCTGAGTTTATGCGCGCGAAGGTTATTAATAAGCTCCTGATGAACTATTAATCCCTTTTAAAACATTGAATATGGTCATATAACCGGGGGATGATAAATATTAATAATTGGGGATTTTTATTATAAATATGATATAGGAAAGGGTAGTGGGGTAGGATTTAAATAATAAAGTTAAAATTAATATGACAAAATGAATCGGAAAGCACCAAGTCACAATGTTTAAAAACTTTGGCTAAAGGGGCAAAAAGAATTTATTTGTGATATTTGTACAAATTTCCTAAGTAAAATGGGGTTTTTACTTAGGTAATTGATATGGAATGGAGTGAGATGGCTTAGTGATATTAAGCAGATCTTAATATCATTGGGGCAGTTAGCAAATGTTTTTAGGGAAAAACATGAGGGGAGTTAGTCATGCCTCGCTTGAGTTGCTCCAAAATATAAAACTGCCATGGTACCCGTGATAGAGGTAAAATTAACATTCTGAGAAAAAAAATCAATCACAAATCTCATTCTGCAACACCAAAACTGCCTACCCAGCCTACTGTAACTAACATTTTTTCTTCTTTTTCCTTAGGTGCACTTGGACTGGCAAACCCTCATCAATTTTCTTTTCTTTGCATGATAAGCCTATCTAAGTCTGCCCTTATTTCTTCCAAGGGATCAGATTAATTAGTTGAGCTCCTTAGCTTCTCTACCTATCTACTTATCTGCCAAGTTTAAACAGTTTGGATAGATTTTATTCTCTATCTCTAAAACATGAAATTCAAACATGAACTGGCCAAGATTAAGCTATTCGGCCATTCATAAATTGTGGCAAAAATTCTACAAGTTGTACATGATGCTTTATTTACAGAAAATGAAATAGTAGTGGATTTTGGACTTGCACACTTTCCTGGTCTTTATTCTTTTGGGTTCATTTCTTTTCACTTTTTTGACCATCTTATTCTTTTTTACCCTTTGATTTTTCTTTTAGGTTATACACTCTTTACATTTTTAAAAAAAAATTATTTTTTGAAAATATGGAAAAACTTTGCAACAAGAAAAGATATGAACATATTGCAGAGCTAATCAAGTCAATCATGAAATATGACACTTATTGGTATAGGAGCATAACAGGTTCCAGGTGTCAGAAGGAGAAACTAACTACATGGGCAGCTTGGAAATAATCATGACATGGACTGTGTCCTATTCACCTAGCCCAGGTCAACAAGGAAGATGGTACAAAACTATGGTCAATGGAGAAGTCAAACATAGAGACCGAAGGCAACATGACTTTGTTTCGTGGATAATCAACACATTTCACAGTGATGGGGAGCGTTATCCGAAACAACTTATTGAACCCACGGACTCCAACAGCCATCTGTGCAACCGAATCCAACAGCCACCATCTTGGATTTATGTCTCCAGCAGCTGAGGAAGAAAATTTTGTGTGCCTGTCTTCTACGTGTTTTTGGCTGTAGCTTATTTTTATCCACAAATAGTTGCATGATTTTCTTATAAATACCTGTGTAAAGAACTTAGAAGGAGTTCGAATTTCCTCATGTATTAAGCTCAGACTTACTGTTCTATAATTTTGAAAAACTCATTTTCCTGTCTTAATATGAAGACTGCATGTTTTATGGATATATGAAAGATTTTCTTGGAGATTGATTAAGCACGCATAACCTGATCAGTTGCAGAGGGCTTCAGCTCTGACTGAGGTTTTATTTCATTTTGTTTTGTCTTTTCTAGTTAAACTATAAATTAATCATTTCTTCTTACATTGTTCATAATCATTTTTATACTAACCTTGTTTATAATGCAACTTTTATCATTTCTTTACTAATGCATAATAGTTTCTTTCAGTACAAATTAGCTTCTTTTTGTTTAATTTCTTTCTAGTTTTTATAAGTAGTTAGAAGTTGAAATTCAGTAGTGTAATGTAGTTTGTTTCAGTTATTGTTTCACTAGTCTTTAAATTTTCAATTAAATTGAGCAGTGCCATTACAGTTCTTGCCATTTTATGACTAGTTTATCGACTCATGGTGTTAATGAATGTTTCTGAAGAGCCCTTCTAGTCAATAACTCATCTTAAACTAAGTGGTTGAATACTTCATTCAGACAATGAGTCTTTTCTGCATTTTTGCATTTATCTTCTCTTAGAATAATGAAGTACATAATTCCTCAAAATGTCATCACAAGGAGATTTTTCTCCCAAAATTGAGAGGCGGAGTAACTAAGTATTTCATTTAGTTTTGTTTCCATAATAGATTAGACATTAGTTGCAATTTCACTTTCATTTTTAGTATTTCACTTAGTATTGTTTCTGTAATAGATTAGACATTAGTTGCAATTTCACTTTCAGTTTTGTTTCTATAATAGATTAAATATTAGTTGCAATTTCACTTTCAATTTTAGTATTTCATTTAGTTTTGTTTTTGTAATTGATTAGACAGTAGTTGCAATTTCACTTTTTATTTTTTAGTTCATGATTTGGTAATAATGATAAGAGCAGAAATAGAAACTCCGTTTTCATTTCTTGATTAAAATTTCTTCCACATCTTACTTAAGCTCTTTTATTTCTCCTTTTTAGATTCTCATCAATCTTTACGTAAGTTAGATTTAGGATTTTAACAGTTACACTGCAAATCATTAGGAACTAAAGGACCAAAAACCCCCAAAACAATATAAAACATAAAAACAATGAAGTAAGAAGGGTTATCTAGCACAACCAATGCACTACACTTCATTAGTTTACGATACCCGGATTGATAATTTATGTAGAGCAATTTAGGAAACTAAATTGACCAAACATTTTGGCACCGTTTCCAGGGAGGTGTAACTAGGTAGCTTTATCTCTTACATTAAAAAAAAGAACAATGACATGCATAGAGAAAGAGACTCTAGGGGTAGATTTATAGCTAGGGGTAAAAGTTTGATTCCTACAACACCACTTACTCCTCCAAAAGCAAGGAAAGACACACCTCCATCCCAAACTCATACTCCTAGCCATAGGACTCCTGTAATTCCAGGGGTAGAAACCCAATCAGAAGAATCTCCTACTTCATCTACCAAGATAGTCTTAAGAGAGAAAAAATTCAAATCTCCAACAACAGGGATAGCCTTTTTCACCTCCACAGGAGAGCCCATTGTAGTTGAAGATGTAAGAATATATGGTGAGGAAGAAGAAGTAGAACCTCTCTCCCATAGTCCATTAATAGAAGAACCAAAGGGGGAGGGAATAACCTTGCAGGTTGAACCCTATACTGACTCTGAAGAAATTATAATGGCAGAGGAGGAACAAGATGGAGAATTCTCACTGTTTGGAGGAGGGGGTAGAGGGAGAGGTAGAGGAAATAATGGAGGAGGTAGAGGTAATAATGGAGGAGGCAGAGGAAATAGGGAAATAAATAACTCTTTTGGATTCCCTATAGTGGATGACGAAACACATGCCACAATGAAAAATATCTCACCATTTATCCTCCCAAACTTCTATGGATTGAGAAGTGAGGACCCTAAAACATTTTTGTTTGAGTTTGAAGTCTTATGCAGAACTTATGACTGTCTAGAAGACTCTCAAAAACTTAAATTGTTTCCTTCAACATTGAAAGGAGCTGATTTCAAATGGTTCATGGGGTTAGTCACTCAATCCATTAGAACATGGAATGACATGAAAAAGGCATTTTTTGGATAGATACTTGGATTATTGCATGCCTACCAATCATAAAGATGAGGTGTTCAAAATGATGCAAAGAGAGGATAAAAACTTAGAAGATTTGATTGAGAGATTTAACTATAATTTGAAAAGAGCAAAGATGAAAAGTTTAGATAAAGAAACTTTGAAAGCTATTTTGTTAAAGGCCATTAGAGATGAGTGGATAGATATCCTTAACATGATGGGGAAGGGAGATATCTCTCAACTTCCATTGAGTGATATAGGAGAATTGTGTGTTCATCTCTCCAGAGGGAAATCTAAAATAGGGAAAGGGCCAAGAGATCCTTCTCTTGTTAGAGCAAACAAATATGCAACTAGATCTGTAAGTAGGGCAGAAATTGGCAATATGCTTGATGAGTTTAAAACTGACATTCTAGGGAGCCTTAGTGAGCAACTAGACACCCTTAAAATTCAAAACAAGCAGAAAATATACGCTGATGCTTTACCCATTTTTTGTCCAAAATGCAAAAAGAAACATGCTCTAAGGGAATGCCCTTTAGATACAAAAATTGTAGAAACTTGTATGATCTATTTGGAAAGCCATGAAACCAAGGGTTGTCCTTCAATCCCAGGTCTTAAGGCTATCTTTCAAGAGGAAACAGTCCCAAACTTTGTAGAATCTCTTTGTTTTGTTACAATAAGGTTGTGGTTGGGGCCACAAAATCAGGGATTCAAAAATCAAATGTATCTTCAACCCCCACCAAACTGGAATTCTTGGCAGCAACCTTGGCCTCATCCTCAACCTCGATCTCAGTATCAATCTCAACTGTGGGCACAAGGGGTACAAAATCCTTATGGGAGATTTTCTCAATAATATCAATATCCTCCATCCTATCAGATTTATCCTCCCCCACATAATTAGAAACAAAATCAGCGGCCGCAACTTCAAAATCAGAACCCTCAACTTTCATTGCCATTTCCATAACAACCTCCACAACAAAGTCAAAATCCTCAACTCTTGCTGCCATTTCAACAAAAACCAAATCAGCTACCTGCCCAACCATTACCAAACCCCAACAATAAAAACCCTCAGAATGCTTACATGGTAGAAGGACAACGATTTCCAACTTATATGATTACTCCTCTAGATCTTAATGATGTTCAACTAAGATCTCGAAGGATATTAGAAAATGAAATACCTTCTGTAATTATTCAAGAACTAGACACTTCTGAGGAAGATTCTCTAAAATCCAATAAAAGTTTTGAGGGAACATCTCCCCAAAACCAAAACATCGAAAAAGAAAAACAAAAAGAACCAGTGAACACAACTCCTATCATTGAGCAACCAACATCTACTTCTACACCTCCTTTTCCTGAAAGACTACAAATTGGTAGAGGGGTAGAAAAACAGATCTTGTTGCCCAATTATGATTTTCTAGATGAATTGAAGAATTTCTGTATCAAAATTCCTTTGCTACAAGCCATTAGAGAAATTCCAATTCTAGCCAAAACAATAAAGGAGTTGAGCATCAAAAGACCAAGAAGAAAATAAAAAGAAACAAAAAGAATTCACCTGGTAGGAAAGATAGAAGACATAATGATGTGAAAAATTGCCATACAGAAATATGTGGATCCAGGGAGTCCAATTGTCAAGACACATATAAATGGAATTGAAATTCCAAATACATTGATTGACTTAGGGGTAGCAATAAACATCATGAGTAGACAAACTATGGAGCAGCTTAAGTTTCCTAATCTTGTTTACACACCTACCTTACTACAACTTGCAGATAGATCATTAACCAAACCAGATGGTGTGCTAGAAAATATTCCAGTATTCTTATATTCTTGGGAATTTCCTGTTGATTTCATGATCTTAACTCTCAAGAATAATCTAGGAGGACACCCACTCATATTAGGAATACCTTGGCTGGCCACAGCTAATGCTTTTATTAGTTGTAGATCTGGTGACATGTATATTTCTGATGGTAATTCAACAAAGAAATTCTTTGTATCCTCCAGCAAAAGAAATCAGGGAATTAGATGACAAGGAATGGGTTGATGATGAAGATGATATTCAGCCTCTCTTTACTATGTCAGAAATTAGTGAAGATAGTCAAATTTTAAATACATTGGAGAATTTTGAAACATATTCAAAATATGATCATGCACAATTTCAAGAAAAATCTAATGTTGAACACTTGTCATCTAGGAATATGTCTCTCTATTCTATGGAAGAGTTTGGTAGCTCTATTATTGAAATTTTTCCAAGTAGGACATTGAAAATAAACAAAAACTTGGAGAAACTACAACAAGAAGAGCTAACCAAAACATTACAAAAACATTATGCTACATTGGCATGGGAATACACCGACATGAAAGGCAATGATCCTAAGACTTGTATCTATATTGAGGAAAAAAGTAGACTGATCAGACAACCTCAGATAAGGATGAATCCAAATCTTAGGGAGATTGTAAAAGAAGAGCTCCAAAAATTACTAAATGTAAACTTCATTTACCCAATTTCAGATAGCCAATGGATTTCTCCTTTGGTAATTGTGCCTAAAAAGAATGGTAAATGGAGGGTGTGCATTGATTACCGATAATTGATGATCCGAATGGAAAATGGCATCAACCCATGGTACTCATCCACCCATATTATTCATTGACCCATGGAATTTACCCATGGTATTGTAAATGGCGTCCGCCCATGGTATTGTAAAATCCACCCATGGTACTCATCCACCCATATTATTCATCGACCCATGGAATTTACCCATGGTATTGTAAATGGCATCTGCCCATGGTATTGTAAAATCCACCCATGGTATTCATTCACCCATGGAATTGACCCATGGTATTGTAACTGAAAAATACTATAAGTAACAGATCACATTTTGTAAAAGGACAGATGGTCCGCCACAATGTAGTCTTTATAGCTCAGAGGCATGTAGCTGCCACATCTCTTCTCAGAGATAAGCTACCATCGCCCTAGCTGGTTTATTTCCATTATTATTTTAAATAAAATTTTCGTTGTGGTTTTGTTTATTGGGCATTCTCCTCTCTATTTTTCTTCTGGCATTTCAATCTTTCAGATCTTGGGGCTCTCTCTACCCCAAGATCCATTTCAATCTCTTAGATCTTGGGGGCCTCTTTCCAAGATCCGGATCAGTGGTATCAGAGCAGGTTACGATTCCATGGGAATGAGGGTTTCATGCATATTTCAGTCTCAATTTTTCTGCAGGAATTTTTTTTTGGGCGGCGAATTTGCAAATCATATATGAAACATTAAATACAAAATTTACAAAAACAAATACCAGATCTGGATTCCTCTCGAAAAATCACCCAATTTCAAAAAACAAATGGGTCAAATCGGAGTCCGGATGTGGGAAATATCGCTGATTTAAAATCAGCTATTTTATCAGAATTTTTGTGACGGCGGAACTGTTGCAGCACGAATCTAAGATCTTAGAGTGCCCAGATAAGGATTTCCTTCACATGGGAAGATGCAAAATGATCCTTCTGCTTCCAAAAACAAGTTATAATAAATATTCTGAGTTATATTGGCCGAGTTATGTCCATTTTAATTCTGGAGCAGCATTCGGAGTGGGTTTCCATTGGAGACATGCCCTCCCACCCCACTTTAGTAGGCACCTGCTTCACATTTATCAATTTCAACATAGCATCATTCGGCTTGGGTTATTTGGAGATGTGTCCTCCCACCCCAGGCTATGTAGGCACCTGCTACTTCATCAGCAACAAAGATCACGGTTATGGGTCATCCACAAACATCGAAGTCCATTTGCTCGGCCGCACACTGTCAGTATCACAGTTGGTCACAAGCATTACAGGGTATCTCTATCCTCGGATCTTCATGGTTATGGGTCATCCACAAACCAACACTTCATCGAAGTCCATTTGCTAGGCTGCACATTGTCATCATCACAGTTGGTCACAAGCATTACAGGGTATCTCTATCCTCGGATCTTCGTTTATCATGGTTATGGGTTAACCACATAAAACCCTTATCTTCAGTGGCTCTTCATATTCAACAAAGGCTTTGCAGGAGGGAACTTTACGCAATGGGGACCATTGCTTCTTAAGGAGGGAGGAATGATCCGAATGGAAAATGGCATCAACCCATGGTACTCATCCACCCATATTATTCATTGACCCATGGAATTTACCCATGGTATTGTAAATGGCGTCCGCCCATGGTATTGTAAAATCCACCCATGGTACTCATCCACCCATATTATTCATCGACCCATGGAATTTACCCATGGTATTGTAAATGGCATCTGCCCATGGTATTGTAAAATCCACCCATGGTATTCATTCACCCATGGAATTGACCCATGGTATTGTAACTGAAAAATACTATAAGTAACAGATCACATTTTGTAAAAGGACAGATGGTCCGCCACAATGTAGTCTTTATAGCTCAGAGGCATGTAGCCGCCACATCTATTCTCAGAGATAAGATACCATCGCCCTAGCTGGTTTATTTCCATTATTATTTTAAATAAAATTTTCGTTGTGGTTTTGTTTATTGGGCATTCTCCTCTCTATTTTTCTTCTGGCATTTCAATCTTTTAGATCTTGGGGCTCTCTCTACCCCAAGATCCATTTCAATCTCTTAGATCTTGGGGGCCTCTTTCCAAGATCCTGATCAATTGAATAAAGAAACCCTTAAAGATCACTTTCCTTTGCCCTTTACAGATCAAGTTTTAGATACATTAGCAAGTAAGAAGTATTTCTCATTCCTGGATGGTTTTAGTGGTTATAATCAAATTCAGGTGGCACCTAAGGATCATGATAAAACCACATTTACTTGTCCATGGGGAACTTTTGCCTACCGAGTACTTCCTTTTGGGTTGTGTAATGCACCTGCAACATTCCAAAGAGCAGTGCTAGGAATATTTTCTGATTTAATACATGATTGTGTAGAGGTATATATGGATGATTTTACAGTCTATGGAAACACATTTGAAGAAGCTTTGGAAAATTTGGAAAAAATTCTTAAAAGATGTAAAGAAACAAACCTTTCACTAAGCCATGAAAAATGTTTTATAATGTTTACAGAAGGTATTGTTTTAGGACATCACATTTCCGGAGATGGGAGACAAAGCTAAAGTTGAAGTCATCTCTAAGTTATCAATTCCAAATTTCCAAAAGGATGTTAGAAGTTTTCTAGGATTTACAAGATACTATAGAAGGTTTAAAGAAAACTTCACTAAAATAGCATCTCCAATCTTCAATTTGCTTACAAAAGATTGTGAATTTAGTTGGAATCATGATTGCCGACTAGCATTTGAAACCTTGAAAGCAAAAATTTCTGAAGCACCTATTTTAAGAGGTCCAAATTAGAAGTTTCCTTTCCATATTTCCACAGATGCTTTAGATACATCTCCTGGAGCTATATTGGGACAAAAATATTTTATTCCTTATGCCATTTACTATACAAGTAAGAATTTGACTCCCACTAAGTTTAATTATACTGTGATTGAAAAGGAATTTTTAGCTATTGTTCATGCAATTAATAAGTTCCGAAACTATATAATAGGCTATGAAACCTTTGTTCATATAGATCACTCTACAATTATATATTTGATGAATAAAACTATTACTAATGGGAGAGGTACAAGATGGCTTTTAATTTTGCAAGAATTCAACATTACTGTGCTACATAGACCTAGAAAACAAAACACAGTTGCTAAGTTCTTGTCCAGGATTCAGAATATCAAAGAAGACTCTCTGGTTGAAGATAAGTTTCCTGATGAATATCTTTTTGCAGTAACTACTCAAACTCCTTGGTTTGCAGATATTGATAATTACTTGGTTACATGGAAGTTACCTTCACATTTGTTTCCTAGAGAGAAAAGAAATGTTATTCAAGAAAGTGCAAGATATTCATGGAACACTAACAAATTGTATAAAACAGGGCCAGATCTTATGATTAGAAGGTGTGTTAGGGAAGATGAAATGCCTCAGATTCTCAAAGCATGTCAGGATGAGTCGCGTGGTGGACACTTTGCTGACAAGATGATAGCCTATCAAATCCTTTCTTTAGGATATTTTTGGCCATCCATTTTCAAAGATGCTAAAGAATATGTCAAGAGGTTTGATAGCTGCCAAAGGGTAGGGAAAACTACTCCCTCAAATGAAATTCCATTACACACTCAGGTACTTATTGAACCCTTTGAAAAGTGGGCTTTAGACTTTATTGGACCAATTAATCCTCCATCTAAGCAGAAAAAGTATATATTGGTATGCACTGATTATGTCACCAAATGGGTAGAAGAAAAAGTATTACCTTTTGCTAATGAAAAATCTGTAGTTAATTTTCTTTTTGAGTACATCCTCACAAGTTTTCGTGTTCCAAGAGAAATTGTGACAGATCAGGGATCTCAATTCACATCCAACATGATGGAAAGGCTTGTGGAGGAATACAAGATCAAGCATAGGAAATCTACTCCCTATCATCCATAAGCAAATGGGCAAGTAGAGTCTACAAATAAAGTAATTGAATGAATCCTCACCAATATTGTGCATCTACACAAAAGAGATTGGGTAGAAAGGCTGCTTGAAGCCTTATGGGCCTATAGAACTACATGGAGGAACAAAATGGGACATACACCCTATGAACTTGTTTATGGGAAACAAGTTTTGTTCCCTATAGAGTTCCAAATCAGAACTTTGAATATGGCAGTCCAGTTGGGATTGGATTTATCGGAGGCTCAAAAGCATAGACAGGAGCAATTAAATGAACTTGATGAAATCAGGTAAGAGGCAGTTCAAAGGACTAGTATAGTCCAATGACAGAGTGCTAAATGGCATGATAAATAAATCAAGGACAAGAGGTTTCAAGAGGGAGATTGGGCACTGCTATTTGATTCAAAGTTTAAATATTTTCAAGTGAAGTTTCAAACTCATTGGCTTGGGCCATATGAGATTGAAAAAGCCTTTGGTAATGGAGCAGTGAGGATCAAAACAATAGATGAAAGTCAAACTCCTCTTCTTGTGAATGGTCATAGATTAAAAATATATCAAAAACTAATTTCAAAGGAGGAGTTCATCAAGATCTTCTAGAACAATTTTGAAATGAAGTTAGTGAAGAAGGATTCTTCTTCTCCACCAACTTAGTCTTTATTTTTCCTATCTAAAAAATAAATAAATAAATTGTATATGGTTAAAAACCAATCATTGATTGGCATGCTTATACAGAAAATACAAGGTGAAAATCAGAATTTTCTGACACCCTATATTTTCCATTTCCTTTCTGTAATAAGTGGTGACAAAAAGCCATAGTCACTTTGCATTCTACAAAATTCATTATCTCATCTCACTTTACTCTATTTTACTTTTACAATTTCTCTTCTTTCCTTTGCCATATTTCACCAATAAATTTTTCCTTTCCCAGTATTTCTGTCATCACTATTTTCATTTATCATCTTGTCTTACATCTCATTTTATTTTCACTTACACAGCCATTTCCATTTCATTCATTGATAAGCATATTTTACTTTCAGTTTCACGTTCTGCAGTTGATTCTGTTCTGCAGCTAATCTAATTCTATAGCAACAATTGTTTAATCAATCCAAGCACAAGTGTCCAGTCCATAATAAAATGACGTATGCAGGGAAATTGAAGAAAAATCAACTTTGAAGACCAATCATGCCTAAAGTACCTGAGGATCAAACATCAAAATATTAGCAAGCGAAAGGTAAAGGTTCTAAAGGTAAATGCAAAAATTTATTTCAAAAAGCAATTTGAAAACATAAGATTGTATAATATGTATGATCAAATGTCTCCTTAATTAACCATCATGTGATTTGACCGCCACGATGTCTCTGCCATATCTTCCATCTTCAATGACGAGCGGTCCAATGATTCCTTCATAGTTGATCTCCGCTTCAAACTCCATAACTTGTACTTAAACGGTCCTCCACAACTACACCTGTTAATGGTTAGAATAACGACTCGACCTACCTATCTACGACTCTCTAAACCCTGACTATTTGTTTATTACATGCCAACTCTTAAGTTTTTCTCTCATATTCATGCAGCCATTTCATATATACAGTCATTCTATTTCCATATCCACAGTCGTTCTGTTTCCATATACCCAGTCACTCCATTTCCATATACATAGTTATTCCATTTCTTAGACAATGAGAGTAGTTTTGAAGGGTAGCCGAGAACAGAGGATATGGGTCTTATTGTTAGAACTGAGCCCGTAGGGGTAAAATATATTGAGGGTTATCCACAACTGAAGGGGATGTTAGAGAAGGTCAAATGGTTATGTTTTATTGAAAAATTTGACGACTACCACAAGGAAATTACTAAATCTTTTGCAAGATCATTTGATGGCACGGAAGTGGAGATGGGGGATATCAAATTTGCAGTCACAGAATCCTTCATATCAAAAGAAACAGAGCTCCTGAGACTAGGAGAAAGATGGTTTAAAAACAAGGAATTTCATGATGAATCTTGGAAGGTGATCCTTAAAAACCCAAGTATGGATGTTACAGTATTTAGAAAGGAGATTCCAATTTCATCACTTAAGAAAAAATGGAGTAACATGTTAATATTTCAAAAAGTCATTACATGTGAAGGAAGGTTTGGGTCTATGTATGTTTATCATATACAATTGTTAATGAATTTTCCATAGAATGGAACCATCAATCTTCCCTTTCTCCTTCTGAATAGTCTGAGCATAATGGCAACAAATGTCCAAAAGAAAATTGAATCAATAGAAACAACTCTATATCATCATGGATTAGTGAAGATTCTAGTTGAATTCCATTTGAGAAGTATAGGGGATACATGGGAAGATTTCTTGGTAAGAAATTTCTTCCAAGATGCTCCAGATTTATTTGAGGAAAGTCATGTTAAGAAAAGTAGGAGGAGAAATATCAACATTGATATTCAAAGCTCCACACAAAAAGATGATGCAAAGATAGCTCTTAAACCAGAGGTTAGGAAGCAGACTAAGTAGAAGAGAAAAATGAAAGAAAGGGTTGAAGAAATCAATAAGGACATTCCTGAACCTTCATCAGCACAAGAAGATGAACAACTGCTCTCTGAAAGACTAACCAAGACTAGTTAGCAAATCAAGAAAAACAAGGAGAAAGGAAAGAGGAAAAAGGACACAAAAGAAGAAACCATAAGCTTCCAAACTTGAGGAGGAGCTCTAGACTCCAAGGTAAGGTGAAGAGGGTGAAATCAAAAGAGGCCTGGTTTATAAACTTAGAGGAAGAAACCCAGTTCAGTCTCCTGACAGTATTCCATCTAAACACAGTCCACAAGACTCTCCTCCACAGAATTTTGAAGGCAACCCAAGTAGAGCTTCTCCTGGCATAGATCCACTACAACAACAAATCTATGACTACATAGAGTCATTAGAGAAATATAATACCTTGATAGATCCAGGAACTTCAACTAATCCAGAGCAGCCTGTCATCCCACAAGAAACTCTAATTAGCTCTCTCAAACAAGAAATTTTTGAACTAAAAATTATGAACAGGAACATCCAAAACTAAAATGAAACCTTGAGGGAGCAGAATGAGTTGGATAGATCTATTCATGAAAAAACAATGCTACACTTGGGATTATGGTACAAGAAAGAAAGGAAGCCGAAAAGGAAAATAATACGTTGAGCAAAACACTTATCAACCTCAAATACAGACTTCTTATGAGGAAGCCAAGGATGGCAGTCGGTGCAAATAAAAGTAAGAAGAAGAAGTTGGATGTGTTGGCAGAAATGTCAAAACAAATGCAATAGGAGGAGGAAGTTCAAAATTTTGATTGCATGGGAACATGCAATGGTTTTGTAGTGAGGGTATGTTAAGCCTCAAAACTACTCTTTCCCTAGCAACTCTTCTCATCTGTTTTCTTTTTTTTTCCATGAAGAAAATGAATTCTTATCATCAATGACAATTATATATTGCCTTAAGGAGGATATTTAGTGATTTACATCTTATGCTTTTATGTTTTTCTGTTTGAATAAGTTTTTGCATATTAGCTACAAAACACAACCTATTCTACAGCTAATCAGCTATTCTGCAGCTACCTCCATGCTTTAACAGGTTCCAGGTGTTAGAAGGAGAAACTAACTACATGGGCAGCTTGGAAATCATCATGACATGGACCGTGTCCTATTCACCTAGCCCAGGTCAACAAGGAAGATGGTACAAGAATACGGTCAATGGAGAAGTCAAACGTAGAGACTGAAGGCAACAAGACTTTGTTTCGTGGATAATAAACATGTTTCAAAGTGATGGGGGGTGTTATCTAAAACAACTTCCTGAACCCATGGACTCCAACAGCCATCTGTGCAACCGAATCCAACAACCACCATCTTGAATTTATTTCTCTAGCAGCCGAGGAAGAAAATTTGTGTGCCTGTGTTCTACGTGTTTTTGGTTGTAGCTTATTTTTCTCCACAAACAATTGCATGATTTTCTTATAAATACCTGTGTAAAGAACTCAAAAGGAGTTCGAATTTCCTCATGTATTAAGCTCAGACTTACTGTTCTGTAATTTTGAAAAACTCATTTTCGTGTTTTAATATTAAGACCACATGTTTTATGGATATATGAAAGAGTTTCTTGGAGATTGATTAAGCATGCATAACCTGATTAGTTGCAAAGGGCCCCTGCAATGGCTGACGTTTTATTTCATTTTGTTTTGTCTTTTCCAGTTAAATTGTAAATTCATCATTTCTTCTCACAGTGTTCATAATCATTTTTATACTAACCTTGTTTATAATGCAACTTTTATCATTTCTTTACTAATGCAGAATAGTTTCTTTTAGTACGGAATAGCTTCTTTTTGTTTAATTTATTTCTAGTTTTTATTAGTAGTTAAAATTTGAAATTTAGTAGTGTAATGTAGTTTGTTTCATTTACTGTTTCACTAGTCTTTAAATTTTCAATTAGACTGATTAGTGCCATTACAGTTCTTGCCATTTTATGACTAGTTTATCGAATCATGGTGTTAATGAATGTTTCTGAAGAGCCCTTCTAGTTAATGACTCATCTTAAACTAAGTGGTTGAATACTTCCTTCATATAATGAGTCTTTTCTGCATTTTTCATTTATCGTCTCTTAGAATAATGAAGTACAAAATTCCTCAAAATTTCATCACAAGGAGATTTTTCTCCCAAAATTGAGAGGCGGAGTAACTAAGTATTTCATTTAGTTTTGTTTCCGTAATAGATTAGACATTAGTTGCAATTTCACTTTTAGTTTTAGTAATTCATTTAGTCTTGTTTCTGTAATAGATTAGACATTAGTTGCAATTTCACTTTTAGGTTTGGTATTTTATGTGGTTTTGTTTCTCTAATAGATTAGACATTAGTTGCAATTTCACTTTCAATTTTAGTATTTCATTTAGTTTTGTTTCTGTAATTGATTAGACAGTAGTTGCAATATCACTTTTTAGTTTTTAGTTCATGATTTGGTAATAATGATAAGAGCATAAATATGAACTCTGTTTTCATTTCTTGATTAAACTTTTCTTCCAAATCTTACTTAAGCTCTTTTATTAGATTCTTAGCATTCTTTACATAAGTTAGATTGAGGATTTTAAAAATTACACTATAAATCATTAGGGAATAAAGGACCAAAAACCCCCAAAACAATATAAAACATAAAAACAATGAAGTAAGAAGGGTTATCTAGCACAAACAGTGCACTACACTTCATCAGTTTACGATACCTGGATTGATAATTTATGTAGAGCAATTTAGGACACTAAATTGACCAAACACTATTACATCATTACAAAGGAAAGGTAAGAATTTTTCCTACATAGAGGAGTGTTAGGCCAATTTTGAGAAGCTTAAGTAGTTGTTAACACATGCTCTAGTGTTAAACATTGCAGATTTAGACAAGGAGTTTATAGTATGTAAGGATGCTTTCAAGGGAGGACTTGATGGGGTCCTTATGTAGGATGGATAGGTGGTATGCTATCACTCATGAAAACTAAACGAGCATGAGAAAAACGAGCACGAGAAAAACTACCTGACACATGATCTTGAGTTAGCAGTGATCATACATGCATTGAAAATGTGGAGGCAATATCTTCTTGGTAAGAGTTTTGTACTGATGAGTGATCACATTGGGTTGAGGTAGTTGTTTGACCAACCAAATCTCAATGTCAGGCAAGCTAGATGCTTGGCCACAATCAGTGAGTTTGAATTCGAGATTAGGTACATCAAAGGAAAGGAGAACAAGGTTGCAGATGCTCTTAGCAGGCGAGTATAGGTAAATCACATGGCATGTATGAGCTCCTATGGGATAAATTTATAGGATAGGATCTTGCAGGAAGGTCTGTATGATGATATGTATATGGATATTTTGCATAGGTTGCAGCAAAGTATAGGTTCAGGTAGAGGTACAGGTGTACAATATTTGGACTACCGTCTCACGACAGATGGATTGGTCATATTTAGAGACAGGATATATGTGTGAGATAACAGTGAGCTCAATAAGGTGATCTTTAGGGAGTTTCATATGAAACAATATTTGGGTCACCCAAGCTATCAGAAGACATTGACTGCAGTGAAGAGGTTCTATTATTGGCTGAATCTAAAGAAGGATGTGGCAGATTTTGTAGCTAGGTGTTTGGACTGTCAGATGGTCAAGGAAGAGTGTAAGCATCCAGGTGGACTACTACAGCCGATTATGACTCTAGAGTGGAAATGGGAGGTCATTTCCATGGGGACTTTATCACAGGATTTCCAAGGACAGTGAGATAGCATGATTCCATCATGGTTGTTGTGGGCAGGTTGAAAAAGGTTGCACACTTCATTCCAGTGAATTCTACATTCTTAGCTAGAGACGTAGCACATGTATTCATTTGAGATTTGGTTGGATTGCATGGAGTTCCAAATAATATTGTGTCAGAAAAGGATGAAAAGTTCACTTCCAAGTTTTGGAAGGATTTTTTTTCAAGTTTTGGAATAACATTGGCCTTCATTACAACTTATCATCTGTAGACAGATCGACATATAGAGAGGGTCAACCAGATATTGGAGGACATGTTGAGGATGTATGTGATGCATCAACAATGAAAGTGGGAAGAATATGTTCCACTGGTAGAGTTCACTTACAACAATGGGTATTAGGAATATTTTAAGATGAGTACGTTTGAGGCATTGTATGGGTGAAGTTTCAATACTCCCATCAGTTGGAGTGATTCAGTTAAGAGGGTGTTGATTTGACTAGACATGTTGGTTGAAATAGAACAAGAAATGCAGGTAATCAAGAAGAATTTGAAAGAAGTACAAGATAGGCATATGAGGTATGCATATCAAAATAGGTTGTTCAAGGAGTTCTAGGCTAGGGAACATGTGTAATTTCACATCAAACTAAAGAAGATATCATTGCGGATTGGATCATGTGCCAAGTTGGCACCACGGTTTTGTGGACCTTTCAAGATTATTGAGAGGATCAGAATATTAGCGTATCGACTTGCACTTCATTCCACAATGAAATTACATGATGTTTTTCATATTTCATCGCTTAAAATGTATGTTAAATATGTTGATCATGTGATTAGCCGGTCTGTATTGCGGGTGGAGCCAGATGCAGAATTCTAGCTAGAGCCTCAGTGTATATTGCAAAGAAAGGTGCTCATGCTCTGGAACCGAGAAATCGAGTAGGTTAAAGTGCAGTGGAATCATTTTGGGCCTGATGAAACTACATGGGAGATGGAGGATCAGATGCGGGCTGTGTATGCTTCATTGTTTCCTAGTTGAGGCAAAGCAATTTTGGTATGATGTTTGGTATATGTTTTAGCATATATTTTGGTGTGACGTTTTGATATATGTACATATGTATATGCATGTAAATACCACCATGAGCTATATTATAAAGCTCCAATAATTGGTATGGGTGTCATGTCATTATAGTTATCATGTTTTTATGTTGTCATGTTAGTTTACTTTCACTAGGGTGATCATTGTAAATATTGCATCGAGCTATGTTATAAATATCCATGAGCAATATGTTTTTTTTCCAATGGTTTTACTAAGGTATATGTGTGGTTGAACACTAAGGATGGTGTCCCCCAAGGGGGAGGGTTATGTAACATCCCTGGTGAAAAATCCATGTAATAAAAGTAAAAAAAATAAATAATAACCATGATTGATGGGATACTTATTCCAAGTTGAATGTTCAACAAAACATCCTAGTGGGTGTTCATTTGGTTTAGTATGGCTAAGGAAATTGGCAAAGGAAAAGAATTTGGAAAGGCATAATGGCATTTTTGGAACATTTATTTATGAAAATAATGGAAATTAGGAGAAAACAGAAGTGAAAGGTCATAAGTTGCATGTTATAAGGAAAATGAATGAAAATAATGGAAAATGAAGAAAATAGAGGCCTAATTGATAAAAAGGCTTTTGAGGATCAGTTGGTGCCTTTTTTCAGTTAAGTTTTATAGCTCTCTCATTATTCTCTCTCTCTCTCACTCACTCTTGGACACTTAGAGTTTTCTTGGAGCACTTGGAATTGGAGCAAGAAAGGAAAAATAAGACAAGAAGAAGGAATGAGTAAGGAAGGTGGAGTAGGATCAAGAAACTACAACAGGATTCTTTGCAGGTATTGTTTTGCATGTGTGGTTTCCTTGCTAGATTTGGCATGCATGGTATTGCATGTGGTTATTTCTGTCATGGCATGGATTTTTCTAGGTGTGGCAGTGCTTTCATCCTAGCCTTGCCATTTCTGTATAGCCTTGATGAGATAGGCTCTCATACTTTGGTTGAGCTAGATTGTTGTATGGATTTGAAGCTGAGTGAGGTGGATCTTTGAAATGACAAATAAATTTCCTAGTGCTCCCTCAACTAGACTATGGATCATGGTAAAGCCACTAGCCTACTAACCCCTAAGAAATATTGTGGGTTGGTAAAGACATGATTGTGTGCCTCAGTGGGCCTAGGAATCCTTGTCGGTGAATGGCGGGATATACGGTAAAGCCAAGAGGTGGATTTATCTCCGTTGGGACTAGTAGTCTCAGGATGGGATTCATGCTAAATCCTAGAGAGTGGGTCTCAGTGTAGGGCCTAGTGATCACTGGATCAGACTATGGATTACGATAAATCCTAAGAGACTAGGAGGAACTACAATTCTTCACTGTGTAGGTGGAGAACTCTGGTAACATCCATGCTTGTTCGATTATTTTTGGTTGGTTATGAGTCCCACATTCATGCTTGGAATATGGCATGGGGTTATTGGACGAAGATATACTTGGCTCAACCAATCTATGGTTGGGTGGAACATGGTAGTCCCATCCTTGGTTGGTTTCTACATTCATTAATGAGAAATTCATTCCCTTTGTTTTTCGTGTGTAAATGTACTAGTTTATATGTGGATTCCATGGCTGATGTATTCATGGTATTTTTTTTACTGTGTTGCTAGTTATGAGTATGTATTCTAATTGTTATTTTTGTTACTATGTTGTTGGTTATGAGTGTGTATTCTGATTGTGATGATGCATGACTATCCTCATGTTTCTATTTGTAAATGAATAAATAATGTATCTATGACCTAATAGATGATAATGAAACAAATGATATAAGGGAACAATTCTTCTTAGCAATTCTCAGATAAGTATGAGACCCCTATGCTTAAATCCGTCGTTTACACATGTAGATTGCATTGATGTCAAGTGTTTTATAGAATGTCAGTCCCAGTTGGGGATGGTCAGGCCTAGTCCTGGATTTAGTTTTTGGTTTATTAGTCTTGTCATCATGTGTTTAATGGATTCTGAAAGTTACAACAAGATTTGGGTAGTGGTTGAAATTTTGGGCTTGAAAGGTACCTTAAATCTCACGGAATCTAGCACAAGTCTACTGGAAATAGTCCCTGGATGCAGGCATGTAGGCTTGTGGGAGTGTCTAAAGATCTTTGGACACTGGCATGCCCATAGCATGGGAGCGTCCAAAGGTTTAATAGCTTAAAAACTTAGTGGTACCCAGGGGCATGATACCTGTGTGGTTGGGATGGCTCCTGCGAGTGTTGTTGTTGATGTGGGAGGTGTGTTTGATGTATTTCCATCAATTCCACTTTCTTAAGGTCACCTAGGAGGTTTAATCATATCATAGTAGCCTCTCATCACATGTTTACCCCGATTGGATGGTTACTTGGGTAGATGTATGACGAGGGTGTCATAATTGTCTTTAACCAACATATTTAGCATACATATCTTCAAGGTTTAGCAGGGATAGGACACCATTAACAAATTTACCAAGTGCAACTCAAACATAAAAAAATCATCCATAAGTTCACCACATGCAATCAATGCATTATTGATAACTCATAACATAATGACAACAACATATGTATCTTCAATAGTAACAATAGTAATAACCATATATCGAGATCATCAACAATGACATGTACTCATCATGGTCAACATAGTGCAACGAGGAATGCTCAAGAAACCATAATGCCAGCAATGGACCATTGGAAGCATAGAAGATGCTTCCCTTGAACCCATGCCAACTCTTCACCATCAATTCCGATCATATCCTTCTTTCCAGCAAGAAATGCATCAAAGAGCCATATAAACAACATAATATTTCATCATGAACCAAATTCATTCCAAAGAATATAGGCATCATTAAAAAATTGCAATAAATCAATATCTCGACTAGAACGCCAATTATGGATTGGTGAAACATATGACAAGATCCCCCTGAATCTATGCCACTTATTTTTCATCATAGAGAAGCATATGCGAATGTCCAGATCAAAAACCACGTATACGTGCGACTGTCCTTCATACGAAACACTTAAATAATGTAAAATGTTGATTTCTCATAACTAGAGCTCCCCCTCAACATGTCATGTTTGTTCTCTTCTATTCTTTGCACATTTATCCTTAATATGAGTCATGGTATTGACTCAAAACGTAGATAAATCAAAATGGATACTGTGGTTAATCTGAAAACTAAAAATAAAAATCCTCACCATAGAAATCTCCAAACCCTAATATAAACATCATCAATAGACAACATAGGGAACCATCATCAAGATACATATGCATAGCTCGCCCTGAGATCATACATCACTTATCCTATGGACATGATAATCATCACCTGTTCTTCATGAGGTTATGTACCTCACATTCACTTATGCAGACACTATTAGTAGTGTAATTTTAAGAACAATGGATTGCAGTAGGATAATATTCTTTTACTCTAAATTTGAGGAAGAGCAGCTATACCTCTTATTTTTGTCTAAATTCTTCTTTACTATAACATATAATTTGTTGTCATTTCCAAATCCCCTTGCTATAACATTTCCAATGTCTTCTTCGATAAATTTTCATTTACTTGATGCAAACACAATTATATATCCTTTATCAGCTATTTACCTACACTTAGAATATTTTTCTTTATCCCTTGAACTAATAATGCATTGGTTTCTTTTGTATACTTATTAAGTTTGGTTCTAACGTTTCTTAGAAATTTTGTTAAAGCACAATTTCCAAGAATAACTTTACCATCTTTTTTTTTCTTGAGAGACTCAAACTTGTTCTTATCTTCAAACATGTGATGAGAGCATTCATTTTCTATGTACCATTTATCTTCATCTTCAATTGAACATAGAGAAAAGCCAAATTTAACTTGTTCTTCTTCCTTTTGTTGAGTTGTGATGGTGAATCCATCTTTCTGAGGTTTTTTGGTAATGATATTCTTGTCTGGTTTCTTGTCTTGGAGAAAATCAACTTGTTTTCTTTGTGAATCCATTTCCTTGTTGTTGCATTCTTTTGCTACATACCCAAAATTGTTACAAGTATAACATCTTTCATGACCATAAAAGGGAGCAAAGGAATCATAATATTTTTGTTTCATATTCCTCCTATTGAAATCAATAGTTTTGTGACCAAATATGTTGCAAGCAATATCCCTTAAAGAAACCCGAGTACCTGGGAGCTTAGGATCTTCATGTGAATTTATTTCTACAATTGGTTGGAAAGTGTCCAAAGTTATGATAGATAAAAAATTCAACATCATTGTTCAAAGGAGAAAATCGATTGATACTTCTATAGTTAGGAGAAAATGATTTCCTTTGAAAAATTTCTTTCTATGGTTGATGGTTTGGTTGACTTATTAATTATTTACAAGGATTTTTAGAGTTTTAATTTCTTGCACAAGCTTGTGAGCTAGATTCTCCTTTTATAGGTTCATGAAAGCCAAGACCATATTTAATGGAGGAATATTTTTTACTACTAAGAAAATTGTTCAATATCTTTGAGCTATATTGAAATATCAATTTCTTATCTTTTTTTGCTAACCTACCTTCTAAGATACTTACCTCAACCTCTTTTTCACTTCTAGCATTTTCTAGTTGAGTTCTCAACTCAATGATATCTTTCTTAAGCCCATTTTCTTGTTCTTTAAATACTTGAAGAATCTCCTCATATCATTTGTTTGATTTTTCAAGATCAAATTTGAGAGAGATAATATTTGCTTCTGGTCCTTCAAAATAATCGGTTCTTTCTCCAAGCTCTTTGATTGTTGCATCTTCTTCATTTCTTGTTGCCTCTTGCAAATTTTTGAGTTTTTTTTCTTAATGGATCTACTTCATACTCCAAACTTTGACATTGATCTTCTCTTACCTTATATTGCATTCTCATTCCTTCTTCAATTCTTTTTCCTTCTTTGGACCTTTTTTTCAATGTCACAATATCTTCTTTGTAGGCACACTCATTTTCATCAAAATGTTGCAATTATAACTTTATCTAATCTCTATTTTCATCGGTGATCCTTTTAATCTCTGTGTCCGGGGCTATTATTTTTAACTTTGGTTTCTCTGTGGAATGATTATTTTCACTTCTATCCATGAGAGAAATTTCAGTTGACTTATTATTATTATCACTACAGGAGAAAAAGAATAGGAAATATTTCACACAATGGTAATTATGTCTACAATTAAAACAAAAACTAGTACCTAATGATTCTTAGTTATTGTCTTCAATATCTTCTTCATTCTTGATCATCAAAAACCGAGGTGTTCCTATAGTTGAATATTTGATGACATCTATAACTATCATTGCATCTGATACATCACTTTCATTGCCACAATTTTCTTGAACTAACTTCTTCCTTTGATTTTCCTTCTTCTTTTTCTTCTTTCTCATTGTCCCTGATCCACTCTCAAGCAATTAAGCTTCTTCTAAGATCAAACCTGGCTCTAATACCAATTTTTAGGAAAACTACTAAGAGGGGTTGGGGGTGGGGGGCGGCTGACTCCATATTTTAATTCACTTTAAATTTTCATTTCATATTATGAATTAGATATGCTACTATTATTTATGCAACCGATGTGTCTGCACAAATTCAATGAATCATAACAACGTATACCCAGTTTACTTAATTTATCATCAATCCATCAATGAGTTATCTTTAATCATTGTATTATAAATTCATTAACCATCCAGTATGCATTAAATATTAGATAAAACATAGAACATAAGCAACACACAAGAACACCAAGATTTTAGGTGGAATCCCAATGTGGGAGAAAACCATCGTTGTCATCGTCTATGTATTCTTTCTTATTATATAAAGAAAATATTCATTACATCTTGTACTAGTGAAAAAATTTACTAGCATGTAAGCACCCACCTATAGGAGGCTACAACCTCTACTCGTTCTCCAACACCGACCAAAAGGGAGCTACAACCCCTTGATATTGTTTATTTACTCCTACCAAAAGGGAGCTCCTACTCCTTGAACAGATTTACCAGCTACCACTGGAAGGAAGATTTGACTCCCTCACTGAAGGCTCCAACCCTCAACACCTCTCTTGGTCCATGTTTCATAATATTTCATAATGAATCCACCTATCTCAAACAAGAATCAAAACTTGTAGGCAACCTTTCATCAAATTTTCACACTAGTCTACCCACACCAACATTATGACCAATACCAAACTAAATATTAAATCTAAGATACAATCATTGAAGAACCAACTAAATCACTGTAACATAATCCCAATTACTATTTCAGAAATCCAATCACAACTAGATCAAATGAATGGACAACCAATCCATAACATATATAAACCATTATGATCAAGACATCATAGAAAATACACATAACTCATCAATTGTCATCAACTAGAAACACTACAAACCCCGATCATATTTAACTTAAAATTATATATGCTACTATTTAGAATAAAAATCACATATATACGTGCTTCCTCTGTATAACACCTACGTAAAAATCTCAAATCACAGAATATTGAAACTGAATCACTACATTACCCACAAAGTTACTAACATACTAAGTCACAGTAGAAACTAATCACAGATTGACACTCTGTAGCATCATCACTAATCAATATTCCAATCCACAACTAAATCATCCCAATAAACAATGTTAGACATAGATCATCATGATAAAGGCATCATTAATCAGACAACAACAAATAAAATAGACATCATCAACTTCCATCATCCAACAGTAATTATAACTCTAGTACATATATACGGCATCAACCAAAAAAAAATCAACATATGTATGCGACTACTGTGCATAACACCTGCGTATACATTTCAACATACTGATTAAATCATCACATAATTTATACGTGACATACTAAATAAAAACTCACGTATAGATCTTAAATCACTAAATCAATCCTTTGTTGCAAACAAAACAAATATTGTGCATACCTGACTGTCAAATCACTGATAACTTAAAATGCATTTAAACAGATCCATCGTTGTTAACTACTTAAAAAGAAAATCAATCAATCTTATATTTCATCATATCTATGGATCTTTTAGATCTAAGTCTTCTGCTTCCTTCCTGGCGCATACCTGTTTAGAACAAATAATTCATAAACAATTTATTACTTGCACACACAACACCTCCATCTCCATCTCCTTATATAGACTTTGTTCTTAACTAATACCTTAGGTAAATCCCTTGGTAATGTTGTTAGTATTTGTTGAAAGGATCAAGTAAACTTTGTCGCCCTAATTACTATGGGAAATTACCATGGTAATGACCCCTGGTATCCATATTTCCATGGTTCATATTATATACGTGACTTTTCTCACACTACCTGCGTATATGTATGCGGACTTTCTTCACAGGAACCACGTATACTTTTCAATATTTACATTTCTCATCCATCTTTAAGTGAACTGCCATTACTCTATCCATATCCTTTGTAAAATCTATACCAATATTCCTAATACCTATGTTAGTTACACAATCATCATGTTATCATCATGTTGACATCAAGGATATATTTTTCAAGTAGGTTTCCAGCAAGGACAACACATTACCCATAATGCAAACATTCATAACATTGTCTACTTCATTGGGTAGCATGCATACTAGAGCATGTACTCAACCAAGACCATGGATTTAATTATTACCCTCACACCTAGGAGCCTTGCTACTCATCCCCCGTCACCAAGTCCATGGTTAATCAAAAGAATGAGGGAGAGAATATTCTTTGCGTTCTTAATCAGCAATGTTCCCTCTCGAGGAAGGATACATTCTCCTACACTCCAAGATGATTTTTGAAGAATAAGAACCTTACTTTTGGCAAAGGCTTGGAAAGAATGTATGCAATTTGATTAATATTTGAAACCTCACTACTTCATTTCTACAACAAGTCATTATTGGAGCCTCACTACTCTTGTTGTGTTAGAGCCTCATTTCTCCCTTTGTTTTGGAGCCTTAATTCTCCATTAAAGGAACTATATTTTACAATCCTATGGATACCTTTTGAAGCCAAAATATTCATAATTCAAACATACAAGATACAATATGATCGACCATTGCTAGACTAAGTGCAATGGAAGTCTGCTACCCGCTCATTCAGGAAATCAAGGAAAGAGCCATACTGAAGCAACGTCTCAATGTTCTCTTCCTATTCACAACACTACTGGTTCACTTGGAATTGGCACAACATTGTCTCAATCCATAAATGAAAGTACCATGTAGGTATTGTTACAGGTCATTTTTTCACATCCAATCAAATGGCCTTGAAACTGGATCAATCAACATCCATTAACACTTTGCATTCATCCCTTGAAAAGCCAAGAGTGTCCCCTCTCCAAAAGTTCCAATAATCCTAGGTGAAATGGCTCAAAACCCTAGTTTTTGACCCCATCACACTTAGCCTTCATGCAAACTGCATTGTTGCAAGTTTTACATAGAGAAAGCACACTGACTTATCCTACATTCATTAATATAAAATGTGCTTTGTTTTCCTATACTTATGTTTCATTTATGTATATTTAAAACAATTCCTTCTTGACTCATTGTTTAGAGATGTTAGTATATTCTATTTGTATGTTTTGGTTCTCTTTCTTGTTTTAGTTGTTTTGCAAGTTCCACTTTTATCATTTGGAGTTGGAGTTGGAGCTTACAAGAAAGGAGAAGAGGAGAGCTTGCATTGGATTCTAGGTAAGTCTTTCTTCCATATTCTAAACTTCTCTAAGGAAAGCATAGTCCTTTTGTCTCTGTTGTTTCTAGATCAAGCCACTAGATCTAGGGAGTTTTCTTCTGTCTGCAGAAGGAAATTATCGGTCAAACAACTTGGCGACCATACTAGGGAACAAGATGTTCCTTTAGTGGTTTCCTTTGCCTGTGTTTCTAGGAGATTTGAAAATGACTCAATTTGACTGGTTCAGCTAGTTATCAGTCTTATGAAAGTATAATTTTGAGCTTGGTAGGTTTTTTTTCGTATTTTCAGCAAAATCAGCCCCAACACACTTTCTTTTCTGAGACAAAGTGACCCAGTGCACTTGTCTCTCTTTGTATGTGAAATGACTCACACTAGTTTTCATATATAGCCTATGATGGTTCCTATAGAAGGCAAAATTTTGCATTTTTATGCCTTGCTCTGAGTTTTGTTTTGACTGTAGTGAGTTTTCTTGAGTCTCTGAACTGGTCAATTTCTCTTTAAAGATATTAATTAAGATTCTCTTGTTTTTTGCATGATTGTTTGAAACTCCTTCATTCCCTTAGATAGATCTTTATTGAACGAAAAATAGTTCTTTTAATCATGTTATTTGCATTATAGGAGTTCAAGTGAATTTTCTTCATGAGCCTTGAAACTAAGACTTTAATCAAGATCAAATTTAAAATTTATTCAATTAACCTAAGGAGAATTTGGAAAATTAACGACACACATAATGGGTCTAGGTTAGAAGATGTGTTCTGGTATCTATAAACATAGGAGATGTTGTTACTTTTGTTTGTTACATTTTGGGGGTGGTCAGTATTCTATGTACATACGAGTATATAGGATCACTCTTGCACGTACCCTTGGGTATATCAGAATGGTGCTCCACATATGAGGAGTATATAGGGATGCTTCCCATTCTACAAGATGCATTAGAAAACAATAACATGGAATTCATTTCCATGTGCCTTTGAGTATATTTTGGAAGTCCCTGTCAGGATGCAAGCCAACCTTAGGTAATTGAATCGGTAGCCTTGTTAATTATGATACACAGAACACAACATTCAGGGACATTGATTGCATATACCCACAATGTTATATTGCAGTTCAAAGTGGCTTGGTAATCCTTATATGCCTAGTTACCTGTTTTTATTTTTAATTGTGCCTTTATTTTTCCAAAATTAATTAATCCACCATGGAGAACACCTTGAACACCCTCGTCGTTTGCGTAGAATGCAAATATTGCATCCTTTACCTCTAGAGGAAACACATGGATGTCATAACATAACAAAATGCAAACTACCGAACTTGGTACATCATAAGCTACCCCTTCTAGAACCACATCTGATGTTAATCAACCTGAATCATCACTTTCCATTAGTACCGAACCCAAAGTTGCCTCTTTGCAAATTAGTGAGTTCGAAGCAATTGAAACTTATCAATCTGAAGTTGTTGAGTCATTAGAACCTGAAGTCATTCCACCTAAATTTGTAGATTCAGAATTCTTACAACCAGAGGTAATTTGAGTTATTGAACCTTCCACTTCAGGAACTTTGCCTTCATCTCACACAAAACCTTTATTTTTATGAACTAAAGAAGAACCCCTTCCATTTGGATTACTGATCATAGAGGAGATTACTAAAGAGGATTCCCCTAGCCCTCAAACTCTTAATTGCATATCATTACAATAGGAGTTTTTTCCTTTGTACCATGATTTTCCTATCTTTACCTCTCATACTCAAACACAAGCTCTTTTACATCAAACTCATTTTAATTCACCTTTGAACCTTCCTCGACAAGCTCCTTTGATAAGTCTAAGCATGTATGAGTCAATGACAGTTTCTCAACTTGTATCTTCTCTCATGAGTGAATCAATTGAATTTGCAGAAACGTATATGTTTGCCACTTCACCAGAAGCTCACTTATATTGTGGTCGATCAATGCCACCCACATACCAATCATTGTATGAAACCTTTTCTGGTGCATCAACTAGTCCATGGACTTGTCATTCACCTTCCTCTTTTGGAACACTATCTAGTTTAAATTTATTGAGCATCCAACAAAATATTACATCTCAAAACTTATTAGATCAGCTAAACCGAGTTTTTATCAGTGGTTTAGGACATCCAAAACAAACCAATCCATCTTATACTGGGTACCCTCCTACTAACAGGAAGTGGCATCCTTACACTTATTATCCTCTAGATGGGGGGCAATGCTTTGCTAACATGTTCTCATGCACTAATCAGATGTTATAGGTTGGTTCTTTGTTTGTTACAAGTCATCTTCCTATGGGGCTCCACTTCCAGGAATGGCTACTACTCCTTGGAATCCTACCTTTCCTATTCAACCTGGTTTGGTCTTTCTCGACCATCAACCTACTTTGGATATGGCTCAAGTTCCTAATTGTCAATCTATTTAATCCATACCTGAACCTGCCCAAGTTACACTTTAAATGAGTCAACCTGTTCAGGTTGTATCCAAAATTCAAACTAGTCAAATGGTACTGAGGGTTTCTCAAATCTCATCTACCTGGTCAATTCAAGGTATCTTACAAACTCCATCTAACAAACTTGGTCATGATATTCCACATACATAAGTTAACCAACCTGTTCAAAGCATGCCACAGGTGGCAACTAGTCAGCCTAGTATTGGAATGATGCCAATTCCATCCGGGTAACCATTGCAGGGTATCCCACAAATTTGTTTTGGCCAAACAACTATACCACAATACCTTATTAAGGCCAATAGGTCCAAAGTTAGCCTTTCCAATATTACCAAGGTTTTCATGGAACTGGGCAACCTGGTCTTCAATATCCGTTTATCAACTCCTCCTTATCCCAATGGAATGAAAGTGTTAATAGCTCAACCCATTCCATCATATCCACGATACATTCCACCACCATTTTAACTTTATTCACAGTTTCAACCTCCTACAACAAAATTTAATAGGCAATTATCGTTCATTGCAACACTAGAGTTATTAGATATCTCCCGACTAATGAATGATCTGATTTGTCATTCTCCTTGGTGGTCAGCTATTCCAACCAAACTGTCAAGTGAAATTCTGAAGTTTAATGGAAACCCTGAAGAATATTTGTCAAATCACGTCATGACTTATCATTTATGGTGTTCGTCAAACTCCTTAAATGATGAATCCATTCATTTATGACTTTTCCAATGAACTCTTACTGGTGTGGTAGCAAAGTGGTATGTTGAATTACTCAGAACTTCATTTAATAACTTTAATGCATTGGTAACCACATTTCTAACCCATTTCCAATTACCCATCCAGTACAAAACTGGTACTAAGTTTTTGACCTCCTTAAGGCAATCCGACTCTACTCATATATCCAATCATATACATGAGTGGAGGCATCGACGTCATATGGTCAAAACTTATATTCCTGGTCAGGTGTTGGCAGAATGGTTCATTAAATCCTTGTTTCCTTCTATAACTAATGATTTTTATGAAGGCGGAGTTATTACTGAAGAGAAAGTCATTGCTCGTGTTCAATATTTGGATTTAATACACACTCAATCTGACACACACTATTACAAGATACTCAGTGCTCCGTGACCTTTGCATACTATTCCACCTGATCCATCGAAGGAATCACATGTTGTTGATGGTGTGATTGGTTCCACCGGTTAAAAGTCAGTGAGAAAATACTCTAATCAAACTAATTTTAAAACTACTCCAACTGTGACCAATCAAATCCCCTCTAATTCCACTCCTGTGAGTACTTTTGAGATAAATGTTGTTCAAGCAAGGAAAGGAAAATCTCAACAACCTAGAAGTAAGAAAAAGGGTAAAGGTAAGAACAAGCAGGAAATCCCTCCAGAGGATAAGAAGAAGAATCAGTCCCCTTACAAGAAGCGTAAGCCTCATTACCCTTGTCTTATATGTAATGAAGAGAATTTTACCAAGGATTTCCACATTGAGAAGAAATCAATCAATTTTTGAAGTCCACATCTACTGCACCTGCCTTGCTGACAAGCCCTTTCCCAAACTAGGAGACAAATATGGTTGTGCAAAACCAATCCTCCTCTTCCCAAGTACTGGTGTTAGCGGCTACTCGAAATAAGGAATATTTCTTGGTGGCTACACGAAATAAGGACTATGGTAACCCGAATCCTAGCTCGATTCCACCTTACTTTGGTGCTCTACAAATTGAGAAACCAGTTTTTGAATTGATGATTAAACCTCCTTCCAAGGGAATCATTCGTAAATCATTATTTAACCCTCTTGTGAGAGTTGCACAAAATTATAACATAGTTGATGATCTAGCTCAGGCTACTTCAGCTATGTCATCTCTTAGAAGAATTCATTGTTAGTCGAAATTGGAGGAGTGGATCCTTCAGATTCAAGTCTTATTTTCTTTAATCATGAAACCATATTCCTAAACTTCCGCCTCAATTTTTATTCATGATTGAAGTTGTTGTTAGAAATAAAATTGTCTTCCGCATGATAGTGGACGAAGATGCCTCTACTTGTATTATGTCATTATCATGTTGGAAATTTTTAGGTTCTCCACCACTTATCCAATCATCGAAAACACTTAAATCCTTTGACGGAAGAGGGTTCAAACATTATGGGATCTTAAAATCAATGAAATTGGAGTTAGAAGGTAAGATAGTCCCAATAGAGGTTGAAGTCACGGATGGACCATTAGATTATAACCTCTTACTCGGTCGTACTTGGGTTTATGCTATGGCAGATGTAGTATCGTCCTATTTTCAAATGATTTCTTTCCATCATCAAGGGATCATTGTGGCTATTGATTAGCTTTCCTTTTTCACCAAGGATTCCCAAACTAATAGTAACATACCTCTCGTGGGTAAAACCCTACTTCCTTATGAAAATGTTGGAGTAGGGTTACTAAAATATTCATCCTTAATGAGAATTTTTGTGCTCCCTCCTCCCAAAATTTCCACTATGGTTTCTCCAATTAATATGATTTCATATAGTACTATTTCCTATTATCCCTAGATAGTACCTGATAGTTCCAACATTGACTCTTTCAGAAACCATATGTTGCTCAATCTTGTTGAGTGAGATTATGAGGCTATTCATCTAGCCTATTTGGTCACTTTTGAAAATGATGACTTAGTAAACTTAGTTGGTTATCCCTCTCAAGATTCTGATTTAGTTTCCTGCTTTGATCCTTTTGATGACATATTTCCCACCGAAAAAATCATCATGGAGATCATGATGTCAGATGAGAAACCCTAGGACAATAATCATCATTGTTCTTTGCCTTAACCATAAGTTCTTGAGAACATTTTTCAAGGATTTTTATCACCAAATATTATTGAAGAACTTCAAAATCCCATATCCATTTATGAGGTTGATTATGAGAAGAATATAGCGAATGTTGAGGAAACAATTTCCCTCGATATTTCGATCAAGCTCGATATAATTGAAAATGTCCATATCGGTGTATCTCGTTCTCTAGATGAGATTAAGGTTTATAAAGAATTTTTCAAGAATTTTGTGATGTGTTTTCTTGGAAATATGAAGAGATGCCAGGCATTGATCCAAACATTGTGGTGCATGAAATTAAAAATTATTTGTATGCCAAACTAGTTAGACAATCTCTACATGTGGTCCACCCTAAAAAAATTGTTATGCTTAAAGCAAAAGTTGAAAAACTTTTGTGTGATGGTTTCATTTATCTTGTTGCTTTGATCAATTGGGTCTCAAATATAATTTCAATAATGAAGAAACATGATACAATATGAGTATGCCTCGACTATCGAGATATTAACCAAGCTTGTCCAAAGGAAAACTACCCAACCCCTTTCGTCGACCAAATTGTTGATGATTGTGTCGGAAGTGAAATTTTCTCATTTATGGATGGCGTATTTGGCTACAATAATATCAACATACTCCCTTCTAACCAACATAATATTGTGTTCATTTGTCCATGGGGTATTCTTACTTATTGTAAACTTTCTTTCAGTCTTAAACATATAGGTGTGACTTTCCAATTGGCAATGAACTATGATTTTCACAACATTAAGCATATCATGCAACCATACCTTGATGATTTTCCTACCCATTCTAAATGTCATCAAGACCATCCGATGCATCTCAAAGAAATCTTCTTATGGTCTCAACATTATAATATATGGCTAAAACCACACAAATGTGTATATTGTGTTAAATCTGGCCAACTTCTAAGATTCATTGTATCCAAGCAAGGGATTCATATTGATCCCCTGAAAATTTAGGTAATTCTTGATTTGCCTACTCCTTCCACTCTCATTCAGTTACAACGCCTGCAAGGGAAAGCTAAATTTCTACGACATTTTGTTCCTAATTATGCAGAACTTACCAAAGGATTTACTTATTTATTGAAAAAAGGGGTTCCCTTTCATTGGGATGATACTTCCTAAAAGGATTTTGATGCCTTGAAATATATATTAGCCCGAGAATCATTAGTATATCCCCTTAATTATCATTGAGACTATTTATTGTATCTTGTTGTGATCCACTATCGCTATGGTATTGGTACAAGAAGATGATTTAAGAGACGAACACCCCATCTACTACTTGAGTCATAATTTGACTAACACTAAAGGCAAGTATTCTCATGTTCAAAGGTTAGCTTTGGAAGTTATGAATGTTGTTCAAATATTTTACCACTAAATTTTTCTTCACAAGATTTTTATGGTTTCCATTTGCAACCCTATGACTTGAATCCTGTCACGTCAATTTCCAGTGGGAAAATACTCAAAGTGGATTTTTATCCGCCTAGATTTTATTTTGGAGCGCATTAAATCCAGTTATAATAAATATTTAGTCTTTGTCGAACTAATATCTGAACTTCCCTCTCCTGATTCAGACTCAACAATTGACAATATTCTCCTTCATGAAACATTGTTTCTGATCGACTCTTCTAATCCTTAGTATGGATATATCATCATTTATCTCTAGACCCAAACTTTTTAACCTGACACCACTTGTTTTAATCAGTGTCAAATTTGATACTAGGCTCGCTAATACATAATAATTTTCGACACTCTTTACTGTCGTGGTGTAGATACAATTTTTTGACGGTCTCTTACACATGAGGAGGCAAAGAAAGCTTTGAATGATTGTCATGCTAGAGTGTGCGATGGACATATTTCTAGATATGCTACCACCCAAAAAATATTATGTGTTGGTTACTTTTGTTCGACTATGTTATGATATTGTATCTTAGTAGTCCAAAAGTGTCATGCATGCCAAATCTATAACCGGAAATCATGTGCTACACTTGTTCCTTTGCATCCAAATGGGGTATCAAATTCATAACCTATAACCCTTACTTGGTCAAGGGGTATGGTTACATAATTGTTGCAATAGATTATTTATTAAATGGGTTGAAGCGATGCCTACTAATGACAACAAAGGAAAAACTGCTGCATTATTCCTCTTTAGCCACATTATTGTGAGATTCATTATACCAAAAGCTATATTCATGGACCATGCTAAACATTTTAGCAAGTACATGATGTTTGAACTGACTACCAAGTCGAGCGTACGACATGATAGCTCAACTTTGTACTATCCACAAGCTAATGGCTAGGTAGAATCCATCAACAAAGTCTTGAAAACAATGGTTTAACGCATGATAGAGATTCATAAAATGAATTGGACTACTATTCTTTTTTCATATTTGTGGACATACCGTACCTCTATCATTTTATGAATCTCTATTAGTATAAACCATGGTAGTATTCATACCTTTTCAGCTGGTGTATGGTCTAGAAGTCATTCTTCCAATTGAATGTTAAATTTCATCATTAAAACTTGTCATTGAACTTCTTCCCGCTACCTCCACTGAAGAAGAATGGTTTTTTCACTTAGATCGTCTAGATGAGACTCAACACAATGTCAAGATGGCCAACAAGGCTCACAATAAATGTATCAAAACACAATTTGAACAAAATTTTAAACCTCGTGCCTTCTCATAAGGTGAGTTGGTCCTCTTGTATTACCGAGAAGTTGATAAACTAGGAGTTGGGAAACTCGAAATAATTTGGTTAGGTCCATGTACAGTTAAACATGTACTAACAAAGGAGACTACGAGCTTGTAGACTTTGATGAAGTTCCCTTGTTGCAACCTTGCAATGGGTTATACCTCAAAAAACACTATGCTTAGAACTTTTCCTACATAGTTACTATGTACATAGATTATAGGTTTGTTGGTGTGTTTGCAATGTGTTTTCTTGAGAGTTTTCTACCACCTATGCATATCTTACATTGCATTGACATTCCCTCAACCATATGTTGGTTATACTAATGCTGCTAGTCATAATATGTGGAACCTTTCCTCCACAGCCTGGGTAATTTATGCTCCTAATGACGAGTTAGTGAGTTTGCAAGGAATTTTCATAGGTCGCTCCACTAATAATATCGATGAGTATAACATAGTTATCGGACTATTGTTTGATGCCATATCACATGGTATTCTCCATTTGGTCATCAAACTTGATTCACAACTCGTGGTGCTACACTTAAATAATGTTTACTAAGTAAGAATTCCAACTATGTTACGTAGGTTTTTGATGTTTCTCCTTTTAGAGAGACATTTTGATTACATCGAATATCAACATGTCCCAAGAAGTATAGATACATTAATAGATGTGCTAGCCAATTATGTTTTAGATAGAAACTTGCAACATATGTAAACATATAATCATCATCATACATTGTGCAAGAGAGTAAAATAAGTAGAAAACATCTATAGAATAGAAAATTGTATATAGTGTTTTGAATTTACAAAATCGTGTCTAAGAGACATATGGCCCATGACCTATAATATCAAAATACATGTAGAAAAAAATATGGCTCAAAAATCCCCTAGGTGACTAATCCCGGTGATTAGTATGATAGCATATGGTCGTGTGGGAAACTTTGCACAGTAATTGACTAATATGAGTCGGCACCTCAATGTTGTACCATTGTAGATGAATAGTGGCATCATCAACCCTTGTGTCTGGTACACTACGGGTCAAACCCTTAAAATGGTGCTCAAAATTGGCAAGTGTTTCTAATATGTTGGGATCAGCCATCTCTCATTTTTCCCCTATGACTACAACCTATACAAGTTTTGGTTTTGCCCATCGATGAAGAGGTGGCATACTCACTTGTCGCACAGGTCAAAAATCTGCATGTAAAACTAGTAGTTAGTCTCTGATACAAAAAATTAAATTTTAAAACTTAAAAAACAAAAAATATGCAAAATGACATTGCTTTTACCTGCGTCACTCCATTACTAGCCTTCGTATAAAATGAGCTCTAGGTCTCCACAACAATCAGCTCCAACATAAGGGTAGTCCTCAATCATAATCAATTTGTCCCACAACCATCTAAAGGAAGTAGGGGTAAACCTCATCATAGGTTCTACCCTATGTCAATCCATGAAGCCTACCCATTACCTCATGTGAGGCTCTCTAGGTCCAGGAAGCTCACGAGATATCCTCTGAGGCCGTAGTAATGGTACCCTCTACAAAGAAAACACTTCTACGATAGAAACATACACATTTTTTTTTCGATCGTCTGGTCTTTTCTCTATTGAGTTGTTCTTGTATATTTACCAAGACCCCTTCACACCAGTTGAAGATCATAAGTTCCAATCATTCTAAGGCATATTGTATTTGGGACATGGTAGCTAAATGTAGAGTAGCACTACTGGCGAACCGAGTAATGGTAAATAGGATTGTCTTGAGGGGGAGTTCAATAACATCCTTTATCTCGATTTTACCATCCTTAGTTTCTTGAGAGAAAGGTTGAAAATGGATATCTATGTAATCCCTCATTGTCTCTCCACCTCTCTTGTATCCAGAGAATGAAATGGAAGCCCCTCTATGTGAAAGCCATGTCAGAAAATAGATGTCTTCAACATCTATAGTGATCATATGCTCTCCAATCCTAAAGTATTGTCCTTGCATGCCCCAAGGTCTTACCAAATACTCCAACAAATCTAACTGGGCCCTCATGCCTGGAATCGGAAAGAACTTCAATAGCTCCTAATTTCTCAAACCTTGCATTGTTACTGGATCATTTGCAACAATCATGCCTTGAGCCTCATGCTCCTTTTCTCTCCATCTTAAAGCCATTTTCGCTGTAGTAAATATATGAAAGATAAAATGAAAAAACACATAAAATTAGCAATGTGAAAAGGTTTTGGGAGAAAATTATTTAAAATTAAAATTTTGGAAACCTTACTGTTCCCATCACATTGTTTGTTCATGAATAGAGTGAACCATCACACTTACCTTCCCCAGTAAGTGTGTTGGTTTGCATTGATCAGTGTAAATCTTATAGATCCATTTCACCTCTTGATATAAGAAGACTTTGATGGGCCTACAGTGAATTCTCAGTGCCAAAAATTCAAAAATATTCCCCAAAAATGCATCAAACAAGAAATGAAAACTGTGAAAATGACAAGAAATGATAGGCCTCTTACCTAAAGCTGACAGCGCTGGAAATGGTTCATTGGATTGGCTGCAATCATCTGTTCAAGATTCAAGGAAAAAAACCACTCAAAGCTCTTTGAAATTGGTAAAGTGATAATGGTAAGAAATAAAATTAATTTTTACTCTTTTATGGTAAAAAAAGTTCATTATTTTAATATTTTTTAATGTTTTTGACGTAACTTTACCATATATCATGTATTTATGATGTTTTATGGTGTTATGAGCAGGTTAAATGATAACTAAAGACATAATGTAGGGTACATTTAAAATACAGGTCATTTTGATTAATGGGTATACTTTTATCTCTTTTTTGTGCTCATTTAACTTATGAAAGAGGAACCCCATAGAGTACTCTTTAATATTTTTTCAAACTCCCAAAACATGAAAATATTGTTAACCACTTGCCCTTTTGAACTCATTAAAGTAATTGAAGGACATCTTCCCAGTATAAGTTTAACCCCTTTCCGGGTTGGATAGACTATTTATGAAAAAGGAATGCTTTAGTTGAACATAGCTAAAAGGGTCTATTGGGTATTGTTTTACGCATTCTCCAGCCTAAGGGACAAATTTACGAAAAGGAACATCTTGAATTTTATTTTTGACCTCTTTTTCAAACTTTCTAAACATGAAAAATAAGTCGATTTATGCCTTTGTTGGACTCATAAAACTATTAAACAACATTGGACTCGTCAAGCATGATGAGACTGAACCACTCCTTCTCAGGGCTTATTAAAAATACTCCGAAGGATTCATCAGAAGGATGAACTTATATATCAAGCACATGTTATCCTCCTAAAGATTGTCAAAAATAAAGAGGTACTAGCCAGAAATGGTTGGGAAATTAGGAAAATAGGGCATCATGGTTATTTATGGTAGTGAGTTTCTCTTGAACATGACACTCTTTCACCTCCATGATTGTTTTGGGTTGGGAAATCCACTTGTCTCTTTGTTGATCACACCTTAATGAAAGCCTTCGTGATGGGTCTTTGGGTCAATGTTTTCAACTCCATAAAGTGTCACTGATATGTTCAAGAGAAAGCCACCCTTAGTTGACATATGTTATAATACATTAAGCTTTCTTTGAATTTTTTCACCCCTGAACCAACTCTTAATCATCAACATTTTGTTTCAAATATTGATACACATTTCATGTCATTGATGGGGGATGAATCAAGGCCCTCCTACGATGGGTTGCTTCATGTTGACATCAACACATTATCCAAGAAGTTGACTTAGAAACTCCCTTAAATGCCTTGGATCTTGCATACCTCAATGGCAAGTTTCTTTGCTTTCGACAACATGTTTACATCAATGGGCTTTGATCAGAAGATTTTGTATGGTGTTCTACTTCGCCTTATTTATTCGCACTGCATAGAACGTACGGTAGTACCTTCAGGGTCATTATCATCATTGGTTGTTCCTCTCACATTTGTTAACATCTTACATCATTAATCGGTAATCATATGGTGTTTAACATGTTTGAATCCATCACATTTATTCACATGGTTAGACTCGTACTATCGAGTGATGAGGTAGAAGACCCTAGATCTAATTTCATCCATCCAAGCTATGATTTCAAGATTCATACAAGATTACAATGTATGATGGCTATGATCACTCAAAAAAATATCTAAGCATGGGGCCACAATGTGTCATCAGTGGACATGATTATGATTACTGTACTTGTACATGTAAATTGACTTATATGATGAGTATGGGTATGCCTACCTCAGCAATGATATCATGATGATTATGTATTGTAACAAATAATTGATGATCTCGACCAATCTATTCTTGATCCGTACTTGTCACATGGTAAATAACTTCAATCCTCAACCATTACTTCTAACTTTGTACTTTAGGGGGAAATCTGTTATAGGTCATTTTGTCACATCTAATCAAATTTCCTTGAAATTGAATCAATCAACATCCATTGACACTTTACATTCATCCCCTACAAATCCAAGAGCATCCTCTCTCCAAAAGTTCCAAGAATCCTGGGTTAAACAACTCAAAACCTTAATTTTTGGCATGTTGGCTTGATAGGCCTAACCCTAGTTAAACATTATTCAGACAAGAAAATCCCTACACTACTGGTGCTTTCATCATTAGCCCATAGAGCACGGACCACGTCTCACCCAAAGTAATATGAGGGGATGCAAGAACCAATTTTCCACACCCTTAGATGGTCGTGATGCCGATCTATATGTCCTGATCCTGCCTTCGTGGAGATCAGTAAGCTTTAGGGCTTATCAATTTTCCTTTTCTTCCATCCTTCAGTACCTTTATGAAGGTACCCAACTAATCTTCACGCATCTGTAACCCAAGGTCTAGGCACTTACGTGCCTCTGTGACTACGTTACTGTATAAGTTCCCAAGTTATCTTAGTGTTACCTAATCTACCATGGATTTATAGTTGTAATCCTTTATTCTTTCTTGCATTCAATTAACATATATAATCGAATACATTCACGCATTAAGTAAGCATTATAATGTAAACCCATATCATATCATAATATAATCAGATGCATTAAACAAAGACAAAATACACAGTGATTTTCGGAATACTTCTTAATGAAGGAGCATTCGAATGAAGAGGCGACATCTGGGAAGTACTTTTGTTCTGTTTTAATTTGTTTCATTTTAAATTAAGGCTGAATTAGCCATTGTTAGTTCTTACATTAGGAAAACAGATTAAGTTAGGATTAGTTAAGAACTGTTTGAAGAAACTATTGGCCAACTATTTCATAACTGAGGAACAGATCCTCAAACTGTAAAAGAAACTGCTAATGAAGTATTGAAAAGTAAAACAAGAGAGAAGAGTAGGGGGTTAGCCGAAATGTGTATGATTGTAAGCTTATGGGCCGAATGTAAGAGGGGCCACTATTCTTAGTAGAGAAAACCTTAGAGATAGGCAGAGCCCCAATATGTATCCTTTGTTTATTTGTGCAAAGACAAATTCAAATCCATAGCAATGTGTGTTTCGAATGATTGAATGATGAATTCAATGTGAATCATAGCTTCTGTACTATATGTATATATATATATATATATATATATATATATATATATATATATATATATATACAGGTGAATTCGGTGGACTCAAAGAGGTGAATGAATACATAGAGAAAAATTGCTCGTGGGGCAACGCAAAGCATGATAAGGCCCAAACAACAGAGGAGTGAAAGATTAAGGAAGTGATGCTTAGGGACCATTGGATCCAACAAATCAACAACGGAGATTGAATCAGTGAATGGAATAACCCCAACCTCGAGCAATCACCGATTGCGACGAAGCGATAGAATAAGGACCATTGGATCTGTGGTAGGATCAATGGCAGATATTGAATCGGCAGGATTGGATCGGCGAGTGGAATAACCCTAACCTCGGGCAATCGCTGATTGCGATCAAGCGATTGAGCGAGGACTATGGATTTGTGCGAAGGATCAATAACGGAGATTTAATTGGCGGATTTTAATCGGCAAATGCCGACGTGATCATCAGAGTGATCGCATCGTAACATTTAAAAGGTTTCTATTGGCGGAGGAGTATGGACACAGGTGATAAGGTGGACTCGACGATATTTATAAGTCCCAGTGCATAAAATTTGAGATCCGGCTTATGCGATCAAAGGATTTTCCTTTGTATTCCCATGTTTCCCATATTTTCCGATAGAATGAAGGTTTTGGGTTTTTAGTGTAAAAAGCACCAGTAAGGAGCCCCAATAGTGTGATCGCATATTGGGGAGGTGGAAGGAATGGGTAATGCGACCCGCGGAGGAGCCGATACCCCATTGCAATAAAGGGAAGCCATCGAAAATTGTGCGAAGACTATGGAATGAGCGGGGAAAAGGTGTGTTACGCATGTTTTATGCGTATTTCCTTTATAAAGGTTTCATAACCAATTTAGTGCCGATTTGAAGGATTCATGTGATAAATCCAATATGCCCAAGGTTAAAGAGGAGTAGTTATATGTATGCGGGATTGAGGACATAAAGGTTTATAACAGGGTTGTAGGGTTTCGATAGGAAGAATCGGCGAAGGGAAAAGACTGGGTTACTGAATTAAGTCATTCTGCAGAGACTGTTTAAAAGGGTCGTAACCAATAAGGTTTGGAGATTGGTGCACGCAGGTAATTGACGGCATCATTTTGGTACCAGAGAAGGTTTTTTATTTTCTCTCAGTAAAGATGGAGGTAGGAATAAGGGGTCGAGGAAGAGCCATCAAAAGAGCAGCAGATGAAGGGTTAAGAGAAGAGATTAGAAACTTAACTGCATGTTTGGCAGTGTTGGAAGCAGGGAGACATAGAGAGTCGGAAGGTGGAGATGATAATGAGGAGGAAAACTTAGCCACGATAGATGGGTTAGATGATGAAGGACCAGAAATTGAGCTATTGAAGTCAATTTTGTTGGCTAGCAGCAAGCCAAAACTAGAGCTCTCTAATTATGATAGCAGTTTGTCCACAGAGGCATTATTAGATTGGATAAGTGAATTAGATAAATATTTTGAGTATGAGGAAATCAATGAAGATAAGAGGGTCAAATTTGCTGTCACCAAATTGAAGGGACATGCAACATTATGGTGGGATAATGTACAGCCAAAAAGGAGGAGATTAAACAAACCCTTGATTAAAAAATGGGATAGGATGGTTGTGAAAATGAAGAGCAAATTTCTGCCTAAAGATTATCAAATTTTCCTTTACAAACAGGTACAGAACCTGAAACAGAGAATGATGATTGTGAAGGAATATATGGAAGAATTTTATAAAATTAACCTGAGATCTGGTTATGTTGAAGATACCCCTGAGAAAATAGCGAGGTTTATAAATGGTCTACGGATGGAGATCTTAGGCGAAATTAGCATCCTTTCCCCTAAAACCATGGAAGATGCTTATCATAGTTCTTTGAAGGTGGAGGAAAATATTGCTAGGAAACAAAATTCCAAAAGAGGACGTGGTTCTGGTAGAGGTCGAGGACAGGCCTTTGGTATAGGTAAGACTTCCAACAGCAATGAAGAGGGTAGTAGTTCAAAGACTTCAGGACAGAGTAAAAGGGAAGGTAACACCAAAGGAGGAAGGCCATAGCAACGAGGAAGAGGTAATGGAAGAGGCAGAGGAAATGCCTATCAGTGTTACAAGTGTCACAAGTGGGGACACAAGTCCTTTGAATGTCCTGAAAATGAACAAATTGGGCAGAGGGGAGAATATGTCGCTCAGCCCAATGAAGCAGAGGTAACACCACAGGAGGTGGAAAATATGCTAGAAAATAGGGAAGCCTTGGTGTTGAACAAGGTGTTATTAAAACCAGCCAAGGAAGTAGTTGATCAAACACAGAGGAAAGCAATGTTCCGGACTGTATGTTACTCACATAGAAAATGTTGTAAATTGATTATTAACCATGGGAGCACCGATAATTTGGTAGCTACAGAGACGGTGGAGAAACTAGGTTTGACGAGAGCAAAACACCCAACTCCATATAGGGTGTCATGGTTGCCGAAGGGACACCAATTGTTAGTTGATGAACAGTGCGAGGTAGATTTTCAGATAGGCAAGTACAAGGATAAGGTGACTTGTGACATAATGCCGATGGACAAGTGCCATATTCTGTTGGGCAGACCATGGCAGTACGATAGAAAGGTAGTCCATGATGGAGTGGAAAATTGTTACAGATTTGTCAAAGACGGGATAAAGAATACCTTCGTACCCATGAAAGAAGCCAAGTGAGGAGGGAGACAACAGAAACAATTGGAACAAAAGCATTACTGCTAGGAGGAAAGGAGTTTCTATGATGGATTGAAGAGAATGAAATGGGTTATGTAGTTGTGAGAAGACCAAGGGTAGTGTTAGTACACACTAACCTTACTGATTTACCAGAAGAGATATAAAACATGCTACACAAATTTAGTGATATTGTGGTAGATGATCTACCGGAAAAACTACCACCGAAGAGGAGCATCAATCACCATATTGATTTTATTCGAGGAGCTAGTTTTCCAAACAAGGCTTCCTACCAGATGAGTCCAAAGGATAATGAAGAAATCAAGAAGCAGGTGCAGGAGTTGTTGGATAAAGGATTGATTCAGGAGAGTTTAATCCCTTGTGTAGTTCTAACTATTTTAGCTCCCAAGAAAGGAGGTGAGTGGAGAATGTGCACGAATTCCTGGGCCATTAACAAGATTACTATCAGATACAGAATCCCATTACCTCGGGTGGATGATATGATGGAATTTTTGAGTGGAGCAGCGTACTTTGTTGGCATTATGAGATAAGTGTTGTCCTTGATGGCAAACCTCACTGATGACAAATCATAGTACAGAAGGTCAGCAGCAAGGAATTGATGATCAGACTATAAGAAGAAGAGAAAGTTCATACACGCAGGTTTGTTAAGCCCAAGTCGCGTGTACACGCAGGTTGGCTTCAGAAAAAGCGCGTGTATGTGGAAAAGTACCTTTGGTCCATGGTGGTTAGTCCTTGGAAGTTGTGCCTATGGTTTCAGACCATTGTGTCTCGACGGGCGTGTCGATCCCTAGTTTTGAAGTTGATGGTATTGTGTTACTATGGTTTTGGCTCTTG
This sequence comes from Pinus tabuliformis, assembly GCA_031772625.1. Taxonomy (NCBI): domain Eukaryota; kingdom Viridiplantae; phylum Streptophyta; class Pinopsida; order Pinales; family Pinaceae; genus Pinus; species Pinus tabuliformis. Next base: position 711,743,833 of record CM062804.1, read on the forward strand.
GTATTGAACAAGGCCTAAGGCTATATAAAGGGAAGGAAATCATTAGGCAAGTGTATCTGAAATGTCTTGAATATTTGATGAAGCATTAGATCCAGTATGCAGGGTTATGGGTTGATGATGCATTGCTTGATCTGAGCTAAGGAGAGATCTCACCTGTTGATGGAGAACTAGATCTAAGGAGAGATCGGGATCAAATGGTTTGAAATGAACTATCTTTATGATGCTTATTCTAGATCTACATACTGACGCATGTATTGTTCTATAAGTATTATGAGTATGATTGATGTCTGGTACAGCTGCAAGTTATGAGAAATTATTTTTAGATCTGTACGCGGGTTGTCTTTGGCGAAAGCGCGTATACACGCGGGTTTGATTCATCAAAGTAGCGTATACATTGTAAAGCTTGATATTTGAAGTTGCAGATGGGTCAGATGGTTATTACAGAGTTCTGTGTCTGCTCTGTGTTCTGGTGACAGTGTTGTTAACAGGGTTTCAGTGATTCAGAGTTTGATGATTGTTTTGAGCTTCAATGATAGTTATGGGTCCAGTATGAAAATTGGATGAAAAGTGGCCTTACAGATTATGTGTTGTGCTTCAGTGTATCCAGTCTGAAAATTGATGAAACGTGGTACCTGGAGGTGAGAAGATTGTAGGCAAGCACCTACGTACTAGTATCTAAGCTAGTACAAAAGCTAAAGGAGATCTTTGGAGCATTGTAGCAGGTAGCAGCCTGCGTACTAGTAAATGAATCAGCTAGTACAAGAGCAAAGGGGGTTGTAGCTCTCGTACTGGTATAAGACTGCACCAGTACAAATATTGTAAAAGGATTTTCTTATTAAGAAGAAGATTGAGATGACTTGCAGCAGGTGGTTTTCACCCACATTGGGTTTCCACCTTATATCTTTGTGTTCATGTGTGTGGCTCTTGTGTGATGTTCTGTTCTGTTATTCTGCACCTGTTTACTGTTAATATGCTTAATAATGATCTGATGCATTTACTGAAGATTAAGCTAACTGAATTATAAGATCTCTGGATATACGCGAGTTTCATTAGACACAGTAGCGTGTACACACGGGTTCACTTAATTGAAGTAGTGTATATGTTTCTGAGTATGAAATTGAAAAGTTTGATTGATCTGATAATACTGATTCACCCCCCCCCCCCCCTCTCAGTATTATTTCCAACAATTGGTATCAGAGCAGGTCCTTTGGTAGAAGCTTGATCGCTTGAAGGAGATCCGTGGAACAATGGGAAAGAAGCTTAAGAAGAAAGCTCATAAGAAGAAAAAGACATCTCAGAAGATCTATGACAGTGGGAGAGTCGATTGGGGATTAGGTATAAGAAGCTCTTCAGATTCAGAATCAGATTCAGAATCATTATCAGGTATGAATGTGTTATCCTCTGATGTTCCAGCCATATTTCCTTGTGAGACAGATGGAAGTGATAGTGAAACTACTGAACTTGCTCTTATGGGTGAACAAGAAGGAAATGAGATAGAAGCAGAATTTAGAAGACTAAGAAGCAAAATTAGAACTCAAGAAGATCTTCTGAACATAAAGGATGATACTGCTAAGGCTCAACGAGAGTTATTCAAGGAGAAATATCAAAAGTTGCAGGTTGAAGCAACTTCTCTAAGAAATGAAGTCAATGACAAAAACACAACCATCAAGAAACTCAAAGATAGATCCAGCTACTATGAAAATCTTGAAGCTACAATCCTCTCACTAAAAGGAGATCTTGAAGAATCAAAGAAGCAGAATACAGATCTACTCCAAGCTACTGCAAAACAAGAAAACGAAGTCACCAGCTTAAAATCTCAACTAGAATGTGCCTTCCGAGTTCGTCAAATGCAGCAGGATCTGAATGAAGAACAAGAAAAGGAGATTCTCAAACTAAGGCATCAGTTGGAAGAAGGAAGGAAAGATGGAGAAGACATGAAGAAACAATGTCTAGAAAAGGAGGAACAACTTCAAGTTGAGGTAAATATCTTGAAAGGTAAATTAGAAGAAAAGGATAAACTTTTGAGATTTCAAGATAGTACTAAAGCCTTGGATGATATTCTTAATAGTCAAAGGTCTCCTGCTATCAAGACTGGTCTTGGTTTTCATGAATCTGTTGAAGGTGAATCTAGCTCACAAGGTGAGGCAAGGAACTCTAAAGAGAAAACTAAAATGATCAACAAGGAGATGAAAGGTCAACCCCATCAACAATCAAAGAAAAAGGCTCCTCAAAGAAAATCTTTTACTCCTCCTATGAATAATATTGAATGTTATGTATGTCATAATCTTGGACATGTTGCAGCTAGATGTAGAAGAAGAAGAGTTCAAGACTATTATGCGGACAGGTCATCACACTCAAGGTACTTTAATGGATATTGCTTTGCTTGCAATATGTTTGGTCACAAAGCTGCTGATTGCTACAGGAGGAATATGAAACATGTAAGATGTTATGCATGTAACAAGCTTGGACATATAGCAAAGGAATGCAGGAACAAAGGATGGACATCACACCAAAAGGAGAAAACCTCATCACACTTGAAGATATGGAGGAAGAAGGAAGTACAGTCAGCACAATGTACTGAGACACAGCACAGCACAGACATATCAGACTCAGGGGGAGCTGAAAGTGTAAACCTTCAGTGTCCTGAATCTCATACGCAAGTTCCTTAAAGGGAAGTCGCGTATATACGCGAGTTAGACACTGCAAAGTCGCGTATATGTCAGTCTGAGGAAAAGCAGTGGGGACAGGCTCAGAAAAGGGATCTGATATGATTCAGTCTATTATTTGCTCTAATTGGTTACAGTCTGCTGAGGATGTGTGGAAATGTTTTGTTACTTGTATGATGTCTAGAAGTGTTTTGATCCTAACTTGAGGATGATGATGTTTTGATGCTTACTGCTGATATATGCATGATCAGATCTAACAGATGGCACTGGTTGAGGGGGAGCATATGCCTTTAGTAATTCATTGTTGGCATTATGGTCCTTGGTGATGATTCTTATATGACTAAATGATATATCTTGCTATGATAAACTCTCATATGATTCTTGAAGTTACATAGAAGATGTTCAGATCAGATTTATGGTTGTTTCTTTGATGATGCATATATGGTGCTTACATGGTGATCTTCATAAGGACAAGGAGAAGTACAAAGCTTGAATACACATCTTCCTCACTTGATGATGAGTCACTCATATTCTGCTGTTGTCATATGCATAAAGATCATACAGTTATGATGCAGGCACTCATGTGGATAAGGATTGTTGCTGATGATGATATCAAGAAGCTTTGTCAAAAGATTTGAGCTCAAGATACATAGTGTTGATACATGGATGACTCCTCAAAGTTGCTTTGTTGGAGACATGGTGATGAGTTCTTATCTATATGATGATAGGTTGATACTTACATATGTTGGTTGATGCAGATGTTCCCAAGTAATGATACTTGGATCATGTAGAGCTTGATGAAATGGCTATGGTGGTTTCACACATATGAATGACTCTGAATTCTGTTCAAAGGGATGAATTGATGCAGACTTACCTTGTTATAGGTTGATGACTTATTCTCTACAGGACATTTACAGGTTGCTGATATGGAAATTGGTATACGCGAGTTGGATAAGGACAATCCGCGTATATACGCTTGTTTATGTGGATGCAGACGCGTATATGGAGTTTTTGAAGGAAATCAGCAGGGACAGATGTTGGTTGCAGAAATTCTGATATGGATCTAACAGAGATCATCTGGTACAGGTTCAGAGGGAGCAGATAATCTTCCAATGATGCATTGTTGGCATTATCTTAAAGCTTTTGGTTCTGGTTCACATTTGTTGTTGGCTTCAGGTGGAACAAAGGCGAGAGGAGAATAGAAGGATCTCTTGGTTGCTGATCTGAATGGTGATTATCAGATGCTTCTGGTGACTTTCATAAGTCTTGATCTAGTTCTTTTGTCTCTATGTCATATATCTCTTTTGTGGTATCTCTTTCATGGTGTCAAGGTCATGTAACGGCCTATTTTGGTTTCCCCACTATGCCTGGGATGATTGATGCAATATTATTGGTTGCCATATGTAAACTTTTGATGTATCCCCACTTGGTTGGGTGGATGAGTCAATTTTTGTATATCCTCACTTAGTTGAGAGATGGATGTATGTATGAGTCTTTGGTGATAGGAAGGTCTTTTATGATGTATAGAGTCATGTTCTTCTTGAAGAACATCTTTTGCAGATCTTGCCTACAGTCAGGAAGAGCATGTACAACACACTTCAGCGGTACAGAGATTCAGCATGTACTCAGGGGGAGCATGGACAGATTGGTACACCTTGGCATATACAAAGGGGGAGACTATTCAGAGATTTCAGCAGGTACTCAGGGGGAGTATGGACAGTGGAATGATTCAGCAAAGGAAGAGAATATCTTGGTCCACCCTTTGCCCTTGATGTCAAAGGGGGAGAGTGATTTGGTGTTGTTGCCATCAAGTCCAAAGGGGGAGATTGTTGGCATTATGATGCATGTGTTGTACTTGATGGCAACCCTCTCATAGAAGAATATCTCACTTATGTATAACTGGGTGAATCTTCAGAAGAGATATCAGATGTGACTGATGGAGGACAGCTCAAAGGAATCAGATGATGAATCTTCAGAAGAGATATCAGATGTGACTGATGGAGGACAGCTCAAAGGAATCAGATGATGAATCTTCAGAAGAGATATCAGATGTGACTGATGGAGGACAGCTCAAAGGAATCAGATGATAGTTCTAAGTGTGACAAGTTAGCTTTGCCATCAAGTCCAAAGGGGGAGATTGTTGGCATTATGAGATAAGTGTTGTCCTTGATGGCAAACCTCACTGATGACAAATCATAGTATAGAAGGTCAGCAGCAAGGAATTGATGATCAGACTATAAGAAGAAGAGAAAGTTCATACACGCAGGTTTGTTAAGCCCAAGTCGCGTGTACATGCAGGTTGGCTTCAGAAAAAGCGCGTGTATGTGGAAAAGTACCTTTGGTCCATGGTGGTTAGTCCTTGGAAGTTGTGCCTATGGTTTCGGACCATTGTGTCTCGATGGGCGTGTCGATCCCTAGTTTTGAAGTTGATGGTATTGTGTTACTATGGTTTTGGCTCTTGGTATTGAACAAGGCCTAAGGCTATATAAAGGGAAGGAAATCATTAGGCAAGTGTATCTGAAATGTCTTGAATATCTGATGAAGCATTAGATCCAGTATGCAGGGTTATGGGTTGATGATGCATTGCTTGATCTGAGCTAAGGAGAGATCTCACCTGTTGATGGAGAACTAGATCTAAGGAGAGATCGGGATCAAATGGTTTGAAATGAACTATCTTTATGATGCTTATTCTAGATCTACATACTGACGCATGTATTGTTCTATAAGTATTATGAGTATGATTGATGTCTGGTACAGCTGCAAGTTATGAGAAATTATTTTTAGATCTGTACGCGGGTTGTCTTTGGCGAAAGCGCGTATACACGCGGGTTTGATTCATCGAAGTAGCGTATACATTGTAAAGCTTGATATTTGAAGTTGCAGATGGGTCAGATGGTTATTACAGAGTTCTGTGTCTGCTCTGTGTTCTGGTGACAGTGTTGTTAACAGGGTTTCAGTGATTCAGAGTTTGATGATTGTTTTGAGCTTCAATGATAGTTATGGGTCCAGTATGAAAATTGGATGAAAAGTGGCCTTACAGATTATGTGTTGTGCTTCAGTGTATCCAGTCTGAAAATTGATGAAACGTGGTACCTGGAGGTGAGAAGATTGTAGGCAAGCACCTACGTACTAGTATCTAAGCTAGTACAAAAGCTAAAGGAGATCTTTGGAGCATTGTAGCAGGTAGCAGCCTGCGTACTAGTAAATGAATCGGCTAGTACAAGAGCAAAGGGGGTTGTAGCTCCTGTACTGGTATAAGACTGCACCAGTACAAATATTGTAAAAGGATTTTCTTATTAAGAAGAAGATTGAGATGACTTGCAGCAGGTGGTTTTCACCCACATTGGGTTTCCACCTTATATCTTTGTGTTCATGTGTGTGGCTCTTGTGTGATGTTCTGTTCTGTTATTCTGCACCTGTTTACTGTTAATATGCTTAATAATGATCTGATGCATTTACTGAAGATTAAGCTAACTGAATTATAAGATCTCTAGATATACGCGAGTTTCATTAGACACAGTAGCGTGTACACGCGGGTTCACTTAATTGAAGTAGCGTATATGTTTCTGAGTATGAAATTGAAAAGTTTGATTGATCTGATAATACTGATTCACCCCCCCCGCCCCTCTCAGTATTATTTCCAACATACTTTTCAAAGATAGACCTAAAAAGCGGCTACCACCAAATTAGAATTTGGGAAGGTGATGAGTGGAAGACAGCTTTCAAGACTAATGAAGGCTTGTACAAATGGCTGGTTATGCATTTGGATTAGGAAATGCCCCTAGCACATTCATGCGATTGATGAACAAGATGCTCAAGGAATTCATTGGAAAATTTGTGATTATGTATCTAGATGATATACTTATCTTCAGCAAGATGAAAGAAGAACATTTTCGACATGTGAGGTATGTATTGGAAAAATTGTAGCAGAATAAATTACTGATAAATTTGAAGAAATGTTCTTTTTTCAAGAAAGAGTTAATTTATTTGGGATTTGTGAATTCTGAGAATGAACTAAAAATGGATCTAGAAAAGGTTGCAGCCCTAGCTAGCTGGCTGTCTCCCAAAAGTTTTTTTGAGGTACGGAGTTTCCATGGATTGGTGAGTTTTTATCGGAAATTTATTAAAAATTTCAGTGAGATTTGTGCACCCATGTTGAACACCATTAAGAAGAAAAATCAGCCTTTCCATTGGAAAGACATGGTAGAGAAGATATTTTAGTTACTCAAAAGGAAGATAACCAAAAAACCAATTTTGAGGTTACCAAATTTTAACAAACTCTTCCAGGTTCATTGTGATGCCAGTGAGACAGCCATTGGTGTAGTGCTCAGCCAAGAGGACAAGACAGTAGCCTATTTCAGTGAGAAACTAAAAGAAAGTAGGCAAAAATACATGTCCAATGACAAGGAATTTTATGTAGTGGTTCAAGCACTAAAGCATTGGAGACATTATCTGTTGGCCAATGAATTTGTCTTATTTTCAGACAATTCTGCGTTGCGGTATATTATGCAGTAGCATAAGCTAAACCATAAACATGTGAAGTGGGTGGAGTACTTGCAAAGTTTTACTTTTGTATTGAAACATATCAACGGTCAAGCCAACAAAGTGGCCGATGCATTAAGCAGGAGGAATCTGATCCTGCAGGAAAGTACCATACAAGTGTTAGGATTTGAACATCTTAATTTGTCTGAGGCAGATGCAGATTTTAAGGAAGCTTGTGAAGCTTGCCAAAATCCATTATTGAGAGATAACAGTTCATGGTTGGACTATAACATGCAGGAAGGACTGAAGTTCAAAGGAGGGCAGTTGTGTATTCTGAAATGTTCTATGAGAGAGAACTTAATCCAGGAAAAGCATAGTGGAGGTTTAGCTAGGCATTTTGGCATAGACAAGACATTGGATCCGTTGAGCCACTTTTACTATTGGTCGAAGATGCCCAGAGATGTACAAAGGTTTGAAACTAGATGCAAAATATGTTAGCTTGCAAATGGACACAACCAAAACACAGAGTTGTATACACCCTTACCCATTCCAAACAGACCATGGGACTTAGTCAGTTTAGACTTTGTCTTAGGTCTTCCGAAGACACAACGGGGATTCAATTCCATCATGGTGGTGGTGGATCATTTCACCAAAATGGCACATTTCATTCCATGCGGGAAAACCAGTGATGCCACACATGTAGTGCATTTGTTCTTTACCGAGATAGTCAGATTACATGGCTTGCCAAAGTCTATTGTTTCAGATCGAAAGATTAAATTTACAGGACATTTTTGGCGAACCTTATGGAAAAAATTGGACACCAAACTAAATTTCAGCTCAACTTATCATCCACAGACTAATGGCCAAACCGAAGTGGTGAAACAGGGTCTAGGAAATTTATTGAGGAGTTTGGTTGGAGAAAACGCTTGACAGTGCGATCATGTGCTTGCACAAGCGGAATTTTCTTATAACGATTTTCCCAATCGGAGCACAGGGAATAGTCCTTTCCAGATCCTATGCGGAATGCACCCACGTGGAGTACACGATTTACCGGATTTGGGATAGTTGGAGTGCAAGAGTTTTGATGGTGAAGACTTCGCAAAGGAAATAAATGATCTTCATGAACAGGTGAAATTAAAATTACAAAACAGCAGCCAAAGATACAAGCAGAAGGAAGATTTGAAAAGGCGGGAGGTGTAATTCAATGTAGGAGACCTGGTATTAGCACACCTATGCAAAGAGAGGTTTCCTAAAGGTGAGTACAACAAGTTGAAATGGAAAAATATTTGGCCTTGAGGAATTCTTTGGAAATTCTCTGCAAATGCTTACGAATTGCAGTTACCCCCAAGTATTGGAATTTCACCCATTTTCAATGTAGCAAACCTATACACCTACATTGCAGCAAAGGACGAAGACAGTTCGGAAATACGAACATGAGACACCCAGAAAGATAATGATATTTGGATTAAACAAAATCCTCCAACAAAGCCTCTAGAGATTGAACAGATCCTAGATACCCAGGTGGCTAGACGAACTCGACGGAAGGAATATTTACAGTACCTAGTCAAGTGGAAGGGTCATCCTATTGAAGATGGTTCTTGTTTAGATGCTGGTGAGATTCAGAGCACCGGGTACTCCATTGAAGAGCTCATGGACAGGTGCCATGAATTTCATTTACCCCGGGAGCCTGATGCAGGAGCATTTGAATGAAGAGGCGACAACTAGGAAGTTTTGTTGTTCTGTTTTAATTTGTTTCATTTTAAATTAAGGCTGAATCAACCATTGTTAGTTCCTAAATTAGGCAAATAGATTAAGTTAGGATTAGTTAATAACTATTTGAAGAAACTATTGAGAAATTGTTTCATAACTGAGGAATAGTTCCACAAACTGTAAAAGAAATTGTTAATGATGTATTGAAGAGGAAAACAAGAGAGAAGAGTAGGGGGTTAGCCGAATTGAGTATGATTGTAAGCCTACGGGTTGAATGTAAGAGGGGCCACTGGTATTAGGAGAGCAAACCTTAGAGAGAGACAAAGCCTCAATATATATCCTTTGTTTATTTGTGCAAAGACAAATTCAAATCCATACCAATGTTTCTTTTGAATGATTGAATGATGAATTCAATGTGAATCATAGCTTCTGTACTATATATATATATATATATATATATATATATATATATATATATATATATATAGATATATATATATATGCAGGTGAATTCGGCGGACTCAAATAAGCGAATGAATACACAGAGAAAAATTTCTCGTGGTGCAGGGAAAAGCATGATAAGGCCCGAACAACAGAGGATTGAAAGATTAAGGAAGTAATGCGTAGGGACTGTTGGATCCAACAAATCAATAGCAGAGATTGAATCAACGGATTGAAATCAACGAATGGAATAACCCCGACCTCGAGCAACCGCCAATTGTGATCAAGTGATAAAATAAGGACCGTTGGATGTATGGGAGGATCAATGGCGGAGACTGAATCAGCGGAATTGGATCAGTGAGTGGAATAACCCTGACCTCAAGAGATCGCCAATTTTGATCAAACGATTGAGCAAGGACCATTGGATTTGTGGGAAGGATCAATGATGGAGATTTAATCAGCGGGTTTTAATCAGCGAATGTGACGCAAACATCGTAGTGATCGCATCGCAACATTTAAAAGGTTGCTATCAGAGAAGGAGTATGGACGCAGGGAATAAGGCAGACCCGATGATATTTATAAGTCCTGGTGCATAAAATTTGAGATCCGGCTTATGTGGTTAGAGTGGATTTTCCTTTTTATTCCCGTGTTTCCCATTTTTTCCGATAGAATGAAGGTTTCAAGTTTTTAGTGTAAAAAGCTCCACTAGGGAGTCCCGATAGTGTGTTCGCATATTGGGGAAGTGGAAGGAGTGGGTAATGCGACCCGCGGAGGAGCCGATACCTAATTGCTATAAAGGGAAGCCCTCGGAAACTGTGCCAACACTATGGAATGAGCGAGGAAAAGGTTTTTTATGCATGTTTTATGCATATTTCCTTTATAAAGGTTTTATAACCATTTTAGCGTCGATTTGAAGGATTCATGTGATAAATCCAATATACTCAAGGTTAAAGAGGAGTAGTTATATGTATGTTGGATTGAGGACTTAAAGGGTTATAAAGGGGTTGTAGAGTTCCGATAGGAAGAATCGATGAAGGGAAAAGACAAGGTTACTGAATTAAATCATTCCACAGAGACTGATTAAATGGGATGTAACCAATAAGGTTTAGAGATTGGTGCATGCAGGTAATTGACGTCATCACTTCTCTTTATTGATATCTCAAGTTCAGTACAAGCTCTATCCACCTTACACACACAACCGTAGGGGTCCACACACTCAGTTGCAGACTTCCACCCTAGGTATCTACGCACTCAGCTACAAAGCCTCTACCTACGCTAAGACTCGAGAACACTTAGAACTTCTTACCCAAAAAACTATTCTTCTTCTACTACTATTAACTTTTTTTAGACTCTTCTAAGACTCCCTTTTTATACAATCCCATGGTTTGTGGACCATGGGTAGATTTTTACAGCCAACATGAGACTTTACAAAACAAGGGCGGACAACCCTTTGACATCTTCACACTCCATGACCGCATAATGCAAAGACTTTACATCTTTATTACAAAATTTGGTCCTTTTGCCCCAAAACGTGGGCTTTTAGCCCCAAGACTGGCTCTTGGGGGAACCCGTTCCCAATAGGTCCCCAACACAAACATGGTGACTCACCCTTAAGTCATTCTGTGGGCGTGGAGATCTTGGCGCGAAGAAGCCCTAGCTTGACTTATACGACTAGTACCTCAACGGTGCACTGCGCGGCCACCTACTTTATTTCCTCAACCAACTGCTTCGTTGTTGTCCCATGCACTGTCAGCTTGAAGCTTCTGCTGAGTCTCCTGCAGACTAGCCAGCTTACCATCAATGGAGGCCATGATCAAGTAGGCCTCGTCCAACCAAGGTTTCAAGTGCACCTTCAACAATGCCTCTTTGTGCTGAGCTACATCTACCTGCTCCTTCAATGCCTTGGCCTCATGCAGCTTCGCAAGTCTCTGCGTGAGGGAAACAGTACGTGCTGTCCCTTTTACCTCATTTTAATGCTGCTGTAGCTATCATGCCTCTGTTTCTAGCCTCTACACAGTAGGATCTTCTTGTTAGGACGGTTAACACTTCGAATGATTATTCAAAAAGCATTGTGTAGTCCACCATTGCACTTTCTACTGTTGTTATTACCTCTGTTATACCAGTCACGTGTTTCTCCTTGAATTCCGATGGAGTCGAAGGCTGGGCCCTCAACTGCAATTCTTCAATTTGGAGGTTCAACTCAATCTAAATGTTTTCCAATTCTGTGCAGGCATTGCGCACCTCCGTGGTGAGTTTACGAACATGCACATCTACTGGCTCATCGGTAGGAATGGCCAACTCCAGGACCATTCGGCATGCTTCCTCCATGGTCTTAACCATGTGTTGATTCGTGACAATGAGTTCCATCATGGAGGTGAGGGCAGAGTCTCATTGCACACTCATCTAAGTATTGTTGATCTTTTACATGCTAATCACCTACAAAGCGCAATTTCCGTGGGTCCTTAGTTCCGCAATCAACCCATCCTGCAACAGGTGGAGTGCCTCACTAGGAAGCGCTGCCAAGTTTAGCCCTACTCCCTTGAGTGCGCTGACAGCGAGCCTGTCAGCTTTGGTCTTTGTCGTCAATGCTCCATCTAGCAGCACTATGGCTTGGGAGTCCTTCACATGCAGCATCTTGATGGCTTCTGAACAGGGAAAATTTTAAGAACCCCCCCTAAATTTATAAATATAATAAATGGGCGAATCTCCATGGTATATAGGAAAAATGGAAGGCGATTTTATCAATAATATAATATGTATATATAATTTTTTGGCGAATCTCTCACCAAGCATGGTGAATATTTTACTCAATTATAAAATCTTGTAAGATCTTCACGAGTCTTTCACTAAATAATAAAACTTTGTAAAGTCCTAGTGAATCTTATCATAGGCTACATGCTGGTTTAATTCCCCCATTTAAATAGACTACATTCTAGGTGAATACCATGGGTCAATACCATGTGCCATTTTGGTGAATACCATGGGTCAATACCATGTGCCATTTTTATTTTTATTAATTCTAATATTAGGGTTAATAATGCTTTTTTGCATGGTATTAATAACAATCTAGTCCATGGTATTTGTCCCATAGTATTTTGGCCATAGGTTTCACCTAAATATAGCCCATTTTTTGAGTGTTCATAAATATAAGGTGACTTATGGAGTAAATATAAAAAAATGTTTTATTTGTTTACCATACCTCTCGTTTATTTATATTTTTATTAATTTACCATACCTCTTTTACAAATATGGTATTTGGCCCATAGGATTCACTTAAATAAAACCTCTTTCTTGAGCCTTCATAAATAGAACGAGGGTTATGGACTAAATATAAAAAGAGGTTTTATTTATTTACAATACGTCTAGTTTATTTATATTTTTATTTATTTACCATACCGTTTTAATTTATTTACCATACCTCCACTTTACTTATATTTTTATTTGTTTACACCGTTACATGTATATAAGGTGACTTATGGAGTAAATATAAAAAATGTTTTATTTATTTACCATACCTCTCATTTATTTATATTTTTATTAATTTACCATACCTCTTTTATAAATATGGTATTTGGCCCATAGGATTCACTTAAATAAAACCTATTCTTGAAAATGGGCGAATGGATTCACTTAAATAAAACCTATTCTTGAAAATGGGCGAATGGAAGGTTGTAAGTCCTAATTTCAAGGGCTAAATTTACCTTTTTTACCCTCTCCCTTAAAATAAGGTGGGCTATTTGAGGTGATTTGTAAAAATGTACTATGATACAAAATATTCGCCCACTAAAAATTTAAAACCCCTTAATTTCGCCAAAGGGCGAACATTCGCCCCTAAAATTATCCTTGCTTCTGAAGTACCAATGGCTAACTCGGTGGATGTCATGCCAGTCAGTGATGCCCGAATCTACAACTCTCGTAGCAGTTTCATGGTGGCATCTCGTGTTGTATCTCCAATGTTGATAAGATCCCCCTCTGTTAGGGTGATCAGGTCCATGGACATCTTGCTGGCCTTGGACTTCTTCTGCGGTCCTACTTTTTCTTATCCCCTTGGATGCTTGATATGGAATGGAGGCGTTTGCAGGTCTGCTCCTCCTTGCTCTGTCTGATCGTCCTCTTCTTGCTCTTCTTCTAGGGAGGCATACTTCTCTTTGTTAGAGCCATACTCCTCTCCTCCTATCTGTCTACATTCCTCCTGTGTGACAATGCGGTCTACCTTAGCCTTATCCTCAGCCTCCTTTTTTCTTTTCTCATCTAGCTACTCCATCTTGAGCTTGGCTTCATCCTTCTTCCGTTGCACAACTGTCTTGCTAGATCCCGTTGTTAAGTCTGAGGCAGTGTGCCATTATGTCGATCAGCTGTCAATAACTGCTTGAATCACATCATCCATCACCAAGTAGGGAAAGTCATGCCACTTCTGCTCGGGGTCCTTCCACGCCTACAGAGTCCTCCTATAGTCGCGCAAATCACTGAAACTATCCTTGTGCGTACCCCACCATCTTGCAGACATAGCGCGCAGTACCTAGTCCAAGGCCTGGAAGTGGTGTTTCTCCAGTATTTCTCTTTCAGTTGAATCCAAAAAGCAATCAACATCAATTAGCCCATCATAATGAGGCAGATCCCTGATTTCGAATGACACACAATACAATGACTTGGTCATCATATTACAATGCAGTGTCGAAACTTCATGCAGCCGGTTCTGCTAATGCTCTGATTCTTCATCCGAATCTGACGTGCAAGAGCTTTCGCAATCCCATGCAATGCATCCATCCGCTGTCGAATTCACCTAGTCCTGATCGCGCATCGTTATCTTGTAAATATGGTCTAGATCGTCATCTTGTTCATAATCTCGAATTGGTTTTGTATAGTGCTATCCTTCTGCGGGATCTAGTGGCACTACCACACAGAGCGACTTGTTTTCAAATATCATCTTCCACTTCTTCAGGTTGATTAACCCATTCATGTCAGTGGCCCAATCGATTCCAAGGAGCACAGGGTAGGGATTTATGTCATCCAAAATCTCTATTACCTCAAAATCCGCCAATGCTTTTGTGCCCTCAATGTCAACTGTGACCCCTTGCAGTCTCCCCATTGGGATAATTTTCTATTGATTTGCCATTCTTAACTATATCGGAGACCATTGGAGCACAGGTCCCCCCATTCTTTCCCAGGTCTATTTTGGAAAAACATTCGCGTCGAACCCTGGATCCAAGATAACTTGGTCCTTACCATATTCTCCTATCTTCATGGTGAGTCTCATCTCCCGCATGATCCTTGCCTTGTGCTTGCCAAGCTTCCCAACCACACGCAGTTCACTAGTAGCACCATCCTTACCAACGCACCTATTGATCAGTTCCTACAGGCCTTTCACAACCTTACGGTCATGGTGGAGCTTCATGTAGGTATCCAAGAATGTGGTAATCATGGATGGGTCCATTTCTTAAACTGGTTTCTCCTGACTTCCGGAGGTACAGGCCTCATCAAAGCTTTTCTTTGCTTACTTAAATGTTTATTTTGCGCGCTCCAAATCAAACCCGATCTCTTTTTCTAGTGCTTTGCGAACCCATTTGCTTTCTACTAGTTGCTTCCCTTTATCCTCCCTAGTCGTGGTTCCGCTTCACAGCATAGTGTTTACCTTAGGGTCTTCCTCGCGACGCTTAACCCTCATCATTTGGACGTTCTGCATTGGCCATGGAGGTTGCGCCCCCTTTTCGTGAATCTTAGCCAATAATATTAGCAATCCTCACTTGCATGGTCAAACTGAGTAGCATGAAATCGCGTCGAATTCAGATAGTCCCTTGCATAGTGTTCTGGACCTCCACAATTGTAACAAATCAGCTATCCTCAGCCTCTCCTAGGTCCTCCTCCACCTCGGCCTTGGCCGCGCCCCTGATACTCACCTCACGTTCCCCTAACACTTTGGTCAAGAGGCCACGTTTATGTTTGCACTCTGTATGTGGTTGTCCAATCCATCATCAATTTGTAACTTCAACAATTGCGCTCATCATGGCCTACTGATTGAGAGAAATTGTAGAACAGTTGTTGCAGTGTTTGTACAAATTTCTGTAACAAATGGCAATTATGAGTCGTATGTTTCCTTGCTACCTGACATATAACACACCATAGTGCAGGCCCTGTACTTGGCCCTGTCGTGGCTTCTAGTCGTAGAGGTATTGGTCCTCCTGCTGCAACATAGTTCGCAAAAAATGGGCAGTGATCCTTGTCATGCCCCTAACCCTTGCATTTTATGCACCAAACTTCTTCGCGCGCCTCTAGATGAGTAGTTTGTCCTACTTCAGACTTTGCATTTCGAGACAAAGGTTTTGCAACATCGCATGAATCTCCTAAACCCCCCATTCAGATCTTGCATCAACATTTCATGTAGTCTCATTGCAATCTCCAAGGCTTCTTCCTAAGTTGTAATCTTCTGTTGTGACAGCACAACCCTTAGGTGAGGTAGGAGTGAAGCCACGAACCATTCGCAGTCCCATTCATCAAATTCATATTAACTTCTCGGATTTTACACTTCAATCTCTGATCTAACTCCAAAGGGGTCTCACCTGGTTTCATTGCAATTTCCTTGAATCCCATAATCGACTGCGCTTTAGACTTAGGTCTAGTGAATTATTTATTTAGCACAATTTGGATCTCTGTCAGCGTAGCTGCCTGGTTTTCATTAGAGTACTTGATGTAGCAGGTTAGCACGCGATATTGAAAATCACTAACCAACATCGCCTTCTTCAAGTGATCATCTGCGATGCCCGAAGCTTCCCATGCAGCCTTTATGACGAACCAAAATTGGTCTGGGTCCTCGTTCCCTATGCCCATGAATACAGGTAGTTTTACAGAGTTTTCCATATTTGGAGGTGGAGATGGTGTGGGTGATGGGGTGAGCAATGGAGGTGAAGATGGAGGTGGTGTGGATGGATGTGATGAGGGTGGAGGCAGTGTAGGTATTTGCGGGAAAGCTTGTCTTATCAACTGACTAGTGCTCAGGGGAGAAACCTATGGTGTTCCTTCGTCATCACTTAAAGGAGGTCCGATCAATGGGTTATACTCAAGACGTTTTCTTCCTCCGTCGCTGAAATGTTTTCCACTTCACATAGCTCCAAACATCAAAGTAACCACGTAACCCGATGTTCACACAAGAGCATCTTAATCCAAGTATTCAGTGATTTTAAATACTTACCACGTGGTTCTTTGAAGAAGTGGCGCTCTGCTTCGCTGTAACTGGCAGAGGTATCAACTGCAAACTCTGTCACAAATCCTCCTATGATGCGGTCGAGCCAATCATCGACAGCACGCATGAACTTATCTTCATAAGCTTCCAACCTCCTTACTAGATTCGATGTCTAAAGAATCAGACTGTCAAGCCTCCACCTTCCTTGGTTGTCTCCCAACTTCGCGATCCACTCATATAACTCAACCAGGAAGGAACAAAAGAAGATTTTGTGTATTTCTGTCTACAGATATCTATCCAACCACTATTCTTTCATCAATCGCAGATTCTTGTTTTCTTGCGCCACGAATTCATGGATCTTTTTATCCAACCAGGTTTCAATTTATTTCTTAGTTGGATTCTAATGATATGACATCACACATCTCTCATGCAGATCCCCTTCCTGGCAACAAAACCATTTGTTGGATTGATGGGCCCTGACCTAGGTTCAACATTAATTAGCTAAGAAAATACCCACATTGTTGGCCCTTTCGGCATCAACTCGCGAAGTTTAGACCGAAGTCTCACCCGAGGCAGTATGGGGGGATGGAGGAACCAGGTTTCCACACCCTGTGATGGTCGTGATGTCGATCTATACTTCTTGATCTTTCCTTCTTGCAGATCGATAAGCTTTTAGGCCTATCAATGTTCCTGTTCTTCCATCCTTCAGTACCTCCGTGAAGGTACCCAACTAATCTTCGCGTAGCCCTAACCTGAGGTCCAGGCACTTACGCACCTCTGTGACTACATTACTATATAAGTTCCCAAGTTATCATAGTGTTACCTAATCTACCATGCATTTACAATTACCTTCGTGTAATCCTTTATTCTTGCTTGCATTCAATTAATAGATATAATTGAATACATTCGTGCATTAAATAAGCATTATAATGTAAACCCAGATTGTATCATAATATAATCAGATGCATTAAACAAAGACAAAATACACAATGATTTACAAAATACTTCTCTTTATTGATATCTCAAGTTCAGTATAGACTCTATCCACTATGCGCACACAGTTGCAGGGGTCTGCGCACTCAACTACGGAATTCCACCCTAGGCCTCTGCACACTTAGCTGTAGATCCTCTACCTACGCTAAGACCTGAGAACACTTAGAACTTCTTACCCAAAAAACTCTTTTTCTTCTACTAATATTATCTTTTTTCATACTCTTCTAAGACTCCCTTTTTATACAATCCCATGGTCCGCATAACATGGGTAGATCTTTACAGCCAACATGAGACTTTACAAAACAAGGGCAGACAACCCTTTGACAACTTTGCGCTCCGCGACCACAAAATGCAGAGACTTTACATCTTTATTACAAAATTTGAGTCTTCTGCCCCAAAACGTGGGCTTTTATCCCCAAAGCTAGCTCTTGGGGGAACCCGTTCCCAACATGGCCCCATCACACTTAGGCTTCATGCAAACTGCATTGTTGCAAGTTTTACATAGAGAAACTGCACTAACTAGCACATGTTGTCTTCTCTAAAAGTGTGATGGACCTTAGAATTCGGTAAAAAAAATGAATATTCTCTTCCTAAAAGCTTCTTCAGTGGTTTTAACTATTTACTATTGGATCATATCTTTAAGTCCTAGTCTTGAGGTCTTATCTCTTATCCCTAGAAATTATCCTCCCTCTAATGTCAATCTAATTCTTAGAATGGTAAATCCCAAACCACATCTTTTACCCTATAAATTCACTACCTCCCGTTATATACATATTTGGGCACTGCAACACCAAACTCATATGTTCATAAACCAAGGGCTCTTTAACCCCTAAAAGTGTTGTTTCATACCCTAAAGGATCATGGTCAACTGATTACATCATTTCCCAGAAGTTCCACCTGAAAAACCACTCAGAACTGGCCAAAACTAGACCATAATGATTGCTCCATGGTCAAGGTGCAATGCATACTGACTGCTGCACTAGCCAGGTGCAATGCATACTAAAATAGCCTTCTGTGTGGTGTGATGAGCGAGAATAGACAAACGGTAGAGACAGTTTGCTAAGTGGATGATCATGGAATCTTCCAGAAACTTCTCATATGACACCTGCCTCTCTGAATTCGCCCAGGGATGAGTAAGAGATCAATGAAATCTCCAAGTGGAACCAAGAACTATCAGTGGAATGACACTAATAAAAAACCCAGAGCTAACTCACACCCTTGCAAGTCATCTATAAATGGATCCCTCATCTAAGAGATCTAGAGGCTGGAATTTTGTAATTTGTAAGGAAGTGTTGTTCATTTATCTGTGAGAAGAGACATTGTATTGTTGGGTGATCTTGCTTTTCATGAGGTGAAAAGGGCTTCTATGCTGGAGGATGATGTTGGATCAGACAGCTGGGTTGTAATCCTTTCTTCTATTATTGAAAAAGTTCTTTGAGTTTTCCTCCATATAATCGTGTGTTCGTGAATCTTATTGTTTATGAATGCAATTGTATGGTCAATGTGTTTCTAATTCTGCATTGTTTATGATGTTTTAGATAGAGAGGCTTTGATGTTTTTCTATTACTTTGACTCTACAGGTACTCTTTAAAGCGGGACATGTAGGAGAGGAGTGGCAAATTATATCAAGGGAGAGAGAAATCAAGCAAGGATCCAAGCGGAAGATCCAGGTTGGTCCTCTCTTTTCTTCCCTCTTATCTATTACACTTAAAGGAAATCTCGAATTGCTTTGATTGTTTGTTTCTAAGATAGCTACCCATCTTAGTGGGACTACCAGATCAAATAGACACTAGTTTTCCTGGAAACAAAATGGCAACTCCGTTGGGGATCAAATAGTCTGTTTTTTTTTTTTATTGTTTGCTTTATAAACTACAGAGAGAATCCGAAGTTAGCCAGCTAGCCTTCGAACCACCTTTGCTATGCAATTGCGAAGTAGATGAATGTTTCTTCAATCAATCTCTGAGTTGGTTTATGAACTAAACATCTAACTTACAAGCATTCTAAGCGCCCTTGTGGTAGCTCATAACCTCATACTATCATACCCCTATACTTTGTTCTTTACTGTTCATAATAGCTCAACCTAAATCCCTAAACTCAGCTACAAATTTGGCCAAAAACCCAGCTCAGTTTCGCTCCCTGGTCCATCACACTGTCTCTAACTGGAAGCCTATATGCATCACACCTCTCGTGTGTTGCAGGTGATATGCATCCCTATTTCCCTTAAGGACATGTGCGATGACTGAGTGATATTGTTTTCTCCCTTTGAAAATTGGTCTTTTGACCTTGTTTTCAGCTCTGTTTGATTGCGTTGTTGCTTATGATCGGTATCTCCTTGCTGAAACCTTCTTCCTTCATATATTTCAGCCTCCATTTATTATGATTTGTAAATGTTTTTATGTGTTTGTCTATCACTTACTATCCTCCTTTGTCGAAAGTAGCTTAATCGGACTATCATTTTTTAATGCAAAAAAGTGTCGTAACCATCATCTTGAGTCAAAAAGAAGTGTCGTAAAGTCTTCCTCCTCTAGATAGTCGATTGTACTTTTGTCATTATATTTGATTTGGATTGTTAATATTTGAAGTGTCGAAAGCAGTTTTCCATTCGAAATCGAAAGTGTCGTTTTAGTCTTCCTTTCGTTTTGAAAAGAAATTGTCGAAATGTCACTTTGAAGAAAATAGTTCAGATCTATACTTATTTTTCTTTTTGAGCATTCTCACATTAAGGAAACGAAAAACAAATACATGAATTTGAATTTGCATTAAGACTGTGTGCGAAAGATGATTTAGGAAAGTGCTTTTAGTGTCTGCTCTTTGCTCTATGTTGAAAGAATCATAATCTTCTTTCCTTAGTAGCTAGGATTTTCATTGCTAAAACAAAATAAATGATTGTTTATCATTTTAGATTACATATTTAGGAATTTTATATCTACATCAGGAAATGAACCTTGAAAGACAAACTTCTAAGCAAGATAAACTCTAAAATAAATCTCAATGAACATAAAAACGCTTTGGAACCTAACGCAACACATCTAGAAGTCTAAGATAGAGACGTGTTCCGGCATCGTAAAACCTGGTAACTATCGTTTTCATCAAAGGTTGGGTGATTCCTCCTCTTTGATACGACAAGTGCCAGTACGGACTTGTGCTCCCCATACCATCAAGTATATATTGGGAGACCACAATAGGTTGATATTCTTTATCCTTAGGAAGCTGTGTCTACTTCCCTATCAATCGCAATGCACTGAACACAGCATTCGGGAAGATTGACTACCATACATAAAGTACTTGGTAATTTCACTTTAATTGACCACCAAGGTGTATATTGCAGTTTTTCGATTGGTTTGGTAATCCCTCTGTCTAGATTTCTAGAGTAGTCACTTTCGTTCCTTTTCGACTCCTTAAAAGAAAAGGTCCATCTGAGTACTTGTCACTTCAAGCTCATTAAAAATCGAAGGTGACTAGAGTCACCTTTAGCTTTTTCTCGACTCTTAAAAATTGAAAAAGCAAAGTTGTGTCAAAGTGTCTTAAAATTTATTTAAATCAGAATAACATCCCCATTCCTTCGTTGATCTTAGGTTGAGATAATGGAGTTAACCAATCAAGGAATCCCTCTTGGAGGGAATCCTAGTCCTTTCTCCTCTTAGGGAGATATTGGTGCTCCATATATGGCTACATTGTCCCTTCCGGGAATCACAATCAGCCTGCTGGTATGGCTATTCTTGACCTCTGTCATTCAAAACACTGTAATTCCTCGGCAATCAAATCAGCAACCAGATGATACTGAATTTTTCCCTTCACCTTCCACTTCACTTGTTTCTCCATCCACTTCTTCCTCTTCAATTGGTGGAACTAGTGACACTAAAAACCAAGTAGCTGAGAAGAAGAAGAAAGGGAAGGAGAAGAAGAAGAAGCCAGTTAAGCAAGGGGGCAACAATGAATCATCTAGTGAAAATCCGCACATTAAATCTCCTAGATATCCTTGTCTAATTTGCAAAGCAAACCATTTTCATTGAGACTGTCCTTACATTCCACGGATCTTGAGATAATGGTATCCCCGTTCGCACCATCCAGTGTCATCAACCTCTGACAATCAGATTGATAGCACACCATCAACTAGTGAAAATGAAAGTCCTGGATAGGAAAGAAAGGTCAAACCTCCATGTCTACTATGTGAGGGAGACCATCACCTTCCCCATTGTCCTTTTCTAGATGAGGCCAAGAGAATATTGCATAATCGTCCCGCTTCACCGCAGCGACTTCCGCCTGGATACAAGAAACTCTTACAGAGTCCATTTCTAGTTGAAAACCAGACTGACATAACTTAGTTGTCGGTCGAATCGCTTGTCATTGAAAGTGAACCTTCTGAGTCCATATCGGACCAAAGTCAACAGGTCAAGATGGTAGTCGACCCAGTCTTTCCTTCAGAAGGACCACCTTCAGATGATATAATTTCCAAAGAGAATGAGAATAGCACCATTCAAATTCTTTTTGTCGATACAGAGTCTGGTGAACTTGGGGGTAATCCACCCGTTCCTTTACAACAGGAGGAAAGCCCCCCAATTCATGAGGTTTATCTGACCGTTTATCTGGTACCTCCTCCCAGTAGTGTAGTCATTTTCTTTGATTGGAATCAACTAGCAAGACCTCACCTTCCATCTAATGTACCATTCTAGATCATAGTAGAAGTTTACAAAATGATCGTGTCTAGCACTATCATAGATGAAGGGGCCTCAGTGAGTATCCTTTCCTCAACTGCTTGGAAAGCACTTGGCTTGCCATCACTTCTGCCTAAAACACAAAATTTGTCAGGCTTCAACAAAGGAACCAGTCGACCACTAGGGATCCTTCAAAAGTTACCGATAACTTTGAAAAGGAAAATAGTTCACTTGAATGTGATGGTAGTCCAAGGGCCACTAGATTACAATCTACTCCTTGGACATGACTATATATATATAGCATGGAAGCTATTGTTTCCACACTCTTTCGATTGATGTGTTTTCCACATGAAGGCAAACTGGTGCAATTTGTCGACTAGCTTTCATTTCCCGGTTCAAACACAGCTATGAATCAACCATCATCCCTAAATGGTCTCTTTGCGTCAACAATGTCTCTTCAACATTCATTCCATCCACCTAATTACGTGAGTAGTTTGATGAATGTAACAAAGTTTAGGCAGCATGCACCCTAGTCTACTTTGGAAGACAAACCTAGATGAAAAGAGAGATTTCCTTGAAGGTTATGTGATCGGTCTGAAACAACTATTTCCTTGTAATTTATGTGATTGGAAGCTCACACCATTCACCTTCGTCTATTTCAATGGACAAAGCAAAGGAAGTCCTGCCTAACCGCAGGGACTTCCATTTGGTAACCTAGGGACTCTCCTTTTCTTAAATACTTGGGGGAATGCAACCTTTTATGCAAGTGAAAAATGACCAATTTCATTTTTTAGCTTTTTAGCATAGTTAGCTTTGTAGTTTGGTCGTTTCTAGCTTACATAAAAAGGCAATGAGCACATGTTATAGTAGAGTTCAAGATCATTAAAAAATAAACCTACCAATAAGAGACATCTTCAAACGACTGGTAAGAGCAATGTTTCCGCAAGGTTCAAGCTCGTTAAAAAATAAACTTGTCACTAAGCATAGTTTCTCCCGATTCAAGCTCATTAAAAAATGAATCCGCCTTTGATAAATAACCTTTGTGATTGGCCTACTATCAGCCTTTTGAACCTTGGTTGTGTTCTTGGTGTCACCTCCATAATTTTGGCCGATCATATGCTTCCACTTGATTGTTTACCCTTTTGAGGAACAACTGTGAAAAGTGGTTATGTTAGCCACCCTCTTCACACTGCCATGTTTTGAGAAGTTCCAAACTTACCTAGAACTAGTTTCTACCCAAGAACACCACTCATTCCGCAAAAATGAGTCACTTTTAAACTCTTTTTAGACTTGTTAAATATAAAAAGATTGTTGAGCTATTGACCTTTCCAGCTCGTTAAAGTAAAGGGAATTTCCATCCCTCCTATATATTTTAATTTTTTTGGACCTGAGGGATTATCAAACAAAAATATTGAGCGCTTGTCTTTTTCGGCTCGTTAAAGCGATCAAAAATTCATCCCTTGCATATTATTTTATACTTTTTCAGACTTAAGGGATTATGCTACGAAAAAGGATTGTTGGAGTTTCCTTTTCGTCCCTTTTCAAACTCTCTAAACATGAAAAGGACTAAGTTATCTTTGTTGTTAAACTTGTTAAAACAATAGTGACAAAACTTGTCCACCCAAACAAGAACGAGTCTCACTGACGCTAGGCTTGCTAAAACATAGCGATAGGTTTGCTTGAAGGGAAAATTATATAACAAGCATATGTTATCCTCCTCAAGCTTGACAAAAATAAAGAGGTACTAGTCAGCAATGACTGGGGAAAAGGGGAAGAAAACTTGAAGAATTTTATTGGTAGCAGGTCGCTCTTGAACATGACACTTTCACTCCATCACCATGATTGAATCGGGTTGGGTTATTTCGTTCACCAGTCATATCACCATTGGTCCTCTGTACCATCCATATTTTGGGGTTAACGCTACCAATCCATCTCATTGTCACCGACATGTTCAAGAGAAGTCATTCAGAGAATTCACCATCCAGCAAACGCCTCATCCACTGCAATACCTCCACCCTTCATTTTTCATGACCTCCAGAAGATCTTTTTGTTCCGTTTCATGTCATAGATGTGGGATACATTAAGGCCCTCCTATGGCGAGTCACTTGTCGACATCAGCTCATTATCCAAGAAGTTGACTTAGAAACAACCCTTTCAGTACTTTGAAGCTTGCATGCCTCAATGGCAAGTTTCTCACTTCCGGCGACAGGTTTACATCAATGGCCTTTGACCGAAAGATTTTTCGTGGTGTTCGAAATCATATCATATATTCACACCACGTGAATTGTACTGTAGTACCTTGAGGGTAATTATCATTATCGATGATTCCTCTCATGCCTGTTAATAGCTTACATTATTGGCTGGTAATCAGGCGATGTCTTTCCATGTTTGACTTCAAAACATCTTTTCACATGGATCGACTTGTACATCGGGCGAAGATTGAACGAGTTTGAAGACCCCAGATCTAGTTTCATCCATCCGGGTTGAGATATATTCAAGAAAATAAAAACATCAATTGTACACAGAAGCTGCACAAATAGCCATCTAAGCCAGGGAAGATGACTCTTCATGTGAAGAATCACCAGTCTGCAATAGCAGATGATTGTTTGTCCTATGTACATGAAAATGAATTTATAAAGCTGAGAATGGGAATGCCCACCTCAACTAGATCATGAAAATAATATGATTATGATGTATTGTATTGTATCTTATACAGGTCACCTTCCAGTTCAAATACCTCGGATCCTCATGATAAAGCATTTCACCCGACATCAAAAGATTTACGACCTCATGCTTTAGGAGGCAACCGTTATAGACATATTTGGGCACTGCAACCCCAAACTCATATGTCCATGAACTAAGGGCTCTTTAACCCCTAAAAGTGTTGTTTCATACCCTAAAGGATCATGGTCAACTAATTACATCATTTCCCAGAAGTTCCACCTGAAAAACCACTCAGAACTGGCCAAAACTAGACCATGTTGACTGCTCCATGGTCAAGGTGTGATTCATACTAGCTGCTACACTAGCCAAGTGCGATGAATACTGAAGGAGCCTTCTGTGGGGTGTGATGAGCGAGAATAGACAAATGGCAGAGACAGCTTGCTAAGTGGATGATCATGGAATCTTCCAGAAACTTCTCATATGACACTTGCCTCTCTGAATTTTCCTAGGGATGAGTAAGAGATCAATGAAATCTCCAAGTGGAACCAAGAACTATTAGTGGAATGACACTAATTAAAAACCTAGAGCTGACTCACACCATTTCAAGACATCTATAAATGGATCCCTCATCTAAGAGATCTCTAGGTTGGAATTTTGTAATTTGTAAGGAAGTGTTGTTGGTTTATTTGTGAGAAGAGACATTGTATTGCTGGGTGATCTTGCTTTTCATGAGGTGAAAAGGGCTTCTATGCTGGGAGGATGATGCTAGATCAGACAGCCGGGTTGTAATCCTCTCTTCTATTATTAATAAAGTTCTTTGAGTTTTCCGCCATATAATCGTGTGTTCGTGAATCTTTTTGTTTATGAATGCAATTGTATGGTCAATGTGTTTATGATTCTGCATTGTTTATGATGTTTTAGATAGAGATTCTTTGATGGTTTTCTGTTACTTTGACTCTACAGGTACTCTTTAAAGCGAGACAAGTAGGAGAGGAGTGGAAAATTCTATCAAGGGAGAGAGAAATCAAGCAAGGATCCAAGCAGAAGATCCAGGTTGGTCCTCTATTTTCTTCCCTCTTATCTATTACACTTAAAGTAAATCTCGAATTGCTTTGATTGTTTGTTTCTAAGATAGCTACCCGTCTTAGTGGGACTAGCAGATCGAATAGACACTAGTTTTCCTGGAAACACCTCCCATAGAGTCTGGGTGAGATTTTGGAGACTCTTAGTTGTGCCCTCATGTTGTTGCTTTGAACTTAGGGATCCATTATCCATCCATGCACTTGAGTTGTGATTGAAGGCTTTCTTTGTGGGAAAGGAAGGACAAGATAGTTGGGAGACATCTACAAGGTCAAGATCTACAAGGGTTATATCTTCTCCTAAAATGTTCCTTTTTTTACTATACTTATGTCTCATTTATGTATATGTAGAACACTACCTTCATGACTCATTGTTTAGAGATGTTAGTATATGTTATTTATATGTTTTGGTTCTCTTGTTTGTTTTAGTTGTTCTGCAGGTTCCAATTTTAGCATTTGGAGTTGGAGCTAGAGCTTACAAGCAAGTAGAACATGAGAGTTTGTGTTGGATTCTAGGTAAGTCTTTCTTCCATATTCTAAAATTCTCTAAGGAATGAATAGTATTTTTTTCCCTATTATCTCTAGATCAAGCCACTAGATATAGGGATTTTTCTCCTATATGCAGAAGGAAATTATCCATCAAACAGGTATTTCAATACTAGTATTTTGTAACATTCCAATATACATGTCCTAGGAACTATCTAGCTTAGGATACATTCCACAAAGCAAGGATCCATATGGCTACCTACTCATAATGGGATCCACCAAATGTGACTATGAAGAGGAATCTCTCAACATATTTAGTGTAATTCATCTTGCCAAGTATCTGACAGCATACTTCCCTTGAAAAATAATTCCTCATCATCTCTCTGTTACAATTCTAACATCAAGAAGTGGATCGCCTTGGGATCAAAGGTCAACTCCCTCTGGTACTGAAAGATTAGATGATCTCATCTTGTCATAAATAAATTATTAGCTTATAAAACCAAATATAAAAGGCACACCTTCAACCTTGAAGAGAGGTTGGTTTCCTCATCAGATGTCCTTCAATCCAATCAAACCAATCCCACGGGACTTTCTTGAGTCCATGTGGGGCTTTTTTTAATCTAAAATCATGAGTCTCCTTCTCAGGTGCCTCAAATCCTTGAGGTAGCTCCAAGTACGATTTTTCCTTAAGTACATCATGGAGGAAGACAACTTCACATACATTTGATAATAGTGCATTTGGAAATAGGTGTTAGGATCTTATCATAGTCCTTTATCACTGATGAACTTTCTATCGCAGAAGTATCTGACATTGTTGGATCTTTGTCATCTAGTATGGTCCTTACATGAAGGACATATTGCTCCGAGAGACTTCTTATCTCATATATCTCATCTAACTGATATATCTAATCTGACAATCTACTCCCTCTTAATAGGAAGCCCCTTTAGTCATAGTCATCAAGCTAGGAGATTGCAATCATTCCTTTGAGGTTTGAGCTATTGTCCATTTTCAAGTGCCACTCTAATCATGGGGTGGCTCTACATTCTCCTCAATCTCAATATGACTTGGTCCTTATATCTATATATATATATGAAATTTCAATTTTGAATTATATGAAATTGTTTACTTTTTGGAAAGATGAATTCAACATCTTGAACAATATCTATGGAAAAAGGTTGTCTAACTAGTTTACATTTTGGCCTTCTTTGGGTAGTAGTTTTTAGTTAGTTTTGTCGAAAACCTAGTAAGTAATTACTGGAATTACAAGTTTGATTTGTTCAATCTCCATAATCTATTTACCCTAGAGGATTTTCAAGATGATGAATCAATTTATGCATTAAAAAATGCAATTTAAACAATGAAAAAATAGAATCTCGCTAAGAATTGTATCACTAGATTCAAATGAAAAACGTCAAAACATATAACAATTAGACTACACCCTATACCAAATAAAATTATGTAACGTTAATCTTTAATATTTCCCATGTGTTTATATTAATCCCAAATAATTCTTATCACATTTAAAGGTAAAATTACTAATTTATTTTCTCATTAATTTTCTCAAAGAAAGAAATCTTTATATTCATGAGGGATGATTATAAGTGATGAAATCCATGGAGAGACTTTAAAAAACACCAAATAAAAACTATGAAAAAATAAAATACCACCTACAATAGTATTTTAAATACTTTTAACATTTTTAAATTGATCTTTACATCTGATACCTACAAATTACAAAATTCCATTGGGGTTTGATAATGAACAAAATAAGAAAGAGAGAGACATTAGAAGAACATTGAACATACTATGAAGAAAAATAGTAAAGGAAATTCATAGAATCTTGTTCAACCCCTCTACATATTCATAAATATCAAAATACCCATAAAGGAGAGATAGATCGTCTTTTGAAAGTGTGTCGACCTTCCAGTTAGGATCTCTAAGAATATGTTGAAAAGAGAGTCATTCAAAGGATGGCATTTATTTTGTTAGGTATTAAGGGAGTGGCTTCAATGACACATTTTTCAATGATATTATTGTTATCTTCCTAGCCAATGACATTTTGAAAACATCCCAAAACCTACAATTGTTTCAAATCTTTCAACCCTGCAACAAAAAGTGGAGCCCTAAGGGTAATAAATGCAGCCTGCTTGTTTGAACCTATGTGTGGGGAATAATGAACATTGAAAGAGTGATTTTGGTTCATATGAATAAAAATTTCAATCCCATAAATAGAGGGATGACCTTGGATTGCACCATAAAATTAAACCCACAGGATGTAAAAATCCAAATTTGGCATTGTTGGACCCCTCGACATTTTTTTCTTTGGATCCACTCTAAAGTCATTGCATTACTTTAGGAACAAACCAATAAAAATATCAAGAGGTATGAACGTGTCCTTGAGAATACATGACTTCTGAGGCCACCAAAGCACATTAACAAAAAAACATGGAAAATCTTTGAAATGTTGAATTGATTTGTCTTTAATCCATTCTTTGAAGTAGTATTTCAACCCTATTTTTGACCAATGAGTTTTTGCTTGAATTATGGGAAGATGGACCTGAATACCTACATTAAATATGGACAAGAAATAAAAATGTGAGATATATATTCCCATTATGTTTACATAGGAAACATATGTTTGGCCACATTCATCCCCTTTTCAAATTGTTGTCCCGCATTAGAAGTTTACTATCTAGGGAAGGCTTAGAGAGTGATTTTTCATTTAAGTGGGGCGTGAAGTTTTTATGGAAAACTCCACCACAATTTTGGATTCCCGTTCAATTTAGATTCCAAAAAATATACACAACCTAATTTAGCTGATAAGTCACCTGATGTAGGGTTTTTACACCAACACAACACATCTTCCTCCTCTTCCTTGAGCTTAATTAAACTTGAAACTAGGATTCCAATAAAATTCTCCCACTTTGGTGCTAACTAACCTTCTAGACTAAGCACACATGTTGAGTTCTATCTTGATCTTCCACTAAGGAGTGTAGATTGGGATTTATCATCTTCATGGAAGAATATGCTTGTCGAATGGAGAGCCTAGATAAGAGAGGCTAAAAGGTGAAATTTTTATGTGCCCCCTAACCACAAATATTCTCTTATTTTGACTTTCATTTCATTGTCAAAATTTATAAACTATCCAATTCTCAATGAATGTAAATATGAAATAAAAGGCTTTGCATATGCCCTTGTGGAAAACCATAACAAGGCAACAAATATATAACAATTTGGTATGAGAAAAAACCAAAGTATTTAAAACCTTCTTCCATTTACTTCTAAGGAAAGGGAATATGAGAATCAATCTAACAAAGGAGAGGATAGGGAATATGATGGGAATGGTAAAATATTTATTTAGGTTAGCATCCATGTCTATCGTTTTACAATAAAGATCCAAATTTTCTTTCAGAGAGGATGAGTCCATGTTGAAAAGGTTAATCCTCTCTCCAGACAGAGATGATCCCTCTAGCCCAATGAGTGGGTCTAGCAACTGAAGTGACAATCAACTAGACATCTTCCTAGATTATAATTGAAAAGTAGAACAAGAGAGGTGACCTACCTCATTCTGATGTTATTCCGATTTCCTTTGTTGAGAGCCTCGAACCGCTTGTGTCATGGACTTGTTCCTGGTTCTCTCGGCACTTATGTACCTACACAAGTGATCAAGAGACAACAAAGCATGCCAAAACCAATAGCAAATCCAATGATAACCTACTTAGCTGATCAAAGAATGCCAAGCTAATACATACATGAACATATATATTTTGGGAAGATGAACTAGCAGTTGTATATTATTTAAAGAATAAAGGGAAACTTACAACCATATCCTTGATGTTGAAAGGATCTGCTTGAGTGGTAATCCAATTCCAAGCCAAGAAATTCTCCAAACACTCCTTATCCAAGTCTAATGAACAACCTCTAAGCACAAGCTCAGCATAGGGGTGCAAATGGACATAGACCAACCATTTTGGAATGGGAGAGGAGGAATTTATAGGCTGGGAGAAGGAGTTAGGACTACTCCAAAGATATGATTAGGCCCAAATCTCAAGGTGGTAGCTCATAGGGATATGACAAAGAGGTCAAGTTAGGAGGATTCAACCTCATCTAAGCAAAAACAACTCCAGCTCACTGCTCTGGAAGCTTCTAGATCACGATGCTTCTCATCCTCTTTGGGAAAATTACCTTTCTGGGATCATCATGGGTATTGAAGGGAAAAGATCAATGGCATCACAGGTCAAACATGGCACAACAGGTGACCATTGTGTTTTGAGCTTCATAAGAGAAATGACCCTCATTTTAGTGTTTTAAGAGCTATTTCTTTAGGTAAAGCTCTAGACTTTTTCCAAGAAAAGTTAAAGGAGGGATCTGAACTATATACATGGATGACTATATTGTATAATGATCATGCTTCAGGCACTTTAGGGTATGTCATAGGGAAGTGCAGGAGGCATGAAAAAATACTATGTAACAGATGCCCCCTAAAACATGAAGGCAAAACGAGGAGTGATGGATGAGATGCTTTACGAGCTCTTGGAAGGATGAGGACGTGCACTGTTAGGAGACCTGCAAATCAAGGATGCATATACATATACATATTTGAGATCAAGACATCAATCCACAACATGGACACAACCATCCAGATAAAGAAGACTAAATGAAAAGATCCATGGTATGGGCACAACCATCCAAATAACAAGGACCATCAAAAATATAAAGTCTCACGGTATGGTCATAGCCATCCGTATAATAGAAACATGTGTACAATCATGAATGATAGATAACTCCCTGCAGCCTGAGTCATAACAAACAAGACTTAGGGTCTTGTGCTCCATCTTGACCCAGTCAAGGTACGAATTCTAACATGCGAATGAACGTGTCGAAGTTGAACATGCTAGAAAACCACCTCATTACTGTCCATTGATGTGGATGGTTAATAGGAATGAGAGGAACCACCCATAATGACAATGGCTCTCAAGGTATGGCAATACAATCCGTGAATGTGATAATGAATCTCAATTCGAACACTCGTGGAATCATCTAATCGAAGGCCAATGACGAAAACCTGTCATCGGATGCGAAGAACTTGCCATTAAGGCATGCAAGCTCTAAGGTACTGAAATGGAGTTTCTAAGTCATCTTCCTGGATAATGACCTAAAGTCAATAGGAAGTGACCCATCGAAGGAGGGGAATAATGATTCCCCCATCATCGACATGAAATATGGAACAAATTGGAATAAGTTTCAATATTATAACAATGACTCAAATGGTGTATAGGTAAATAATTGCATATTGGACTTCTCTTGAACATATTGGCAACACAACTCCAGAATGTGGTAGCATTAGACTCAATGTAGGACCAATGGCCATAATGATGAGATAGAATAGTCAAATGAGATGCAAAATGGATCACCAAAACCCAAGAGGACAAGTGACTGGGTGAGGATATCCCAAACCCGACACGAGAGCAAAAGAGTGTCATGTTCAAGAGCGACATGTTGTTTATACAAAGGATGTCTCATCTTCATTTTTTCCCCCACTATTTCTAGCTAGTACCTCTTTATTTTTACAGAAGCTTAAAGAGGATACCATATGCTTGTCATATAAGTTCATCCTTCAGATGAATCCATCCTAGTAAGTTTTACGAGTCTTAGGAAGGAGAAGCTTGGTCTCATCATGATGACGAGTCTTTCATCTTAAAATTTTAATGAGTCCGACGTAAGAATAACTCGATATCTTTTTCACTTTTAGAGAGTTTTAAAAAGAGACGAAAAAGAAAACTCCATCATTTCCCTTTTCGTAATTTGTCTCTCAAATTCAAAAAGGTAGAAAACAATATTCGAGAGAAACTCTTAGCCATGTTCGACTAAGGTGTTCTGTTTTCATACAATAGTCTATCTCAGTTCAGAAAAGGGTTAAACTTATGCTGAGTAAATGTCAATTCATTTACCTTAACGGGTTTGAAATGACAAGTACTTGACAATCTTTTCATATTTTTGGAGTCGGGAAAGAGCTAAAAGGGGACTCCACCTGGTGGAATGAGTGGTATAAAAGGATAGCAACTAGTTCCGGTAATGATGGAACTACTCAAAACATGTAATGGTCAATAGTTTGGCTAAAAAGTCCACTCATTGTAGACATTCCTCAGGAAAGGGTAAAACAACCAAGTGAAGGCATATGATCGGCCAAATAAATGGTGACGATGGAATGAAAGAACCAAGGATCATCTGGCAAAAGTTGGCTAATAAAAATGACAATCAAAAGATGTAAAGTGGGCATGGTTTCATTTTTACACAAGCTTGAAACATGAGAAACTATTCTTGAGTATGTTTGAAGATGATTTCATTTTTTCACAAGCTTGAAATGGAAACAAACTATGCTTGGGTTTGGTTTCATTTTTACACAAGATTGAAACAAAGATAAACTATGCTTGAGATAAGTTTGCATGCCCCCTAGCATAATGACTCAATTCGAGGTACATTCCCCCCAAGCTTCACTTCATTCACCTAAGTAGACTACTGGTTACTAACAGGTGGATGGAATGAAGGTTCACTTATGAGATCAAGTGAAAGACGTGACTGGGATTTTAAGAGATCTAATCAAAGACTTGAATTGGAAGGGGATTTGTTTCATTTTTTAATGAGATTGACACAGGAAAAGAACTATGCTCATGGAGATCTATTTCATTTTTTAATGAGGTTGACATAGTTAAAGAACTATCCTCATGGTCCTTATTTCATTTTTTAAGGAACTTGACACAAGACAAGGAACTCTGCTCTAGATCCTTGTTTCATTTTTTAAGGAGCTTGACACGGGATAGGGAACTTTGCTCCAAACCCTTGTTTAATTTTTTGAGCTTGACACAGGACAGTGAACTCTACTCCAAACCCTTGTTTCATATTTTAAGGAGCTTGACACAGGACAGGGAACTCTACTCCATCACTTGTTTCATTTTTTAACGAGCTTGACACAAGACAAAGAACTCTGCTCTAGTGTCCTTGTTTCATTTTTTAACGAGCTTGACACAAGAAAAGGAACTTTGCTCCATCCTTGATCACAACCCGAAAGAGGCCATGGATTCCAAGAGGTTCTCATCATATGGGAGAATAACACTCTAGAACGAATACATGTCCAGGGATCCAATTGAAAAATCGGGTTGCAATTCCCCCAGTACATGGTGTACTATATCACCTACTTGATCACCAATAGATGCAGGCATGGAACAAGTGGCCACGTAATTAACCTGTGGCGGGTGTGATACGCTTGCACATAAGAACCATTTAGGGATGATGGTTGGTGGGGATTTGATTCATGACTAATGAATGTAAGCTGATCAATGATCACAATGCTTCCTTCATGCAGGAAACACATCACTTGAAATAGGGAAGAAACAAGATATCCCATGACATAAACATAGTCACGACCAAGGAGTAGATTAAAATCCAATAGGCCTTAGACAACCATCATGTCTATATAGACAGTCTTTCCTCCCAAAGCAATATGGAACTTAGGAAGGATCCCTAACGATTGACTGCTTCCTTTGTTAAAAGATAACAGATTCTGGGTGATGGGGTAAAGTTGAGGAGAACATAAAGCTTGCCAAGAAGTTGAGGACATAATACTAACAAATGCACCCTCGTCTATGACTGTGCTAGGTAGGCCATATGGTAAGCCTGTACTGTAATCTAAAAAGGCACATAAGACGGAAGGCGATATCTTGACAGTTGACTCCAATCAAAAGAAGTTACTAAACTACTCGGAAGGAGTGTCGTAGGAATGTGAGATATTCCCTCTTGCTCTATGGGAACATGAGAGATGCTCTCATGCACCTCGGTAACAGGAAAATTTCCCTCCAGTTCATTTAAAACTGAAGAAACCAAAAGAACCTTAGCAGTATGAAGTTCACTCTCTACCGAAAAGCTATGGTTAACTAAATGTGGAGTCAAGTCTACCATTTTCTCAACCAATGGCTGGTCAAGAATGGACTCACAAGACTCACTTTCAGAGAGAGCAAGGTTGACCAAAGATGACTTTTGATCAATCATTGGATCAACTAGTGAAGGATTAGGGGAAAGATTTCGATACCCAATTAGAAGACGAGGTTAAGAAGTTGTAAGGTTTTCCAACTCTTTGGAAGCTTCATCCATTAAAGGACAAAGGTGAATGGGATGATTACCTTCACACAACTTACAAGGAATTTTGACTTTTCCCTTTTTCCCTAAGCTTTACTGTTACTAGTTGAGGGTTTGTCACCAGCATGATCACCAGAGACTAAGGATAAAGGTCGATGTGAATCTGAAGACCACATTTCTAAGACCTTGGGAATACTATAACAATTTTGAAGAAGGTGGTCACCCTTACATAACATGCAAGGGAATTTTACTTTCTGGGGTTGATTGGAAGATTTTTCTTCATTAGTTGCATTCGTAGCAATGATTTCTTGGTTTCCCCCTTGCTTATTTTTCTTTTTCTTCTTCGTCCTCTTCTTCTTCTTATTAGCTTCCTGGTTACTATAATCTAGACTTTCACTAGGCGAAGAGGAAGAACGTGGTGAAGAAATAGGCGAAGAAGGCAGGGGGTCAACTTTAGGATCAACATGAAGTTGATGTTGTTCATGTGGAGGAGAACTTGGTTGAAATGCAGTTTGGACACTTGGAACCACCAAGGTCAAAAATAACCAAATTGGTAGACCAATGGTTAGTCCAGGAAGGGACAACGTCACCATATAGGGAGCACTAGTATTTCCAAAAGAAGGAAAAAGACTATGATTCCCATCAGAGGGGTTTCCTTTACTAGTATACTCAGGAAATGTTGCCATTGGTATCAACCTAAGATCTACTGAGTATTTCCATAGGAATGATGTTGTTCTGCGGTCAATTAATTTTAAAATTTGAAACAAAAAATTTCCTTTTCCTATTTTAAGAGTCGATAAAGGGACGAAAAGGTAGTCGCTTTCATTGGTTTAGCGAGCTTGAAAGGACAAGCGCTCGATGATCTTTTCAAATTTAAGGAGTTAGAAAAGATTGAAATGACTACTCATGATACTCTAGGAAAAAAGGATTACCAAGTAACCGTGAACTGCAATATACACCTCAGCAAATAAATTTAGCAAGGACTTGACATACGTGTAGGTAATCTCCCCAAATGTCGTGTTCAGTGTATCACGTTTACAGGGTGGCAGATTCAACTTCCTATGGATAAAGGTTTGCAATCTATGAGGGTCTCCCTTTATATACTTAACAGGACAAGGAGCATAAGTCTGTGCTAGCGCTATCTAATGCAAGAGAAAACGATAGCTGCTAAGTTTTAAAGGCACTGGAACATGTCTCTAGCCTAGACCACTAAGTATGAAGCGTTAATGTTTCAAATGTTCCTTAGATTAATTGATAGATTTTAGAGTTGATCTTGAAATTATGTTTCATTTTTAAGGCTCAATACGATGTCACCTGAACATCTAAGATGCAACTATATGAGAAAAATAAAACTTTCGTTTCTATGAAAGCTAGACTAACCAAGGGAAGAAATTTCAATCAATAATGCATCAAACAAAATGCATCATGCAAAATGCCTTCCACTAACTTTCACTTTCATCTTCCAAACACAATGCCAAAAGTAAAAAATATTTTCACTTTTCACTATCCTAAATGCAACTTTTTGAAAGAAAAATGATTTTGACTTTACAAAGATGCACTTATATGAATTATGCTTTTCTTTTCATTTTGAATGATTTGATGCACCTAATACAATTTTTAGCTTTAAATCATCGAAAAATGTGATCTATTTTGAATGATGAATCTCAAAAAATAACTTCTCAATGCAACTAATCTAATGCATTTTCATGAAAATTAAATTTCAAAATATAAGCCAAAAAGGATGCAAAACGATGTTTTCAATGATTTCTACAGAAAACAACACTCAATTAATCAGAAACACAAACATCTAAATGACACAAACAAGCAGAAAATGATGACCTATTGACCAGAAACCCTAGAATTCAGTCAGAATTCACTTCGAAGCCAAAGAGACCAATTTTGCAAATTAATCAAGGCAATCAATCAAAACATTGACAAATCTAAGCATACAGGATGGGAGAAGACATTAGGGGCCAAGACACACTGAATTCTTAGGAGGAAACCTAAAAAATTCTCACATTCAAGGATCATCACTACTTTATATACCCAAACCTGTGATTATCGCTACTTTGCATAGGCAAACCCGCAATGGCATCACTACTTTGTATAGCAAAAGTAGTGATGATTTCAACACGACCAAATAATAAAGAAAAAAAATCATTGCGACTATAAAGGTAAAAACCGTGATGCCATCACGACTGTTAAGGCTAAACCCGTGATGGGCGAGGAATATGGGAAAAACTAAAAATACTCCAAGAAACAGTCCAAACTTAGCACTCTAAGGCAGTAATCAGTGATGGTATACACCCATACTGATGCAGACGAAAAATCGACGGTTGGTCAAACTAGTCAAAAGATCAGGATGAAGGATTGGATGGAAAGGATCATAGGCTCCCCAATATGGTCGCCATTTCATTAACAAGGTTAATCCTCTCTCCGAAGAGAGACAATCCCTCTAGCCCAATGATTGGGTCTAGCAACTGAAGTGACAATTAACTAGACATCTTCCTAGATTATAATTGAAAAGTATAATGAGAGAGATAACCTACCTCATTCTGATGATATTCTGATTTCCTTTGTTGAGAGGCTCAAACTGCTTGTGTCATGAAATTGTTCCTACTTCTCTCAGTGCTTATGTACATGCAAAAGTGATCAAGAGACAACAAAGCATGCCAAAACCAATAGCAAATCCAATAATAACCTACTTATCTTATCAAGGAATGCCCAGCTAATACATACATGAACATATATATTTTGGGAAGATGAACCAGTAGTTGTGTATTATTTAAAGAATAAAGGGAATCTTACAACCATAGACTTGATGTTGAAAGTCTCTCCTTGAGTGTTAATCCAATTCCAAGCCAAGAAACTCTCCAAACACTCCTTCTCCAAGTCTAATGAACAACCTCTAAGCACAAGCTCAGCATAGGGGTGCAAATGGACATAGACCAACCATTTGGGAATGGGAGAGGAGGAATTTATAGGCTGGGGGAGGTAGTTAGGACTCCTGCAAAGATAGGATTATGCTCACATCTCAAGGAGGTAGCTCATAGGAATAAGAAAAATAGGTCAAGTTAGGAGGATTCGACCTCATCTATGTGAAACCACCTCCAGCTCGCTACTCCAGAAGCTTCTAGATCACGAAGCTTCTCATCCTCTTTGGGAAAATTAGATTTTTTGGATCATCACAGGTATGGAAGGGAACAGAGTGATGCCATCAAGGGTCAAACGTGGTGCAACAGGTGACCATCGTGGCTTTGAGCTTCATAAGAGTAATGACGCTCATTTTAGGGTTTTAAGAGCTATTTCTTCAGGGAAAGCTCCAGACATTTTCCAAGGAGAGTTAAAGGAGGGATCTGAAATGTATACATGGATGAGTATACTATATAATGATCACGTTTAGGGAACTTCAGGGTATGTCACATGGAAGTGCAGGAGGCGTGACAAAATACCATGCAACAATCCATCAAGGAACATTCTTGACTAAAATATCATACATCTTTCACAAAAGGGAGGTGGGATAAATTGTGAAGATCAAATACCGTAACACCCTCGAGCATGCCTTTGGATCTTGTTGAAAAATGTGCAACAAGAAATGTTAAATTTAGAATGTGCTAAAAATAGACCTGCTAAAAATAGCATGTCTAAAAATAGCAGTTTGGCCAGTGAGGTCATTGGCCATATTGGGTGAGAGGTGAAACTGCTAAAAAAAGAATCTTCTAAAAATAGCATTTCTGGGTCCCTTCCTATTTTTAGTAGTCCCTGGTCTAACTATAGGAAGTAAAAACGAATTTGGTCTTAACAGCAATTTAAAATATTAATTAATTAATATCCATGAGTTAATTAGTTAAGGAAAAACAAACTTGAAGTCTATGTGAGGACATGCAATAGTTTATCTATTAATTGATGAATTTATCCATCAATTAAAGAGATAAGGATGAGTTGTAATCAGTTGGCTCAGTTAACTGAGTCAAGTCCAGTTATATTAATTTAACAAGATAGATTAATGAGATTTAGTTTGTTAATGCTTGCATGCATGTAACAACTGGTATTTTTAGATAACTGAATATTATAGCTTAAATAACTCATGCATGTCAATTCAGACAGAGACCCAGTTGGGATCAGAGAAGGGACAATGTACTATCAGTTGGATGAATATTTTTCCTATAAAGGAAGCTCGTCCATGATGAGGATTTATCTCCTTCAGGTTTGTGCAGTTATTTCAGAGGTCAGTGTTGTGTGTGAGGTGAGAATCACACAGGTTGCAGCTGGAGGACCCAGGAAAAACTGTGCATAGAAATAGGAGGCTTGGAGGGTAGAGGGGAAGGTTTGTGAGAAGCCTTTGACTGTCTATGAGCAACAAAGGGATTGTACTGAGAGCTGGATAGCTTCCGAGCTAAGGCTTTGTGTAATTCGGACATATTTCCACTTGTCTGATAAGACAGAGATGGGGTTTTAGGTTGGTTCTTTTCCCTGGTTATATCTTCTATGTTATGTGTGTTTGATTTCTCCATATCAGTTATATGTGTTCTTATTGATGTTGTTCATGGTTGATTAAGCTTCTGCTAAATTGTTTGTAGAAGTAGATCAAGTGTTTTACTTTAGTACATTGCATTACCAGGTTGATCTACAGGTGGGCAATTTCTACATGGTATTAGAGCTAGCATATTTGTAGAAAAAGTTCTACATGGTACCAGAGCTAGCTGATTTGTAGGAAAAATTCTACAAAATTCTACATGGTATCATAGCACAGGTGATCTAGGAAGAACAATATACTAGAGGAGATTTTAAAGTTTTGAGTTTTGGGCCGAGAGTTTGCAGAGAAGATCTAAAAAATTTTGTACAAAATTTTCAGAAACAAATAGCAGATTTGGATTCCTTGCGGAAAATTACCCAAAATCGAAAAAAAAAATCGGCTGAATCGGAGTTTGGATGAGGGAGATATCGCTGATTTAAAATCAGCTCTTTTTCTAGAAAATTTCGTGACGGCAGGAAAGTGGAAATAGATTAGTGTGCTAACCAAGAACCTATATGCACTTGAGGTACAAGATGCATGTAAAGCCTTGAGGATCAAGGAAAAGGTTAGATACTTGGTGGTTGAGAGGGAGAGTAAATTATCTCTCAACATGCAGAGTCAGAAGAAGTCTCAGACAATTGTGGAGGAGACACGATTGGTGCAGTAGCTTCAGGAGGTTGTGGAGCAGACACAATAGGGGAAGCTAAGAGGAGATCGAGTAGAGACATCTACTCATGCAAAGACCTCCAATAGGGTGAAACTTCGAGCCAGGTGGGCTGAGGGATCACATGCAGCGGTACCTCTAGGTAGGAGATGGGGTGATGTGGAGTGATCGTCCCAAGGAGGAGGGGCAAGATCCTTGAGGTACCCAACCTCTTTGATTCGACTTTGCTACTGGAGCCCTGGTGTGGAGTAGCAGGAACTGACTGATTGGGTAGAGACAAATTCGGATGGAGCAGCAGAGAAAGCAATAGTGCAGGGAATTCCAGGACAGTGCATAGCTAGCAGGCTGCAGCAATGTGAGAGGCACAAGTGTTTTGCACAGTCTAGGTGGCACAGAGAGATGTGCAATGATGCGAGATGCATGGAGATGTTGCAGTAGCGTCGATGTCAGAGAGGGAGCATTTTTCAGCCGCAGGTAGAGCTTCAACATCAGAGTATGTTCCTAGCCCAACGGAGTGTTCAGTTGGGAGTGTTTTTGTTCCAAGTGTTGTTGGAGCAAGTGGACCGGGTAGATGTGTTGCATGCAGAACATTCGAGAGTTACAGGATCGGGTTCGAGAGAAAGCCTTTCTTGTTGAGAGGGAGTGTTGAAAAATGTGCAACAAGAAATGTTAAATTTAGAATGTGCTAAAAATAGACCTGCTAAAAATAACATGTCTAAAAATAGCAGTTTGGCTAGTGAGGTCATTGGCCACATTGGGTGAGAGGTGAAACTGCTAAAAATATAATCTTCTAAAAATAGCATTTATGGGTCCCTTCCTATTTTTAGCAGTCCCTGGTCTAACTATAGGAAGCAAAAACGAATTTGGTCTTAACAACAATTTAAATTATTAATTAATTAATATCCATGAGTTAATTAATTAAGGAAAAACAAACTTGAAGTCTATGTGAGGACATGCAACATTTTATCTATTAATTGATGAATTTATCCATCAGTTAAAGAGATAAGGATGAGTTATAATTAGTTGGCTCAGTTAACTGAGTCAAGTCTAGTTATATTAATTTAACAAGTTGTTAAATTAATGAGATTTAGTTTGTTAATGCTTGCATGCATGTAACAACTGGTATTTTCATATAACTAAATATTATAGCTTAAATAACTCATGCATGTCAATTCAGACAGACACCTAGTTGAGAACAGAGAAGGGACAATGTACTATCAGTTATTTCAGAGGTCATTGTTGTGTGTGAGGTGAGAATCACACAAGTTGCAGCTGGATGACCTAGGAAAAACTGTGCATAGAAATAGGAGGCTTGGAGGGTAGAGGAGAAGGTTTGTGAGAAGCCTTTGACTGTCTATGAGCAGAAGACGGATTGTACTGAGAGTTGGATATATTTCGAGCTAAGGCTTTGTGTAATCCGGACATATTTCCACTTGTATGATAATACAGAGATGGGGTTTTAGGCTGGTGCTTTCCCCTAGTTATATCTTCTGTGTTATGTGTGTTTGATTTCTCCATATTAGCTATATGTGTTCTTATTGATGTTGCTCATGGTTGATTAAGCTTCTGCTAAATTATTTGTAGAAGTAGATCAAGTGTTTTGATTTAGTACATTGCATTACCAGGTTGATCTACAGGTTGGCAATTTCTACATGGTATTAGAGCTAGCTGATTTGTAGAAAAAGTTCTACATGGTATCAGAGCTAGCTGATTTGTAGGAAAAATTTAGAAAATTCTACATGGTATCATAGCACAGGTGATCAAGGAAGAACAATATACTAGAAGAGATTTCAAAGTTTTGAGTTTTGGGCCGAGAGTTTGTAGAGAAGATCTGAAAATTTCTGTACAAAATTTTCATAAACAAATAGCAGATTTGGATTCCTTGTGGAAAAATACCCAAAATCAAAAAAGAAAATCGACTGAATCGGAGTTCTAATGAGGGAGATATCACTGATTTAAAATCAACTCTTTTTCTAGAAAATTTCATGACGGTGGGAAAGTGGAAATAGATTGGTGTGCTAGCCAAAAACCTGTATGCACTTGAGGTACAAGATTCATGAAAAGCCTTGAGGAGCAAGGCAAAGGTTAGATACTTGGTGGTTGAGAGGGAGAGTAAATTACCTCTCAACATGCAGAGCCAGAAGAAGTCTCAGATAATTGTCGAGGAGCCACGATTGGTGCAGCAGCTTCAGGAGGTTGTGGAGCAGCCACAATAGGGGAAGCTAAGAGGAGATCGAGTAGAGACATATACTCATGCAGAGACCTCCAGTAGGGTGAAACTTTGAGCTAGGTGGGCTGAGGGATCACATGCAGCCATACCTCCAGGTAGGAGGTGGGGTGATGTGGAGTGATCATCCCAAGGAGGAGGGTTAGGTTCCTTGAGGTACCCAACCTCTTTGATTCGACTTTGCTATAGGAGCCCTAATGTGGAATAGCAGGAACTGACTAATTGGATAGAGACAGATGCGGATGGAGCGGCAAAGAGAGCAACAATGCAAGGAATCCCAGGACAGTGCATAGCTAGCAGGCTACAACAATGCGAGAGGCACAAGTGTTTTGCACAGTGCTAGGTGGCACAGAGAGGTTTGCAATGGTACGAGATGCATGGAGATGTTGCAATAGCGCAGATGTCAGAAAGGGAGCACTTGTCAGCAGCAGGTAGAGCTTCAACATCAAAGTATGTTCCTAGCCCAACAGAGTGGCCAGTTGGGAGTGTTTTTGTTCTAAGTGTTGTTGGAGCAAGTGGACCAGGTAGATGTGTTACATGCAGAACATTCCAGAGTTACAGGATTGGGTTCGAGAGAAAGCCTTTCTTGTTGAAAGGGAGTGTTGAAAAATGTGCAACAAGAAATGTTAAATTTAGAATGTGCTAAAAATAGACTTGCTAAAAATAGTATGTCTAAAAAGAGCAGTTTGGCCAGTGAGGTCATTGGCCACATTGGGTGAGAGGTGAAACTGCTAAAAATAGAATCTTCTAAACATAGCATTTCTGGGTCCCTTCCTATTTTTAGCAGTCCCTGGTCTAACTATAGGAAGTAAAAACAAATTTTGTCTTAATAGCAATTTAAAATATTAATTAATTAATATCCATGAGTTAATTAGTTAAGGAAAAACAAACTTGAACTCTATGTGAGGACATGCAACAATTTATCTATTAATTGATGAATTTATCCATCAGTTAAAGAGATAAGGATGAGTTGTAATTAGTTGGCTCAGTTAGCTGAGTCAAGTCCAATTATATTAATTTAACAAGTTGTTAAATTAATGAGATTCAGTTTGTTAATGCTTGCATGCATGTAACAACTGGTATTTTCATATAACTGAATATCATAGCTTAAATAACTCATGCATGTCAGTTCAGACATAGACCCAGTTGAGATCAGAGAAGGGGTAGTGTACTATTAGTTGGATGAATATTTTTCCTATAAAGGAAGCTCATCCATGACGAGGATTTATCTCCTTCAGGTTTGTGCAGTTATTTCAGAGGTCAGTGTTGTGTGTGAGGTGAGAATCACACAGGTTGCAGCTGGAGGACCCAGGAAAAATTGTGCATAGAAATAGGAGGCTTGGAGGGTAGAGGAGAAGGTTTGTGAGAAGCCTTTGACTGTCTATGAGCAGCAGAGGGATTGTACTGAGATCTGGATATCTTTCGAGCTAAGGCTTTGTGTAATCCGGACATATTTCCACTTATATGATAATACAGAGATGGGGTTTTAGGCTGGTGCTTCCCCCTGGTTATATCTTCTGTGTTATGTGTGTTTCATTTCTCCATATCAGTTATATGTGTTCTTATTAATGTTGTTCATGGTTGACTAAACTTCCACTAAATTGTTTGTAGAAGTAGATCACGTGTTTTTCTTTAGTAAATTGCATTACCAGGTTGATCTACAGGTGGGCAATTTCTACATGGTATTAGAGCTAGCTGATTTGTAGAAAAAGTTCTACATGGTATCAGAGCTAGCTGATTTGTAGGAAAAATTCTATAAAATTCTATAGATATGGTGTCACCTATCAACTCACTGAGAGCCTAAATGATAATAAGGAAGAGTAAGAGGATAGAGGAAAACCTTTCCTAAATCCCTTGAAATCCCTAAATCACCTGGAGGGAGATCCATTGATAAGAAATGTGAAGAAAAAATATTGAACACATCCCATGGTCCAATTTACAATAGGGAGCCTCATCCCCATTTTTAGGAATAGTCTAAGAAAATTCAAACTCGCATGATCATAGGCTTTAGAAATATCAAGTATTAGGAAGACCATGGATTGATCTGATAACTTCACCAAGTGTATGGCTTTTTAAGCAAGCAACACCACATCATGGATCTATCTTCTCTAGAGGAAACCAAATTGTTTTTCTGATATGATTTCACTCAGAATAAGAGGACAAACAATTACCTTGGAAATGATATTTTAAATAGTATTAAAAGAATAAATGGCCCTAAAGTCATCAAAAGAGTAACCATCCTGCCTTTTTAGAATAAGGGTGTTAAAGGTAGAATAAAAGGACCCAAATTATTTCCAAAATGTTAAGATTCAATCATCACTTTTGAGAGTTTTTTCTTAAAAAAATCATAGAAAGTAGAAAAAATTTCAAAACTAAGGACATATGGACCTTAACTCTTTCCTTTTTGCATT
The DNA here is from genome assembly GCA_031772625.1 of Pinus tabuliformis. Taxonomy (NCBI): domain Eukaryota; kingdom Viridiplantae; phylum Streptophyta; class Pinopsida; order Pinales; family Pinaceae; genus Pinus; species Pinus tabuliformis. The sequence goes on from CM062804.1 coordinate 711,788,138, forward strand.
AATATGAAGGAAATCTATATATCCACTCCTGAAACATTCTCTTCCAAAGTCTTATTCATATATTCAGATATGACCAAAGGAAATTTAGACATTATGTCGAGGATTTCCTAGATGGGGCACCAAATTAGATCCTTGAAAAGGAACAAAGTGTCAAACTCCCTCATTTTCTCTATATTTAGAAAAATGCATGACTAAACCTTCCATTGTGTTCATTTCCCATATTGAACTCATTTTTTTGTGATAATTTTTGAATTGATGAAAGAATTTTATATTATTGTCTCCCTCCTTTATCCAAATGGATTGGCTCTTTAAATGTCAATTTTATTCTTCTTTTTCCAATGTAGCCTAATTTGAAGATTGCAGGTCCCAAATAAGGGATAAATTACATTCAAGAAAAGCATTGAATACACTATCCTCATAAATATTCTTGATGTGAGTTTCTATTTCTTTTAGTTGCACTTGAAATTTTCCATTATATGAAGACATGCATTTTTTGTAGAGGTCCTGATCTGAGTTATATTTTCTGCAAATTGAGACATATGAAATAAGAGAGAGATATAGATGCACCCAGGAATATCTTGTCAACTTGATAAAATATTCTTTAAGGAACTAAGAAGGATTGAATTTTAGAGGAGAAGGATAGTCATTTAGAGAAGAATTGAAAGATTATCCAAATCCCACCAAAGGCCACCCAAGATTTTAATATAAAATGATTTCCCAAGATACATTTAGAGACTAGGAAATGATCAAGTCTTTTTGAGATTTCTTCCTCATTGACATGAATATTTCTATATATATGAAATAATTTTATATGTTTCACATCCACCAATGTATGAATTTTTAGGAATGTTGTAACTAAGCCACTCTATTGATTTTATATGGGGTTTTCCCCCAGAAACTTCCCTCAAGGAAAGGGTGAGTTTTAAATCTCAATCTATTATAACATGATAATCCTCCAAAATACCTAACTCCACAAGGATGTATAAAAAAGGGATCATGTCTGCATAGGCACCATAAATGTTGATTATCGATAAAATTATACTTGGCTCTTTTCCTTCTACCCTTGCGACAATGGAAGAGTTTAATGATGAGGAGGAACAGGTCGAGAAAGTAGGACTCCATCTTGTGATAAAACCACCAAAAAGACTCAATGTATCCACTATATTCAAAGATAAATGTTTTAAAAAGGTTCTAAAGCCACTATAGCTCTAGAAAAATCCATCATTGTCTCTTGGATAATAATTATGTTTAGCTTATGGACTTTTATAATTATTTTTAGGAATAGCTTCTTACGAGCACCATGACACCTTTAGCATTGAAGGAAATGATGGTCATGATGAGGCATTTTTTAAGGTATTCCCCACTCTAAGGGACGTAGAAATAATAGATTGTTTGTTCTTCTTGATCTCTAACATGACCTTCTACTATGCCTTAAGAAAATCTGATTTTTGGCATACCAATTTGCAAAGCTATAGATTAGGAGCTAAATACCTCTAGGAAGAAGAGAGCTCTTTCAATTTAACATGAGGTTGAAGGGAATAATGTTTCTAGGGAGAAGGGAAAAGGGTTGGAGACAAAAGGGAAGGGACATATAATTTGATAGGAGGATCATTAGAGATCGTTAAAACTTGCAAAGGTGGAACTGAATCTGGGAGGGGGGCAAAGGAAAGGCAACAATCTGGCAAGAAGAGGGAGTACTAGAAGGGGAATTAAAAGCATCAACATCAAGGGAGGAATCCTTTAAATGACTAGTAACACTAGGAACCAAAAGAAAGAGAGAAACCAAAAAATGATAGGGGGGCTGAACATATCCATCCTATGAGGGGCTCATCCTCAAATCCATTATTGGAGAAAGAGAACTGAGAATAGTTGACATAGAATACCTAAGACATATTTGCAATTAGAAATGCTCACATGAGTTTCTTGCAACCATCAACTCCTTATCCTTTTTAACCCATAATGTTTTCCAACCTGGAACCATGACAAAATCTTTGTATCACTATGCTTGAACAAGACCAATTCTTTGGCAAGAAAAACACTTAAAAGGGAGCCTCCAATAATCTATTTTTTTAGACCAAGAGGACCCTTTGAAAAATAACTCAATCTTTCCCAACGAGCCATCCCTTAAGAGTACTTCCACCTAAATCTAGGTCCATCTGTGATTTGTCTTCAACTCCTAATTAGGCTCTGTTGTAATGGCTACAACCACCCTCCAAAATTTTTCCTATGCTTCGTTCTAGAGCCTCCCTCCTAAAACCACAATAGATCATCTTACATTGACATAGGTACTTGTGCTTTGATTGAGCTTTATCTTCTTCTTATGGTTTGTGTTTTCTTGCATGCCTTACTGTCTAACCTGTAAGATGATATATTAACTTGGTTTTAACCCGGATCTAGGCTTGCATTAGTGAACTATGCAATCCTTGAGGGAAACCAACGTTCAGTCCAGGAATTGTGCGGTCTAAGCTAGCAGTGAGCCTTCAGCACCAAAATTGCAGGGCCAGTTGAAATCTTACTTCAACTAGGAAACTGTGCAAAGCATGAGAGGCAACCATAGCCACTCAACCTAGGAATTGCACAAAATATTTCCCTCAACTGTTGCCCGATGCATGAGCTAGTGAGTTGTCCAGTTCCCTTGAGAACTACACAATCTCTCCATGCATGCATGGAATAATTTTCCTAAAAAAAAATTAAAAAGTGAAAAGAATCCCTAAAAAATAGGGATCTAGTTTTAGCAATCAGAGTTACACTTGAGTTATTTTTGGAAATTGCGGCCAAGTATCACTTTTTCCTAGATTTTTTCCTTCACGTCATAAACCCTAAATCGACCAAATCCATTTAATGGACACCCCCATAGCTCATTTTCACATTCAATCTTGGATCTTTCTCATTCCCGAGGAGATCTAATAACCTTCAACATAGTCATCAAACTATTTTGAGTAAGTCTTACTTTTCTAGTCTTTTGTTGTTTTTTCTATCACTCTTGTTTGCTTGGCTTGTGAGGGTGTTGCTTTTCCTGTTTGATTGAATGACCATTAGCTTTCTGATTTTTTTTTAGCTTGTAGAAGTGTTGTTTTAAGTTTTTCATTGCATTTACCAAGTTTCGCATGCATAACCTAGTTTTTGCACTAATGGTCGTCGTTGTGGAGATTCTCTCCACATGCTTCACTGTTCTTCACTTTGATTGATTCCTACACTCATTTTATTTGCATGCATCATCATTCACTCGGATTTTCACCCACCTTCACTTCTACTTTTAGATCTACTCATTTTCATGTTGCTATTGGATAGATATGGACTTCCTTGGCCCGGATCTAGCTCCTCCCACGCATGCACTACACATTGATGGATCTCAAGGCTCTGCCTTGGCTCCAGGAATTTTGCAGAGGTTTCCAAGCCCTAGCTCCAAGCACACACTATGTAATTCTCAGAGCCAGTCCTAAGCCTTGGTCATTGGATTGCACAATGCATAGTCCCAGCTAGACTGACTTGTGCATTATGCAATTCTAGTCAGTAGCACCTCCCCACTGGCAGTTAGTCACCTCTGAGAGCCAATATTGTGAAATTCTTACCAGAAGTTGCCCAGTTTGTTTTTTAGTCTTTTCTTGAAGTCCTTTTGGTTTCACACTAATATTTGCATGCCATGAGTGTCCTCCCTGTCTCTAGGTACAATAGTTGTTGAGAAAATCTCCATCATTTACAGGTAACATGGCTTCTAAGAGAGTTGCATCAAAGGATACTATTGAAAGTAGCACTAGGGATGTAGTTGAGCAGGTTTCAGTTAATCTGCTAGTTTATGCAGCCACTCAACTATTCATTGAGAAGGGAATGAAGATAACATGCTAGGAAATCAAGGATATCTTTGCAGGGGACTTCAAGGAAGATATAGAGGATCCACAGGTGTATGTTAATATCCACTAGTTTGTCTTACACAATGTTGCATGTAGGTACCCCGCCTTCCCGTGTCCAGACATCATCCACTGGATTGTCTCACACACAAATCCCGAGACTATGACATTGAGTAGTGCCACTGGAACACAACTTGCTACCTTTAGGATAGAGAATTATCATCAGATGTATCACTTACCTCAGCCGGTGAATTGCATGGATGAACTTTTAATGCCACCCACATCTTTGCGGACACCATAGATATTATAAGGTGTTGGCTGAAGGAGCCGTCAAAGTCCAGATTCGCACCCAATCATGTTTATAAGACAAAGTCACTTAGAAAGGCCTACCATTTCTTGATCATCTTTGCATGGAGATTATATGGTCAAGGGAGTGCGAAGACATTTTTGCAGAATTGGGTGGTTGTGTTGGACCAGCTGGTGAATGATGGAAAAAATTCAACTGGTTGGATCTGTTGGCTCATCAGTTGAAAGTCCATGTGCCTAATGCCCGAAATCTACCCAAGGATGAGTAAGTGAGATTCTACATGTTCATGTATTTACTTGATGCAATGTGTGTCCAACATCTGTTTCCTGGCATGGGTTGGATATGGACACCATAGGAGCATGCCATCAATATTTATTGCAAGTTCCTTTTTGAGTGCAACTACCGAGGAGTTATGGTGAGGCTAATTGACCAGTTCATCACCCCCATGTCCAAGTTGATCTTTGAGCAAGATCCACCTTGCATGTCCCAAGAAGTGATGGAGGCATTACTTAACATTGCAGATTGGTATGCCTCACCCGGTGGCACCTTCATCAGGAAGTTTCACAGAGAGAAGCCTTTGCATGTTCTACCAAGGTATGCCACAAACAAGTTGGTCATGCAAGAGGTCACATATCACATCTCCATAGGGTTATTAGTAGGTATGCATAGGAGGAAGAAGACACCATGTCATTTTCTTCCTTTGTGGATTCAATTGTACGAGATTAAGATCTTGACATATGCAAATGTCGAAGCTAAGGAGATAGTGAAGTTTGAGTTTGGCACCAGAGATTACAATCTGTATGATCCCCATGAGATTTGCAAGAACCACTATGCAAGGGTGTATTATCCATCGATCCATGGGGCATGCCATTGAGCAGAGGAGGACCCTTAGAGATATTTTTACAACCACTCCAAGATCAATGAACGAGTCAGTATAGCCACATAATGGAAAGTTGATCTGCATGCAGTAGCACCACATGAAGAAACAACAAAAACATCAATAAGCAGAAAACCGAAGTAGGACAAGGGTAAGAGGAAGATTGTTGAAAACCCAGAGGCTAAGAAAAGCTACAAGTTCAAAGAAGATCCTCTCATTGAGAAAGTAGCTTTAGCAATGGAGGCAAAGAGGCAACAACGCATAAAGAGAGTAGAATGAAGGAAGAGAGAAAATAAAAGGTTGGAGGAAGCAAAAAGGAAGTTGTAGGAAACGAAGAAGAATTTGAAAGAAGAACATGAGATAAGAAGGAGAGAGAGGGAAGAGAAGAAGAAATAAGAATAGGAATAAGGGAAAAGTGTAATGACAAAGAAAATTGCGCCTATACAGGTTGAGGAGTCAGAATAACCAACAGGTGAAGAAGAGGGTGAGTAGATGTAGGATCGGGAGCTTGCTCAGCAAATTGAGAAAATCGTTGAAGCAACGGAAATGGAGTTGGGATAGGAGCCACAGGAACAAGATACCGACCTCATGTCAAGAGAATCTGAGGTCGCCCCTTAGCCTCAACTTCCTCCAATATCAGAACTAGTCTCAAGTGAGCAAGGAGAGGTTATTATCCTTAATGATGATCCAGTGTTGGATGTGTACAGTCTGTCATTTGATGAGTTGTAATAGAGCATTGTACACACATGGAGAAATCATTTCCCAGATGATCACGTGTCACCTACATTTATGAAGGAAAGGCTGATAGTGCCAACTATAAGGAATCATCCAGTCGCCATGGCTGATGCCACTATGGCTTATGTAGGAGCTACGAGATCAAATGTCAAGTTATTGTTAGCAGAGAATGAATAGATGGCAAAGAATTTACAAGCAACCAGGAAAAAAGAAGAACAATTTCAAGGATCCACAATGGAAGAAATGAGGAAAGTGATACTTTCTGAAGTATCAACGCTTAAGGCCACCATGCAGAAACTCTATGATAGATTTGTCATTGTGCATAAGGTGGTTGTCCATCTATTTGGTTTCCAACAGTAGAGTAGAAATATTTTTCAAAATCTCATAGACATACACACTACTACTGCCCATGTACAGGAATGGATAATGAGACACAAAGGAGCCCCACTTCACTTGCCCAACATGATGAAGCCGTAGGTAGAGATAGACAAAGAAAATATTTGGATGCAGATCCAAAACTATGAGCATCTTTCCCCGTTCGTCAATAAGATATAGGCTTCATATGCACGATTGTTTAAGAGTTTGGATGTCATGGTGAGAACGCACATGATCCCTTCAATTGGTTCCCTCATCGTTGCTAAAGAGAAGAACCAAGTCTCACTAGAGATCGACAGGTACATGGAGAAGTTAAGGAGAGAGACCACCAACAATGACTTGGAGATGAGCACAGAAAACATGTAGAAGTACATTGGTGGTCCCGTCGTAGTCAAAACCATGTTGCTCATGCTTCAGGATGAGTTGGACAAGGGTTCCAAGACCATATACCCACAAGCTATAGAGGCAAGTGTCTACTATCAAAAAGAAACTATCAAGCCATATGGGGACACCATAGCACAGTACCAAGCTTGGTATCAGTACATCACTGAGATTCATCAAGCAAATGTTTCCGAGTTGGTATTTCCCCAAACTTCTGAGTCATAATGTTTTGTCTTGTTAGGCTGTATCTAGTCTATTTTGTCTCACATGGGTACATGTGGAAAATATATATTATTTGTAAATATCTTGTAAGTGAAATTCCAAGTGTCATTAGTGGAATGTGAACAGTCACTACGTTATGTAATGAGTTATTTGTAAAGAAGTTGAAGATTCATGAGGGTAGTCAAAGAATCAAAGGGGAATGTCAAGGGTCATCCCACCCTTTGTTAGAAATAGAACCTCATAGCCCATAGAACAGGATTTTTGGAGCCACTATTTTGGCTAGGATTAGGCTTAAAGAAGGCTTGGGAGTATTGTGTAGAGCCTTGGCTTCTCCACGGCTTATAGCGAGTATACTTCTTTTGAGGAGTAGGTTTTCTTGACTGTAATGTTCCACTATTGGGGCTAGTGGATGTCAATGTTGTATGTATGGATGGAATTTTCATTTATAATAATAATAATTGAGCCAACACATTTTCATGCATATGTTGTTATTGTAGTTGGACTATTCTTGTTGCTTTAGCAATATATGTTGTTTAACTTACGCATTTTCTTATGAACTATTTTTTTGCAATTGTATGAATCTGGTTGAAGATGTGTTGTTGGATTAACCTGTCACTTTTTTGGTGGACTATTCTTCTTTCCAACTTGTGATGTAATTTCACTCATGTGTTCCTTTCAGGCTGCGTACTATTACAAGCTTCTAAGGGAGACACTTATTTCCCCCCTCCGTGTGTTAGAACCCCCATGCATCTCACTTGACTCGTTGTAAGGTCACACACTTGCTTCCAACCAAATTCATCATACTTATCTTTGCGCACTATCATGGTCAAGCCACTACATTACCACCCACTTCTGGGACTCCTACTCCAAATGGTATGAGGTCCAGTTGGAACTTCTTACCTGGGAGATCCCCTTGAATGTTGGCGGGTCCAACACCATCAACATCTATGGCGCTAGAAAGAGGGCTAGATGACAAGTTGAGACCTCAAATTTTGTTTTGAATCTTTGCACATCATTCATGACTTACATCACAATCTCAACCCCAACATATTTTTCTCATGCTCATGATTTTGATGTGTCAGAGGATGTTATCGATGACTTGTCACAACTTAAATATGATCGTGAAAGTGGAACAACCCTTTTAATTCACGGAGTTTCCTTTTTGGGTTTATGTGACAAGAATGAAGTCCCCTTAGATGACATTGCCAGTGGGTTGTTTGCTTACACGTTCGAAGGGCACGTTACAAAATGTTGTCTCACATTTCCCACAACCTCTATTCACTCTTTCAATCACATGATCAAAGAGTTAGGCCATGATTTCTTCTTTTATGATCATAAAGCTCTCAATTTCAAAATTCTTAAATTGCGAATACACCTGGTGAATCTATTGCACACTTTTATGAACACTTTCATCATCTTTGTTTTGAATTTTCGAAAGATGAAGTTGACTGAAATTTTTTTATTGAAAGATTTCAGTATCTTCTTCACATCTTGAAAAATCCACATGAGTTAGAATATTTTGAGCCCATCCCAACATACCTCGGTGTTAAAGCTTCTAAATACGAGACAAACAAGGTTGTTGTCACAAGTGACCCTTCGTCCTCCCCTCATCAAATAGCCCTAGCTCCACAGGTGATCCAGATTTAAATAGGAACGTAACAAATTACAGAGATAACCATAAACACAGAGATGTAGCAGAAATAATACTTCATTTCATTAATGTAAAATACTGAAATATGCTTATAGATAGAAATGGAAATAAACTAGCTAGGGCGATGGTAGCTTATTTGTAAGAAGAGATGAGGCGGCTACATGCCTTGGAACTGTGCTACAATGAGGCTCGAAGGCCTATTTATTGTTGAGAAACAATGGAAAGCCCTTCACTTCCCAAAACCTAACCCTAGAAGATGAAACGCCAAATTGTGGGCCTCGTTTTGGGTAAGTTGGTACATCAACTTCCCGGGGTCGTAACTTTGGCACTCGATTCGTTTGATGCGTACAATAGCTCATTAGAAAGATCTATCTGAGCAATACAACTTTGGGAAGAGAAACATCGGTCCATGGACCCATGTTGCTCCCAGATTTCGCAAAAAACATCGTTTAGGGCCTCAAAATGGCTTCGAAATTTCAGGACCCGAAAAACTACTAAAAATAGTAAATTGTGCTACAATTATAGAAACTGAAAAAATGAAAGAGACAATTGTGGGGGTCCAAGTGGGATAGGTGAGTGGACACCAACATCCACCTAGATCAATCCTCCCCCCTTAGGAAGCAATGGTCCCCATTGTGTTGAGTTCCTCCATCTGCTGAACTTGGTCCCTGGTGAGCTGTTCCGCAACCTCTGATGTGTCCAGTAATGGTGGGAAGCACGGTCGAGGGCGTTCCACATTGAACACTCAGTGGAAGCAAAGGAATGGAGGAATGATGTGCTCCAAATCATTGTTTCCCATAGCCTTGGTAATGATGTAAGGACCATGTCGGAGTGGTCTGAGCTTCTGATGGGTTCTGGTAAGGCATTTTTTCTGTCGATGCAACTAGACTTTGTTGCCCACCTGAAACTTGTGTGGTACCCCTGTGGGTGAGGAGAAATTGTTCCTATGTTCTTTCATGACCATATGCCTTTGTTGTTGTTGCTGCGTTGAGGAACCCTTAGTGGGGGTCATGGATGTGGTGATGATCTTCCCCTTACTTTGGGAGCGAACCAGACAGAAAATGAATTTTCTAGGATGGGAGATGAGATTGTTGCCTTTCTTGGAAGTGATCGAAGAGGTGGCAGTAAGTGGGGCTACCTCAAGTATCATGTATAATTAATTACCCAAAGTAATAATAACAGTGTGAGGCCTTGACTCATACACAACATGTTGCCTCCACAAGTATGGTTGGCCTAATAGTACATCACAAACATCCAGAGGTGTAACATCACACAATACCTCATATTTGAAGGGCTTGATGTTGTAGGGAAGGCGACATTGTTGGCAGACTCAAAGATCTCATCCTTCGTGAAACCACCCGATACTATACGATTGTGGGTGTGGTGTAGCCGGTAGGCCCAACCGCTTCACGAACTTTGTTGAAATGAGGTTCTTTTGGCTCCCACTATCAACGATGAATTGCAGCGGTGAACCCTTCACCCACATCTGTGAGTGGAAAAGGTGCTCCCCCTCCTCTGGATCTTCAAGCTCATTCTTCTAGATCTTGGCGGTGGCAACAGTGGTATTGGGATTTGCATCAATGATTTGCTTCCCTTTGCCATTCCCCTTGTCGAGTTCTGACTCACGATCAGAACATGAATATGATTCTAAAGCCTTCAGCTCAGCCACCAGTGACTGCTTGGCCTAACACTCACTTGTGTTGTGAGTGGGACTCTTATGGAACTCACACCAATTTCTCGTTTCCTTCTTCGAATTCATGGTGTTGTTCTTTTCTTGCAGTTTCGATGGGTTGTCTTGGGTCACCCCACCTTGGCTTTGTCCTTTGGTCTTCATATTCACAGGTCCAAAGTCACGCTTCTTCTATTTAAACTTCTGCTAGATTTTGACAGCGTATCGATACGTTGTGCCGAGCGAGCAGATGTTCAAGAACTCCATCTCTTCCTGGATGCATCTATGTAGGCAGTCACAATATTTGAGTACTAGATGTAGCTCAGAATCTTTGATACCCAACTGTGTGCGAAGGGTATGAAAAATGTTTGTGAACTCTGGCACATCTTTGTCTCATTCCTGCCGTAGCACGGTCCACTTTATGTGTTTGTCCTCATAGCTTTTGACAGGGTAGTATTGCTCATTGATGGCATCCTGGAATGCATTCCAAGTGGGTGCGGCTGAAAATAGTGAGCCCGTAGTTTCATCCTTCTGCTTGTAGTAGGTTTCCCACTAGTCCTTAACATGGGGGGTTGCTTTGAGAAGAGCGAAAACAATCTTTTCCTGACTCGAAAATTCATGAACAAAAAAATACCCATCTAGTAGATTTAACCATTTATCTACAACATCTACATCTATCTGACCCTCAAATATGGGGATTTCAAAATTAACTTGTACCTTAAACGATGTGGCCTTTCCATAGTAGCTATTGGAAGTCGATGCATCACCTCTGGGTAGCCGCTGAAGGATCTGCGCAAAGCTGTCCATCATCGCGTTCCTTTGTCGCTCGAGGGCTTCTTCGAGCAAGATTTTGATAGGATCTCCTACCTCCTCGCCTTTCTTTTCATCCACCATGGGAGGCCGTCAGGATTTGCGAGGCTGGTCTTGCAAATTTTCAACCAGTTCAAGCCCTAACTCTTTATATCCCGACCTCGTTGGGGACGTGCAAAGAAAAAAAGAGAAAAAGCAAACCGCTCTGATACCATTGATCCAGATTTAAATAGGAATGCAACAAATTACAGAGATAACCATAAACACAGAGATGCAGTGGAAATAATACTTCATTTCATTAATGTAAAATATTGAAATATACTTACAAACAGAAATGGAAATAAACCAACTAGGGCAATGGTACCTTATCTTTGAGAAGAGATGTGGCAGCTACATGCATTTAACTGTATCACAATGAGGCTTGAAGGCCTATTTATTGTTGAGAAACAATGGAAAACCATTCACGTCCCAAAACCTACCCCTAGAAGATGAAACACCAAATTGTGGGCCCTGTTTTGGGTAAGTTGGTACATCAACTTCCCGGGGTCGTAACTTTGGCACTTGACCTTCGTTTGATGTGTACAATAGCTCGTTAGAAAGATATATCTGAGCACTACAACTTTGGGAAGATCAAAATTAGTCCATGGACCCATATTGCTCCCATATTTTCCAAAAAAATGTCGTTTAGGGCCTCAAAACGGCTCCAGAAGTTTAGGACCCGAAAAAGTGCTAAAAATAGTAAATTGTGCTACAATTACGAAAACTAAAAAATTGAAAGAGATAGTTGTGTGGGTCCAAGTGGGGTTAGTGGGTGGTCACCAACATCCATATGGATCATTCCTCCCCTGTTAGGAAGCAATGGTCCCCATTGCATTGAGTTCCTCCATCTGTTGAACTTGGTCCCTGGTGAGCTGTTATGCAACCTCTGATGTGTCTAGTAATGGTGGGAAGCATGGTCGAGGGCATTCCACACTGAACACGTGGTGTAAGCGAAGGAATGGAGGAATGTTGTGCTCCAAGGCATTGTTTCCCATAGCCTTGGTAATGATGTAAGGACCATGTCGGAGTGGTCTGAGCTTTTGATGGGTTCTGGTAAGGTGTTTTTTCTGTCCATGCAACCAAACTTTGTTGCCCACCTGAAACTTGGGTGGTACCCTTGTGGGTGAGGAGAAGTTGTTTCTATGTTCTTTCATGACCGTATCCCTCTGCTGCTGCTACTTCATGGAGGAATCCTTCGCGGAGGTCATGGATGTGATGACGATCTTCCCCTTACTTTGGGAGCCAACCAGACAGAAAATGAATTTCCTAGTCTGGGAGATGAGCTTGTTGCCTTTCTTGGTAGTGATCAAAGAGGTGGCAGTAGGTGCGGCTACCTCCAGTATCCTGTATAATGAATTACCCAAATTAATAATAAGAACGCGAGGCCTTGACTCGTACACAGCATGTCACCTCCACAAGTATGGTTGGCCTTATAGTACATCACAAACATCTAGAGGTGTAACATCACACAATACCTCATCTGTGAAGGGATTGATGCTATAGGGAAGGCGCATTGCTGGCTAACTTAGAGATATCGTCCTTCATGAAACCACCCGATACTGTACGACTGTGTTGGCATTATGATATAGGTGTTCTCCTTGATGGAAACTTACTCAAATGACAAATCACAGTTCAGGCTCTCAGAATGAAGGAAAAAGAGATATACGTAGGCTCCACTTAACCAAGCTGCATATACACACGGGATCACCATATGCCAAGACGTGTATACGTACACACACAGGTTTATAGAAGGAAAGGCACGTACATGTTGGGAATCTAAGTTTTGGTCCGTGGTATTTGGTCCATGGTATTTTGGTATTTGGTCTGAAGTGTTGACCCCAGGTATTGGTTCTACATGGTTTTGGACCATGGTATTGAGAGAAGCTTAAACCTATATAAGGAGAAGATCATTAGGCCAAGTGGATAAAGCATTCAAGTGATGAATATCTGATGAAGTGTGAGATATATGATGCTAGTTATGGGTTTGTGATGCTTTGCTTGATCTGAACTAAGGAGGCACCTATGCGGTTGATAAAGGTTGATGGACTGGGATCATGAAGGTTAAAATGCATTATCATTATATGGTATGATCATGAATAGATCTGAATACTGATGCATGTCTTATCCTTTATATCTTATGTTCTGGGTATATCTGAAGTTGAAAATTGCAGTGAAGGTATAAGTAATTATTTTCAAATCTGTACGTGAGTTCTCTCTGGTGAAAGTGCGTATACACACTGGTTTGACACAGTCAAGTAGCATATACAATATGAGATTTGATATTTCAGGTTGTTGTTGGTTCTAGTGATTGTTTCAGAGTTCTGGGCTCTGGTCTGTGTTCTAGTGACTGTGTTTTGATGACAGGGTTTTAGTGATTTAGTCATTGGATGATTCAGAGTTAATGATTGTATTGCAATGGTGATTATTTTGTATTTATGGATCTATTCTGAAAATTTATGAAACGTGGTCCCTGGAAGAAAAGAGAAGGTTGTATCCTTCTGTAAGTCAGCACCTAGGTACTAGGACATTAGCTAGTACAAGAGCTAAGGGGGTTGTACCTCCCTTCCAGGAGAAGCTGGAGAATGAGAGAAGGTTGTAGCCTTCTGCTGGTAGAAGTCTGTGTACTAGTATAAGACTGCATCAATATAGAAATATTGTAGAAAGAAGTTTCTTATTAAAAGAAGATAGAGACGAATTGCAGCAGGCGGTTTTCACCCACATTGGGTTTCCAACTTATATCATGGTGTTCATGTGTGCTTCTTATGTGTGATGATCTGTTTTATTTTACTGCACCTATTTACTGTTTATGTGGTTGATAATGTTCTGATGCACTCATTAAAGATCAACTAACTGATTCATAAGTTTACTGGATATACGCTAGTTGCATTAAACACAGTTGCGTACACACGCCAGTTTCCTTAATTGAAGTAGCGTATATGAATCTGATAATGGAAATGAAAAGTTTATTGATTTGCTAATACTGATTCACCCCCCCCCCCAGTATTATTTCCAACAATTGGTATCAGAGCCAGGTCCTTCAGAAGAAGCTTGATCGCTTGAAGGAAGATCCATCAAGATGAGTAATCAAGAAAGAGAGCATCCATCAAGCCACAATTTTTTATGGGAGCAGCTTTGTCTACTGGAAGATAAGAACCACATCATATCTACAATCGCTTGGAACGGATGTTTGGGGAATTGTGGAAGGAGGATATTCGTATCCATCAGCAATTCCTACAGATATAGCAGATAGAAAGCAACATGAACTCAATGCCAAAGTTGTTACTGTCTTATTGGGAAGTTTGTCACAATCAGAATTTTTCAAGGTCATGCAGTTCAAATCAGCCAAAGAAATATGGGACAAAATCATTCTAAGCTATGAAGGAGATGATCAGGTAAAACATGCTAAGCTTCAAACTCGCAGAATACAGTATGAAACTCTTAAGATGCATAGTAATGAAAGCATAGCTAATTACTTCCTGCATATAGATGAGATTATCAATTGTATGAGGAATCTAGGTGAGGAAATTAAGGAAGTTGTCTTAGTTGAGAAAGTTTTCAGATCCTTGTCTGCTAAATTTGAATCCAAAGTGTATTCCATAGAAGAAAAGGAGGATCTACAGAAAATCACTATGACGCAGCTTCAGGGAATCTTAACTTCTTTTGAGATGAGAAAAGAAGGACCATCAAATATGAGAGAAGCTGCATTTAAAGTTTCAGCAAATGGAAAAGAAAAACTCAATAATTAGGATACATTTCAGAAGAAGAATATGAGGTAAATTTTGTCAAGAATCTTGAATGGGGGTCTGGAAGGTTCAAAGGTAAGCTACCTTTCAAATGCTTTTCTTGTGGTAGAGTTGGTCACTACGCTGCTAGATGCCCTCATAACAAAGGAAAGATGTTTGAAGAAGGTAATAGAAGTTATTATACTCATGATAAAAGTAATGGCTCATCCAATAATGATGAAGACATTAGACTTCTCATGGCATATGAAAATAAGGACGCAGAAACATAAGAAGTTACCAGATTAAAAGAACAGATGGAGATAGTAACCAGAGTAAGGGAGCAACTGCAGGATGTAGTAAAAGATCAGAGCATAACAATTCAGAGACTTGAATCTAAGATCCTCTCTCTAAAAGAAGATCTTAAAGAATCAAAGAAGCATAATAAAGAAGTTTTTGAAGAACAAAAACATGAAGTGCTTGAATTAAGGCAACAAGTGGAAGAAGGAAGAACAACTGAAGAAAACATAAGGATGCAATATCTAGAAAAGGAAGAACAACATCAGGTTGAGGTAAATATCTTAAAAGGTAAATTAGAAGAAAAGGATAAACTGTTACGATTTCAAGACAGTACTAAGATTTTGGATGATATTCCTAGTAGTCAAAGATCCCCTGCTATCAAAACTAGTCTTGGTTTTTATGAAACTGTTGAAGGTGAATCTAGCTCACAAGGTGAGGAAAGGAATTCTAATGCAAAATCTCAAATGATCAATAAGAAGATAAGTGGTCAACCCCAGCAACAACCAAGGAAATAAATTCTTCAAAGAATACCTTTTCCTCCTAACTATGAAAATGATAGTGGGTTATGTCGTCAGATGAATAATGTTGAATGTTATGTATGTTGTAATCTTGGACATGTTGCAACCAAACGTAGAAGTAGAATGGTTCAAGACCATCACACAAAAATATCATCACGTTCCAGGTACTTTAAGGGATTTTTTTTGCTTGCAATATGTTTGGTCACAAATTTGTTGATTACTACAGAAGGAATATGAAACATGTAAGATGTTATGCATGTAACAAGCTTGGACATATAGCAAAGGAATGCAGGAACAAAGTACGACACCATACCAAAAGGAGAAAACCTCATCACACTTGAAGATATGGAAGAAGAAGGAAGTACAGTCAGAAATATGTGGCACAACACAATGTATAGACATAACAAACTCAGAGGGAGCTGAAAGTGTGAAACTTCAGTGTTCTAAATCACATACGCGAGTTTCATAAAGAGAAGTTGCGTATATAAGCGAGTTAGACACTACACAGTTGCGTATATATTAGTTTGAGGAAAAGCAGTGGGAAAGACTCAGGAAAAAGGGCCGGATATGATTCAGTCCATTATTTGCTATGTTTGATAATGGCTACAATCTGCTGATGATGTGTGAAAATGTCTTGGTACCCATAAGATGTTTTTGATCCTAACTTGATGATGATGATACTTCTTGATGATATATGCATGATCAGATCTGATAGTGAAAAGATGGCACAGGTTCAGGGGGAGAATATGCTTTGAATAATGCATTGTTGGCATTATGGTTAGAAGTCCTTGGTAATGATGCTTATATGGTTAAATGATACATCTTGCTATGAGTTGTCCATGACAAAATCTCATATGATTCTTTGGGTACATAGTTGGTGTTCATATCAGATTTGTGGTTGATTCTCTGATGATGCATATATGTTTCTTACATGGT
Source organism: Pinus tabuliformis (assembly GCA_031772625.1). Lineage (NCBI taxonomy): Eukaryota > Viridiplantae > Streptophyta > Pinopsida > Pinales > Pinaceae > Pinus > Pinus tabuliformis. The sequence continues at coordinate 711,804,525 of CM062804.1, forward strand.
GATCTTCATATGGATAAGGAGAAGTACAAACCCTGAATACACATCTTGATAAGGATCATATAATATAGCTATGATTCAGGATTCCTATAGTTCTTGGCGCTCACATGGATGAGGATTGTTGTTAATGATGATATCAAGAAGTCTTGGCAAAAGATCTTGAGCTCAAGATACATAGTGCTATATACAGTATGCTGGATACATGAATGATTACTCAAATTTGCATAGTTGATGATAGGTTGATACTTACACATGTTGATTGATGCAGATGAGGGATGTCCCCAAGTGATGATACATGGATGGTATATAATATCATGCAGATCTTGATGATGATGAGATGGATATGGTGTTTTTCACATATGATATAATGTGAATGATTTTGTATGTCATATGCAGAATTCATTCATGAAAGGCTATGATAATGTTCAAAAGGATGAGTTGATATCTATATGTAGACATACCTTGTTACAGGTTGATGACTTCTACACTAATGGACATATACAAGTTTCTGGTCTGGATGATGTTGATGGAGCAGATCATACAGCGTGTACGATAGTTGCTGATGACTATCATGGTCTTGTTTGATATTTGGTCTCTGTTATAAATTTCATGTATATCATTCAATGTAAAGGTCATATCAAGACTCATGATGTAATAGTTTGTCTCTATCTATTCTAGTAATTTGATTAATCCCTTTTGGTCATATGATGTAATTTGTACCCCCACTATGCATGGGAAGGATGATGTAATATTTCAATCATGTATAAACAATTGGTATCTGGTATATCCCCACTTGGTTGGGTGGATGAGTCAATCTTGGTATATCCCCACTTGCTTAGGAGATGGATGGATGTATGAGTCTTTGGTGATAGGAAGGTCATTTATGATGTATAGAGTCATGTTCTTCTTGTAGAACATATTTTTGCAAACCTTGCTTACAATTAGGGGGAGCATGAAAAACACACTTCAGCAGAGCAGAGATTTCAGCATGTACTTAGAGGGAGCATGGACAGATTGGTACATCTTGGCATATACAAAGGGGGAGATAAATCAGAGATTTCAATAGGTACTCAAGGGGAGTATGGAAAACAGAATGTATATCAAGGAAGAGAATATCTTGGTCCGCCCTTTGCCCTTAACGTCAAAGGGGGAGAGTGACTTGGTATGGTTGCTGCCATCAAGTCCAAAGGGGGAGATTGTTGGCATTATGATGCATATGTTGTACTTGATGGCAACCCACTTCTAGTAGAACAACACACTTATATATAACTAGATGAATCTACAGAAGAGATATCAGATGTGGCAGAATACATGGGATGCAAGGCAGCTCAAAGGAATTAGTTCAGATGTAATGTACAATGACAACTCATTACGATGATAGTTCTCAGTATGGAAAGTTAACTTTGCCATCAAGTCCAAAGGGGGAGATTGTTAGCATTATGATACAGGTGTTGTCCTTGATGGCAACTTACTCAAATGACAGATCAAATTCAGGCTCTTAGAATGAAGGAAAAAGAGATATATGCAGGTTCCACTTAACCAAGCCGCGTATACATGTGGGATCACCATATACCAAGACCATAGAAAACTTTAGGGGCAAATGTTCGCCCTTTGGCGAAATTAAGGGATTTTAAAGTTTTAGTGGGCGAATATTTTGTATCATAGTACATTTTTACAAATCACCTCAAATAGCCCACCTTATTCTAAGGGAGAGGGTAAAAAAGGTAAATTTAGCCCTTGAAATTAGGAGTTACAACCTTCCATTGGCCCATTTTCAAGAATAGATTTTATTTAAGTGAATCTATTCGCCCATTTTCAAGAATAGGTTTTATTTAAGTGAATCCTATGGGGCAAATACCATATTTATAAAAGAGGTATGGTAAATTAATAAAAATATAAATAAATGAGAGGTATGGTAAATAAATAAAACATTTTTTATATTTACCCATAAGTCACCTTATATACATGCAAGGGTGTAAACAAATAAAAATATAAGTAAAGTGGAGGTATGGTAAATAAATAAAACGTCTTTTTATACTTACTCAAAAGGTATGGTAAATAAATAAAAATATAAATAAACTAGACGTATGGTAAATAAATAAAACCTCTTTTTTATATTTAGTCCATAACCCTAATTCTGTTTATCAAGGCTCAAGAAAGAGGTTTTATTTAAGTGAATCCTATGGGCCAAATACTATGGGACAAATACCATGGACTAGATTGTTATTAATACCATGCAAAAAAACATTATTAACCCTAATATTAGTATTAATAAAAATAAAAATGGCACATGGTATTGACCCGTGGTATTCACCAAAATGGCACATGGTATTGACCCATGGTATTCACTTGGAATGTAGCCTATTTAAATGGGGGAATTAAACCAACATAGATCCATCTTTACTCTGGATCTACTAACCCCCGAGAGGTATCAAATATCGCCATATGAAAACTAGCATAGAGTGAAAAAATATTTGATCCCTCTCGGGGTGGATCAAGAGTAAAAATGGATGTTGTAATTTAATATATGTTAAACATTTTAGCTTGGTTAAAAAAAAAAAAAATCAACTATTAATTTTATTAATTTTTATAAATTACTAATAGTAATTTTTAAGCTCCAGGTTTATGATAACCCATGGTATTGACCCATGGTAATACCAAGATCTTACAATATTTTATAATTGAGTAAAATATTGGCCATGCCTAGTGAGAGATTCGCCAAAAAGTTATATATACATATTATATTATTGATAAAATCGCCTTCCATTTTTCCTATATACCATGGAGATTCGCCCATTTATTATACATATAAATTTAGGGAGGGTTCTTAAAATTTTCCCTAACCAAGACACGTATACATACACACATAGGTTTACAGAAGGAAAGGTGTGTACATGTTGGGAATCTAAGTTTTGGTCCATGGTATTTGGTCCATGGTATTTTGGTATTGGTCCATGGTATTTGGTCCGAAGTGTTGACCCCAGGTATTGGGTCCAAGGTATTGGTTCTACATGGTTTTGGACCATGGTATTGAGAGAAGCCTAAACCTATATAAGGAGAAGATCATTAGGCCAAGTGGAGCAAGTATGCAAGTGATGAATATCTGATGAAGTGTGAGATCTATTATGTTGGTTATGGGTTTGTGATGCTTTGCTTGATCTGAACTAAGAAGGCACCTATGTGGTTGATAAAGATTGATGGACCGGGATCATGAAGATTAAAATGCATTATCATTATATGGTATGATCATGAATAGATCCGAATACTCAACCATGTCTTATCCTTTATATCTTATTTTCTGGGTATATCTGAAGTTGAAAATTGTAGCGAAGGTATAAGTAATTATTTTCAAATCTGTACGCAGGTTCTCTTCAGTGAAAGTGTGTATACACGCTGGTTTGACACAATCAAGTAGCGTATACAATATGAGATTTGATATTTCAGGTTGTTGTTGGTTGTAGTGATTGTTGCAGGGTTCTGGGCTTTGGTTTGTGTTCTGGTGACTGTGTTTTGATGACAGGGTTTCAGTGATTCAGTCATTGGATGATTCATAATTAATGATTGTATTGCAGTGGTGATTGTTTTGTATTTATGGATCCAATCTGAAAATTTATGAAACATGGTCCCTGGAAGAAAAGAGAAGGTTGTACCCTTCTGTAGGTCAGCACCTATGTACTAGTACATCAGCTAGTACAAGAGCTAAGGGGGTTGTAGCTCCCTTCCAGGAGAAGCTAGAGAACGAGAGAAGGTTGTAGCATAGGTAGAAGCTTGTGTACTGGCATAAGACTACATTAGTATAGAAATATTGTAAAATGAAGTTTCTTATTAAAATAAGATAGAGACGAATTGCAGCAGGTGGTTTTCACCCACATTGGGTTTCCACCTTATATCATGGTGTTCATGTGTGCTTCTTATGTGTGATGATCTGTTCTTTTTTACTGCACCTGTTTACTATTTATGTAGTTGATAATGTTCTGATGCACTCACTAAATATCAACTAATTGATTCATAAGTTTATTGGATATACGCTAGTTGCATTAAAAACAGTTTCGTATACATGGGGGTTGCCTTAACTAAAGTAGCGTATATGAATCTGATAATGGAAATGAAAAGATTATTAATTTGCTAATACTGATTCACCCCCCGCTCTCAGTATTATTTCCAATAGGCTACAGGTGTGGTGTAGTTGGTAGGCCCAACTGCTTCACGACCTCTACTGAAATGAGGTTCTTTTAGCTCTCACTATTAATAATGAATTGCATCAATGAATCGTTCACCCACATTTGTGAGTGGAAAAGGCGCCCCCCCTCCTCTAGATCTTCGGGCTCATTCTTCTAGATCTTGGTGGTGGCAACAGTGGCACTGGGCTCCACATCAATGATCTTCTTCCCTTTGCCATTCCCCTTATCGGGTTCTGACTCACAGTCAAAACATGCATTTGATTCTGAAGCCTTCAGCTCAGCCACTAGTGATTGCTTGGTCTGACACTCACTTGTGTTGTGAGTGCGGCTCTTATGGAATTCACACCACTTTCCCGTGTCCTTATTCAACTTCATGGTGTTGTTCTTTTCTTGTGGTTTTGACGGGTTGTATTAGGTCACCCCACCTTGGCTTTGTCCTTTGGTCTTCCGATTCGCAGATCCAAAGTCTCACTTCTTCTGTTTGAACTTTTGCTCGATTTTGACAGCATATCGGTACGTTGTGCCAAGAGAGGAGATGTTCAAGAACTCTAGCTCTTCCTAGATGTATCTGTGTAGGAAGCCACGGTATTTGAGTGCTAGATGCAACTTAGAATCTTTGATACACAACTGTGTGCGAAGGGTATGAAAACTATTTGTGAACTCTAGCACACCTTGGTCTCATCCCTGCCACAACGTGGTCCACTTTATGTATTTGTCCTCATAGATTTTGATAGGGTAGTATTGCTCCTTGATGGCATCTCGGAATGCATTCCAAGTGGGTGCGGCTGAAAATAGTGAGCCTGTACTTTCATCCTTCTACTCGCAGTAGGTTTCCCACCAGTCCTTGACATGGGGGGCTGCTTTGAGAAGAGAAAAAACAATCTTTTCCTAACTCGAAAATTCATGAACAGAAAAATACCCATCTAGCAGATTTAACCATTTATCTACGTCATTTGTGTCTATCTAAACCTCGAATATGGGGATTTCAAAATGAACTTGTATCTTAAACGGTGTGTCATTTCCATAGTAGTTTTTGGAAGCCGATGCATCGCCTCTGGGTAGTCGCTGAAGGATCTGCGCAAAGTTGTCCATCATCACGTTCCTTTGTCGCTCGAGGGATTCTTTGAGCAATATTTTGATAGGATCTCCTACCCCCTCATCTTTCTTTTCATCTGCCATGAGAGGCCATCAAGATTTGCAAGGCTGGTCTTGCAAAGGTTCGACCAGTTCAAGCCCTAACTCCTTATATCTCGACCTCATTGGGGACATGCAAAGAAAAATAGAGAAAAAGTAGACTGCTCTGATACCACTGATTCAGATTTAAACAAGAACACAGCAAATTATAGAGATAACCATAAACACAGAGATGTTGCGTAAATAATACTTCATTCCATTAATGTAAAATACTAAAATATGCTTACAGACAGAAATGGAAATAAACCAGCTAAGGCGATGGTAGCTTATCTCTGAGAAGAGATGTGGTGGCTACATGCCTCTGAACTATGTTACAATGAGGCTTGAAGGCCTATTTATTGTTGAGAAATAATGGAAAGCCCTTCACATTCTAGAACCTAACCCTAGAAGATGAAATGCCAAATTGTGGGCCCCGTTTTGGGTAAGTTGGTACATCAACTTCCCGGGGTCGTAACTTTGGCACCCAATCCTCGTTTGATGCGTACAATAGCTCATTAGAAAGATCTCTCCATGCACTACAATTTTGGGAATAGCAATATTGGTTGATGGACCCATGTTGCTCTCAGATTTCCCAAAAAATGTCGTTGAGGGCCTCAAAATGGCTTCGGAAGTTTAGGACCTGAAAAACTACTAAAAATAGTAAGTTGTGCTACAATTACAGAAACTAAAAAATTGAAAGAGACAGTTGTGGGGGTCCAAGTGGGATAGGTGGGTGGCCACCAACATCCACCTAGATCAACAGGACGAGATGGGAGAAGTTGTGAACCTACCTATTGAACCGTCACCCCCTCCCACCCCGCCTACTCTAGATTTCTACAAAGAATTAGACTATAAGCCTGATGGTTGTCACGTGGTCTCATCTACCCGACCTCCATCCACTGGTTCCTTTGATCCTCCAGATTTTTGTGTCATGTGTCCATCCCTTCCAGATTCCACAAGTGATGTTCATGAGGGTCAAGTTATGGATGAAGTTGCTGCTGAGAAACCAACATGTGCTATCATTTTTATGAGTATGTGTGGGAATATGAAGAAGAAGTTGCGTTGAAGTATGACATTCTTCTATCTGCACCTCATCTGATTTATCCTGACATCTTTTGTGATTCTGTCATTTTTGTTTTTTCTTGTGAAAATGTATCCCTAGATGTTTCCACTTCTGATCATTCACAAAACACACAGGATGCCATTATGTCATTTGATTGCGGAGAGGAAAAATATTTGTTTCCAAATCCCCTTGACCTCTCATCTTTCATTTCTAGAAATTAATAGGGTGAAATTTTTTGTTTCTCATCAATGCCATTTAATGATTCGTAAAATAATGAGGAATCTGATGTCCATCTTGAACTTTATGATCATGATTACCATGATCTTTTCACTCATTCATCTATTCACGATTTTGATTCACCTATTGTCGATATTTCTAAGTTACGGATCTTTGGTGATCCATCTTTTGATGAGGTGGAAACCCCTCAAGTTGTCGAGGCACTTGAGCCCGAGCTGATGGTTATATCATGTTTTCATAGCCTTGAGGACAACTCCACTTTCTATTAGAAATCTGTTGAATCACCCCAGGCCCCTCATCACTCTCTTTTTTACATTGAAAATCAATCTGGTTGACAATTTTCACATCCTCCACCAGAATCACATGATCTTATCACTCATGAATTGGAGGAGTCATACGTAGCAAGAATTGTTGTGAAACAAAAATTTTCCTCCTTTTTCATGTTTTATCATTTGTCATGTTTGAAAGAGTGTACATCATTGTCATTCGCGCACAATGTGACACAATACCACGATACGTCTTCAGGGTGTCTTTCATGTGCTTTTAATTGTTTCTTTCCTATAGATGCATTCAAACTTCGAACATTTTTGTTTTCATTTCTTTATCTTTCTTGTTTATTGGTTTTCTTGAATATCTTTCTCGTCATCCATGCCATCACTTACATGGGTCAACCAATGTGCCAATGGTTGCATTGGAAATATCACTTCACATGAGTAGACCCATGCTCTACTTAGCTTAGGATTAGGAGTAGTGTTTTCTTTCTGTTTTGTTTTCTTACTCTGTTTTGCTTCTTTCCTTCGCTAGTTTGTTTTTTTTTTGCACCCTTACGATTAGATTCCCCATGAAACCATGTTTGGCTTCTTGAGACAAGAAGAGTGAAATACAAGTGGACTTGTACAACTATCAACATTTCGTTAGCTGTTTATTCCCTATCCTTGTGAAGATCTTGTGTTTATTTTATTTGATGATACTCTAATGGAAAATATTTTCCATTCAGAGTGAGTCTTGGTGAAATCACAACGCTTGCACTTTGAACTAGTACGCCTACTCTAATTGGTTTTCTATATTCGCTTAATCCTTTTCAACTTGGTCTAATAGAGTAAGGTGAAGGAGGAAAGCCTTAGAAAGTATGTTAGAGGTATATATAAACATCCTTCTCTGAAGGGACAACCTCTTCTGCTCTCAATAAGTCGGGATTCCTCTTCTGCCTCATGAAATAAATAAGTGCCTATGCAATGTTCTTTGAAAAAATGAAATGAAAAAATAAAATAAAGGTGAAAGAAGAGAAAGGCTTCCTATGTAGACTGATGAAGAAAGTAATATTGCCAGGGTACTATCTAGGCTCATTAGAAGTAGAGCGGTGCTTGTGTCCTTGAAGTGACTATGTCAGGGTACTTTTCAAGCCTACTGGTAGCAGAGAAACACTAGAGATAAAACTAAAACTCTGACATTCTATATTACTTCTGCATCAATATACCCCTCATCAACAATAGAAACAACGTAGTTGACTTTCCTTGGCATGTGTGATGCTGATAAAGAGAATGGTTGGAACTACATCTTTAACTCAAGCTAGTGAAGAAGCCATGAAGATCAAAGAATCGAACAATACTTCTGGAAGAGTTAGACTCACTTTACACGAGACAAGGTCCATACAGAGAGCTAGAGTTCTACAAGTGTGTCACCAATGTTATAGCGGCTACAACCAACCTTCAAAATTTTGCATATGCTTCATTTTGGAGCCTCCCTCCTAAAATCACAACAAATCATCTTACACTGACCCAGGTACTTGTGATTTGATTGAGCTTTATATTATGCTTAGGACTTGTGTTTTCTTACATTCCTTACTATCTAACCCACAAACCGATCTCTTAAATTGGTTTTAACCCGGATCCAGGGTTTCCTTAGTGAACTGCTCAATCCTTGAGGGAAACTAGCCTTTAGTCTAGGAATTGCGCAGTCCAAGCTAGCAGTGAGCCTTTAGCTCCAAAATTGTGCAAGGCTAGCTGATAGCTTACCTTCAGCTAGGAAACTATGCATAACATGAGAGGTAGCTAGGGCCATTCAGCTCATAAATTGTGCAAAATATTTCCCTTAGCAGCTGCCCGATGCATGAGCTAGTGAGTTGTCCAGTTCCCCTAGGAAATGAACAATCTCTCCATGCATGCATGGAATATTTTTCCCCAAAAAGAAAAAATAAAAAAGCATCCCTAAAAAATAGGGATCTATTTTTAGCAGTCAAAGTTACATGAGTTATTTTGCAAATTGCCGCCAAGTGTCACTTTTTCCTATATTTTTGGCCTTCACGTCATAAACCCAACCAAATATATTTAATGGATGCCCCTAAATCTCATTTTCACATTTGATATTGGAGCTATGGCATTCCCCAGGAGATTTAGGAACCTTCGTCATGGTCGCCGCAACTTTTCCAGGTAAGTCTTCCTTTTCTAGTCTTTTACTACTTTTTCTATCACTTTTGTTTGCTTGGATTGTGAGAGTATTGTTTTACCCCTTTGATTGAATGACCACTAGCGTTTTGATTTGTTTTAGCTTGTATAAGTGTTGTTTTAAGTTTTTCATTATCGTTCCCAAATTTCGCATGCATAACCCAATTTTTTCACTAATGGTTTTCATTGCGACGACTCTCTCCACATGCTTCATTGTTCTTCAGTTTGATTGATTCCCACCCTTTTTTGTTTGTATGCATCATCATTCACTCAAATTTGCACCCACCTTCACTTCTACTTTCAGAACTACTTGTTTTCATGTTGCCATTGGGTATATCTGGGCTTCCTTAACACGAATCTAGCTCCTCCCAGGAATGCACTATGCATTTATGGATCTCAAGGGTCTACCTTGGCTCTAAGAATTGCGCAGAGGCTACCAAGGCCCGACTCTAACTGCACACTTTACAGTTCTAGGAGCCAGTCCTGAAACTTGGTCATTGGGATTGTGCAATGCGCAGTCCCAGCTAGCCTAACCCAAACTGAACTGCACATTGTGAAGTTCCAATCAACAGCACCTCCCCACTGGCAACTGGGACTGCGCAATGCACAAAACTAGCTAGTAGTCAGTCACCTCTAAGATCCAGTATTGCACAATTCTTCTAAGAAGTTGCCTAGTCTATTGTTTGGTCTGTTCTTGAAGTGATTTTGGTTTCACACTAATATTTGCGTGCCATGAGTGTCCTCCATATCTCTAGGTACAACAGTTATTAAGCAAATCTCCATCAGTTATAGGTAACATGGATTCCAAGAGAGCTGCATCAAAGGATACTATTGAAAGTAGCACTGGGGATGTAGTTGAGTAGGTGTCAGTGAATTTGACTGTTTATGTAGACACTCAGCTATTCATTGAGAAGGGAATGAAGATAAAATGGTATGAAATTAAGGATATCTTTGTAGGGGACTTCAAGGAACATCTAGATGATCGGCAGGTGTATGTCAATATCCACTGATTAGGCTTACACAATGTTGCATGCAGGTACCCTGCCTTCCCATGTGCGTACATCATCCACTAGAATGTCTCACACACACATCCTAAGACTAGGACATTGAGTAGTGCTAGTGGAGCACAACCTGCTACCTTTAGGATGAAGAATTATCATCAGATGTATCACTTACCTCAACCGGTAAACTGCATGGATGAACTTTTCAACGCCACCCACAACATTGTGAACACCAAAGATATTATAAAGCATTGGGTGAAGGAGCCGTCAAAGTTTAGATCCACACCCAATCATGTTTATAAGATGAAGTCACTCAAAAATCCCTACCAATTCTTGATAATATTTGCATGTAGATTATACAGTTAAGAGAGCATGAAGACCTTTCCATAGAATTGGGTGGTTGTGTTGCACCAGCGGGTGAATGATGGAAAACCATTCAACTAATCAGATCTATTGGTTCATCAGTTGAAATTCCATGTGACTAACGCCCAAAATATTCCCAAGTATGAGAAAGCGAGATTCTACATGTCCACATATTTACTTGATGCAATCTGTGCCCAACATCAGTTTCCTGGCATGGGTTAGATATGGACACCACAAGAGCATGCCATTAATATTTATTGCAAGTTTCTTTCCAAGTGCATCTACTAAGGAGTTATGGTGAGGCCAGCTAACCATTTCATCACCTTGATGTACAAGTTGATCTTTGAGCAGGATCATCCTTGCATGCCCCAAGAAGCGATGGAGGCATTACATAACATTGCATATTGGTATGCCTCACCCAATGGAACCTTCATCAAGATGTTTGGCAAAGAAATTCCTCTGCATGTTCTATGAAGGTATGTCACTAACAAGTTGGTCATGCAAAAGGCCGCATATCACATCTCCACAAGGTTATCAGCATGGCTGCATAAGAGGAATGAGGCACCATGATCTACTCTTCCTTTTCAGATTGGATTGTACGGGATTAAGAGCTTGAAATATGAATATTTTGAAGCTAAGGAGATAGCAAACTTTGAGTTCGGCACCAGAGATTACAATTCGTATGATCCCCACGAGATTTGCAAGAAAATTTTGCGAGGGTGTATTATCCATGGATCCACGGGGCATGTGATTGGGAAGAGGATGACCCTTGGAGATATTTTTACAACCACTCCAAGATTAATGAACAGTCATTATAGCCACAGAATGGAAAGATGCTCTACAGGAAGCAACAAACCGGTGTAGGACAAGGGTAAGAACAAGATTGCCAAAAACCTAAAGGCTAAGAAAAGCTACAAGTTCAAATAATATCCTCTCATTGAGAAAGAAACTTTGGAAATGGAGGAAAATAGGCAACAACGCATAAAGAGAGAAGAACAAAGGAAGAGAGAAAAGAAAAGGTTGGAGGAAACAGAAATTAATTTGCAAGAAATGGAGAAGAAGTTGAAAGAAGAACAACAACTAATAAGGAGAGAGAGGGAAGAGAAGCAGAAACAAGAACATGAAGAAGGTAAAGGTGTGATGATAGAGAAAACTATTCTTATACAGGTTGAGGAGTCAAAACAATTAGTAGATGAAGAAGAGGGTGAGCAGATACAGGATCGGGAGCTTTCTAGCAGATTGAGGAAATGGTTGAAGAAACAAACATGGAGTTGGCACATGATCCAAAAGACCAAGATATTGACCTCATGTCGAGAGAATCCAAGGTAGCCCCTAAGTCTCCACCACCTCCAGTATTAGAACCAATCCAGAGCAAGCAAGGAGAAGTTTTTCTCCTTGATGATGATCCAATGATGGATGTGTACAATATGTCATTTGATGAGTTGCAGCAGGGATTGTATAGGCACAGAAAAATCATTTCCTAGATGATCCTGCATCACCTACATTTATGAAGGAAAGGGTGAGTGCCAAATGTTAGGAAGCATCCATTCGCCATGGTTGATGACACTATGGCTTATGCAGGAACCACGAGCTCAAATGTGTTAGGCCCCTATACTACTAGTGTAACCCCTTATTGTTATTAGTACAACCCACTTATTATATTGATGTACCCATGTAGTGCCATATTGTTACTATTGTGCCCCATAGAAGCCAACTATTGTTATTATTGTGCCCTTACATTATTATTGTTATGTCGGCTTTGATTATGTTATGACCCCTTAGACTCCTATATATAGAAAGGAGGTCTTTTCATTTGTATCATCCAAGAATTGTTCATTTATGTAATGTAAAGGAGGTTTCCCCCTCGAAGAGGCTGAATTCTAAGGCGATGATCTATCTTTTTTATCTTTTCTTGAGCTGGTTTCATAACATTTGGTATCAGAGCTTTGGATTCTAGGGTTTCGCTGCTCCAAACAGGTCATCGTGGCATTTTCGCTATAACTCTTTCTCTGCAACATTTCAGAAGTTGCAAAAAAAACCCATTTGAGAAGAAATCATGCTGAACCTCGGGTCCAAATTTTAGAGCTTTTTGCACTATACTTGCGGAGATATGATCTGAGGAAGTTGGTCTTTTTTGTAGACTCCTGAATTACATTCCAAACAGGTGACCTAGGGAAATCGTCATAACTTTCTCTCTGGGGATCAGATTGAAATTTCGTAAGAAGGTACATAAATAGGACAGACTGTAGTTTCTTGTATGCATTTTTCAGATCCAAAGGTCGAAACAGTGACACGTGTCACTTCATACATGTTTGCTCTTCTGAAAAGGTCTATAATCAGGTCATCTTGGGAGATTGTGCATAACTCTTTCTTGGAGAATCCAATTTGGATCAGACTGGTGGCATTGGAAAGAGGACACAGAGGGCTATGACAGATCGCAATTTCAGAACTTAAAGATCTGAAAGTACAGAGTTACAGTCGTTTCAAGATCGAGCTCCTAAAATCAAGAAAAAGCAAGATGAGGAAGTTTGATGGCAAGGATCTGGTAAATTGGATACTTCAGATGGAGCAATATTATGATCTACATGGTGTACAACTGTTACAAAAGGTATGTGTTGGGCCATTAATATGCCATTATTTTATCACTTTTAAACACTTATTCCACCCATTTCTACTATTCTTCATCATGTCATTTATTATAATTTATTATATAAATCCATTTTATGATGATTTATGCTTCTATGAATGAATATTATTTATTCTCCTTTATTTCTAATAAATTGATGATTATGCATGATTTTATTTTTAATAAATCAGTTGTAACATTATTCACCATTTTTAGCCTCCAAGATCATTTCCAGATTGAAGATTTGATCATTAAAAGTGCCAACTCAGAAATTCGCTGGAATAAGAAGTCATGGTTTGCGGTTGAGATTCTAAGCAAATGAAGTAGAATCTAGAAAATCTGGAACATGGGTTTTGTCCAAAATGAACCCAATTAAATTTATTAGAGAATGGTTTGCCCAAATTCGGCTTGTACTGAGAGAAACACAGGGTTCTTTGAGCACGATTTTCTCAGATTTGTTGTTGCGGTCGTCCTCCAAATCTCAGCTGCAAAGCCAAATTCGTCTTGCTCTTGTTGAAAGTTGGATGGAAATATATCTTCTTGTTTATCAATTGGTTGGAAACAATCCAATTTTGTAATAGAAATCATGTTGTAGTTATCTCTATTGTAACTGCTCTCTGATCTCTCTCTATTTAAATGAAAACAGAGATCAGAGATGGGAGGGATTCGAATCATGGAATTGAGGATGAATTAGAGATTCAGAATTGAGGATGGCAGAGAGAATGGATAATGGCTGAGAGATTGAGAGACTTCTTGTTGTAATCCACTGTAACTCTGCTTTGATATTTTAATATAAATCTAGTTTCCATTTCATCTTTGATCCTAAAGTAACCCAGCAGCATTCGCTAGCGGCTAAGGGCCCAGCCTCTGGTGGAGTACGCTACTGTTGTATTATATCTTTATGCTTCATGTGTGGTTTGATCTCTTTCTTTTACTCTGTTCAGTAATCTGACGCACTTTACTGTTTTACATATCAGCGCTATTAGATATACTTGATTGGATACTATCGTTATCTGCAACAGGAATGCTATGTTATCATTTTAACTTTGTATCGCATTGCTGTTCCTTTTGATAATTGATATAACATTGTTGTTCCTTACAGATTGTCATTTGATTACAGATTAACAGCGTTGTATGTTCCTAAATCGGTACAACTGTATGATGTATTCTTAAATTGTGATTGTTGTTTATTCGGGATTGTTGTTTCGTTACACTTGTTGTTATTTTATAGCTGTGATTCATGCATATTGTATCGAAGCTCGGATTACTGTAAGTGTGTTGCGTGCTTGATTTGGATTGTTGTACATTCATATTTAATCTGTTGTTCCATTTCCTATTATTCGCATTATCTTTGCTTTGGTGTGAAGAATGGTCCGAAACTGTAGTGGGCATTGGCATTTGTTGTCTAGTCCCCAGGCTGATGATCTGTTCCTTGATTACTTTTGGTTACATCAGTTTCCAAAGGGATGAGTTATTGTTACTGGACCCTTCACTGATACATTGCTTATTTTTCTGAAAGAATGATTTAGGCTTCAACGTATTTTGTTGTTGATTTCCATTAATTAGAGTTTGCTGTTCAGATTCCTTTAATTACAGTTTACTACCCATTTACTTTGTTGTTCATTTCTGTTGATTAATTGCAATAGTTTGCTTTTAAAGAGTTTTCCTAGTTTACTTTCAATGGCAGCTTTAGTTCAATTTCGATTTCCTTCTAATTGCTTTAAAGCAGGACTGTCAACTGTAAAGAACATTGGTTATTGCTTCCTCGTTCCCAGATTGATTGTCTTGTTCCGGTTTGATTTCAATTGCATCAATATCTATAGGAATGAGTTATTGCTACTGTATCCTCGATTGATGGTTGTTTGAGTGAATGATTTAGTTTAGAATATTTCAGTTTCTTGCTGTTCCAATTAGATTTTGTTTCCAGCTTTCATTTACTTTTGCATTTTTAGCACTATACTGCAAAACATTACTCTTGAGTAAATATCTGCCTCAGACTGAGTACACTCTTAAAATAAAAAGTCGTCCCTGGGTTGATAATTAATGTGAAGGTAATTAGGAGTTAAAAAGACACCTTTTTATCGCTCCACATTTTGGTGCCGTTGCCGGGGAGAGTGTAGCCATTTCTAAAGAGTAGTGTGAATCTGATGAGTGCCTGCTAGGAGAGAATTGGGTATTAAAAACTGAAGGTAAGAACCTGCGTACGGAGCATGTAACAACCTTGCTCCCCCCCCCCCCCCGCTTTCCGACAGATTTGTTAATTTTTGTTGGGTAGAAATAGATGTTTGAATTTTTATGTGAATGACTAGGGAAAAAAATAGAAATTTTTAAAAATGAATCACATGATTTCACTCAAGTGGTGATGTAAGCACCACCCATTTCACTAACTAATTGACAGGAACATTGGAAGAAGGAGCTTCGAAGGAACACATGAAGAACATCTTCTGTTATGGTAAGAAACTGCCCAACATTTCTACTTTTGAATTTCCTGCTCAACTAATTCCACACCCTCACCACAATAGACCAGTACAACATGCTTACAACGTTGGACTGCCAAATTTACCCAACCTTCCCACCCATTCTATCTCACATGTGCCATTAGAGAAAACTTACAATGAGATTCAGAATGTTTCAAATTCAAAAATTGTAGAAGCTATGGAAGAAAATGAGGTTTCTTTTAGGTTGCACCAACAAACCGTTTTAAAAGCTCAAGAACTTCATGGTATGATGGGAAATCAAGAAAGTAACGGATATATTGAAGATTGGTTTCAGTCCATCATGTGTTTGCATCATCACTCCATACTTCAACAATTTTTGATACCATCTTTTCAAAGGGAAGTTGGCTTCTCATACCCTAATTTTTATCAACATGCATTTTTCAAATTTGGGTATGTGCATACGTAAAGCCTTAATTCTAAAATGGTTCCACTGAAAATACTCTTATACATAAACATATTCAATTCTCAAAGAAGAGTAGGATAGTGGAGAAAATAAAATAAATAAACAAATAAAACAAACACATCTTTTTTATTTTTATTTTTGTAAAGCTAGTTGTTTTTTGTTGCAACATGCTATGGAAATCAACATCGGTGATAATTTTTTAATTCATTTGTGTATGTAGATGAAATATAATGGAAATAATAGTTCTACAAACACTCATATTCACTTTTATCACCAATTTGAAAAAATGCTTGAAAATCACATTTTTTTTTTGGCTTGCGGGCTTGATGAAATTTCTGAAAAAAAGTCGGGACAGTCATGTTTTGAGGGACCAAAATGAAATATTTTTAAAACCTGTTTCTATCCTAAGTAGCCCCTAATATCTACTTTCCAACCCAATTTGAATCACTCAATTTGGATTTGAAACGAAAAACTTCGAACCAAAACATTGACAGGGTGTCTAGCACGCAGCTTAGGAACAGAGTTGGGACAGTCAGTTTTTGGAGGCCTAAATGAATGAATTTTTAAAACCTGTTTCTATGGTAGCTTCCCCTATGAATCTAGTTTACAATGCAATTAGAATCACTCATTTTCGATATCGTATGGGGAATGTATGATCAAAATACTGACTGTCTATCGTAAATCAGCACCCTTAAAATTGTCTTTCCGGCTGTTCCTTATAGTATTTGACCTATCAATTCTACTTGTGTTCAAAACCTATTTCTATTGGAGATACACCTTTGAATTAGCTCTCATTTAGCTTTGGAATCACTCAATTTGGACAAAAAACAAAGAAGTTGTGATTAAAACATTGCTGGTTAGTATGGTCGACCACTGCTCTCCCGCAAGTGACAAATAAATTTTACTTTGTTATTTTCTCCGTGGATTTGTTCTACAAAGTAACTACTTGTTAGTTTTTTGCATAATTCTTGGATTAGGGGAGCCGTGCACCTCTCTTTCTCCATGATTTAATGTTTTATTGCAGGTAGACACTCGTTTTTTTTGCAGGTCCTAGGAGAAAAAGAATGTCAATTTATGGATGAGTGATTCTTCAAAGAAATTTTAAATAAAACAAAGGAATTTCATCCAACTCATTACCCAACGGATTCATAACAGAATAAATGAAGAATTGATTTCCATTTGAAGATTCATGTCATGTCTTTGCTGCCAAAACATTTTTCAAAAAGATCATTTTTTTTTACATAATATCATAGCTTTTGTAACTTAATTTATTTACATATTGTTTTTAAATAAAATGTTGTTTCTTTTATAATTTCTCTTATATTTTGTGTTTCGGGTGTTGCTTCATTCAAAGTGTAACTCATCCTCAGCATCAATACAGTGAACAGCAAATTCATTCTTTACGTGCTTGCATTTTATGCTTGTGCATTTTTGCTATTCCTTTTTTTGAAGAGACAACATTTGTGTGCACTTTTGTTTCTGCTGTTCCTTTTCCAAAAGGACAGCATTTACGTTTTGATGTTCATTTTCCAAAGAAACGGCACCTTTTGGGGCAACAGTTTATTTTTTTGTTCCTTTTTCACGGTTTATTTTGTTGTTCCTTTTCCACGGTTCATTTTGCCATTCCTTTTCCACGGTTCATTTTGCTGTTCCTTTTTCACGTTTTGTTGTTCCTTTCCAAATGGAACAACACTTCTGCACTTTCACACTTTTGCACTTTTACGTTTTGTTGTTCCTTTCCAAATGGAACAACACTTCTGCACTTTCACTTTTTGCTGTTCCTTTTCGAATGGAACAACACTTTTGCACTTTTACGTTTTGCTGTTCCTTTCTTCTGCACTTTCACGATTTGTTGTTCCTTTCCGAATGGAACAACACTTCTACACTTTTCATTTTTGTTGTTCCTTTTCTAAAGGAACGACACTTGTGTTTTGCTGTTCCTTTTGCAAAGGAACGGCACTTGCGCTTTTGCTGTTCCTTTTCTAAAGGAATGACACTTTTCGTTTTTGTTGTTCCTTTTCCAAAGGAACGACACTTGCGTTTTTGCTGTTCCTTTTCCAAAGAAACGACACTTTTTATTTTTGCTGTCCCTTTTCTAAAGGAACGACACTTTTAGTTTTTGTTGTTCATTTTTCCAAAGGAACGACATTTGCATTTTCACACTTTTTTTGGTGTGTATTTTTGCCTTTTTGTGTGCATTTGCTTTGTTGTTCCCTACAATGAACACCACTTTTTGAGTGTTTTTGTTGTTCATTCAAAAGAGCGACACTTTGGGATTATTTTCGAGAGCAACCCTTCCTTCCTCTCGTGCGATTATTCCTACTTCATCTCAACCACATTTTACTGATTCTATTTTATGGCATGAAGTACACTACTTTTATGAGGACAAGAATTATGGATTCTTTTGAAGCGAGTTAATATCATTCACGTTATGATCTTTAACAGGACAGCTCCTTGATGATAGATTCTTTTCAAAAGGGACACAATTATTTATATATTACTTTACTGCATTGTTTTCTGTTGTACATGATACTAATTGATCATCTTAATACCATGTTGGTTCCATCCTCCCTGGTTATAATCTTCTCTGTCTGTAATAAATGAGATTATGGGTATTTTTTTTTTCTATTGACATGTTCAACTTCTTCCACCATCCCTGCTCTTAAGGAGTACTGAGCCTCCCTCTTTTTATCATAAAAATGTGTAATAACAAAAAAAAATTGTTCGCAGATGGAGGATAGGGGGTCTCATTACGAGCTAGCCTACCATGTTCATAAGGTTGTAAGAAAGTGACATTCCCATTATGGCCACCACACCATGGTTATGATCCATTGGATAGCCAAATTATCCTTGGAACAGGAGGTCTCATCACGAGCCGGCCTGATCACTTTTGCTACATCCCAGTGAATGGCAGTGTGGTTTTCTGGTTACCACGCCAACACATTGATCTCTTCTGTAGAACAGCACTGTAACTCTCCATTTATAAATTGAGGATCTTGGCTCATATGGGTTGAAAAGCAACCCTACCGAGGCTATGGATGCCTGCTGGCAGCAGCGGCTCTGCTTATGGTATTGAAGTTATATCTTATCGTCAATTATTATTATAATACCCTTTTCTTATTTTTTCTTTTTCTCGGAGAAGTTATTTCCTTAACTTTTTCCCTGTTTTGAACCTTTATGCATGAGAAATTGTTTTATGATCAATCGCATCATTTTCAGCTAGCATACTGTCAGTAAAGCATCTTTTTGGCATATTGTTGTTCTTTTTCTCTTTTTCATCACTTATCATCAATTCAAAGCATCCTATCTCTTATTCATAACTATCTTTACACACTCTGCTCTCATTATAACCATAACTCTCGCCATCCTGTCATTGATATGTGTACTCTACTGTTGTATTGTTCATTCCCTTGCCTTGCCATTGGCATAACACCTTTCATAGGCTTTATGGTCATGAAATCCCTTTTTCAATTGGAGAGGGGAATGTATGCATTATGGGATTGCATGCGCTATGATTACTACACCCTGCCATAACTTTTTGATTTGACAAAAGTTTTTCTGACTGAAAGTTTTGCATGCATCTTATCTATTTCTATTCAAAGCTAACACTATGGATTCAAGAACATTATATGCAAAATAGTGCTTTGTTTACAGGAGAATAATAAGTATGGGCAAAATTCTATTCACAGCATGACCACACTATTGCAACGAACAGAAGAGGCTCGAGCAACTCGTGAACGTGAACAATTCTTCAGACATGATGTGCTTACCTGGATTCCACCTTTTGCATCACTTTCAGTGCCAACTCTGCCTACATCAGTTTCAACAAATGCCAGTACATATATGTCATTCCACATTTTTCTTTTTGGAGGTAAAACTTGAGGTAAAATAGCGTAATTTTCTGATTTATTACGAATTTAGGAGAATTTAATGAAATCCTTTTGAGCATTATTTATCATCCTTCATTCCACATCTTTACCACTTCCCCTTTTTTAGCGGCATATCATCTTTCAGTTTGGGGGAGTGATGCTTTCATTCATTTCCTTCTTATGACCATGTCATTCATATTCTTTATCATCCATTGCTATTCTTATTCATTCTCAACACCTCCCTTATTCCATGTTGTTTTACACCAAGCATAGACTTCAACAGATAGTAGCAACCACCTCTATTTTTTTTCTAGCATCGCATGAGGGCATGCTAATTTTTCAGAGAAGGGGAGGAATTGCTACGCATGATGGATGTTTTCTATTTTCTTTCTCATTTAAGGCATACAATTTCAGTGTAGAAATTGATTTCCATAATATTTTTAAAGCTATGAACTCAATTCTTGTGATTTTTTGGAAAACACAGACGTATCATTAATACAAACCCAGACAATTTCAAGATAAATTGGTTCATAAAATTTTGGAAATCATGCACTCTCACCTACAGCCATTTTGTTTATATCTCATGATCCGTGCATCAAAACAATCTGATTTTTGGATCATAAAGGCATTCATATATTATAAATTTACTTGTCAAATTTCAACAAAAGCTGGTTTGTAGTTTTTGAGAAAATGGTTAATGAAGTTTGCTGTTACTTATATCGTATTTTGTTGCAACTTCATATATACATATAATTGAATGTCAATGTAAAAATTGTTATGCCTTCATCAAGATTACTAAAAGTGAATATTCATTAATTAAGGAAGAATTCATTTGTTCTATCCATTTCATGAGCTGAGATGAACATATTTTTTATTGCTTGGTTAACACATGGGTTTTTATCTTTGGGTTGCATGAGGACATGCAATATATTCAGTTTTCGTTGCATGAGGACATGGAACATATTGAGTGTGGGGGTATGTTGGGCCGTTAATATGCCATCATTATTATCACTTTTGAACACTTATTCCACCCATTTCTACTATTCTTCATCATGTCATTTATTATAATTTATTATATAAATCCATTTTATGATGATTTACGCTTCTATGAATGAATATTATTTATTCTCCTTTATTTCTAATAAATTGATGATTATGCATGATTTTATTTTTAATAAATCATTTGTAACATTATTCACCATTTTTAGCCTCCAAGATAATTTCCAAATTGAAGATTT
Source organism: Pinus tabuliformis (assembly GCA_031772625.1). Lineage (NCBI taxonomy): Eukaryota > Viridiplantae > Streptophyta > Pinopsida > Pinales > Pinaceae > Pinus > Pinus tabuliformis. Next base: position 711,825,618 of record CM062804.1, read on the forward strand.
GATCATTAAAAGTGCCAACTCAGAAATTCGTTGGAATAAGAAGTGACGGTTTTGCGGTTGAGATTCTGAGGAAATGAAGCAGAATCTGGAAAATTTGGAACATGGGTTTTGTCCAGAACGAACCCAATTAACTCAAGTTAAGAACGGTTTTCCTAAATTCGGCTTGTACTAAGAGAAACGCAGGGTTCTTTGAGCACGATTTTCTCAGATTTGTTATTGCGGCCGTCCTCCAAATCTCAGCTGCAAAGCCAAATTCGTCTTGCTCTTGTTGAAAGCTGGATGGAAATATATCTTCTTGTTTATCAATTGGTTGGAAACAATCCAATTTTGTAATAGAAATCATGTTGTAGTTATCTCTATTGTAACTGCTCTCCGATCTCTCTCTATTTAAATGAAAATAGAGATCAGAGATGGGAGGGATTCGAATGATGGAATTGAGGATGAATTAGAGATTCAGAATTGAGGATGGCAGAGAGAATTGATAATGGCTGAGATATTGATAGACTTCTTGTTGTAATCCACTGTAACTCTGCTTTGATATTTTAATATAAATCTAGTTGCCATTTCATCTTTGATCCTGAAGTAACCCAGCAGCATCCGTTGGCGGCTAAGAGCCCAGCCTCTGGTGGAGTACGCTGCTGCTGTATTATATCTTTATGCTTCATGTGTGGTTTGATCTCTTTCTTTTACTCTTTTCAGTAATCTGACGCACTTTACTGTTTTACATATCAGCGCTATTAGATATACTTGATTGGATACTATCGTTATCTGCAACAGGAACGTTATGTTATCATTTTAACTTTGTATCGCATTGATGTTCCTTTTGATAATTGATATAACATTGCTGTTCCTTACAGATTGTCATTCGATTATAGATTAACCACGTCGTATGTTCCTAAATCGGTACAACTGTATGATGTATTCTTAAATTGTGACTGTTGTTTATTCGGGATTGTTGTTCCGTTACACTTGCTGTTACTTTATAGCTGTGATTCATGCATATTGTATCGAAGCTCGGATTACTGTCCCTTTTAATGATAATTGTGTTGCGTGCTTGATTTGGATTGTTGTACATTCATATTTAATCTGATGTTCCATTTCCTGTTATTCGCATTATCTTTGCTTTGGTGTGAAGAACGGTCCGAAACTGTAGTGGGCATTGGCATTTGTTGTCTAGTCCCCAGGCTGATGATCTGTTCCTTGATTACTTTTGGTTACATCAGTTTCCAAAGGGATGAGTTATTGTTGTTGGACCCTTCACTGATACATTTCTTATTTTTCTGAATGAATGATTTAGGCTTCAAGGTATTTTGTTGTTGATTTCCATTAATTAGAGTTTGCTGTTCAGATTCCTTTAATTACAGTTTGCTACCCATTTACTTTGTTGTTCATTTCTGTTGATTAATTCCAATAGTTTGATTTTAAATAGTTTTCCTAGTTTACTTTCAATGGCAGCTTTAGTTCAATTTCAATTTCCTTTTAATTGCTTTAAAGCAGGACTGTCAACTGTAGAGAACATTGGTTATTGCTTCCTCATTCCTAGATTGATTGTCTTGTTCCGGTTTGATTTCAATTGCATCAATATCTAGAGGAATGAGTTATTGCTACTGTATCCTCGATTGATGGTTGTTTGAGTGAATGATTTAGTTTAGAACATTTCAGTTTCTTGTTGTTCCAATTAGATTATGTTTCCAGCTTTCATTTACTTTTGCATTTTAAGAACTATACTACAAAACATTACTCTTGAGTAAATAGCTGCCTCAGACTGAGTACACTCTTGAAATAAAAAGTCGTCCCTGGGTTGATTATTAATGTGAAGGTAATTAGGAGTTAAAAAGACACCTTTCTATCACTCCACAGTATGTATTGCATCTTCATATTTAGAACCGGATCAATTTTTATGGTATGAAGGACTTTGTTCTCGTAAACAACTTGTTACGTGGTAAATTTTCAAAGATGGAAATTTTGTTTCTCTTAGCCTTCCACAACCTACAAGGGTTACACCACAACAATTGGAAGAAAAAAGAGAAAAAGGGCTTTGTTACAATTGTGATAGCAAATGCACTAAAGGTCATAAGTGTGCTGAGAAGAAATTATTTTACATAGAATATGAAGACGAGGAAGAAAAGGATCAAGAAACATTAAAAGAAGAAGCTATACGCCGGGACCCCGCCCCAGAGAAAGAAGAAATGAATCAGACCATATCTTGTAAAGCATTGGCAAGAATTACCACTCCTCAAACTCTCAAGATAGAAGGACATATTAAGAAGAAAAATGTACAAGAAGTGAAAGATCACATCGAGAAAGAAGAAATGAATCCAACCATATCTTGTAATTCATTGGTCGAAATTACCTCTCCTCAAACTATCAAGATAGAAGCACATATAAAGAAGAAAAATGTTCAAGAAGTGCAAGATCACATCGAGCATCAAGAAATGAATCCGACCATATCTTGTAAAGGATTGAAAGAAATTACCACTCCTCAAACTCTAGAGATAGAAGGACATATCAAGAAGAAAAAGGTTCAAGCAGTGAAAGATCACATCGAGCATCAACAACAAGTTCTCCAAATTTTAAAGGATAACGCCACTTCGGTGCCAAATCAAACGAAACAATAGGTAGATCAACATCGTAGGGAAAAATGTTTTGATGTAGGGGATTGGGTATTTTTACTGCTACATCTCAAGCAGGCTATTTATGAGAATGAAATGTTGGCGATACTACATGCACTTAAAAAATGGCGACCTTACCGAATGGGAAGACTCTTCAAGGATGAGGATGTGGAAGCATTGTTTTGTGCTATTTCTATTATCCAACCAGATTGGATAAATGAAGCAAGGGATGAATGGAAGAAGGACGAAGAAGTATGGCCACTTATTCAAAAGTTGCAAAAGACCCCAGTTCAAATAATATTGCCAAAAATTGAAGAGGAAGGAAAAATCATATTGGAACCTGGAGCAGTCACAGAAACAAGAACCCGACAGCTACGAAATCGATCAATTTCAAAGTATCTCATTAAGTGGAAGAACTTACCTGCTGAAGATTCCACATGGGAGGACAAGAATTTTATACATAAGCATTAAGAACTACCCAAGCGTTGAGGACAACACTTTTTGAAGGAGAGGGGCATGTTAGGCCCCTATACTACTAGTGTAACCCCTTATTATTATTAGTACAACCCACTTATTATATTGATGTACCCATGTAGTGCCCATATTGTTACTATTGTGCCCCATAGAAGCCCACTATTGTTATTATTGTGCCCTTACATTATTATTGTTATGTCGGCTTTGATTATGTTATGACCCCTTAGACTCCTATATATAGAAAGGAGGCCTTTTCATTTGTATCATCCAAGAATTGTTCATTTATGTAATGTAAAGGAGGTTTCCCCCTCGAAGAGGCTGAATTATAAGGCGATGATCTATCTTTTCTATCTTTTCTTGAGCTGGTTTCATAACAAAATGTCAAGTTCTTGTTAGCAGAGAAAGAACAGATGACAAAGAACTTGTAAGCGACCAGGCAAAAAGTAAAATAATCCACAGGATCCGTAAAGGCAGAAATGAGAAAGTGATACTTACTGAAGTATCAACTCGTGAGGCCATCATATGGAAACTCTTTGATGGATTTTTCATCGTGCATAAGGCAGTTGTCCATCTGTTTGGTTTCCAGCGGAAAAGAAGAAAGATTGTCCAAACTCTCAGAGTCATACACACTTCTATCACCCATGAGCAAGAATGGACTATGAGATATAAAGGAGCCCTGCTTCACTTTCCCAAGATGATGAAGCCACATGCAGAGCTAGAAAAAGCAACGATCCGAATGCAGATCTAGAACTATGAGTAGCTCACCCCGTTCGCCAGTGACATATAGGCTTCATATACACAGTTGTTTAAGATTTTTGATGTCATGGTGAGAACGCATATGATCATGTCAATCAGTCCCCTCACCGTAACCAAAGAGAAAAACCAAGTCCAACTAGAGATTGACAGGTACATGGAGCAACTAAGGCGAGAGGCCACTAGTGATGACTTGGAGATGAGCGTAAAAAACATGGAAAAGTACATTGGTGGTCTTGCTATAGTCAAGACCATTCTACACATGCTTCAGGATGAGTTGGACAAGGTTTCCAAGACCATATACCCACAAGCTATGGAGGCTAGAGTCCACTATCATAAAGATACTATCAAGCAGTATGGGGACACCATAGCACAGTACCAAGCTTGTTATCAATACATCACTGAGAGTCATCAAATGGATGTTGTTGAGTTGGTCTTTCCCCAAACTTATGAGTCATCGTGTTTTGTCTTGTTAGTATGTCTCTAGCCTATTTTGTCTCACATGGGTACATGTGGAAAATGTATATTATTTGTAAATATGTTGTAAGTGAAATTCCAAGTGTCATTAGTGGAATGTGAACAATCGCTATGTAATGTAATAAGTTAATTGTAAAGAAGTTGAAGAGTCATCAGGTTAGTTAAAGAGTCAAAGGGGAATGCCAAGGGTCACCCCTTTGTTACAAATAAAACCTCATAACCCATAGAATAATTTTTGGGGAGCCAAGCTTTTGGCTAGGATTAGGCTTAGAGAAGGCTTGCGAATATTATGACGAGCCTTGGTTTCTCCACAATGTAGAGTGAGTATACTTCTTTGGAGGAGTAGGTGTTCTTGAATGTAATGTTCCACTATTGGGGCTAGTGGTTGTCAATGGTGTATGTATGGATGGAACTTTCACTTATAATAATAATAACTGAGCTAACACATTTTCATGCATATGTTGTTATTGTAGTTGGACTATTCTGGTTTCTTTAGTAACGTATGCTTTTTAACTTACGCATTTTCTTATGAACTATTTTGTTTGCAATTGTATGAATCTGGTTGAAGGCATATTGTTGGATTAACCTATGACTTTGGTTTGTGGGCTATTCTGCTTTCTAGCTTGTGATGTCATTCGGCTCATGTGTTCCTTTCAGGTTGCGTACTATTACAGGATTCTAAGGGAGACACTTATTTTCCCCCCTCCATGTGTTAGAACCCCATGCATCTCATTTGACTCGCTGCAAGGTCACACACTTGATTCTAACCAAAGTCGTCATACTTATCTCTGCGTGATACTGTGGTCAAGGCACTACATTATCACCCACTGCTAGGACTCCTACTCCTAACGGTCTGAGGCCTAGTTGGGACTTCTTACTAGGGAGATCCCCTTGAATGTTGGCAAGTCCAATATCATCAACAAGCTCCAAGCTAATGAACCTCCCAATATTATTTCCTAAGGTTGGGAAACAATCCTTATTACAAAATAATAAAGAAAAACTATGAAAAATGGTGCAAACTTTTTGGATTGTGATTAATTTTTTGATAGGGTCAAAATCCATAGACCATTTTTCCAAAACAAAGCATAAGGCCCCCCAATTCCAAGAACCATCCAATATTTCTTTGCAATCCTCTTCAGATACAAAATTAAAATTGAGCCAACCCCTTAGCAAGATCTGAAATATTAGTAAATACCCTAATAAGGGCTTCCATGAAGTCTCCATCCAATTCTCTAGAGAGCCTTCTTTGATAAACTTCCTGCAAAACGCGCTAGCCAAGGTCCTCCAAAGGATCTGTAAGAGATCCTTGAACTTGATTTCTTGACCAACCACCATCGCAACCTTCATTGTCTTAGATCAAATACACTTATTTTTTTTCATATGAATCATAGCAATCACATTTCTCTGCTTCAACTAGACCTTTATATTGATTCTAAAGATATATATTCTTTTGAGGAGGCACTAAAGGGGAAGGCACTTATGGGGTGGGAAACTCAAATGATTTAATAAGAAAAAAAATTAGAGAAAAAAAATACCATCTAAATGGGTAGACATGGATCGTTGATCCTTTAAAAAATTTGGATTTAATCCAGCAATCCATATCAACAAATCCAAACTACCTAGGGGCCCAATCAGAAAAGACTTGGAGCAAAAATTTGACCAGGATTTGAAAATTTGACCAAAATAAGGACTAACTTTGTAATCCACCAAATCAATCTTCATGTTGACGTAAACCTTCTAAAAGAATAAACACATTTATTTTTTCATTAATTACACCATTACATTATAAAAACACGGTACACACTTAAATACAAGCCAAATGTCATTATATATTATTGAATTTTAATCTAAAATAACATGGTGTACACTTGCATATATGATACATGTTAATGCATACTACCCCGTGATAATCTAAAATTGTGCACCAAGATAACCAATACCAAATAAGCTATATAACACTACTTCATAGAAATAGATATTAATAATAATAAAATACAATGATTTGATTAAGACCCGGGAATTATACAAATGGAGAAAAAAACAATTAAAAGGGTCAAAGGATGGAAATTTAACATAGAACTAGAAAAAGGGCACATGGGTATAATGAAAAGTGATGTAGTAGAGGATAAATGGATCCATAAATGAAGGCTAAAACAATTCAAAGAAACTTGAATTATATTAAACTAATTAAATATGTAAAATATGTGTGGATCCTACATTAAATTAAGTATTTGTAAAGAATGTTATTGGATGGTCATATTTAGCAAGGTCCACTTAAGGTGGCTAGTGAGATTATAAATCATGTGAATTTTAGTGAATATGGAAAAATAAATTAACAAGAATAAGAATGAAACTGAATAACTTGAGTAAACTATGATGTAATTAAATTAACATATGATATGAAAAGCAATTATAGAATTAAAACATTTAAAAATAAAAATAATAAAAATCAATATTTTTATATCTTTAAAATAACTAAATTAAATTAATATATATTGTGTAATAATAATAATAATAATAAAATCATGTTATAAAATTACATATATATATATATATATATAATCTCAAAGACATATATATCATATAAGTCCATATATTTATATATATTTAATCTCAAAGTGATATATCATATAAACCGAACATTTTCATTAAGTTACCTATCCATTTTTTAAAATAAACAATAAATTTAAATCATTAATATACCTAACCATTATCCATTGTAGTCTAAAGATATTGATAAAATGATAAACTAAAAGGAAATTTACCAAATAGTGGAGAAATAGAGAAATGTCCATAAATGTAATCCAAAGTATTAAAATAAATCTCTTTTTCTCTATACTTTTGTTTCATATAATATCACAAATTAATTGATTTTCATGGACACAAATAACTATAATTAACATATAAAACTTAATTTCACCAATTGGGATGTAGGAGTATCGATCCTTTAATCAAAACTGATAATTCAACCGTCTGGAATGTGAGGACGTGGCAACATGGCTAAGGGGAGGGGAGGCGATTTGCCTTCCAAATTGTGTAACCACCAATTCATTTCTTATGTAATTGCAGTGTTACTTGGGAGTGGGAGTGAAAGCGGGCTGCGGGAGTGAAAACAGGAGCGGGAGCGACATTTTCAGAAGTTTCCGGTTTGGAAGCGAATCCCGGAGCATTATATATATATATATATATATATATATATATATATATTATATTTTGATACATATATGTCAACAAAAACATGTAGAATAATGAATTAGATATAAAAAACATAAAAAAAAACATAGATTGAACCATATAACAACAATCATCTAGAAGTTATAATATTCATCAACCACGTCCACAAGTTAGTAACATAGTAACATACAACATATTGAGTCTCATGATTCATCAATCTTAAAGTTTCAAGCTTTCAAAATTCAGCATATAACATTTGTCATCATTGAGCACCAAAGTTGCACTTGTAAGCTAAGTGTAACCTTTACAACAAATAATATCTAACATGAAATGAAATGTTATAAAATGAAATGAAATGAAACAACTTTCAACTTTCATGAAGCATCGTATTCATAATTCATTACTAATGAGTTATAATTGCCAACTTCAAACTTAAATTGTCATATATTGTTTAAAAAAAATATCATAATTAATATGAAAGAGTCAATAGTTATAAAAACTACTAGAAACTAGAGAAGAGAAGTAAATCTATTATCTATTTCTTATTCTTGGGCCTCTTGCCACCATGAGAAATGTCTAATTTTTTAGTCCTGTTGGAAAATCAAGATCTTTGTCATTAATATCACCCTCTAAGCATTAATATCCAGAGCTATCTTTGTCATTACCTCTCTATTTGTATAGGGATCTTTGTCATTAATATCACCCTCTAAGCATTAACATAAGATAGAAAAAGCATAGCATGTCAAGTCAAGATTTTGTTTGAGTGATGCATACATTTTTAGGAGGGTCATGATAGAGGAGTTTGACAACCAATGTCACTAGCATCAAGGTACATAGAGGGATTGGTGCTCTTGATTAAATACGAGTTCCATACCCTAATACATGACAAAATTCAATGGAAACATTGCAATCCCCAAATTGTGAAATCCCGAAAAACTGATAAGTCTGTTGGGTTTTGAATGAAATCTAAAATTCTACTTTCTCCATATGAAATCCAATGAGGCCGGAACCACTCTCAAATAACCTGAGTCATTTCATGGTAATTTTAAAAATTTAAGTAAAAGGATGAAAATGAAGATTAAAGAGAATGTCACTTTTACTTTAAGAATTTAACATTGTCATGAATAGCATATCAATACTAGGGACATAGACTTTCATTAAGCTGCCCTAGTCAAAAATTATTTGTTTCTTTAAAAGAAAATGCATATCAATACTAGGGACATAGACTTGATCATTAAGCTGCCTTGGTCAAAAATTATTTGTTTCTTTAAAAAAAAATTGCATTTCAAACATTACTTAAAAAAAATTGCAAAAAAACAAAACACTCCTGAATCGCTCCAGACAGGAGCGCAGATAAGGCGCAGGATCGAGGGGAGCTCCCCGCAACACTGTGTAATTGCTATTTGGCGGAGTGTAGTTACCGAAATAGGGAGAAGCTCGTGGATCTAAAACGAACCACGATATTGTTTTCTCTTTATATAAATAATAAATATAGCCTTCGGGCATGAGGTATTAGAATAGAGAGGAATTCGAGTTTGATATATGAGGTAGAAACAAAGAAGAAATGTTTGAGGTTTCTAGAACCTTGAGTTCATTGCTGCAGAAAAGGCGGAAGGAGCCAAATTCGTGGGCCCATCCATAATCCATAAAAATCGATTTTGCTATCACCAACTGATATTGACGACGTTTGGCTGAGCTAATACAGTGATAATGAAGACGTTTGGCTGAGCTAATACAGTGATAATGAAGACGTTTGGCTGAGCTAAGAGAGGTTGACTTAATAATATAAAGTTCACATCAGTACAAATTCATTCTTTACATATAGTTCTTATAATATAAATATAAACGAAAGGCATAGCAAGTGGCAACTAGGCTCTTCTAATCATTTGGAGGTTCCGTGAGGAACATTTTTTTATTAATTGAATTATACGCATATTCGAAATTTATTATAATTTATTATAATTGATTTGTAGGGGATAGTTATTATTACTTATGGTTTATTAATGTAAGTTGATTTATTATTGTTATTGAAAGAAAATTGTGTTATTTTGAATTATTATTAATGACTTCTAAAAAAGCAAAGTTTCAAAGTTTCCATATATAAAATGCTTTTTGGTCTTAGACTATTAACCTATTTTTTTAAGTATAAAAAAAACCAACTCTTAACCACTTTCTATATAAAAGCGTATGTAAATTCTCAATATTATAAACATCTATAAAATCATTTAACTTAATTAAATCTAAATAGAAAAATTTTCTTCTTATCTCCCAACCACCAAAAATATAATTAATTAAATAAAATATAAAATATAAAAAATAATTCTAAATAATATGCCATCCTACCCAGTCACAACCAAAACTAAAGTCAAAGCGTACACTAGTATTTTTCAACTCTCACCTTACAAATATTATGACAAATATGGAAAGAGATTATAGTTATGATGAGGACATTAATGTGTCGGTAGTATCGCATAGGATGCCCACAGATTGTCGGTGGTATCGAATAGGGTGCCCAAAGATTAGGGTGACATAAAGATGTGTAGGAGAATGTATGCATTTTCTAATCGATTTAAGTATCTGTCATCATCTCTTGGATTTATATATATTATATTCCACCCGTTGTCGGTGATCTCAGAATCGATATACATAACCACTTTTTTCTTTCTGATGGATATATAATGCAGAAGTTATTTTAGCCATTTGCATTAAATTAAAACTTTCTTCCTGCATACGTGCTCTTCCAGAAACACACACCATAATTAATGAAAGAGATTCCACGGTAGCGCGCTAAATTAAACAAATTATTTTCTCACCTACTACAGAACCCATATTACTTCCTATGAACTGAAAATCCATAACTCCGAGTGCGATAGAGTTATTTTCTCACCTACTACAAAACCCATACTACCTCCCATGAACTGAAAATCCATAACTCCGAATGGGATAATAAGACCATTTAATTGACCTATGCCTGTTTGAATAGCATCAGTTAAACCTGTCAGTTTCAACATTATATTATTCGATTACCACATGAAACATCATGCTTGTTTAACAATAGAACTTTAGAGTTAAAAACTATGGTTTCATTTTTAATGTAGATCTACAGTTCCTTATACTAAGAAATAATGAGGCAAATTGTTTACCCTGCCTGCTTTTAAGGTAGGGAATGAACATCAACCCTCAACAGAAAATGAGAATTGACTGACTGCTTTACACAGAATTCGTGTCTAATCTCCTCCTCAGTCGTCATACGTGTTTCTGAGAAAGGAAAAAGAAAAGGGGTCCTTCTTTCTTATTATTGTTTGTTGGGTTTCACCTATTATTATTATTAAGTCCGTCTCGAATTTCAGTTGGCACTACCATCCATAGCATAAGCATAAAATCTGCATCCGTCTTTAGCGACCAAATTCATAAAACCATCGAAGATGTAATGTACTCTGATATAAGAAAAAGTGTTCTTTTTTATATGCATATATGTAACTGTTTTTAAAAATAAAACCATCTTAAAAAACGATGACATCATATAGTGAAGTGGACTTTTTAACCATATAAATATGTGATTTGGTATCATCAACAAACAATTGTGATATCGCTTTATGTGATTCATGCTTGTCTTTCAAAATACTATCACCAATACTTGAAACAATTATTGTCTTAATTATTATTAAAACATATTCAGCATAATATTACATCAAAACTTAGTATATATAGAAAACGTGGATTTTAAATATTATAAAAATTTAAGCTGGAATTGAATAAAGATAAATTAGATGTTAGCCTCGTAGTCCAAATTAAATGTTGAGTAAGTATTTATTACATTTGTTTAAGTATTTATTAAAGGGTATGTGAAGAAATAATTTATAAGAAAATATGACATAATTTATAATGAAAGTAGATTTACTCTAAAAGTTTATGTATAACTAAAGACAAAGATAATGAGAGAAGTTAGGGATGAAATCACACAAAATTAGCTAAGATATTTGTAGAAATATTCATGGAAATATTGTGGAGAAATTTATGGAGAAGGTTCAACCAATTAGCCAAATTGGTAATTTGTTATGAGAACCTCAATTCTGTAATACGAGGCCTCATCTAAATAAGGTATCATCATTCTTTGTGAATATACAATTATGCTTAAAAGCCTTTTCCCCCAAGCTTTTTGTCTCTCTGATATTTTATTTTCTTTTCATTCATTATTTTCATTAGATGATTGGTAATCTTTGATAGACATTAAACACTTGCTTTATAATACATCTCATATTATTAAAATTTAGAAAAAAAAAACATAAAACATAAATAAGTTATAACTTTATTTTATATATATATATATATATATATTCGCAGATATTCAACTTCACTTTACAATGAGACTTTGTTACAGTACCATGGGCCAATATCATGGCTTACTAATACCACATGCCCAAAAATCTATAAACATGACATTATTTTTAACTAATCAATTTAATTAAGTGGGAAGAAAGGGCATAACTACTTTTGAGATAAATATCAACCTTTGATGTATGACTCTTGTTAAGAATATTCTAGAATATTCCATGGAGGTTAAATCCCTACAATCCACCTAATAAATATTGATAATTAAATCAAGATTCTAGGAGTCATGTTCCAAAATAGACATGCATAATGGCCTAAACTGCATTTTCCATGTGGTTTTTTGCATGTCTAAGAAATATTCGCTAAGCTATTCAACAAGTGTGGTTGTGGGAATTTGACCAAATCCTTGTTAGGATGTCGAATGAAAGGAGGTTAATTGATCCTATGAGCCTCTGAAATGCCTTGGATCTAGCTCTCCTGCTAAGCACCAAAATCTCTCATTTGGAAGGTCTAAGCACTATTCCTCCATATGATCCAACTTTGCGGGTTAAGCTAATAGACCAGAACTATTATCTATAATCAAATTGCATTTTCGGTTGTGGCATTCTTAGCAATAGAATGATGCAAGGGAGGCACAAGTTTGTTTAAAGGAATAAATCCTTATTGTTACTCCAATGAAGCTATGGTTATCATTATTTAGTTGCACCCACTACTTATTATTATGAAGAAATTGAAACAGTTAGTTAATATTACAATTAACAATTAAACAAACAATGTTGCAGTGAACAAGGGCTTATGGAACAAATAACCATCTCTGGGGTTTAGGAAAAAGTTCTAGGAGAGAGAGCTAGTTAACATCTCTAATATACAATTGTGTGGTGAGGGGAATAATGGTTCTTGGCAAGGACATAGAATTCATATGAAATTTCACAAGTATCCTGCTTAGTACCTGTAATCATACCTTCAATGACCTTGTTGAATATGGCTTTGGCATATATTTTCTCTAAGATACTTTTGTTTATGTTTTACTTCTTCTTTAAACAACTTAGGGCTATATTCATGATGGGAACTATTAGGATTCCAAGAAACTCTCCTAGGTTGTAGCTCAGAGATGCCTAGTAACATATAAATTCAACTTATTGCTGCAAATGGATGAATGGAAGGAATGATGCTTGTCCAAGCCAGATAACCGCTTCTATTTTGTTTCACTCCAGACATGCATGAACACCCCCAGACTACAAGGCTTTAGACCACCAGCTACTCATAGTTTAAGGATTGGGTGAATATGGAGAACACTGACCACACCAGCAGATGCACAAGACCATGTGATGGCCGGCTGCAACCAGTAAAGAAGCCTGCAAATCTAATCTACTAATGCACAGACAGGATGACAGCTCTCTGGCACTAGATGAAGAGAAACCTGAATAACTTCTGTAATTATACATACAAGTATTTAACACAGAGATAGGATGACAGCTACTCTAATGCCAAAAATCAAGAGTTCAAGCATACAACATGTCAGGCACAGCTTGGACCAGAAGAGAAATGAAAAGTGAGAAATTAACAGCAAAAGAAGCTTGTATTAACTGAAAATGAAGACGAGACGCTGCAAGTGTCAAAATAGTTACAGTCTCTAGAACTTGAACCTTACATCAAAACATCAACCATCAACCCTGATTACATCTTGTTTTTGGGTATATATAGAGTTTCATTACAAAGGCACCTGGCCAATTTAGGTATGGAGGGGTCATAATTGACCACCAACTGCATTTAACTGCCTGATGGAACCTCTGAGTGCGTTTTCTTGCTTCAGTGGATGAATCTAATCTCTTCAGGTGCTCTATTGTCCTCTCAGGCAGCTGGAGTGTTTGTATCAATGAAGTTCCATAACTGCTAAATGCAGTTACATGCTCACGCTCTATATTTTTTCTCTTCGGCCATACTGTTTGTTAAATGTGGTTGTTGAGGAGTAACTGCAACTGGTACTTGTAGGCCGATCAACTTCGTCCTTCGGGCACACGAAACAGTCAAGGAACGTGGACTGCATGGCAAGTGGACGATTCAGAAGGGGGAGAAAGATCGGCCTTCAGATTGGGAGAATAGACGGTGAAGATGGCTTAGCGGGGAATGCCGGAAGAAGAGGGAGTGGGATTAACATGGGCCGTTGGATCTCAAATGGATAGATCCAACAGTGATTGGGCAGTGAAGGAGTGCGACGATTATCAAGCGGGAATGGAGGATTAAGCGGTAAGTGGTATCGATCACACCGCCTTAGGGCGTTAGGTGGTAAAAGGGCGAGGGTGCGCGATTCCATTCAGCACGTGACACGTAGCGACAGAGGAGAGAGAAAAACAAATCTCCATCACGTGCTAACGTCCCATTTCTTTGTGGGCGCGAAATGTGCGTAGGACATCCGATCCTGGCGAGGTTGATCAGATGGTGGAGAGATGATCGGGTAAGTCACTTTATCGGGCGCGATAGGAGTCGTTGGATCGGTGGGCGGAAATCAATGAAAGAGATTATGGGCGATGATTTCATAAGGGCGCAAAGTCATATGGGCGCAGTTTTATGGGGTTTTGGTTTTAACGCTTGAGGTTGGCAACTGAAAGGGTTTTGTTGGGTTTTTAGGAGAAAAACAAAGGAAATGGAGGCAACGGAGGAGAAGTGGAGTGAGGGAAAGAAGGGAGTATGACCACCACGAGCCTCTTTTAAACATGACTGAACAAACCAAGCTCGTTTCTGGCCTTTAAAAATCAAAGATATGTAGCAGAGCTAACACTTGCTCCTTCTGGGGATGAGAGCCTCCCTGTGAGGTCTCAAGAACTGTAGACCAATGCCTTTCCTATGAAAACCAAATTAGCCAAAATTCCTAGTGTTCCATTGGGCATGGATTATAATTGAGCTTACACTAAAATTGATACAACAACATATTTACAACTTTTAAGGCCTACAGACCTTAAACAACATAAATTTTCAAAAATCGCCCATTAAATGGGCCATCAAAAACTGTCTCTTCTTCCATACTTTGTAGCATGAAAGTATTGTTCCCTTGGATCTGAGTGATGGCAAAAGGTCCTGTCCATAGAGCATCAAACTTCCCATGGTTGCCTTTCTTCTCTTTCAATGCATCCCACTTAAGGACCAAGTCTCCAACCTGAAAACTGTTTGTTTTTGCCTTCCTGTCAAAAGATTCCTTGATTCTTCCCTGATGTGTTGCAGACTTCTCAACCATCTGTTCTCTGATTTGATGCACTTCTGCCAAGTCGGTGATCCTTTTTGCCATGTCCTCTTCCTCATTCTGCTCTTCTTGCAAGAACTTTACCACAAGGAGGGTTAACTGAATTGGGAATACAGCCTCAGTGCCATATACCAGCTTGAATGGTGAATTCCCTGTGGATTTCTTGGTGGTCACTCTGTCAGCCCACAGTGCATACTTGACAAAGGCAAAGACATTAACTGCTATTTTCCCACCTCTGGCACCTATCACAAGATTTAGCAAATGAAAAGACATCAGAAAACAAAGTGGGCCAATAATATCTGACTCTGAGGATCTTGTGTGCCGTGGTTTTCCAGTAGTGATGTCCTCCACAAATGCTGGAATGGAACTGATGCATGACCTCTATGGATTGTTCTTTGTCCAGACACCTTAAAAGAATTCCAGAGGGGTCCCTCCAGTAGAGCAGGTCTTCATGAATGCAATATTTGGTTGCTCTGAGCTTAATGGTTTTGGCGTTGCTTGAACATAGGCCTGAAGGGACCTCTAACTTCATTAAAAATCGAATTATTGTAGAATACCACTCACAAGAAGCTAGATTTTCTGCTACTGACTGGCTCCTCCCTGATTCAGTTTTTTCTCTTGCCTGCCCATCTTCTGAAATTGTGCTTATGAGGTTTATATCCAGCATCTTGCAATTTTCTCTAGCCATCAGTTTGGCAAGAACCTGACCTCTAACCATCTTGGTGGGTTTCAGCTCTATGTTGAATTCAATCAGCTTTGCTATCCATTTAGCCCTTCTTCCGTCAACATCTGGATGCGTTAGGAAATCTTTAACTGACGCAGAGGGCACATATGCAATTACCTTGGAGTGCAGAATGTAAATCTTGAAAGCTTTCAAGGATTTGATAAGAGCATAGGCCTGTTTTTCTATAATATCACACCTCAGTTCAGCATCCCTTAAGGCTTTGCTGAATAATGCCACGGGATGTTCTGAACCTTCATCATCTTTCTGTAACAGAATTTCTGCAAGGGTATCATCTGAGGCAAATGAAAATATATGAAACTCCTTGCAATAATATGGGTTGATCAAAGTAGGAGCTTCCATAATAGCTCTCTTGATAGATTTGAATGATCTTCTTACTTCCTTAGTCCATTTGATTTTTGACCCCTTTTTCAACATGGAGGTGATGTGTTTTACAAGTTCTGCAAAATTTGGAATAGACCTCCTTACAAAATTTATTTTGCCTAGAAAGGACTGGATATCCTTCTTTGATATTGGGACAGATAAGGTCTGTATTACTTTCACTCTTTCTGGGTCAATTTTGACACCTGCAGCAAAGACAATGTGTCATAACAGCTTGCCCTCTTCCAAAGAAAACTGTGATTTTTTAGGATTGACTGATATCCCAAACCTTCTACATTTGAGAAATACTTTATTTAGGTGCTGCAAATGATCTTGATGGCTACTGGAGTATATTGTTATATCATCAAGGTAGATAAGGACAAACTTGTCCTTCTCTCCCACGAATGCTATATCCATAGCTCTCTGAAAGGTTGCTCTAGCATTCATCAGCCCAAAAGGCATCTTGGAGTACATAAAAGTGCCCCAAGGAGTGGTAAATGCAGTCTTGTCTTGATCATCTAGATGGATAGCAACTTGATTATACCCTGAAAATCCATCCAGGAAAGACATCACTTTAGCTCCTGAGACTTTCTACAGCAAGTGCTCCATCTTGGGAAAAGGATAATTGTCTTTTTTAGAGCATTTGTTTGAGTTTCTGAAATCAACACAGAGCCTAATTTCTCCACCTTTCTTCCTCACAACTAGCAAGTTGGCTACCCATTTAGAATATCTGAGAGGGACTATAATTTTGGCAGCCAACAACTTCTTGATTTCCTTTTCAATCAGAGGAAGGAGCAAAGGATTTGTGGGTCTCAGCTTCTGCTTGAAAGGGATGGTGTCTTTCTCCAAAGGGATCTTATGCTGGATGATCTTTTTATCATATGTTTTGAGGTCACTGTATTCCTAGGCAAAGACATCAGCGAATTGCTTCATCAAGGTGCAGTATTCAGAACTCTGAGTAGCAGACAAATGAGCAGACAGATTTATATATCTAGGATGATCTGGGCTCCCTATGTTATTCTTATGGACTATAGATTGATCGTCGTTTTGGGCAGCCTTATAAGGCACATCGTTATGGTCAAACAACTTTTCTAAGGGAACTAGGCCTCTAGGTATATGATTGTTGGATAGATGGACAATGTTATCTTTACCAATTTTGTTCTTTAGCTGGGATTGAAGGATTTGTTCCAAGGCCTCATTCTCTTGGTTGATTTTCATTTCAGAGAATTCACCAATGACTTTCAGAAACCTATTTAATTCATCATCATCCTCAAAGACTTTCCAATGCTGGACATTATCAAGCAAGGATGGTCTATATTTTACTTGAACTTCATAAACTAATCCGGGAGGCATGGGGGGGATAAACATACTAGTAGACACAACAAGGGAATCAGCAAGTTGTTTTTTTACTCTAGGGATATATGAGATACAGAAACTGTCAAAAGAAGCTTTGAGTCTCCATACCTCATCTCTATATTCTTTTAGCCTTGGGTGCTTTGCTTGAAACGTTTTGTTCACTTGCTGAATGATGAGATCAACATCTCCAAACACCTTTATGTTTTTGATTCCTCTGTCTTTAGCTGCGTTAAGGTCGAATATCAGAGCCTCATATTCTGCTACGTTGTTGGTGACTTGAAAGGTCAGCTTGAAAGACAGATGTGTGCTTTCTTGTTTTGGAGATATTAGCACCACCCCTACTCTCGCAGTTTCTCTTGAACATGCTCCATCAAAGAACATCTCCCAAACTGGACTTCCTTGCTCTTCCATGGCTTGGGTTATTGGTTTCTTGAGCTACAACAAGGCCCTCTAGGATTCTTCGATTTGGAGAATGCATGCTCCAAAATCAGTGTCCACAACATAAATGGGATGATTAGAAGGATTCTTCTCATCACTGATAATGTAGGCCAGTTGTGCTTCTCTGTACAATTTCCTGCTTTCTCCTCCAAAAACTGGGATAGTGGCATAATATAAATCATTTTGTAATGTTCCACCCAGCCTCTTAATCCACCCTCTAGAATGTGTCATACCAAACTTAGAGGGAACATCTACCACCACAATATCCATCATCATGCTCTTCATGGGCAACTGAGTTAGGGTAATAGCCAAGTCTTTGATTAATCCCAAACATTTTACCTTTCTCGAATCAAAGGAGAATAGATCGTGATAAGGTCTGGTAATATCAAGGCCTAACTCTTCCATGAAAGCTTTGGGGATCAGATTATGGCTGGCACCAGTGTCTAACAGGCAGTTATGGAGGGTTTTGTCATGAATGGTCAAGGAGACATAGAATGATGGGGAGCTATTGTCATAGGGTTTAATCATTGGGCTAAGCACAACTGCAGGTTTATCATCTTGCAAATTTACATAGTCATGAGAGGCTTGTGAGGCCTTTAGCTCAAGGGCATCAAGGATAGGCTTTCTAAATACCTCACTCTTTGCAATTTCTATCAGAGGCACAAATATTTTTAACTTCTGGACTTTTGATTCAAAACTAAAAGGGGAGGGGTACTTTTCAAGGCCTCTTACCTCTTGAGTCGGAGCTTTGGGGAAGATCAGTTCAGCTGCTGGCTTTCTCTGTCTGTTGGCCTGCTGCTCTGTGGGGACAGTAGCTCTTTGGGTAGGGCTCTCCTTGACATTATTCGTTCTTGACCTCAAGTTATACCTTTGTTGTTCATCAGTCTGAAAAACAGCTTCTCTGTCCCAGTCTTGACTGGTCTGGTCCTGGAGTAATGACTCTTCGTAGGCAGCTAGTGTCAAGAAGGTAGCATTGCCCGTATCTTCCATGTAGTGAATCTCATCTTCTTCATCAAACTGCTCCTCTTCCATGACTATGTTCTGAAAAGGATTCTTAACCCTTTGTTCCTCATTGATCTCCTTTCCTCTTTGAATGATCTGCAATTGATCATTTTCCCTTCTGAAGGAACTCAGATTTCTAGGAGAAAATGAATTAGGCAATCTTACCTTCCCAGAACCCTGCTCAACCTTCAGCTTAGATATCTCAACAGCCAATGTCTCTATCATCTTAGTCATCTTATCTAATTTTGGCTTTGAATATGAAGAAGAGGTGGAAGCTTCACCTCAGTGCCTTCTTCTATCAACATGACCCTTGAGTTCTTCTGTAGCCAAGATATTAGATTCTACCTCTAGGGCTGCATCCTGCATTTCAGCCAGCATAGCACATCTTCTTTCTCTCAACATTAAGCAAAAGTCAAAGTCAAAAACACTAGCATAGGTGAGTTTTACAGAGGTGGGGTTAGGCTTTACTTCAGTCGGTATCTTGCTATACATACGATTAAATCTTTTATTAAAATCAGGCAAGGATTCCCCATTCTCTCTCTTGAGGTTTCCAGACTTAGTATGGTAGTATAGCAGGTCTTTCTTATCTCCCCAATGCTTCAAAAACACATCATCTAATGCTTCAATGTCTACTATGGACCTAAGGGTCAATTCTCTGAACCACTTTCTAGCCTCTCCATCAAGGCTCTGGACAAACACTCTCATCCACACATCATCTTCACTGATATCAAGGTTATCAGCATAACTATAAAAATATTCAAGGTGTTATTCAGCCATTACTCCCTCTGTACCAGTGAATTTAGGCATGTGTTTATGATATTCTCCTGCAGGCATGGCATTCAAAGGAACAGGTAGGATGAGAGGTCCATACCTAGCAGTTATTATTCTTTCCATCTTAGTCGGAGCTTGTGGGCCTGCCATGACTGGGTTAGGTGAAAGGATATTGGTATTTTGAAAGGTAGGGAGCCGTGAAATGAATGACAGGGAAAAAGGAATATGATGGACTGTGTGGAAGGTTTTCCTTGGACTGAGATCCAAAGGGGAAGTTAATGGACAAGGAGCTTTATGAATCTCTGAGGGTATTTCTTAGCTAACAATGCTAGGCTCTATATCTTCAAACTGTACATGCTCAGTTACAAGGCTCTCTTTCAGAGATACATAAGATTTTTTAGGCTTACCTGATCTTGATGCTCCTTTCTGTGATGTTTTTCTTTGCTTGACAATCTTCTCAGGGTCAGGCACTGGGTCAGCTGGTGATTTCTGAGGATTCCTCTGGGTATGCCTCATGAACTGAGCTAGAACTATAACGTGGAGTCACCAAAGGTTGGTCCTCCAGTAGAGCCGCCAGATAGATGATTACAAACAGAAATGTGTCTAGGATTTGTCTATCATCAAAGCTGGATCTGTGTCATTCTCCCAGGGAAGCTGAGCTTCAATCTCCTCTCCCCGACAACAGTGCCAATTATGTTAGGATTCCAAGAAATTCTCCTAGGTTGTAGCTCGGAGATGCCTGGTAACATATAAATTCAACTTATTGTTGCAAATGGATGAATGGAAGGAATGATTCTTGTCCAAGCCAGATAACCACTTCTATTTTGTTTCACTCCAAACATGCGTGAACACCCCCAGACTACAAGGATTTAGACTACCAACTACTCACAGTTTAAGGATTGGGTGAATATGGAGAACGCTGACCACACCAGTAGATGCACAAGACCATGTGATGGCCGGCTGCAACTAATAAAGAAGCCTGCAAATCTAATCTACTAATGCACAGACAGGATGACAGCTCTCTGGCACTAGATGAAGAGAAACCTGAATAACCTCTATAATGATACATACAAGTATTTAACACAGAGATAGGATGATAGCTACTCTAATGCCAAAAATCAAGAGTTCAAGCATACAACATGTCAGGCACAGCTTGGAACGGAAGAGAAATGAAAAGTGAGCAATTAACAACAAAAGAAGCTTGTATTAGCTGAAAATGAAGACGAGACGCTGCAAGTGTCAAAATAGTTACAGTCTCCAGAAGTTGAACCTTACATCAAAACATCAACCATCAACCCTGATTACATCTTGTTTTTGGGTATATATAGAGTTTCATTACAAAGGCACTTGGCCAATTTAGGTATGGAGGGGTCATAATTGACCACCAACTGCATTTAACTGCCTGATGGAGTCTCTGAGTGCGTTTTCTTGCTTCAGTGGATGAATCTGATCTCTTCAGGTGCTCTGCTGTCCTCTCAGACAACTAGAGTGTTCGTATCATTGAAGTTCCATAATTGCTAAATACAGTTACATGCTCACGCTCTGTCCTTTTTCTCTTCATCCATACTATCTGTTAAATGTGGTTGTTGAGGAGCAACTACAACTATTATTGGTAGGCCGGTCACCTTCGTCCTTTGAGCACACGGAACGGTCAAGGGACGTGGACTGCATGGTGAGTGGACGATTCAGAAGGGGGAGAAAGATCGGCCTTTGGATCGGGAGAATAGACGATGGAGATGGCTTGGCGGGGAATGCCAGAAGAAGCGCGAGCGGGATGAATGTGGGCCATTAGATCTCAGATGGACAGATCCAACGATGATCGGGTGGCAAAGGAGCGCAATGGTTATCGGGCGGGAACAGAGGATTAAGCGGTAAGCGACATCGATCACACCGCCTTTGGGCATTAGGCGGTAAAAGGGCGAGGGTGCACGATTCCATACAACGCGTAACACGCAGCGACAGAGGAGAGAGAAAAACCGCTCTCATTGCCCGCTAACGTCCCATTGCTTTGTGGGCGCGAAATGTGCGGAGGTTGTCCGATCTTGGCAAGGGTAATCGGACAGTGGAGAGACGATCAGGCAAGTCTCTTTATCGGGTGCAATGGGAGCCGTTGGATCAGCAGGCAGAAATCAATGGCGGAGATTACGAGTGATGATTTCATAAGGGCGCAAAGTTATATGGGTACGTTTTTATGGAGTTTTCGTTTTAGCACTCAGGGCTGGTAACCGAAAGGGTTTTGTTGGGTTTTTAGGAGAAAAACAAAGGAAATGGAGGCAACGGAGGAGAAGCGGAGTGAGGGAAAGAAGGGAGAATGACCACCACGAGCCTCCTTTAAACATGACCGAATGGACTGAGCTCATTTATGGCCTTTAGAAATCAAAGATATGTAGCAGAGCTAACAGGAACATCTAGGATATATTAATTGCCACTGTAAGATGAATAGGTAGAACCCCATATATTATAACAAGTATTCTCCATCTTACAACAACCAAATAGGGACCTATATCACTTTCTTGTCATACTTGTCTTGACAGAATTTGTAATAATTCATAAATGACTACGCCAACTAGAAATAAAGGGTCTATAAAAAAGGCTATAGGCTGACCATAGGTTATCATTTAGCTTCACCCTGAAGGGGGAATTATACCTTCCTTCTCAAGTTTATTATGGTAAATACTTACAACATGGGTTATTAGTTATGTATTATATTACATCCATCCATTGCACATTCTCCACCTACTTTGGACATTCTTCACCTACCCCTATAGTTGCTTTGTAGAAAGCTTAAAATTGACCTTAAATTGGAACTAAAAATCCTTTCAAATTTCAAATGCATACTTCTTACTTACATAAAAATTTATTGGTTGCTTCCTTTTAAATTTAAAGAAAATACCTTCACTAATGTATAAACAATAATTTTGACAAGGAAATGGAATAAAATTAAATGTATGCTTCTCTCTATTGAGATTATCTTGCTTGCATGTAGAGGTACATATCTATGTCTTTATTGTCTCTATTTGTTAATAATTGATTAATTAGTCAAAATACAGAGAAAGTTCTTAGCTTCAAAGATTGTTTGTAACTCACCTTTTTGAATCTTATATTTTACAAGTAGAAATAGAGTACTAGTTGGGGCATTTCTTGCAAGTAGAAATGGAATACCATTTAGGGCTCCTAGGGGAACACATAGTAGAGAGGAAAGAGTTGCAAAGAAGGAATTCAATGATGTTGCAACCTCTATAAATAACATGATCGCATGGGGTAATCAAAATAATGAGAATGTCTAGGGTAACTTGAGTTGTTACTCTTACTTTAATAGCTTGAGGTCTAATGTTGGTCTTAACACATCATGCTTTATGTGCAGAGATAGTAGTGATGTAATGAAATGAGGAGATGGTGTGTAGCATGGTGTTTGTGAGGTGTTGTGTAACATGGAATGTTTGGTGTCATTGCTAAGACATAGGCTGAATTGTTAGAGATTGTCAAGTGCATTTTTTCAAAGTAATTGAGTGCATTGTTAAGTGCAATTTCAGAGTGATTGAATGTGTTCCTAAACTCAACCAAAATGGCCACTCAAAAATATATTTGTGTTCATAATTTATTTATTTTAATTGATTGATTAAATCTAAAAATTGTAAAAAAGTAATGATATAAACAAGGGGAAAATGTCATATGATGTAGCTTTCAACCAGGTCATTAAAATTTAATAAATAAGAAAGATAAACTTTTTAAAAAAAGTAAATCCATTTAATATGCAATTTCATGAGAACTTTGGATAGGGTTACAAATTTGGATGAATAAATACAAGATCAAAGTGCCTTGAATGCAAGGAAAAAGCTATAGTCCCAAAGAAAGGTAGGGGTTACTAATGACTACATTTTATAAATATTGTATTTATATGTAAATGCTATGTTCAAATTTTGTATTTTGATTTATTTAAGTTAAAATGGAATTTGGCCTTTTTATATAGGATTTATATTTTGTTGAAGGATTTATATTTTTTAACTAGAACTCTGAATAAGTATGATGCTACTTGTGGTTGACTAGTTTGATTGAACATTATCTTGTTTCTTAAGTGATACTCAATGCGTAACCTTTTTAGATCTTGTGATACTCAATGGTTTACTAGTGTTTGGTGGGAGGGGGTGAAAGTATTTTTTTCATCCCATATAGAATTAAAATAATGTATAGATATTTATACCTTATTCAAACTCCCGAATAGAGATGATAATAATGTATAGATATTTATACCTTATTCAAACTCCCGAATAGAGATGATGCCACTTGTGATTGACTAGTTTTATTAAACCTAACCCTATTTTTCGAATAATCCCATATTCCCAAAAGTTGTTTTCCATGAAAAATGTAGCTTTTATGAAAAAGTGTGTTTGTTTATTGATGGAGAATGGAATTTATATAGAAATATGTTATTCAAATAAAGATAGTATTGTAAATATAATAATATATAATAATAACTATAAGATGAAAAGAGTTTATAAAATATGATATTAAAATTGTCACTCATGATGGTATTAAAATGAAAATAGATGATAATAATAGTATTAAAAAATTAGACTATATAGTTTATAAAGGTGTATAAATGTTATTGTTATTTGAATATGTGATTAATAAAAAAGAAAAGTATATTTTTTAATTGTTGGATGCACTTAAAATTTAATATTTTTCTTTTTAAAAATAAATTTTAAATTAAAAGGTTTTTCAAGTTAAAAGAGGCTAGGGTGATAGGGGTCTTTCTATCTCCTAAGTGTTTCTTCAATGATTTATGTGAGTGAGTTGATCATTTTTATAGCTTGGGGTTTATCTTACTCTTCTATAAGACACTATTTTGCAAGCAAGGGAAATGTTGGTTAATGAACAAATAAGAAAGGACAATTTAAAGTTTTGCTTGCAATTCTTCTTCTTCCTTGTTTTAAAGTAAGAAATCTTATTTCATTAGAATATAAACAGTAATATGGTACCTATAGCTAGAAACTGCATGTTCATAGGGTAGATTTTTAAGGGGGCCTTAACCTGATCTAAAAGAATTATAAAAATAAAAAATCTTGCTAAACATAGAGGTAGTCTGAAACTTAAATTCCTAAAAGTGTCAAGACTAATAAAGAGCTAGAAATTATCCAAATTATAAGTAGGTTTTGACAAAAGGAAACCAAAACCATCCTTTTCTTGAGAACCATAATGGCATACAAAACTTAAATATAGCAAGAACAACAAATTACTAGAGTGCAATCATAACTAAAACTTAGAATTAAGGGAGGAATCTATTAGATTTCCCTTGACCTCAAAGAGCTCAATGGGGTTCTCCTAAGAGATGAAAAGAACATTAGATACAATGGCATCACTTCTCTTCTTAAATATTCAAGAGTTTTGCAAATGAATCTTCTTTTCTAGAGTGGTTAATCATTGGTTGAGGTTGGTTCAATCCTATCAATGCTCCATAAATGTCCTAGAAACAAATGATTTTTTGTACCAATACAATTCCACCATGCCATAGAATTTTGTTTCTCTAGAGTGAATGTGTCCTGAGTCTTGCACAAAGTCCCTCACTTGTTTATTGAATGCATAATTCCCCCCAAGAAACCCACTATTCCTTCACTTTCTCCCCGGCTGAATGAAGTCTCTTCCTAACTACTAGTGAAATGGAGCACTAAAATCTCTCTGTGTTGGTGACTGTATTGATTTTGGGCTTGATTTTCTTAACAAAAGCCTTAGCATGAGCATTGGTTTGAGGTGCCATAACAGTTAGGGTAAACAATAGAGTGAGGCTACATAGAATCAAAAGGGGCACAGAGTAAGATGAACCAATAAAAATAATTAGAATGGTAAGGAGAGGAGTCAAGGTTATTACTAGTATCAAGGTCGCACATGGGAGCCAAGGTGGAGGAGCATGCTTTAAACCCTTCGAAATTAACTTAGTTCTTTCCATCATTGTGAGTATATGGTCTGACATCCTCATGCATGGGGGAATACATTAGCAGAGACCTCTAATTACCATTCTTACCCAACAATTAACTAGCATATCCATAATGAGTTGCATCCTAATGGTTGTTTGATGACCAACATGTGGAGGGATGAGTGACAGTGTCATTCACCAGGAATGCTTGGGAATTGCATTATTGACATGTTACTCAATATGAGGAGCTCTACTTTCCTTTTAATATGTGCTAGGGATAGGAATATTTCTCATCTGCGAGTTTTTAGTGACTTTACGATGGCTATCAATTGGATAAATAATAGGATCCAAGCATGAACACTAATTTGATACAAGTTTCTTTGCAACTTAAAGAGATCCCTAATCTATTTCATGAGATGATCTTCACACATGTTTTTATAGAATTGAATACACAAGCTAAAACTCTTTCTAATGAAGCATTAAATATGGAAATCAACAGATATGTCATAGAATATTTTTATAGGCACAATATGTTTCTTGATCTAAATATAATATTCAATAACTGTAATAGTATATTTTCCTCAGTTATGTGTAACGAATAGCAACAAGGTTTTTCTTTTCCCCCAATAGAGGGAGTACAATACACTTTTCTTCTTTCTTTTACTCCCTCTGTTACGAATAATAACAAATTTTGTATTGAGCCCTACTAGTGGGCTTACATGTCTCCTGTAATTTTGCTAGTGCTTGTGCACCTTAAGAATGTGCTCTCCATTTTGAAAATATAGAAAGTGCATTTTTTTTTTCTTTTCGTGTAAAATTTAAAAATAAAAAATTAGATGACTGTTCACTAAAGATTTGTCATCTTTTATAGGTTACAATTCTTGGGGAAAACCCCCATGTAGTTCCCCTCATTACGAGGATGGTAGCTAAGGTAAACCCTAGAACAATCCTTGAGTACCTATCCTCATTTCGAGGATGGTACCTAAGGTAAAACCTAGAATATTTAAGGAACAATTTTAGTCAATAATGAGGCTTAAAGCCATTGCAATAATATACTCATTAAGAGCTCAACATGTCACTTGTGAGAGTTGAAAGTGATAGGGATGATAAAAACATTCCTTCCAACCACCATAACTAAACTGAACTGATAAAAATCATTATTATAAACAAAAATAGTATAAAAAGAAAAAAACATTATAGAAATTATAATAAATGGTAAAATAGACACTAAAATATAAATAATAAGAAAGTGTATATTTCCCAATTCCTTCCCTTAGAAAAAGCCCACTTGTTCCAAGATTTTAGAGAAAATGGTTATACCTGTTCTCATATCAATAAATCATTCAAAGTTGTCTCTAATCCCAAATCCAATTGCTTTATTTCCTCTCCTCCTTGAGGCCTTGTCTCTCTCCCCTATATAAATCCCCTATATAAAAGGAAGCACCAAGGTAATTTCTAAGATATTATTAAGAAATAAAATTAATACCATTTTTAAACCTCTAAAAACTAAAGCAAATGTTCTAGTAAACCAAGAATAAGTCTTACCACATGTTAGGTTCATGGGTTACCACATTCCCTATTCATGTGGGAAGTCATACATTGGCAAAATAAGACATCCCTTTAAAGTTTGCCTTAAAGAGAATATATTTGATACCAACCATCTGTCACTATCAAAGTTTTCCATTTCTAAGCACTCTTTTAATTATAAACACCTTATCTATTTTTATCAGTCCAAAATCCTTACCACTATTCCTTTTTACAACTCTAGAATCATTAGGGAAGCTCCCGAGATTGAGAAGCATCCCAAAAATTTAAAGAGAGAATACAATCATAATCTAAACCATTCTTTGAAACCTATTATCCATCATCAAACTTATTAATTTTTTCTTCTCCACCCCCCCTCCCGATCCCCATTTTCTCTATTTCTTCATTTTTCCTAGACTTATTTTTGTTGAAATTGTAATTAGTGTTGGTCTTCATTCATTGATGTACTTATTATATTATTCATTATTATATTTTATTTTTGGTCAAATCATTTTTGTCATGCTTGAAGAGACAAAAGAGTAAAAAATAATTTATTATGAGTGAAAAAAATATATTTGAGTCAAGTCCCATTTGGACTTTTGTCTGAAAATAATTTGATTTTTTATTTATGGGTCAAATTAAAAAAAGACCAAGTCAGCCCTCAGATAATTCAGCTTATGTGGAAGCTATTCGAGCCTCCTAGATAGTTATATATAAGAGTCAACTCGACCTTTTGGATTCGTTCACTCACTCATCACATCAACCATCAATTTATCTGCCTAATCAAGAAGAAAGAGAGTTGAAGTCAAAGGAGAGACAAGGGAGTCAAAGAAGAGAGAAAATTTTGAGTTTTCTACCTTGTTTCTTCTCACACATGTGAAAATTTTGTGGCATCTCTGATTAATTACATGTTCAAAATTCAACCTCCATTATAGGACCAAAAATTCTGTGATTTTGACCAGATTTCAGAAAATTTGATCAATATTGACTTTTGTTGACTTTGACTTGTTTGAGGAGACTTGGAGGAGGATCAACTTGGGATCTTTTTCTTAGTTTTTGGTCTTGGTCTTGGGTCTTATATATCTCATTTTATATGATTATATAAGAGAAGGATTGTTGGGTTTTCCACTTTGTGGGGTTTTCCTTGGCTTGGAGCCTAAATCTTGGTGTCTCTTGTTTTTCTTGTGATCTTTATATTTTTCACATTTGTATAGTTTCTTTATGAAGAAGATAACACAAGTAACAAAAATCCAACTAACACTCACAAGTAATTATCAATTTAAGAGAAATCAAGCATCAACTTCAATACCCTTGGTTTCTCAACATCGTACCAGAGCTAAGGTAAAAGGAGGAAGCTTGAAGATCACATCTTGTTGGAATACTTAAAGAAACTCTTGCAACATCTATCTGTATGTCTATCAAAGAAAAGTAAGAAGGCTTGAATATCATATTGTTGAAAGCACCTTCATAACAACCATCACTCTCTTAAGGATATTATTTAAGGCTCTTGGAAATATCATCAAATCTCTCGCTCACTCATCAACATTCTTGAAGAAATTATTATGAAAATATCTTCTTCTTTGACAAGTAAGTACTCTCCTATACTCTATGCATAATCCTCCCATATAAATGGTATCTATTTATGAGGATGGAATCAAAATTGATGGTGCTTCTAACTTCAAGGCTCAGAAAAAGAGAATTAATTTAGTCCTCAAAGAAAATGAGGTCATGCAATTTGTTGAAGGAAATGTTCCAATACCAAAATGTAGGCTTTAACCCCATAAAAAAATTACTTACAAATAAATTCTTCAAACAAAAAAAAAATAATGATGAAAACATAAAAAATATACACAGATATTTTCTCTTGGAACCCAACCCGGGAAAACCAAATTGATATTTAACTATATTCCTTTCAATGATACATTACATTATATACATGTCTAAGCATTCATAAACTCCAATCCATTATCCCTAGATTAGAACATAATCGTAGTTCCCTTGACCGAATCTAAAAAATGCCATGGGAAAAAAACCATCATGCCCAGAACCATGTGTGAAAAACATGCGAAAAAATAAGGGTAGGTTCACCCACCATCCTTGGGTTCATCCAACTATTATTGGGTCCACATTAAAAAGACATCTCGAGGCGTTGACCCAAACCCCATGCAGCGGGATGGTAGCCCCCCAACAACCCCCATACCTAACCCAGAAAATAACAATGCTCAAGAAGTATCCAAATACAACAAGGGATAAATTAGAGCTCAAAGTATTCTCTTTGAGTCTATCAAAGACCATTTTATCTCTTTTGTTTCATATTTTTCTACATCCAAAGAAGTCTATGATAAATTTCTCAAATTATATTTCGTCAACACTACCAGCCATAAGATATCTCTAAGGAATCAACTTTATGGAACAAGAATGACAAAATATGAATATGTGGCTTCATACTTTATGAAAATATCAAAAATAAAAGATCAACTTCAACGACTTGGAGAAACCATATCTGATTCTGAATTAATCACTTCTGTAATCAATGCTCTACATCCAACTTGGGATCGTTTTTCACGAAGTATCTATGCAAGAAAATATACTCCAAGTTTTGAAGAACTTTGGGCTCTATGTGTTGTATAAGAAACAAGGTTGAAGGATAAATATTATACCAAATCCAATAATGAAAACTCTCACGAATTTGTTTCT
This sequence comes from Pinus tabuliformis, assembly GCA_031772625.1. Taxonomy (NCBI): domain Eukaryota; kingdom Viridiplantae; phylum Streptophyta; class Pinopsida; order Pinales; family Pinaceae; genus Pinus; species Pinus tabuliformis. The sequence goes on from CM062804.1 coordinate 711,855,479, forward strand.
ATATCGAAGAAAAAGTTTGGAAAATTTGGAAGATTTTGATCTCATCACAAGAACAAGAACAACAAGCCTCATGGAAATTGGGATATGTCCAAATTTCAATGCTTTAGCTGCAATGGATATGGAAATTATAAAAGGGATTGTCCCAAGAACTCTAAGAATAATGAAAGCAACAAAAGGAAGGAAAGAAATGAAGTTCATATATTAAAAGATGAAGAAGCTAAAAAGAAACCCAAGGTTGAAGAAAACAAAGACCTCTACTATTAATAAATAATATGGAAAATACCAGGTTTGCAAACAAGTTTGACTTTAATTTCTTATCTAGAACATGGAAATTAGAGTAGTACTGATAGTTATACTTGAAGGATAGAAGATTGTTGGGACTTGTAATTTGCAAGAGTCATGGAGATCAAGTTTAAGAGGGAGTATATAAAAATAGAGTCATTGAATTTTTCTACATATAATTCTATAAGAAACATTTAGTTGCATTTAAGTTGTTCATGTCTCCAAAATTTTCATCATGAATATTTAGGGCAGCCGTCATCTCCTTTAGAAGAAAGGACTACAAGTTAACAATAGAAGCATAACTCTAGAATAGTCAAAGTCAATGTGCAACATTCTCTAGCATAATATTTGTCTCAATTTTAGTAAATATAATTTGGCCTCATACATCATAGAATAGGTCAATCGATACTACTAATTCAAAGCATTTCGAAAGCATACTAGATTTTGAATAATTATAAGGACATAGCAAAAAATTATTCTACAAGAAGAGCATGCAATTTAATAGTATGCATTGAAGACAGTCAATTGAATGGCAACATAGAATAAAGTTTCAAAATAAGTTTCTAATCAACGAACAAGTTCACTTACCTTAGAAGCCCCAAGGGTTAGCTCAATCGGTCAAGTCGGGGCCTCGCCAGATGGGAGGTCACTGGATCAATTCCCAAAAGCTCTTGGGGTCAGGTCTTGCAGTAGGCTGAGGGGCGTCAGCTCAGATTTTTCCAGTGGACATAGCACCACCCGTTGACCGAAGGTGTCCGTGAACCATGCGCAAAAAAGAAAAAAAAAGAAAAAAAAATTCACTTACCTTAGATGAAAAAGGTTACTCTTATAATAAAGAAGGAATCTCATTATCATAGAATATCTTGCAATCAAGAATCAAAATAAATAATACAAAAGGGGACTCATGTATTAGAAATATTATCTTCAGAGGGAGTTGGAGGCAAAGAATGATATATGTTGGAAAAATATATTAGATGATTGAAGAATAAATTCAAAATATGATTATTATCAATATTCTTCTAAAAGGTTGATTGATAATTTAACAAATATATGGTAACATCACTAAATAATTTTGATCTAACAGTTGTTTGGTTCAAATTTTAAACACATCATTTAGATTGGTAGAACTTATGATGGACATTTCTACTTGGAATTTCTTGGAAGATCATGAAGTATAATTATGTTTCAATGTGAATGAAGAAGATGTGAAGGCTTGTACAACTAGCTATGAAGAAGTTTGGCTCCATAAATTGTTTGATGAGCTACTTTATGACATGATAGATTCGACTATGATATTGATCGAATATACATGAAGATTATCATAGAACTGGGAAGGTATAAGCTCTTTGACGTTCGTGACTTGATAAAGCCTTGAATCTACCAATATATCTCCATTATCAAGTAGATAGCCAATGCATTGATGAAGTTCCTTTTCATGGAAAAGGAAGAGTATTTTTTAGACATGACTAGACTTGTGGATATATCCTCCCTAGTTGAGAGGAACTAATGGTGGACACTATGTTCTCCATATGTCACATACTATGGCTAGGACTAACAACATCAAGCCTAGTGCATGAACACTGGTAGGGAGAATGGTGGATTGGATAAGCATCAGGGGTCGACATTATTTAAAGATTTGTACTATGACCAGTAGTAACAATTGTAATTCAAGTCCATGAATATAAGATAAGAATGGTCCTAAGTACTGACATTTCATGGTGTCAAGTATTGTAATAATATATTATGAAATGGTCCAGTAAGGACATACCTTGGTGAACACCTGGGTGGGGTATGTGCCTTGAGAGGTAGTGGTGTCCAAATTTATGCCTCCTAGCATTGTGCTATGATCTAGTGGAGAGATAGAGCTTACTTGTCAAAGGTCTTGGTAGTTTGATAATGTTGGTTATGATGATGTAATCATCATTAATGCTTATCAATCTGGATCCTTTCTTATATGAATATTTCAACTTGAGAATATCTTGTTGTGTCATTATGAATACCTCCCTAGTTAACAGGGACTGTTGAAATTGTAACTAGTGTTGGTCTTCATTATGTAATGAATAAAATATCATTGATCTACTTATTAAATTATTCATTATTATATTTTATTTTTGGTCATAGCATGTTCTTCATGCTTATGGAGTCAATAGAGACAAACAATTTATTATGAGTCAAAATAAAATATGTTTGAGTCAAGTCCTATTTGGACTTTTGTAAGAAAAGAATTTTTTTATTTATTTTTGAGTCAAAGTCAAACAAAGACCAAGTCGGCCCTCCTTGGACAAGCCAACCTATGTGGTAGTTATTCGAACCTCTAGGATTTCTATATATAAGATTCAACTCGACCTCTTGTATTCATTCACTCATCACATCAACCATCGATTTTTGTGCCTAATCAAGAAGAAAGTGAGATGAAGCCAAAAGAGGGAGAAGAGAATAAAACAAGAGAGAAAATTTGATTTTTTTTCCTTGTTTCTTCTCACACATGCAAATATTTTCTGGCATATCTAAGGTAATTACAGGGACGAAATTCGATCTCCACTACAAGACTAAAAATTATGTGATTTTGACCAGATTTCATGAGATTTTACCAATGTTGACTTTTGTTGACTTTGATTTGTTGGAGGAGACTTGGAGGGTCGGTTTGGGATCTTTGTGGTAGTTTTTGGTCTTGGCCTTGGGTCTTGGATATCTCATTTTGATTTGATTCTATACGAGGAGGATTGTTGGGCTTTCCCCTTTGTGGGATTTTTCCTTGGCTTGGAGCCTAAATCTTGGTGTCTCTTGTTTTTCTTATGATCTTTATATTTTGCACATTGGTATAATTTCTTGATGAAGAATATAACATAAGCTATAAAAATCCAACTAACATTCACATGTAATTATCAAGTTAAGAGAAATCAAGCGTCATCTTCAATACAATTCATTTCTCAACAATTTTTTCCATTTTTCTCCCAAATTATATATACTTTTATCCCATTTATTGATATCTTATTCTTAATTTTAGTCTATTCATTTGATCTATTAATCTCTTATCTCCATACATACATACATACATACATACATACATACATACATATATATATGTATATGTATATGTATATATATGTGTATATATATATATATGTATGTGTATATATATATATATATATATATATATATATATATATATATATATATATATATATATATATGTATGTATATATATATATGTATATGTATATATGTATATATATACATATATATATATACATATACATATATACATATACATACATATATATATATATATATATATATATATATATATATATATATATATATATATATATATATATATATATATATATTATATATATGTATATATATATATGTATATATATATACATATATATATATACATATATATATACATATATATATATATACACGCGCCTACACACACACACCAAAACTCTGTAACATCTTGTCAACGTGAAAGAATACCAAAATAATCCAAATATAGGCAATAAGATATGGAGGGAGTGAATGGATTCCACTATGGCTTTGATTTGCATCTTTTTTCCTCCATACACTGCCACAAATCTAGACCAAGGGTTTTGCACTACAGGATGTGGTTGGCTTGAAGATGCGAAATTGAGTTTTATGCAAAGAAAAAAATCAAAGGATGTATGTGATGTGGATAGTTATGGAAGGAAGACAGAATACCTAGAGCTCGACTGTGGGTGATTGGGTTTTTCTGGAGCAAAAATACATGGATCAAAGAATGTACGAGGGAACTAAGGTTATCTGCACAACTAGCCATTAACGGAAATTGAGGTTATGGTGGGAATTTTTTCATGGCAACAAAGAGAATTAGTATTTATTGCAGGAGGGGACCTCTCTAGCTAATCTGGGGCATATAGTCTCGTGACTCATGTTGGAGGTAGACAATGATATGAAGGGATTTTGATATTTGTTTCTTTGCATGCAGATTTTATTTTCTCAAAATATATGTTTGTTGAAGGCATAGTTGTTAGAAAATTAATTTCATAATGGGGATATTCCCTCCTAGGGGTTTCCTCTATGTCCTTTATCCTCAGATCCAAATGAAAGATAGATAGGGAAAGGATAATATCATATTTTCTTCAAAGACTTTAATGGGAAGACCTCTATCCTCTAGATTCAAAGATTAGATCTAGTGGAAAACTTGAAGAAAATCATTCAAAAAAATTTAGGAATACAAGAAAATCTTAAATGTTTTTTATATGAATGGAAAGTGCTCCAAGATTCCCTCTATCTGAAGGGCTATGGTGTGGCAAGTAATTCAACCATAATACTAAATTTGGGGATGTGATGATGATGATTATGATGATGATGGTTAACATCCGCTGAGACCAAACAATGGTCTATCGAACCTAAAGAAACAAATTATTTATCTTGATTTAAGATTTTATTCCTATGCTCAAAAAGCTTGGAGAGAAGCCTCTCGAGCTCACTATAATTTTGACATTGTAAAAGGCTAGGAAGGTCAGTATTGTAACAAAGATTGTGAAACTGAGATCTAATGTGGTTGTACGCAGGTCACTCTAAGAGGAAGTGGTTTTCATCTTCGATGTTCCTATTCTCACATATATGGCAGATCCTTTCCATCCATGGCGTTTTAGGAACTACCCAACGACCTGTTTCACTATGGAGCTCATGAGAATTCGTTCTAATCTTTGCTATATTAATTTTCTTCTTTGCTGGTTAAAATAGAGAGATACTTTTGATCTTCTAGTGTGGGGTTGATGACCTTCTTATAATAACTTAATTTTCTTTTAGCCGCTAAATCTTTCTCACACCACAATTTTTCTTTGAACTTAGAAGTAACAATATCTTTAATGTTATTTATGTTTTTCAATGCATCATTTTCGTTGATCTCCCAATAGTTTAACCAGGCCCTTGTGTCTTTATGCCACGCTCGATTGAGCCTTAGGTGGTTTTGGCTAGAATTTAAATCTAGCTTAGGAAGTTTATGATCATCTATGTTATTGATTTTGTGCTTGTACAACAGAAACCTAAGCATAGCTAGGCTCTCAATAGGGGAAAGACCTGCTTCTATAAGGAGAATAGGATAGGGTGTATTACTTTTAATTTTCATGTTATAAGTTATAAAATGCTTCTGGATTTACTCAATCTTTCTCCATGATTCTCTGGAGATGCTGCAACCCCAAACCTCACAGCCATATAAGATAACAAGAGTGACTAAAGTTTCAGAGAGGAACTTCTTTTTATCCCACAATACGAGGTTTGCTATTTTACAATTATTTTCAAGACCAAAATAAGCTTTCCACCCCCCATTAATCCTTTTCTCAATGCTATGGTTCCAGTTGAGCTTGTGATGAATATCAATTCCTAGGTACTTGTAAGAATACACTTCCTCCAAGTTATTATTGTCATACATAAAATTAGTGTAAGTGTCCTTCTTGGATTTGATAATCATAACTTTTTTTTTTCAGTGTTAACAGTCATACCCATGGTAGAGCAGAAATCCTTAAGAAGCCTGAGTTGCTTATCAAGATCAGATGGGAACCTTGCCAAAAGAACGATATCGTCAGCATAAAGAAGAAGCATGACGACTATCCCAGCTAAGATCGTGCCATCACATCCTGCTTCCTCTAAATAGCCTTCAAGCTTATCGATGTAAATACCAAATAGGGTAGGGGAGAGTGGGCAACCTTGTTTAACTCCGATGTTACACTTAATATCTTTCGACCACCCCTCATTGCTCTTTAGCTTGGCAATTATAGACTTCATACTTTAGAAAACCTAATACAAGTTATAAAAATCCTAATGTATCAATCTCATTTAAGGATGCAGTGAAAGGGAAGGCTTCCACTTCTACAAACCATAACCAAACTATGTCAGGAATCTACATTGTTAAACAAATGGAACAAACTCCAGCCATGGAAGTTAAAAACATAGAGTTAATTTCCTTTTCTCTGATCTCCAATCTATGGCTATAATATGTAGGTTTAATGGGTTTTGGCCAAGATCTGAAGCACTACACTAGTGGGTATTCTCCTCTTGGAAAACTAATTGTAACATCTTCTTATTCTCCAAACAATTCTTCATAGTTGAATTTGAAACCCAAAAAGATCTAGAAAAAGTCCTAAATGGCGGGCCTTGAGTTTGGGGTAGGGTAGGTATCTTTATTACCCCATGGTTCCCATATTTCGATCCCACAAGTATGGTGGTCACAACAATGTTGGTTTTAGTAATATTACCAAATATCCCTCTTCGCTTCTGGCACCATCAAGTTCTAAAAGACATTGGAAACACTCTGGGAAAATTCAAAAAGTTGGACCATAACATAACAAAAAAAGGTATCTCCACCTTTGCTAGAATCTATTTAGAGATAGACCTCAGCAAAGGTATACTTGATCATATCCATATGAAACATAAAACAATTATTTGGACCCAAGTCTTAGATTATGAGAAGATGACATTTAGATGTCGATTGTGTTCTCAAGTAGGACACCTACAAGAAAATTTCCCACAGGCAAAAGATATCCCAAAAAACAAAAAGAGGCAGGCTCATAATCCAAAGGGATGGAAATTAGTTGATCCTTTCCTTTCTGAAGATGAATAATAAGAGGAGAACATGGTAGGAAATTCAAAGAAGGATCTATAGGAAAAACATGGAAACCAAGCGAATGAAAGGGGTGTGGTCTAGACAGATACTGTAACCCATATCTATAAGGGTACTCATGTGGTATATACCAAAAAAAATGAGCAACAAAGGCAATGGGGGTATAAAGAGATCTCATGTATTAAATTATTCTGAGTTAGAAAAGGAAGTTCATATGCTACTAGCCTAGAATGAATTAGCCATGGTAGTAGTTGAACTCTTCCAAGGGGTTTGGAAAAAGGTTCAAAAGAAGAAAGGAAAAAAGTGGAAGCTAAGTGATTATTATCATACTTAAACCCTAAACAAATTTATGTAATTCTTATACTGTGTTTATTTATTTTTTATCATCAATCGAAAGGTTGAAATGATTGAATGCTTAACAACATCTGCAAAATGCAATTATGTTCCTTGGCTTAAAGTTTAATAAAGTTATGATTTGTTCCTAGAAAAATAATATATATATATATATATATATATATATATATATATATATATATATAATCTTTTATATTGCCTTTATTCCTTTATTCATCCGTGTATATATACTCATACATATTTTTATATGTACTTATATCCTAATGGGATTAATTGTATTCTTCAAATTTACTTTATTAATTTATTAAATTAATATTGTCGCGTTCCCAAATTAGACTTTTGGAGTCTTTTTCTTTTTCCCCGTAACCCCTAATTCACCCTCATTTTATCTATTTATTGAATTTCTTAATTTTTGTGCTCAATTTCTTATGTTATGTATTTATGTTTTCCCATTTTAAATCTTTTGACTTGATCCCTTTACTTTGACCTTCACTTAATGAATACCTTTATTAATTTATGATTAAATCCTTAACAACTAATTGGTATTATTCTCTATTAAAGGCTTCTCCATACTCCTTTGTGATCATTTTATTCTCTGGTCCCTAATGATGGGTGGAGTGTCCATCCGAAGTGTTGGACAATATTGAATATCCTCTACATAGTTTCATTAGAAAAATTCTCTCAATATAGATCATAGTTTATAAATGACTTTAATTTTACAATTTTTACACATATATAAATATTTGCTACATATTCAATTTACTAAAAGAATTAAAAAAATTATTTAAAAAACTTAAAACACATTCATTATAATGTGAAGAAAAAGGAGAAGTACACTTGTTATCACTAAGTTGTAATATTCCTTAGGTGTAAAATATTAGGGAATTTGCTTCATAAAATTATACCATGAATTTCTACATAAAATTTGCACAATTTCACACAGTCGCAATTACTTTTAAATTAAATTTAAATTTGCAATGTAAAAAACTGAAAAATGAAGTGAAATGTTGTAGCTCCAACAATATTTTATTAATGGGATTCATAGGAGGAAATTTACATAAGTTCTTTAGATAGAACCGAGTGAATAAACCATGAAAAATTTTGTCCTTGGATTTCTGGATAATTCATTCCTTCAGTTGTATATTTTAGCCTTCTTGCATATGGAAATTTGGCCCTCCTTGTTGATGCAAACTTGCCCCCCTAATTGAGAAAATTTGTCCCTCCTTAGACACCAATAAATTTGACCTCGGGGTAGGGATAGCTTGGCTCCTTGGTTGATGGAATAATTAATCCCTTTCGAGAGAATCAATTCATTCTCCACAATTTATTTTACCCTCAGTAGCTCTCCCTCCAAATCACTGAGAGAATTCATCCTCCTTTAATTGGAAAATCGACCTTGGAAATTTAATAGTAAATCAACCCCCTGAAGCACAAGAAATCCATCCTTGACAAGCTATGCAGTTCGTCGACACAATATTGATGGAAATCAACTACTCGACCTAGAATGTTGTACTAGTAGGTTTGACCTCCCAAATCACATCAATTTCACCTCCATATTCTATCCCTTAATTCTCCATAATGCGGCCTTTCCCATAGACTAATTTGTGCCTTGAAGATAATGACTCATACCTCACCATAAACAGAATCACCAACATGAATTATAGAATAATTAGACCTCTCTTTTGGTGGGTGTGCATCCTCCTTCATAGTCATTGATATCCCCGTAAATTCAATTATTATCCAGGGTGGCCTTACAACCACCAAATCCAACCACTGCCAACTAAGGTGTATATCTCAACATTGAAAATGGGAAATAATGAGGGTTTCTCCCTCACTCAGAAATTTGCTCAAACTCCTTGATAATTAACAAAATAATTTCCTCCTATCCAATCATGAGTCTCCTTCTCCTTTGAATAGTATTTCCTCCAAAAACAATGGGTGGTAAACACATGTCATGGGTCAATTTATTTTTCTTAAAGTGACTTTTTACAACCTTTATTTAAATATTTAATTATTATTTATTTTATTGTATTAACCCCCTTATTTTATGTCAATATCCCATGGGATATAGGTAGGATATGACTCCATCTTCTCATTCTTTTATGGATTGGAAAGGTAAATCATAGTCCTGCCTTCTCGAATTTGTTTATCCTTTAGAAACTATAACATTTTCACCTTCCCATGTAGCATCATCTACTGGCCATCCCATCCATCAAATTAAATACTCTTGGTGACTTTACTCCTTAACCTCCTTTCCCTCATGTCCATGACCTCCTTTGGAATGAGAACCCTCTTCCCTTCCTCATCCAGTGGAGGAAGCTTTTTTGTGGCCTTGACTTGCTATCCAAGAACCTTTTTAAGTCAAGACAAATGGAAAACATTGTGAATATTTCTTTCTTCCGGAAATTCTTATTCATAAGAAACCTCTCCAATATTCCTAATCACCTTTTAAGGTCCATAAAATCATGGCTTCAATTTCCTAGAACCACTATTCTTCAAGGATAATTGCCTATATGGCTAAAGTCTCAAGAAAACAAGATCCCCCTTCTAGAAATTGTGCTCCACCCTATGTCGATTTGCATACATCTTCTGATAATGTTTGGCTACCTGTAGGTTCTCCTTGATGATTCCTATAGGTTCTCCTTGATGCTTATAATAATATCCTAACTCTTTTGTAAGTAATCCCTAGCCATTGGTTCCCTATTATCCCCTAGTTCCATCTCTATGAATGTGGGAGCATCATATTCATACAATGCTTTGAAAGGAATAATCTTGATAGACATATATGGTAGGTGGTGTTATAACAGTAATCAACCAAGTGCAACCACCTAATCCAAGTTTTTTGTTGGCTTGCCACATAGTTCCTTAAATACCTTTCCACCTATTTATTGATGATTTATGTCTGGGCATCTATCTATAGGTGATAACTAGTGCTCAAGATCAACTCTATGATGGCTAATCTAAATATTTCTTGCCAAAACACACTAAGGAATCTATTATCTCTGTCACTAACAATGTATTTTGGGACCTCATGCAATATGAAGACCTCTTGAAAGAATGTCTCTGCAACCTATATTGCTAAGTAGTTGGAAGATAAAGCCATGTAGTGGGAGAATTTTGTTAACCTATCCACCGCCATGAAGAAACAATATATTCCTTTCACCTTCATAAACTTTGTGGTGAAATCCATCGAAATGATTTCCCATTTTTTATTTAGGATCAGTTTGGAATGTAGTGGTCCCACTAGATGGGTCTCATATGTTTTATTCTACTATCAAATGGAACATTTTGTTACATGTCTCCAAATATCCCCCTTGAGAACCTTCCACACAAATGTCTCTTGTGCTTGCCTTTATGTTTTAAATAACCCTTGGTGTTCAGCTAGGGGTGAGTCATGGATGGTCCTCGTGATCCTCTCCTTGAGTGGTGACTCAGGGACCAAGAATATCCTTTCTTTGTAATAGATAATGTATGTTATGGCCATGTACCTATCATCCTATATTACTCCATCCATCTACAACATGCAAACCTATTCTTTGAGTACTCCATTAGTAGAAGTACACTTCATTCACTATTGATCTCCATGAGAGAATAAGTCATTGGTATCCTAAAGAGAGCATCAGCCACCACATTATTCTTCCCCTTCACATACTAAATGTCAAAGTAATAACAATGAATTTTGTTGACTCATTTATGCTACTTCTAATTGAGATATTTTATCTCTAAAAAGTAGCTCAAGATGTTGTGATCTGTCTTGACAATTAATCTTCCTCCCACCAAGTATTGTCTAAACTTTTCGAGTGCATGAATTTTGGCCAACATCTCCTTGTCATATATCGAGTAGAGCCTATATGTATCCTATTGACGGTGTTGGTTCCACCAAAATTCAAGGGGTATCCCCGATATGTTGTCCCAATTATACCTCACACCATTTGTTATAGGAGCCCCCTCCGGGATATGGCTTAGTTTTCGGTTTCTTAAATATTTTCCTTGGATCTAACTATTAGCAAGAGAGATCAATGCAAATGTGCCTTTGAAAAGAAAGTGATTGTTCTTCGTTAGTGTTTGGTTGTAAGTGTGTCAAAGTTCTTCTACTGCGGAGGGAGAAAAGAAAGTGAGCCTCTAAGAGAGAGGTAATAGTACCACGCTAGTAGAGACACACGTAACCAAGAAGAATTTGTCTAACATCCAGTCGAATATTCCACAAAGATGTGAAGGTTAATATAACCAATCAACAAGAGATATTTTTCTAATATCGAGCGGAATAGTCCACAAGGATGTGGTAATAATAGTAACCATTATAGCACATTCTCAATATGACTGAAATAACCGAAATAGTTCAACTACTTTAGCACATATGAAAGCAAACATGAATTACAAACATTTACAAAATAGTTTTACAAATATTTATAATCCATGCATGAAGAACGTGTTGGCCATGAGGCTTTTGATATTAAGTAAAATTTCCAAGACACATGTATACAATGAACACCACTAGCTCCAATGGTCGAGCGTTGGAACCACTCCTTGCTCTTGAAAAGAACTAGCTTGTCTCTCTAATTCCTTGTGGGAGGAGCCAAGGTGAAAAGTCCTTTTCTCATACAATGAGGGTGTATATATAACCAATGAGGTGATGCCTCATCTTCATTGTGACTCTTTGACTACCCTCATGACAGTTTGACTTCCTAAGACTTTTTGACTTCACATGACTCTTCATATTTTGAATCTATCCTTTGGACTTCCACTTTACAATATATTTTGAATAAATAATACATATTCCACAATAATGATGCGGCATATGACAAATCATGACATGAAATTGTTGACATGGACTGCTTGATGACATGGAAATGTATAGCCACTTATGCTACTTCCTGCTAGATGTCTTCTTGAGGATTCTCTTCTATCCACCTCCTTACGGATTATAGGTACGAAGTCTTCAATGATATCAAGTCTTGAGTTGTGATCACAAACTAGTGTCCCTTTGATTTCTCTTAGTTGATTAGCTTGCATAATCAACTACAAATATGTCCTTTAGCATGTTCCCCTTCTTCATGTCCTTCATCGTCATCTTGTCATGGTATGGTAAGATACCTACATCTACAATTCACTCATGATGAGATGAAATTAATTTGATAAACCCCTAGTCTAAGATGGTACATGTTGATCCATTTACTGAGCCAAAACTGGGTGGCAGGCTAAGAGAGGGGCTTAGTGACAGCGTAATTGTGCATCTTAGGATGTTAGGGGTGGAGCTTGAGCCTTAAGACTGCGTAATGCGCAGTTCAGGATGGACTAATGAAGGAAATTGTGTAGTCTTGGAGGTCAATGTGACATGATGAGGGGATTGGCACTAGTTCATCCTATTGCGTAGTTCCAGAATTCAAAGGAGGTTGGGTAACTATGCAATTGCATAGCTCAAGATCTCAAGGGCTGATCTTAAGCTCAGATACTGTGCAATGAATAGTTGAGGCCGGGATGGAGGGCTCGATTGCTCAATTTCTGGGGCCAAGGTTCGGGTTTGACCACTGGAACTGTGCAATGCATAATCCTGGGTGGAAGGAACTACGCATTGGAAAGAGTCAAAAGGTAAGGCTACATCTTGAGGGTTGGAACTACGCAATGCGTAGTTGGAGAAGGCCGGAGGAGGCTACGTTGCAGGGACATTTCTGAAAATTGGCTAAGTGTGGGATCAATGAACTAATGTGATCAGTGACATGACTTGGTTGTGACCACACACTTAGAACACTTGATGACACAACAAAATAGATCATATGTGACACATGCACCACACATTTCCTTTAGTGTGAAGACCTTGCGATGGCTTACGATAAGTGAGGCACCAAAGATACACTTTGCGACGACCGTGATGACACTTGTGTGACAATGCTTAAAACTTTGGGAATGAGTGCGATGGATGTTTACATGGTTAAATCAAATCATTCACACAAATATAACCATTGAAACAACCAAAACAATCTTATAGACATTATGCGACAAATAACATGTGAGAATACAACATTTTTCCTTTCTTCCAAAACAGACCAAAACACTTAAAGAAAACACATTGAATGGACTTCAATTTTTGCGATGAAAATATGAAAGACCAAGGTAGGCTCCGAAATTTGGTGCAAGAAAAATTTTTGGAGGGTGTTGTAGCAGCGACAACACTTGGAAATACACTAGTGGAATTCCAACTTCTTTGTCTTGGTGAACTCTTTTGTGCAGGGTCTTAGTTCTTTAGGGAATAACGATTCATTGTGTAGATCACTTTGGCTTCCCCACTTACCCCATGAATAAACATGTTCTCGTTTGTTCCTTTCTCAATTGAAAAAAATCATAAGATTCAACATTATCGCAATGTTTCAAATTGGAAAGGGTAGTGAATGTTCACGAGCTTTAAATTTTTGGAGATTTTTTCATCTTTGGTGTTGCTTTGCTACCAATAGGCCTAGAAAATACCCCAATTGAGTCACTATAGGAACATAAATATTTCTTTGCTGCGAACGAGCTTGGACAATACCCCAATGGAGTTTCTTGCTTCACCTCTTTGAGCGGGAAGCCTTTCTCTGTAACAACCCTAAAATAAAAACATGTAATTAATTAGATTAATCATGTGATTTATAATCAATATGCAATTTATCAACTAATTAACATAAAATTTCAAAAATATGAGTAGAGACAACTTAGCCAAGAAACTACATACCATCTAGCAAAACACTTAGCCAAGAAACTAAAACCGCTAGTAGGAAACACAGACTCTTTTGTCAAAGACTCAACCCAATTCATTAAAGAAATCAAGAACATCAAACTTGATCAAAATGACATTTTGGTTAGTTTTGATGTCACCTCTCTATACACCAATATCCCCATCAATGATGCCATGGAGGTCATCTGCAAACTAACAGATCCAGACACATCTAAACTCATATAAATTTGCCTTAGGTCAACATTTTTTAGCTTCATGGAATATATTTATGAAAAGACATGTGGAGTTTCCATGGGGTCGCCCCTGACGCCTATTATTTCCAATTTATTTATGGAGGACTTTGAAAACAAGGCCCTTATGACTGCTCCCCTAAAACCTAAACTATGGAAAAGATATGTGGATGACACATTTATCATATGGCCTCATGGAAGGGAAACCCTAGAAACCTTCAAACAACACCTAAATAGTTTATCCCCTTCCATAAAATTCACTATGGAAGTTGAGATCAACAAAAGCCTCCCCTTCCTTGATATCCTCATCACTAGAAATGATGATGGCTCTATATCCCACCAGGTATATAGAAAAAAGACTCACACCGAACAATATTTACATGCCTCCTCACATCATCACCCTACCCAAAAACTAGGAGTCCTCAACACATTGACAACCAGAGCCCTCAGAATCTCTGACAAGGAACACCTAGAAAAAGAAATAAAACACCTCACTGAAGTTTTCCTAAAAAACGGATACAAAAAACATCAAGTGATCAAAGCCTTAAATAGGGCTAACACTCGTCCGAATAAAAATAAAAACTTTGATAATATAAAAGGAAAAGTCAACCTCCCTTACATATTAGGGACTACAGACAAAATTTCCCGCATCTTGAAAAATAATGGAATCCTAACCACCTTCAAACCCCTAAACACTATCCACAACTGCCTTAATCCAGTTAAAGACAAAATTGATCCCAAACACCATAAAGGTGTCTACTTAATTCCTTGCTCTTGCTGCAAACCCTATGTAGGTGAGACTGGGAGATCCTTTAGCATAAGAATCCAGCAACACTCAACTGACATTAAGCACAATCGATCCAAATCATCAGCCCTTGCTGAACATTCTGAAAAAACTAAGCACCAAATATGCATAGAGGATACCCGGATCTTAGCTAGAAGTGATCACTACTTCATAAGGAAATTCAGAGAAGCCATAGAAATTAGTAAACACCCTAATAACCTCAATAGAGACGATGGATGGACCATAAGCGAAAATTGGATTCCAATCCTATCTTCCAAATCTACCCCTACCCAATGACAATCCTCCTCCAATTAACCCAAAAATATAATCCTTTCTAACTAAATCATCACACCTTGACCATATTAAAATACATTTTAACAATAAACATCATTTGAAGATATCTTAACAATAATAAATCCGCAACCTAGAACGATATAGGAAACCTTAATAAACAATCAAGACACATAATCAAAGGTAATATAATTAAGATATAAACTTAGTAAAAACAATTACAATAATAACAATTCATCATGACTAAAGGATTAATTAACATAATTAGAATAAGACATCGTCCTAAAACAAATTAAAAATTAAAACAAAAACTAGTAGAATCATAACAATAAAATTAAAAACAATTAAAATTAAGAATTAATTAAAATAATAAAATAAATAAATATAATGAAATAAATATAAATATAACCCTTACATATAAATTTTAATTTTAATTAATAAAATTAACTAAAATACATACACAGATTTAATTTTAATTAATAAATAAATATGTATTTGTACATATACATATTTAATTTTAATTACTAAATTAACATAGATATGTATTTTAATTTCAATTAATAAATTAATTAGAATTACAAATCAATAAATTAATTAGGATTAAATTAATTGAAATAATAATTCATCAAACATAAAAATTAAACAGGGACATGTTTTAATTTTAATTAATAAATTGATTAAAATTAAAATAATTTGAATTAACTAAAGAATTAATTAATTAGAATAGGGATATGCATTTAAATTTCAATATATAAATTAATTAAAATAAAAATAAAAAATATGATTAATTAAAATAATAAAATAAATAGATTTAATGAAATAAATATAGTATAACCCATTTATATGTATTTTAATTTTAATTAATAAATTAATTAAAACACATATACATACAACATGAATATGTATTTTAATTTTAATTAGTAAATTAATTAAAATTAAAATAATTAAAAGAAACCATTAATTTAAAAAAAAAAAATTAATTAAAGCAAATATAATTAAAATAAATAAAATTAAAACATGAAATAATTAATACTAACCAAAAAAATAAATAATAATAATAATATTAATAATAAAATAAATAAATAAATAAAAATAAAAATAAAAATAAACAAAAATAAATAAATAAATAATTCAAAGATCTGTTGGCTAAGCATCTCTTGCATCTCTATATATATTTAACAAATAAGATCAGTCTTGCAATGAATTATGTCACATCCTGAAGATGAACCACCATTGCAGGTTCGAAACGTCGATATAAAAGAATTTGAATGCAATGAATCCAGAAGAAAAGCTACACAAACATGAGACTCACAAAAACCTCAAAGACAAAAAGAGACAACTTACCTGTGGTGATGATGTTTCTCACTTGTGATTTCAGGGTTGAATGCTAGTTGAGTTTTGCTAACTGCAACAAAGTCTTGGGGACGACTCTCCACCCAACTGTAGGCTCAATTGCACAAAATCTTGCTACAATTGGCCACTCCCGAGCCCTCAATCAACATACTACTGCCAAGGAATCCTTTGTCTCACAACACTATTCTCCCAAGGGAATGGATAATGGAATCATGGAATGATGGAATGCCTCTCATCTTCCTCACCATCTATTAAATAAAGCAAACATTGGATGGGGAATCACATGCACACATTCCATGTGTCAACATGCAACTTTACTGTTTTCTTGTTTTATTCTTTTGTTTTTACTTTTTGATAGCTTTACTGTTTTCTTGTTTTATTTCTTTTGTTTTTACTTTTTGATAGCTTTACTGATTTTTACTATTTTTCTGTTTAGTTTTATTTATATTTATTTAGAGCTTTAGTATTGTTATTTATTATTTTATTATTATTTATTATTTATTTACTATTACTATTTTTTATTTATTTTCTTGTATTTTAACATTATATTATATTATTTATTATTTTATTATTATTATTGAACATTATTTGTTATTTATTATTAAGGGACATTACATACTCCCCCACTTTAAGGAACTTCGTCCCGAAGTTAAGTTGAATTATTTAACATTTTATTTTGTTATTTATTACTTCATGTTCACCGACACCCTCTGCTGAACTAGTATAACCAGCAGGCGTCGAAAGTTTCACAACACCCAGGAAGTCCCAAGGAATCTTTGTCCTTTTTCCCACTTTCGGAACCAGGCATAAGCCTCCTCGGTCTGTATCCTAGTCCAAGGTTGGCCCCAAGGCTCATGCCTGACTCATACCTCATATGCCCCAAGGCAGGCATCCAGTACAATGCTCAATGTCTCCAGGCATCTCGCAAGGTTGGCCCACTCCCTCCACAACTCACTAAGGCGCACAACCCAGGCATCAAAGTCCTTACACGCCTACCAAACTTCGGCATCCCAATACAATACTAGGCACCTAGCCTTCAATATCAGGCACTTAGCCTCCTCAAGATGGTCCCATAGCCCTCAAGAGCTATCCATCAAGAGCTATACAAGACAAAGGAACGACTGGCATATGTAGTGTTGATTGAGTTTGTCCCCAGCCCATATGGTGTTACTTATTCTCCCTCGTGCGTATGGGATCACACGAGATCATTAAATAAACGGCCCTCTCGGCCCATTTGTGGAGTCCTGTCAATCATCACACCTCAACATGCAACCAATGCATTAGATATACCATCATAGTATCATAGAAAATAATCCACATGCCAATTCTTGTATGTCATCATGAAAACATTCATCATTGTTAATCGCAACATTATGAATAATAACGAACTGCATGCTCATGCATTTCATAAATTTGTACGCAACTATGACATGCTTCACCTCATGAAATACCATCATAAGTTATAACATCAACATATTTGCATCAAAGACATATCATGACTTCACATAATAAATGAACCACATGTCAATAAACCTCATATTATAGCATCATAATTCCTATGCCACGTTATGCATATCATATCCATCATGAGTATTCAACATTAAATGCCTATCATCACGTAGTAAATGAATATGTCAATATACCTCGACATAACATCATAATGCCTATGCAGATCATCATCATCATAAGGATACATCATCACTATAAGAACCACATGTGCATCATTATCCTCCTACCAATATATCATGAAACCTCATGTAACATTATACTCAACATCATAACAGTTAATTAAACTAAACTGAAATCATAGTGCACGATTTAGATGTGTCATAATGTTTAAACAATAAAACATGATTTAGATGCTCCATAAAAGTATCTGTCTTAGCTAAGTAAGCACTCCTAATTAGTTCACCACACATTTTAGTCAAGTAAATAAGGAAAGTCATTAAAATAACATCTGCATCTTCCCTGGTAGCTGACCCTAGGCTATATTGGTCCCAAGAGATTTTTTTCAGACAGCTATAACTTTTTCCTGTAATATGAAGCTTAGAAACTTGATAGAATTTCATTCTACATACCAAGACGTTGCCTCAAAGCAATGATCTAAATGAGAATAAGTTATGTTTTCCGACCCAGAATGCAATTTTCACTGAGGACATATTTCCTCGTCATTTATTGGGTGTTCAGAAGACTAATATAGTAATAAACAATAGAACAGGATATCGCAGAATCAAATTCATTCAACCCTTCAATCATCCGTCTAATTTGATTCTCCATTACCATGGAAGCTTCATTTTTGCCTCTACAGCCTAAAATATTATGTTTCCATTTCATGTTTTTGGCAACATAACATCATGAATTCAAAACCCAAGCCCTCAATCAATGTACTACTGCCAGAGAATCCTTTTTCTCACAACACTATTCTCCCAAGAGAATGGATGATGGAATGCCTCTCATCTTCCTCACCATCTATTAAATAGAGAAAACATTGGAAGGGGAACCACATGCACACATTCCATGTGTCAACATGCAACTTTACTGCTTTCTTGTTTTATTATTTTGCTTTTACTTTTTGATAGCTTTACTCATTTTTACTGCTTTCTTGTTTTATTTATTTTGTTTTTACTTTTTTATAGCTTTACTGATTTTACTATTTTTCTGTTTATTTTTATTTATATTTATTTAGAGCTTTAGTATTGTTATTTATTATTTTATTATTTTATTATTATTTATTATTTATTTACTATTTTATTTATTGTTTATTATTTATTTTCTTGTATTTTAATATTATATTATATTATTTATTATTATTATTATTATTATTTATTATTAAGGGACATTACATTATCTTCTTTCACCTTTATTTATATATTTAAGAGGATTATGCATTGGAACTTATTCATTTTGTGGGAAGAATAGGGATCCTGACTTATTAAGAGTAGGAGAGGGTGTTCCTTCATAGAATCATATAGAGACCTTTTTTTAAGTTTTCTCGTTTATATTTTTCCTCATTTCTTCATCTACTGATTGGATAAGAATGAAAACACTGAAACATAAGAACCAAGTGTGGCATAAGGATTCTAGAATAGACATAAGGATCATAGTTTGACCAAAACTCCCCTTACAGACCGATTTTATTTTCCATCAGAACTTCATTGACCAAAATATGTGACCCAGAAAAAAGGAGGAGGATGAAAGTTAGCCAAATGTTGTGGTGTCACGAGACTCTTTTCAATTCAGCCAGACGCAAAGAAGATGGAAAGCATGTTCACACATGGCGCTTATTTACACAAATAAAAACAAAATAAGACCATCAAACAAACAATAAAGGATAGAAACTATGTACATGGTGCAGGGCATAACCCCATATTATCATTGAAAATAACATTTTAAGCCTTGGCCATTAACAGGAAGAGATTAAATCCTCTCGTCTAGCGATTCCATACGGTATGTCTATTAGCCAAGATTTCCATGTATGATGAATGGTCTAATCCACGAGGATTGGAAATCAGTGTGTTTTCATTTGTCATCATGGGCTTTGTCCCACTTCAAGACTAAGTCACCCATAATGAATTCATTCTTCCTGAAATGCTTCTTGGCAAACCACCTCTTGATACAAATATGATGAAGTGAAAATTTTTCTTTTTCTTTTTTCCTTTCTTCCTACATCTTGTGAATAGTGTATATCCTACGTTGAACCAATAAGCATGGCTTGCCCTAGGGTTCTTGTGAAAGTTGAAGGGCAAAAAGTAGATGTTTTGGGGTAGGATCGATTATTTTCCATACACCACAAAGTAAGGAAGGGTGTTTAGAGAAGGTTTAGGCATGACTAGGTCAACCCATAAATAATTCACTAAAGCGGAGTGCTAGTTACCTTGTTTAGAGAAAATGGTCTTCTTAATAATGTGAATGACGTTTTTGTTTGTAGACTCATCATGACCAGTTCCCTGCGAATAGTATTTAGATGAATGTTTCAATATGATTCCATTTTCCAATGCAAAATCATATAATTTTAATGATGATAAATATGTTGCATTGTCAAAAACAAGTGAAATCAGGATGTCAAACTTGAAGATGATATTCTACTTAAGAAAGTTGATGACTTCATAATCATTCACTTGTTTGAGCGGAACTAATTCTATCCACTGCCTGAAATAGTCTGTAGTAGTGAGGATGTAGCAGTGTAGATTTGGTGAGTGTGGAAAAATCTCACCAATACCATATAGGCCCCATTGTTAAAATGGTTCTTCGACTGTGATAGACTGCAACAAGGCGACTAACTTCTCTCCTCTGGCGGCATACTTTTGAGAGACCTGACACTTGCATGAATAGGAATGAACATCTTTGAATAATGTGGGCTAATAGAAACTGACCTACATAATATTATGTGTAGTTGTATTACCCATAAAGTGTCCCTCGGCTGGTCCATTGTGGAGATCACATAGTACTTTCTCTAAGTCGTGCACTTCCAAGAACCTGAGAAAAAATCTGTTATGGTGCTTCTTGAAGAGCACCCAAT
Organism: Pinus tabuliformis; assembly: GCA_031772625.1. Lineage (NCBI taxonomy): Eukaryota > Viridiplantae > Streptophyta > Pinopsida > Pinales > Pinaceae > Pinus > Pinus tabuliformis. Next base: position 711,876,614 of record CM062804.1, read on the forward strand.
GCACCAACTCATAAGATAATTATTTGAGTTTGATTGCCCTATTTTCCCATGCAAATAAGTGAGAGGGAAAGGTGCCATGCTCAAGATACTGGTGCACATCTACATACCAAGATTTTGTGGTGGTAGTGGGGGAGCTTGCTCAAAATTATACATTTTGATTTCATGCTCCCAACTAGATAGATCTTCTTCTTTAGCATCTACTTCTTCTGCTACTAGCCGACATAGATCATGGCCATTGATTGTATGAGCTGACTTGAATTCTAAGTCATACTCCTATAAACTAGTCATCTAGTTCACTCTTCTCTCACCCAACTCTTGCTGAAAAAAATGATCTGACTATTGGGTGCGGCACAAATATTAATACAGTGGGAGAGACGGTCAGAAGTGCTTCACTGCCTTATAAAATGTGTATGCCTTCTTATCAATGGTGGGGTAGTTGAGTTCAAGTCCTTAAATGCTATCACTCATGAAATATATTTGTTTCTCATTAGTTTATTCATCCTTCTAAGTAAGCACTATGACAAGAGAAATATCAGAAGTGAAGGTATAGATCAGAAAGTTTTTGTTGAAATTTGGGCTATACAAAGTGGGTGCTTTTGTAATAGATTGCTTGATATGGGAGAACACGTAATTTTCCCTTTTATCCCATTTTTATATTGTGTCCTTCTTCACAATATCCAACATGGGTTTAACAATCTGAGCATAATCAAAGATGAATTTGTGGAGAAAATTGATCTTTCCCAAGAAGGATTGCATATATATCTTGTTCACTGGGAAGGGAATTTGAGTAATGGCTTTGACCCTTTCTGAGTCTACTTTAGTCCCGATCTTTGCAATAATATGGCGCAAGATATTTCCCTCAGACACTACGAAAATGATCTTTTTGGGATTTAGGGATATCTCGTATTTGTGACATTGCTCGAAAATTTTCTTTAGATGTCATAGGTCGTAGAATATCCTTTTCAAAAACAATGTAACATCATCTAGATATACCATTGCGCTCTACCTAATGAGTCCACAAAATTTTATGTCCATGGCGCATTGAAATGTCACATTAGAATTGACCAGTCCAAATCACATTCTTCTAAATGCGAATGTACCCCACTTCGTGTAGAATGTAGTTTTGATTCTGTCAGGATCTGAGACCATAACCTGGTTGTAACCTAAATATTCATCTAATAAAAGAAACATTTCTGAACCCAATATTGCGTGCAATATTTTCTCCATAGACGAAATATGGTAGTTATTCTTGTCCGAGGCACGATTCAAGTTGCAGAAATCTACACACAAGCAAATTTCCCCATACTTCTTTCTTACTACGACCAAATTTGATACCGAGTAGAATTTCACACTTTATATATGTTCTAATCATCCAACAACTTCCTTAACTCCTTTTGAATCAGAGGCTCAAGTGTTGGGTGTACCTTTCGTAACTTCTTTGGGAAAGGCTTGGCCCCTTCTTTGATTGGAATAACATGCTGGATTATTTGCGTGTCGTAAGTTTTGAGCTCATCATACATCCACGAGAAAACATCTCGGTACTTCTTGAATAAGAGGATGAAAGCTTGTCACTCCTGTGGTGTACAACACGTACTGAGATTGACAAATTTCAAATATTTTTATGTTCCAAGATTTATTTTCTTATGCGAAAATGTTTAACTATGGGTTTTTGCGTTAACTAGCCCTCATAAGAAATTCTATAGTTCATACAACTTCTCAAGTGATACCATGCCTTTTGGCATGCGATTTTCCTTGTTTTTGTGGGTTACATCCTCCAATGCTTTCTCGTGCTCATCTTCGTCAATAGTTGAATCCTTGAATACATCAGTGTTCTCCATAAAAGATAATATCTGTTGGTCATCATTAAAAACATGTAAATTATTTATATTGTTAAGGATGGATGGTTTATAAAGGATCTCTATAGAAAAATCGTCCCTAAGCAGTGATAACCTAGCAACAAAATTTTCTAATGCATCCATAGTTGCATTACACATTCTAGGAACAAAAATAATATTGAAAGCTTGGAAATGAGAAATAAATTGCCATACCTCTAGTTGATAACCTTTTATATAAGGTGACACACAGTGTATAGTATCATGTACCTGTCGTACGACAATTTATGAGTCACCTACTTCTTTTAGGACTTCAACATTGAGGTCAATGGCTCTTTGTAAACCTAATATGAGTGCTTCGTATTCCACGGTGTTATTGGTGCACTAAAACTCAAAGTGGCTAAAGATCATATGTTTCCTCTATCACGAGTCTATTAAAACACAATGAGTTGTAGAGCCCTCTCACATCTTTGAACCATAAAAATAAAATTTACAAACATCATATGTAAAAGGACTATGTACTGCTCTAGTACTACTATTACTATTAATTGTACAAATGTCATTTTTGCCATTTGGACTAAGAAGGAGATCCAACTGTGTGCCAGGTGATACTGGGGATGATTGAGCAAGATAGCAACCCATATCAATTTCAAGAAACCATTTTCCAAAGATAAGTTCTGTGAAATCAACTGGCTCATTTTTTCCTTCGAAAGGAGTAACCATTTGTTTCATGTATGGATCTGAGTTCACCTAGATCTAATTGTTCCTGCCCTTGTACGGAAGCCAAAAATGTGACTAGTCCGTAGAAAAATAACCCTGTAACTTGTTGGACCAGTCTCTGCTCAACAATACATTGTATGCTTCGAGAATTTTCACAATTATTATATTTATACATTGGTGAACTCGTTGGTCAAATGATAAGAGAATCAACACATTTCTGAGTTCACAAATCGCATGGACAAGAGTATTACCCAGCTGAATGATCTACGGATCTGTTTTATCCCATTTTACACTTATTTTCTTTGTTATAGATAAAGACATTACTTTTACAGATGCACCAGGATCAACTAAGAAATTGTGCACATTATAGTTAAAAATTTCGAATGTTAACAAAAATGGACGGCAAAGTGTGTTTGCATCTAACTTTAAAGAATTAAGTATAAATTTGAGTGAAACAAAGGACTTACCATATCCCTTCTATGAATAAGCATTGTTACATGAGGTAGACTATTCGAGTGCGTGGACAAGAATTTCTCGCTGGCTCATAATCTTTGTTAGTTCTAAGAGTGAAATTTTTGCACGTGCTTTCTTCATCTCATCAACTATGTTATAATCTAATGTGGTAGACATTTTCGAAGTGTCTAGAGGATTAAATTGATCTATCACTTTTGGAATGGTAGACTTGGTTTTGTTGTTCACAGATGCACGTTTCATTGTAGCTGCATTTCCATACTTGTGCTGAGTGTTTTGAGTTTAGTTAATAAGCGGTGTAAGCTTTCTTAGTAAGTGCTCTTTCAACTTTTTCCTTGTCAAATTTGGTTTAGATACTAGCCCTTGGCTTATTAACTTCAATCAATTGTTCTACTACTGGGTTGGGGCCTCACTCTGTGGTCATTCTTTGACACTCTTCTTCTCAGCTGTGAAAAAAAACTGAGTTTGTTTACTGTGTGTCTAACATTTTCATTTTCTTTGGGTACATCATTCTCTTCCTTCTCTTCTGTTGGTTCAGCTTGCTCATCTTCAAGTACTGTATCAATAAAATGTGCAACAAGAGTGTTCATGTTGTGGTTCCATTGTCGGCATGTTTTTTTTCTGAATGATATTCTTGGTTAAACGAGCAGTACTGATCCATGCCCATACTCTCAACATTCAACACAATGTTCAAGCTTTGTACAAACTTGGATGGTTGGTTGCTACTGCAGCCAAAGTTTGTAGCCCTTCTCAAAAAGTTGAACTTATGAGGCTTTCTACTCATAGTGGTCTCGCTTGACCTTTGTTTTAATTATTCCAATTCATTTGACAAAGTCTTGATGGTGCAGGTCAAGCTCTCAATATCAATTTCTTCTTTCTCCTTGGCCTTACTTGTGAAGGCCTAAGACATTTTAGCCATTTATTTGGAGTCCTTCGCTGGTTCATCATCTGCGATGTTTCAACCACGATAACTTCTTTGTAATTTTCATCTAATGTTGCCTTTGCAGTTCTTTTCACAAACTGTGCAATGCTTGTTGGTAAGGCAGATGTGTAATAATCGATGATGATGGAGTCATGAGGTTTTTTATTTGTCGTAAATCTATTCAAGATACAATTGAACCTCTGATTGAAATCTTTCACTTTCTCTTTCTGCTCCATCTTAAGACTTCCCAACTCTCTTAAAAGCATGGTGGGGCTTTTATCGTTAGCAAATTTCTCAAGAAATAGTTTCTTAAAAACCCTCCAATTATGGATTGAGTTCGAAGGAAGGTTATGATACCATACAAATTCTCTGCCATCTAAGGTAGATGGAAAATGTCTACACCAAACATCAGCGTAACATATCTCAAACATTTGTAGATGCATCTAAAAGTTGTCCAAGTGGTCCTCTGCCTTCACTTCTTTTCAGGGTCATACTTTGTTAACATCTTCTCTAGGTGCCGTGGCATCTTGTGTAACAAACCCGGTAGTGAAAGTGGGCCCTGAGTCATCCAGTCCAGAGATTTTTCTTCCATGTCTTCATCATTGTTCTCCTCCCCTTTGTCAAAATTTGATGGGTCTTCTTCTTCTTCTTCACCACTTAACCCACGGAAAGTATTGTCCAAGAGTATCACGTTATCATCATCACCACCATTGAAAGATGGATGTTGCTCTGGTCTTTTTGCATTCTCTTCCAAGTCTTCTAACTCTTAAAGGGTGGCGACAACCAAATATTAAACTATTGAAACCACTATCCCAGTGGGGGTGGTTAGGTTATTCTTTGGAAAATATAGAAGATTATGTACTCTGAGTATTAATCCAATAGCTCTTACAAACATGCAGGTGATTGATCCAGGGGGATATTGGTGGCTACCTACCAAGTTGGACCCCCATCATTGTTTCTTTCCACTTTTTAGTTTCCTTAATTGTAGCAAAATTTACTATTTTTAGCAGTTTTTCAGGTCCTGAACTTCCGAAGCCATTTTGAGGCCCTAAATGACATTTTTTGGGAAAACTAGGAGCAACATCGATCCATGGACCGATGTTGCTCTTCCCAAAGTTGTAGTTCTTGGATAGATATTTCTAACAAGATATTGTGCACATCAAACAGAGATCATATGCCAAAGTTACGACCCTGAGAAGTTGATGTACCAATTTACCCAAACGGGGCCCGCAGTTTGGTGTTTCATCTTCTAGGGTTAGGTTTTTGGATGTTTAGAGTTTTCCATTGTTTCTCAACAATAAATAGGCCTTTGAGCCTCATTGTAGCACAGTTCAGAGGGATGTATCCACCACATCTCTTCTCAGAGATAAGCTACCATCGCCCTAGCTGGTTTATTTCCATTATTGTTTGTAAGCATAATTTATTATTTTACATTAATGAAATGATGTATTATTTTCGTTGCATCTTTGTGCATATGGTTATCTTTGTAAATTGTTGTGTTCATGTTTAAATTCATATCAGTGGTATTAGAGTGGTCTGCTTTTTCTTTATTTTTCTTTGCATGTCCCCAACGAGGTCGGGATATAAGGAGTTAGGGCTCGAATTGGTTGAACCTTTGCAAGACCAGCCCCGCAAACCTCGACGGCCTCCCATGGCGATGAGAAGAAAGACGAGGGGGTAGGAGATCCTATCAAAATATTGCTCGAAGAAGCCCTCGAGCGACAAAGGAACATGATGATGGACAACTCTGCCTAGATCCTTCAGCGACTACCCAGGGGTGACACATCGACTTCCAACAACTACTCTGGAAACGCCACACCATTTAAGGTTACAAGTTAATTTTGAAATCCTCATATTCAAGGGTTAGATAGATATAGATGTCGTCGATAAATGGTTAAATCTGCTAGAGGGTTATTTTTCTGTTCATGATTTTTCTAGTTGGGAAAGATTATTTTCTTTCTTCTAAAAATAGCACCCCACGTCAAGGACTGGTGGGAAACCTACTGTGAGCAGAAGGATGAATGTATAGGTTCACTCTTTTTAGCCACACCCACTTGGGATTCATTTTGGGATGCCATCAAGGAGCAGTAGTACCATTTCGGAAGCTATGAGGATCAATACATAAAGTGGACCATGATGCGACAGGAGAGGGACCAAGACGTGTCGAAGTTTACCAATACTTTCCATACCCTTCGCACAAAGTTGGGTATCAAGCATTCGGAGCAGCATTTGGTACTCAAATACGGTGGCTGCATGCACAAGTACATACAGGAAGAAATAGAATTCATGAACATCCCCTTGCTTAACACAACATACCAATATGTCGTCAAGGTCGAGCAAAATTTTAAATAGAAGAAGTGAGACTTTAGATCTAAAAATCCAAAGCAAGGGAAAGGTGCCCCCAAACCGCAGAACAAAGGACAAATCCAAGGTGGGGCAACCTAAGACAACTCGCCAAAGCTGCAAGCAAAGAAAAACATCGTGAAGCCGAAAAAGGACACAAGAAAGTGGTGTGAGTTCCATAAGAGCTCCACTCACAACACAAGTGAGTGTCGGGCCAAGAAGTCACTGGTGGCCGAGTTAAAGGTTTCAGAATCATATTCATGTTATGACTCTAAGTCAGAACTCGACAAGGGGAATGAAAAAGGGAAGCAGATTATCGATCTGAAGCCCAACGCCATCGTTGCCACCACGAAAATACAAAAGGAGGAACTCGAAGATCCAGAGGAGGATGAGCGTCTCTTCCACTCCCAAATGTGGGTAAAGGTCTCCCTGCTACAGCTCATTGTCAACAATGGGAACCAAAAGAAGCTCATTTCCGCAGAGGTCGTGAAGCGGTTGGGCTTACCGACCACAACACATCCACAACCATAAACCAACAGGTGGCTTCACCAAGGACGGAATCTTCACATGAGCCAGTAGTGTCACCTTCCATACAACATCAAGCCCTTCACAATGAGGTATTGTGTGACATTTCTCCCCTTGAAGTTTGTGATGTATTATTAGGACAACCATACTTGTGGAAGTGACATGTTGTGTATGAATGAAGGCCCCGTGCTATGATTGTTACTTTGGGAAATAATTTGTACAGGATACTAGAGCTAGCACTGCCTACTGCCATCTCTTTGGTTACTACAAAACAATGCAGTAAGCTCATTTCCAAAACCATGAAATTTGTTTTCTTGATGATATGCCCTTAAAGAAAGAAGAAGACAGTGGCCACAACCTCCAGATAGGGCCCTTCCACATGACAACTGCAGATGGACAAGGTCATGGAGGAGTACAAGGACATCTTCACCTCCCCCATAGGGGTTCCTCTGCACTGTCGGGTCAAGCCCTCCATTGATTTGACCCCAGGTGCGTCACTGCCCAATTGACGAATCTATCGGTGCTCCATTCTGGAGAACAATGAAATCAAGAGGCAGATTCAGGAGTTGCTACAGAAAGGTCACATCCGTCTGAGTTCATCGCCCTATGGGAGCCCGATCTTGTTGGTACATAAGAAGGATGGGACTTGGAGACTCTGTATTGACTATCGGGTGCTGAACAAGATCACTGTCCGTAATAGGTACCTGATTCCATGGATTGATGACCTCTTGGACCAACTGAAGGGGTCAAAATATTTTATCAAGATCAATTTGAAGTCAAGATATCACCAGGTACCAATCAAACCCTTTGATGTGTGGAAGACTACCTTCAAAGCCAAGGAGGGCCTCTTCGAATGGTTGGTTATTCCTTTTGGATTGACGAATGCTCCTACAACCTTCATGATGCTAATGGATGACATCTTGTGGCCATTCACCAACTCATTTGTAGTGGTATACTTGGATGACATCATGATCTTCAACCAGAGTTGGGAAGAGCACCTCCACCACATCCGACAGGTTCTTCAAACACTGTGGCAACACAAGTTATGTGCCAGTTTGGAGAAATGAACTTTTGGCATGACCCATGTTCAGTATCTGGGATACATTATTGATGAACTGGGGGTGCATGTGGATCCAACCAAGATCTAAGTCATTCGAGATTGGCGATCTCCAACCACTCTAATAGAGCTCCATAACTTTCTAGTTCTTTCCAACTTCTACCGCAGGTTCGTGTTGGGATTTTCTCATATCACTTGGCCCTTGAGTCAAGTCACCAAGGGAGGAGCAAAAGAAAAATTCTTTTGGTCTGAATCTCAACAGAAGGCATTCATAGAGTTGAAATATCGCCTCTACATGGCACCAATGCTTGCATTACCAGACTTGCAATAACCATTTGAGGCTAAGACAAATGCCTCTGACTATGCTATTGGGGCAATACTTACTCAACACGGGCATCTAGTGGCATATCACAGTGAGACGCTTTCAGACACAGTCTGAAAGTATCCCACTTATGACAAAGAGATGTATTCCATTATGTAGACTTGCTGACAATGGAAGCATTACATTTTGGGGAAGGAAATGGTCATCCACACAGACCACCGACCCCTGTAGTTCATACAGACCCAAGGGAAATTGCAGAATGATCACCATCAGAAGTGGTCCACATACCTACAATAGTTGCATTTGAATATCAAGTATAAGAAGGGCAACAACAATAATGTTGCAGATTGCCTTAGTCAACCACCGATCATGGCGTTAACCACTGTGCTCAACTCTTGTGGGCACAAGATTTCTGATTGGCCACTTATCTACAAAAGCAACCCAGAATTCGGCCACACATACCAGACACTCTTGGAGGGTCAGCATGTTGCAGATTTTCACCTCTGGGATGCCCTGTTATGCCACCTAGGTCACCTTTGTGTTCCTTCAAGCGAGCGTGCCAAGATGATTTGGGAAGCACACTACAGTCAGGCTACTGGGAATTTCGGGGTCGATAAAATGGTGGCACTACTGTAGAAGTATTTATATTGGCCGAATCTTCGACAAGATGTTGAGAAGTACAACATATCATGCACTTCCTGTGCCATTGCCAAACCGACCATCAAGAAGCAAGGCCTCTATACCTCACTGCCTACCCCTAGTCGACCTTGGGAATCCATCTCCATGGATTACATGTCAGACCTTCCTTCCACTAAGCATGGAAATGAATGTGTTTTTGTGGTTGTCGACCGGTTCTCGAAGATGGCCATTATGGCAGCTTGTAAGAAGAATATCATAACAGAAGCCATTGCTAAACTTTTCTTTTAACAAGTGTGGGTACACTTTGGGATCCCATAGTCTATCATCTCAGATTGGGATAACAGGTTCCTTAATACATTTTGGTCCATTCTCTGGTTGATGCTGGACACCAAACTCACTAAGTCCACAGCTTTCCATCCTCAAACTGATGGCTAGACAGAGGTTGTTAATAGGATGATCGTACACATTCTGCGCATGTACAACTCAAAGCATCCACACACATGGGACGAGAGCCTCCCCTATGTTCAGCACAGTTACAACCGGGCTCTTCACAGATCGACTAGCCACAACCCTTTTCAAGTGGGCTTGGGATTCCAGCCACTATGTCCCATTGATGTGGCCATGCCATTTGCAGCTACTCGGGCAGATTCGGCTCATGTCTAGTCCGAAATAGAAAAGGAAACTAGCTTCATTGAGCACATCCAACATATTTTCTAGCAGGTCCATGACATTCTGGAGAAATCAAATGCCAAGTACAAGCAGTGACATGATCAACATCGAGTGCCACACAAGTTTCAGGTGGGCAACAAAGTCTGGTTGCACTTGCAAAAGGAACACCTTACTGGAGCCTATCGGAAACTCAGACCACTCCGATATGGTCCTTACACCATTACCAAGGTTGTGGGAGACAATGTATTTGAGCTCAGCATTCCCCCATTCCTTGGCCTGCACCCAGTGTTCAATGTGAACCACCTTCGGCCATACTTTCCACCATTACTAGACACATCCAACATTGCAGAAAAGCTCACACCCATAGAGTTAAATCCATATTGCATGGTGTTAGGCCCCTATACCAATAGGTGTCATATATCATAATTGACTTGATGAGCTATGTAATATGTTCATACCTTTACTTGTTGCAAAGGTTTTCCATATTTTTAAAAAATCAAAAAATTTAAAAAATGTAAAGAGGGTATACCCTAAAAGAAAAATCAAAGGGTAAAAAGAATAAAAGATGGTAAAAAAAATGAAAGAAAATGAACCCCAACAAAAAGAAAGACCATGAAAGTGTGCAAGTCTAAATGGCACTATTGTTTCACTTTTGTATAATAAACAATTGTGTGCAGCTTGTCAACTTATGCCACAATTCATGAATAGTCAAACAGTTTAAGCTTGGCTAGTTCATATTTCAATTTCATGTTTTAGAAGTAGAGAATAAAGATCTGACCAAACTGTTTAATCTTGGTAGATAAGTAGATAGGTAGAGTGAAAAAAAGGAGCTCAATAGTTTAATATGAGCCCTTGGATGTAATAAGTGTAGACTTAGATAGGCATTTCCATGTAAAAGAAAAGAAAGTTTGATAAGGGTTTGCCAGTGTAAGTGCACCCTAATGAAGAATAAAAATGCTAGGTTAAGTAGGTAGGGTAAGTAGATGATGGTTTCAGAATCACATATGGTGAATGATAAGTCTAAATGTGTAAATATTTTACTTTCATCACAAGGCAAATGGCATGTATCACATGAAGGGCACCTCAAACAAGAAAAGTCAAAATAATTAACTTCCCTACTCATTTCCCCTAAATTTTCACTAATTTCCCCCTAAGTGCCAAGGTATCTATCAAATTAGAGGGGCTCAGAGCATTTCTCTGACTTTTGGAGGGATCGGACCCTTGGCTCAATAATTTATAATGCCTAAGTACATAAGACCATTCATTAATCATCACAACCATTCATAAATCATTCATTCCCTTTATAAAGCTTTCCCTAAGTAAAATCCTATTTTACTTAAGGAAATTATAAGATTTTCCATTAAAACCTTCATTTCTCACTTAGCCTAAGTTTAAATACACACATCAAAATGTTTTAGACTTAGCGCTTTTCATTTCATTATGTCATATTAAGTACTAACCTATATTATATAAATCCCCTATCAAAATCTGCCCATTCCCGTATTACTCTAAACTATGTAAAAACCCTGAAGTCTTAATATGCCGCCCCTTTGGTTAAAATATAACCATAATACATTAATAATGGGCATTAATTAGTTAATTCGTAACTTATTAAGAACCCCTACCCCCCGCTGCATTAAAAAAGGATTAATTAACCCTCATGGTTAATTAATAACTTCAATAACCAATCTCGTTGCTCCCTATGTGATTAAAAAAAATCTTTAATTATATTGGGCCCGCCCTCATTAAACTCACGTCACCTCGCATCCCTGACAGTATTTCTATCAAGCCTCCTTGATCTGATGACTATCGTGCATATCGCACAACCCTTCGCGACTGAACGTTAGCATGCGATCGCAAAGTTGTTTTGTGAACAATGCCCTTGCCACGCGTCATTCATCCTATGGTATCGCACAGATGAGCCCAAATACCACCCCCCCCCCCCCCATAAGCGATGTGATAAAAACCACTTACCGCCTCGCACTAAACGACAAAACGTTAATTCCTCCTGCTAACGCCACTAGTCCAAATCCCGAAGCCCACCAAATTCTTGAATTTGTATAAAAAACAAAACAAATCATTTCATCGTTCTATTTTGTGAACATGTACATCCATGAAAATAAAATGACGAGGTCAACCAGCTCATGCTCCCAGCCTCCAACCTGCTTCAAAATTTGTAGTCGACACCACTCATGGTCCTCCATTCACACCCACTATACTTGCATACTGTTGCCCATCCCTAAAGCAGGTATTTACCAAGTCCCGTCAAGAAACCCTCTGAATACTTGCTTTCACTGCAAATTTAATTGAAAAGGATCCTAATTCACCATAATTCAGTTGCCATACCTGAAATTCAAGTTCCCAGACCTTCTATTTCATCATTTTCTCTTAAAAACCTTAGTTTCCCTTCTAAATCCATAAGAACTAGTATGGAAACTCCAGTAGTCCTAAATATTGCACCCATTACCACCCCTCACCGCGATCTAGACTATCTGCCCCTAGTAGATAAGGATTTTCAAATAAAAGACCTAATCATTGATAAATACCATCTGAAAGTTTTTTTCCAATGTCGAGATAACCACTTGAATGGCTATGATGCCATAGGACTGTGGGAATCCAATCTCCCAATGTATTTTCTCCCCTCAGTGCATGTTTTCCCTGAAATTATACATCAATGCCATGCAAATTATGACCCTAACCACAGAGCAGTGATGTCTCCCAATCAAACAGTCCTCTTCACAATAACTGCTGATTCAATCAACGAGATGCTGCAATTTCATCCTACTCAAGCCCTCAACCCAATTTCCCTTGGAAATTTGCTTGAAAAATCAACCAAATTATCCCAATCTGAGCTCAATTGCCTCTGCCAGACTTTTATAGTGAAAGAGAATCAACCTAAAGATCCCCCTCCTTACCTGTCAATTTTCTTCACTGAGATAGGTAAAATTATAGTTGAGATGATAACCGCAATCATGGGATTCAACACCAGTGAATATGTAGATGAATTGACCCTAGTGTTGATGTCTATATTTACCCCTAGTCAGCCCCCTACTGTCAATTATGATTATGCTTCATTTATTGCTGAGAAAATCCATGACCAGTTCAAGAGACTGGAGAATGAAAAGGATTTCAAGTATTCCACCTTCATATATCACCTCATCCTCTACTATCAGTCTGATAAGTTCCCATTTTCTGTTAAGAAGCTTGATACAAAGGGTAATCCAAGGTCTGTCATCTTTTGGTCTTCTATATTCCATGAATCTTTTGCTTGCCCTTATTCATATAGTGAGTTCATTGATCAGTTTGTCCACCCAGTAACCACCTTGCTGACAAGAAATCCTCCCCCAAGGATTAATGATGAAATCAAAAGGATCCTTCAACTACCCAAACAATACAAAGTAGGTGACTAGTACTTGTAATAGAATCACACAAAGATCAGGATATATGGGTGTGAGCTTCCCCCATTCAAGCTACCTAAATATGTTCCAATAAGACTGTTTGCACTGGAGTATTATAGACATATGATAAACGCAGATTTGATTCATTTTACTAAGGCCAAGAAGAAAGCACAACTCAGAATCAAAGATCATCTAGGCCCATTTGTCTGCAACAATAGGGAAGCATGGAGAGTAGCAGAACAAATCCTAGAAGACCACATGAAATTAAACAAAAGTTTTAGTTGGACTCCATATGATCCCTACAGTTTCATCTGTGATAGGAGAATGAAAAATAGACTATCACCATATTTTCATCATAGAATTCCAGAGATTGAACAATATGCTAACATGGATGAATGGAGGGAAGGGACCCTTGTAGAAATGGATAGTGATCAGGTCAATGTAGAGAATGTAATGAAAGATCTGGAAAAGACACTTGACCTGGATTCTTTTGGACAGGTGCAATTTGAGACTTCTCACAAGTCAACATCAGGGACTAGTGCCTCAACAGCTGATACCTCTCAAAGGCATTCACAGGAGACTAGTGTACCACCTGCAGAGACATCATAGGGAAGAGAAAAAGAGACTAGCACTCTAGTAACAGAACAGTCAAGCATGTCAAAGCAGCCTCAAACCTCTCAGGAGCAGGCTAAAACACAGGCCCACCCAACTCAAGTCAACATGGAGACCCCCAATTTTGCAGACTCCTCTAAATGAGGAAAAGAGCTTAAAGAGAGACAGGGAAGTAGCTACCCCTGCCAGTGGTCCATCAGATCAGCCTAGTGCTAAGAGGCACAGGCTAAATCCCCATTCAGAGGAGGATTTTTTTGAAGAAACAACAGAGAGTCAGAGAAAAGAAGGTGCAGGCAGTCATCATACTTTCCCAGCAGGTAGAACACCTTCTAGCTCACAAAGACAGGAGCTGGAAAGACAAAAAAGTGTTGAAGTATCATCCTTCAGGTCTGCAAGTAATAAGAACCTAAACATTAAAGAGAAATTCAAAGAAATAAAGGCCATAAATGTTGGGTCCCTATAATACTAGTGATTACCCCATTACTATTGTAGTTATACCCCTTATTTATATTGTTGTGCCCCTATTACCCCCATATTATTATTTCTATGCCCCATAGAATCCCTCTATTGTTATTTTTGTGGCTTTATATTATTATTGTTAGGTCGTCTGGATTATATTGTGACTCCTTAGACTCCTATATATAGAAAGGAGGTTTTGTCATTTGTATCATCCAAGAATTGTTCATTTATGGAATGTAAAGGAGGTTTCCCCCTCGAAGAGGCTTAATTCTAAGGCGTTGATCTATCTTTTCTATCTTTTCTTGAGCGGGTTTCATAACATTTGGTATCAGAGCTTTGGATTCTAGGGTTTCGCTGCTCCAAACAGGTCATCGTGGCATTTTCGCTATAACTTTTTTCCTGTGACGTTTCAGACGTCGCAAAAAAAAACCATTTGAGAATAATTGGCGCTGAACCTTGGTTCCAAATTTCAGATCTTTTTGCGCGATATTTTCGGAGATATGATCTGAGGAAGTTGGTCTTTTTGCAGACTCCTGAATTACATTCAAAACAGGTGACCTGGGGAAAATCGTCATAACTTTCTCTCTGAGGATCGGATTGAAATTTCGTAAAAAGGTGCAGAAAGAGGATGGACTATAGTTTCTTGTGGGTGTTTTCTAGATCCAAAGGGCGAAACAGCGACTCGTGGCACGTCGTACAAGTTAGCTCTACTGAACTAGTCTATAATCAAGTCACTGTGGGAGATTTTGTATAACTCTTCCTTGGAGAATCCAATTTGGGTCAGACTTGTGGCATTGGAAAGAGGACACCGAGAGCTACTACAGGTCACAAGTTTAGAACTAGATGACTGGAAAGTACAGAGATACATCAGAGGCAATATCGATCTCCTACAAAGTGAAAAAAGGTGTGTAGATTTTTTAAATTTTTGCTTAAGCTTGGTTTGAAAATTTATTTTGAAGGAATTCAAAGGGCATAGTAGAGCATTATTATCAGTAACTGATTCCCCGAGGAAAGAAAATGCAAACACCTAGTAATGAACCTGAAAGCTCTAGCATTACTCATGAAGAAGAGGAAGAAATGCTACATGATATATCAAAATTACAAGAACAAGTGCAACTAATGTCACGCTCACAAAAGTTAACAGATGCTAAGATAAATGGCGTGGAAGCTAAGATGAATGGCATGGAAGCTAAGATGGAAAATTTGAAGATAGATTTGAACACAAATTTGAAGACAGGCATGGCAGATTTGAAGACAGATTTGACTAATTTTCTACAAGAAATACTTACTAATGGTGAAAAGGTAGTAAAGGAAACTCATGATGAGAACAAAAGAAATGTTAATCATGATTCCATAGATGCTAATGTTGGATCGAAGAATCACCACATTACAAAAATCGATATGAGGAAGTTTGATGGCAAGGATCCCGCCACATGGATATTACAGATGGAGCAATTCTTCGATCTCAATAATGTGCAAAACACACAAAAGGTACGTATGGCAACTTTATATTTGGAACCAAATCAGTTTGTATGGTATCAATGGCTTTGTTCTCGTAAACAATTTATCACTTGGGCAATTTTTACGGAAGAATTGATAGCACATTATGAGGATACAAAAAGCAACATTTTTTTTAGCCAATTGATAAGTCTCAAACAAAAGGGTTCAATAATGGAGCACATTGAGGAGTTCCAAAAATTGAACATAAGGGTAAATGATATTCCAGAGGAGCATAGGATTGATGTGTTCATAGGGTCTTTAAAGGATAATATCCAACATGATGTGCGCCTTTGGGAACCTGATTCATTAGAGAAGGCATTCAGGTTAGCAAGAAAAATGGAAAGCAAAATTATGGCAACTAGGAAGCATACCATTCACAACTATAAAGACGGAAGTGTTGTTGCCCATAGTCTTCCACAACCTACAAGGTTGACACCACAAAAATTGGAAGAAAAAAGAGCAAAAGGGCTTTGTTACAATTGTGATAGCAAATACAAAAAATGTCATAAGTGTGCTGAGAAGAATTATTCTACATAGATTGTGAAGAGGAAGAAGAAAAGGAGCAAGAAAGGTCAAAAGAAGAGAATATATTCCAAGAACAAAGCCTAGATGAAGAACAAATAAATCCGACCATATCTTGTAATGCATTGGTGGGAATTACCACTCCTCAAACCATCAAGATAGAAGGACAAATCAAGAAGAAAAAGGTAATAGTGTTGATTGATTCAGGAAGCACCCACAATTTTATTCATTGTAGGGTAGAAAAAGAATTGAATTGCTTCCTATATCCATCACCAGAGTGTCAAGTGATGATTGCAAATGGAGGAACAATAAATTGTTCTGGAAAGTGCCATAATATCAAGCTATCCATGGGAGAATATGTATTGACTAGCCCAATGCTTTCCATTCCAATGGGAGGTGTTGATGTTGTACTAGGAGTCCAATGGCTACAATCCTTGGGTACAATAGCTTTTAATTTTCAAGAACTTTTCATGAAATTTTCTGTGGAAGGAAAGGAAGTTGAATTAAGGGGTATTGCAGGGAAACCAGGAAAGATAATCAGCTCTAATGGCATGACAAAGCTTCTAAAAAAGGAGCAAATAGGTGTAATTGCACAATTATGTTCGCTAGATGTTTCCACATTGGAATCATCTATTTCTCCAGATCTCCAAAAAGTCCTGGACAATCATTCCAAGGTATTTGAGACTCCCAAAGGTCTCCCACCTATGCGTGATCATGATCATGCTATTCATCTGATTCCAGGAAGTGTTCCTCCAAACATCAGGCCGTACAGATATCCATATGTCCAAAAAAGTGAAATTGAACGTATGGTTGCAGAAATGCTAGAGGCTGGTATAATTCAACCGAGTCAAAGTTTTTTCTCAGCTCCAGTAGTATTGGTGCACAAGAAGGATGGATCATGGCGCATGTTTCCAGATTATAGGGAGCTCAACAAGCTCACTATTAAAGATAAGTTCCCCATTCCTGTCATTGATGAATTATTGGATGAATTGCATGGATCAATTTACTTCACCAAGTTGGATCTTCGTTCGGGATATCATCAAATTAGAATGAAGATTGAAGACATTCCGAAAACGGCATTTAGAACTCATGAGGGTCATTATGAATTTTTGGTCATGCCTTTTGGCCTTACCAATGCACCTTCAACATTTCAAGGTTTGATGAATTCAATTTTCAAACCATTCCTTAGAAAATTTGTGTAGTATTTTTTGATGATATACTAATCTACAGCAAGTCTTGGAAGGATCATGTTGAACATGTTGACAAGGTGCTACAACTATTGGAGGAGAAACAATTATATGAAAAAAGATCCAAATGTTTCTTTGGAGTCCAGGAGGTGGAATATTTGGGTCATATTGTATCTCATGAAGGAGTTAAGGTAGACCCTAGCAAAATTAAAGCCATTAAGGAATGGAAAATCCCCACATCCATAAAGCATCTGCGAGGATTTCTTGGGTTGACAGGGTATTATCGCAAGTTTGTTAAGAATTATGGGAGAATAGCAGCACCTCTAACAACATTATTGAAGAAAGATTCATTTTCATGGACTCCGGAAGCAACAAAGGCCTTTAAACATCTTAAAGAGGCAATGTGCCAAGCACCGGTCTTAGCTACACCAGACTTCACAAAAACCTTTATTGTGGAATGTGATGCTTCAGGAAATGGAATTGGTGCTGTTCTAATGCAAGATGAAAGACCCATTGCTTTTGAAAGTCGTCCAATCAAGGGAAAGATTTTAAGCAAAGCTATTTATGAGAAGGAAATGTTGGCAATACTCCATGCACTTAAGAAATGGCGACCCTACCTAATGGGAAGACACTTCAAGGTAAAAACGGATCATGATAGCCTTAAATACTTTTTAGAACAAAGATTATCCTCTGAAGAGCAACAAAAGTGGGTCACAAAGATGTTGGGTTATGACTTTGAAATCATCTACAAAAAAGGGAAGCAAAATGTGGTGGCAGATGCACTCTCAAGAAAGGATGAGGATATGGAAGCATTGTTGTGTGCCATTTCTATTATCCAACCAGATTGGATAAACGAAGAAAAGGAGGAATGGAAGAATGACGAAGAAGTGTGGGCACTTATTCGAAAGCTACAACAAGATTCCAGTACTTCTGATACATTTAGCTGGAAAAATGATTCGTTATGGTACAAAGATCGCTTATACCTTTGTAAGAATTCCCAGCTAAAACAAAAGATTCTTATGGAATTGCACACTTCTCCCTTAGGAGGGCACTCAGGATTTTTAAAAACTTACCACAGGGTTAAGAAGGAATTTTTTTGGGATGGCCTTAAATCAGATATTCAAAAGTTTGTGGCAGAATGTTTGGTTTGCCAACAAAATAAAGTTGAAACAATTAAGACACCGGGTCTATTACAACCTTTATCCATTCCAAGCCAACGTTGGGAGGAGGTTTCAATGGATTTTATCACAGGTTTACCCAAGTCTGAGGGAAAGAGTGTCATCATGGTGGTAGTTGACAGACTTACCAAGTATGCACACTTTTGTGCATTATCACATCCATTTAAAGCCAGTACAGTTTCTACTGCATTTATGGAAACAGTTCAAAAGCTACATGGAAACCCAAAGATTATTGTAAGTGACAGAGATCCCATTTTCACTGGAAATTTTTGGACATAATTATTTTCTTGTCTGGGTACTCAGTTAGCTCATAGCTCATCTTATCATCCTCAATCTGATGGGAAAACTGAGATAGTAAACAAATGTTTGGAAGGATATCTTCGTTGCTTTGTATCTGATAAACAGACACAATGGGTCAAATGGTTGCCTCTGGCTGAATGGTGGTATAACACTTCCTTCCATACAGCAACAAAAATGACCCCATTTATGGCACTTTATGGGTACCAACCACCATCAATCACATCATATTTAAGAGAAAATTCTAAGGTTCAAGCAGTGGAACATCACATCGAACATCAACAACAAGTCCTCCAACTCTTAAAGGATAACCTCGTGTTGGCACAAAATAGAATGAAACAACAGGCAGATCAACATCGCAGTGAAAGAAGTTTTGATGTAGGTGATTGGGTATTCCTACAGCTACAACCATATAAGCAAATGTCCCTAAAGCAAGCTAAGAAGGATAATAAATTATCACCAAAGTATTATGGTCCGTACAAGGTGTTGGAAAAGATTGGTACTATGGCATACAAATTGGAGCTTCCTGCAGCTTCTCGATTGCACCCAGTTTTCCATGTTTCATGTTTAAAGAAGGTTATAGGCGACAAGCTCCCAGTTCAAACAATATTGCCAGAACTTGATGAGGAAGGAAAAATTATATTGGAACCGGAAGCAGTCACAGAAACAAGAACTCGACAGCTACGAAATCGATCAATTTCAGAGTATCTTATCAAGTGGAAGAACTTATCCACTGAAGATTCCACATGGGAGGATGAGAATTTTATGCAGAAGTATCCAGAACTACTCAAGCGTTGAGGACAACACTTTTTTGAAGGAGAGGGGCATGTTGGGTCCCTATAATACTAGTGATTACCCCATTACTATTGTAGATATACCCCTTATTTATATTGTTGTGCCCCTATTACCCCCATATTATTATTTCTGTGCCCCATAGAATCCCTCTATTGTTATTTTTGTGGCTTTATATTATTATTGTTAGGTCATCTGGATTATATTGTGACTCCTTAGACTCCTATATATAGAAAGGAGGTTTTGTCATTTGTATCATCCAAGAATTGTTCATTTATGGAATGTAAAGGAGGTTGCCCCCTCGAAGAGGCTTAATTCTAAGGCGTTGATCTATCTTTTCTATCTTTTCTTGAGCGGGTTTCATAACAATAAATGAACCATTAAGGGCCCAAGTCTACAATCAATACATGAAGATGGCTCCCACCAATCAGACTAGGTTGATGTTAGCCTATGATATCAAGGAAGGCAAAATGCAGATGAGCTTCTTTAAGCCCAAAGTACAACAGCCTTAGTCAATAGCAGATTACCTCAAGACTGATTTCGAGGTCATGGCTAAGGACATCCACGCCCTAGACCAGATTAAATTACATAAGCAAACAGGGGAGATGGTGTATTCGGCATTGACAACTAAGGCTATGATGGCCCAAAGACTGGAAAACTCATCAAACAATCAACTACTCAACTACAGCTAGAAAGAGCCTCTTCACAGGCTAAAGATAACAGAATTAAATCATTAGAAGAGTTGGTTATTGGACTAGGTCATAACCCAAAGGATGTAAAGTCAGCAAAAGCCTTAATAAAGAAGAAAGATGAAGACATAGCTGCCTTAAGAAAGCAGTTAAAGTTGCCTCCATCAAGGCATCCACAAACTGCTGAAGTGATTCAAAAGAAGTCTGAAGAAGAGCTTATGGACTTGGTCCTCAAGCTTAATGAATAGTTGAAGGAGACTGAGCAGGAATTGGAAAAATCATTGAAAAGCAGGCAGGGAGAGTCGACCTCTTGGCCTCTAAATGTGACACTAGTGGTGTCCACAGCAGTCCTCTCAACACTTGCAATAGCTTTGGCACCAAATGTCCCCTTGGTCACAACAGAGACCATTACAGGTACAGTACAGGCACAAGCTTCAGGTTTGAGTACAGAGGAGTTAATCAAGTCATTGGAGGAGATGAAACTCCAAGTCTCTGAATTACAGAAGGTAAAAGAAAAATTTGTCACCTTGGAGCAGAAATATGATGTTTCAAAAATTAATTTTGCTAAAGAAGTGAGGAAGAATAAAGGCCTAGCCCAACAAGTCAAAACATTGGAGAAGGACCTCACATTTGAAAAACCTTTAACGGATATAAGAAAGATTCTATGGACCAACATCACTCAGTCAATAAATGATGTTTGGTCATCAATACAGATTATTTTTGAACAGATTGAACTGGTGAGGGTGGCTCTTCAAGGAATTCAGAAAACCAAGGAAGAGCTAGGAGGGAAGCTTGAGGAAGCTATCAAGCTAATAATTTTTTTGAACAACAGGACCAGGCACCAGCTAGAAGAGCTAAATATTGAGGATAAAACTGGAACTATCCTAGAAATTAAGAAGGTCTTAACTAAAATAGCTTTAATACAGAACCTAGAAAGAAAATGCCAAACATACAAGAGGACATAGATGAATTTATGGAGAAGTTTGGCATTTTATAGAGTAAAGGATTCCCTAGTGCTTTAGCTATTAATGATAAATTGATGAGGCATGAAGACTATGTTGAAAAATTGGGTCAATATGTCAATAATCAAGCTAGTTCATCAGCTAGTGCATCTGGACCCAAGGCACTACCTACAGGTAGAGTTCTCTGTGACAGTATAGAGAACCTTTTTTTATGTTGAACATGAATTGAAACATTTGTTTCTAGTTCAGCCTAATTTTGTAGAATATACAAAGGCTGATGAAGTCTTCAGGAAGCTACAAAGGAAAAGGATACCAAAGGATGATTGGTGGGCAGATATGATAGAAATTTTGTGATTTACCTTGGTAAGATCAAGTATTTACTATGGCCAATTTTGGTAAAAGAAGATGAATGAAGATAAAGTAGGTAAAGAGTATCAGAATAGGTTAAAGAGTATCAGTTAAAAGTCCAAAGCAAGTAGCCAGAACAAAATTACGAGCAGGACAGCAAGATGTTCAATCATAGGAACTACCTCTAGCTCACTCACAAAAACAAGAACACCAAGCCATCAGTTCGTTTTAGTTTCTATCTTCGAGACCATCTGTCTCTATTTTTATCTAAAATATAGTTAGTCTTCTTAGATTATATCGCTCTCAGTTAAAGAGATATTTTTTTGTAAATTTTTGTATAAGTACTTCCTCATTTAGAGTACTTAGTGTGGATTCTATTGGTGTCCAGGTATGTTATTCCGACATTAATCTTATCAATCCGGGTGTGTATCCTTTCAAGGCAACGCGCAAGGTATATGCAGGGGCAAACACGTGATCTTTCCCAACCAAGGGTTCGTGTTTAAGATTCAAAGCATAAATGCAAGACCAACAACTTACATAATTGTAGAAATAATCATGAAAAATAAAGAACTGTAATAGCACACATAAACTAATAAATCAGAGACACATAAAGACGCAACAACTAATTAGAAGAGTGGGCCCAGCTCTCTGATTAGGGCTGCGCTAGCCACAAAAATAATTAGAACAACAAAATGGATGATATTTTATTAATCGGTAACAGAAGTTTAAAATACTGATGGGTGAACCCCCATTCACAGGATCAACCTACATTTTATACACGGCGAGGGAGATTAACTCTTCTCCCAAAAACATAGCAACTGCAGATACAAAGATATACATTGGTTGGAACGATATCAACATCAGATGCTTTGGATAGCAGGAAGGCCCAATAATAGTTCAAGGCATCTGTTCTACGAGTTGTACGACCTCCTGATGATCATTTGTTGCCAGTTCTGTTGCAATACACCAAGTTGAGGGTTCTTGTTCCCATGCTGCGATCAAAAACATAGTTTAGTGCCGCAAATAGATAGACTCCATGCATTTTACTTCATTAATTAAAATATACCAATAGGATAGTAAAGGGGGGGAATTTTCCTTGTAAATTTAACATAACAACATGGGTAAATGAGTGTAAATATGTCAAAAAGGGTAATGGAAATAGGAAGAAAGATGGCCCGATTTGGTACCCAACATCTACCCCCAACCAGCCTACTGCATGTCCTCATGCAGTCCTCCGATTTCGCAAATCTAGGTTCCGTAGAATGTATGTTAGATGAAGCTAAGAAAGATCATGTTCCGTGGCCATTTCTATGCCTAGAACTTTAAATCCAACTGAGAGGACAACTTCCTTCCACCAATCTGTCGAGACGTCATAGGCTGCAGTATATTCATCAGTAGGAAACCAGAGAACAGGGAACTGGAATCGGAGCCCCATGCATTGGGACCCACATGTTTGGACACATGCCACATACCTAGGCACCCTATTAAGTACATGTGCAAAATTTGGTGCCCCAAAAGGTTCTCTTTCCCAGACGGCTATTGGCGACATCATCCATCTCCTCTTACAGCAACAAAGGGCCTCTTTCTGAAATGTAGTGAGTTGATTGACATAAAGATCAAGACACCATTTTTGTGTCCTCACCATTCTATCTCTATTTTCCCCAATCCCTAGAAAGGTCCTGTGCTTATTGAACATTGTGTCTGACCTCTCATGCTCCCCTCTTACTATAAATGGCTTGGTAACTTGATTGGATTCAAAAGTATTACTAGCCGTCTCCCAATGAATCTGGTTAAAAGCATAAGAGTTGAGGGCCCTCAAATGAATTTCCCCCACATACAAGACCAGGTTGAAATCTTTGTCCAGCCGTAGTAAGTACCCGTGCAAGTACAATTCGCACATTAGATGTTGTGTGGGTACATCGTGACTCCTCAAAATCCGGAGGAATTGCACACCGTCCTCCATCTCATAGCTGACCTCATTCTTAATACTTTCCATGCAGAATAAAAGGAAACTTTCATGCAAAAATAAGGAATAACAAGAAGTAGGGGGACGACATGCCATAACCTCTTGCACTAGCTCGAACATCTGCTCCTTGTCGGTCTCCAGCTCTACCGCTTTCTTCTCCAATTGTTCTATCTTGAGTTGCTGCTTTGCCTGCCGTAACCTCATCACATCCATATGCTCCACATATCCAAAAAAAATTGTGGAGGCCCTTTCCTCAGTCCTTCTGAATTCGTTTTTATATTGAGCTGCAGTAGACTTCCAGGACTGAATTTTAGCTGTTAGGGCATACTCCTGATCTTCAAATAATTGGTCGATCGGGTCTGTCTGAGTGTCGGCAGAGGTCATGACTATCTGGTCTATTTGGATTTCTACGTCAACCCAGATATTTTTGGCCTTTCTGGCTTACCGTTTGTGCTTCCTTAATTGTTTCTGCATTTTATTCACCTTCTTTCTCAGCTTCCTCACTTCCATTTTGAGTTGCATCGTTTCCTTGAACTGCAGCTAGTACTTTTGTTTCATCGGAAGCCTTCGTTGTTCGCACAACTCTATCCACTCTTGTTTAACCAATATTTCCTCAATCGGAGGCAAATCCGTTGAAACATCTTCTGCTGTGTTGACTGGGGGATTTTCCTTCCCTACTTGCTTTTCGTGCTCAACAGCCCCCTCACCGGGTTGTATTGTTGGCTCAGTTGTTGGGACCATTTCACTTGGTCCCTCCTCTTCGCCAACAATGATCTCCTCTTTGTGCACACGCACTGCAACTGGTGATGTGCTAGCGAGACATTCTCTCGCTGCTGTGTCTAATGGAATTCCTCCCGGTTCTCTAACTTCCAGACTTTCTTTACTCCTTTCCTGCTCCAGGGTACCCGCCACCTAAGTTGCTTCCAATTTGTAAGTTTGTGGCCTCTATAACAAATTCATAGCCACTGGGATTACAACATATTCTTTTTATCCCCATCGAGGGAAACAAGTCACCCTCGCTCCTCTTGGAATCGAGGTGGAGAAAGTGGACTGGGGTGCATCTTCTACAATTGGCCCCGAAGTTGACACTGGTTCTTGTGGTATAGTGTCAACCTCGTGCCCTAGCTCTTCTACTGCTTCCTCGACAGGTCCCACAGTTTCCTCAACTCTGGGCCCTTCTTGTCTTTGTCCTTCCTCTTCTATGAATTCCATGGCTGGAGTGGTCATGACCTCCTCTCCAACTGGATTGTCCTCCACCATTATTTCCATGGCAACAGGGGATCCCTGTGGGGTTCCTTCGGTCACCATATCAACTGCTTCGTCCACGCTGGCCTGCTGTGGGTCTACTCTTGTGACTGCCATAGCGTCCTCTTGCTCTGCTAGTTCCATGGGTGAAGCTGGTTCTTGTGGTACAGCCTCATCTGTGGTACTGGCAGGCCTTTCTGTATCAGCCCCTATGTCTGCCACTATCTCCATACTTTCTACTTGGTCCTGGGGAGCTACCTCATCCCCCAATTCCTCTGTCTCCATTTCCATCTCCTCTAATTCCTCCTGATCGACATAGTCATCTTTGACAGGATCCTCCTCCATGGCTTCAGGTTCTTCTACCCTAGCAGCCATAGCAGCTACTATCTGTTCCTCCATGGAGTCCTAAAACACCTCCCACGGAATTGGAATCTATCCAATGGCGTTCATTATCAGCAGTGGCACCAACCCATGATGCGTAATGACCGCTAGTACTTGTCGATCTCCCTAAGCCGAATGCACCATTAGATGAAGGCTCCTTAGCAGGAAGTAGGGGACATTCATGGAGAAGGCCTCTGCCTATGGAAATCGCAGATGGGCTAATACGCGGAGGTAATATCTGAAAATTGTGGAGTGTCTGCCCTCGCATGTCATATATTTAATGACAAATTTTGCTACTTCTCCCCATGGATATGGTAGCGAATTCCTGTCGTACTCCCTGTCTTGCTGTGCTATCCTCTCTCCAGCTTGAAGGAAGGCCTCGGGGAATTACGGAAGGGGAGTTCTCCTTACAAACCATCGTTCCCCAACCTGTGGAAACATAGTGACTTCTGCAACGATTTCTTCTATTATGGGAATCACCACTCTGCGAACCCACAAGCCTTCTTCCCCCAAGTTCCGTGTGAATTCCACTGTCAATTCTTCATCAAGTCCCCTTAACCTGTCAAAATATACATCCCATCCTGTGTTCTAAAATACTTGCCATACCTGCCAATTACTCTGAACTGCCCTTGTGCTCTCTGGTTCATGTCGAATTGATCGGCCACCCATCGTTGCGAAGGTGGAAATAGCACGTCAATTGCAGTTGGCTGGCAGGGGAGAGTGATAGGTCTCCAAACCATTGGAGGTTGAAATAATGTCATGCCCAATTTTGGAAAGATGGGACAAATAGTACTAGTATGTACGGGAGTAATGGCAAATCCAGTACTGGTATGTATGGGAGTAATGGCGAATCCAGGACTAGTACATTCAGATATCATGGCAAGTTAGGGTGGTACAGAGGTGTATTTTGAAAATTAAATGTGACATGTGGGGAGGATGGCCAATATGACCTGGTGGTACGAATCCACATCCCAAAGTTTTTTTTTTTAAATATGGTTATGGTGTACCGCCATCATCATATTCGGTTGAGCATAATTATGTGCACTAAATGCTTTTCATGGTACGCCGTCATTTCTTATGACAGTTCCCCCCCCAACTTTAATGAGGGTTGTCCTCGGCACATTTATTTGCCCTTTTTGGAATATTTAATTAAATCCATAAAACGACAAATATGTACTTGTGGACTTACCTGATGGAGTGACAGCACAGTGTGTAGCAGCAACAGTGAGTAATGACAGTTTCAAAGTAATAGCAGTTACGACAGTTACAGAGTAACAACAGTTACAGTGTAACGATAGATATGGAGTAATAGTAGCTACGGTGTAACGCCAGTTGCAGAGTAATAGCAGCTATGGTGTAACGGTAGTTGCAGAGTAATGATAGCTATGGTGTAATGGCAGCTGCAGAGTAACGGTAGCTACAGTGTAACGGCAGTTGAGGAGTAATAATAGCTACGGTGTAATGGTAGTTACGGAGTAACAGCAGCTACGGTGTAACGGCAGTTGCGAAGCAACAATAGCTACGGTGTAACAGCAGTTACGGAGTAACAACAGCTACGGTGTAACGACAGTTGCGGAGTAATGGCAGCTACGGTGTAATGACAGTTGCAGAGTAACAACAGCTACGGTGTAACGGTAGTTGCAGAGTAACAACAGCTATAGTGTAATGGCAGTTGTGGAGTAACAATAGTGACGGTGTAATGGTAGTTACGAAGTAATGGCACCGTGGAGTAACAACAGCTACGATGTAACAGGAGTTATGGAGTAACGGAAGCTACGGTGTAATAACAGTTATGGAGTAACAGCAGCTACGATGTAACAACAGTTATGGAGTAACAACAGCTACAGTGTAACAACAGTTATGGAGTAACAACAGCTACAGTGTAACAGAAGTTATGGAGTAACAGTAGCTACGGTGTAACAGTAGTTATGGAGTAACAGTAGCTACGGTGTAATAGCAGTTAAAATGATAGCGCTGGTGTTACCTTTCTCCTCGCCATATTTCTTCGTTGTTCCTGCAAAAGATAAACAAGCAATATATATATATATATATATATATATATATATATATATATATATATATATATATATATATATATATATATATATATATATATATTATTTTTATTTTTTTTTAGAATTTTTTTTTTTAGAACAGAGTGAGGCTGTCTTGTTTTCCAATGACCATTAAATCAGATGAAGCAGAAATATTTTTAACAAAATCATCTTTAGAAGCTGGATGGTGATATAATTTAAGACGATGTCCATTTACCAAGAATGAAATATGGTTTTCATCTATCGTACTTAGTCTAACCGTTCCATTGTTGAACACCGTATCCACTTGATATGGGCCCATCTAGTGAGTGCAGAGCTTGCCTTTGAAATATTTAAATCTGGAGTCACACAATAACGCCCAGTCCCCACCTGAAACACCTTGGTTTTGATGAATTTATCATCCCATTTCATTCTCTGTTGTTGAACAACAGTAGTTCTCTGGACAACCACTGCTCAAATCTTGCCCAATTCATTCAGCTGTTCCATTCGATGTTTCTGGGCTTCTGATAAATCTAGGCCTACCTCTAGAGCTGTTCTGAGTGTACTAATCTCAAATTCCACTGGAAACAAGGGGGATTTTCCATAGAGTAATTCATATGGAGGAAACCCTGTTGTATTCCACCATGTCATCATGTATGCCCATAGAGATTTTGGGAGTTTCTGTGCTCAATCCTGACAATGGATTGCTATTGTCTTTGTCAAGATATTTTCCAATACCTTATTTGTTCTTTCTACCTATCCATTCACTTGGGGATCATAGGGGGTTGTCACTCTATGTTTGACCCCATGTTTTTGCATTAGCTTTTCTATCATATGGGAAGTACACTGTGATCCACCATCTGATACAATCTCTCTTGGAGTCTCGTAACTGGCAAAAATTTCTTCAAAAAGGAAGTCTACCACCACTTGCTTTGTTGCTCTTGTGACCACCCTGGCTTCAACCCATTTAGTTACATAATCGGTGCAGACCAGGATGTAAGCCTTCTGATGCGAAGGTGGGTTGAAGGGACCAACGAAATCAATGGCCCATTTCTCGAATGGTTCGAGGACTATCTAGGGTTGCAGGGGCATCTCATCCGCTTTCCCAGGTTGTCCCATCCATTGATAGCTATCACACCTTCGCACATAACCCCGAGCGTCACGGAAGATGGAGGGCCAATAATACTCCATTTGCAGTATTTTATGACCTATTCTTTTATCTGCAAAGTGTCCCCACAAGGTCCACTGTGTACAGCTTTTAATATCTCGAAAATATCATCTCCTACTACACAATGCTGAATCTGCTGATCCACTCTTGTGTGGAAGAGATATCATGCCATCCATGAATATCTGGTACTGTGGTGAATGATCTTCCTTTGCTCCTTATAGGATAGGTGACGAGGCACTTTACCTATAGCCAAATAGTTAGCAATATCTGCATACCACGGAGTGTTAGAAGAAACTGCAAAAAGATGCTAATATGGAAAATCATCTTCAATTGGTGTTTCCTTACCATCACATTCTATCCTAGATAAAAAGTTTGTGACCACATTGCCTTTACCTAGTTTATCTACTATAGTGATATCAAATTCTTGTAGCAGTAACAGCCACCTTGTAATTCGACCAGGGGTAACAAGTTTGTTCATTACATACCTGATGGTTGCATGATTAGTGTGCAAAAAAGTAGGATACCCGGTAATATAGCATTGGAATTTGTTGATGGCATAAATGACAGCAAGAAATTCCTTCTCAGTCACTCTGTAGTTTAATTCAGTAAGAGCCAAATTTTTACTAACATAGTAGACTACGTAAGGTATTTTGTCCTCTTGTTGTCCCAACACTGCACAAATTACTGTCTGAGAAGCATCCATATGAATGTGGAACGATAATGCCTAGTTAGGTCCTCTAAGGATCGGAGAATTTCAAACTAACTCTTTAATTCTTGTAAACGCTGCATCATAGTCTTTAGTCCACACAAATTCTGAATCTTTTGTTAGTAATTGAAACCGTGGGTGTGCTACTTTTGCAAAATTTTCTATGAAACGTCTATAATAACCAACACAACCAATGAAACTGCGTACCTGTGTGACCGTTTTAGGTGTTGGAAAGTGCAGAATTACCTGTATCTTTGTTGGATCCATTCTGATTCCTTCAACTGAGAGTAAATGTCCCAGAATGATTCCCTCTTCCATCATCATGTGACATTTCACTGTACTCAGAGAGACACATGCTTGTATACACCTTGCAAGAACTTTTTCCAGATTTTCCAGTCCTACCATGAACGAGTCCCTATATGGAGTGAAGTCATCCATATAGATCTCAACACTGTTGTTTATCAAATCGGATAAGATGCCCAGAATTGCCCTCTAGAATGTTGCAAGAGCATTACACAGGCCAAAAGGAAGGACCCTGTATGCAAATGTCCCCCAAGGGCATGTGAACGTGGGCTTGTCCTGGTCCTCAGGAGCAATCTGGATCTGGTTATAGCCACTAAACCCATGCAGAAAAGAGAAATAATTCTTACTAGCCAATGTGTCCAACACTTGATCAATAAACAGCAAGGGGAAGTGATCTTTCTGCATCGCCTTGTTCAACTCTCGATAATCTACACAAATCCGCCATTTGCCATTCTTTTTGGGGACCATTACCAGTGGTGAGACCCATTGGCTGTCTAAGATTGGGTAAATGCAACCCACATCCGGTAACTTCTGAAGTTCTTCTTTTACCACATTCTTTAATGCTGAGTTCATTCTCCTCTGTGGTTGCCTTATAGGACGACGATCATCCTTGATGTATATGTGATGGGTGCATAAGTTAGATGGGATTCCCTTCATATCTGCATAATCCCAGGCGAAGGCCTCCTTATGTTTCTGCAGAACGTCCATAAGCTTCTCCTTCTGAGATTATGACAAGTTCAGATTAATGTTCAAGGTTTTCCTAGGTTCCAATTCTACTTGTATACTTTCATGAGGTGCATCAATGGGTGGTTCCTCTAATCCTTCTGCTGTTTCCATAGTTTCCTAAGTTTCACAGCTGAGGACAGATTCTAGGATTTGCTGGTTCGATTCCGAAACGGAACAAGGATCGTCCATGAAAGAAGTGATCACATCATCTTCTGACTCCATTTTCAATTGCAAGGCCTGTCCGATAGTAAGGATGGGTCTCACTTCTTCCTCTTCTGTTACATCCTCCACCGCAAACACAACCTTCTTTCCGCCTGTTGGCTTTATAGGTGAATTTGGTTTTGCAGGTGGGTATAACACCAAATTCCTAGTGTTATTCCCATTAGAAATGACCATATTCCCTGAGCGGCACCCAATGTAAGCGTCTGCAGTGGCCAGCCATGGCCTACCCAAAATTAGGGGATGGCCACCCACTGAAGATTGTGTATGTAATACCAGGAAGTCTATGGGGTAATGCCATGAGTCTACTGAAATTGTCACATCCTCCAGCTTCCCTATAGGTTTGACTGTAGATCTATCTGCTAATTCCAGTACTGTAGGCATATGCTTTAAATTACGAAGTCCTAGCGCATGTATAGTTTCAGTTTCAGTAGTGATGACATTGATGGCAGCTCCCAGGTCTACCAACACATTTGGAATCTCCACCCCATTAATCTGTACTGTCAGGATCGGGTTCCCTGGATCTCCATATTTCACTGGCATTGATTTTCCCATCATGAAATCCGACAACTTTCCCATAACATGTATAGTAAGGGGATCTTTAATTTTCTTGGCATGTTTTTTGGAGCAATATTCCCTAAGAGTTTTTGCATAAATTGGCACATCCTTCATAGCTTGCAATAAGGGAATTTTAACAAATAAGTTCTACAATTCTCCTAATAAATCAAATTCAGATTGAGGACCTGGTTTACTCATGATTAACCTCTCTAGGTAAGGTGGTTCAAATTGATGCTTCTTGGCAAGAGGTGTCTGGTTTATATCGAGTTGCTTTGGCTCTTTACTGACCGGCTCTGCCTCCTTACCTTCACTATCGAGCTGTTCAATGATAACTGGAGGAGGTTGGACGTTAACTGTCCGACCTGATCACAGATTCATTTCATACAACTCTGCAGTGGAGATACTATATGAAGGCAGGTTAAGAACATCAGCTTGATGAGCTCCCTTATTGTTAGGGTTAGGGTTAGGCTGCATTGGGAGCTAAGGACGGGCAGGCTGGTTACCAGGAGGCACATTGGAGGGCAGTTGAAGCTACTGTTGGGGCATCTGCTATGGCATCTGCAGAGGAAACTGACTAGGAGTGGATCCTACCATGTTGGAGCCCACAGGGAGCTCGCACTAGCTTGGAGGTTCCACTGCTGCCAAGGTGGGTACTGGTACTGCGGCCACATGGGAGGATAAGGCATGGTCTTAGGATTCATATTACAATTTTTAAAATACTGAGATGGATCTAGGTACATACCTTGATTTCCCATTGGAGGTCGGGGCTGCCATGGCTTCCTCGATCCCATGAGATACAGCTACTCCGTATCCTCCCCCGTTCCTTGGAATACTGCTTTCAAGCTTGGTGAGTAAGGGCATGAGCTAGTCACATGGTTGAGCTCGTAGATCGCACATTCCTCTATGGAATTCAGTGGACATTCCCTCTCTGGATGATTCTTTCTGCATTTCAGACAAAACACTGCCATAGTCCTGTCCAGCTCTAGCTGCTTTTGTTTTACTTGCAGAGTGTCCATCTATGCTGACAGGGTGCTGAGGATATCTGTTCTTAGGTTGTCTAAAAAATTTCCAATTTCAGCTTTTGTAACACCCCCGCCAGATCCTTTTACTGAACAGACCCCCTGCTTGTTTCTCGCGAGCCCCCTTGAGTACTGAATACATAATTTGCAAATATTTTTGAACTTCTCCTTGGAGATATCTCCCTTCCCCATGATGTTTAATAGTTCCATCGAGTCTTCTCGAAGGGATCGAAGGAGGATAATCTTTAATATTTCCTTATCCAGGTCAGAATGTCCTTACCTCTATAAGGTGTAGTTGAACCTTTCCACATAATCTTCCAAGCTTTCATCTTCTTTCTGTGCGAACTTGAAGAGTTCCTCCTTAATTTTCCGAGATTTACAGTAATCCTAGTATTTCTCGAGGAAAGTCGTCGGCATGTCTTCCCATGTAGAAATGGATTTTCCACCAAGGCTCATGAACCAGCGCAAAGCCATCCCTTTCAGAGTGGAAGGGAAAATCTTCAGCTTCTGGGCATCTGTTGTGTAGTCATACCCCTGGCATACTATATCAAACTCAAATAGAAAAGTGTCAGGGTCTTCTGAGATAAGCCCATGGAAGGTTGGTAAAGTTGCCAATGGAATAGGCTTTGTAGGTGCACCGGTTCCCAGATCTCCAATAGGGAAATCGATGGTGGAGTTTGTAGGAGCCATGAATATTTTCCAATAATCACTGGGGATCTCAACAGGTTCTGTAGAGGATGGCTAAGGATTCTTTGTTACCGAGATTCAAGCTGCTTTGGTATCACTTCCTCAGTCTCTTGGTGATGTAAGTATCTCCTCGACTCTTTCTCCTATGGCCTGATGGCGTGATCCTTTGGCTACAACTCCCTTTCCTTTACTAGAATGGTCTGATTCTATCGATGCTCTGCTTGCAACTTCCTCATCTGCTAACACCAGCTCAAGATTCTCTGAATCAGGTCCACTGCTAGATGCTTCCTCCACAGTCAAAGGGACCTACTGTGTTGAGTCACCACAGAATGCTGCAACCGATACTAGCTGTTCCACTGACTATCCTTCTGAATTCACCCTTCTTGCTCTTAGTCTCACAGCTACGTGAGAGGATGCTTCGGATTCAGCCTTTGCTATGATCTCTTGTATATAGGTTTTTCTTCCCAGGTCTGGTCTTCCCCTCCTTGGGGCTCTCCCTCTGCCCCTTTTATTGGGTTCTTTGTTCATACAAAAGTTGGATTGATGGGGGGTTTCTGTATGAACCTACGATACTTCAACCCTAGAGTAAGGTGTCAAAAGACCGTTCCTTCCCCAGGATGAAAGAACTCACAAAAAGAAAGGCAGCTATAGCAAAACCTAGGGTTTCAAGCCTGGAGTAGGGCATCAAAAGGCTCCTCCCTCCCCAAGAACAAGAACCAAAAATAATCAAAAACCATGAAAAACCCTAATTTTTCCAAATTTGAGGCAGGGCGAAAAAAACTGTCCCTCCCCAGGGTAAAAGCTAGGGATTTCCCAAACAGAAAGCACACATAGGTTAAAGAAAAAACAATTCTAGCTCTAGGCTTGGAGCAGGGCATCAAAGGACTCCTCCCTCCCCAGGACAAGAGAATGGCCCAAAATAATCAAGAAAAACAAAAATAAACAAACAGAAAGAATACCTACACTCAGGATCTGAAGCAAAGTGAGAAAACGTGTTCTCTCCCCAGGACGAGAGATTGACCCTCTGATCGGTCCAGATCGTTGTTTGCACCTTATTAGCCTCCCCGGCAACGACGCCAAAATGTTGGTGTCCAGGTAGGGGTGATTTATATACCTTATTCTGACATTAATCTTATAAATCCAGGTGCATATCCTTTCAAGGCAATGCACAAGGTATATGTAGGGGAGAACGCGTGATCTTTCCCAACAAGGGTTCGTGTTTAAGATTCAAAGCATAAATGCAAGATCAACAACTTACAGAACTACAGAAATAATAATGAACAATAAAGAACTGTAATAGCACACATAAACTGATAAATCACACACACATAAAGACACAGAACCTGATCAGAAGAGCGGGCCTAGCTCTCTGATCAGGGTTGTGTTAGCCACGAAAAGAATTAAAACAACAAAATGGATGATCTTTTATTAATCGGTAACAGAAGTTTACAATGCTGATGGGTGAACCCCCATTCACAGGATCAACCTGCGCTTTATACACAACGAGGGATATTAACAGTTCTCCTGAAAACATAGAAACTATAGACACAAAGATATACATTGGTTGGAACGGTATCAACATCAGATGCCTGGGATAGCAGGAAGGCCCAAGAATAGTTCAGGGCATCTGTTCTCCAAGCTATGCGACCTCTTGCTGATCGGTCGTTTCTAGTTTTGTTGCAATACGCCGAGTTGAGGGTTCCTGTTCTCATGCTGGAGTCAAACACATAGTTTAGTACCACAAATAGATAGACTCCATGCATTTTACTTCATTAATTCAAATATACCAATAGGACAGTAAAGGTGGGAATTTACCTTGTAAATTTAACATAAAAACATGGGTAAATGAGTGCAAATATGTCAAAAAGGGTAATGGAAATAGGCAAAAAGATGGCCCGATTTGGTACCCAACAGATTCTTAGACATCTCTGTATACTTATTATTTTGGAAAAGAAGTGCTATTGTAACAACTCTTGTATGGCTAGCTGGAAGCATTGAATAAAGCAAAGGACTTCCCCAGGATTCATGTGCAAAACATTGGTCAAATAAGTATTCTATATCTCTTGTTTAGTATTGTTTTTTCTCTATTTATTAGTAATCATATGTGTTTTCATAAAATCTAAATGATAAACGAAATAATGATATCCCAGAAAGTGATTTATTGCAAACCGTTTTAAAAGGTTTACCTTTCTTAAATATTTTCTTCAAACTATTATAGACGAGGAATTCTTAGTTGCTCCTTGTTTCTTAGTTTTCCATAGTGGTCATTTAGTAAGAAAGTCTTAACTTCTTTTTATTAGTGATCACCCACTTTCCCTCTCCTCGAAATTTGTTGAAGGCTTCTTAACTGCCCTTCCTCCCTTTTGAGACCATTTCACCATTTCAAGTGACCATTTTCCTCTTGCTTTGCTATCTTTCCCTTTCAAGCCCTCCTTTTCTGAATCAACCCAATCCATTTAAGCCATCTTAAGTTGACTCCATAGCCCAATGGCCTAAAATACTCTGTTTTACCCATCTACTTCTGAATTCCACCACCCAATCAAAATCAAAACCCCCAAGCTTTCATAACTAGCCTAATACATTAACAAACAAAGATAAATCTTAAAGAGAGAGCCCTCTCTGAGTACAGATTGGCTAGATTGTGTACTTAAAAGTTGGTTTGTGGTTACCTCGGACCCCTTTCCTACTTCCGACAACTTCTAGGAAAATTTGAGTGATAACATAGTGGTGACTCCACTGGGGAAATAATTCCTCAGTCAAAAGAAATCTTTAAGAAAGTTTAAATCTCATATCTAAAACCTCTTAAAGAAATCATAGAAGTTGTTTGTTGATACCCATTAATAAAAACCAAAAACAAAACCTAAAAACCTGGCTTCAGAAAGGACTTGTTACACTAGAGCTAATCCTGATCCCAATCCACCACAAGTATTTTAGAACCCCAATCTGATCCCCAGAATTCTTAGGAGACAAGAAAGTTAAGAAAGTTCTACTAGTTCTCGTCCCACCTACAGATCAAGATCCTGTCCTGTTAGGTGGATCTATCTTGAAGACCAACCCTTTGA
The DNA here is from genome assembly GCA_031772625.1 of Pinus tabuliformis. NCBI lineage: Eukaryota > Viridiplantae > Streptophyta > Pinopsida > Pinales > Pinaceae > Pinus > Pinus tabuliformis. The sequence continues at coordinate 711,912,131 of CM062804.1, forward strand.
CGAATACTTTGAAACCTCTTTGTTTAGGACTTCATCCGATTTTGAATTAATTGACTTAGTCCTAGACCCAGTGTTCATTGAAGACTTACAGCTTGAAGCTATCAATTTGTCAATTGATAGACATTTGCAGAACTCATTACAATATGATCTTACCACTGAACGAACACCCAATCCCTCTGTAATCACTACTGCCTCTGCAAGCTCATCACCATTCCCTCATACATATCAACCTCAAACCACTCCACATCAGACCACCCCTTTTACCCCTCCATCCACAACTCAGACACCCATTGTTATCCCAACCCCAGCTATTGTCTCCTCATTACCTATAGCAATGGCAAACAAATATGCCCCCTGGTACTACCAGCAAACCTGGGTGCCATGCCATAGGATTACCAAAGTAAGATCACTCAATTTGATGGTACTGGTACCTATACAACCAAACAACACACCAAGAAGATGACTTATTATTTTGAAATTTATGAAATAGACGTTGTTGATGTTCAAATGAGAATATTTTTTTAGAGTTTAACTGGGGAATTCAGAACTTGGTTCAGAGCTTTACCAACAAATAGTATAGACAGCCTAGCAACTCTCTATAGACAATTCCTGAACCGATGGGAGAAAAAGAAAGATCCCCTTCAGATTCTATCAGAGTATGAAAACCTAAAGAGAGGAACACAAGAAACTGTGTAGGATTACTACACTAGATTCAACAGTGTCTATAATGCCATCCCTCAAAACCTTAGACCCCCACCTGATTTAGCCTTAATCAAATTCCCTAATGGATTTGATTCTGACATGGCCTTCCAGCTAAGAGAATGAGCTCCTCGTACTTTGGAATATATGCAAAGAATAGCTGTTAGCATTGAAGCCAACGTGATGTCTAAAAGAGCCAAGGATAGGAGTGAAAGGAGAATACCATCAAAGGAAGAAGCCTCACCCTTTGAATAGAAGATAGATGCCATAATTAAAGGGATGGATATGCTAGGAGATAGAGTGGAAACAATTGAAAGGAAAGCTCCCTGGGATGGTCAGCCAACCAACACAGGGAGAAATCCTAATTTCAGAAAAAATCAAAACCAGAACACTGGGAAGACTGGTCCAAACCAAAAAATTAGACCCCCTTTCCAGGAAAATTATGCAGAAGGCTCAAACTCTGAAGAACCTAAAGAGGACACTCAAATAAATCTGATGGGACTCAGTAATGAAAGAGAAGTTTTCTTGACCTAAGAGGATCAAGAGGCCCACATTCTTAAACAATTTCAAACTCAGTCAGGTGAATCATTCGACTTTAGGGAAGGATATGACACAACCATCTATGAAGTGCATAAGCAATACAACCTAAGGAGTAGGAGAATTGATGTTCCTGAAGCAAACAAGAAAAAGGCTCTGAAATAGCCTATAAAAGGTAAGACAATCACTACACCTATACATATTCTTTCTAGATCAGACCCTAATCCTTCTAACCCAATAATTGAAGATGTCTCTGATAATCAACCAAACAATAAACAGCCCTCCACTTCTCTTCCTTCCAAAGGAAATGTGGAAGAACCACCAGAAGTTGATTCAGGAGAACCTACTAATTATAATTTCACTCCTGAAAAGGAGAAAAACACAGAAAACAAAGAGAATACTATTGTTCGAAACCCAAAAGCCCAAACAGAAAAACCCTTTAATCTAGAAACTGAAGTAGGTAAGATAAAAAAATTTGTTCCATTATCTAAATTAGCTAAACATGATGCTTACCGAAGTCAAATCAATATATCGCTCAAAATTACTGGAACTGAAGACTCAGTTAATGTTTTTGACGACCAGCCTGAGTTAATATTTGGCCCAGAAGTGAATGGAAAACCATTAGAAGGAGGAATTCCTCCCTTCTATGTGACCTTAAATATACATGATAAGATTCTTCACAATGCCATGTTTGATTCTAGGGCATCTCATAACCTTATGCCTAAGTCTGTAATGGAAAAACTAGACCTAAACATGACTAAACCATACAAAGATCTCTTTTCTTTTGATTCTAGTCAGGTGAGATGTTTAGGATTGATAAAAGACTTGTGTGTCTCATTGGTTCAATACCCTGCAAAAACAATTTTAATGGATATAGTGGTAGCAGATATACCACCAAAATATGGTATGTTATTGTCCAGATCCTGGGGTGCTAAGCTTCAGGGATCTCTTCAATTGGACATGTCCTATGCTACTATCTCGATTTTTGGCCAACCTAAGAAGCTATACAGAGAAACATTGATGAAATATGTAGTAAGTAGTCAGGAAAAAACACAAAATTTCCCCATCTACTCAGTTCTGATATGGACTCATTCATTCTTTACAATGCATAAACCAATCCTTCCATTACCTTGGAAGTTTTAGCAACAAAACCAAAAGAAATTAAAAAATAAAAATCAAATGTTCAGCTCCAATAAATATCAGATACTAGAGAAAAACCAGAAGAAAATGAAAAACCAGATCCCACTAATAAACAAATTCCTACTACCCCTGACACCAATTATGATCATGAAATTCTTTGGCATTTAGAATTTGATGGCTCAGTCAATAAGCTAGGGGCAGGAGTAGGAGTTTAGGTGTACAATTTAGAAAACGATCATGCTAAAGGCCATGCCTACAGATTAAATTTTAAGTGCACCAATAATATGGTAGAGTATGGAGCTCTCTTGCTGGGTCTCAAACTTGTTAAAAAATTAGGAGCAAATAGAGTATCTGTCATACGAAATTCTGAATTAATAATTAAACAAATCAAAGGGAAATATTTAACTAGAGATCCTAGATTAGGATATTACAGAGGAATAGTGATAGAGATTCTTAATACTTTTCTGGAAACTCAGCTTGCTACAATCCCTAGAAAACATAACTTGCAAGCCCACAGCCTGGTAATGTTTGCCAGCACCTGCAAATTACCTTTCGAACCTAATCATCAGTTTACTACTGAAATTAGGCACAGACCAGCCATACCTGATAATCTAAAGAACTGGCAGGTTTTTGATAGTGATGAGCAGATTAATAACTTTTTAACTTTAGATCAAGAGTTTTCTAATAGTTACATAGATGTCGATACAATTGCTAATTCAAATCAGATAGATGAGGTAGAAACAAACATTTTGGAAGAAAGTTTAGTAAATATGCTTCATCCCACAAAATTCACACAAAAAGAAGTTCAAGACCTTAAACAAATGGACCTTGATGAGATAATTGAAGAAGAAACAAAGGTTACTAACTTAAAAGACAAGCATCTAACTAAAGGGTTAACTTGTTATGAAACCATCTCACAAAAAGATAGAAAAGATAGATGAATTCCTTAGGAATCAGCCTCTTCGAGGGGGAAATCTCCTTTACATTACACAAATGAAAAATTCTTAGATGATACAAATGACAAGACCTCCTTTCTATATATAGGAGTCTAAGGGGTCATAATATAATCAGAGCCGACATAACAATAATAATGTAAGGTAACAATAATAACAATAGTGGGCTTCTATGGGGCACAATAATAACAATAGTGGGCTTCTATGGGGACTACATGGGTACAACAATATAATAAGGGGGTTGTACTAATAACAATAAGGGGTTACACTAGTAGTATAGGGGCCTAACATGCCACTCTCCTTCAAAAAGTGTTGTCCTCAACGCTTGAGTAGTTCTTGATGCTTCTATATAAAATTCTTGTCGTTCCATGTGAAATCTTCAACAGGTAAGTTCTTCCACTTGATGAGATTCTTTGAAATTGATCGATTTCGTAGCTGTCGACTTCTCGGTTTTGTAAATGCTTCCTTGTCAAGTTCTAGCAATATTGTTGGCACTAGGATATTTGGCAACTTTTGAATGAGTTCCCACCCTGCTTCACCATTCTTCCATTCATACCTTCCTTTGTTTATCAAATTTGGTTGGATAATTGTACCAACCTCTACCATTTCTGTAACCATATGTTCAATTTCACTCCTTTGGGCATATGGATATCTATAAGGCTTGACATTTGGAGGAACACATCCTGGAATAAAATGAATAGCATGATCATGGTCATGAATACATGGGAGACCTTTGGGAGTCTCAAATACCTTGGAATGATTGTCCGAGACTTTTTGGAGATCTGGAGAAATACATGATTTTGATGTGCGAACAGTTAGCGAACATAATTGTGAAATTACACCTCGTTGTTCTTTCTCTAGAAGCTTTTTAATTCTTTCAAAGTTGATTATCTTTCTTGGTTTCCCTATGATACCCCTTAATTCAACTTCCTTTCCTTGCAAAGAAAATTTCATAAAAAGTTCTTGAAAATTAAAGGCTGTTGTACCCAAGGGTTGTAGCCATTTGACTCCTAGTACAACATCAGCACCACCCATTGGAACGGAAAACATTGGGCTATTCAATAAATATTCTCCCATGGACAGCTTGATATTATGGCACTTTCTAGAGCAATTTATGGTTCCTCCACTTACAACCGTCACTTGACACTCTGGTGCTGGATCTAGGAAGAAATTCAAGTCCTTGGCTATCTTACAATTAATAAAATTATGGGTACTACCTGAATCAATCAAAACTATTACCTTTTTCTTCTTGATATGTCCTTTTATCTTCATAGTTTGAGGAGTGGTAATTCTGACAAATGCATTACAAGATATGGTTGGATTCATTTCTTCTTTCTCTGGGGTTGGTTCCTGGTGAGTATCCTTTTCTTTTGATGTTTCTTGATACTTTTCTTCTTGATATTTCACTATTTGAACCTTCTTCTTCTTGATATGTCATTCTATCTTGAGAGTTTGGGGAGTGGTAATTTCTTCCAATGCTTTACTGGTTGGATTCATTTCTTGATGCTCGATGTGACCTTTCACTTCTTGATATGTCCTTTTGTCTTGATAGTTTAAGGAGTGGTACTTCTGCCAATGTATTACAAGATATGGTTGGATTCATTTCTTCTTTCTCGATGTGATCTTTCACTTCTTGAACCTTTTTGTTCTTGATATGTCCTTCTATCTTGAGAGTTTGAGGAGTGGTAATTCTTGCCAATTCTTTACAAGATATGGTCGGATTCATTTCTTCTTTCTCTAGGTTGGGTCATGGTGCATATCCTCTTCTTTTGATGTTTCTTGATCCTTTTCTTCCTCCTCTTCATACTCTATGTAAAATAATTTCTTCTCAGCACACTTATGAACTTTAGTGCATTCTCTATAACAATTGTAACAAATCACCTTTTTTCTTTTTTCTTCCAATTGTGTGGTGTAACCTTTGTAGGTTGTGGAAGGCTAGGAGAGACAACACTTCCATTATTATAGTTGTGAGGGGTAGACTTCCTTGTTGCCATAAGTTTACTTTCCACTTTGTAACAAAGCCTTTTTTCTCTTTCCAATTGTTGTGGTGTTGCTCTAAAGAAGGTGTTTCTCTTTGTATCCTCATAATGTGCTATCATTTCCTCCATGAAAATTAACCATGTAACAAGTTGTTTACGAGAAAAAAGCCCTTTATACCATAAAAATTGATCCGGTTCTGAATATGAAGATGCAATACATACATTTTGTAACAATGGTACACCATGTAGATCAAAATATTTCTCCATATGAAGTATCCAATTTACTGGATCCTTGCGATCAAACTTCCTCATGTCGCCTTTTCTTGATTTTAGGAGCTCGATCTTGAAATGAATATAACTCTGTAATTTTAGTTCTTCCAGTTCTGAACTTATGACCTACAGTAGCCCTCTGCGTTCTCTTTCCAATGCCACCAGTTTGATCGAATTTAGATTCTCCAAGAAAGAGTTATGCACAATCTCCCAAGATGACCTGATTAAATACCTTTTTAGAAGAGAAAACTTGTATGAAGTTCCACGTGTCACCATGTTAACCTTAGTATCTGAAAAATATACGCAAGAAACTACATTCCGTCCTCTTTCTGCAACTTCTTACGAAAATTCAATCTGATGCTCACAACAAAATTTATGACGATTTTCCCCAGGTCACCTGTTTGGAATGTAATTCAGGAGTTTGCAAAAAGGCCAACTTCCTCATATCATATCTCTACAAGTAAAGCACGAAAAGCTCTAAAATTCGGATCTGAGCTTCAGAATGATTTCAACCAAGATGGGTTTTTTTCAGCATCTGAAATGTCACAGAAAAAAAGAAAAAGTTATAGCGTAAATTCCACGATGACCTATTTGGAGCAACGAAACCCTAGAATCCAAAGCTCTGATACCAAATTTTATGAAACCAACTCACAAAAAGATAGAAAAGATAGATGAATGCCTTAGGAATCAACCTCTTCGAGGGGGCAACCTCCTTTACATTACACAAATGAACAATTCTTAGATGATACAAATGACATGACAAGACCTCCTTTCTATATATAGGAGTCTAAGGGGTCATAATATAATCAGAGCTGACATAACAATAATAATGTAAGGGCACAATAATAACAATAGTGGGCTTCTATGGGGACTACATGGGTACAACAATATAATAAGGGGGTTGTACTAATAACAATAAGGAGTTACACTAGTAGTATAGGGGCCTAACATAACTCCTCTAGAAGATCTATTTGATTCAAATGACATTCCCAAGAAACCAAAAATGGAACCACTAAAAGAAAATATAGAGGAATACAACTTAGGTACAGAGGATAATCCAAAAATGTTAAAACTATCAAAGTCCTTACCTCTTGATCAGAATTAAAATATGTTGAAATTATGAGAGAATTCCAGGATGTCTTTGCTTGGAGTTATGAGGATTTGAAGTCCTATGACCTCCATTATTCAACATACCATACCTCTGAAAGAAAATCAAAAGCCTTTTAAACAAGAGCTCAGAAGAATCAACCCTGAATTATTACCATTAATTGAAAAATAAATTAAACGCATGTATGAAGCAGGGATTATTGCCCCTATTAGATTTTCAGAGTGGGTGTCTAACTTAGTACCTACTAGGAAGAATACTGGAGAAATAAGGTTGTGTGTTGACCTGAGAAATGTGAATAAAAGGTTTATCTTAAAGATAACTACCCTTTACCCAAGATGGATCATATTTTGCAAAGGGTAGTGGGTTCTTCTAGAATTTCACTCTTAGATGGCTTTTCAGGATATAACCAGATCCTGGTTCATCCTAATGACCAAGAGAAAACGGATTTTACAACACCATGGGGCACTTTCATGTACATTAAGATGCCATTTGGACTAAAAAACGCAGGAGAAACATTCCAAAGGGCAATGGACATTGCATTTGCCAAAGAAATTCATGATTTTCTTGTTATATATTTGGATGATCTAACTGTTTTTTCTAAATTATATCAACAACACTTGGACCATCTCAGACAAGTCTTTCTAAAATGCAGAAAATATGGTATTTATTTGAATCCAAAGAAGTCTTTGTTCAGCCTGGAGGAAGGTAAACTTCTAGGTCATATCATTTCCAAGGATTGTATTCGAATTGACCCTTCCAGAATAGAAGCTATTCTACAAATACCTCATCCAAGAAGTATCAAAGAACTTCAAGCTTTCCTAGAGAAGATAAATTTTTTGAGAAGATTCATTTCTAACTTAGCAGAACTCATTAGATTACTAAATAACATGTTTAAAAATGATTCAAGTATAAAATGGATAGTAGAGGCCAAGAAATCATATGAAGAAATCAAAATGGCCTTAACCAGAACACCGGTCCTCACTAGTCCTCAATTTGATAGAGACTTCATCATTTTTTCTTTTGCATCAGAACACACCATAACAACTGTCTTATTACAAAAGGATGATCAGGGATGTGAAAAACCTATAGCCTTTTTTAGTAAAACACTTAGAGATGCATCACTAAAATACAAAATAATGGAGAAACAAGATTTTTCACTAGTAAAATCCATTAAATACTTCAGAGTCTATATATTATACTCTCGTGTGATAGCCTATGTGCCTAATGCAGTTGTCAAAGACATCCTGACTCAAGATGGAACTGAGGGCAAAAGATGTAAATGGATTGCTACCATCTTAGAATATGATATAGAGATAAAACCTACAAAACTGATAAAAGGATAGGGATTGGCCAAACTTATGGCAGAAACTAATTGTCAAGCCCTGGATATAAATGAACTGGATGACAAACAGGAGATGGTGACTCCAAAAATCAGCCAAACCTTTTCAGATTCACCTTGGTATGCTGATGTAATTTATGTTTTACAAAACCTGCAGGCTCTTGCAGGGTTATCCAGAACAAAGAATAGGTTTTTAAAAATGAAAGCTTCAAAGTTTTGTATCTTAGATAATACTCTTTTTTAGAAAAATCATGAAGGAATTTTATTAAATTGTCTATTAAAAGATGAAGCTAACAAGGCTCTCCAAGAATTCCATGCAGGAGACTGTGGTGGAAACCTCTATTGGAAGTCAACTGCAGATAATATCCTAAGGGCTAGATTCTATTGGCCAATCGTGTTTACAGATGTGAAGAAATTTGTGACTTCTTTCCATAAGTGTCAAATTTTTGAAGGTAAGAGAAAATAGTTACCTTTACCCCTGAAGCCCATTTCCACCGAGAAACCTTTTCAACAATGGGGACTTGACTTCATTGGAGAAATCCATCCACCCTCTTCAGGCCAACATAAATGGATACTCTCTGCCACTGAATATTTTACCAAATGGATAGAGGCCATCCCCTCTAGACAAGCTAATGACACAGTGATCATAGGTTTCTTAGAAACCAATATATTTTCCAGGTTTGGTTGCCCTACTAATATCATTACTGATAATGTTGTAGCTTTCAAATCAAATCAAATTATCAGTTTCTGCAACAAGTATCACATTACACTGGGCCATTCCACAACCTACTACCCTCAAGGGAATGAATTGGTTGAATATTCTAACAAGAGTCTCATTAATATCATCAAAAAATTATTGGAAGAAAACAAGAAGACTTGGCGTAAGAAACTGATAAATGCATTGTGGGAAAACAGGCTTACAACCAAAAAATCCATTGGTACCAGCCCTTGAGTTAGTATATGGCATGGAGGTTGTTTTCCCTTCATCATTAGGAGTTCCTGTTATGAAAATACTCCAAGAAGCTCAAGTGGAACCTAATGATATTCAAAGAAGGATAAACCAGACCATTAATTTACAGCAGACTAGAGTGGAGGTGTACCAAAGATCCCAAGTGTTGCAGGAGAAGCTTAAGAAGATATTTGACAAAAGAACCAAGGCAGAAGATTTCTACCTTGGATATAAAGTGTTAAGATGGGATTCCAAGAGAGAGGATAAGGGTAAGCATGGGAAGTTTGACTTCCTATGGAAAGGACCGTACATCATCTATGCTTTCAAGGGGAACACTGCATATTTTCTCAAAAACTTAGATGGTACAGAAGTTGAAGAAGGACCGATCAATGGTCAGATGTTAAAACATTACTTTGATCCTACTTACTAATGCTATAATATTCTTAACATGTACATACTATATCCTTTGTATTTTCACAGTGTTGATTGGACAGTAAGTTTTTGAAGTTGAAGCCTGAAGAGAAGGCCTTAAGCTTCAGAAGCTTCATTGTCATACATACAATAAAGCAGCAAGCAAAGAATATTGCAGAGGATAGTCACAGTCATTCAAAAGGCCTTTTGATCTACTATTCTTGACTTTCCACTAGAAAAAGCCATCCCCAAGTGGAGCCACTGTTATGCCCCTATACCAATACATGTCATATATCATGATTGAATTGATGAGCTATGTAATATTTTCATACCTTTACTTGTTGCAAAGGTTTTCCATATTTGTAAAAAATAAAAAATTAAAATTAAAAATGTAAAGAGGGTATACCCTAAAATAAAAATCAAAGGGTAAAAATAATCAAAGATGGTAAAAAAAAAATGAAAGAAAATGAACCCCAACAAAAAGAAAGACCATGAAAGTGTGCAAGTCCAAATGCCACTACTTTTTCAATTTTGTATAATAAACAATTGTGTGCAGCTTGTCAACTTATGCCACATCTCATGAATAGTCAAACAGTTTAAGTTTGGCTAGTTCATATTTCAATTTCATGTTTTAGAAGTAGAGAATAAAGATCTGACCAAACAATTCAATCTTGGCAGATAAGTAGATAGGTAGAGTGAAAAAAAGGAGCTCAACAGTTTAATCTGAGTAGTGTAGACTTAGATAGGTATTTCCATGTAAAAGAAAAGAAAGTTTGATAAGGGTTTGCCAGTTTAAGTGCACCCTAATAAAGAAGTAAAAAATTCTAGGTTAAGTAGGTAGGGTAAGTAGATGATGGTTGCTGAATAACATATGGTGAATGATAAGTCTAAATGTGTAAATATTTTACTCTCATCACAAGGAAAATGGCATGTATCACATGAAGGGCACCTCAAGCAAGAAAAGTCAAAATAATTAACTTCCCTACTCATTTCCCCTAAATTTCCACTAATTTCCCCCTAAGTGCCAAGGTATCTATCAAATTAGAGGGGTTCATAGCATTTCTCTGACTTTTGGAGGGACCAGACCCTCGGCTCAATAATTTATAATGCCTGAGTACTTAAGACCATTCATTAATCATCACACCCATTCATAAATCATTCATTCCCTTTATAAAGTTTTCCCAAGTAAAATCCTATTTTACTTAGGGAAATTAAAAGATTTTCCATTAAAACATTCATTTCTCACTTCGCCTAAGTTTAAATACACACATCAAAATGTTCTAGACTTCGCGCCTTTCATTTCATTATGTCATATTAACTACTAACCTATATTATATAAATCCCCTATAAAAATCTACCCATTCCCCTATTACTCTAAACTATGTAAAAACCCCGAAATCTTAATATCCTACCCCTTTGGTTAAAATATAACCATAATACATTAATAATGGGAATTAATTAGTTAATCCGTAACTTATTAAGAACCCCGACCCCCCATTGCATTAAAAAGGATTAATTAACCCTCATGGTTAATTAATAACTTCAATAACCAATCCCGTTGCTCCCGATGTGATTAAAAAATCTTTAATTATATTGGGCCCGCCCTCATTAAACTCCCATCACCTCGCATCCCCGACAGCCATTCGATCAAGCCTCCCAGATCCGATGACTGTTGTGCATATCACACAGCCCTTCATGACCGAACGTTAGCGTGTGATCACGGAGCGGTTTTGTGAACAGTGCCCTTGCCATGCGTCATTCATCCTATGGTATTGCGCGGATGAGCCCAAATATTGCCCCCCCTCCATAAGCGGTCCGATAAAAACCACTTACCGCCTCCCACTAAATGACAAAACGTCAATTCCTCTTGCTGATGTCACTCGTCCAAATCTTGAAACTCGTAAAATTCTTGACTTTGTATAAAAAACAAAACAAATCATTTTGTCGTTCTATTCTACGAACCTATACATCCATGCAAATAGAACGACGAGGTCAACCAGCTCGTGCTCCCAGCCGCCAACCTGCTTCAAAATTTGCAGTTGACACTGCTCAGAGTCCTCCATTCACACCCACTATACCTGCATACCATTGCCCGTCCCTAAAGCAGGTATTTACCGATTCCCATCAAGAAACCCTTTGAATACTTGCTTTCACTGCAAATTTAATTGAAAAGAATCTCAATTCACCATAATTTAGTTGCCATACTTGAAATTCAAGTTCCCAGACCTGCTATTTCATCATTTTCACTTAAAAACCTCAGTTTCCCTTCTGAATCCACAAGAACCAGTATGGAAACTCTGGTAGCCCTAAATATTGCACCCATTACCACCCCTCACCATGATTTAGACTATCTGCCCCTAGTAGATAAGGATTTTCAAATAAAAGACCTAATCACTGATAAAGACCATCTAAAAGTTTTTTTCCAATGCCGAGATAACCACTTGAATGGCTATGATGCCATAGGACTGTGGGAATCCAATCTCCTAATGTATTTTCTCCCCTCAGTGCATGTTTTCCCTGACATAATACATCAGTGCCATGCAAATTATGACCCTAACCGTAGAGCAGTGATGTCTCCCAATCAAACAATCCTCTTCACAATAACTGCTGATTCAATCAACGAGATGGTACAATTTCATCCTATTCAAGCCCTCACCCCCATTTCCCTTGGAAATTTGCTTGAAAAATCAACCAAATTATCCCAATTTGAGCTCAATCGCCTCTTCCATACTTTCATAGTAAAAGAGCATCAACCTAAAGATCCCCCTCCTTACCTGTCAGTTTTTTTCACTGAGATAGGTGAAATTATAGTTGATATGATAGCTATAGTCATGGGATTCAACACTAGTGAATATGTAGATGAATTTACCCTAGTGTTGATGTCTATCTTTACCCTTGGTCAACCCCCTGCTGTCAAGTATGATTATGCTTCATTTATTGCTGAGAAAATCCATGACCAGTTCACGAGACTGGAGAATGAAAAGGTTTTCAAGTATTCCACCTTCATATATCACCTCATACTCTACTATCAGTATGATAAGTTCCCATTTTCTGTCAAGAAGCTTCATACAAAGGGTAATCCAAGGTCTGTCATCTTTTGGTCTTCTATCTTCCATGAATCCTTTTCTTGCCCTTATTCATATAGTGAGTTCATTGATCAGTTTGCCCACCCAGCAACCACCTTGCTCACAGGAAATCCTCCCCCAAGGATTAATGATGAAATCAAAAGGATCCTTCAACTATCCAAACAGTACAGAGTAGGTGAATAGTACTTGTACTAGAATCACACAGAGATCAGGATATATGGGTGTGAGCTTCCCCCATTCAAGCTACCTAAATATGTTCCAATAAGACTGTTTGCACTGGAGTATTATAGACAGATGATAAACTCAGATTTGATTCATTTTACTAAGGCCAAGAATAAAGCACAACTTAGAATCAAACATCATCTAGGCCCATTTGTCTGCAACAATAGGCAAGCATGGAGAGCAGCAGAACAAATCCCAGAAGACCACATGAAATTAAACAAAAGTTTTAGTTGGACTCCATTTGATCCCTACAGTTTCATCTGTGATAGGAGAATGAAAAATAGACCATCACCATATTTTCATCACAGAATTCCAAATATTGAACAATATGCTAACATGGATGAATGGAGGGAAGGGACCCTTGTAGAAATGGATAGTGATCAGGTCAATGTAGAGAATGTAATGAAAGATATGGAAAAGAAAATTGACTTGGATTCTTTTGGACAGGTGCAATTTGAGACATCTCACAAGTCAACATCAGGGACTAGTGCCTCAATAGCCGATACCTCTCAAAGGCATTCAAAGGAGACTAGTGTACCACCTACAGAGACATCACAGGGAAGAGAAAAAGAGACCAGCACTCCAGTAACAGAACAATCAAGCATGTCAAACCAGCCTCAAAACTCTCAGGAGCAGGTTAAAACACAGGCCCACCCAACTCAAGTCAACATGGGAAACCCCCTAATTTTGCAAACTCCTTTGAATGAGGAAAAGAGCTTAAAGAGAAACAGGGAAGTAGCTACCCCTGCTAGTGGTCCATCAAATCAGCCCGGTTCTAAGAAGCACAAGCTAAATCACCATTCAGATGAGGAATTTTTTGAAGAAACAACAGAGAGTGAGAGAAAAGAAGGTGCAGACAGTCAGCATACTTTCCTAGCAGGTGGAACACCTTCTAGCTCACAAAGACAAGAGCTGGAAAGACAACAAAGTGCTAAAGTATCATCCTTTAGGCCTGCAAGTAATAAGAAGCTAGACATTAAAGAGAAATTCAAAGAAATAAAGGCTATAAATGAACCACTAAGGGCCCAAGTCTACAATCAATATATGAAGATGGATCCCACCAATCAAACAAGGTTGATGTCAGCCTATGATATCAAGGAGGGAAAAATGCAGATGAGCTTCTTTAAGCCCAAAGTACAGCAGCCTCAGTCAATAGAAGATTACTTCAAGACTAATTTTGAGCTCATGGCTAAGGACATCCACCTCCTAGACCAGATTGAATTACATAAGCGAATAGGGGAGACGGTGTATTCGACATTGACAACTAAAGCTATGATGGCCCAAAGACTAGAAAACTCATTAAATAATACCACTGCTCAACTACAACTAGAAAGAGCCTCCTCACAGGCTAAAGACAATAGAATTAAATCATTGGAAGAGTTGGTTATTGGACTAGGTCAAAACCCAAAGGATGTAAAGGCAGTAGAAGCCTTAATAAAGAAGAGAGACAAAGACATAACTGCCTTAAGAAAGTAGTTAAAGTTGCCTCCATCAAGGCATCCACAAACTGCTGAAGTGATTCAAAAGAAGTCTGAAGAATAGCTTATGGACTTAGTCCTCAAGATTAATGAACAGTTGAAGGAGACTGAGCAGTAATTGGAAAAATCATTGAAAAGCAGGCAGGGAGAGTCAACCTCTTAGCCTCTAAATGTGATACCAGTGGTCTCCACGGCAGTCCGCTCAACACTTGCAACAGCTCTGGCACCAAATGTCCCCTTAGTCACAACAGAGACCATTACAGGTACAATCACAGGTACAATACAGGCACAAGCTTTAGGTTTGAGTACAGAGGAGTTAATCAAGTCAATGGAGGAGATGAAACTCGAAGTCTCTAAATTATAGAAGGTAAAAGAAAAATTTGTCACCTTGGAGCAGAAATAAGATGTTTCAAAAATTAATTTTGCTGAAGTGAGGAAGAATAAAGGCCTAGCCCAACAAGTCAAAACATTGGAGAAGGACCTCACATTTGAAAAACCTTTAACGGATATAAGAAAGATTCTATGGACCAACATCACTCAGTCAATAAATTATGTTTGATCATCAATACAGATTACTTTTGAACAGATTGAACTGGTGACGGTGGCTCTTCAAGCAATTCATAAAACCAAGGAAGAGCTAGGAGGGAAGCCTGAGGAAGCTATCAGGCTGATAAATTTTTTGAACAGTAGGACCATGCACCAGCTAGAAGAGTTGAATATTGAGGATAGAACTGGAACTATCCTAGAAATTAAGAAGGTCTTAACTAAAAGAGCTTTAATGCAGAACCTAGAAAGAAAATGCCAAAACATGCAGGAGGACATAGATGAATTTATGGAGAAGTTTGGCATTTTACAGAGTAAAGGACTCCCCAGTCCTTTAGTTATTAATGATAAATTGATGAGGCATGAAGACTATGTTGAAAAATTGGGTCAATATGCGAATAATCAAGCTAGTTCATCAGCTAGTGCATCTGGATCCAAGCCACCACCTACAGGTAGAGTTCTCTATGACAGTCTAGAGAACCTTTTTTATGTTGAACATGAATTGAAACATTTGTTTCCAGTTCAACCTAATTTTGTAAAATATATAGAGGCTGATGAAGTCTTCAGGAAGCTACAAAGGACAAGGATACCAAAGGATGATTGGTGGGTAGATATGACAGAAATTTTGTGATTTACCTTGGTAAAATCAAGTATTTACTATGGTCAATTTTGGTAAAAGAAGATGAATGAAGATAAAGCAGGTAAAGAGTATCATAACAGGTTAAATAGTATCAGTTAAAAGTCTAAAGCAAGCAGCCAGCACAGAATTACGAGCAGGATAGTAAGATGCTCAATCATAGGACCTGCCTCCAGCTCATTCACAAAAACAGGAACAACAAGCCATCAGTTCATTTTTAGTTTCTATCTTCGAGACCATCTGTCTCTATTTTTATGTAACATATAGTTAGTATTCCTAGATTATTTCTTTCTCAGTTTAAGAGATATTTTGTTGTAAATTTTTGTATAATTACTTCCTCACTCAGAGTACTTAGTGTGGATTATTAGACATCTCTGTATACTTATTATTTTGGAAAAGAAGTGCTATTGGAACAACTCTTGTATGGCTAGCTGGAAGCATTGAATAAAGCAAAGGACTTTCATAGGATTCATGTGCAAAAAATTGGTCAAATAAGTATTCTATCTCTTGTTTAGTATTGTTTTTTCTCTGTTTATTAATAATCATATGTGTTTTCATGAAATCTGAATGATAAACGAAATAATGATATCCCAGAAAGTGCTTTATTGCAATTTGTTTTAAAAGGTTTATCTTTCTTAAATATTTTCTTCAAACTATTATAGACGAGGAATTCTTAGTTGCTCCTTGTTTCTTATTTTTCCATTGTGGTCATTTAGTAAGAAATTCTTAACTGCTTTTTATTAGTGATCACCCACTTTCCCTCTCCTAAAAATTTGTTGAAGGACTCTTAACTGCCCTTCCTCCCTTTTGAGACCATTTCACCCTTTCAAGTTACCATTTGCCTCTTGTTTTTCTATCTTTCCCTTTGAAGCCCTCCTTTGTTGAATCAACCCAATCCAGTTAAGCCATCTTAAGTTGACTCCATAGCCCAATGGCCTGAAATACTCTGTTTTACCCATTTGCTTCTGAATTCCACCACTCAATCAAAATCAAAACCCCCAAGCTTTCATAACTAGCCTAATACCTTAACAAACAAAGCTAAATATTAAATAGAGAGCCCTCTCTAAGTATAGATTGGCTAGATTATGTACTTAAAAGTTGGTTTGTGGTTACCTCAGACCCCTTTCCTACTTCTAACAACTTCTAGGAAAATTTGAGTGATAACACATGGAACAAGCTACAACTGATCAGATCATGGACACATAGATCAAGAACACTCACCAATAGAATATCCAACTATATCAAGTTGTCAAAGTAGGCCAACTCCACTAGGGAAAATGGCTCACCAGGGACCAAGTTCAGCAAAAGTTTCCTCATCTCATGGAGGAACTCAATGCAATGGGGACCATTGCTTCCTAAGGGGGGAGGAATGATGTTGGGGGATATTGGTGGCCACCTGCCATGTCCACTTGGACCCCCATCATTGTTTCTTTCAGCTTTTCAGTTTCCTTAATTGTAGCACAAATTACTATTTTTAGCAGGTTTTCCGGTCCAAAACTTCTGGAGCTTTTTTGAGGCCCTAAACGATGTTTTTTGGGAAAACTGGGAGCAACATGGGTCCATGGACTGATGTTTCTCTTCCAAAAGTTGTATTTCTCGAATATATATTTCTAACGAGATATTGTGCGTGTCAAACAAAGATCATATGCCAAAGTTACGACCCTGGGAATTTGATGTACCAATTTACCCAAACAGGGCCCACAGTTTGGCATTTCATCTTCTAGGGTTAGGTTTTTGGATGTTTAGAGTTTTCCATTATTTCTCAACAATAAATAGGCCTTTGAGCCTCATTGTAACATAGTTCAGAGGGATGTAGTTGCCACATCTCTTCTCAGAGATAAGCTACCATCGCCCTAGCTGGTTTATTTCTATTGCTATTTGTAAGCATATTTCAGTATTTTACATTAATGAAATGAAGTATTATTTCCACTACATCTCTTTGTTTGAGTTTATCTCTATAATTTTTTGCGTTCCTATTTAAATTCGGATTAGTGATAGGGTGAATGGATCAGATATGGTCATAAGAAATATCACAAGCTTCTAAAGTCTTAATGTGAGAAGGATTACCAAATTTAGGATTATTTTAGGGGGAGGTCCTGGGAATATTACTGCATTGACCAGAGGAAGTAGGATTTGGGTGGGTGAGGTTATCAATGATAAAAATCTAGTTTCCCTCCTTCTAGCGCCAAAAATGTTGAGAGTGCTAGAATCACCAACATTCAAGGGGTCTCCCTGATATGTGGTCCCAATTAGACCTCACACCATTTGGGATAGGAGCCCCATTTAGGAATAAGGCTTGATTTGTGATTTCTTAAATACTTTCCTTGTCTCTAACTATCAGCAAGAGAGAGGAATGTGCATGTGCCTTCGAAAAGCAAGTGAGTGTGCTTGATGAGTGTTTAGTTGTAAGTGTGTCAAGGTTCTTCTACAATGGAGGTAGAAAATAAAGTGAGCCTCTAAGAGAGAGGTAATAGTACCACCCTAGCGGAGACACATGTAACCAATAAGAATCCGTCTAACATCTAGCGAAATAGTCCACAAATATGCGACGGTCAGTACAACCAATCAACAAGATATATCTGACGTTATAGTAAAAATAACCATTACAACACATTCTCAATATGATAAGTACTAAAACAACCAAAATATTTCAACTACTTTAGCACAAATGAAAGAAAAAATGAATTACAAACGTCGACAAAATAGTCTTCCAAATATTCATAATCCATGCATGAAGAATATGTTAGCCATGAGGCTTCTAATATTAAGTAAAACTTCCAAGACACATGTATACAATGAACTCCACTAGCTCAAATAGTGGAGCATTGGAGCCACTCTTGATCCCAAAAGAACTACTTTGTCTCTCTAATCCCTTGCAAGAGTAGCCAAGGTGAAAATTCCTTTTCTCATACAATAGGGTGTATATATAACCAATGAGGTGATGATTCACCTTCCTTGTGAATCTTTGACTATCATCATGATTATTTGACTTCCTATGATTTTTCAAATTTACATAACTCTTCATATTCTGAATGTGTCCATTGGATGTCCACTTTACAATATATTTTGAATAAATAATTACATAATCCACAATAATGATGTGGCATATGAAAACTCATGACATGACATGAAACAACTGACATGGAAATGCTTGATGACATGGAAATGTCAAGCCACTTCTGTTGCTTCTTTCTACATTTCTTCTTGAGGATACTCTTCTATCCACCTCCTTATGGATTAGAGCTATAGAGTCTTCAATGATATTAAGTCATGAGTTGTTATCACAAACTAGTGTCGCTCTACTTTCTCTTGGTTGATTAGCTTACATAATCAACTACAAAGATGTCCTTTAGCATGTTCCCCTTCTTCATCTCCTTCATCATCAGCATATCATGGTATGGTAAGATACATTCATGTACAATACATACATGACGAGACGACAGCAGTCTGATAAACCCCTATCCTAAGATGGTACATGTTGATCCACTGAATGAGACAAAACCTTGTGGCAGGCTGGGAGAGCGTCTCAGTGCGTGCGCACTTGCACAACTTAGGAAGTTAGGGGTGGAGCTTGAGCCTTGAGACTACACAATGCTCAGTTCAACCTGGACTAAGGAAGGAAACTACGTAGTCTAGGAGGTCATTGTGATAGGCTGAGGGGATGGGAACTAGTTTAGCATATTGTGCAGTACCAAAAGGAAAAGGAGGCTTGGTAATTGCGCAACTCAGGAGCTCAAGGGTTGAGCTTGAGCTCAAATATTGTGCAATGTGTAGTTAAGGCTAGGCTAGAGGGTTATATTGCGCAATTCTAGGGGGAAAGGTCTGAGCTTGAGCATTGGAACTGCGCAATGCACAGTCCTGGGAGGAAGGAATTGTGCATTGCACATTGCCAAGGGGAAAGGGTACAACTTGAGGGTTGGAATTGCACAATGCACAGTTTGGGAAGGTAAGATGAGGCTAATTTTCCAGGAAATTTTTGAAAATTGGCTTAGTGTGGGAGCAATGACATGACTTGACTATGACCACACACTTAGAACACTTGATGACACAAAAACATAGATCCTTCATGACACATGAGCCACAAATTTCCCTCGGTGTGGAAAATTTGTGATGGCTTACGATAAGTGTGACACAAAAGTAAACTTTGCGACGACTATGATGACACTTGTAAGGCATTGCTTAAAACTTTGGGAATGAGTGCAATAGATGTTTACATGGTTAAATCAACTCATTCACATAAAGATAACCCCTTGAAGCCACAAAAACAAGATTATACACATTATGCAATAACTAACATGTGAAAAGACAACATTTTTCCTTTCTTGCAAAAGGGACCAAAACACTTAAAGAGAACACATGGAATGAACTTCAATGTTTACGATGACAATATGAAAGACTAAGTTAGGTTCTGAAATTTGGTGCAGGCCAAAAGTTTAGAGGGCATTGTAGCAGTGACAAGTCCCTTAGATTATTACTCTCAAAAGGCATTAGATGCCCATCATGCATCAATACTACTCCTATTCCTTCCCTTGAGGCATCACACTCTAAAACAAAGGGTCGAGTATGGAAGTGCAAGAACGTGATATGAACTCATTACCTCCTTGCACCTTTCAAAAGTGTATTTCACTTCTCCTATCCATATGAAAGACCCTTTATTCATCAAATATGTTAGGTTTTCCACCATCTAAGAGTATCCCTTTGAAAATTACCAAAAATAATTTCATATCCCCATGAACCCTTTCAACTTTGTTAGGTTCTTAGGTGTTGGCCACTCAATTATAGACCAGCTATTTTGTTGGTGGACTTGCAGTCCTCCTATGCCAATGATGTGCCCAAGGTACAAAGTTTCCATCATTCCAAATTTTCATTTGGACTCTTTAACAAATGGGGACTACTCCTCCAATATGCTTAACACCTCCTCTAAGTGTCTCAAATGTTCCTCCTAGGTTTTGCTGTAATGAGAAGTTCATCAAAGAAAATTCACAGAACTTTCCATAGCAACCTCCTAAATATATGATTCACACATGATTGGAACGTGTCTGGTGCATTCATCATCCCAAATGGCATGACGAGAACATCATAATGTCCAGAGTGGCATCTGAAAGTTTTCTTTCATATATCCTACACTCCAACCCTAATCTAATGATAATCCAACCGTAAATTAATTTTGGAGAAATACACCACCCCATGCAGCTCATACAATAACTCATTTATATGTGACATTTTTAATTATCTTATTATTGAGAGCTTTGTAATCTATGCACATCCTCATTGTCTCATGTTAGGTCCCTATAATACTAGCAATCACCCCATTACTATTGTAGTTGTATCCCTTATTAATATTGTTGTGCCCCTATTGTCCCCATATTGTTATCACTGTGCCCCATAGAATCCCTCTATTGTTATTTTTGTGGCTTTATATTATTATTGTTAGGTTGTCTGGGTTATATTGTGACTCCTTAGACTCCTATATATAGAAAGGAGGTTTTGTCATTTGAATCATCCAAGAATTGTTCATTTGTGTAATGTAAAGGGGGTTGCCCCCTCGAAGAGGCTGAATTCTAACGCGTTCAACTATCTTTTCTATCTTTTTGTGAGCTCGTTTCATGACATCTCATCTTTCGTCTAAACAATACTTTAAAGGATGCGAATGGGCTCGTGTTCGGCCTTTTGTGCCCCATATCCAACAATTCATTAATGGCCTTCTCAATCTCCTCAATTTTTTTGGGGTTCCTATATGGTGTTGTCAGTGATTGGCTTGCCCCCCTCCTCCAATTTTGCAGTATGTTTGAAACCATTATTTGGTGGTATGCCTAGTGGAATAGCTTTAAAAACCTTATGGTTTTTATTCAACAAAGCCTGGATATCTGATAAGTAATTCCTATTCCCATTTTATTCCTTTTGTTTTGTTACCATGTACTACCTAGGCCATGTTATGTCTCCATGTCAGCAAAATGCCTTCCCGTTTCTTGGTGATGACCACTCTTGGAGCATCGATGGTCATTCCTCTTAGTTTCACTCTTTTTCCTTCTGGTGTGAGCCATTCCATTTCCATGGTATACTAACATTCCAATTTCTCCCTATGGAAATGAGCCATTGTAAACAGTAGCATCATTTTTGTATTAACAACCTCTACCACATAGAAATCATCCACGATGGTATAATTTCCCATCTTCAACTCCATTTGAGGAACCATCCTCAAACAAGCCATCCTTCATCTTCCAACTACCTCTATATCCATCAAGGGAATTTTGAGGTCTAAAATGGGACACCTCAAGAAAATAATAAGATAATAGTTAAAACAATAAAATAAGAATTATGAATTTTTAATGAAAAGGAAAAAAAACTGCCTTATTTAATTTGGTATTATCTCCTTATAGGTTTACTCAAATGTCAATTATAGAAACCTGTTGGGTGGAAAATTAAATTCCACATCCAACGAGTACCCACTTTTCATATTTTTTAGTAGACCTAGATTGAAAAAAATTGAACACATCTTTTTCATGTATTTTCAATGTGGGTCTACTCAGTGTTAAGATATTTCGACACATAAGAAATAATTAAGTATAACTTGGTCGAGTGTAGAGTTAGGTAAAATGTGTTTATTTACTATGTACTTTTCAATCCGACAGTCACGATATGTTCTAGACATGAAGTGATCTGACGATTCATTCTCTCCTTGGTATTACCGACACTTGATCCATGGCTTAACACTTGATTGGTCCATGATCTCTATTTCAAGAGCATGGAGGGTCATTTGTAGGGTAATCGTTCATGAGAGAATCTTATGTAAATTTTCATTCTTTTATTAATAAATTGCTTGAAGTGGCCGTGTTGCCTCAGACCGTGGACTGTTTCCCTCTTTGAGAGTTTTAACCACGTTAAGAATACTGGTGCATTGATCTATGAACTGATTGTGAGCGGTGTCCTTTGGTGTTCTGTCTGAGGAACTTACCCTCTAAATTCCTACATGGTATCAGAGCTATTTGAGGGTTGCATTTTTTGGTGACCCAAATATGAAGTCGGTTCAACTGCATCTGACTGTTGCTTCCTAGATCTATTGTTTCTGATTTCTTTTGGGCTGAGAGGACTACTCTATTCTGTTATGAGCATCTGTTTCAGTGAGGAACCCCTTTTGTTTCACATGAAAAGGTTTCTGGTAGCCCTAGCTACGTAACTTTTAAGATCTGGAGGTATACGGCCTTTATTTGTAGTTCTAGCTATTCATCTCTCTGTTTATTTTGGTTTATTTAGCTCTCTATTTTTTATTACTGAATCTATACCTTTCATTTCTGCGTATGCTCTTTCCCCTACAACTCTATGCGATCTGGGCAAATAAAAAATAAAAAGGAAGGATTTTTCTCATGTGTATGCTCTTTTCCACCCCATCTTAACGTGATCTCGGAAAATTATAAACATTAAAGAAAATATTTAGTTTCCAGCTAAAGCTAACTTAAAATCATAAGGTTTTTTTTGTATGTTCGTGTTGGGTTTTGTGGTTTTCTTTTTGTAGGCAAAAAAGAGATTTTTCAAGTAAGCACACACCCCAAAGCTCTAGTGACTAAAACAAAAAACAAAAAAAACAAAAAACCTTCATCTTTTCCAAAAATTACTCACATTTTAAACTAGCTCACTTGGTCCAAAGTTACTTTATGAGAAAAGAGGTCTTAAGTTCAAGCCTTTCTTTTTCTTGAGCTACTTTTTCAAAAAGCACATGTAACTTATATTTTAGAATTACTTTATGTAAAAGTGTTCTCACCTATTATAAAAAGTGAGTCACTTATAATTCTAAAGTCTCTTTATCTTTTATTTAAGTTACAATTTAGTGGGTAGCTCATAAAGTACCATTGTAAAAGTGACTTTCACTTATCTATAAAAGTGAGTCACATAATTTTTTTTTTTTTGTTTAAAGTGAGATAATTAGATTAAGTTTGGAAAGGGGGAGGGCGGGAGGGGATTTTTTTTAAATAAAACATTATCGTTCATTTCCGCACATTCACGTACTTCGTTGACATCTTCAACAACTTTTCTTCAAAAAGCCATAACTTCTTCATCCAGAAGCCCTTTTCAGAGCTGTTTTTTTTTAATCAGCCTAATTTGTCGAAATCTTTCCACTGGAATACGTAATTTCATCATCTTCAAGTTCATTTTCTGTTAAAATGGAAAGTCGATGCCAAGTTATTCTTGACAACACCAACTACTTCCAATGGTGGTCCTACATTGTGGATTTACTTAGAAGTAAAAGTCTTTACAGAATAGCCTCAAGCAAAGAACCCAAACCTCAAGACGAAGATAAGGCAACCAAATGGGAAAATAGGCGATATCAAGCACGTGGGTTGATATGGATGTCTATTTCTCTAGACCTTAGATTCCATATTGCAGAACTTGATACCCCTAATGAAGCAATGAAACAACTTACTAAAGTTTTTGGAATTAAAAATGAAATTAGAGCCCATCAACTTCAAAATGAGTTGCTTACATTGGACCCCAATAATTTTTCTTCCATTGAAGATTTTTTGTCCAAGTTCAAGACCCTCAGACTTCTCTTGGAAGGTATTAAGGTTAAGAAAAAAGATGGTAGCCTTATCTATTCCATTCTTACTAAGTTGGGACCAACCTACTGTGTGTTTGTTTCCACCTTCCATTCTACTAGAGAAGCATTTATTTCTCAAGGACAAGACTACAAGTTCCCCTCTTTTGATGCCTTTTGTGATTCCTTAATAAGAGAACAAGAAAAACTCTTGGTCTTCTTAATCTTGGAAACTCTCCTAAGAAAGCCTTAGCCACCCAACAACAACTAAATTCAAAGAATCCTAAGAAGAAGTATCCTAAAAAGAATGGTCCTAAACCAAACAAGGGTCCTAAGTAATTTCAGTCTCAAAATGAAAAATCATTTCAACAAAATGATAAGGCAAATAAAAACAAAGGGAAGAAGAGTGATAGACAATTCCATTTTTGTAATCGAGATGGCCACTTAGAATCAAAATGCTTTAAGAAGATGGAAGCCTTGGAAGCAGTAATGAAGAAGCATAACATCCATTTGGAGCACTCTTCAACTTCAACTTCATCATAAAAAATAACACTTTTTGCATGTGGTTGTCAAGCATCTCGGTTTGGTTATGCACTAAATGTATCTTCTTCTTCTCATTCTCATGCGTGGCTCATTGATTCTGGAGCTTCTCATAACATGGCAAAAAACAAAGCCATGTTTTCTTCTTTAAATGATTGTAACACCAAAAATATATATGTTGGTGATGATAGATCTCTTAGTGTTGTAGGGACTAGAACTGTTCATTTAGACAATGGTCAATTTAATGATATATTATGTGTTCCAACCTTATCCTGCAACCTTCTATCTGTATATTATATAATTCATTCAAGTGAAGGTAAAATCTTTGAATTTTCACCTCATGATGTTGTAATTAAGGACCTAAGAGATCCTAGATAGATTTTAGCTACTGGCATTACTGATGATTCTACAAGGTTGTATAAGTTTAACAACTTTCGGTCATCAAATCTTCCCTCAGTATTTGTTGCTCATAATGATGAAGTGAGCAAACTTTGGCATGAGCGATTTGGTCACTTAAACTATCGCTCCCTTCAAGATCTATGTAAAGAAAATATGGTGACAAGTCTTCCAATGGTATCTTACAGAGATGGTGTTTGTTCCGGATATGTACTCGGAAAACATCATCAGGATAGTTTTTAAAAACGTGCCTCTTGGCATGCCTCAGCCCCTTTACATCTTGTGCATAGTGATTTATGTGGTCCACTTCCAGTTGTTTCATTCTCTGGCTACAAGTATTTCTTAACTTTCGTTGATGATTTCTCTAGACGCACTTGGGTATACTTCTTAAAACTCAAGAGTGAAGTATTTAACATCTTCTTGGCCTTTAAGGCCTTTGTTGAAAAACAATTTGGACATAAAATTCTTAAGTTAAGATATGATAATGGCGAAGAATATGTTAACAACAAATTCATCAACTTTTGCACTGAGAATGGAATTCAAATGCAACATACTGTTCGATATACTCCACAACAAAATGGTTTACCTGAAAGGAAGAATTGCACCTTAAAGGAAATGACTAATTGTATGCTTCAATCTAAAGGACTTAGTCTTAATTTTTTGGCAGAAGCAATTAACTATGGAAATTACATAGTAAATCGCACTCCTACTAAGGTTTTAAAGAATATCACTCTAGAAGAAGCATGGAGCTCAATTAAACCAGATGTAAGTCACTTTCATGTTTTTCGAAGTGAAGCATGAGCCCATATTCTAGATGAGAAACATAAAGCTTTAGAACCTAAGAGTGAAAATGTATTTTTGTTGGATATTCTGAAGATGTCAAAGGATATATACTTATTCCACTTAAGTCCAAAAATGTTATCATTAGAAGAGATGTAAAGTTTGCTGAAAATATATCAACCTATGAGCCTCGTTCGGCGGATGTGCCGCCTCTCTCTATCCCTTCTACTAAAAATATTTCTTCTTCAGATGCTAACAGCGAGGATGGCAATCCTCCCCCACCTTCTCAGGATCCTCCTTCAGCTCCTCAGCTTCCAAAATGGGTCTGTGCAACTCGGGATGTAGCAGGTGCTCTTGTTGGCAATCCTACAGATCAACAACATACACATTCTCAGTGCGATAGAGCCTCTTATTTACTCGCTCAAGCTTCAGTGAATTATGATCCTGACACATTTGAAAAAGCTTCAGGCCATCCAGATTGGGACACAACTATGAATGAAGAATATCGTTCATTATTGGAAAATGATACATGGGATCTTGTTCCTCTTCCAAAGGGATGAAAACTTGTTAAATGCAAATGGGTTTACAGAACCAAGTATGGACCAGATGGAAAAGTTGATAAACATAAAGCTTGTCTTGTTGCTAAGGGTTTTCCACAAGTTGAAGGCATTGACTATACTGAAACCTTCTCCCCTATTGCCAAAATGAACTCTATCTGCCTTGTTCTTTCCCTTGTTGCCTCTTTCAAATGGGAAGTCCATCAGATGGATGTTAAATCTACCTTCTTGCATGGGGACTTGCATGAAGAAATCTATATGGAACAACCTACTGGCTTTAGTCAAACAGACTCTAGCCTTGTATGTCAGCTTAAGAAATCCATTTATGGTCCAAGCAAATGGATAGCTTTCTTTTAGAAACTGACTTTTTAAGGTGTCATTCTGACAATACTGTCTACACTAAGAAGTGGGCAAGTCTCTTATCATTCTTGTTATTTATTTTGATTATCTTATCCTTACTAGTAGTGATCCATACCTTATAAACCACGTGAATTCCAGCCTTAAAAAGAAATTTGAAATGACAGACTTAGGACACTTTCATTATTTTCTTGGTCTTCAAGTCTTGCAATCCAAGGAAGGTATTTCCCTTTCCTAGTCCAAGTATGCCTGTGATCTTCTACGCCATTTTCACATGGAATATTGTAAGCTAGCCCCTTCTCCCTTTTAGTCTGGATGCAAACCTTCAGTCACTTGTACTTCACCTGAAGTTGATGCTACTTTATACCGTCAACTTGTAGGAAAACTTTTGTATCTAACCCATACTCGTCCTGACCTTTCCTTTGTTGTTGGCCTTATTGCTCAATTTATGCAAAACCCACATGAAAGTCATTGGAAAGAAGCTAAAAGAATACTTTGTTATCTTCGAGGTATAGTTCAGTTTTGGATTCATTACAGTGCAGAAGCATCTCCTCTATTGTTTGGTTTCACTGATTCCGATTGGGCTGGTGACCCTGATGATCAGAAGTCTACTGCAGGTTATGTGTTCACTCTTGGTTCAAGACCTATTACATGGGCTTATAAGAAACAAAGTTCCATTTCTATTTCTTCATCAGAAGTAGAGTATCGTGGTGTCATAGAATCTAGTAAGGAAGCCCTGTGGCTTTGTGAGATCCTGTCAGAGTTTGGCTTTCAGCAACAGCATCCGATTACACTTTGGTGTGATAATCAAAGTGCCATTCAAATTTTACAAAGATCCAGTCCAACATCAGCATAGAAAACACATTGAAATGCACATGCACTTTATTAGAAATCTCATTCATGACCATGTTCTTGAAGTGCAATATTGTTCAACAGATGATCAAGTTGCAAACATCTTTACAAAGGCTCTCACAGAGGCGAAGTTTACTAAAATTTGATTTATGGTTGGAGTTCAGGAAGTTGTCACTAATGGGGGATAGGCTCTAATGCCTCCTTCCTTCTCCTATTGTGTCATATTGGTACATCCTTCAATCCTATCCCAAGTTGTTCTTGGGGGGGTGTTAGGATATTCTGACACATAGGAAATAGTTAAGCATAACTTGGTCTAGCGTAGAGTTAGGTAAAGTGTGTTTCTTTACCATGTACTTTTGTAACTTACAATCCAATGGTCACGATATGTTCTAGACATGAAGTGATCCGATGGTTCATTCTCTCCTCGATATTACCGACACTTGATCTGTGGCTTAACACCCGATTGGTCCATGATCTCTATTTAAAGAGCATGGAGGGTCATTTGTAGGGTAACCTTTCATGAGAGAATCTTATGTAAATTTTCATTATTTTATTACTAAATTTCCTAAAGTGGTCGCGTTGGCTCAGGCCATGCACTGTTTCCCTCTTTGAGGGTTTTAACCACATCAAGAATACTAGTGTATTGATCTATGATCTGTTTGTGAGAGGTGTCCTTTGGTGTTCTATCTGAGGAACTTACCCTGTAAATTCCTACACTCAGTAGTATCAAAAGTGGGTACTCGTTGAATGCGGAATTTAATTTCGCACCCAACAGGTGTCCAAAATTGACATTTGAGTAAACCTATATGGAGATAAGCTGAAAATAAATTATTTTTTTTCTTCTTTTCCCTCCAAAATATTTTCCTCGAGTGGATGACATCATCATCTTGAATTCTATTGGTTCTCTTAAAGTTAATTTTCTAGTGCATTTTTTGTTTTGAGACCCCTTTTTCACCTCAGAATTCCCCCAATCACCCTCAAATTCTTTTGTATCGAAATGCCTCCTAGCCGCCAAGGATGAATCTATGAAATTGTGAGTGGATCCTCTATTGATGAGGATCATGAATTGTTCCCTTGTATGACTCCCGTTACTCTAAAGGTATTGTACCAATGGCACATGAGAGATTATCTATAGTGGTTCAAATTTGTTTTACCCTTGATTTCTCTTCATCATTACTTCTATTACTATGCTCCTCTTACTACCTATTCTTCCTGCTCTTTGTTGTTCAACATTAATTCTATATAATGAACCTTTCCCTTGCCTATGCATCTATGTTTAGGGACCCAATATTCTTTGTAGTTGTAGGAAAGCTTCTTTCTTCTTAGTTTTTCCATGGTTTTATCCATCTGATTCTTCCCCCACCAAGGCTTCTTCTCCTTATTCTTCTATGGGGGAATGAATTTAGATGGTGCATTCTTGGGAATTGCATATTCCATATCCTTGGTTTTGGAAATAGCATCTTGAAGTGTATAAGGCTTAAAATCCTTTACCCAGTCATACAAGAGATCACTTATCCCCTCCAAGAATAACATCACCAATCGATCCTTGGATATATTTGTCACCATCACTACTAATCTTTGGAACTATCTGACGTAACTATTTGGGCTCCTTGTTTTCTTAAGTTATGTTAGATCACTAAAATGTAGCTCCATATTTTTTTGTTAAATAATTGGATCAGTCTATAGTAAATCCAAAATAGGAGTTGATATTGGCATTCCCGAGTGTGGAAAACACATGATACCACCATGCATTTGCTTCTCCCTCCAAATGTAATGTGGAATACTAGATTTCCTCTTATTTTTTCACGGGGTTAAGCTAGAAATATGTATCTAGATTTCGTACCCATGCTCTAGCTATGCCACTGGAAATCCCATTGAAGGTTGGGATATTTATTTTCCTTGCCTTGTTTGTAACATTTTTATTCATCCACCACTTATTATGATCCCTTGATTTATGCCTATGCTTGTTGGTGCAATAATCTTGAAGTGACATTTGTGTGTGGAACTCTTCCCCTTATGCCTCGTACTCCCTCATATATTCCATGAAACTTTCATCTTCTCATTGCGGGTTATATATTGATTTCTCCAATAATTTGGGAAAAAGTGGCATTGATGTAGCTTTGTTTGTTTGTGAGGGAATTAGATTGGATGAATTGGTAGCTGCAACATTAGAATGTCATGTCCTCTAAACAAATTATAATTTTTGTGTGACCCTTCAACCCCATTGTTGGGTTAACTCCCATGAAGGTTGGTAATGTATTAAGAAATTATTTTCATGGCTTGGGCCATCTCCTGCTATCCTCTGGCTATCTCCTTGGCCATCTCGTGTTTTCCACTGGCTATTTCTTGGGCCATCTTGTGTCGTTCTCTACATATCTCATGTTTTCCTTTGGATAAATCATTTTGGATGTGCTTGAGGCTTTCCTAGGGTTGATCCTCGTGGTTCCCCATTCTTCCTTATTCTTTCTCAAGTTCTGGGTAGGGATTCTCATTTTCCTTCTTCTTCTTCCTATAATTTATAAACCCTTAATCCCCTAGAATCATTAACTATGCTGACCTTTTCAAGCTAGCAGGATGCTCAACTCTGATTCCACTGTAATATTGCTTAGTATTATTTGACTAAAATATAAAGGAATTTTCTTCAAAAAACTATAACATGAATTTCTAACATCAAATTTGCATAATTTCACACAATAGAAATTACCAGGAAATTAAATAAAATTTGCAATGTAGAACCCAAAAATTAAATGAAACATTGCAACTCGGAAAATATTTTGTTTATGGGATTCTCATGATGAAATTTACATAAATTCCTAAGACATAACTTGGTGAATAAACCTTGAAAAATGCTTGTCCTTGAATTTTCGGGTAATCTAGCCTTCTTACAAATGGAAATGTATCCCTCCTTGTTGACGGAAACTTGGTCTGCTAATTGAGATAATTTGGCCCTCCTTGGAGACCAATAAATTGACCTCGGGGCTAGGATAGCATGGATCCTTGTCTACTGGAACAATTTGACCCTTTGGAGAGAAGTAATTCATCCTCCACAATTTATCTTGCCCTCGGTAACTCACCCCCCAAATTGCTCACAGAATTCAGCCTCCTTTAATTAGTAAATCAACCCTGAGACTTTAACAATAAATCGACCCCCTAAAGCACAAGAGATATATCCTTGGAAGCTATGCAATTAATCCATATAATATTGATGGAAATAAACTATTCGTCTTGGAAATTTTCACTACGAATTCGGACTCCCAAATCATATCAATTCAACCCCCATATTCGATCCCTTAATACTCCATAATTCAACTTTTCCTATAGATTTATTTGTGCCCTGAAGATGATGACTTGAACCTACACCCATTAGAGAAATTTTGAGCAAAAAATGGGCCTCAAAACAAAAATGAATAACAAAAATACACTTTATAAGAACCAATAGGATTCAATATGATGATGTCAACTATGGGGGGGCGATTCACCGTTTTTGGAGTAAAATAGTTTAAAATATAAAAACTACTTTTTCAACTCATATTTTCAACTTATCTCCCTACAATTTTACTCAAATTTGAAGCAGTAGCACTCATTGGATGTAAAATTTATTTTTTCATCCAAGGAGTACCCAAGTTGCATTCTTTCAATAGGCCCTACTACAAAAAAATTTGAAATACATGAAAAAATGTGATTGCAATCACATTTTTCATGTATTTCGCATTTTTCACATAGTAGGTTCCATTTAAAGTATGCAGCATGGGTACTCTTTGGATGCAAAATTAAATTCCTCGTCCAACAAGTGCTCCCACTCGAAATTTGAGTTACATTAAATGGAGATAAGTTGAAAATACGAGTTGAAAAAGTAATTTTTTCCTTCCCCCCCACCAAAACTTGATGAGGTAATCTAACCTTATTTTATTATTTCCAGTATTATTTTATAATATTCCTTAGGAGGCCTATGTTAGACCTCAAAATTTCTCTAATGATAACAAACTTGGCCATAGGAATGACACAATAATTCGACCTCTCTTCTAGTCGATGTGCATCCTCCTTCACAATGATTGATCTCCCTACAAATTTAATAATTAGCTAGGGTAGCTTTACAATCACTGAAACTAACCACTACTAGCTAGGGTGTATATCTCAATGCTGAAACTAGGGAATAACAAGAGTTTATGCTTCACTCAGAAATATGCTCAAGCTCCTTGATAATTCACAAAATAATTCTTCACATATTGAATCATTAGTCTCCTTCCCCTTTTAATAATATTTCCTCTTTCAAAAACCATGCCATGGTAAACAAAAACCATGGGTCACTACATTTTTCCTAAAGTGACTTTTTACCACTTTTTTTTTTAATGTGGTTCACTAATCCCAGAATCAATGATTGCTATGTCCATGGAATATTTGTACCAAGCAAATCCACCCAAAGGGATCACTTCTTGTTGGGTTAACCACGAAGCTTGACCCTAAGAGTGTCGAGAGAATTGAACTCATGACCTCTCAATAGAAAATGTTTTTAACAACAAGGACTTTACAAATGGAGCTAACACTTGAGGTTATTAACACCTTGATTTAATTATTTAAGTATTATTTATTTTATTATATTGATCCCCTTATTTTTCATCAATAGCCCATGGGACCTAGATAGTATACTCATTAAGAGATCAACATGTCACTCGGGAGAGTTGAAATTGGTGGAGATGATAACAACATTCCTCCCAACCACCTAAACTAAAATTGGAAACAATCATTATGATAAACAAAAACAGTATAAAAAGAACAAAACATTATAAAAAGTATAATAAATGGTAAAATATACACTAAGATATAAATCATAGTTTATAAATGACTTTAATTTTACAATTGTTAAGCATATAAAAATATTTGTTTTATAGCCAATTTACCAAAAGCATTAAAAATTAAGGAAAGAAGCTTAAAAAGCATTCATTATAATGCTCAAGAAAACCCCCAAGTACTTTCTTTCATTACGAAGATGGTACCCAATGTAAACCCTAGGAGAATCCTTTTGTACCTCTCCTAATTTTGATGATGGTACCTAGGGTAAACCCTAGAATCTTTAAGGCATAGGGTCACTCAATAGTGAGGCTTTAAGCGATTACAATAATATACTCATTAAGAGCTCAACATGTCACTTGCGGGAATTGAAATTGGTAGGGATAATAACAACATTCCTCCCAACCACTTAAACTAAACTCAATTAACAACAATCATTATTATAAATAAAAATATTTTAAAAAACAATCATTATTATAAACAAAAATATTACTAAAAAATAAACATTATATAAAGTAAATTCTAAAATTAAATCATAGATTTCAAATTACTCTAATTTTACGATTCTTAAGAGAATACAAATTATTGTTATATACTCAATTTACTAAAAGCATTAAAAAATTTATTCAAAAATTACTTAAAACACATTCATTATAATCTGAAGAAAATGGAGTATACTCACTGTTAACTCCAAGTATAACCAGCGAACCCCTATTCCAAGGCAAGGATTGAGTATTGAGTCTATGTTAAGGTTGTAGTAGGGAGTAACTGTGAAGGCACAGGTTGAATGCGAGTTTGCCAAAAATAATCTGTGTTAGTAGAGTGTAATATTTATGTGTGGAGAGGTGGCTGGCTTTGTTGGGTGAAATTTACAAGGTTAAGGTTCAAATCATATTGATTATATCATCTTTTATGGTGTGCAGATTAAGGAGTAGATTTGATTTTTTTTATTCGTGAGTTTTAGTTTTTGTTTTTGCCAAAATCATAAGAAATTAGTATATCTGTTTGTAAGTTGTTGAATGTGCTCTTGGTGTTATAGTGACAGCTACGAGAATTGATTCTGGATCTTCCTTAGATTAAGTCTGACAGTTATTGATTCATCCAGTATTATATATATATAGAATCAAATAAAAAAATTGTTTAAAAGTTTTTTTTTTTTATAGGAATCAGATCTATACCATTGCATAATAGAGTTGTTGTAACAAAGTATGTATGTGATAACTCACTTCGACTAACATTATTTTATCTCATTTATTAGAATAGCTCTTAAGATAGATTGATATTATACACATTTTCGTGCCTATCAAGTAAAGCCATAGGTATTTCTTCAGCCAAAAATTGCGTAAATCAAGGTCTCATCTTCAGCCACCCACTTCATATTTGGCATGGTAAATGAATGATTTAATTTTTAATTCACTTTTATAACATTAAACCATTATTTCTTTATGTCATTATTTCTTAAAAAAAATATTTATCTTGAACATTAATTGACTTTAAATTTATGTTTGAGTTCATTTTGACTACTGAATATGGCAGATGTATTTAGTAATTAATATTTTGATGATTATTAAATATGACTTTAAGTTTCATACTAATTTTGAAAAATTATAAATGCAAAGCTTAAGTTGGCCTTTCCCGCGTCTCATCACATCACAATATTATTGTTTTTAAAGGCATCATGTAAATGATTTAAAATTTTGAAATGTCTCTGCAATAAAGTGCATCCGAATCTTTCTATTTGGAGATGATCTAAACTTTGGATTAAAGTTCCCAGACAAATTAGCAAGATAAATTTCCAAGCGAACGCTGTATTATACAAATTTTTGCAAAGAAAATGCCTATCAACCATAGAAACCGTGGAATCTGAGAGTTGTCCAAAAAAATTAATTAAATTGAGTAATTGATTACATTTTTTTTCCAGAAAGAAATCATGTTGGCGCTTTCTATTATATAAAACGCATTCCACATTCCAGTACATATATAATCATATAATTACCCAAAAATAAGACATGATCAACAACATCAGTCCAGTACTACTACCGAGATTCTAAGGAAGCATAAGGTCACATAGCTATATTAAATTAACAAAATCTGGTCTCCATGGTTTGCCATAAACAAAAGTCGGGCATTTAACTAGAAGTAAATTTTAAAAAGTGCATCATACTACTGCAAACAAAATAGCCAACCGTGAAATCCAGAAACAAAATTTAACGCATCTCAAGGTTTCCCTCCTCCATCACCTTTCCATTAACTATAGATCCGAAATGTATTAAACCTGTCGCGTCATCTCTACCAAGTTACACTCCATGTAGACATGTGTAAGGGAATTATAAAAAAAAAAACCAATAACAGACTTAGTGCAATCCATCCATCCAACTAGAGAGGGCACCGAGAGGGAGGATCTCCCAGACACAACTTCAATAGTGGATCTACAGTCCCCATACACACTAAATTTCAGTCACTGAAGATGCTTTGCAAAAACCAACAATCCCCAAAGTGTCCATAATTTTTCCTTTGAATTCGAACCCAAACCACCATACCAGTAAAGGAGAAAGCGAATACGAGGTTAATCCTCATCCATGCCCTGTATCCACATCTACCATCCCATGTCACACCATAAAAGAAACCTACATGAAAGACCATCTAAGGAGAGGGACAACATGTCCTAAAAGTATTATCTTCTATAATCAAAATCCTCCCCTTCGATAACGAAGCCATTCTTTTGATTGACATTGGGAGATATCTCTTCAAAGATACCAAATTTCTTGCGCGCCAAATCTCCCATACCACGTATAGAGGAAGCATTTTATACCTCCCTCTTCTACAAAATCGCTACTTGAAACAAGAATACAATGAATTGAAGGAATCCACCTATGAAATCTGAACTTTCTTCAATATACTCCCTCGGACTTCCATCAAGAAGGGATAATGGATAAATAGATGTGCCACACTTTCCTGATCCAAATGAAAGACAACACACTTCCGAGGTCCAAGAAATCCTTGTTTGCAAAGGTTATCCCATGTTAAGGTCTTATTCTTCCATGTTAAGGGGCTTGCCACCTCTAGATAATCTTGAACCTGTGTTGCACAGGTACCCACACCCGGGGGTGGGGTTCTCGAACCCGTCCCGGGTTCCCGCACCCAAGTACCGGATTCGGGTATGGGTTCTTCCCAGACGAACCCAGAAGAACCGGGTTCTTCCATGAAGAACCGGGTCCTTCCAAAAAAAAATTGGGTTCTTTTCCTTTAACGGGTTCTTGGGTTCTTCGGGTTCTTGGGGTTGGGTTCTTCGGGTTCTTTGGGTTCTTCATAAAAAAAACTATATTAAAAATTTAATTTTCAAATAATTTTTTTTTATTGAAATTTAAAAAATAACTTATAACAAAGGTAAAACTTATAACAAAACCTAAAAAACCCTAAATCAATTCTTGTAAATCAATTTGGAATGAAACATTCTTCCACGGTCCTTACCATCAAAACCTGTGCGGGTACCCGCACTCGGTTTTTTAAGTTTTTTACAAGTCTTGTTTTTTAAGAATTCTTATAAATCAATTTGGAATGAAACATTCATTCCCGAGCCAAATAACCATCAAATTATAAACTGTAAATGCACACATACAGGTTCAGACATTTTCGGTCAAATAGAAAGTAGGATTGAGACCAGTCATAAGCTGTAATCAGCGGATGCTGTTAAATGGCAAAGGGCTATTTTGGGCAATGGCTAAATTAAGTATCAAAATATGCCAATTTCTCATACATTCTGATAACATCATGTTAAGATTAAAACTAGGAAAATATGCCTAAATCATATACGGTCTCTACAGACTTGTACACCAAGTAATCTCTAAAAACTGCGAAGATGTTTTATGTTTAGATAATTAATATTCAAGCAGAGCTTCACACTCAAAGACAAACTATCCCTCAAGCCATCAGATGGCTGTTGTGCATTTTATTGGGAAACAAAGACTGATAAGCGTGTTTTGTGGAAGGGTAAGGTTGCCACTGTTTTTGGGATTGCTTTTCCACAAAGCACACCATGCATGGGGTAGGTGGATGATTAGACATCAAGAAAAGTCTAGACCACTATAAGGTTGAGAAGAATCTCCTATGAAAAAATTGTGTTTTTATATGGGAGAGACTAAACATTCAAAACAAAGTTACAAGCTCAAGCTCCAGGCAGAATGAGCAATTTCAATAAGGAGAGAAGCTGTCTTGAAATTAGAGCAGGAGGCAGAAATGCTAACACTCCTTGGCTGTGTAAGAGGAAGGGTATGTACGACCACAGCCTGGTTCATTGATAGGCATCCTTGCAAATGAACCTAAGCTACATAGCTATTTTAAAGCCTGTGTGTGACAAAATCTGTCCCAAGTTTCACCAAAATAGCTGAGTCTAGCATTTATGAAAAAATTGTGTTTTTATATGGGAGAGACTAAACATTCAAAGCAAAGTTACAAGCTCAAGCTCCAGCCAGAATGAGCAATTTCAATAAGGAGAGACGTTGTCTTGAAATTAGAGGAGGAGGCAGAAATGCTAACACTCCTTGGCTGTGTAGGAGGAAGGGTCTGTACGACCACAACCTGATTCATTGATAGGCATCCTTGCAAATGAACCTAAGTTGCATAGCTATTTTAAAGCCTGTGTGTGACAAAATCTGTCCCAAGTTTCACCAAAATAGCCGAGTCTAGCATTTATCCTAGTATGTATTTTGAATTTTCAGTTTTAGTAGTAGCCTTGAGCTCTCTCACATAGCTGTCACAGTGTCATGGTTACACGGAAAAGATTCAAAAGAACAGTTTTTTGGTGATAAATTTTGAAATTTCAATGTCAATGCTGAATTTTCAATGATGTGCATGTTTAAATTATTATCATTAAAGTTTTCTTGTTTAAAGTTGAAAAAATATACAAATTCAAATTTCATATATATTATTAATTATAAATTTATAATTTATAAAATTTAATTATTAAAATTTAATATTATTATATTACCTGACGAACCCACGCACCCTGTTTCCAAAAATGCCGTCCTCGTCCCCGTCCCCATCCCTGTCCCCACACCCATGTTTCCTGACAACATAGTCCTGAACCAACACTTATTAACACAGGCGGTGACATGATTTGAGATAAACTGATAAATGTCTGAAACCACCACCGACCCTTTTTCATAATGCCATCTCGCACTAGCGAATCACCCATATCCTTTTTCATGAAACCTGCCAAGTGAAAGATTTGAATGAGGTTTGTTACACAGTAATTTGTCACCATCCCTGTTACTCCTCTTGTCGTACCTTGGAGGACCCATCCCGGGAGTTATAAGAAGTGACAAAGTCTAAAAACACCTGCATTATGTTCCCCTGAGTATGTACTCCATGTTCCCTGAAGACACCTTCTGCAGATCATCCCTAAAAAATGCTCTTTTTCCATTGGCGCAAGTCCACAGTATCCTACCCGCGCCAATGATGGAGATCCTCAAAAGGGGGCGCGACCATTGGCGCTCTATCTTAGAGCAACAGTCGCGCCAACCAAATTTAGTCGTGCTTTTTGCCTTAATGCACGTCCGACTGTTGTTTCCTTCATTACATGGAGCTTTTCTGAGGATAGAAAATCAGTTTTTTGTCGAGCTTTATCCATCTTTATGGCTTTTGCTAATTCCACAAAAGGTGTCCCGGTTCATCGCACCCTCCTCCCTTCTCCATCTATATAAGCTTGTCATTATGCATTGGACAAGCTAGTGCTAGAGAGAGTGTTGGTGTTAGTGTTATGCTAGTGATTTGGTAATTGAGTTATAGTAGTGATGATTATTGGTCATGGAGAGAATGATAATGAGTGCTAGAGAGGTTATGCTGCCGGAGAGGAGATGCATGTCAAGACACATATAGTTACTCACCCAGCCAGGAGAAGGGTCGACGTCAGAACAATGGTTGTAACTTTTCCTGTTTATTAATTGATGAGCGACTGCTATTATAGTTCCAATTTCATTATCTGTCATGGTGATATGTTGATTTATTTCCTTTCTGACTGAAATATAGTTGTGCCTTGGTAGTTTTTATGTTGGTATCAGTCTCTTCCTTTGTATGTGCAGGTATTTGTTATGATCTGTTGGAGCAAGGGAGTGAGGATATCAACTCTGCTTCAATCATAGCGTTGGACTCCAGGTTAGTCTTCTTGATTCACCTTTGAGGCATAACTAGGAACTTGCGTAGCAGCGTGGTTTGTTTGTGGCTAGTTCTGTCATAGGCTAGTGGGATCGCCTCTGTCCGCAGAGGGGATTTACCTTACCAACAAATTGGCGACTCCGCTGGGGAGTAACTCTTTGTTTTCTGTCTTGCATGTTAATTTTCTTCTGCTTGCCTGAGTGCATGAGCTTCCTAAGTCAGTTCTGAGTTGATTCTTTACTGTTTGACCCATCTGAGCACTGTCAACCCGACCTGAGGTCGTATCTTTTATCTTTTTAGTTGGCAAGCTTAATTGGCGCGGTTATTTCTCTGACAGTCGCGCCAGTTGGCGCACGTTGCTCAAAAGCAACTCGCGCCAATTCTGTGGTAGCGCAACTTGCAGGCTGACAGTCGCGCCAGCTCTGTAAATTTTGCCTGTGTGTGGGTGGAAAGCTCATTCAGTCTCTTTATATATCTCTTTCAGCCTCTGGAACTGTGTTGAACCTCTGCTTGACTGGTTTTAGCCTGTATCCCTCAGCTGTTTGCTTATTTCCAGTGACTTTGCATGTCTAGCCTTCTGTGGGAAGTTTTGGTCTCTTGATCATCCAGTCAGCTTGTTGATTGTTCTACACCTATCCAGTGCTTTGTTAAAGCTTGATCTTCTATACTCTGAATACTTCACTTCTAGCCTCTTTGAAGTTCACTAGTTTTTGTGTTTTTCCTTGCTTGCATGGTTCATTTTGTGTTTTAGAATTGGTTCTATTTCATTGACTGAACTTGGATTGTGCATATCTCTTAGAATTTGTTTACATGCATCATGCTATCTTAAAGGAAAGGAAAAACAAAAAATCTCTTGCATTATAGTAGTTAGCATTTATTGTTATTTGTTGCTATTAAAAGGAAAAAGACAAAATTTCGTTTCTTGTTATTAGCTGCATTAGGATCTTTGTTCTTTGTTGAAGTGATCATTTCGTTTGTGAAAAAAGATCTCAACCCTCCTGTAGATAGGATTCATCGAATCAAATGATTTAATTTCGGCATATAGTTTGCATGTAAGAAGTTTTCGAGATATCACATACGGTAGGACCAAAAAACTGAAACATAATCAAAGATAAACTTTAAAATGAACTCAATGAACATAACAACGCATTGGAACCTAACGCAAACACTCTAGAGGTCTAGGTTAGAGACGTGTTCCGGCGTCGTTAAACCTGGTAGTTTATCGTCGAGTGGTTGGGTGATTCCTCCACGGTGAAACGGTAGCTGCCAATACGGACTGTGCTCCCACGTACCGTCGAGTATATATTGGGAGACCCCTATAGGAATAAAGCCTTTATCCATAGGAAGCCGTGTCAGCCGCCCTACGATTCGCAATGCAGTGAACACAGCATTCACGAAGATCGACCACCCGTACCCTAAAAAGTATTCTTTGGTTTTGCGAAAAGTTTGGCACACCCTCTACCTAGAATTCCAGAGCAGTCACTTTTGATCCTTTTCGGACTCCCTAAACGAAAAGGT
This sequence comes from Pinus tabuliformis, assembly GCA_031772625.1. Lineage (NCBI taxonomy): Eukaryota > Viridiplantae > Streptophyta > Pinopsida > Pinales > Pinaceae > Pinus > Pinus tabuliformis. Next base: position 711,951,953 of record CM062804.1, read on the forward strand.
GCCTATGAGCGTCTTGTCACTTCGTGCTCATTAAATATTCGAAGGAGACTAGAGTCATCTTTTACCCTTTTCTCGACTCTTAAAAAATGAAAAGGTTAAGTTCAGTGTCTTAAAATTTATTGGCCACGATAACATCTACCCAATTAGATTTTGTTTGCGTTAGCTTGAGTAGGGTTATTTCTCGTTCAATGGCAGCCTTTCTGGTGCCCACCGGCCAAGGTGTTCCCCCTGATGGAAACCCTAGTCCATTTCCTTCTGTTGGAAATGTCGGTGTTCAGTATATCGCAACTTTGTCTTTGCCTGGGTTAACCATCGGTTTGCCCGTATGGTTGTTTTCAACCTCGGTGGTTTCGAGTGTGATAACTTCTGCTCCGAATGCACCCACCTCCCAGGTAATACCCACTTCGAATGTTACTTCCGAGGTCAATGCCGTCCAAACCACCACGGAAAACAAAGCCTCGAAAGCAAAGAAGAAAGGGAAAACGAAGAATAAGACGGAGCAACCTAAGCAGGAAACCCCAAAACCTCAACCTGAGGACGGCACTAAACGCAAACCCAAGTATCATTGTTTTATCTGCGATGAGGATCACTATACCAAGGATTGCCCGAGGCGGTCCGAAGTTAGTCGTTTGTTAAAAGGCACTTCTGGGACTCCTGCGGTGCTCAAAGAACCCTTTCCCTCACAGCAAACTCAAAAACCTCAAATGGTCGCTGACCCATCTCAGCCTCCCTCTTCCTTTGGTTCTCAAGTGTTTATGGCTGGAACGATACCCATCAATACCAGTACTCGAAAAAAAGATTACCCGCCATCTACCGGGAAGGAGCCTGAGATACCCTCTAGGGCTCCTCCGTTTAGTTCGGGTCCACCAGCACCTCCTCCACCCGAACAACGTCTTGCTGATTCCAAGGTGGACCCTTCCCCTTCTTCGCCTACTGCTGCGTCCTCATCTTCTATTTCGCCTGGTGAACCTCTGGATTCAACTAACCAGGTGGCTAAGAAGAAAAAGAAGAAGAAGATAAAGAAGAAGAAGACCCCTAAACCAGAGGTTAAAGGTATAACCCAAGTCGAGCCACCTTGTGCTCCTCCGCGGAAGGTCAAATTTCCTTGTAAGTTGTGCAAGGAAGACCACCTTCTCCGCGATTGTCCTGGCATTCCCAGGGTGTTAGAAGTATGGTCTCATGATCCGGACGGCCCTGCATCATCCTCGGTAGATCATGGCGATGTTACCTTACCACCTGGAAACGGTAAGGGGAAAGAGAAGATTCGAATCCCTTGTCAACTTTGTGAAGGCAATCATCCCCTTCACCTTTGTCCATTCATGGATAGAGCCTCTATTGTATTGGAAAGTCTTACAGCTCCATCAACCCAACTTCCTACTGGTTATCAACGTCTTTCTGCAATTGCAGAACGTTCCCCTGCTGACAAAGAAATCAACCAAGATTCCTCTCTTGTCCAGCCTCCTCTTCCTGAATCTGGCTCTGCCAAGCCTGTTCCAGACCAACCATTGGTCGGAAAGAGTGTCGACTCGAGTTCACCACCCGCCGACCACTCTATTTCGGAAGAGCCTCATTCTCATGTTCTTCTCGTCTCCTCAAATTCTCCTACATCTGGAAATACCCCTACATCTGAGCGTCCTACTGCGCTCTCTTCCGAGCAGGGGGGCAATCATACGATTCCCCCACCAAGTAGTTCAGTCGCTTCCTTCGACTGGAGACGTTTGACTACCTTCCGCCTCCAATCTCATGTGCCTTTTTGGGTCACGGTACACGCCTATGACAAGGCAATACCTGGCACTGTCTTGGATGAGGGCACATCTGTTAGTCTTCTGTCTGCCACTAATTGGCAAGCTTTGGGTTCCCCACAGCTTGTGCCCGTAGCATCGAATCTGACTGCTATTAACGGAAGAACTAGCCAACCGTTAGGGCTCCTTCCAAAGTTCCCTATTACTTTGGGAGGCAAGACCGTCTATCTAGACGTATGGGTTACCCAAGGTGCTTTAGACTTCAATCTTCTCCTTGGTCGTGACTATGTTTATGCCATGGGGGCCCTTGTCTCTTCACTTTTCCGTGTGGTTTGCTTTCCACACGATGGAAGAATTGTGACTATCGATCAATTATCGTTCGTTCGTCCACGGGTCCCTCCTGCGCAGTCGTCATCCCCTCCTGGTTTTCATCCACCAGTTGCATCTGCCCCACCGCAGGTCAACTACGTGGCCACCTATCCCATGCCTATATCCAGCGATGCCGCCATCGTGCATAGTGTCCTGGGGGCATTGGGTCCTGATTTCCGAGATGTTGACCTCCCACCAGGAGAGGCACTCTTGGAAGCCCCGACTTCCTGTTCATTATGATGAAGGTCTGTCGAAGCATAGTTCGTTTTCCTCTGTCAAGCTCCTTAAAAAATGAAACAAGGAGTCTCGGAGCATAGTTCGTTTTCCTATGTCAAGCTCCTTAAAAAATGAAACTAGGTCTAGCCGAGCATAGTTCCTTGTCTTGTGTCAAGCTCGTTAAAAAATGAAACAAGGGTTATGAGGATAGTTCTTTTATTGTGTCAACCTCATTAAAAAATGAAACAACTCCCTTTCCAAATCGAGTCTTTGATTAAGATCTCGTAAAATACAAGTCGAGTCTTTCACAGATCTCGAGAGTGAACCTTCATTCCATCCACTCCGTGAATGCCATGAAGCTTGGGGGGCATGTACCTCGATTTGCATTATCATGCTGGGGGCATGCAAATTTATAACAAGCATAGTTTTTCGTTTCAAGCTTGTGTAAAAATGAAACCGAATCCAAGCATAGTTTTTCGTTTCAAGCTTGTGTAAACATGAAACCGAACCCAAGCATAGTTTTTCGTTTCAAGCTTGTGTAAACATGAAACCGAACCCAAGCATAGTTTTTCGTTTCAAGCTTGTGTAAACATGAAACCGAACCCAAGCATAGTTTTTCGTTTCAAGCTTGTGTAAAAATGAAACCGAATCCAAGCAAAGTTCTTCATGGTTCAAGCTTGTGTAAAAATGAACCCAGTTACATCCCGTGATTGCCTTTTATCCGCTAAAATTCTGCTAAATGAGCCTTGGTTGTTTCATTCCATCGCCACCATCTTTTTGGCCGATCATGTGCTTTCACTTGGTTGTTTCTCCTTTCCTGAGGAACCGCAGCGATGAGTGGTCTTGTTAGCCAGCCTCTTAACCTTTACGTGTTTCAAGTAAAGTTCCACCATTACCGGAACCAGTTGCTATCCCTTATACCACTCGTTCCTTCAGGACGAGTCGCCTTTACGCTCTTTTCTGACTCGTAAAATATGAAAACATTGCCGAGTATTTTTTCCTTTTTTACTCGTTAAAGAAAATAAAAATGAAGGTCCGCTTTCATCTCTTTTCTGACCATTTAAAGAAGAAAAGATTGCTGAGTCGCTCCTCTTGACTCATTAAATGGTGATAAGGGGCGGTCGTTTTAAGTTCTTTTTGTCGACCGTTAAAACATAAAAAGATTACCGGGTTTTTGTCGTTTCAAACTCGTTAGTGGTTACGAAACGACGTTGTTTTGACCGCTTTTTTACTTTTTCAGGTCGAAATCACTAATCATGAAAAGTACTCCTCGATCGTAATGATCGGGCGGTTCTTTCGGGTATTATTTTATACTTTTTCGGGCCCGAGAGACACAACTTTACGAAAAAGGACATCCCTGGAGTTTCCTTTTCCGCTGTCTTTTCAAACTCTCTAAACAAGAAAAGACGCCGAGTTCTTCCCTTGTCAGACTCGTTAAAACTTAATGACATCGGATTTTGTCACAACGCAAGCATATGCTATCCCCATCAAGCTTGTTAAAAATAACTAGGGTACTCGCCAGAAATGGTGGGGGAAAATAAAATTTTTTGAACCATAATTATTACCGTAACGGCAGTATGTCGCTCTTGAACATGGCACTTTTTGCTTTCGTGTCCAGGGTGGGGATATTTCATCTCATATCTTTCACTTGCTTCCATGAATTTGGGTACCTTATTTGACCTCTCATTCACTCATTGCCTCGTCATAATGACCTTTGATACATTGATGTCAAATACTGCCAATTCCGTTAATGTGCCGCCGATATGTTCAAGAGAAGTTGACCGCTGCAAATAAACAACCTCCCTCTGATAGTTCGCACAATCTTGATTCACAACATTATCTCTCTGTCTCGTGTCGATGATGTGGGAAACATTATGGCCCACCTTCGATCAAGGTCACTCCCTGTCGACTTCAGCTCACTATCCAGGAAGTTGACCTAGAGACTCCCTTCCGGTGCCTTGGAGCCTGCATGCCTCAATGGCAGGTTCTTCGTGTTCGACATGAGGTTTTCATCATTGGCCTCCGATCGAATGATTCTACGGGTGTTTGACTTCAGCTCATTGATTCACACGCCGTAGATTGTACCTATAGTACCTTGAGGGCCATTGTCATTATTGGTGGTACCTCTCACGTCTGTTAACAGTTTCCATTATTGACTGGTAATCAGGCGATGTTCATGCATGTTCGACTTCAGCTCATATATTCACATGCTTGGACTTGTACTCTTGTTCGGGTCGAGATGGAGCGCAAGACCCTGGATTGTGTCTGTTGTAATCCAGGCGTGTTTCTTGATACTTGACTCATTCACTGGATGGCTGCGACCATACCTGAGTCAAATCATTGATCCTAACCAGATGGCTGCGTCCATACTATGGATCTAGATTATTTATGTACTCTCTTATGGATGGCTGCGACCATACCACGTACATCTTGTAATTGAACTATCAGTCATGTCTCTTAATACAGCTCCTCGGCGACAGTAACTATATGTGCTCTTGTGTGCTCTTATGTGTGTGTTCTTGTAAAGCATTTCACCCCTCTCCACCTCTCGGACTTCATGCTTTAGGGGGCATCTGTTACACAGTAATTTGTCACCATCACTGTTACTCCTCTTGTCGTACCTTGGAGGACCCATCCCGGGAGTTATAAGAAGTGACAAAGTCTAAAAACACCTGCATTATGTTCCCCTGAGTATGTACTCCATGTTCCCTAAAGACACCTTCTGCAGATCATCCCTAAAAAATGCTCTTTTTCCATTGGCGCAAGTCCACAGTATCCTACCCGCGCCAATGATGGAGATCCTCAAAAGGGGGCGCGACCATTGGCGCTCTATCTTAGAGCAACAGTCGCGCCAACCAAATTTAGTCGTGCTTTTTGCCTTAATGCACGTCCGACTGTTGTTTCCTTCATTACATGGAGCTTTTCTGAGGATAGAAAATCAGTTTTTTGTCGAGCTTTATCCATCTTTATGGCTTTTGCTAATTCCACAAAAGGTGTCCCGGTTCATCGCACCCTCCTCCCTTCTCCATCTATATAAGCTTGTCATTATGCATTGGACAAGCTAGTGCTAGAGAGAGTGTTGGTGTTAGTGTTATGCTAGTGATTTGGTAATTGAGTTATAGTAGTGATGATTATTGGTCATGGAGAGAATGCTAATGAGTGCTAGAGAGGCTATGCTGCCGGAGAGGAGATGCATGTCAAGACACATATAGTTACTCACCCAGCCAGGAGAAGGGTCGACGTCAGAACAATGGTTGTAACTTTTCCTGTTTATTAATTGATGAGCGACTGCTATTATAGTTCCAATCTCATTATTAGTCATGGTGATATGTTGATTTATTTCCTTTCTGACTGAAATATAGTTGTGCCTTGGTAGTTTTTATGTTGGTATCGGTCTCTTCCTTTGTATGTGCAGGTATTCGTTATGATCTGTTGGAGCAAGGGAGCGAGGATATCAACTCTGCTTCAATCATAGCGTTGGACTCCAGGTTAGTCTTCTTGATTCACCTTTGAGGCATAACTAGGAACTTGCGTAGCAGCGTGGTTTGTTTGTGGCTAGTTCTGTCATAGGCTAGTGGGATCGCCTCTGTCCGCAGAGGGGATTTACCTTACCAACAAGGTTATTCCAGGATGTCGCAAGACCATTTGATAAACCAAGGTCCCTGTCTCTCTTCCACACCAGGTACGAGAGATCTGATTTCCACCACGTAATAGCTTGATCAAGAAAGAAACTGTCTCTCGAAGGTAGAGCATTGATTAGATCAATATTGGAGTGATGCAAAGAACCTAATCCCAAAATGGAATCCCTTCCGAACATAATTTTATCACGCCTCCCAAAAGGCTAGGGCATCGTTTCAAGCAAGAATTTACTAACCTTTGAGAAACTCAAACAAATGTAGGATTCCTTTTAAACCCCAATCATACCCATTCTGTACCAATCCCAAAAGGCATGACCCTTGTTGGTGGAAAAGTAATAGAAGGGTTGATATCCTGGGTTTAGGCATAGTGGCCAACAAAAGCTCTGTTGTAGTCTAGCACAACGTCAAATTTTCACCTTATTTAGGATAGATAAGGTGTCTCATATGAGGCATGCCACGACCTTAGTTAGTTAAGGGTTGCAATCCAGTATTGGGAAGAATCATATTAAATATATCAATTCCAATGAATCCAAAAACACGCGCATGAGGAACTCAATCGTAACAGATCAAACACATAAAGAGAAAGAACATAATACATAGCAACCATATTAAAAAATTTAAAAGCTACATAAATTTGCATGCATAGTACTAGTGTATCCCTATAATATATTCTTCCATTAATATCCATCGTCATTGCAACATGAAATCCAACTCACAAGCCTCATAGACAAAACATAATGCTATTATGAAAGAGAAATACATAGTCGAGATCATGAGAATCGAAGTGAGCTCAAATGGCTCCGCAACAACATTTCAATATCGTCTCTCTCTCCTCCTCTAGATTTTTCCTTTCAACCTTCTTTTATATCCCTGCACTTTCTTGGACTATCGCTTCTTCTTTGGAGGCTCCACCTTTATTGTCTTTTGGTTGCTTCTATTGCTTGGTTGTCCATATTCCTTTCTACTTGGTTGTGGCTGCCTGAGTCCCGACTTCTCTAGCCATGTTTTCATAACTGTTTTTCTTCGCCAAATTCCTTCCTCTTCTCCAAATGTCTTCTCTATAGCTTCCGAATGGTTATCTTTTGCAAAATGTGGTCATTCTTCCAACATGTCACATTGTTTCTCAAAACGAAAGCCCCAATAGGCCCCAACCATACTCTGTCGAATCGTCCCCGAGTCAATCCTTTGTTGGCGCTATCGGTGTTACTGATGCTACTGGTGTAGGCTCCATGCATTTCTTATCCTTGGCTTGCTGCTTCCCCTTGACTAGTTCCCTCAAACGAATGACCCAACTCAAGGACAAATTCAATGGATGTGTTTCAGAACTATGTGTATGCATCAAGAGACACCTTCCATGTACCTATGAGGTTGCTTGCCTAAGCAAGGAACTGTGTCATAAGTTCGGTAGTAGGCTGGGTCGGGCGAGTCATCAATAGAGTATTCCACTACATGTATGTTTCTTCGGTGACCTTCTGCAATGTTTCTAGATGTGACTGTGCGGGTGGCCGAAGGTCCCATATTATCTTCTTAGTCTTGGCTGATTCATATTCAATGTGTTGATTTTGGGTCTCAAGGTTGTCTATTTGTGTCAGAAGTTCCTTCCGATGGGTCTTTTCTCAGTTACCGATGGCTTGATTAAACAATTGATTAGTGTAGTTGCACATAGGGTAAACATGTTGATTCTTTCTTGCTAGGCAGCGAGACCAGTCATGAACTTGTTACAAAAGGCCTTGCACTTATTCAGTATCCTTGATGATTAAGGACTTCAGTTTAGCTTCTTTTGCCAATTTTTGCTCAATTTCATGTGCATACTGGGAAGACTGCTTTGATGTGATCACAACATTCAATAAGGGTATAGACGGAGAAATATTTCAGTGCATCAGTCATGATATTGGTAACCGAGGGCGATATTACCTATAACTTTGCAGTAATCTAGTCAAGTTGACCCTGAAGGTTCTGCTTCTCCTAGAGAAGATGGTCATGTTCTACTGCAAGGGCCAGGATTTTCTGCTGCTACTACTCGCACCTGGTAGCTAAGACATTGTGAAACGCCTCTGCTTGGTGTGCAACCGGTTGAATGAAATTAACTAATTGGGCTAAGGACTAGCCCTGGAGGTCATCAAGATTCATTGAGAAAGGTCCAAAGAACCAACTCTGCAACGACTATCCATTGGAAATTGATATCTTAGAGTGCCCTTGTGGATATGTTGCTCGTTGTGAGTGTTTGACTGTCTGTGGATCAATGTGAACCATGGGGGAGCGTGGTGGTGATGAGATGATAGGATCAACATGAAAGGGTACTGTGAAAAATGTGGTGGGGTTGGGGAGTGGTGGGGCAGTAAACTACTCAGTGACTTTCAGTGGACCAGATTCAAACAATAAGGAAAGCATGAATGTTTGAACAGTGTCCGTAGCAGAAATTTGGGCTATAAGCACCCTAGTTGTATTTTCAACATTATATTAGATAATGTAGTTGACCTCCATTTCCATCTTTATACCGATCATAGTCCTAGATGGTAGGATGTCAGAGATGGTGGCAAAAGTGGAATTTGTGTGAGGTGATGGATTCTATGATTGCGGTGAAGCGACGAAAGTAGAGGGTGGGTTTTCTTCTATGATGGGCATGGTAGCATGAAAGTGGGGTTCCACGTCAGTGAGATCAACAATTTGGGTGGAGGTGGCACCAACATTTTTCTTGGGCCCGGATGGTGGCTTAGTGGCAATGGGGCGAGGATTGGGAATTGCAGCTTCCAATTGAGAGTGGGGCCCGAATTCAGGAGTCGAAACAACCAAAGGACTACAAATCAAAGAAAGAGGGAGTCTTGAACTATGAAATTCTGAAAAGGTTGGGAATGGACTTACTGAGTCGCTAAGATTCACCATCGTTTCTTGTAGGGACTGCATTTGTGTCTCGAGATTTTTTATGACTGGGTTTGAGCGTCTCCTTGGTCACCCTCCTTGATGCCACAGAGGTTTCTCCCAGTAGTGGTGGGGGAACCATTCTTCTACATAAATATATATGCCTCCCCTCCTGAATTTCTCCAACAATTCCCAGCCAGGAAGAAACATCAATATGGAAAGCTTGTTTAGTTAAAACAAAAATTTTCGCCCGTGTCTGAAATGTGTCTAGATGAACACACTTCGGCCATAACTAGGCAGTGCCATGGTTCATGTCGAACAAGATATCCTGTGTATAGTAATCAATTAGTGACTTTGGGATCCTTTGTGTGGCCTTGAAAACTTCCAACATCAATTTGTACCATCCGGCAAAGGAGGCCTCATTGATTTCTTCTTTTTTTTTGGGTCCCCAAAAGTCCTCCAAGGTACATACCTAAGAGTAAGTGGTTGGTTGTCAGTGACCATTGTTATCTCTCGACCCTTGGGTGGGCACCAGTTCCACATGGCAAATGTCACAACAAGATATCTATAAATAAAGAGGGTGGCTCTTTTATACACATCCTCGCAGGCATAGAAAAGTTCATGTAGGAGAAAGCTACACCAATTCAGCTGTGTGCCCTAAACACAAGGCTCTGCAACTGAGATGGTGTCTAATGTTCATTCACCTCGCGAAAAGTGTCACATAATCTTCCCAATGATCATATAATAGGAAATCTTGATGTTAGACTTATTGATAGGCTCTATTAGAGCACCCTTGCCTCTTCGCTAGGTTCCATATCTATTATATTAATTATCGTCACTTGTTTTCTTTCCTCTCTTGGACGCAGTTTGGAAAGCAGTTGATACAATAGCTCCAGAAGCTAACAACCCTGTGAGCCTCTGAATATCAACATCATGGATGGGGTATTCCTTATCTAGCCATAACGATCCACCATGCATCCTACTGATAAGAAGTTTTGTGTATTGCATTGTTGTTCCTTGTGTGCTGAAGACTTCTTAAATTCAACGACGTCGACTGTTGAATTCCCCTAAAATTTTCAGTGACTTTCATGGAATGACTCCCATTAGATTTTGCAACAGGAATTGTGTAGATCTATTGCTTTAGTGCTGGAAACTAGAATGAGTTGGAGATGTCACTATTGACAAGCACATCTTTATCATATTTTCCATAGAGAGACTCTCTCTTTGTAACTCTAGGAACTGGTTCAACTTATAGAACATAATTTATGGTCTTTTTCAGTGTGGTAGAGTGATGTTGGTATGCAAAGAACATAAGGGGTTTGGACTTGGGCTTGGAATAAAGATAATGAGAGACAGAATCCAGACTTGGAAAGTCGACCACCTCGACTTTAGATTATGAGAAATTTATCGTTGCCATGCAGACTAAATAGAAATACTCAAGACAAAGTGTTTTATTAGAACACTTAGCTAATTAATATGGTAACTTTCACCACTTGGTCTCAACCATGCCAGCAGTAAAGGAAGTTAAGCCAGACCCAACATAGATGACGCAAAACTAAAAAAGGATGTTGGAATAGATGGGTAATTATGATGCGATGATGGTAGATGCATATAATTTGATGACATATCATGTCAAGGGTATTAGGGGAAAGATTTATCCCAATTCTAACTGACACAGAGAATTATTACTTAATTGCAATAGATACGATTACTGACATGTGTGACTCCCCGACTACAAGAATTTGTAGAGGGGTGGAAGTAATTTTGCAACTAAAATACCTGATGGAAGTTTATTCTTGACTAACTCTGACTAGAAGAACATACCAAATAATATTAATTGACGCAAATGATATGCTAAAATAACTAACAGACTTTACCTAAACCTACCTCAATCTCCTTGTGGAGATTCAATCAATTTGGTGCATAATTGGTTGAGCCATGGAAAGGTTTTAGGCATGCACCATTCATCAATCCCAAAAGTAAGGCACCATCCAGTTATGTGAGCTTGACAACTCTTGATTCCTTCATTTCTGCAACAATAAAGGGTCCCAACCAACGAATTTGCAACTTCCCAGTAAACTTTAAGAATTTAATGTGGTATAGCAGAACATGTCCTCCAACTGTAAAGGATTTCCACTTGATATGCTTATCATGCCATGCCTTCCGCCTCTACTTCTCGATAGTCTGGTGGAAATATACCAAAAACCTCACCCCGTGTTGTAGTATACCTAGGGGGGGTATTATGGGGTACAGAGGGAGGTACCCAAAAGAATAATGTGATGAGCCATAGTTAATAAATAAAGTGGTTAACCTGCATAATGTAAGGGGCCACAAGTAGTTAGGAATAATGTGATAAACCCATTATATCAGATGTATAATATTGAGAGACCCATGGTATTTTCTATATGAAGCTTATATAGAGGCTCTAGACTCCCCATTGAGATATGCCAAGGATTATTTTATTGGCAAGCATATGGCTTGTGGAGTGTTCTCCTTCCTTAAGGAGTGATTGTATGGTGTGACCCTACCTCAAGGGTTTTTATTAATAAAGAGAAACATTTCTATATTTAGATATTGTTATTTATGAGCATATTCTCCATTTTAATATATTTACAGGTCATATCTATTACAAGTGGTATCAGAGCACTTTCTTGGGAAAGGAGGGGAAGTTTTTTTCTTTTAATTTTTGCAGGAATCTTTTGGGCGACGAGTTTACAGATCAAATCTGAAAGTTTTGGTGAAATTTTGAAAAAAAAATAACAGATCTAGATTATTTGCATAAAATTACCTGAATTCAAAAAAAAGTCGAATCGAAGTTTGGATGAGGGAGATATCATTGATTTAAAATCAGTTATTTTGAAGAAATGTTTTTGATGGTAAATGTTTTCAGTTTTTTGTGGAGAATTTTGGAAAATCATCACATATCTAATATCCTCTTGACAAATCACTAAGTGTCAAAAAACAAATGGGTCAAATCGGAGTCTAGATGAGCGAGATCTCACTGACTTAAAATCAACTTTTGTTTCAAAATTTTTTGTGATGGCTAGACAGTTGCAACGCGAATCTGAGATCCGTGGTGACCAAATCGAAATTTCAATCACATGGGAAGATGCAACATGGTTGGTCCATTTCCAAAAATAGGTCATAATATGGATTTTGAGCCATATTGAGCGAGTTGTGTCCATTTTAAATTTTCGCCAAAGTAAGTGATTTTCCTCAAAACTGTTACTCTATTTTTTAAGGGTTTTAATAAGATGTTTTTTATAGGAAAAGATAATGGTCCTACGATTGAAGAATTCATAAAATATTGTAAGTCAATATATTCGAAAGTTTTGAAAATGGGTGTCATGGCTTCATTTTGAAGATGAGGCGGCCAAATGGTGGTCCTCACTTGACAACAAGAAGTTGCTCAACCTTCTTGATTAAGAATTTGGAAAATTCCTTTTGGACAAATGGTCCATGCTAGAAAACAAGAAAACAGGACACATAAGGAGTTATTTTCTGATGGTATCTCCTTATTACAGGTTCATGGATGTATTTAGAAAGAGAAGATCATTGTGCCTATAAATCCTAATGGTAAGCATAATTTTATTAATGTTCATTTGGCTAAAAGATTGCAAGTCCCAGCCAAACAAATGGAGCACCCATAGGTTAATAATGAGGAGGTGCAAGTTTATAAATATTTGAAGATTTCTATGGATAAGTATGTATTGAATTATAATTCTTATGCTTTAGATATCTCTAATGTTGTTTTTGGAATCATACCCTTGGATGGAATTTGTTGGTATTATCAATATTAATGTGCAGAAGAAATTCCTGAAGCTTTGGTATAAAAAGAAGAAAATTACATTACAGGATATTTTTGTCAATAAACAAGTAGAGTCCAAGGATGCCGAAGAAGAAATTGTTGCAGGTATTGGCATATCAGATGAGGATTCCGTGGTTGAAGTAATAATGGAAGATAAACAAAAATTGTAGGCGCCACAACATGTACCATATACCAATCAATCTCCATTAGGTGGTGAATTAAAGACAGATACACAATTGGTTAAAACTTCAACATATCACCATTGTTAGGTCCCTATAATATTAGTGATGCCCCCATTAATATTGTAGTTGTATCCCTTATTAATATTGTTGTGCCCCTATTGTCCCCATATTGTTATTATTGTGCCCCATAGAATCCCTCTATTGTTATTTTTGTGCCTTTATATTATTATTGTTAGGTTGGCTTGGTTATATTGTGACCCCTTAGACTCTTATATATAGAAATGAGGTTTTGTCATTTGAATCATCCAAGAATTTTTCATTTGTGTAATGTAAAGGAGGTTGCCCCCTCGAAGAGGCTGAATTCTAAGGCATTGATCTATCTTTTCTATCTTTTTGTGAGCTGGCTTCATAACATTTGGTATTAGAGCTTTGGATTCTAGGGTTTCACTGCTCCAAATAGGTCATCGTGGCATTTTTGCTATAACTTTTTTTCTGCAACGTTTCAAAAGCGAAAAAAAACCCAGTTGAGTAGAAATCGCACTGAACCTTGGTCCAAATTTCAAATATTTTTGCACTATATTTGCGGAGATATGATCTGCGGAAGTTGGTATTTTTGCAGACTCCTGAATTACATTCCAAATAGGTGACCTGGGGAAAATTGTCATAACTTTCTCTTTGAGCATCGGATTGAAATTTTGTAAAAAGCTGCAGAGAGAGGACAAACTATAGTTTCTTGTATATATTTTTCAGAGCCAAAGGTCAAAACAGTGACACGTGGCACTTCATACAAGTTTGCTCTTCTAGAAAGGTCTATAATCAGGTCATTTTGGGAGATTGTGCATAACTCTTCCTTGGAGAATCCAATTTGGATCAGACTGGTGGCATTGGAAAGAGGACTCAGAGGGCTACTACAGATCGTAATTTCAGAATTGGATGATCCGAAATTACAGAGATACATTAGATTCAATATCAAGCTCCTACAATGTGAAAAAAGGTGTGTAGTTTTTTTTAAATTTTTGCATAAGCTTGGTTTGAAAAATTACTTTGAAGGAATTGAAAGGGCATAGTAAAGCATTATTATCGATAATTGATTCTCTGAGGAAAGAAAATGCAAACACCTAGTAAGCAACTTGAAAGCTCTAGCATGACTCATGAAGAAGAGGAAGAAATGCAACATGATATATCAAAATTACGAGACCAAGTGCAACAAGTGTCACCTGCACAAAAGGTAACAGAATCTAAGATGGATGGTTTAAAGAAAGATGTAGAAGCTAAGATGGATGGTTTAAAGAAAGGTGTAAAAGCTAAGAAGGATTGTTTAAAGAAAGGCATAGAAGCTAAGATGGATGGCATGGAAGCTAAGATGAATGACATGGATGCTAAAATGGATGGCATGGATGATAAGATGGAAGAATTGAAGATAAATTTGAATAAGTTGCTACAAGAAATGGTCACTAATGGTGAAAGGGTAGTAAAGGAAACTCATGATGAGAACAAAATAAATGTTAATCATGATTCCATAGACTCTAATGTTGGATCGAAGACCCACCATATTCCAAAAATCGATATGAGGAAGTTTGATGGCAAGGATTCAGCAACATGGATATTACAGATGGAGCAATTTTTTTATCTCAATAATGTGCAAAACACACAAAAGGTACATATTGCAACTTTATATTTGGAACCAAATCAGTTTGTATGGTATCAATGGCTTTGCTCTCATAAACAAATTATCACTTGGGAAATTTTTATGGAAGAATTGATAGCACATTATGAGGATACAAAAAGCAACACTTTTTTTAGCCAATTGATAAGTCTCAAACAAAAGGGTTCAATAATGGAGCAGATTGAGGAGTTCCAAAAATTGAACATAAGGGTAAAAAATATTCCAAAGGAGCATAGGATTGATGTGTTCATAGGGACTTTAAAAGATAACATCCAACATGATGTTCTCCTTTGAGAACCTGATTCATTAGAGAAGGCATTCAGGTTAGCAAGAAAAATGGAAAGCAAAATTATGGCAACTAGGAAGCATACCACTCACAACTATAAAGATGGAAGTGTTGTTGCCCCTAGCCTTCCACAACTTATAAGGTTGACACCACAACAATTGGAAGAAAAAAGAGCAAAAGGACTTTGTTACAGTTGTGATAGAAAATACACTAAAGGTCATAAGTGTGTTGAGAATAAATTATTCTACATAGATTTTGAAGAGGAAGAAGAAAAGGAGCAAGAAAGGTCGAAAGAAGAGGATATACTCCAGGAACAAAGCCTAGATAGAGAATAAATGAATATGACCATATCTTGTAATGCATTGGCTGGAATTACCACTCCTCAAACCATCAAAATAGAAGGACAAATCAAGAATAAAAAGGTAATAGTGTTGATTGATTCAGGATGTACCCACAATTTTATTCATTGTAAGATAGCAAAAGAATTGAATTGTTTCCTATATCCAACACCAGAGTGTCAAGTGATGGTTGCAAATGGAGGAACGATAAATTGCTCTGGAAAGTGCCATAATATCAAGCTATCCATAGGAGAATATTTGTTATATACCTAGGGGGGATAATATGGGGTACCTCCCTTGGTACCCCATATTATCCCCCCTAGGTTATACCCATAAACAATAAGATAGGAATAGATATAAATGCTTCTTTATTAATCAAACCCTTAAGGTAGGGCAACACCATACATTCACTCCTTAAGGAAGGAGAACACTCCACAAGCCATATGCATGTTCATACAATAATACTTCTCTTCTTCTTCATATGGAGTCTCTAGCCTCTATATAGGCCTCATACATACAATACCATGCATCATTACCATGGTTTCCTCATACCATCAACTAATACCATGGGCCCATTACATTATTATTAACTACTTGTGGTCCCTTACATGACATGGGTTAACCACCTTATTTATTACTATGGCCCATCCCATTATTACATTATTACCTTGGGTACCTCCCTTGGTACCCCATATTATCCCCCCTAGGTATATAACATTCCACCCCCCTAAGCATGTTTCGTCCCCGAAATATGGGAAGAACACAAATGATAAGATCTACTCAAAAGAGTAGTCCACTGATACCATGCACGTGCATCTAGCCATCCAAGAGAAAGGTGAACCCTCGATCTCGCTGGTGCCTCGCTCGCTTGAGATGGAAGTTGACCGTGGCAACTCTTCTGTGTGTAGTAGGTGGATCGTCGCTCCTCGCTATCCGTCATACGGGGGTTCTTGTCCTTGTGGCTAATTGGTTGCCATCTTGTTGGTTGTTGTCTGGCGGGGTGATGTGGGTGATGATATGTTGAAGTTTTAACCCACGATGGCTTTTGCTTGACTTCACCCTGCTGGGGTGCCTCTTGTGGTGTCTTCTTTTTCAATATGACTTCAACCACTGAGCCCTCCTCTGATGTATCATCACCTGTAACCTTTTCTTCTGCAGCCTCTGTTTGTGTTTGAGTGTCGATCATCAAAGGCTCATCATCTGATATGTCAGTCCCTTGAACATCTACTGCTTCAGCCTCCATGTGCTCTACCTGTTTATGGATGGAAATATCCTGTAAAGTAATTTTCTTCTTTTTATACCATAGCTTCAGGAATTTCTTCTGCACATTAATATTGATAGTACCCACGGATTCCATCCAAGGATATCCCAAAACAACATCGATATTATCCATCTCTGAAGCATAAAAATCACCATGAAACACATACTTATCCATAGAAAGCTTCAAATCCTTATAGATTTGAACATCCTTATCATCATTCTGTGTATGTGCAATTTGTTTTGCTGGGACTTGCAATTTTTTTGCCAAATTGACATTTATGAGATTTTGCTTGCAACTTGGATTTATAGACACAATGATTTTCTCCTTCTGAATCAATCCATGAACCTGCAATAAGAAAGCATCAGTAGAAAATAACCCCTTACGTGTCTCATTCTCCTTTTTTCTAGCCCGAGACCATTTGTCCAGAAAGACTTTTTCATATTCTGCATCTGAAAGTTTGGTCATCTGCTGGTGGTCAAGTGATAACCACCAATTTTTAGCCTCATCTCTCATACTACATATTATTGGAAGCCTCCAATATTTCCCATGTGAGGACTTGTATCTTTGTATAAATTCTTCAACAGTAGGACCATCATCTGTTCCTGTAAAATATAGAACCTTGCTAGAAGCCATGAAGAAGGTTTTGAAAAAACTTGGCGAAAATTTGAAATGGCCACAAATCCGTCAATATTGCTCAGAATCTCTATTATAACCTATTTTTGGAAATGGAACAATCATTCTGCATCTGCCCATGTGATAGAAATTTTGATCCAGGCACTAGAATTCCAGATCTGCGCTGCAACTTCCCGTCGTCACCCAAAATTTTTGAAAAAAGAGCTGATTTTAAATCAGCGATATCTTCCTCATTCGGACTCCGATTCGCCTGATGTTTTTTTTGAAATCAGGTGTTTTGTCACAAGGATTCCATATCTACAGTTAGATCTTACAGATCTAGCATCAAGACGTCTAGATCTGCGCCCCAAATTCGCTAGCCCTAAAAATTCTCTGCAACCCCACTGATTTTTAGATTAGCGATATCTTCTTCATCCGGACTCCGATTCAACCGATTTTTTTTTTGAAATCGGCTATTTTTTCACAAGGAGTACAGATCTGTAGTTAGATTCTGCAGATCTTGCACCAAAACGTACAGATCTGATCTGCAAATTCGCCACCCGAGAAACCCTGCAAAAATGAAAAAAAATTCTCCACGGTTTTCCCAAGAAAGAGCTCTGATACCACTTGTTGTAGATCTAACCCAAAGATATAAGATAATGCAAATATACCCAGAAACAATAAGATATGAATAGATATAAATGCTTCTTTATTAATCAAACCCTTAAGGTAGGGCAACACCATACATTCACTCCTTAAGGAAGGAGAACACTCCACAAGCCATATGCCTGTTCATACAATAATACTTCTCTTCTTCTTCATATGGAGTCTCTAGCCTCTATATAGGCCTCATACATACAATACCATGCATCATTACCATGGTTTACTCACACCATCAACTAATACCATGGGCCCATTACATTATTATTAACTACTTGTGGTCCCTTACATGACATGGGTTAACCACCTTATTTATTACTATGGCCCATCCCATTATTACATTATTACCTTGGGTACCTCTCTTGGTACCCCATATTATCCCCCCTAGGTATATAAAAATATTTATTGAAAAGCCCAATGCTTTCCATTCCAATGGGAGGTGTTGATGTTCTACTAGGAGTCCAATGGCTACAATCCTTGGGTACAATAGCTTTTATCTTTCAAGAAATTTTCATGAAATTTTATGCGGAAGGAAAGGAAGTTGAATTAAGGGGTATTGCAGGGAAACCAGGAAAGATAATTAGCTCTAACCATATGACAAAGCTTCTAAAAAAGGAACAATGAGGTGTAATTGCACAATTATGTTCGCTAGATGTTTCCACATATAAATCATTTATTTCTCCAGATCTCCAAAAAGTCTTGGACAATCATTCCAAGGTATTTGAGACTCCCAAAGGTCTCCCGCCTATTCGTGATCATGATCATTTTATTCATTTGATTCCAGGAAGTGTTCCTCCAAACATCAGGCTGTACAGATATCCCTATGCCCAAAAGAGTGAAATTGAATGTATGGTTGCAGAAATGCTTGAAGCTGGTATAATTCAACCTAGCCAAAGTTCTTTCTCTACTCCAGTGGTATTGGTGCACAAGAAGGATAGATCATGGTGCATGTGTCTGGATTATAGGGAGCTCAACAAGCTCACTATTAAAGATAAGTTTCCCATTCTTGTCATTGATGAATTATTGGATGAATTGAATGGATCAATTTACTTCACCAAGTTATATCTTCATTTAGGATATCATCAAATCAGAATGAAGACTCAAGACATTCCAAAAACAACATTTAGAAGTCATGAGGGTCACTATGAGTTTTTGTTCATGCCTTTTGGCCTTACCAATGCACCTTATACATTTCAAGGATTGATGAAGTCCATTTTCAAACCCTTCCTTAGAAAATTTGTGTTAGTATTTTTTGATGATATACTAATCTACAACAAGTCTTGGAAGGATCAAGTTGAACACGTTGACAGGGTGCTAAAACTATTGGAAGAGAAACAATTATATGCAAAAAGATCCAAATGTTTCTTTGGAGTACAAGAGGTGGAATATCTGGGTCATATTATATCTCATGAAGGAGTTAAGGTAGACCCTAGCAAAATTAAAGCCATTAAGGAATTGGAAATCCCCACATCCATAAAGCATTTGCGAGGATTTTTCGAGTTGACAGGGTATCATCGCAATTTTGTTAAGAATTATGGGAAAATAGCAGCACCTCTAACAACATTTTTGAAGAAAGATGCATTTTCATGGACTCCAGAAGCAACAAAGGCCTTCGAATATCTTAAAGAGGTAATGTGCCAAGCACCGATCTTAGCTACACCAGAATTCACAAAAACCTTTATTGTGGAATGTGATGCTTCCGGAAATGGAATTGGTCCTGTTTTAATGCAAGATGAAAGACCCATTGCTTTCGAAATTTGTCCAATCAAGGGAAAGTATTTACACAAAGATATTTATGAGAAGGAAATGTTGGAAATACTACATGCACTTAAGAAATGGCGACCCTACCTAATGGGAAGACACTTCAAGGTAAAAACAGATCATGATAGCCTTAAATACTTTTTAGAAAAAATATTATCCTCTGAAGAACAACAAAAATGGGTCACAAAGATGTTGGGTTATGACTTTGAAATCATATACAAAAAAGGGAAGCAAAATGTTGTGGCAGATGCACTCTCAAAAAAGGATGAGGATGTGGAAGCATTATTGTGCGCTATTTCTATTATCCAACCAGATTGGATAAACGAAGCAAGAGAGGAATGGAAGAATGAAGAATAAGTGTGGGAACTTATTCGAAAGTCACAACAAGATTCCAGCACATCTGATACATTTAGCTGGAAAAATGATTTGTTATGGTACAAAGATCGCTTATGCCTCTGTAAGAATTCCCAACTCTGTTGGGTGTGGAGCCTAATTATCTTTTGTATTCAAAGGTTTCAACTGGATGTATAACCCAGGAATATTGTACACCCCTCCACGCAGGGGGTAAATCCCCCCTGGATGGGGGGTCCGGGGGCCAGCGGTCCCCCGGTGGGGGTTCGGGGGCAGTGCCCCTGAAGCTAAAAATAGATGTAAAATTGCATTGTAAAAGTCTAGTAATTTCTAGTCAATCTGGGCCATTCATTAGGCAGATGATCTGATGGTAGAATTTATGTTTAATTTAGGGTTTTTTGCCCTAGAAGGAAACTTGTCACTATATGTGAGAGAATTGTATTGCGTCTATGTAGATCTATATTCTGAGAGAGGAAGACAGAGGAGATTGAGAGCGAAGAGGGTGTTATAGGGGATCTGCTGTAGGTTGTATCTCTTCAATTTTCTGGATAATATAATAAAAGGAAGGACTGGTTGTTTCTCCGTGGACGTAGCCCAAACTGCGTGAACCACGTATATCTGTGTCTCTCTTGTTTTATGCGTTTTCCATGATTATATTTCTGCAATATTTTCTGTGTTCCATTGCTTTGTAATATATAATTTTCTAACAACTGGTATCAGAGCCAAAGGTCTATTTGGCTGATAAACTCGCAGGAAAGAAGGGTTCCTGGTTCGAGTGGGAGCAATGGTGGAAGACGGTAGGTTTAGAGTCAAAAAATTCAATGGCCAAAACTACCAGCTATGGAAGATGCAGATGGAAGATTATCTTTATCAAAAATATCTATACCTACCATTGGGCGGAAAGACAAAGAAGCCGACCTGTATGACAGACATAGAATGGGATATTCTGGACAGAAAGGCACTTGGAACAATACGGCTGTGCCTAGCAGCATCGATAGAATTTAATATTCCAAAGGAAACGACAACACAGGGTTTAATGTCGGCATTGGCCAAAATATATGAAAAAACCTTGGCCTCAAATAAGGTATTTGTTATGAAGAATTTATTTAATATGAATATGTTAGAAGGTGGATCTGTTGCAGATCATTTAAATGATTTTAATACAGTTACTAGTCAGTCAAATTCTGTAGGGGTAAATTTTGATGATGAAGTTAGGGCTCTGTTATTTCTGTGCTCATTGCCGGAAAGTTGGAATGGTTTAGTTATGGCCGTTAGTAACTTTGTCTCTGGATATAGTACTTTAAAGTTTAATGATGTTGTTAGTGCAATCCTTAGCGAGGAAATGCGACGGAAAAGCTCTGGTGAGACATCAGGTAATGCTTTTACTGCAGAGACTAGGGGAAGAAAAATGGAAAGAGGAAAGAGCCTGAGATATCCCTGTAAGTCAGGAAAAGGAAGATCCAAGTCTAGATTGGGGATAGTATGATGAAAATGCGGGAAGAAAGGACACCTAAAGAAAGACTGCAAATCTCAGAAGGGAAAAGAAGGAGATGCACAACAAGAAACTAATCATGAAGCGAATGTAACAGGTGATGTGTTGCAAGATGCTTTGATTCTTTCATTAGAAAATATTATTGATGCCTGGGTGGTAGATTCAAGGGCCTCATTCCATGCCACACCTGATAAGAAACATTTGCATGATTATGTTCAAGGATATTTTTGACAAGTTCTATTGGGTGATGATAAACCCTGTAAAATCATTGGAATGGGTACAGTTTTCATAAAACAGCAAAATGGAAATTAGTGGCTATTGAAGAAGGTAAGGCATGTTCCAGATCTGAAGAAAAATCTGATTTCAATAGGACAATTGGGAGGTGAAGGTTGCGTAACTACTTTCACAGATAAAACCTGGAAGGTCACTAAAGGATCCCTGGTAATAGCGAAAGGAGAAAAGGTTGGTACATTGTATTTATGCAATGGTATTTCTAATTCTGTTAATGTTTTAACCTCTACAGGAGAAGATACGGCATTCTGGCATCATCAGCTCGGGCACATGAGTGAGAAGGGGATGCAGATTCTTCACTCAAGAAATTTGTTACCAGGTTTGAGGCATGTTGATTTAAAATTCTGTGAGAATTGTGTTTATGGAAAATAGAAGAGAGTCAGATTCCTTAGAATTGGGAAAGAAAAGAAGAGCGAAAAATTAGAGCTTGTGCATACAGATGTATGGGGACCTGCTCAAGTATCATCTCTTGGTGGATCTCGTTATTATTTTACTTTTATTGATGATGCAACTAGAAAAACCTGGATTTATTGTATTCGAAATAAATCTGATGTATTTGATACTTTCAAGAAATGGAAATCTTTGGTTGAAAATGAGACAGGGAAAAGGTTGAAGTGACTCAGATCAGATAATGGAGGTGAATATTGCAGCGAAGAGTTTGATAGGTACTATTTAGAGAATGGACTTTGCACAGAGAAGACAATTCCAGGAACACCACAAGAAAATGTTGTGTCAGAAAGGATGAACAAGACAATCATGGAGCATGCAAGGTGCGTGAGATTGCATGCAGGATTGCCTTTACAATTTTGGGCAGATGTTGTAGATACTGTTGTTTATCTAATAAACAGAGGGCCTTCAAGTTACTTGGATGGTGGTATTCCAGAGGAGGCATGGACAGGTAAAAAGGTAAACTACTCATTTTTAAAGACTTTTAGTTGCGAAGCCTTTGTCCACATTAAAAATGAAAATAAAACAAAGTTTGAGGCAAAATCAAAGAAATGTAACTTTATTGGATATGGTGTTAATGATTTTGGTTATCGCTTATATGATTATGAAAATCACAAAATCATTAGGAGCAGAGATGTAATATTCAATGAAAAGGTCTTGTATAAGAATCAGTTGCAGGAAAAGAAACAAGAAAAAGAAAACAGAAAATACACAATGCTTGAAGATATCACAGGAAAATTGATGGTGCCTGAAAATCATAATGATCGACAGCCAGAACAACAACCACAATAGCAACAAGCACTTCAAACACCTGAAAGTGGTGCTAGAAGATCTACTAGGATAAGTAGACCCCGTGAACGATACTCTCCTTCATTATATTATGTATTGTTGATTGATTCTGGTGAACCAAAATGTTATGAAGAAGCAGTGCAAGTAGAAACCAGGAAGAAGTGGGAGCAAGCCATGAAAGAAGATATGGACTCCTTAGCACATAACTAGACTTGGGACTTAGTCAGGTTGCCTGCAGGTAAAACAACATTGAAAATAAATGGTCTTATAGGCTGAAGGAAGAAGATGGAGGAAAATAGAGGTACAAATCTAGACTTGTGGTGAAGGGGTTTGCACAGAAGAAAGGTATTGATTTTGATGAAATATTTTCTCCTGTTGTGAAAATGACTTCAATCAGAACTATTCTAAGTCTAGTAGCAGCTGAAGATTTGCATCTTGAGCAGTTAGATGTAAAGACAGCCTTTCTCCATGGGGATTTGGAGGAAGAGATATATATGCAGCAGCCATAAGGATATGAGGTAAAAGGGAAGGAGAAACTAGTGTGTAGGTTGAAGAAGAGCTTGTATGGCTTAAAACAGGCTCCAAGGCAGTGGTATCTAAAATTTGACAGGTTTATGTCTGAACAAGGTTATACTAAATGTCACTCTGATCATTGTGTTTATCTCAAAATGAAAAATGATGGCAGCTATATTATGTTTTTATTATATGTAGATGACATGCTTGTTGCAGGTTCTAACATGCAGGAAATAAATGTGCTCAAAAGGAAACTGAAAAACTCATTTGCAATGAAGGATTTGAGTGCTACAAAACAAATCCTTGGTATGAGAATAACTAGAGACATGAAGAATCACAAATTAACATTGTCTCAAAGTGAGTACATAGAAAAGGTGTTGAAAAGGTTTAATATGCAGAATGCAAAACTAGTTAGTATACCTTTGGCTAGCCATTTCAAATTAAGTAAGGAGGCGTGTCCCAAGACTCAGAAAGAAATGGCTCATATGTCTAAAGTTCCATATGCATCAACAGTTGGAAGCTTAATGTATGCAATGGTCTGTACAAGGCCTGATATTGCACATGCAGTGGGAGTTGTAACTAGGTACATGAACAATCTAGGAAAAGAACATTGGATGGCAGTGAAATGGATTCTCAGGTATTTGAGAGGTACCACAAATCAAGCATTATGCTTTGGTGGTTCAAACATTTCTCTACAGGGATATGTTGATGCAGATATGGCAGGTGATAGAGATAACAAGAGGAGCACAATAGGGTATGTGTTTACTGTATGTGGAACAGCTGTTAATTGGGCTTCAAAAATCCAAAGTGTTGTTGCACTTTCAACAACAGAAGCAGAGTATGTGGCTGCTACAGAGGCTAGTAAAGAAATGATTTGGTTACAAAGGTTTCTGGATGAATTGGGTAAGAAGCAGGAGTTGGGAAGGTTATATAGTGACAACCAGAGTGCCATACATCTTGCAAAGAAATCTGCATTTCATTCCAAGACTAAACATATACAGCTCGAGTACCATTTCATACAGTTAACATTGGAAGATGGGCAATTGAAGCTGGAAAAGATAGACACTAGCCAGAATCCTGCAGATATGTTAAAAAAAGTTGTAACCAGGGAGAAACTGAGAATCTTCTCAGTTTCAATTAGTCTTCAAGTATGATGAAGAAGATGAGAAACAGTTAAGTCCAAAGTGGAGTCATTGTCTAGCAAATGAAGTAGCGGTGGAGTTGCTATAATCAGTCTCCAAGTGGGAGATTATTGGGTGTGGAGCTTGATTATCTTCTATATTCAAAGGTTTCAGCTAGATGTATACCCCAGGAAGACTGTAACCCCTCCACGTAGGGGGGTAAAACCCCCCCGGCTGGGGGGTCGGGGGCCAGCAGTCCCCCGAAGCTAAAAATAGATGTAAAATTGCCTTGTAAAATTCTAGTAATTTCTAGTCAATCTTGGCCGTTCATTAGGCGAATGATCTAACCATAGAAGTTATGTTTAATTTAGGGTTTTTTTCCCCAGAAGGCAACCCCTCACTATATATGAGGGAATTGTATTGCATCTATGTAGATCTGTATTCTGAGTGAGGAAGAGAGAGGAGATTGAGAGCGAAGAGGGTGTTACAACGGATCTATGGTAGGTTGTATCTCTTCAGTTTGCTAGATAATATAATAAAAGGAAGGACTGGTTGTTTCTCCGTGGATGTAGCCCAAACTGGGCGAACCACGTATATCTGTGTCTCTATTGTTTTATGCGTTTTCTGTGTTTATATTTCTGCAATATTTTATGTGTTCCATTGCTCTGTAATATATAATTTTCTAACAAACTCAAACAAAATATTCTTCTGGAATTGCATGCTTCTCCCTTAGGAGGGCACTCAGGATTTTTAAAAACTTACCACAGGGTTAAGAAGGAATTTTTTTTGGGATGGCCTTACATCAGATATTCAAAAGTTTGTGGCAGAATGTTTGGTATGCAAAAAAAATAAATCTTAAACAATTAAGTCACCAAGTCTATTACAACCTTTATCCATTCCAAGCCAACATTAGGAGGAGGTTTCAATGGATTTTATCACAGGTTTACCCAAGTTTGAGGGAAAGAGTGTCATCATGGTGGTAGTTGACAGACTTACCAAGTATGCACACTTTTGTGCATTATCACATCCATTTAAAGCCAGTACAATTTCTACGGCATTTATGGAAACAATTCAAAAGCTACATGGAAACCCAAAGATTATTGTAAGTGATAGAGATCCCATTTTTACAAGAAATTTTTGGACGTAATTATTTTCTTGTCTTGGTACTCAGTTAGCTCATAGCTCATCTTATCATCCTCAATCTGATGGGCAAACGGAGATAGTAAACAAATGTTTGGAAGGATATCTTTGTTGCTTTGTATCTGATAAACAGACACAATGGGTCAAATGGTTGCCTCTTACTGAATGGTGGTTGTCGACCGGATAAATCATTCTTGCGGACAAGAACGATCTCCCTAGTATCAATTGATATCTAGCAACAAGCAGAACAAGCAAATCTACCTTTCTCTAAATATCGTGATTTATAAATAAGAAACAAGAGGTGTTTTAGACCCTACCTCAAGTCCAATGCTAGTTTGTGGCAGCCACGCTTCAACTGTTTTAGACTCTATCACTGCTTCCAAGAGACTTAAAGGTAGTAGTTTGTGATATAGGTGAGCCTTTGAAAGTAAAATCCATTGTGGAAGTGTATTATTGATGTCCTTGTTGAAAGGAATCCTAATTTGCAATTCTAAAATTTTTAATTTGCAATTCTAATTCATGCTTCCCTTGTATCGTGCTGAAATAATGGAGATATCCTTGACTAAGAATGTAATTTCTATGTTGTTGAATGGTTCTATAGAGATTCAACCACTACTCCAAATAATTGACATTGACTTTGTTGCCTCATTAAGAACTACATCGTCATGCTTCTACATTATTCTGTCTGATGGAGTGCATCAACACTAAACTTTGCTACCACATGCATATACTAGAAAAGTTGCATTTGAAGACATCCAAGTCAGCTCGATCATTCTGCTTAAAAAGTAACTTGCTAGTCTTTCAACACTCTTCGTAAGGCCCACAATTTTTCTACATTTCCTTCATACTTATAACTCTTTTTTCTCTTCCTGCATCACCCAAAAAATCTAATGAATTCTAAATTAACTTCTTCTTCTTCCATTTGCACAAGGTACATAAGATTTCTTGAACTTGAGGTTGTAAGACATAAAGAAACATTGACTATAGACGCGCCAAGACTACTACATGCAAAGGAAAGCACATCCCAAGCTATCTC